>JANCRA010000074.1:1600368-2833236 GCA_024362935.1 Setophaga petechia | reverse complement strand
AGTGGCGGAAGGAAGGAAGGAAGGAAGGAAGGAAGGAAGGAAGGGAAGGAAGAAGGAAGGAAGGAAGGAAGGAAGGAAGGAAGGAAGGAAGGAAGGAATGAAGGAAGGAAGGAAGGAAGGAAGGAAGGAAGGAAGGAAGGAAGGAAGGAAGGAAGGAAGGAAGGAAGGAAGGAAGGAAGGAAGGAAGGAAGGAAGGAAGGAAGGAAGGAAGGAAGGAAGGAAGGAAGGAAGGAAGGAAGGAAGGAAGGAAGGAAGGAAGGAAGGAAGGAAGGAAGGAAGGAAGGAAGGAAGGAAAGGGAAGGAAGGAAGGAAGGAAGGAAGGAAGGAAGGAAGGAAGGAAGGAAGGAAGGAAGGAAGGAAGGTCCCCCTAAAGACCAAAGGAAAAAGAGTCAGTGTAACAGCAAATCTGTAACAACTTCAATCAACTTTATGTATCAAAACAGAAATAGCTTTTTATTTTTTTGCTTGTTTCCTTTTCCGTACTAAGGACCTTCATGCCAATAAATTAAAAGATTTGTTTTTCTAGAAAACAGACATATTCTATGTTTTCTAGAACAGAAAAGTTCCCCATCCCAAAAAAGCCATTACTTTTGTTCCTAAAACTGACAGTAGTTTTCACGTCCAAGAAGTGTGGATGCTTCCACTAACAGATAGGAGTACATACAAAGCAAACACAATACACTTTTCAGAGATGGGTTGCCTGTTGCAGAGATGGGGGACCTACCACTCAACATGGCAAGTATGAATCACAAAGCTGGTAAAATTTTTTTTGGCAGAATGCCCTAGCCTCAGAGTGATTTGATAAATCATCTGCTCCCTTAAAATAAAAGGCCTCATCTTAGTGTTAAAGACTCCATTTACTCCAGAATGCCAAAAGTATTTAGAATATCACCTCCCCTCTTTCAAGCAGCTTATCGGTATCCTAACATGGACTTCTGGAGACAAGAAACCTGCAGTATTATATCTGACTCATTTCTGACCGGGACTAAAATTTAAACTTTTCAGAAACTTCCTTCCCTTGTGAAGCCATTTCAGGTGCGACCATGCTCCTTCTTGCAAAGTTTATTGTGCAAATACATCTTCCATGACTTTATCCAATCACAGTTTATTTGTAAGGTTAGGTTATAAAGAGTGTACAGTGTATTTGCCCCAAAACATGGCTTTTTAGCTGTACAGGGTTTGCATGGCCAAGCTTTGTTAGTGAGGTGGCTACCGGGGTGGCTTCTGTGAAAAGCTGTCAGAAGCTTCCTCCATGTCTAGCAGTGCCATTGCCATGGCAGCTCCAAAGACAGATGTATTGCTGTTCAAGTCTGGTCCAATCAGAAATAGTGGTAACATATGTAAGAAGAAGAAGGAAAAAAATGTTATTGCACGGTTGCAACTGTGGCCAGAGAAGAGCAGGGTGAGAACAAGTGAGAGGAACAACTCTGCAGACACCAAGATCAATGAGAAGGAGAGTGAGGAGGTACTCCGGGTGTTGGAGCTGGGATTCCTCTACAGCCCATGGTGAAGGACTATGGTAAGGCAGATGTGTCCCTGCCACCCACGGAGGACCACAGAGATGCAGATATTCACCTGCAGCCTGCGGAGGAGACCCTCACCAGAGCAGGGGAAAGCTCAGAGAAGGCTGTGATCCTGTAGGAGATCCATGAAGAGAGGAGCCCACCCTGGAGCAGCCTGTCCTTGAAAGGACTGCACCCTATGGAAGAGTGACCCATGCTGCAGCAGTTTGAGGGGGACTGCTGCCTTGTGATAGACTCATGTTGAAGAAGTTTATGGAGAACTGCCTCTTGTGGAAGGGATCCCACAGGGAACCAGGGGAGGGGCTCCTCTACCTAAGCAGCAGGAGAAACAACAGGTGTTGAACTCACCCCCATTCCCTGCCTCCCTGCACTGCTGGGCAGGAGGTAGAGCTGAGAGGGAGGGAGGGATGGGAGGAAAGCATTTCCAAAGTTTTACTTTACTTTTCATCATCCTGCTCTGATTTTTGTTAACAATAAATTCAATTAATATCTCTAATTCGAGCCTGTTTTGCCCATGATGGTGCTTGGTGAGTGAGTCTCCCAAACCTTATTCCAACTCATGGACCCTTCCCTATATTTTCTCTCCTGTGTCCAGCTGCAGATGGGAGGGACAGAGAGCCTTTGGTGGGTGCCTAGCATCCGGCCAGTGTTAAACCACTACAGTCCTTTTGTTACTTTGGCCAATCCAGCCTGGATCAACTGCTTGGAAGGTAGCTATGTTTACCACTTTAACATCAAAGCAGAAGGAGGGAACCTTCAAAGCTTTTAAACCCACAGAAAGAAACCATGCCCCAATGCAATCCAAACCAAGATTTGCAATATTAGCAGACAGCTGTGATATTGTATAACTTAAAGTGCACTGGTGCTATCTAATTCCTCGGTTGCATGAGGAGCTTCTAAAAGGGCCCTTCCTGCTCTCTCTTGAGAGTAATAAAGTTGAGTGGGTTTTTGGTAATAAGCCAGTGGGCTATGGTTTGTGTTCCACTGAATCTCTCTTGCACATTTTATCTGTTCTTAGGGCAAAATTGACTCTTAGACCTTCTGTAATTCCACCAAAATCAATTGGATTGCCTGATGAAAAATTCAGAGTTGGATTTAAGCCTCTGAGACACAAGTGATCCCTAACTAATTAACCTACAAACATTATTGTGCATTGACAGTTTGCCAAGGTACAGTCTGTACTGAGGACCCAAATCCATCAACATTTATGAAGTTTTCTCTTTCTTGGTTAAAATATTACTCTCAGGTACAAGCTTTCTCCTAAAATCAGTGCTGAAGTGTACCAGCATACACCACTGAAAAGCAAAACCTTTGTGCTAGGAAACATCTGATGGCAGAAAGTCAACTACCAAAGCAGTTAATAAATGAAATAATTGCAGCTTCATTCTCTTTGGTACAGTTACTAATATTAAATAATGGCAAATCTGAGTTGCTATTCCAAAAACAACACTTAGCGGGAGAGGTTTTGTGTTTACAATACTGCAGTGCCCTGCAGCTTAAACAGCTTTGACTCTCCTAAAGATTTGTTATAATTTCTAAAAGGACTGTCGTGGTTTAACCCCAGCCAGATACCAAGACCCATGCAGCTGCTCACTCACTCACTCACCAATGGAAGAGTGGAAGCAATCAGAAGGATAAATGATAGAAAACTCGTGGGTTGAAATAAGGACAGTTTAATAGGGAAAACAAAAGCTGCACACACAAGCAAAGCAAAACAAGGAATTAATTCTCTGCTTCTCATGGCCAGGCAAGTGCTCAGCCATCTCCAGGAGAGCAGAGCCCCATCCCATATAACTATTACTTGGGAAAACAGATGCCATCACTCCAAACCCAATTCCTCCTTTCCTCCACTTTATGTACTGAGTATGATGCCAGATGATCTGGAATATCCCTTTGTTCTGTTTGGGTCATGTGTCCTGGCTGTGCCTCCACCCAGCTGCCTCGCCAGTGTGGCAGTAAGCAAAGTAGAAATGGCCTTGGCTCCTTATAAGCCCTGCCCTGGAATAACAAAAAGGTCTCTATATTATCATCAACCCTGTGCTCAGCACAAATCCAAAACACAGCCTCATTACCAGCCACTATGAAGAAAGTTAATTCTACCTCAGCCTAAATCAGCACCCTGCCTTATGTCTGCACATGCACTATGTCTAGAAGTAAGGCAGTGAAGAGTATTATACATTCCCAGACACAACTGTTAACATTGACCACCCTATTCAGAAGATCAGTGAAACCTCATCAGAAACCTCAATGATTTGAAGTAGGATCACTGACAGCATCAGTCAAAGGCAACGCTGCTGCAGCAAGCATATTCATAGGCAAAACCTCATTTGGTAAAAGGATCCCTTTTGTCTTCCTTATAAACTGAAATAAATTTCTATAGATATTTAAAAAGTAGAGAAGAAAGGGAAACATCACTTTCAAAATGATGAAAGTAGACAAAGAGTATGGCACATAGCATGAGGTAAAAGGCACTTCCTCAGAAAAAGTCTTTCCAGTAATTGCTCTTTCCAAATGGTGAGAAAATAAAAGCTGTGAAACACTAGGTTTCTTGCAATATTGATAATTCTTCTTTATATGAAGACCTCACTTCTTTTAAATTTCTACATACTCATTCTCCAACAAAAGAAATCCATTTCCAAGTACTACTCACTCTGACTCTTTGACCAATATTGAATGTTTACTTCTTCTTCATTTTGACTCTGTTGTTCAAAACAGAACTAATATATTTTAATTTTTTGAGATGACGTTGCCATTTGCAGTTGTTAAATATTCTGTAAGGGCTCAGTATGAGCTCATTACCTGTGTTTCGGGTATATTTATTTTCTCAAGTTGTCTTTGGGTAGGAACAATGCAAAACGATTTCTCTCTATTCAGAAACTCTGATCAAAATTCAAAACATGTAAACATTTGAGAAATTGAATAAGTGGCCATTATTTTTCATTAGCTTCATTTTTTATTTTCCTCATAAATGACATTTTACTGAAAGTTGTCTCACTTCTCAGTGGTGATTTTTGCAAACAAGCAAAAAAAGTCATTCTGATGTAAACCCTCTCTTGATGTATCATACATCATGTCAAGTCAGTCTAAAAATCTATATTTTTTTTTTTTTTAGGAAAGATATGGACAATAAGAATAGAGGAAATAGAAATTATTTTTCCAGTTCAGTCATAATGATATCTTGCAGAGCTTGTCCAGCTGTATTTTGCTTATTATTTACAATACAAATACTGTGCCAAAGCATAGACAGACAACAAAGTGGTTTGTTTGGTTTTGGTTTTTTAATATGATTTTTAAAACTGGTAACTGCTTTGGTAAGGCCTCAAGCTTGACAGTTTTAGAGCTCAGTTTGCACTACAAAACTAGTTTGAATTTTGATACTCAAAATAGTAGATTAAAATTATTTCATCTTTTCTTATCATTGCACTGATAAACAATATATTTTATCATTTTTCTGCATCTGTCTTACATGCCTAACCTAGAAGTGATCTGCCTATGTAATATTCTATTAGTGTGTCCAGATTTTCTGATGTAACAGTCCCCCTAATGCCAAATATAGATTCATTTTTAATATTTATACTAATTCCACTGTGAATTAACATATTTTGCCCCCAGGTTTAAAAAGGGGAACGAAGAAAAAAAAATAAAACAAACAATTACAATGAGGGTAAGTCTGGTAATATAGATATACAAGAGCATTAAATGAAAATAAAATATTTACTGAGGATAAGCAATGTTTTTGGTATACTACGCAATTTACATTTTAAGTAGGATCAACTAATCTTCCACACATTCTGGTTTACAATAACGAAACACACACATACCCCAATGGAAGGGAAGAGAGTCTTCATCAGGAAACTATTTAAAAATAAATGTGTGAATATAAATGATCTATTTGTATCCAAGCTCCAGTAGACTGAAAATGAAAGCCAAAAAAGCACGATGGTGTTGAGCAATATTGCCTTCAAGAGCTGATTTATGTTGGGTTGTGGTACTAGAGTTATTCCCAGCTTATGAGTCCTGCATAAGAGCAACAACAGTATCAGCCTAACAGCAATGAAGATTTCTGCTTACTTAAATGGCTACTTTACTTAATTTTCTAACACTGCTGCTGATACCAATTAAACACAAGTGCACATTAACTGCTATATAGATGCTATTAGTTCTTCTTTTCCAGTTGGTAGCTCAAGACAAATAACTAGGTTGCTCTTGTAAAGATTACTATGTGAGTGTGTGATTTTTGGGCTTGCTGACAATTTGGAGCAAGTGAGAATAGAATTATTTCAGTTGGTGTAAACATTTGGTAAACTCATATATATATTTTACCACACAGCAAATTTAGAAGTAAAGAATTTCACAAAGACCAATATATTTTTGTATGAGCACAGTTGCTTTTTGATCTGAGACATGTATTCAATTTAGGGAAAAAAACCCCAAAACCATCAAAAAATCTCTGACAAAAATTGACATTTTTAAACTAAAGATTTCATTTCAAGTGCAGAAATAGAGATGCCTTCTTCTATTCAGTTTTTTCCATTTCCCTCGACTTTGCACTAATAAAAATAGAGAATAACTGAATATTTTGGGTTTTAAAGGACCTTTAAAGAATTCCTAGTCAAATCTCTCTTGCCATGGACAGAGATATCTTCCTAAAAGGAAGTACAAGTACAATTTGTACTATTATAAAATGAACAGAAAATTTAAAATATTTTACAATCACCAAGCCTAATATGTCAATGAAATTTTGCAGTACAGTCTGTCTCCAGCTCTAGCCACAAAAACATACACATATTTATACGTGTACATATGCATATATTCTGCATCTATTTATACATATATATTTAACATATATACTGCAAGTTTCTCTTTTAAATTTAATACAATCTGGGTTTCTACATGGGAAAAAATGCTACCTTTAGTTTCTATTCTGTTATTTGAATGAAGAAGGTATAAAACCTGGGGTTCACTGGTGCACATACAGAGCAAGGGTCCAAGACCCAACAGTTCAGAACATTTTATTTGACAAACTAATTATTCTTTCTCTAAGCACAAATACAGGCAAGGTGGAAATAGACTGAGTGCAGCCCTGAGGAGAAGGACTTAGGGATCTTGGTTGATGAGAATCCAAACCTAATCTATCAACATGCATTAGCAACCACAAGCCCTGGGCTGCATCAAAAGCAGTGTGGCCAGCGGAGGACATGGCCCCTGTACTCTTGTCTCACAAGACTCTACCTGGAGTATTGTGTTCAGGTCTGGAGCCCCCAGTGCAACAAATATGTGGACACAAATATGTGGAGGCCATGTGGATGCTCAGAGGGCTGGACCACTTCTGCTATGGAGGCAGGCTGAGACAATCAAGGCTGTTCCACCTGAAGAAGAGAAAGATTCAGAGACCTTACAGCACCCTCCAGTACCTAAAGTGGCTACAGGAGATCTGGAGAGGAACTACAGCAAGGGCATGGAGTGATGGGACAAGAACTAATGACTTAAAGTGAAAGAAAGTAAGCTTAAATTAGATATTAAGAAGACATTCTTTACTATGAGAGGGGTGAGGCACCGGCACATATTGGCCAGAGAAGTTACTGTCCCATACATGGAAGTGTTTATGGCTGGTTGGATGGGGCTTTGAGAGGTCTGCTCTTTTGGGAGGTGTCTGCCCATAACAGGGAGGTTAGAACTAAATGATCTTTAAGAGCTGTTCACACTCAAACTCAGTCCAACCTGTGATTCCATTACTTAGTGGTTCTATGATTCTACTCAATGGGATTGCCCCAACCAGTGGGGGCCAGAGGGCCAGTCAAAGAAAAGCTCACTGTACTCCCCTGGAGGGCCAGCCACTGAACTGCTGACTTTATTTAGGGAGAGCTCCCAGAGGCCTTTGCAACCCTATGTTGATTCTTTATAACTCATTGGCTCTTCCCCGTTGCTCCGCCCCTGCACCCTTACCCCATTGGTTTCTAAATTTTGTCCTGCCCCTCACTTTCCCTATATAATGTCCTGTTTTTCCCTGGTTCCCTGGAGCTTCTGTCCCTGGCACACTCTGTAGCTGGCCCTGCTCTTAATAATGGCCATTACCCTGTGGAATGCTATCCAGAGCTCCTGTCCTTTTCTCCCAGTCATCCTGAGGAAGAAAGCCATAGCCAAACATCGCACACTGGACTGGGGGAAGGACATGCCTGTGCCCCTGAGCTGCCCTTCCCAGGACGCCCTTCAGGAAAGTCACAGACCCTTTCCCCCCCCTTGCTGCCACTGCACGAACTAATTTCCTTTTTGACTCCTTATGAAAAGGGCAGCTAAATCACACAATTGATGAAACAATGCAAAGTTTTACAGTTTTATTTATTCAATCCAGATTTGAATCCATCTGGAAGCTACCCAGGGCCTAGAGTAGTTTTACAGAAAGACTGCTCCTGTATGGCGCTGGTCAAGCTCTGTGTCTGAGGACTTCCACAATCACAGATGTGATCCTCTAACCTCTGAACTAGCAATCAGCTTCCAAAAATGACCTTGGCTCTAAGGGGAGCCTGAAGTGCACAACATTGGCATTTTTCTTGTGTTATGGTAAGTTAGGTTTTTGTTTATTTGGACAAGCTTATGGAAGTTTGCCTAGCCTTGATTTAAAATTATCTCCCTCAATTATATGCAGATGATGATTAAAATCACTACTTGCCTACTTTGACCAGCATTTTGTACGTATTCATTAATGTTGCAAATGCAAAATCTTCTATATCTTTAAGAAACCTTTCCAATTTGAACTCTTGAGCATTCTGACTAGCAAAGTTAGTAAGAAAGGAGGATGTATGGGCTTCCATTTAATCTCAGTGGAAAAGTCAGAGTTTTTAAGTGGAAAAAATAAAAACATCCAATTTTTTGCTTTCTTTTGTTCTGAAATATCATTTGTTATAGAGTTTAAAGAGAAAAAAAAAAAAAAAAAAAGACATTTCCCTGAGCCAGAACTATCTGTTCTGTCCCCAGTATGTATTATTCAAGTTTTGTGCACTGAAGTCTACAAAATTCTGTGAATAACAAAATCCTACTGGAAAGAGCCTGCTGTAGAATGTGGAATACTTAGCCCCATCAAGCCAATAGATTTTCCAAAGCATCTGTACGTAATCCATGGTACTTTGGTACTTTTGACACTACAAGCAGTTTTCCCTTATGGAAATAGAGCTACAGTGAGCAGTTTATTGAAAGAGCTTTTTAGTTGTTTTTTTTCCCAGTGTACTCATAAATGCCTAACATTTGCTGCCAATTAAAATAATAAACAAAAAGTATAAACAGTATAGATTAGGAAAAAAGTATAATTGCCCTTTTAAGTCTTATAAATAAGTGTTTGTCTTGCTAAAGGGAAGATATGAACTAGACAGGAAGAGACAAACTAGACTGGAATTCATTTTCACCTCCCAATGTGAAATCTTTTATTGTTTTTCTGTGCTACAGTGGTGGAATACAAAGCCTAAGTCTCAACAAAGCAATAATGCTGCACTGATGCATTCCCAGTATCGAAGCCATAGGCAAGCAACGCTACTTACTGTCAGGCCCCAATTCAAGTCTCCTTGCAGCCCTCTGGGCATATCCAGACTAAATAGCTCTGAAAGGGGGAACAGCACATTAGCAGTCCCTCTGAGACAATCTGAGTAGAGTTACTGCATAAAACCCGCAGTTTAAATTATGTTAATAGACCTGCAAGCTGCAAAGAAATTATTTATCAGAACTAGTGCAAGACCCTAGAGTTTATGCATTTTTTTACATGATACTTCCATTCCCTCACTGCAGTCCCGAGTCCCTCGTATAAACTTTTATATGTCAGCAGGGAAAGGGAATCTATCATTTGTATCATCTGTGCTTTGACCAGCTGTGGTTCTTTAACTCCATTCATGCCAGGGCTTCTCTGTGTCTGTTCCACAGAATGCACCAAACCACTGTTAATGCCACAAATGCATCAAAGCCTTCAGTTCCCTCCCAGCATGGGATGCAACGAGATGACATTCTATGAATGATGACCTCTGGAAGTGTTTAAAGCCAGGTTGGATGGAATTTTGAGCAAGCTGGTTTAGTGCAAAGTGTCCCTACCCATGGCACAGGGGTTGGAGCTAGATGATCTTTGAGATCCCTTCAAGCCCAAACCATTCTATGACTCTCTGATGGTTTGTGTGACAGATGACACAGACCATGGGCATCCTCACTGCAGAGACATGCAAGGTAAAGGTAAAGTGCTTTAAAGGTACTGATGCATCTGCCTAAACTCATGTCACATGAGTCAGGAATATAATTTTGATATTTTTGGGAAAGACTACTTTTTCACTGCATGTTAATAGCACATAACTTGACCTTTTAGCACAACAGTGTGAAATGAGAATTGCCCAAGCCCAGGTATCTCACTATGAATTTGTACATATAGCAGCCTTCATAGATCAAAAAAACAGTGGAAAAACCCCCAAGAAGAGAGTGAGGAGAGGGATAAGACATGTATAAATTATCTGAAGTGACTCTCAAAATGTTAATTAGTTTGTTTCTGGAACAGCCATGTGCCGATGTCACATCTTGTGAGAATGTCCACCAGAGGATGCTTCTGTTGAAACCAACTTGGTTTTAAGAAAGAAAAATTAGATTATCTCCAGTCTCAATTTCATCCTCTCTGATTTCACAGTGCTCTGATTTTTCAGCTGCTGTAAGGAGGGAGAAGTGCTCAGCAGAATGCCATCTGAGATGACTGAATGGCATTGCTACAATAGCAAGGGGTTTGCATCCAAAATTTCATCAAGAGAGACGCTGCTGCATGGCAGGACCTGATTCCCACTTTACTAACATCAGCTCAAATCAGCAGGAAGCCAATGAAGTCAACAGACTATCAAGAACAATGGGGTTAGATCCACATTAAATGTGTGTGAAAATCAGGGGAAAAAGATAATGGCTCAACATAACTGTATGTACTTTTAAATTTGCAATTTGTGAAAATACCAAGCATGAGAAAAATCAAAGGTAATTGCGTAATATAAATGGGTCCATTTAGTTCTGACATTAAAAGGTGAGTGTCATCTTCTCAGCTTTTAGGTCTCTAATAATTCCATTCTACTTTTCCATTATTCATAGCCTTTCACAGTTTATTGAATTGCTCAAGACTACTCACCCTTTTTTTTTCATCTTTTCATTTTAGTTCTAAAATTTGTGCGTGCGTACAAGCTTAGGAAGAAATGTAAAAGAGCTACTTAGCATTTGAAGGAGTGCTGCAAACAGTTATTTCAAGCCTTTTGTTCTAAAATAAAATAAAAAGCCAAGGGAGGAGACTTTTCAAATTTAGTTCAGAAGAGTTTTTATCACTAAGGTTTAAGAAAAAGATTTTTTCCCCTGGCATAAGCCATCATCAATCTGTGGTGCTGCTCTAATTTACACCACCAGAGGATTGGAAGTGACATAAAGTGAGCAACTAAAAAGAAAGAGTCTTCACGTGACTAACATCTGTCCCATTCCTTAATACTGTTGCTCAAGGAAAGAAGTGACAGGAATTGGTGGAGTGCCAAAAATCAGAACAGGAGAAAAGCTTCAATTTTGTAACTTACTGCCTGTTTTCAATACTCCTACAACTACCTTATAAATTCAGCAAATAGAAATACAAGAGCACATCTTAATATTAGTGGGAAATGATTGGGAAGTTTTATCATATTTTTAATGATGAGCTTTTGCAGGTAATTTTGAAAAATGACTTTTACAATCACATGCAGTCCAACCCAAGGATCTCTTATAGGATCTTTCTCATGGATAACCTGCATTTTCCTCTATTGGCTTACTGAGTAAAGAGACTGTAAAACCAAGGACTGAATACCATGAGAACATGGGGACAGTGCACACATGCAATAGCATGCAGTCACACAAGTGAAAATCACTTTCTCTAAAAAAAGTGCCTTGGGGAAGCTGTGGGCAGAAGCCAGTCTCAGGGTCTATATACCAATAAAGAACGTTGTTCTGCATGCCTTGTGAATTGCCTTGGAAATGAGACCTTAACCTTATGGATACTACAAGAAAAAGAATTACAGAATTATACCAAGATATTGCAGAAGAAATCTCATAACCCCAGGAGCCCAAAGGCAGAAGTCACTCTGTTGGTTAGTTAAAGTATACCTAATTTCAAGATGTGTAACATCATGATTAGCCT
This sequence comes from Setophaga petechia, assembly GCA_024362935.1. Taxonomy (NCBI): domain Eukaryota; kingdom Metazoa; phylum Chordata; class Aves; order Passeriformes; family Parulidae; genus Setophaga; species Setophaga petechia. The sequence goes on along the minus strand of JANCRA010000074.1, from coordinate 2,821,560 downwards.
TCATACCTTATATTGCTAACAGAATATCACTAGTTATAAATGTAATATTATGTGGGATGATCTCTTATAAAACAATAGATGAATTTTCACAGTATGTCTACTTTGAGTTTTAATCAAAACAAGAAGACTGAAGCATAGAATATGTGACTAAAATTATGACTAGTACTTTTATTAATAAAAGAATCCAGAGAAAAGAAGAGAATAGGGGGACTAGACAAGCTTTGCAAGTTGATAACCCAAAAGCAGGTGATGTTTTCCTGCATTTTTAACTCTATGTCAGCAAAAAGAGAACAAAAAAATCTCTGTGTGTGTGTGTGTGTGTTGTCATTTACTCCTAGAAGAGCACTCAGACTCCTTCTGTACTGCAGCAGTGCTAACTTATCAATAAACAATAATGAAAATAAGAATGTGTATAAATGTTCCTGGAGGACAACACCTTTTTGAGTGAAAATATCCATCTTTTTTACACCATCATGCAATATTTTCTTCAGGCATCACATGAAAAATAATACAAAAGAAACCTAGTTAGCATTAATGTGAAAACTGCCAGAAGATATGCAATACACGATTTTCCCTTAAATAATTTCATTTTTTAGAAAACCCTAAAATATATGCCCATACTTGAGTGAAGCCAGGGAGCATTATTAATCATAGGGTCAAGTCAGACACAAATATTTCTTCCTTCTCAAAATGATGCAAAAATATATAAACTATTTAGAAGACACCTTTGAGTTAGGTGGTGTCCATGTTTGTGTGGTCATAAGCCTGGTCTTAAAAAATAACTATACAACCATGCATTTTATTACTCCAAAGACCATGACACCTTGATCATGCTTACAGTATTTAGGCTAAGATCTGGTTGATACCAAATTTTTGGAAGAGTGGGTGAAGTAAGGACCTTTCTGCCTGTGGGCTATGTAGACATAATTGGATAATTGTTTGGTTATTCATACAGTGTTGTACAATGTCCATCCCTTCCCCAGCTACCATGATGGGGAGAACTGAAAGCAGATCTATAGAGATTTATTGAAAGCAAGTCTATAGAGAAAGAGAAATAAGCCATAAGAATCAGTTATTTGTCTGATTTTGTTGAGCATAATTTATAAAATTTAGAGCAATTTACAGTCCTGTTATGACACCAGCTATTTCAAGAAAAAATCATTCCAGACCTTCAGAGGCAGGCTGGGTCCCCAAAAAAGTGCTACTGTGTGTTTTTCCATATCACCCTCTTACACATGTTGTATTCATGGCTTCACAAATTCCAAACTTACCCAAAATCGTGGAGAGACACACTCTCCAACAAAATACAGGCATATACTACATGTGACAATTTCCCTCTAAAAACCCCATGGTTGTGCAATGCTATTTTGATGTACTGCTTCTGTAACAGAGTATGGGTGCCCTTCTCCAGACTGTTCAACACATGGCAAGGAAAAGTCATATATATGTCCTCAGCAGCTAACCCCATATGGGGCTTGAAGCAAAAAAAAAAAAAGCAGAAAGATGCAGCAACATGACAGAATCCATTAGTGGCTTTTAATCCTGATAGTGATGCAGAGCTGAGCTGTGAGCACAGCTGTATGTGCCTTCGGGAGAACACTTTGCCCAGCTCTAGTTCAGAAACAGATCATTAGAAGTAAATCAATAAAACCTGCCGTTTTTCTTCACTCTGTCCTCTTTCAGAAAACTAATCAGCAGCACTGTGCTGGATATTGAGAGCTATATTCTGGCTGTACAAATTCACATCAAACTGAAAACTAGAGGAAATGAGAAGCAGAAAAAAAGAGAGAATTTTTTCTTTCTACAGAAAAGTGAGGGTAAAAAGTCACTTGCAAAGAAAATGTTCATGCTGCTTCCAGGATTTGAAAACCATGATGTGATAAACTGCATCTGTAATTTCTGTGCAGGAAGAGACAGGAGATATTATTTTACCTATTAAAGCTTTTGAAGTGTTTTTATAAAAGTATTTCCATATTTTTGTGTTATATAGTAATACATCAAGTCCTAAAGATCATTTGTGCTGCACAGTAAAAGACCACTGTCATAAAAAACTTAAACAGAGTATTATTTTGCAACCTTTGTTTTATGGCTGAAAAAAAGATATTAAGAGACCAGGTGTTTGTGTGAGGCTCTGCAAAATACATATTTAACAATGCTGTGCTGAATTATGGAGCCCTGAATGCCAAGACTCTGCTTTAACCATATCACAGTCTTTATCTTTCGGGTCTAGTGACCCTACAAAGGTCTCCACTGCTCTGAGCTAAACATTTTTGCCCTCTGAGAGAAAGATGCTTTAGCAGAAGATTTGCTAAATTTTCAAAGTTACACAATGTACAATTTCTGGTTCTCTCAAGAGAACCCCCAGTCCTCCTGGAAAAGCTAGCTAAGAAACAGAATGTCACTTTTTGTGAAAAAATGTCATGGTTGAGGCAAAATTAATTTTTAAAAAAGGAATAAAATTGCTTGACAAGTATACATATAAAGGAAATTCAATAGCATGTCTTGATGATCCCAAGAATAAGCTTTTGTATCCTGAAATACATTCATAGAAGCTCTGCTGAGGTGAATGCATTTCCACTCTGGGATCCTGGAGGGTCTCGCCTTCTGCTCACCTGAAATCTGATTGCTGATTATCTGCACTGGTATCTGGAGGCATTTTGACTAAGACAGAAAGTTTCTTAGTTTCTTAGGAAGGCAGAAGGTGGGTGAGCTGGTAGGAACACAAGCGGGTTTTGTTGTTAGGCCTACTCCTCTTGGAACCAACACACTCTCGAGGGACATTTCACTTAGAGAAATTGGCACTTTTCCAATAGAAAGCACTCCATCAAAATACTTGTGCCCACTTGTGCTGCATCTTCATCCTTGTCACACTTTGCCCTGATTGGAAAATTTGACTGCTGAGATTATTGCAGAACAGCAGCTTTCCTCTCCAGGCAAGATGTTGAACTTGTATGTCCCTCACCCCTATCATTGAATCAAAGAATTGTGGAATTGTTTGGCTTGGATAGGACTTTAAATTTCATATAGTTCTAACCCCATGATGTGGGAAGGGACACCTTTGACTAGATCAGGTTCTACAAGCCCCATACATCTTGGCTGTGAATACTTCCAAGAAGGGGGCAGCTGTCACTTTTCTAGGCAACCTGTGATAGTAAAAGGCTGCTTCCTAGTATCTAATCTAAATCTACCCTCTTGTAGCTTAAGGCTTTTCCCCTTTGTCTTGCCATTGTGTGCCCATGCCCCTGCAAAAGTTCCCCTCCAGTGCTCCTGTAGGCCCCCTTTAGGTCCCTGTTGGATACTGTCCTTGGGCAATATCAGTACGATGTTAAATAAGAAAATTTTTCTTGTGCTCCTCTGTTGCCAAATTCCTTTTACACTACCCTGCCAGAATATATATGCTACAGAAAAAGCACAGAAGTTATGTTTTGTCCTTTGACATTATTTTTGGACTTCTTTTAAGAGAACAGAGGTTGGGGTTGGTTTTTGTTTACAGTCTCTACTACAATACACTTAGATGTAATAAAAAGTGAGTGTGTTATTTATAAATACTGCACAGATTTAATTACTGCTACTTGCAAAAATATATGCCACTTGTTGCCACAATCATCAGGTACAATAGCAGACATCAAGCATTCTGCTGTTTTAATGAGAAGCAGTCTCTTCATTCAGCTCCCCTTTTTCCTCCAAAATGCAATTAGAAAACAGTGATTAGTTGAGCCAATTCCAAATTGTATTCAAATGAAAGCAATTTGGCTAGTTTGTAAGTCCAATAGGTGATACTTTCTAAAGTCCCTAAAAGAATTAATTGCATTTTTCTACCCACACATTTTCTAGAGCGGGGAGAGATAAAAGTTCTCTTTCATGGAAAGGCCTTTTTTTTGACAATGAAAATCTTTTTTCCATGAAAGCATATCTTTAGGACCAGCCTGCAGGAGTGTCTGAGAAATTTGTATCTGGGCAGAACTTTTTCTTCCTTGGAGAAAATATTGTCACCTAACACACATAATGTTTCTGTACCTCTGAAACCCTCCAGCTACTGACATTTTAACAAACTTCCCACAAATAAAGATGTTTTAAAATGGTGAAATCTACTTTATGTCCAAATCCTGAAAGGAAACATTCTGATGTGTTCTAACAGCTTCTAGCAACTGATAAATCAGTGATGTATTTACACAGATGTGATTTCCTTATCTACTTTGAAAAAGCACTTGGTCAGAAATCTCAGCTTTACAGTAAATACAGAACATCACTGCAGATAAATTTTCAAATGAGTTCAGACCCAGAAGCTGTGGCAACATAATGACAATTCTGATGTCAGGATTAGTGATTTCAGCTCCAACAATCAGAGAGATTTCTATCTATACCTTAATTATTTCCACATTATTTTTCCTCAGGTATCCTAATAGTTAAAGGTCGGAAAAAAAAACTATTGCAAAGTTCAAAGTAACCAAGAATGCAAGGGCTTTAAAAAGTTAAGGTCAGTAATTCCTCAGAATCTCTCACAGACTATTTCCACAAACCTAACTGGATTGATAGATCCTGTTGTTTTTTATGTGTTATAGATATACATACACACACACACACACACACACACACACGTATTTATATATAAATGACTGGTTTAATTTTTTTTTTCTTTGAGGCTTGTCCAAATTCTGATTACCTTCAACCTGCCTAGACTTCTACTTTAAGCATTAATGAGATATCATTTTCTTTAATTTCTGTCCTAAATTGTTATAAAGTGCTCCTAAATGGCTGCCCAAACCTGCCTCAGTTTAATGCTGAGCAAAATAATAATGGATTTATATGCAGCATACAGACACAAGCAATAGTTATGCTACACAGGTGCTGAAAGCCCTGTCATGAGAGAAAGTTATTAGCTGTGCAGGCTGACCACCAGCTGTCTCAAAACAGATACAATGAGACTTAATAATAAATGCAAGGTTTTATTTGTGATTAAGGACATTTTATGGGTTTGCATTGAAATTTATCCTAGGATTTGCTTGTGACTCTGCTTGCATGACAAGTAAGTCAATAAAGGTTCACTGAAGTAAAAAATGGGTCTCTTTTTCCATGTTTTTCCCCTCCACAGAGCTGCAGAAGTAGCTGATCTGCATTCAGTCCCCAGTAAGGATGAAAACTCATTGTGCATAGATGAAAACTACAGCTTAAAAATGTTTTTTTTGGTGGTGCTCTAACCAGATTGTTCCTATGTGGTAATTAGGGTTGCTGTTAGAATTACAATAATCAGACAAAGTCTAGGAGTTCTGTTTTACCTCGAAACATCCACTCTTCTCTTACTCTTTTGGGCAACCACTCTAAGTCACGTCTCAGGTTTTGAAATTCACACAGATGTATGGAATAAAAACCCCTCAAATGTTCAGAGATTTGTCTTTTGTCTTTATAGTCCTCATCACTCATTAATGACATTCACAGACATGGCTGTTTTCATTTTTTCTCCTCCACTCCCCCTATTTCATGTTGCACAAAGAGCTGTGAAACAAAGACTCATCAAAGTCACCATTACACTACATTTAACTGCACAGAACTGCCTTTCTCATCTATCAGATTTTTAAAACATTCCAAGTCCTTCTGTGACTTGATTCCCCCTCATTATTTTGGCTTCTTTGACACCCATTGCTGACTATTTCTGCAATTGCCCTCCTCGTCTGTTCCCCTTTCTCAATTTTTTTCTGGGTCAAACACCATTATGCATAATCTTTCATTTGTTTGAATTCTAACAAAATAGCACTTTTAGTTATTGTTAACAAAATTAAAATTTTAAATGAGTTGTTGTTCACACTGATTTCCATCTGTATAACTTATTAGGCCCTTTTTTCATTTTCAGTGAGCAAAAAAATCTTTGCTGGTCAACTATTTATCTACATTTTTATTAAAGCGTAGATATAAAACAACCATGTAATTTATTTGTATCAGATTAACTGTAGAATTATCCTTAAAAAGTCTTTTGTAATAGATCATGGGTTTTTATAGGTAAAAAAGCAGAAAGTTACCAGTGAAAAAGGGAAAAAATAAATATAAAAATAGTGGGTACTGTTAACCACAACTCTTCATTACCCACTAAAAGGAGAAGGTACTAAAATCATTTCTCTGCCCCATGAGATGGTGACTCACTGCATTTTAACAAGCTGCCTTTTAGACCTTCACCATCATTAGATGTCCTACAAATGGGCAGGTTTTCCCTTACTCTGCCTTCTTTACTCCCTGTTTCTGTATGTTTATACATCTTGATAAAATCCCCTTGAATTTTCTCCAGTCCAGGCTGATCAGTCAGAGCCCTCAGCCTTTCCTCTTGTGTCAGGTGCTCCAGTGCCCTTTCCTGGGAATTCTCTGATATGTCCATGTCCCTCTTGTCCTGGGGAGTCCAGCACTGGATGCAGGATCCCAGATGTGTCTCATGAGACCCAACCAGAGAAGGATCTCCTCCCTTAACATGTGGGTAAAATTCTGCCCAATGCAGCCCAGCAGACTCCTCCCTCAAGGTGAGCTTGGTGTCCTCCTGGACCACCAGGTCATTTTCTGCCCAGATGCTTTCCAGATGATCGGCACCTGGGTAATCTGGGGATTATTCCTTCCCCAGAGACAGGAATTGACTTTTTTTTTTGTTGCACTTCATGCAGCATTAGAAAGCCATGAGCAGCATTTTGGCAGTGATAGACTCTGACATAATCTTTTGTATAAAAGACACTGGAGTTAATTCTCCTGACATGGAGAAAGAAAAAGAGACCCCAACAAGCCCAACTGAATTTCTAATATAACCTACTGTTATTTTATATACTTATTACTACTATATTATATTAAATATTTACCCACAGTTTAAATCAGAGTAAAACAGGGATGCACCTGATCACTTCTAGTCTAACAAAAACCAGGCTCCACATTGTTCTCTGCCCAAGACAAGTGAGATGTATTTCTGAAAGGTCTATTACAAAAGATTCTGAACATGAAGAACTTTCCAAAGCACCTGCTGATGTACTGTGGTCAGTTGCATAAGGATAAGATGTACCACCTGAATGAGAACAGCCACAGTAAAAATACAAACACCTCTGACCTGAAGCAAGGGTAAAGACAAAATGTTCTTATTCTAAAATCTGTCATCACTTTCCCAAAGATCTTTTCACAGTATTGTTTTAACTCGAGGCTCTGAGTTTCACCAGTGATTTTCATCTGGAGTCCACAGCACAGGTCACTTACAGTTACATGCTGATGCCTCTTTGTAAAACAGAAAAGGTTACAAACCTTCCTGCCAGAATAACGATCTGAGCAGGAAAAAAAAAAAAAAAGCCCTGCTACTGATCTTGATCAATTTTGCTGCACAGCTTTGTATTCCACAGGCAGTCAAAATGTGTAGGATTAATATCATCTGCATACTTAGTGGAAGTCCCACGGGTTTTCCTTTTATCTGTACATATGACAGAAATCCCATTCTGTTACCATAGTGGGAAACTGCAGCACCCTTTCAATTACACCTAATCTAGCATGCTGCAGTTTGAGTGAGATTGTTCTTTACAATTGTAGATGAATACAGAGAGTTGTCAAAGCAAAATTATTCCTCAAAGAAAGGTGTTTTGTATGTGGTTACAACTTGCTTTTCAATAATTAAGGAACCTAACCGATTTCATTTTCTCATAATCAGACCTTAAAAACATGCATGTCTTTTAAATGTTTGTAAATTTTTCAGGCTCATCTCTTTTCTTGTTGTCGACTTTTTTTTATTTGTAGGGGTTTTTGTTGCATTGCCTAACAAAGCTTAATAGCTGTTTTCAAATTAAACTAAATTAATATGCCAGATGTACCCAATTTTGAGCACACAAAGCCCCCAACAGTTTATAATAAATTAACACATATGGTTATGGTACATCTTAACATGAAATTCTCATTTTCATGTTGGATGCCAGATTCTATTAGTTTTGCTTCATAATCCTTAGATTAAGTTTATATCAAGACATCACTCTCCCCATCAATAAGTACAATTAAGTACATATTAATTTGCCCTAAGTGGATTTTCCTATTCTGGTTTATAACCCATGGATTCATGTTTACTTAAGTGTTCTAAATTCCAGCATTTTCTTACTGCCCCACAAAACTTGTAATCCCTCTCCCCTGTGAATTTTCATTATCCAGCTGTGACTTGCACTATTTTTTCAGTTCAGTTAATATAGGCACCATTGCTTTAAAATGGCATTGATTTGGTTGTCACTACAATTAAGTACATAATCAGCATCTCAGCAGCAGCCTCTCTTCTTCATTTGTCTTTCACTAACAAGAAACTCTGGAAGCACAGATTCCCTCAACCATTTATTGACCTTTAAGTTCTAGCAAAGACCAGAAATGAAGGCATCACTACTGCTTTCAGCACAGATAAGTCCCAAGATTGCAATGAAAAAGTCAGATCCCTCTAGTTGTTTGCTGTCAGATCCTGTAGTTATTTGTATTTCAGTTCTGGGTTCCATTTCCAACACAAATGTCTAGAGCAATTTGGTATGCTTTAAAATATGCTATTTGGCTTTCAGTTTCTGTTCTAGAATGGTGCAGTGTCCTGCAGATCCTGTACCATAACTGCCTGACTTGCTATGTGCTAATGGTATGGGTGATAAAGCTCTATAAATATTCACACATATATTTATATAAACTAATTCTTCAAGGTAACCAGAAGCATGAATGCCTAGAAATGACCATTTTGATAGAAGAGTGATAATAGAAATACTGTATTAACCACTGTAATACCACACACTGTATTAATGATACACCCATATGCAGTGGGGTTGGTCCATGCAGAATACTAGGAGAATAGTGTCATATTCCCTAAATATTTTTTAAACCAATTACAATAATGTAGGAGTTATTTTGCAACACTCTTAAAAATGTTTAGTGTCTCACTACCTGTACAGATAGAAGTTAGGATATTCTTATATCCACCAACTATCATTAAAAGTTTTCTGAAAGCTAGATAACAAAGGAGCAATAAGCAAATTAAATATAATCAGTATTGACTTTTCTTCTGATATTATTTTAACTGATAATTGATTTTATTAATTTTGTAGTATTTGTTTTCAGTGACAGTGGTTTTACCATTGAGCCATTATTGGAAAAGTACGTAAAAAATAGTTACAACACTGTTGTTTCTTTTTATTGAAATTAGAAAAAAAAAATGTAATCAAAACTTGACCGTATGGGTTTGCCCATGATATTACTGTGATTAGGATATAGTAGAAAATTCATTAAAAGTAAAGCTGAATTCATTACCAGTTAAATAGCTTAATATCTGTTCCCAATATTGCATCATATATTTAATGATTAATTAATTTATGGCATTGGGCTCTTTCTCTTCTGTAGAAAGACTAAAGTAAGTCTTGTGGAAGAATAGGAATGTCCATAGGATTTCCTGGAGACATCAAGAGAAGCTATGCCTTTTTTGGGAGTCAGCAAGACACAAAATATTAAACATCCAATTTCACAGAGGAAAATGCAAAAATATTGAACAGAAACATTGCAACAAATATTTTCCAATTCAACATTCTTATACAGTGAATTGTATTTGGAGAAAATATGGTTTATTCTACCCATCCGTAAAGAATGAAACTGAGCTCTAAGGAGTGGTATCAACATTCAAGTCACATCACTGGCCTGATGAACAACCTAAAAAATCTGGAAATGACCCAAGAAAATCTTTGTGTTTTTCTTCCCTGATCTAATGGCTTTTTATGTATTTACTTGAGAGTCATTGGTAAAATAACATTGGAAGAAGTATCTGGGACCAAGACTTTTTCTTTGCGAGGTAGTGACTTCCAGCCAACCTCCAGGTTCTCTTACTTCTCCTAATCTCATGAGTCTTGCTTTCTATTCTGACTGTGACCAGAACCATAAGGGCTGTTGAGAATGCCATCATCACCAACAACTGTCCTAAGGCACTCTACAGGCAGATATGAATCTTCTCAGAATGAGAAGGATGCTGGATCTTGATACTTTTGTTCCTTCAAATATGATTCTCCAAGGCTCTGATCATCATGACAGTTGATCTGAATAGCCCGCCAGGAGGCTCCTTAGTTCTGTTTGGCTCTGATGAGCAAACAGAGCTCTTCTTATTCAAGCAGTAGGTAAGAAATATTGACCTAAGACTAAGAGAAAAGAACAACCTGGAGGTTACCACGAAAATGGGTAACAGTGGCTTTGAAGGGTTATTCAGGAACTTTACACCCCTCTAGAAATGGTCTTGCTTTCTACCACCTTCTGTTTGGCAGCCTTCCTATTGGTGTCTCATGTGAGGGAAGCTGGGAAATATAAGCACATCAGGGACACTGGTCAAAGATGACTTACATGTGGTGGGAGAAAAGGAAAATGCAACATTTTTTTGCAGGCTCACTCACACAGGTAAAACCCAGAACTTTTTACGGAAGCTTATCAGGTTTTTAAAAGACAAAGAAGTAGCTATCCTTGTGTAGTTGCTACACAGTGAGACTTCTGGCAGTTGGCTAATATCAGTAACCATTGGATAAAAAGTTTTGTGTCTGTTTCCTGTAGATGTTCAAAGATCTCCCAGGCTGAGATAATAGATCCCTTCTAAAAATACATTAACTCTTGTCACATGGATTGATGAATAACCTGATTGATGTTATTCTTCTCTTAATCTTTGCTTTTGTACAATTGTCTGGGTTTTTTAGAGGTCACTCTTTTTGTGGTCAAGGTGGTTGAAGTGTTAAACATTTCAAGACATCATTGTCATTCTGGAATGAGGAGATCTGTATGCTTTCAGTTGTGTCGTAAAATACCTACTGGGTAGCAAAACCATCCAGTAGACAATTCTCTGAAGTAGATAGCTGTAATTCAGGAGGCATATTTTAATAAAGTGAGATATTCAGCTGGACACCAATATTTTATGAATCATACAGACATCATTATGGATTTTAGAGTAGGACAGAGGGCTCAGACAGGGACGCCCTTTCTGAGCCCTGTCAGCAGATGATTTCAGCAGTTCTTTCTGTTCTGGGTTTTTCAGTTGAACTAATACTATACAAATGGATCTTTTAAAAATCAAAAGAGAAAATTAGTCACAGGCTGTCTAAATTTCCTATTTTAGCACGACAAAAGAGAAAAAAAAGAAGTGTCTTTTTGTTAAAGTCATATAAACATTGGTGTATATAAATTGTACAGGACTAAAATAATGAGTTGTAGATAGCAGGTGTGACAATGGAATCTAGTAACATTTTAGCTTGTGTTCTTTGCCCTTATCATGATTCAAAGGATATGTACCAATGCACATAAAAATAAATTGTTGCTAGTACAGAAGGGAAAAGTTTTCTGAAAAATACTTATGGTGATAGAACTAGTATAATTGGCCTTGTTCTAGCACTTTGTACAGGTTTTTTTTACCCTAAACCACTAAATTTCATATGATTAATAATGACTTTCAGCACTAAAAATGTGGGTTTTTTTAAGACTTCCATTGATTCTCTAAGGAACAAAAACACTTCAAATGCTATGCACCTAAATACAACAGTTTGAATTTTAAGCAGCCAGCATTTGCAAGGAAATGAAATGCAATCTAAAGACCAGGACTTTTCCAAAAGAGTTATTTGCAGAATAATAAGGCTTACTTCGAACTGCAATGTGCTCTGGGAAAACCTGCAAGTAGTAGAGAAATTCACTGAATGGAATATTCATTATTTGCTTAGCTCTGGTCACTACCTCTCTAATTCTGCCACACAAGGGAGGCACTGTTCAGTGTCCAATAACATTAAGACAAAACCACAAGCCTCCAGTTCTAGGCACATTTCATAGAAAACACAGAATTTAAGTTTGTGTTTGAGATACCTTGCAAATTTATGGTTTCCAGCTTTGTATCTTCTGCCACAAAAAGGACCGTGATTAGCACACCACCTTCCACAATCTGACTGTTCTAAACAGATGGAAAAAGATAAGTATTTTCCTGGCCCAATGGAATTTTTATTAGTTCCTATCCTATCTCTCTGTTTTTTTGGATGAAGTATTGTAAGATTAGTTTTCCAAATTATTGCTATCAGACGCCTGCTCCAGAACTCATCTCTTACTAAAGAAGTCACCTTCCAATTTCTTTTTTTTCCTATTTTTTTAAAATTTTTTCCCATGAACCATTTTTATCCATTTGTTCTTATCCTGTTGTGCTTTAGGTTAGCTTACACCTTTCTTGATGTCCTCAACTTCATGCATTTATCCTCTGCAAAGCAGGGCTAAACACGTTCAAATCCAAAGGTTTCAAATTAACAAAGTATTCAAATCTGCATTGAAGTTTGAGGTCTGTGTAAAAGACTTGTCTAAGTTTGATTCTAAGTACATAAGGCTTCATATAGGTAAAATAAAATCTGGATTTTTACGGCAAAATATCTATCTGACACTCATGCCTTCTCAAACATTTGTTTAATCCACCATGCAAGTTGTTGTTAGCACCCGCATGGATACCAGGAGAAATAATTTACAAGAGTGATTTTTTTTTTTTGGATATTTTTCTAATGTTATGCATTTGGGCTAAATTTTCTGATCAGGGTTATGTGACTAAAGGATTTTATCCATGAAAACATAGGGGCACAGAAGAATGGTGGCAGGCACACGCTGATTCCAAATCACCCCAAGAGAGACAGGATTCCCTGACCTGGTGCCTCCTTGAGGGGAACCTTAGCCCCATGGGCTGGGAATGACACTGCCCCCACGGGGCAGTGGAAAACAACCTTATGGACTGCCATAAGTGTGGGTTGTGGGATGAAGTGGAACAACACTTGGGGATTGCACCAGACTTACTGGGATGTAAAATGGGATTTTGTGAGAGAGCAAAATGTGAAAGGTTAATGACTCAAATAATCCACTTGCAAAACTAGCAGGTGCTTTGCTGAGGTCAGGTTTGCAGCCTCCAACTGAAGGGCAGGAAGAGAATTTTTGGATGTTTGATGGCAGAATTTCTGAACTGTATAAGAGCAGCCCAGGTGCAGAGGGGGTGTGCACCCACCACTGGAGACTGACCAGGACAAACCCACTGGTTTTTTATCAAAAAGCTGCAGTTTGAGCCAGGCAAAGGAAAAGGCTGACAGGAAGCAGATCCTGCAAGGTGGGATAATGCTTTTTATCATGACAATGCCCTCCCTCTGGATAAGACTCAGATGTAAATCTCCCTGACTCTGGAGGAGGTATTCAGTGTCCTTTCACTCTAATAGGCCCCAAGGGATCTATTAAGGTCCTCAGAGGTGGATGGCTAAAGATGAACTAATAGAGCAAGCCAAGGCAAGTATAAGGATAAACCAATGTGGGAAAATAGTGGTAAGGAGACACATCAGTCTGTGAGCAGTGCATGCTCTGGGCACTACTCAGAGAGCAGGGAGATGGATACTGGAATGAGTTGGCCAGAGAAGTCCTGGCTGCAGGAAGGCCAGGTTCAAGGGAGCTCTGAGCAAGCTGGTCTAGTGGATGTCATCCCCGATTACAGTGGGGGTTGGAGCTAGGGGATCTCTAAGATCCTTTCCAAAACAAGCCTGTCCATGATTTTCTATGAATAGAGCTACAGCAGCCTCACCTCTGTCAGGCTCCTGCGTTAGGAAACTCATAGTCCACAGCTATTTGCTTGACTTCCAAAAAATGTGCAAAACAATAAAAATAACACAAACATTTGCCTAATATGTGTTGGAAAGACATATATGAGATCTTCAAGGCATAAGGAAGACACTAGAGAAAGGCACACTGAGTTTTGTTTGAGATTTGTTTTTTGACATTTAAAAAAGTTAGTTAAATTTGCCCAATATAATGCATTCCTAACAAATCTAGTATTTTCCTCAAAGGAGACTAAGCACAATATGTATGTAAGCTTATCAGCAGAAAGGCTGTAAAAAATTTTGCAAGGGGTTGTACACATCCATCTGAAGAATACAGGGAAAAACAGGATTGTTCTTGCAGTGAATGATCTTGAATCTACCCTATTGCATCCGCTTAATAAAATGAAGGGAAAATTCAGACTCCTTTAGGCATACAAGAGGTTTCTATGCATTAATTATATGTGCAACGTGCACTTGGAAACTATATTGCTAATGCGGTTTTGCAGTGACAGAAGTTGTCCCTTACTGTATCAAGTAGGGAGAAATATGGGAAAAGCATTCCTAATGGTGCCATCTTGTGTTTGAGTTCTGGAAATGTTGCATAACTGCTCATGGTAATCGAGTTGCAACCAACTTTATGAAGCAAGAGAGTACAAGATATTGGAGCCTGAACGTAAGTTGATAGACAAGAACTCAGGTTTTGGGCTTTTATTCTGTAAAGGACTTTGTGATAAGTTTTATATTAAATTAATATTTTAGATGATGAAAGAGTAATAAAAGAGTACTCATAGTGATTTTCTCAGTCTCTGAATTAATAAATATTTACAACTTTCCCTTTTATTTTGTTTTATTTTAAATTTTCTAAGTCTAAAGTCCATAGGGAGAAGAAAACAAAAAAAAAAAAAACAAAACAAAAAAAAAAAAAAAAAAAAAAAAAAAAAAAACAACAACAAAAAAAAAAAAAACAAACCCAAAACTGTAAATAGTAACTATTGCAAGGGATTCCTAAAAAACTTTCAAAAGAGAAAGCAAACAGATTGAAAAAAATTCTTAGAAATACCTAGAGGAGCCTGAAAGGTACCAAAATGTTTCTTCATAATTTAAATGATACAAAAAGATGAGAAAAATGAGCCTTTTGCGAAAAGAAATAAAGCTTACAAGTCAGCAACACAGCTGACTGCAAACACTCAGAAGATCACTAACAGCACTGGCTTTTAGTGAAGCTGATTTCTTTTGATGACAGGCTTGCAAGATAAAAAATGGGCAAAGAAAAATGGAGACATCTTGACATCCAGATAAGCTCCATCATATATGCAAAAGCCAGCTACTGGGAAAAGAAAATCCCACTCAAATCAGCTTTCCTTAAGACCCTAAAATAAATAGTTGCCTGTTAAAATTTATAGTTATCAAAAACCTGTTGCATACAGTTTGCTGATGGATTCAGGGAAAGAAAGAAAGAACAGCTTATACAGCTTATTTTTCTGTTAGCTGTTGATGGTTGAATTGCAAATCGCTGGATGCAAAACATTTTTTAATCACTGTTGAGCTACAACGTATCCAAAAGGGGACCTTCAGTGTGTAGTGAGCAGAGCTTGTTCTCCTTGGTCTGACCATACAGGCCTGTTGGACAGAGTTCAACAGCACCTGTCAAGGCAATATTCCCATTTTGCATGGAATAAAATGTGATCACTTGCAAACCACAGGGTTTAATTTAGCTCTTTTCTAGTGTTGCTAGATTTTCCTGGTACAGCCTTGTCACCAACTTTCTATTTAAACATGCATTATAAAACCCAATCCATCTTTCTATTAATATTAATAAGAATGTGATTGCAACAAGTATGGAATAATCTACACATGTTGGTTTCAGCCTTGATCAGCTGCTTTTCCATCATTCCCACAAACACTGCTGGATATTTTTTTATAATGCTCTCAGAACATGGGGAAAACCTGTCTGCAAGTGATTAACTTGATACTTTCCCCTTTTTTAAACCTGTCAAAACACCTAGAGATTATTTCATCATGGCAGTGGGTAGGAAAAAAAGTATTCATTTCACACTAATACTAACTGCAAAAGCTACTTATTATTCCCAAATCTGTCTCCCCACCAGTTTGTCCTAGAATACACAGGGGTCCAGCTCCTGAAATTCCTTTACTCCTTTAATCTATCTGTAGAGGGATTGCCTTTGGACAGTGTTATTGCCTACAGTGTTGTTAACACTCTCAATTAAAAAAGCAAATTAGGAAGGAACACTTTGAGACAGTTTTCAATTTGGGACTTTTTTTCTTTTGATGTACTGTATTTTTTTAAGGATCTGTCAAGCTCCACCAGAGATCTCAACATTCGGCAACTTTCATGGATACTCTTGGATATATGGTCTACTCCCAGCTCTACTCTTTTAACAGTTACTCTTTTTATTTATCTGCTGTTTAAATTTATTTAGATAAGTTTACCCTCACTGGTACCTAGTAGAATATATTTAAGGAATTTGCTTGTATTTATAACCTATTTCCAGAACAGGTACGCAAAACAAAGTGGTCATATTTCTATGAAAATGAGTTATGTTCTCACTTTGGAGCTACAGTTCACTTTCTTTTTCCAGGCTATAAATGAAAAATACATTTGGAGATAGACTTGACTTTATGAGTTATAATTTAAAGCAATGTTTATTAAGAATATTTTGTATAACACTATTTGTGTGAGAAAAGTGCAGCTCATAGCGCTTTCAATAAATTATAAATAAGATCTTTGTTTCCTTGAGAATTTTTTTTAAAGTACAAGAAGAACAAACCAGACTGTATCAATAAGAAAATCAGTTCATTGCTATGGCATGATGGAATTTGTTAACTAACTGCTAGCATTTATGAAATATTGAGTGATTGCTAACCTGAAAATCAAATTAAATAGCTATGAACAGTAAAACAAAATATTTTTAAAAATCTAGCACAGGGAAAAAAAACCCAAACAACAAAACCCAACCAAAAATCCCCAAAACTCAAGAAACCAAAATATCCTGAAAACAGGAATTCTAACAAAACCCTTCTCTTCTTCAGAGAAAAAGAACTGCTATAGTGTTCGGACTATGAAGTAACAAATCCAGGCTCAGTGACTTCTGTTAAAAATTGTGACTGTGAGGAAGCAATTTAGATTCAGAGATCAAAAGATCTGCAAGTTCATGTCTACTTGATGTTTCAAGACCTTTCTGATTTCAGGATCAAGGACATCTTTACAAAAGATGAATTCTTGGAAGCCTGTAGCCCTTCAGTATTTCCCCAGCATCTCTGAGACAAAGCAGAGGTTATATGAGTACACTTAATACTCAGGTGTTGCTGCCTGCTGAAACACATTTCAACATATATGAAAATGTTTTTGTAAAGATAGCAACAAATTACCTAGAATATTTGGCATTTTTAAGATGTTTTGAAAAATTCAGTGGAGAAGAAATAATTCAAAAATCAATATTTGAATGTGGATATTCATGATATTCCACAAAATCTTCAAGACATGCACCTCAAAACATTTGCCAAAAAGAGTGATGTTTATCTATATGCTTTTGATGTAGTCCAAGGAAGGAGAAAGTTTAGGAGGCACCATGCACTAACCTTCCTCTATACTTCACTGTAGACCCAAAATCCCACATTTTCAATTCCAGTTTTCTCAAGCTGGAGCTCCAAATGAAATTAATTCAGTGGTTCTGGGAAATTTCCACCCACAGAGGATAGTGCATGTATAGTGAGAGGACTGAAGAGGATAAAACTGTTTTATACAGGAGCAGTAGTGAATCTTGTTTCTCAAAGTCTTCTGCATTTAAGGAATATTTCCAGCAACCCTCTTTGCCACTAAGCTATTGGAGGATGCAAGCTCTCAACGTGTTAAGATGTGTTAAAGTAACAGCCTGATGACTCATGGCTACATCGCATCAGAAGGATCTAAATATTTTATGACGCATAAAATGAGCAATGAACTGTGCAGCACTTAACACTTGCTTACGATTCCAGCAATTACAAACTAAAGCACAGCAAATCTTTGAAAGGGGAAAGAGAGGGAGGAAAAAGGGAACACCCTCAGTGTTTCTACAGTAAAGCCTGAGTACCTGACACCTAATTTTGCAAAGATTGCAAATTCTGACTCAGTCCATAGAGGAGCAAACCTGGAGGGTGATATTAAGAGCTTGAAAGGTGGCAGAAGAATCTCACATCAAAAAACAGTGCAAAACAAAGGAAATTTACTGGTTTAGGACAGGTTTGTGTTATTTGATTGCAATTCCCCTGGGTCCTGGGGTGATGTATAACAGGGTTGCAATGGACTGCTGCAATGTGCTCAACAGGGGCCTTTGGACAACAAATCTGTGCCATAAACACAAAGCTTTGTGTGGCTGTCTTTAAACCCAGTCATTACAGTGGCTGAGACTGGACTAAAAGCAGTGATCAATATAACAAATTTGGTCAAGCTGCACTTCATAAATGAGTTTTTTATCTTAGCCTGCTTAAGAATCACACTGAAAGGTGATTCTGGATATGATTTTCTCTTCTAATATATCTGATGGGTCCTTTTGTTTCAGTAAATGAATAAATAAAACCTCTCTGTGTCTGACATTGTTAATACAGTCCCAAGTTCAGTTTTTCTTAATGTGTTTCAGCCAAGTATTTCAGTAATCTCTGTAGCAAATTAGGAACCCATCATCCATCTGAATCTCAATTACCAGCCCTGTTGCAATTAGCTACAAAATTTTTTATCCAAGATCAGGCCAAAAGACTCCAGGCAGTAGCACCTGCTGAAATTTGGGTCTGCTAAAGACTTTTTTTCAATATGTTGTGGATGTAGTCTGCAGAACTTAACTGAAAAATTAAAAAAGAAAAAAGAAAAAAAAAAAAGAACCACAAAAATAAACTATTTGGTTTAACTGAAGTTAGAGCATGGGTTTTGGTTGCCTTGAAATGGAAACTTTTCTCTTTTCCTTATAGCTAATTAGATTCTCTATTACTGCAAATTATGAAATTATGCAGATTCTCCTCAGTTCTTTCCTTGTTCACCTCTGAGAAGAGTCTATCTCTTAATCTGTACATGCTCCCAGTAGGAAGCTGTAGACAGCAAGATGTTTCCATTTCTCCTTCTCTTCTCCAGTCTGAACAACCCAGATCTCAGCCTCTCCTCCCTCATTCTGGCCAGCCTGGGGGCCTTTTGCTGGCCTTTGCAAAGGTGCTAATGTCTACCTCAATCTACAGAGCCCAAAAGCAAGGGAAGTACTGGAGATGAAGCCTGAGAAGGGCTGAGTGGAAGAAACTAGAAGCATAAATATCCATGGAAGAATCACAAAATTAGCAAAAAAAATGCCCTTCAAAAAAGAAGAAAGCTTGATTTTTTAGGTCTTTTACAGTTCTAAAAAAATCAAATTTCTTCCATAAGGATGCCAAACGGTATATTTCTGACCAGTAACATAAAAATAAAAATTAATATATTACAAGACAGATTAGTTTTAAAGAAAAATTACAATTAGGCATTAAATCCAACAGTGTCATCACATCTGAAAAAAGAGAATGAATACTCAAGAGGAACCATTGTAAATACATCCGGGTTTCAATTCCTAACTCCCGCTGTTACTGTTGTCAAAACAAATCTTTCTGGATCTGCTTACCTGCAGGGCAGAGTCCACTTGGCTGCAAAAACGCCATTGTAACAAATATTTCTGTTGTGAGTAAGGTGCAGGTCAGACTCCCTCCTCACCTGATGTGTTGGAGCTGCAGTATGATAAACTAGCCCATCCTTTAGAATATCTTTAAATTTATGCCTTGTGTTTGCTTTACAGTTGTGTACAGATATGCACTGTGTACAGCCAGTGATGAGGATACAAATTATTCTCTGAGTAAGCAGATAGTTAATTCTTTTTTTTTCTGTTGTATTTTGTATTTTAAGACAAACAGAACAGATGTTTACCAGTTAGATCTGTAGCAGGTTAAAAGGCTGCACTCTCCTGTTTAAAAGTGATACTGCACAATGTTTGTAAAATCAATCTATTCTTGAATGCTTCCTTTCTTTATGCAACTAAATTTGCATATCCTGCAGCTGAAAAAGGCATAATTAGAAATTTGTGATTAATTTAAGCGGGAGCAACTATAAAAATCTTAGGTATTTACATAGGTCTCATAAATTAGAGTCACAAACTGTAATTTGTTAAATTCAAATTCTGCTAAAAGCTTGCATTTACATAGATGTTCAGATGTTAAAGTGTTGACACGCATTTTAAAATCAACGCTGCTGGCACATTCATTATTCATGTCAATAAGCTGGAAGGTTTATTTGGGAAGTTATTTGGACAGTTAAATATGATGGTCACTAAGAAACTGCAGTTGTAAACACTGTAAACCAATGAAAATGTGCATCTTCTGTATGAAGAGTTAAAGACGTTTCTTCAGAAGATCTGCATGTACGATCATTGCCAAAAATGGAGCTACACTGATTAACTTTGCAAAATATATTTGGTAAATTTCATGGTCCTGCTCCATAGTGATTATTTGCAAGAAAAAGAAATCAGGAAATGAGCTGCAGTCTGTCAGGGGCAGTCAGGCCGTAGTACTTGGTGAAAGTTTGCAAATCATAGAATCACAGAATGGTTTGTGTAGGAAGGGATCATCTTAAAGCCCATCCAGTTCCACCCACCTGACATAGGCAGGACATCTTCCACTAGACTGGTTTGTTTAAAGCCTGATCCAGTCTGGTCTTGAACACTTCCAGAAATGGGGCATCCACAGCTTTTCTGGACAACAACATATTCCAGTGCCTCCCCAGCCACACAGTAGAGAATTGCTCTTTATTATCTAATCTAAACCTGCCCTTTGTCAGTTTAAAACCACTACCCCTTGTCCTGTCACTGCATATGAAGACACCAAACACCATGTTCACTTCAAGAATGAATAATAAAAAAAGTAAAAACTGTCTCACTTTAGGATCTGGGTCAGTGCATCTGATATCAAAATGAAAGGTCATGTTAAGGTGTGGGAAAGCTTTTTTTTTATAATTTTGCCACTGTCAATGTTACTAATGCAAATAGTAAGATGGTTAATGGACTGAGAGAAACATCAATGCCAGGTCACGCATTAGCTGATGCAAGTCAGCCTAGATCTACAGAGGCATATCAATCTTTATGTCTTCTAAGAATCTGTCATCTTTGTAGTCAAAACAATTATATTTTGCTTCATAGCACTGAAGATACAACCTTTTCATATTTTTAAATACTAATATTAAAAATGTTATGGGTAGATCAGTGATTTTATTTTGTTTTTAAACAACACCCTGTGTAGACAAATATGACTAACATATGACTAAGGGGATATGCATGTAAACATTTGAGTCTATACAGGAGTAAGAGACTATAGAATTTCCTTCTAAAATGTCAATGTGATTCTAAAAGCAAAACCCTGTAAGCAAGCTGTGGCAAAACAGGGACATTTAAAAATGCCAAATCAGTAATTAGTGATAGTGTCATGTAGGATGTTTTTCTGACCATCTTCAGAAATCTCTAAGAAAAAGCTTAGGTTTTATCACTCCTATTTATTTACAGAGATCTGGTGAAGAAGCATCCTCTCCCTTCACTCAGCAGAGGATTTGAACAGATTTGCCCAGATTCATCTCACTTGGCTTGAAGTGCTGGCACAAAAAATAGTGTTGTCTTTAGTGCAGCAAAAGGCAAAGACAAGCAAATCTAGCCCCAGGTAGGATCCTAGAGGGCTGGAGTTTCCTCTGAAGACATCTGGCTTTTTCTTTCTCTCTCCCTTGAAGAGAATAGTCCCATTTTCCAAATAAATTGGTGAGATGAATCAACACCATTTTACTTCAAAGTTAAAGTGGGAACTTTTGGAAAAGTGCATGTATGTATCTCCATAAACTATAAGCTTTTACCCACAGAGCCAGCACACAAATTTACATCTTTAGTTTTGGATTGCCCAAATTAAGCTCAATGGTATTCTGCTAACATTGCACCAACATCCATGCCTTTATCCATAGGTGATCTTCCAAGAAAACAACCTTCTCTCTTGAGATCCTTTCTGCCCTGCTGCCCTGCCTGATTCTTTGCAACACCTAGAAGCTTCACCAGAGCATATCTCAGGTTCAGTCAGATCCTTAGTGAATGCAGAATGACTTTTTGCCTGTGTCTATGCCCCAAAATCACTGAAGCAGCTGTTTGTATACAAGAATCCCATCACCAGTGACTTGAATCTGATACCTTTAGTGTGAGATCACAGATATAAATTAAGGCAATGCCCTTGAAACTGCTTGCAACAGTAAGTTTTAATGAATCCAATGGTATGGAAGAATATTTTCTGTCCAGGCAAAGCCAAAGTGCAGTGTGGTGCACTGCACTGTCGTGCTGATCATGGGCTTAGTCTGCCTGGCAGCAGCTAAGCTGCTGATTGTAGGTGTTGAGAATACACGTCAATGGCAGCAGAAACTCAACAGAATGAAAAAACAAAATCACATCAGATGTAATTTTTTTAAGTAGTAATTGTTTATTGCTATTTGATTTGGTTTATGAAGTATTACATTTCCTTTCTTACTTTCTGGCTTTTTGCTTGAGATTGAGTCCCACAATGAGGTCTACTGTAAGCTCCTTAGGGAAAAGAAAATTACATTATGGGCACCTAATTTTGATGCACAGCTTGCCACAGTGACTAGCTCTCCTTAGAAGAGAATCAGAGCCATTTGTTACTACAAAGCATGCTGCTGATAATATGATTAGAGGCGATAAATGCTCATATTTTCACCACTGCCAATAAAACGTAACTCCCACAGGTTTAACCATTTAAATCTTTACAGTGTTCTGCTTTATAAAATGCCAAACACCCAGGAGCTTCCACAAAAGTCAGAGGAAGCAATACTCAGCAGTTTTGAAAATAGATTTTGGAAATAGAATAATCACATTATCTAACATTTTTAACCTGTTCATCTCATAAAACATATTTATATGTCTAATCTTTTAGAGACTTTCCTATAGACAGCTATATCTTAAATTAGCCTTGTCTATGGATTTTAATATTATATACTGTTACAATGTTCATAGGACACTTTAAAATTTCCTTTCTATATTTCTTAGGGGTAGCATTCCACTAATTGGCTTTTGGCTTGTTTGAATTGTGAGTTTCATACAACGGAAACAACACAAATTTACTCTTTTGTTTTATATTTCCTCTTGTTATTTAAATACAATAGCCAAAACCATCTTGGCAATGGTTAAATACTAGTTTTATATGTTAGGACGTGTGGAAATGTTTTTTTTTTTTTGAAAGAAAAGGATATGTAACATGAAATATACAATGATTTTAATTCAGTCTAAGAAACTTAAAGTGGACATGTCACACTGAGTTAGATAGCCAGCACTCAATGAGATCTAAATAGTGTATTGTTCTGCTTTGTTTATTTTAATTTCATTTTATTTTTATATGGACCAATACCACTGTATTTAACTTGCAGATCATACTTGCAAATCTAAATCAAGATCCATACCAAATTACTCCAGCCAGGGCTTGCTATACCAGAAACCTCCAGAAATTATTCTGTTTTCTCGCTCGTGATGCCATAAGTACCAGCTACACCAACTGCATCCTACCTCAGTATGTTCAGTCTTCTAAATTAAATGTTACTGGTTTTTAAACAATAAGGGAAAATAATCTTATCTGCTCTGCCTCTAGATTTAATTAATCCTGACATCTCTCACTTTATAGACATTTCTCTAACAGCATCCAGGCTCTATGGAAGATTATAGCTCCAATTTTTTCATCTCCAGACTCTAGCTCAGCACAGTTGTTCCTACTCATAGGAACATTAGAAAATCTCTCCCTAATTGGTCATATTTTATCTTTGAAAGGTCATACCCATGATTCTTATTCACTTCAGAGCAGTTCTTTTAAAGGGCAGGCCTGGGTGCAGATTTATAATCATGTTTCTATAGCATTGCTTGGTGGAACACAAAAAAAAAAAAGAAGCAAATCTTATAGGGTAGTCAGCTGTCATAAAATTTTCAATCCATAAGACTCCCAACTTGAGTTGCATCAATTTTTTTTTCAGGAAATGATCCAAATTCCTAAAGTTTCTGTGAAACTTTGGACATTTATATCTAGGCACACGCATTCACTTTTATAAAATTGATATTGCACAAGAGGCAAATTATCCATCATTCAAGATGTTCTTTTAATAATATTTGAAAATACTAAAGGGTATTTATTTATCCTTTGAAGGAAGCAATTTAGGCCTCAAGAGGTAATTTGCATATTTCATAAGTTTAACTAAGCAAGGATTAGCAAATTACAATGTAATTAGCTTTTTACCCCCTAATTCGTCAAAATTATGTATTCTGTGTGAGTGACAGGTGGGTGGTAAAGCTTTTAATCTAAAGTGTATTCCTAAAGTTTCTCTGACTTTGTAAAGAGTTTGGTGGAAAAGTACTCAACTGCGCCCCCTGAAAATGAAGATATGCTTGGTATTTGAGTTCTTAAAGCGTCAAAAATTGAATGCATTACAAAGTGGCCCAGGAAAGCCTCCTTATCACATTTGGTCTTTAGTCCACTCTGAAACGTTGATTGTTAATTGTAGTTAGCAGAACGCATGTTTGCCTGGCATCATCTTGAGAGCCTGGAGGGGAACATTTGTTTCTTTTCTAGAATGTGAGGGTAAGTGGAAAATCAGTCTGAGCTCAATGAGTTGATCCAAAATGCACATGTAGTCAATGGAGGATGCATTGATTTTAGAGGATTTATGCTGTGTCCCTGATGAAAGGAGCAAGAGACTACTCCAAAGAAACAATCTTGAGTGCTAATTTCAGCACAGGGAAAAGTACAAGGATAATGCTGATGGCAACTTTTTGCTTTGCTGCCATCACTTGGAAGGGATGCTGCATTAATTCATCTCACTTTCTACAAGTAACACAGCTGATGGACAAACAGCAAAAAAAACCATTTCAATGTTTTTCACCGGCCAGTAGCCACAAAGGACATCCTGAGAGCTGTCCATCTGCCGAAGTACAGGAGTGTGAGGACACCAGACAGTCACTGTATGTTCACAGTGTGGTCCAGTCAGTAGCTGTAGGCAGGCAAGCATTCCTACCTGTTTTAAACTTAAAAAGCAATAGTCTTTTTTTGAAACATATGATTTTTTAATTACCAAAACTAGATTTGTTCATCCACCTTTGACCCTCAATGTCAATGGAGAGTAAAGAGCTTAGTCTCATACATAGGTTTTGTTTGATCAGGGTAGGGCATTATGAAAATGCTTTGGATGCAGCTAGAAGCAAGATTCAGACTAACACAGACTGGAAACATGAGACATATCTCCTAAAATAGCTATTCACTTGCTAAGGGTTCCACTGAGGCTTGAAGGATGACAGAGTGCCATTATAAATAAGTTGTTCTCTGCTCAGCTTTGGATGACAAATTCAGGTGCTACAATGCTTTGCCTTTTGCAATGCATCATTTTCCTAAAGCATGTGGTAGTTAAGGCAAAACCCTGCTCAGCTGCTGAAAATTCACGGAGGGACAATTAGCAGAAGTAGGACGATTGTATCTGACAGTTCTATAATAATATGAACCCTGTTGATTTGCCCAAAATAACAATGGTAAGTAACCCAGAGCCATAGTATATTTGGTGTTTTGTCTACAATTTAAAGGATAATTTACATCTCCTGCTGTGTGATAGCAGAATTAATTATATTTTCCCACAGCTGCCTATGTTTAGTGCTGAAAAGAGGTGAGGAATTTGTGATTGAAGAAGGAAAAAAGACTTTTTTCAAAAAGTACACTAGAGACATGGTGCCATAGTATGTGGCTAATGTGCTCCCTGTGCAAGAAATTACTGTGGCCACATTCCACAGTCAGTCACCAGCTGTCACTTAAATGGACATCAGACACCTCTTTATCTGGTAATTGATCTCTAGTGCATTTTTATCATTCATTTTTATTTGCAACAATTAGCTGGTTTAAAATTAATAAACTAAACTACACAAAATTTTAAAAAACACCCATGCTCATTCTCTGTTGCAGAGCAGAATGAGTTAACTGACAGGAGCAATATGCTTGAATTGTTGAAGATTGTACAGCAAGAGCTGTTAGAAAAAGTTGTGAGAAAGAACTGCAGAAACTGAGAAAGATCCATAAAGAAGGAACTGCAGAAACTGTGTCCCTCTCCCAAAGAACAGAGCTGCCTGCTGCGATAAGTAATTGCACTAAAGAAAAAGCATACATTATGGCCTGCTATGTACTAAATCTCACATAGACAGAACAATTGGAAATTGTTATGCAGAAGCTAAAACAGTATAAATGTCTGTGCTTCTTGTCAATAAATGTCCGGGCAGCACCACACTGCTTGGTCCATCTTTCAATCACTGTCCATTCTTCCCACCAGTTCTCTGAGGAGTTTCATCAGGTGACCTTGGAATAACCACCTACACAATATGCACAGACTGCCTGAACTTCTAAAATATTTTCCACCCTGAAATAAAACATACAAACAATTCCTTCTTTTCCTTTCCATTATGGTCTCTAGTCCTATATACAAGAGGTCGAGATACTGCATCCCGGGATCAAAATCCTAGGAAAGTATCCTATTACTTTATTAATAGCATGAAAAGAGTTCTGGTAAAATAGTAATAGACTAAGAGATGTAAAGGTGGACAGGAGTTATGTGGTTCCTCTGTGGTGGGGACAGGGACAGGAAACAAAATAAAAATAAGACTTCAATTGTCCTCAGTACCTATGTAAATCTCACATCACAGTCTAATGGTGAAATGATCCAATGATTCTTGGGTCTTATAAGTGCATTCCTCTTGTTTCAGGTAGTCAATCAAAACAAAGGGGGAAAAGCAGCACTTGACTTGATCCAGGATAGAAGAAAAGGGCTGATTTAAAGTTTTATTATTAATGAACATGTGTGTTACATTAAGCCACTGATCTGAAAAAAGGAAGAGTGGAGGTAAATGTGATAGAAGTATATGAAATAAAGGTAACACAAAAATAAGTGAAAAAGCTTTTTTTTTTTTTTTAATCCCTATGCAGTGCATAAAATTATATTACTAGAATGGAAAATGTAGCAGAAACATACTGAAATGCTTTTCCACACAGCTGGATTTAAGGCTGGGAGTCTGTTGGTGCAAAACATTCCAGACTTATTCCAGACTTTAAACATTTCTCTCAATTCAAAGAGCAATTTGAAACATTAGTGGGGAAAAAGAAAAAGACACAAGGGCTGTGAAAAGCAAAAAATTCTTTTCTTCTTCTTGCTCCAGAACTCTGTAGGATACAAAATCTAAGTGACTGGCAGGATTTAGTGGAGAAAGTGCAGTTGTGGAATTGCCCTGGTGTTATTATTATGTTTAGTCACTTCTTTTAGGCCTCTGCTATGGACTGTACTCTATAAATTAATGAACTATGGTCTGATGCAGTAAACTGTTCTACATTCTAATGTAAAAATTTTAATCTATTCCTGTTATATTCATGAAAAGAGATATCAGTCCCTTAAACCTATGAACAGATACTTGCTTTTTATAGTTACTTTTCCATAAACTGAGGTGCAATAAGGGAATTATATACTCTTAAAATATAAAGGTTCATTCTGTCAATAATAGGGGTGGTGTATGCAACCAAAGGTGAAAAACATGATTGTTATAAAAGTGTTTTATTTAAAAGTTTTAACAGACAAAAAAGAAGCTGTGTCCATTCTGTATTCCCAGATTCAAACTTTTTCTTCAAACTGCTCTAGAAATATTTTGACATGCCCACAGTACTGATATATATTAAATTGCAAGCTTTAAATCATAAAAAGATAAACTTCATCTACTTGTTGTGAAATCCAAAGGTTCCGAAAGAACACGGCACCTGGAAAGATCAGGCTGAGAGATGTTACCACAAACATGGATTGTCATTTATTTGAGAGTGATTTGAAAAGGAATTCTGCTCTAACATGAGCACTCAATGAACTCTATAGATCCCATAAGGTTTACTAGAAATCTATTCACACTGGTAAATATCATATTGCTTGCTGGAAGTGTGTTTGTGTTTACCCTGCACGTTACATCAGCGACTAAATCCGCAATCAGACTTTTCCATTTCCAAAAACATGTCTTTACTGACCAGACAAAGGATCACATACTAAACACATGTTTAGGCTTGCTGCTCTTCTCTTGGCAGAGGGGATTGGATGGAGATATATCTCTGTCTCTCCTGCTCACAGAGATTGTTTTATCCACAGAAATCTGTATGGAGCCCCCAGACATAATATGTACTTAAAACTGACCCTTTCCACATTTAGGGCAACAGTCAGACTTCACAACACTCTTGCCATGGAGGAAACAATATTAACAGGCTGAATTATCATCTCAGTAGGCAAAAAACATTCAACAAATATACAGAAGAAGGAGAGAGCAGATCAAAGGACAGGACAGAGTAACAGCAAATGTCTTTTAATTTTTCCATTTGAGTTTGATCATAACCCATGCAGATAGCATTTCATGCTTCAGGTGTTAAAACCAACTAATTTTTAAGGGTGCCCACTGGGCATGCATCTCTTAGCACTCTGAGCCGCTTTTCACACTTCTGCTCTCTCTAGGCTTTGGAAAACATTGGTTTACACTTGAAGACACTTTTGTTAAGTGGCCTGGAAGCAGGAATTCTGACCTGTAATTTCAGCAAATTTAGGCTTAAGCTGAAATGAAGAAACCTTGAGAAAATTATTTTTTCTCATTTTAGAAAACCATCAAATATTTAGTTTCTGGTTAGTCAACAGGAACAGAATGGACAACTCATAATTGAACTGTATATGTTAAAAGCACTTTCATCAAACTGCATTTATGGAAGCAACTACCTTAGTGAAAGACAGAGGGGAAAAAAGCACTATCGGGACACAATCAGATGGAACTAAGACTCCTACACTGACTTAAAACAGAGTTTTACTAAATTTTCTAAGCATATGGAAAAATCTAAATAGATTTCACTGCTGGTCTTGACCAAAAATAATACATTGTACCAGTAATAATGATACAAATATAATCCAGAGGGAGATTTGGGATCAGAAAATGGCTGATATGTGACTGGGGATGAAAGTGGCAGTGACTTAAACAGCAACTCAGAGGTTGAGAGCCATTTTTAAAAGAGCTGGTACTTCAGTTTGCTGGGCATATTGTTCAGATATGGATCGACTATGTCATAGGAATGAAGGAAAAATCAAAGCTATTGGTGAGAAGAGAAAGTGAAATGCAGGTTCAGTTCCTCTTTTCAATCTCAAATTTCTCTGTGCATTTACTTGGGAAATTCAGTTACTCCTGAGTAAGTACTTCTGCCTTGGAAGCTTTTGACATGTAAAGTTTGATTTTCAGGCTTGTGGACTCTGCTGCTGCCATTGATTTCATGAGTTGGCTGTATTATCGATCCAAATCTCAGTATTCCTCACAACTTCTTACATCTTCTGAAGGATTGCTTAAGGGCCCATTATTTCCCAGCTAAATTGCATTTAGTTACCTAGTATCATAGAACAAGATAATGTGCAGGACAGCCAATCCAGTCCTGACTAGGAACAAGAATAAAAATCTCCTTGAAAATTTTATGTACTCCTTACTCTTAAAAATCTCCAACGAAAAAAGTTCCTCAATGTTATGATACTGGCTATTAAGTAGTTTACCTTTTCATCATTCAAATTCTTGTAAAAAAAGCCAATAGCTTTTTTTCCTCTTTTTTTCCTTTGAAACATGGGAAACAATAAATTGTTTTCTATAACAGAAATCTTACTCAATTTTCCAGGAAAAAAAGAAATGAAATTCACACAAGTGTTTACCTTTAGCTCATGTTTTCTAATTTGTTGATCATTGGTGGTTTCCTCTGCATTCTCTATTATTCATCTACATGTATGATAAAGTAAGCATCTCCAAACTTTGACACAATATCCAAGCATCAACTTAAGCAGAATAATTATTTTAGACTTTTTGACAGTCCTTAATTTTATTCTTAAATATATTTGTTTGTTTATAAATATATCTCATTACATAAATGCAGAATAATTACCTTTGAATTCTTGACATTCCTATTAATAGATGCATAACTACAATTCACCATTTTCCAATGATAAGACATTAGATTAATATATATTAGTATTTTAGCTTGGATTAGGAACTTTGAAGTGGATTTTCAGGCATTTCTACTTACTGTGCTTTTTTTTTTCCACCAGAGAGTAGAGACTGAATTATTTTAAGATGAAAAAACCACATGGAAGATTTGCCCAGGAGCACATGTGAGCACAAGTACTTTAGCTACTACCTGGTTTTAAGATCACAGAAAGAAACAATATAGACATATTCTTGATTTACTTGCTCCTGGAAACACCTTTTATGTTGACTTTACATGCACAGAGTTTTTTCCTCAATCAAAATGATTTATTCTGGGTACTAGTTGTTAACATAAACTTGGGTATTTTTGGACTTTCACCATTTTTTTTGGCATATATATACATTTGTATCAGCATCCTTTACAGCCTGAACTAAGCCTACATTGAAGCTCTTCTGGGGATCCAAGTGAAAGTGACTTAGCTTTACAAAAGAGGATGGTGGTTGAATGGAGAATTGAACTCAAGTATCCCAAATCAAACTAATTCATCCTTCCCCCTCTCAAATTAACAAAGGAATTTTTATGTGGTTTTCGTTGTATTTATTTGCTTGGGTTTTTTTCTCTCCTAATGCTGTGAGTTGAATTCAGGTAAGTATATTTCTTATGATGGTCTACTATTACAAGGAATATACTCTGACGGAAATACATTTATCCTGATAACTTTGTTGCATGATATCACAGTCTTGAGGAACACCCTCCTGCCCCATTTTTTATATATTAGCAAGTTTGCTGGACTTGGTATATCAGGAAATAAAAATCCAGCATCCACAAGTGTTACTTAAAATAATATTTTAATTAGGACTCTTCTGTATGCATTTTGTAGTTGTACTGGACCCATCTGTTATTGGTCAAGTACCATTAGGCTGTCATATCAGTAATCTGATTTTACAACATAATATAAGCTGAAGGTAAAGAAACACTAAGTATTATTTTTCAAGAAGAGTGATCTTTATTAGATCTGACCTTTTTCTAAATCAACACAATAAAAAGGTGAGTGTCGTTTTTGTACTTCCAAAGATTAGTTTTGCTTACAGTAAGCAAAAGTCGTGTCTCTAAGAGGGCTTAAAATTCTCATTGGAAATAATTTAATCTCATTACCAAGCATGCACTATGAACCTCTTATGATTTGCCCGAATCAACTATTAAAAGCATGTTCCTATTCAAAATGCTACATTTCCAACCTCTGCTGCTACACAGTATAGTACTAGCAAATTGACCTTTCATGAAGACTTAAAGCACCATGTAATTAACTTTTCCTGTGTACAGAGTTAAGACTTGATGAAACTGGGAGGTTAAATGCCAATACATCCTTTGCAAGCATTTTTTATAGCGCACTGCTTGGTTTTCAGATGTTAATGATACACTTTCTGTACCCATTTTCCTTAAAAAAAAGAAAAAAAAGAAAATTTGTACTGCAGTGCACAATGCAGTCCAATTTCACTCTTTGAGCTACCCCAGTCAACAAGTAATAGCTCTGAAATGCAAAGCAATAAGCTGTGTTGGCAGTTGTTTTATGTTCCTGATCCAGAAATCCATTGAAGCAGATGGAAATGTATTGTACTCATGGTTGCATGGCTTGCACAAATCTAGTTCTATACAGTTTCACTTTAGCAACCAGAGTAGCTCTGTGTAAGACCTCTAGATGGTCATCAATACCTTTTTGAAGGACCAGTGGTTGACAGACACACTTCTGAACCAGAGTGATTACACTAGAAACAGGCTTGCTTAGATGGCACTTTTGTCAGTGCTGCAAAAGTCCTTTAAAGGATTGAGTGAGTATTGTTTCCTCCATATCTCAGTGATACTTGAAAGTTGGAGAAGAGATTTCCCATTTCTCACTTTATTTTTTTTTCTATATGCAGTTAAAGTTCTTTCACTGACTGTTGGATTCTTAGGGTAGAGATGATTCTTCACATGTATTTACTTGAGATCTCTGGATTCACCAAGAAGCTGCAGTATAGCAGACACTGTAAAAAAGTGCTTCCTCTTATTTATCACAGAAATGAAATGTATTTCTTGATTGAATTAGACCCAGAAATATTCACTTCTAAATTGCTACTACTATTGTGTCTCAGTGTCATATCAAATTAATAGACTCTTAACACTCAGGCTCTTGTGTGCTTAAGTTCTCATGCATTGTGTATAATAGATAATTGATTATAATTAAGACAATAAAGAAAGATCAAATTTCCAGGGCAAATTCACTTTTTTTTTTCCCCAAGGCCTTTGACTGATACATTTAAAATAATTCTGAAATCCATACACAACTAGATGAGCACTGGAATTTATGAAAGCTATACTCCTATCTTATCAGTTGGTTCACCTCATACATTTTATGACATATACCAGCAATTTTTATTCATATCTCAATGAAAAAAAATAAAAAGTGGTGCTGAGCTTGTCAGACAGGAGCCAAGACCAGTTTTTCATATGCACCAGGACAGCAATTGAAAGTATATCTATCACTCAGGAACAGTGATTTGTTATAAGGAAATATTTAAAGTCATCTAAGAGGCAACAGGCTATAGGGCAAAAAGTAAAGGGTAGACAATAATCTGTTGAGGCTTCTTGACATCACAAATTAAAATGACCTTCTAGGAAAAAAAAAAAAAGAAAAAGAAAGCACATTTCTGAAACAGCTAGAAAGGAAAACAAATTGCATGGAAATTGTGCTTCAAGCATTGCCTAACCCATGGTGCCACAACATATGAAAAGGCCAATTGCTTCAAAATCTCTCCTTTCATGTTTCAGGGGAAATGCCTTTTATTATAAACAGTGCTGGAGAAGTGTTTCTGGAAGGCTTTACAATGCCAGTGCTCACATATGTCTCAATCAAATGAATCATGTCTCAGCAGAAAATTACAAAGTATTAGGGAAAGAATGTTGCAAATTATAGCTAATACATTGCTTAGGGGAACCCAGAGGGTCCTTGAGAAGTGGGCTTTTGAAACCTGAAGTTCAACAAGGCCAAGTGCAATTCCTGCACCTGGATCAGAGCAGTCCCAGTCAGGCACAAGTACAGACTGGGTGGAGAATGGACTGAGAGTCGCCCTGAGGAGAAGGACTTGAGGATGTTTGTGGACAAGAAGCTCAACTTGACCCAATAACGTGCACTTGCAACCCAGAAAACCAACCATTTCCTGGGCTGCCTCCAAAGAAGCATGGCCAGCAGGGCAAGGGAAAGATTCTGCTCTTCTGCTCCACTCTTGGGATACCCACATGAACCGCATTCTGTTCTGGGTTAATTTCTCTGGAGCAGTTCCAGAGGAGCCCAGGAAGATGCTCAAAGGCTGGAGGATCTCTGATATGGAGACAGGCTGAGAGAGCTGAGTTTGTTCAGTCTGGAGAAGGGCAATCAGCTAACCATCACAAGAAAATGACAGTGTCTAGGAGGGGAAGTCACACAAAAAATGAAAGAAGTGTTCTGGGAGCAAAGATAAATTTTGCATCTGTAGATGCCACGCAGAGAAAGTTTCTCAATAGAAGCAGAAAGAGGATTCTGAATTTCTGGAATTTAGGGTTTAGTTGTGTTTCATTTAAATTTGTTTAAAGCAGGAAAAAAGTGCTTGCAATAATAACAGATTTAAATATACTTTTAAGTTCTAAGGAAACAAAAATTCCTTCAAGAATTTCTATCTACTGTACTCTCAGAAGAGACAGATTAATATTATGTAGCATTCCAGCAGTTGAGAAAAGTGTATAAACAGAAAATACCCATAATCATATGATTTATATAAAAGGCATAGTATTTGTACATATCTTAAGGTCAGACTCTAAAGCAGAGTCTGAGCCAGGTCAGATATAACATAGGTGCAGTAAATGGAGGTCCCAACAGGGACAGTAGTCTGGGCCTTTTATATTCCCATCTACCTACTTCAAGATTTGAACTCTTGACATAATTATCCCATAAATTCCTCCAATTCTTTACCCTTAAAGAAACTTTATTTTCAAAACCATGTTACTTAAGGATCATATTGGATCAATAGAACAAAAGGAACTTATTTATTTCTGAGCTTCTGAAGGAAAACCACTGTAATATATTGTGAAACTGCTGTAGAATATTGTGCCTTATTGTCATTATTAATCTAATGAGGACCTTCCAAATATTTTTAGACTGTCACTGATTCCTGATTTGAATATGAGCTACAAATGACATAGAAATCTGCTGTAAATTAACTTAAAAACCAAACTTGAGCTGAATATCCCAGAAGATAAACAAAAAAAAAGCCAGGCAGAGATAAATTGTACCAAACATTGTCTCCAACAGAGCAATTTTCATCTCTACATGTGAAAATGCACTGCAAATTAAGTTGTTTTATTATTACCACTTTCCTTTCAGATTGGTAAGTTTAGTCAAATTATATAACTCAACAGAGATCCAGTCTGAAATGTGAGAGAAATAATATATACTCTCCCTGAACACCTGCCTCTTTGTCTGCAATTAGTCATTAAATAAATAAGATTTTAAAATAATAAATAATAAATCAGATTTAAAACAATGGGTATGTATCAATCAGAACATCACAACAAGTATTCAAAACATGTCTAAAGTGTCCACCTTTGACTAGAGCTCTATATTTTACCTACACTTGAAATTCTGTCTGAAGGAAAATGACACAATGGCCAGTATATATTATTATACTAGGATCAACTTTCACTAAAAATATACAGATAAAATTTGACAATACCATAAAAAGACCTGGTCTTAGACTAAAAAAAAATCCCATGATCTCATAATAGGTTTTATTTTTAAAAAAATTTCTTTATACTCAATAGAGCTTCTATTTAATTTGCAGTGTAGAAAATAATGTTGGTTATGATTTCAAACCAGTTGCAGAATTAGCTCTAGTTTCATCTGCACAATTGTACCCTGTTGCATATCTTAAAACATCAACAGCTACATACAAAAGGATAGAAGGAATTTATTGGTTTTTTTTCCTTCAAGTTCAACAGTAATGCCTTTTCTCAATCTTGTTCTTCAGACAAAATAATTATTTCTTCTTAATAATAGCACCCAATAACATATAGCTTAATAATATCACCCAATAACATAAAACCACAGCTATGGCAATATTAGAAACCACGGACTACAAAACAATCTTGGTTCTAATTCATTTAGGTGGCCGCTTCTACTTCCAGCTCTCTTAAGTAGAGTGTGAATTGTTCATTGCCTAGTTACAAGGGCAACTTTCCTTCTGGAAAGTCATGAAATGCTGCAATCTTCAACCTAAAACCTCTCAGAAACCATTCGACAAGACAGGACATAACAGGGTTTTTGTTCACAGAAGTGTAGTTTCAATAAAAACTTTACAATTAAGAATCAACCTGTAAGCTGATCATGTTGTTGTCTCTATAGGTCTGCCTGTGAGTGCAAGAGGAACCTTGGAAGAGTTTCATTAACAATAATTGTCACTCTTACTAGATCTCTTTAGACAAAGTCGCTTTGCTTCAGCTGGTACCCCTTCCTGAGAGTTGGTTCCTTCCTTTCTTCCTTTCCTTTCTTTTCTTTCTCTCTCTCTCTCTCTCTTTCTTCCTCTTCCTTCTCATCTATTTTCCATATCTTTTGTAATACCTTTTGTATCACTCCTCTCGCTGATATTATTTGTAAATAA
This sequence comes from Setophaga petechia, assembly GCA_024362935.1. Taxonomy (NCBI): domain Eukaryota; kingdom Metazoa; phylum Chordata; class Aves; order Passeriformes; family Parulidae; genus Setophaga; species Setophaga petechia. The sequence goes on along the minus strand of JANCRA010000074.1, from coordinate 2,786,243 downwards.
CACAAGATACTGCTGCAGATTCTGATCTTGGTACAATCTCAGAATGGTTCCCTGTGTGGGCATGAATGTTCCGCAGTCATGTTAGTTCCATGGACACCCCTTGAGTTCTTGATCTTCTCATTGTATTATTAAAACAACCCAAGTGTTTTTGGAAGAAGCAGTGAAAAATTATCAAAATACCCAAAATGGCTGACAGCAACAAACAGAACATCTTGAGCTCACGTTGCATCAGCTGAACATCCAGCTACTTTTTCATCAGACTAAGACTTCACATGTTCCTCTGTAAATATTTACAAGTTCCTGAAACACTCTGAGTTGTACAAAGGAGTATAATTTCGAGAAAGGCATTTTTTAAATTGTCTTAGTAGGAATTGAACCACTTATAATGGATTTAGGAATGATCTCTGGTTATAAAATTAATTTTGTGAGCAAATCTTTGATTAGAAAGCCTTATTACTGGGGGGAACATTAATTTCTGAGAGCAACTTAGCTTTCAGAAACAAATACTACAAAAATTAATAATCTAAAAAAGTCACATTATTCAACAATTAATGTTAAGAAGGTTTTTTTTATTTAGTTATATTTCTCTACCTTGAGCCAAATGCAAACAAGTTCAGCAATTTGCTCTCTGGTGATATCAGTATCTGACACTTCAAGAATAACTTTGAATTAGTTATTCTAACCAACAGTGTGTTCCTACTGATCCTTACCAGCAGTTCCTATAGATCATCCAAAATAAGAGGATTTTTGAAGGGTCTTTTTACTTCAGTTTTATTCTGAAGCTTATCCTCTGGGTAGGTGTTCCCACCTAAGAAATACAGTAATTTAAAATAGGGTGTTTGGGGGAAAAATACTTGAAACCTTCTTTTCATACATAAAACACTCTACCTTTTCATCTTCTCTAGCTGCTATTAACTAACATTTGTGGAGCATATATCTGCTGTCAAGAAGGGAGCAGGAAATGACAACAGAACAGTGGCAGGGTCTTGAAGAACTTGGGATATCACAGTTACATGAGGATGTTTGTTGCTTTTAAAAAGAAAGATAATCACTTAAAGGATATCTAAATTAATTAAATGTTTCATTCTTGGGGAAAATTAACCACAAGGAAAACCATACTGATAAATATAAATAAGATTCAAATACTAATTGTAATAGTAGCAGCTCACTCAAAACTTACAATCAATTTTATTGAGCATGTGTGAAGAGACACAGTCTGCAGTTTTAGATGATGATAGCATTGACAGCAAAGCTACCATAGGAAGTTCACAACCTCAGTCCAACCCTCACTATTCACTGCTCTAATATGCTGATCTCAGTGAGGCAGAAAACCACAAACCCACAAACAGTTGTATTAGCACAGGAGAGACCGAGACAAACGGAGGAAGACACGACTGCAGAAATAACCTCAGCCGCCTTTGTGTGCCATGTAAGCATCTTGTGAAACTGCACACTAAAAGTACATCTACAACCCACAAGCTTCCTCACTTTTTACTTCACTGCTGCACTAGGTAAAAGAGAAAGTATCAGCTGGTGTTTCTATGTAGACTAAACTTAGTTGTAATCACTCATTTCACTACCCTAGGTACCAACGGATACCCACAGAAAGCTGGATAAGCACACTCAGAGAATGCTGACTGCAGGTGCAGGGTCTGTTTGCTTGTATGCAGACATCTATAATGAAATTAAGAATCTTGGTCTCCCATCCAGACAGAAGATGATGCACTCTTTCATACCCTGAATCAGATGTTTAGATGAGACAGAGCAAAAAAAATTCTTAACATTTTTCCTAAACTTTAGGCAGAACAATATCCCTTTTTTGACTCAGCCTAAACTTAGGTATTTGAAGGCTGTGGCATTTGCAAGGCATCTATTTATATATATATATTTATTTTTAAATTATGTCAGCAATCACCATTAAAAGTGTCCCATAGTAAGTCTATATAAAGTTTGGAGATATTTGCATTTCAGATGCTACACTGCATTTGATGACTACCTGCATTTTGTTTACTGAGGGGATCAAATTATTTGGCAGAACTTTAAATGCAAAGCCACAACAGATGACTTGTTTTAATGGCTTTACCCAGAGCAACATTTAAGCTTTAAAGAACTGAAAGCTTTCTCTAACATCCCTGGGACTTCAGTTTACATTGTACTGAAGTGTTGGCTTAAACAGTGCTGTATTTCTGAGCTGCCAGCTCAAATCCAAGTGGACCTTTAGGATCCACATCTCCCTTATGCAATGTATCACTACACTTCTTCAAAATCAGGAATACCTCAGTATTTGCAGAGTAGGGAAGTCAAAATTTACTCTTTATATAATAGTTGCAAATAATATTTGCTCTAATGTGCACTAATAAAAACAGTAAGATAAATTCTCATTATGGGAAGAATCTGAAGCACAATTTTGCATACTGATTTTTATCTTTGTATCTTATGCAAGACAAGAATACCACTAGCTCATGTGCAATGATCAGACTTCCCTCTTTTATTATTCAAACTCAGTATGCAGTTGTATTTCTAACCTACTCTCGTTCATCTGTATACACTCATCAAGAGAAAAAGATCTAGGGGTCATGTGGGAACTATTGGTTTTTGCCACAGGTATTTTAAAAGCAAATAGTTCCCTTAGACACTAAAATGAAAACAAAGTCATTATGCTGAATTTTCTGGAATAAAAAGGTACTTAAAATCCTCTAGTAGCATTCAAAACAAGCCAGGATTTTTATCTGATGTTCTCTCTGTTTTTTGGTTGTTTTTTTTTTTTTTTCCTTTTTATGCAGCAACATTAGAGTGTCAAGCTACTCTGTCCCATTTCTGAACTTGTATGGAAGATTTCACTGGTTGAAGAGTAGGGAAGTTCATGGTTTCTATAAAGCATTATTAGAGTGCAAAGAGATTTTGTTTCTGGTTTTTTTTCAAATCACTTCAAAATAAAACCCACACAAAAATAACCACACACTAACTGTGTGGTTAATGTCTTAACAAACTCACTGCTTTTGAGATGTTTTGATGACAGTGGTTGGCTCTGATTTTTCAAAAACTACTGACATCAGTATGGTTATCTCTCCACTATTTTCCTCTTACCATTTCCTGTACTCATAACTACTTCTCACTAATTCCATTTCATTACTGAACCACAGGGATTAAAGAGGATACTGCCATATACCTATAAGTAGAACTGGTCCTATCGGAATTTCTCAATTTCTGTGCCAACATTTCAAGAGCCACTTTAGAGTGACTTTCACTACAAGTGACTCCTTATTGTCAGCTTTAGAAATTTGCATTTTATTTCTAGTTTCGTTTTATACATCTTTCAACTACCAAACATAGGATCAAGTAATCCTTCAGTCTCTTGGAGTACTTCTGTTGTCTTTTATGAAGACCAGCCAGTAGAGACGAAACACAGCAGAACTCTCTGCTCTTTTAATAAGTCTTTTATTTAGACATTGTTTATCAACAAGCATGCCAAAGTTTTCTCTACATGTGTGGTATCACATAAATACCTGATAGCTGTTGAGAAAAGTGATGGCTTGAGCATGGCTTTTTAAAGTCTACATGGAACGAATGCTTTTTATAGAAAAGGGGTTTTTAATCTGAGAAATATAAGACTTAACAAGATCTCAAATTTAGAAATTGAAATTATGTAAACTAATTTCAGGCTAGAAATAATGAGAAGAATTTGAAAGTTATTACTAATGAAAACACATCATGTATTTTTCAGCACTTGAGATCAAGACTGAATAACTGCTTCAACACATGGAAGTGCCTTTTGTGAAATGGTGATCTTGAAAGAGAATGATTGGATGGACATCTGTTCCTGTGCTGTCATGGAAGCAAGTTCAATAAACAGGCTGGTCTCTTTTGATCTCAAATTGTTCAAAGAAAACAACTGTAGTAAAAGAGGATAAAACTGTAAGTCAATGTAATCTATAAATAACCCTGTCATATTTAATTTGCCTTCTTTTTTCCAATAAAACTCATCTTTAGCCATAAAATTACAAAAAGAGAAACAAAACCCATCAATTTTATGATACAAATATTTCTGAGTTGCATTTTTCATTAAATAGGTCTGAATAGCTGACCAGTAATCTCATATGTCTGCTACTGAAATTGTATTATTGACTGTATATCTTTTACATAAGTAAGGATGAAAGTTTAAAAATAAAAAAAAAAAAAAAGAGAAAGGAAAAGCAAAGAAAGATAGACCAAAGATAAGATAAACCAGAGAAGATAAACCAAAGCATTGAATACCTGTTCAGTCTGAAAACACCCAATTGTCAGTGCTGTTTGACTGTTTAGGCACCTGCTGTAGCCTCTACATGTTGATAACATACAGACACTGACATATCACACGAGTGTGATGTCCCTAAATATACTATACAAAGGCTCAAAACAAGACATCTGGAGCAAACATAACAGATCTGTAATTTCATTCCCATTAAGATTTTCAATTTGATTTAAGCAGTTTGATAGACCTTGTCCTACTCCTACCCACAAAAGCATGATAAGGATGTTATTAACCACCTGACTTCATATTGCTTTGCTTTATTACTCCTTAAAAGTTTCATATGGTACAACTGAATGGGCAGAGGCATCTAAAACTGGCACCTAGTCTAGTGTGAAATAGAGGAGAATAACAAATATTTTTGGTTTTATTTGTTAATACTTTCCACAGAGTATATTTTGCCAAGATTATCCAGCTTTTATGATCTCAAGAAGAGAGCCATAATCCTGTAAAATCTACATCAAAAATGTATTATATGTGGAAGTAAATTTTAACTTTACAGTTAAAATTAAAATTAAAGATATACTGGGGAAATTAATCTGGAAATTCCTCATTTACAGAAGCGATGTTTGATCATGAACCTTGAATTTCACATTCTTCTGATATTTAGCATATGCCAGAAAGAATATCTTTGCATTTTTAAAATGTGTCCTGTTATGATCAGTTCAGACATAAACAGCTCTTAAAATATCCAACCAACCAATAACTTGTGTAAAAGGACCAAAATCTCCAGTCAGTTTATTCTCTTCCTTTGGACTTCTTGTGTTAGCATGATGTGACAAACCTGGGTGGGATCTTGCACAGAACAAATTGGTCAGCTTCCTAAGCAGTGGTTCATCTCATTCATTAGGAAATAGTTGGAAGAATAAAAAAAATCACCAAACTCTGTGTCATGTTCAGTTCACATATCAAGAGGACCATAATTATTGGTTCATATTTATCCTTTCTTCACACAATATTAAAAGTTCAGTGGTTTAGGGAAGATCATAGATTCAGGCAGGAACCCTTTCTGAATGAAAGAAATAATTTGATAGACATTGAGGAAAAGATATAATACAAAAAAATATGAGATTATGTTGACATTAAAGATTCCTCAAAACGTCGGATTTATGACATGAATCTACCTAATTGAAAAATATTTTGGAAATAATTTGCTCCCCAGTACTAGTAAACTCAGTGTAAGCTGAAATAAGAACCATTACTTATCACAAAATAGAAAGAATATTCTTGAATAGTTTGGTTGTCCCCTTCCTCTGATCAGTTCATCTTTCTACAACACTGTTTCACAGGCAAAACTAGTTTGTTTGCAAAGTTTTCAAGGTTTTCAGAAGAATAGGAAACTTAAAAACTTTGCAAAGAATAACTGAAAAGAATGTTTTATTAATATAAGCCCACTTTTATTTTATGTTTTCCAAAGTTTTCTAGGAACTTGGAATAACAGCATTTTAAATTATGGCATATTGAACGGAAAGATATTGTAAAGAAAATATCTGCCATAGGCAGGGTAAACAATATTTTCACAAACCACCTATTCAAGACTTTTATCCAAAAATGACAATACTAAAGCTGCACTATGAATCTGCTTCTGAATAAAGTTACATGAAAGGGAATCAAGAGAAAATCCAAAGAAACATGCTTAACATACATAGACAGAAGAAGCAACTATTTTTTCTGAGTTTCTGAAATAGAATTTTTTATATTATAGCCTCTTCTATTTAAAAAACTGCTTTTTTCTTTCCCAGACTAAAAAAGCCAACTTTTAGTAAGTCTTTTATCATTCATCTCAGAAGCCTCTGTGTGTATGCATAGAGAGAGGCATATGTTTTCTTAAAATAGTTATGTGTGTTAATATGAAAATAGATAAATATGGTTTTTGAAAATAGTTAATAGATGGACTGATTTTAGATTGAAATTCCGTTTACTGTGTCCCTTTATTTTTGCCTTAATTTAAACACTGCCATATAATCTGGTTATTCAATAGCCTTTTGTAAAAAATTGCATACACTGAAACCTTTATCCTACAGATACTATATTTCATGTAAGAGGAACACTGAGGGAGTTTTTCATAAAAAAACAAGCTTCACTTGCAGAAACAGAAGAGAAAATTGCTAAAACTATTACATATGTGAAACATTTTTAGTAGAGAATCTGCTTCATGATTCTGCCAAAAAAAAAAAAAAAAGATTGTATTTTTTTTTTTGCCTTTTACTGGAGAACCTTGTAAACTTTTCATTTCTGAATAAAACCACTATCTTTTTTCTTTCCTATTACTACTTTACAGTTCCATATCTTAATTTTCTAACCATATGCTCCTCTGATCAAATCAGCAGATGTTTCTTCTTTTGAGCTCTGCCTGCAAATATCTCAGCAGGGTCAAAAGAGCTGCTTGCCAGCAGTGCTAACTGAACTAAACATATAATAGGAACAGACAAAACTTTTATCAGTCAGATTCCTAGGGTTTTTTATTATCATTTTTTAGCTACTGTTAATCTCATCAGAAATACAACTGTGGCCTCAGAATTTGAAATTCTCTTTGTTCTCAGCATCAGTGTGTCAGAATTAATCTTTGGGACATGATGCTCTTTATTATCTCAGCTATTTTACAAATAAAACACCCAGCAGCGTTTCTGAACAGGTGACTGGCTAGAGTCAGGCTCAGCAGCCTCCTTGGGGGTGTTCTTTTTTACATCATTTCTGACCTTGCATACTAGGCCTGTCACATCTTTTTTTATTCATATCAACACACTAAAGTATATATTTAACATTTCACCCTGCTTTCCCTCCACCCTGTGCTGTTCCCTTTGAGATAACAATCTGTATGTAACTACAGTAGCTGGTGAAAGTTCACTGAATTATTTAGCTTTGTTTGCTTTGTCTGAGTGATGGAGAGAATACTGATATACACAGCTTTCTTAATCCTAGTCCTGATTCATGAGTCATATATCTTCTTGTGCACATTTTACAGCTGCTGACTACAACCTTAGGGATTTTTAAGTAATACTGTTTTCCCAAGAGCTATTCTTTTTTGGGCAAACCACAAATGAGTCTAAGAAATAGTAGCTTATACACTTACATGAAATGAAAAAGATCATAGGATCACAGAAGAGTTTGAGTTGGAGGGGACTTTAAAGATCATCTGGTTCCAACCTTCCTGCCATGGGCTGAGTGACACCTTCCACTAGAGCAGGTAGCTCAGAGCTCCATCCAACCTGGCCTTGAACACTCACAGGGATGGAGCAGCCACAGTTTCTCTGGGCAATTTATGATGGTATAAGACTTTTGAAGGTTTTCACTTTTGTCTGAGATACTGATATGCAAGAAACATTTTACCCCAAATTCACCAAGGCTTTACATTTTGTATCTTTGCATTTGATTACATATGTACCAATAGTTCTAGCCTACAAATTCTGATTTGGAGAGTGCTGTATTTACTTCTATTTCTAAAAACACATATCCTCGAGACTATGAAAGATGTACTATTGACAACATCATTATGTCTATGACTCTCTGAAAGATTGGATTCTCCAGCTGCAATAAGGGATGTTGCATCCCTTCTGTCACCTGTATCATTACCTGTCATGTAGTCTTCAGCCTAAGTGATATCATTCTTTCAGGGCCTTTCTAATATCTTTTAAGGTTTTACCTGTGGCTGTTTTCTTTAGAATATGCATGACAGATGGCAAGTGGAACCTAAAAAACTAGTGTATGTCATGATGTTTCAATCTATGTCATGATTCTGAAGTAAATTTGGCATAAAGAAATAAGCATTATTCTAATATATCTAGGATCTAGCCTGAAATACATTTGTCATTTAGCTACTCCATCAGACAGATTTGCACAATAAAACAAGCTAAGCCTCCAGTGATCATTTCTCTCTCTTCTAACTCTCATTTGCTGGGGGATTTTTAAATTTTTTTAAAATTACTATTATTGTTATTATTGTTATTTTTATTATTATTATTTCAAGCTCTATTACTGAGACAAATACTGTTGTTATTTGGTCACTGAGAACCAAGCAGATGGTAAATAACTGTTAAACCAATGACACTAACTTAAGGCATTCACTTGTCAGCAAAATCTTGGCAAAGGCTCTATTTTAGAATCAGAACATGTCCTTCAAAACTTGATGGACATCTGACATTTTTCATTAGTTGGGAGTTGAAGCATCCAGCTCTGACTGGGAAAAACAATTATGTATGCCAACAGATAAATTCATATATCCTTCTTAAACTTCTAAAAATTCTAAGTTTAAAATTAAAAAAAAAAAAAACTCTTCTATTGGGCTGAATAGAAGAGGTTTTTCTATTTAGTTAGACTTTATTGAAGGAGAAACTGAGAAGAGTTAAGCTGAAGAAAAACTTCTGAAAATCTTTAGGAAAAGGCACATTTTTCCCTGCACCTCTAGGCACCTAGCAAAATAGAGTTCTGATCAATAATTAAAGATATAGAAACAGATTTGGCAGAACTAATAAACAGCATTCATGTGAAAGATGTCGCATAAGGTACTGTTCTTTCTTTCTAGAATCATTAATGAACACAGACTTTCCTCCTCATTCGTGAGATGTACATCAATAATCAAGCCACTCATTAAAAGAAAACTGCAAAGCCCAGTATACAGTTAAATAGACAATATTTCCTCTGTCACAAAAGATTGCACTTTTCTAGGGAGAGAAACCATCAGCAAGCTCAGAAATGACAAATAAAATTGAGTTTATTCACAGTGAGATGAACCATTCACTGTTGGCAGTTTCAGATTATTGAACTGAAGAAAATGGACACGGTTCCATTCAAAGCTAAGAAATGCTCTTTGACAGGTGATTAATAGGACAATCAAAATAAGAACATTTAAAAAACCCAACACAAAAATTGGGTTTGGATAGGTCAAACTTTTTATGCTACTTCTGACTCTGTAGGTCAAGGATCAGACATTGTAGTGCACTGGGATTTAGGTGGGTGACAAAGGTCTAAAGTGAGCAACAACAAAAAATAGTGGGGGAAGGAAGGTTTGGACAGTGTGAGATTAATTCCTTTGACAAGTGTGTTTTCTATACCTTCAGCTTCAGGTCAACCACTTTTGCTGCAATTAACATTCTATAACATGAGGAATTTGCAGACCATGGGTGGTAGAAGCAAATGTTGATAAAATGCATACTTGACCTTTTAATCAGAAGTAATTAACAAGGCAACTGCTTTATGACACAGGGGCTTACACACATGTAATACACCAACTCTAAATAAACCCAATTAAAAAATTATAATCTATTTTTAGCTTTCTTCTGAGTCTGTAGAGATATTATAGTATACACTTCTTTAAGGGTAGAAGTGTAAGCTTTTAAGGGCAATTTTATATCTTGTTACCAGTCTTTAATGACTTAAACACAAAGTATTTACTGCTAAACAAAATGGATCCTTTTAGCATTTTATTTATTGGATGCAGATTTACATAATTCAAACGAATGATGCAGGCTGACATAGTGGATAGCATGACTTTTACTCTAATAGCTGCCATCCACCAGCACCTACACCTGATAATAAAGCTAATCTTTTTCTTTACTCATTTTTATTATCCACGTCATCATCTCCTGATATTCAAGCACCCTAACCCAACCTGATCCACTGCTCAACATCTGAGTTACCTGAATCCTATTAACTGGCATCTCTGTTCACCTCTGCTGGGATCTGAGACTGAAACACTAATGACAAGATCAAAGACTCACCCATTATCTATTTCTATATTGCAAGACAAATTACAAATAATAAATCTAAAGGCAACTACTCCTACATAAAATTATAGAACTATTGACACATTTGGGACCTTATGTGAGAGCAAAAAGCGTGATAACAATGAATTTTTTTCCTATAAAGAATTTTAGGGTGTGAATGGAAGGATCTCTACCAGCACCTGAAGTGGGGTTACATCCTCAAATATTTGGCCATTTAGGTGCCAGGAAAAGGGGAGCTTAGGACCTAGGGGCAGCTATGGGGCTGTCAGGTGGTCTGAGCCCAGCTCCTGGATGTCACCTCTTCATGGGTAAGCCCCTCTGTGTGTGTGTGTGTGTATATATATTTATATATATATATATATACGCATATAAATATATGTATATATATGTATGTATATGTATATATATGTTTCTCTCTCTAACAGACCTTCACCCTGATTAGACACATCAAGGAACAGAATGAGTTTGTTGGTGTTTTTTGTGTTTGTGTAAATTGCCTGTGTGCCTGGTCATGTGTATATTTTATGTGTATTGTATACATGTGTTTGCATGTGTGCCTATAGGGAATGCACACTCAGCTTGATTCTTGGAGCTGGGAGCAGGGAGTTATCACTGCCTCAAATCTGTTGTCCTTCCAGGTTTCATAACTGTTAAAATTAAGGATCTGACTCATCCAGAGCTACAAAATAGACTTTAAAGAAAAAGTATAAAGTATAATATCAAAACTGTATTCCATTATCTATTCCCTAGAGGTTTTTTTCTTCCTCATATAACATGGAATTTTATTATCTGGGTGGTTCAGTAAATTTTCAGTTAATTAGAAGCAGAGATATTTCTATAAAAATTAATTGTAGAAAACAGATGTGGATAATTCTTGGAATCCTGCAGCCTTGTATTACAGAAGTTTCATTGTCCATAAGATTTGTGCTTAGTTTGCAAGACTGAAATTTCTTAGGTTCTTCAAGATTGAACCTTTGCCAGACTTCTTGAGGTTTTCTCTACTTGGTTTATTTGTGACCTCAATTTCACAGCAGGTGTCTGTTTATATGCAATTTGTAACACTTTTCTTTATCCTTGTATGGTATGACCATAGTTATATAACCAGAAATAGTGATCTGTTATTCCATGTAAAATGAAATATTTCAAGATGTTAAATGGAATTTTGAGCAACCAGGTCTAGTGAAAGCTTTCCCTGCCAGTGGTTGGGGGATTGCAGCTAGATGATCTTTAAGGTTCCCTTCCAATTGAAAACATTCTATGGTCCTACGATTCTGACTTACAGCTCTTAGACAATGATGTAGTGTAAATAGATAAAAGTGTGATAGAACAGCAGAGTCCTTGAGAGGGAGAGAAACAGAACATAGCACAGAAGAGCACAGGCAGCAGATGACCAGTGGGGCACAGGCTGGCATTGGAGGCAGTTCACCCATGGACAGTATAGGAAAAAAAGGTCTGGAGCTGTACAAACTGGGTTTAGGGGTAACAGAGACAATGCAGTTATATCTGACATAGGTACCATAACACAGAAAATCTGGATGTAATGTGCACCTGCAGATGAAGGTGTAGGAGTAAAAGCATATTAGCTAAACCTGAACTTGGGCACCAGATGGTTCCTAGGGTAGGGAAGGGAAAACCATCAGCATGAACACTCGTGGACTCCAGATGCTGATTTTCTGGAACACCTTCCCAAACAACCACTAAAGTGATATTGCTAAACCTGGAGAAGAGCGAGCACAGCATCAGGACAAGGGATAGAGAAATGCACGTATAACAATTTTAACTGCATAATCCTTTTTTTTTTTTCTCTGTATTTTTAGATTTCAATAACTATCAGTTCCTGGATTTGACTGTTAAGATTTCATTTATACAAGCAAAAAATTCATAGGTTTGTACATATGTATGTATGTATGCATGTATATATATACAGAGAGTGAGCTTTTTCTTTTCCTATAAACAGGATTTTGAGTGGAACATTTTCATGTGAAATTTTTTAAAATTACTGAATTATATTGGCTGGAATAAAACCTGTATTGTGCCCAAACCAATAATGCATAATCTCAAAAAAAAAAAAAAATGAACCAAAGAATAGAAGAAAATTAATCTTTTAAAAACCCCACAAGTAATAGTAACTACAGAAGCACTTTAAGAGCAATAATTCTCATGTGGAGCATCACTGATTTAAATAATAAATAAGTTGCAGGGGAAGAGGAACCTGAATCCATCCCACTCTTGCAAGTTTAATGCCAGGGTCAACAATATATGCCCAGAGCCTGGGGAGAGATCACAGTTCAGCAGGAGAGCACCTGAAGGGCAGCACAAAGACATTCCAGCCACTCCAGCCAGTAGCTTGGCTTCATCAGTGTCCCATCTTAAATGCCTTTTTGTTAACTCAGGCATAATGGGGAATAAACCGGAGGAACTAGAGATGTGAGTGGATGCAAGGCTAAGACCAGGGAAAATGTGGGGTCTCCCCAGAAGGAGGTCTCCCATGATTACCTGGAATTTGCAGAAGGCTGATGTACTCAGTGACTTTTTTGATTTGGTTTTCTGGCGAGTGCTTTAGCAACACCACCCAAAATCACTGTTGGTAGTAGGAGATTTAAGTCACCATTGCTTATTTGAAATGTAGGTTCTAATCATGCACACACTCTTCATTTATTGTAACACAAAGTAAACATGTCTAAAATGAAACAAAGAAGACTGATAATTCTTTAGACTAATATAATTCAATTCATATTTCAGTTCATTAAGGGCATACCAAAAGGAACTACTCATGCTGAAATGAAGGTTGGTAATACTTTCTGAAAACATGAACTCACTCCATTGAATGTCCCTGTTTGATTGTTTGTCACCATCTGATCATGTCCTTAATAATTTTGCTACTTAGCAAATCTCCATGTAAGTTGCAGCAACTGGTTTGCTCATCTCAAAACATCTCACCTAGCCAGTTTCAGCCGAAGATCTATATGTGCTTGTGATGACATGGTCTGAAGAAGAAAGCAGTTAGGGACTTGGCTGATTTGTCTGTACAAACACAGGCACTTGTGCCAGTCAAAATGCTCCTGCTTCCACTATCTCTTAAGCCACGTGTAAAAGGTCTTCCCCAAACCCTACATTTTGACTGTCAACCCATGTAAAGGCCTCAGATACAATGGGATGCCTCTTAGAAGACCTAAAAATGTCATTACATACCTTTGCTTAGGAACCTGAATTATTCCCACATGATCTAAGTAAGAATGAATGAAAACTGATACTGTCAGAGCAAAACTTTTGGAAAGTTATTATTTTGGGAGCTGAATCTTAATTGGCTTCTTAGCTAAAACTATGCTTTAAGACATACCAGTAAAAACATCAAAATTATGTAAATACACCAGGAACATACCTTGGAAGTCTAAAAACCTATTTTCAGGATGTTTCCCTTTATGAGCTACTTCAGTTTTTGTTTCTGAATGTCAGTGCATTGCACTGAGTCACAAGTCCTTCCTATCTTTTGTTCTTGCAAATCTTTCAAACAAGAAACAGTTCTTTTCTCTTCTTTCTTTATTTCCAGTATTGCATCTAAATAAATTCTCCAAGGTTGTTAGCTGCCTCTTTGCTTTCAGAGACCTGTTAATAAAACTTTGCTATTGAACTTGCCCTTGTTCAAAAAGTGTCTTTTGCCACAGGATTTTATACAAGGAAACCAAAACAGAAAACTCACATCAGATATGGCCACCTACCAGCCGGAAAAATCTGTGTGCCATGAGTTTTTTGAATGCTCTTTACCAGGTAGCTGTTACTGTACTGGGTGGTGTCAGTATCAACAATTTCTAGCTTGTATGCATATGGTCAGGTGAGCATAAATTGTTTTTTATAGCCCTATACTGCAAGCACAAAAGACTGAACCAGGATATGGACTGTAACACTGACATTTCTGAAAGAGTTCCTATTCCTGCTGTAGTGTGAGAGAAGGGTTAAACAGACATGAGATGCAAGTACTGTGTCCTTTTTTTGTATTATAATTGTTGTGGTGTTGTTGTTACTATCATACCTACTCTAACAATACTTCAAAGTATCCGGGACAAATCAAAACTCAGCTTTTATACCCATCTACTTATGCAAAATAAAACCTAAGTTTACAAGCCATTGCAATCAGCAACAAAGAATCTCAGAGCTTAAGTATGTGAAAGAAGTGTAAAATAATATATGTGACATGATTGGGAAATGGCACAGTTCTACCAGTCCTGCATAAAGGTTATATAAACCTCATATCCATTACATCAGCCAAAACTGCATTGTTAGACTGAAAGATTTTATTATATTTTCCTAGAATCGTAGAATGATTTGGGTTGGAAGGGACTTTAAAGATAATCTAGCTCTAACTCCTCTTGCCATGGGTGACAAACCATCCACTAGACCAGGTTACCCAAAGACCATCCAGCCTGGTCCTGAACACCTCCAGGGACAAAGAGTCCACAGCTTCTCTGGGCAGCCTATGCCAGTGACTCACCACCCTCACAGCAAAGAATTTCTTCCAAATATCTAATGTAAATATACCCCCTTTTAGTTTAATGCCATTCCCCCTTGTCCTATCACTACAGCAGTCCCCCTCCAGCTCTCTTGTAGCCCTGTTTATGCAATGGAAGTTTCCCTAAGGTCTTCCAGGGGCTTTCTCTCCTCCAGACTAAACCATAACTATCTCTGCCTGTCTTAATAAGAGAGGTGTTCTGTCCCTGTGATCAACTTAATGGCCTCCTCTAGGCTCTATATATTTAGGAAACAGTTATTCATGAAATCTTAGTGTAATCTCTATTTCATTCCAAAACAGGAAAGTGGTTGCTATTTTGATTATCTGTCCTAGAAATTCAAGAAAAACTTTTGATTGCTCCGTCAATGCAGCTGAAAGAGCCTTGTGAGTGTATTTGCTTCTTCCTTAATGTCATAGCACATCTGGATGGGCTGGATTCCCAGGTGACACTGGCAACCTTATTTTTCCTGAAATCAATGAACCTGGTTTCACACATGCCAACTAGGAATTTGAAAATCACTCCCTCTAAGAGTGTAGTTTCGAGAACAGCAACATCAGCTGAAGCAGACACTGTATGTATCTTTAAGTCTTTGAGATTGAGAGCATATGTTTGCTATCGTATTAGAAGAAATAATAATTATATTTTAGCCTCATCACACATCTCCTTTAACCAGCAGTAGGTAAGAGTCTGTATTGGATATGAGTTTAGCCTATGAAAGATGTTTTTTAAAAACTCTCCATTGTGACCCAATATATTTCAAGAAAACATCATGTGTGACTTGTAAATTCATTACTTCAATCTATGCAAAAAGCCCAGAGCGTTGGGGTTGTTTGAATGATTTTTAGGCATATTTTGCTTTGGAAGATGGGGAGGGGCAGGGGGTGGAATTGCTTATCTTTAAAAGAAAGGAACAAAGATAGAAAAAGGGTGACAAATTCTTTAAATGGCAGGAAAGCTGGATTGGGTACATGATGTCCTTTGCATCAAGCACAAGATAAGTGGTTTCAAATCAATCACCATGACCAGGAGAGAGAGCCTGGAGTCAAGTAGGGAAAGCAGGAATTATATGGTGAGAAAAGTGCCCCAAAAGCACTTGAAAATGATGTAAATTAATGCTGAAAGCTTCTGTAATAACCCAGGCCAACATGTCCTTCCACTCAGCTTCTTGGAAGAGAGAGGAAGTTTTTGCATCACCAGGCTTTTTCAAATGTCACATTTAATAATAATGAAAAGGTGCAAAATTTACTGAAAATGCATAAATTGCATCTCAGCTGTGTAGAGGAATATGGACTCATCATGGATTTCATCCTGCTAGGACCATATCAGTGTAAATTGTGCATAATGGTAAAATTAACTGCAATTTGTGGCCTGATCTTTAAAGCCTCTGAATGCTTCAGAAGAAATCCTGAATAGTTTTAATCAGCACTAACTCTGGAGTATATGCATATAGAGGAGGGGGGAGGAAAGCAGCATCCTCCCCCTGGTCACAACACAGTCCCAGGCAGTGATACCTGAATGGATTCTGAACTGACTCAGCCAGAAGAAGCAATAGGATATATGTGTGATGCCTCACCCAGTGAAATTAGAGCCTTTAAAAGTGTTTTGGGATATGAGATCGTTTAGCTTAGCTAAACTGCCTCTGGCATTCCAGCTAGAAAAAGGAGAAAAAATTATATTTGGACTAACAATAGTTTTCAGTGCTTCAATTATCTCAGTCGTCAGAGTCCCAAGTGCAACTTCTCTATCAAACTGTACATTAAGTACTTTAAGCTGTGTCAACCCTTTTTCTGGTTCAAGTGTATTGCCTGTGTCTATTTCCTTCAGCATATTATGTACCGACAGCTCCAAATTAAACGAAAATTTACATTTTTTTCCCAAGTATTTTTCTAATAAAATAAAACTTGCAAAAAAAAAAGAAAGAAAAATATAAAATTTAGTGAAAAAAACTACTTACATACTCAAAAACCCAAATATTCTTTCTCAGCATAGCCTCAGTAGAAAAACAGGTTTGGATGTGTTGGTGGTTTTTAGTCTGACGTGACACATAAGGCAACGTGAAAGCCTGTTTCTACAATCTAAGTGGAAATATCTAATAGCAAGGTTTTACCTTTTATCATCAATGTGCATCATTCATAAGAAGCTACTGAAAATGCTCTAAAATTAAGAATGAATTTTTCTAATTTTTTGATTAAAGATCAGAAAGCAGTATTGTTAAAAATATTCACTGTGTTTATAGGTAAAACTTTTTAAAAATTATATAATGGAAATCTGGGGTTTTAAAGTATTTAGTTTCCTTGTTTTCCTGTAGCAGCCTGGAGCTGAGCCTCCCATTGGGGAGTTTCTCTGGGGAAAGCTACTGCTGAACCAAAACTGGCAAACCCAGCAAGGACCAAGGAGTACGGAGGACAATGTTGTGGGACCAGAAAACACAAAACTCATAAACAACAATTTTTGCTGGTTAGTGAAGCCAGTAAGATCAGCAACCCTGAGGCTGGTCCAAAACTGAGTTTTAACAAATCTCAAAATGTCAAAAACTAGGAGCTCTTCTCATGAAGAACATATTAACATGCTTATGAGTTAGACTTTTCTGAGCCTGGGTAAGAAACTAATAGGCAACGAAAAGGAAGCAAGGTGAAGTCACAGAATGAGAGAGTGTTTAAAAAAAATGTAGTGGTAATCCAAAATAACAGAACAAAATAATTCATGTTGTTGTCAATGGAGCCCTGAAGAAAGGGGCTCAGGCTCCTCACACAGGTTTCTGCAGATTGTGAAGTAAAATATATTCATATTTACTTATTTCAATACAGCTCCATATATTAATATGCTACTAATATAGTAAATTATCATTTTCATTTTGCAACAAGAGGCAGAAACAATGAAGGTAAGAAATTCACACCAACAATCATATACAGACTGCCTGTTTCTTAATGACAAGACCATTGCCTTAATCACTTTTCTTCCCTCATTTCCTTTTCTCCATATGTCACACTTTATTACCATAACCATTCTTTGACTTATGTGCATCATCATTTAGCAATACATCATTTAAAATACTTGCCTCACAAAGGCTGACAGAGAAAAACATTTCATAAGTCATTAAATACATTTATTGAAAATCACTTCAAACATGGCTATTATTATTAGCTGTATTAATAATAATTAGTAATGGCCATTAGTCCAGACATTTGTAGTGCTCATGATTTTTTTTCACTAAAAAGAATCTGTCTTTTAGAGAACAACTGCTGGAAGTTAATTGTCAGGTGAGCATAATGATGTATATTTATACTGAGGTTATAATGGAACACAAAGTGCAGTTCCCCAAGATGCTTAATTACTAAATTTTGAAATGCTACACTTAAAATTTTTATTTCTAAGAGAAGTTTAGGACATTAAAAATAAGTTCCTAATAATTGATAGGAATATAAATGTGGGGTTTTTTTTTCGTTTCTGGACACCTACAGGAATATATTGTCCTTTCAAACGAAATCAGTACTATGTAGCAAATGAAGCTTGGATATTTGATTAATTCTAAGGGGTGTTCTTAGAGATTTTTCTCCTGAAACACGAACATAGAGCACTGGACAGTAGCATAATTACTCAGAGAGATTAGAATGCAACCATTCTATGGAACAGGACTTGCTTTTTTAATACAATTTCCTCTGTCCAAATAAGTTCTAATTTTGCTTTATGGCAAGAAAACTATTCCTTTAAACACCATCAATAAAACTTCCAGCTGACCTTTTTACACCTTCTATAAAGAAGCTAAATGTTACTCACTTTTCACATTCAATAAAAGCTAATACTATGTTCTAGTTCAATGCATATCTGTGTCAAAATGGAGGAAGATCACTCTGTACTATGTGTAAATCCTTCCCTTGAAGCTGATTTCCAAGGTTTTGTGCTGCTAAATGTGTCACCTTGGTTTATTCATGCGCCGCATGCAGTGTGTGACAAAGAAACCTGAAGTTCATCTGGAGGTCTTCAGTTGTTTGGGCTTTCAGTTGCTTGTCACAGATACTCCATTTTTAAAAACTAACCAAAAACTACCAGAGGTTGTTTAATACCAGACAGAATGGCACTGAGTTTCAAAAGATTTGATGTTTATTCTGACCAAAAATTCAGGGGGTATAAAGTCAAACAGTAGCACTGTCTTTGGTAAAGCTGTATTCCCCTGCTAAGAATAACTGGATTTCTATGATGTATCTCTGAATAATGATTCTGGTCAATATTTTCAGTGACTGGAGTCAAGTGATCTCTGTTAATCCCACCAAACTGATTTTCTTTAGATGAACCTCTCTATTAGCTTTCCGAGATCTTAATAACTAACACCTTACATGTGAGCATTTTCTAAGACCGATAATCATCATGGATCTAAGAATATTGCTGAGGGTTTTAGGTTTTTTTTCTTCTTTATTGTCCAAGAAGGCAACCATAGCAACATATGGCTGAAGGCACAAAGACTTAAAGGATAAATCAGTGAGTCACAGAGTCATAGAATGGTTTGTGCTGCAAAGGACTCTTAAAGATGACCTAGTTCAACCCCTCTGATGTGGTCTAGGACACCTTTCACCAGACAAAGTTGTTCAAATCCCCATCCAACCTTACCTTGAATACCTCCAGGGATGGGGCATCCACAACTTCTCTGAGCTACCTGTGCCAGTGTCACACAATCCTTACCATAAAAAATAATTTCTTCCTCATATCTACTGTTTTTTCATCTAAAAGCTGGTGCCTTTTGTCCTGTCCCTATAAGTCTGAGTAAGAAGTCTCTCCCCAACTCTCTTACAGGTCATTTAGATATTGAAAGACATAATAGGAACTGTGGTAAAGTCCTTTTTTTAACTGGAGCTGTAAGGATCCTTCTATTGCTTTATAGCAGGAAATATTTTAGAGCTGCTTGCTCTAAGCTAGCTCTAAATAATGCCTTTGCCAATTTTTTGTGCAATTAAAATATTGCTCAAAATTGTTGTTCATTAAAATCAGTTATATAAGATCTTATAACTAATATTTCAGATTCTTAGAACTCTAACAATGTAGAGATATTCTGACTTATATTCTCCCAAAATACCATACTAGTGTCACTTCTGAAGCATTTGGAAATTGTTCCAAATGTTTGATATATGACATGTAATAAAATATGTGAAGCCACTGTCAAAATTTCTTAGAAGTATAAACCAGCTGTGAAGGTCTCAGGTATTTGCATTTCCCTTACTTTGTCTTAGTGATCTTAAGATCACTACTCTGAGATATCCTTAAAACCTCAAAAGACAGTGTGTCCCAAGCACAAGTACAGAACAACCTAAGTCTTGTAAAATTGTGAATTTCAAACTTATGTGAATGCTTATGAAATAAGAGTTAGATCACCAAACACTTTTGGACACTTGTTATCAAGGTGAACTAAGAAGAGATTTTGGCTTTTACCTAGGACAGCTAAATTAAATTAAACTGTGCTGATTACTGGTCTTCAGCTGAAGTTGTAAAGGATATTCTGACTGTGTGGGCTCAGTGCAAATTCATTTCCAACTCATCGAGACCATTCTTAGCATCTGACCCCCACCTTCCCCCAGGAAGCTCAATTGTAGCAACGTAAGCCACTTGCTCATGAGACACTGGATAAAGCCCATGTGGAGAAAGCAAGTGAGAAAGGATATGTGCATTTTAGAGAATCTCAGTGAAACTTGCCATGAGATCAATAGGGAGAAGAATAAAAAGTTCCTTATATGTTCCCAGGTTACTCAGAGAAGCAGGGGGTGCCACATCCTGGAAGTGTTCAATGCCAGGTTGAATCAGGCTTTGAGTAACTTGATCTAGTTTTCTATGATTCTATTATTTATGATATACATGAAAGACTCAGTTTTCAAATATATTCTTTATATTTTTCTTATTTCCATTCTTAATTTTCATTGGAAGTAAAAGCAAATAAACATCCTTCCTCTCAGTCACTGACTAGAAATTTCCTTTTGCAAAGGCTAGCCCAGCCTTGACATTTAGTCCATGTGCCCAAGCAAAGATGACATGTCCCTTAAGAAAAGTCAGTAAAGGAAAAGGGAGAAAGGCAGGATCAGAAAATATTGTATCAACAGTTCTTCAGCATGAGGAAATATCTCTGGAACAAACCAGAACTTTGAGAATATCAGGTCTGTGGGGAACACTCACCTCTTGGTTCCTACAGTTCTACAGAAAAGGAAAACTGCCTCCTACCTAACTCATCTTTCTCTTCTTTGCATAAACCTTCAAAAATTGTTGGCTAGCAGGTAGCCTCAAATATACTGACAATATAAAACAGCAAATATCAGAGTTCTTCCAAAACCCTAAATCTAGGAATTTTTTTCCAATTTGATACACAAAGTGCTGAACATATCTTGCTATCCTGCTATTAGTATTCAGAAAAATTAATAGATGCACAGACAATGAGAGACTTAATTTTTTTCTTATTACTTTTCCTATTTTGGTTTTGTTTTCATGTTTTTCTTTTCACAACAGTCTAAAGACTGATAATTTAAGAATTAATAATCATAATTACACTATAATTGTGTTTTCATCAACATCTACATTAGGTAGTAAAATGGCAGAAAAATGTAAAAGGAATCTTTTCCTTTTTCAAGGTGGTTTCAGTCAGACTCTTGTAAATATCAGTAAAACTATAATGTAAGACTAAAATTTATTTCTATGATTTTAGCAGCAATTGCATTAGAGAAACAAAATTCTCTCATCCCAAGTTATACAGTTTTATACAAATAAATAATAGCAGTTTCTCCCCAGCCAAGTCAGATTTTACAACTCTCAATCAATCAGTTGCAGTCATCAGTTGTAAGTCATCAACTTAACCTGAGAAGTCTCAATGCAAAATTTCATCCAATCCTCTAAAAAGGACTATATCAAGTTAAAATATAAATGGACAGATCTGGATGGGATTTCCAGCAAACCCATCTACCCTTAATGGTAAGATTTTGGAAAATCCCTGTCTATTTTTTTCTTCCTTGTGGTTTAAACCTTCATTCTTTACCCTTCCTCCCTTTCTCACTTTTATTTAAAATTCTGAGACTTAAAATACTAAGTCACTAGTTTGTCTCATTTCACATCCTCATTAGCACCTCTAGTTTAAACCAATATAACCCTGAAATAATATTTTATAAAAAATATATATAATTCTCTATTTTTCTGTGGCATCAGGCAGAGTGGTTGCAATGAACTTGTGTCAAATTTTCAGGGTCAGCGCCTTGTAATACCACAAGGATATGGCCTTTGTGGTAATAGAATGTTTCAGTGCCTCTACTTTTTCTGAGTAGTCATTTAACTTCTTCAGTCGTAGAGGGGAAAAAGGATGCTGCAACTCCAGCTCCAACTGTCCACAAAACACAGTACAAATATAAATAACAGACGAATGGTCCCTGATTCCACTAAAGTAATTATAAGCAACAGTTTCCAGAGAGCACCAAATAAAAAATGTAAAAAAAATTTAAACTCTTCCTGTGCAGAAAAAACCCTATTAGTATGAAATTTGCTTTAAAGTTATTAAGCAATCAGATATGTGTGATGCATATCATAGAATCATTTATGGAAAAGCCATCTAATATCATTGAGACCCGCTGTTAACCCAGCAATAATGTGTTCATCACTAAATCATGTCCCCAGGCACCACATCCACATGCCTTTTAAACACTTTCAGGCATGAATCCCTGATGGAGAGATTAATCCTGCATAACCAGAGACATCTGAAAAGTATGTGCCTCTGCCTAATAGGGTCACCAGCGTTCTCTTTATCATCAATAGGGAAAAATAGGTTCTTTCAGTGTGTGATCTGACCAATTTTTTCAGACACACTATAGAATGACTCTAGGATGACATCACAGGAACATTGTCTTTTTCAATTGATTAAAAGACATATGGAGATGTTAGCATTTGGTGAACTTAAATCTCTAGAGGTTCAGGAAAAGGGAAACTCCTCCATTGCTCTTCAAAATCACAATCTCAAAATAATAACTTCAGGACCTTAATAGGGTCCTACGCTAATTCAGAAAAGAAATGCAATGCATTCAATGGGAGTCATTGATACAGCATGGACAACAAATGTTGCATACACTGACAGGAAGTACTCAGTGCACACACAACTCTCCTTCAAGTTCTGGCCACCAAATAAACTTGCATGGCCAGTTTTATCTTGTATATTTAACGTTTTTTTCAATTAGCATCGATTGGATCACCTTGTAGATGCAGGATGCGGTCTGCATTCCCTTCCATTGAGCCTCAAAAGTAAAACCATGGAATGAAGCCCATGGATTACAAGCACAAGCACATTTTTGGTTGCCTACTCTCATAGCAGTTACAAATGTATAGCTGAATATGATCAAACAATTGCAAATATTTTGCATATTTTCACACATGTTTTTACCATAATTGGGTTAAGATTTTCCTGACACCAGCAAACTTTTGGTCATGTTCTGGGAGCAAATGAGAAGCAAAGCAAAGCCAGGTGAACATCTGGTTGTGAATACCATCTAGAGTTTCCTGGAAATCTTCACGTATCTGGAATGTATTCAGTTGGATGCAACATCTCAGTTGGGAGTGTAATATTTTAAGAAGACTTTGATTTCATATGTGGCATTAACACTGTGCTGACAAAGGACTTATCAAAGAAATTTTGTCAATGCTTTAGGATTGTCACTTTGGCATTCTGTAGTTCCAATGAATGTGTTGTGAAGTCTAACGTAAAGAATCATAAAATTGGTTTCTCAGAAACTAAAGAATTACTTTTTTTTCCACAACCACATTCCTAATCATTCCAGACATGTCAGAAAAATAGCTGTACTTCAGAAACAGCAAAGCAAAAGCTCAAAATGTCATTCAGCTTGTTTATTTCACATTATTCAAAGTGGCTTAGAGGACAGCAATTTCTTTCCCAGGCATGTTCACTGCTGCAGCTGCAGAAAGAAATGTGAGACATAATGAAAATATTTTCCCAGCTCATCTTGAGTGGTGGCATATAAAAAACCCCTAACAACCACAAAAAAAGGCAAGCAAACAACAACAACAACACACAAAATCAAAATACACAATTTAGCAATTTGTGTTTCTTATCTCTATTTTGGTTGGGTTTAGAATATTCCATTCTGTTTAGAGCATTATGCATTCATGGCAGCAATGCCATTAACTCCAGCACCAGTTGTGAATGGTCACTACTTCCATAAATTGCAATTATAACTTTCTGTCAGTCATCCTATCCCAACCCTGCCACACATGTGGGACATATATTGGTCTTCAATTCTAGATTCTATATTCATACCAGACTTGATTGTTTTTCCAGGTTGCCATCCTAAAGCCAGGATATAGGCTATAAACAAAGGATTGCCAAATCCCATCCTGCACCTCAAAATAGGTCTTGCCTAGAATGTTCTCTCCATGTATGTCTTGCATGTTCTCTACATATGGAAAGGACTGCATCAAATTGAGATATAATTGGAACATATCACATGATATATCACATATATCATTAACTGTATCAGATTTTTAATGAACCTGAAATTCAAGCAAACAGCATTTAAAAAAAAAACCAAACTGAAATAGTGGGTGCCATCACCACCCTTGGCAGGAAGGTTGGAACCAGATGATTTTTAAGGCCGCTTCCAACACAACTCTTTTATGATTCTACGATTCTATAACATATAAAGGTAAAGTGAGAAATTTCGTATAACCTTTTATTATGACTGCGTTACCAGCTGCATCAATAAACAGAAAATCCCTCTGCTAAAGTTAACAGCATAATACATTCTGATCTGTAATTATCTCACATAAAAACTGTCAGCAGGTCCCCAAAAGGTACTCTCTGAAGTAGTACATTTATTAAGGATAAAGACATGCAGCATAGGTTTTCATCTCTTTTCACTGAGGTTTTCTTTTTAACTTATTTCCCTACAGTATTAGAAATCTTCCATTTAAAGACACTATAAGATCACAGGCCAAGTTGTTAATGGTGGAATTTTACACACAATCTCCATTTCTGAAAGTGAACAGATAAGCCTCAAATCTTTAAATATTTTTATTCTTTTTACTGATTGAAAAATAAAGATAATATCTAAAGATATTTTCTATTTTACTTATACTTAGCAGAGTTGCAACAATGGATTTCAAGCTCTTATAAATTAGCAATTATTAAAACTCACAGCAAAATCATTGTGAAGGCTCTAGTGTTTAGTTTGGTCAAATTAGGAAGTTGCAACTGAATATAAATTTATTTATAAAAAAAAATTAAAAAATTAATACATCAAGTTTTTACCTTGATGATACTTCCCATTAAAAAGATAAAAACTTTTAAAAAATCCGTATGTACCACCTGTCAAAGTTTTAGTGACCGGTGGGAAATTTTAATAGGATTGTGCATTATGTTATCAAACAAATTTTTTATCATTCTTGCTAAATCAGAAATCCATCATAACAACAACTATCTTTAAACTAATACATTTAATATTAAACATTATACAACCTATGGGTATAATTTCTAAAAGATCCAGGGCAACATCTATTGGTCTCTGGCAAATCTGAAGTGTCAGCCCTTCACTGTAGGAGTATTGCAATAAATCCAAATAGTTCAAATCAAATAAAAAATATATGGTGACTGCACACCCCAATTGTCTCTGAATTTCATCACTTGTCTAAAGACAGCCATTCTTAGACTCAGAAGGGAAAGGGATCCGATACTGTGGAACCCACAAGAGATGCCTTGCACTATAGCACCTATACTGAGATCCTGTTTTGTAAACAACACTGGAGTATTTTCAAATCAAAGTCATTCAGCATTTCATCCAAAATATGGAAAATGGTAATTCTGATCAATGACATTGCCAATATTTTTATCTATCCTCTTTGGCTGCAATCTGCCTGGAGCATCTGAATGATATCTGGTACTTCAGCAAATGGCAGGGATAAAAATGGGAGAGGAAATAATGACTAAAGCGCAGCTGAAGGTCAGCCCGTATACACTCTTCCCTGGCATTTGCTGCTGGAGGAGACAGTTCAGATGATTCCATGAACAAACACAGGAAAAGCAGATGGCAAAGACCTCAGGGCAGAGACCTCGCCTTGGAATATATCATATAATTGCACTAACTCACATGAAATGTGTACAACAAGTAAACATTCTTCAAGACCTCTGCCATTTCTGATGATTATCACTGTCTGTAGAGAGTACTGAGTTTTCACTGCTAAAAATGTTCAAAGCCTCCTTGAATGGGTCTGACCCTCCCCTTTATTAGATGGTTTTATACCAGTGTTATTCAGTTCAGTACTGTGCTTCTACAGATTTCAATTATTTTTTCTGAGACCCCTCTGTGCTCAAGAGATTATAAGAAAGGACTAGAAGCATGCAATTATAATGCTGAATGAATGAGACCTGTTTTGATATTTTGGTCCAAATGACCCTTCCTTGCCATCATTCCAGAGAATGAACTGCCTCTTAATGTTTGTTAAATGCCACTGAGAGAGCACCCTGTCTGCAGCTTTATAAAACAGTGTCAAAATGGTTTAATATTTCAAAACTTTCTGGAAGTCATACTGTGGCTGACTTTCTCAAATAGATTTTTGACAAAGTAATTTAAAGTTTTGTGCTAAAACTATATTATGCTTCTTGCTCTGGAGTCTGCCATCATTGACTGGTTCTGCCACATGCTCACAGATGATGACACATACTAGACCTCATCAGCTACACAATTTTTTGCACAACAAGAATATTTAAAAAGCAAACCAAATTGAAGAGGAACAAGTATCAAAAGAGACAGGGCAGGTGGAAGGCATTATTTAGCCTTGAGGATAACAGCAACAGCAAAATGTCAGATAAGATGCTAACTAAGATGATCTGGATTCATAAAAGATATCTATGACAGACTGAAACTCAGTACGAAAGGACAGAATTGTATTCACTTGTCCATTTGGGCAAATAAGAGTACGTTTGCTGTTGTCTATTAATGTTGACATTACTGAAATGGGAACTCTGATACACATATCTACTTTTAACAATGCAGATAGTTCATCTTATATATCATTCCCTCTGAGTTATCACAATAATTTCTTTGGCATCAGATCTTTCCTATTTACTACTATAATTATGTTTGCAAACAGTGAATCAATAGGAAATCACTGTTCTTTTTGAAAAGCATTTAATCAAGCCAAGATATGAGACATTCACCCTAAATGAGTTTGGTCCTACTACATTAAATTTTATCTTGCTACACAGGCTGCAATCTTGGTCATTATTTCACATTCATAGAGACAATAGGAACAATTTTTAATTAATTTTTGTGGTAAAGACACCAACAGAGAATGAGCCCTATGAACACTTGGACAGATGGAAGAGACTTAGATGGGAAGAAAAACAATCTATGAAGGTGAAGTCACATGTCCAAGAGATGAAAACATACAATTACTCTATATCAAAAGATGGAGAAGTGAACTGGAGGGCTGTCTTTAAGTATTTTTTCCTACCTTGTGTTGCCAGATTAGATTTTTTTTTTCATCCCACTTGCAGAGAAATAGGGGATATGTGCATTCAGTTTTTAAAGTACCTCAAAAGTATCTTGGGATATCTGAATTCAGGAAAAAATCTTCTAAACTGGATTTTTGCCTTGATCTAGTATTGAAGCCCTCAAAAAATTATTAGATACAAAATAATAAAATTATATAACACTCACTACAGATATATGAGGCCTATAATCCTTTACAAGGGTAGCTTGTAAGATAGAGTAGCTTAAACTCTTTTAACAGATCTGTCTCTTTAAACAGAAGACAATGTTATGTGATGACATAAAAGTTTCATTACAGCAAATTTGAAATGGCCCAGTGAATTATGCTGGCCAGACCAAAATTCTTCCAGTAAAAGGTTTTATAATGCCATCCTGCAATTTGCTTAAGCTTCACATTTTATATAAAATCTGGTTTATAATATTTTTATTGAGTCTTTAAAAAAGGTATTGGAAAAAAATTTGTGGTTCTATGCCTATAAAATCCACTCTACCTTGCTATCCTGCATCTAACTTAACTCTCCATGAGAAAAAAAAAAATTGTTTTTTATTAAATCCTGTGGAAAACACTTAAAACTATTTACACCAGATTTTAGTCTATCTTTCTGATGTAAATACAGAAGTCAACAGAAAGATGCTGGTGAGGAATTGGAAATAGAAAAGGATCAGTCCTTTCTAATATAAATCAAAATGTCACTACTGTTTTAAGGTTCAATATTTCATCATCTGCCAGGTTTCTGCATAAATGCTGCATAACACTTGATGTGGCTGAAAAGCTGAAATTCCCGGCTCAGAAAGTGTATTTCTAACCCTGACAATTCTCAAGAGATTGAACCTTAAAATTGTCAGTACAGCAGGGCTGAATACTGCATTATTTCGACTTTTAGCAATATAATTGCCAAGCTCTACTTTCAGTAGAGCCACAAGTGAGAGGAGAAAAAGGGAGCAGGGAAAAGAAGTGGACAAAGAAAGACTAAGAAAAAACCCTACAAGCAACACCACCCCCATATTCAAAAGTGAGGAGATTTGTTTTGAAAATCTGAATTATTTCTTCACACCTACAGCTGTGATGTATTTTAATAGGGGAGGTACAGTTAGAAAAAGAGGCAGAAATTGTGTAGGTTTCTGGGAGTAGCATTATTTTTGTTGTTTTTTGTTTTTTGGGGTTTTTTTGCCGTTCGGGCATTAAATTATGTAAAGCAATACATTATGGAGAGAGAACAAGTCTTATGAAGAGCAGCTGAGGGAGCTGGGTTTGTTTAGCCTGAAGAAAAGGAGGCTGAGGGGAGACCTTATCTCCCTCTATAACAATCTGAAAGGAGTTTGCAGCCAGGCAGGGATTGGTCTCTTCTCCCAGGTAGCAAGTGACATGACGAGAGGGAACAGCCTCAAATTGCACCAGGAGTGGTTTAGAGTGCATAGCAGGAAAAATGTCTTCGTGGAAAGGGCCAAACACTGGAAGCCCAAGGAAGTGCTTAAGTCACCATCCCTGGAGCATTTAAAAAGGTGTTGATGTGGCACTTGGAGACATGGTTTAGTGGTGGGCTTGGTAGAGCTGGGTTAAGGGTTGGTGAAGATCTAAAAGGTCTTTTCCAATACAATTCTGTTATTCAATGTTTATACATTATAGTACGAGACTGAACTGAGAAAAAGAAGGCGGAAAATATTTACAATTTTTTAATGCTCTTTTGACATTCTTTTTTGAGCTAGAATTTTTAGAATTTTAATTATAGATCTCAATTGAACTGACTTTTAGGGTAGGATCTCCTCTACAATCATTTTTTTTAATGCTGGATTTGTTTCGGTTTTTGGGATTTTAGCTTCTTTTTCTATGATCATGGGAGGAAAAAATGTGGTTTGTGGAGATCCAAAAATTCTCTTGGTCTGGAGGCAGAGTTGCTGTTTTCTGATTATGAATGATTGAAATTACTTTGGAACAAAACAAATTTTGACTTTTAACACAACATTAGGCGTGTGCATTTGCATATATGCATATGGAAGAGATTTGTAAGAGCAAACTCTGCTACCTTCACTGAAGTTTATGTGTCCACACTGACCAGGCAGCTAGCCAGCAGTCACAGGTGATCAGTTCTTTTGACAAAACCAGAAGAGAAACAGCTGCTCAATAGTGCTGAGCATTCAGGGGAGTATATGCTTTGTTTAGAGTGCAACTTATCTGTGATATTAACATTGTATTTGCAAATTCACATGAATGTTGCAAATGCCACAAAATGGACAGGCTCCAAGTCCTAGATGGTTAGGTGAATTCAGCTTGTGAATTCAGCAGCACAAGCAACTTAGCAAAATAAAAACTGAATTAAAGCAAGGGAAAATGTGATCACAAACCCAAGCTAAAACAGTTTATTGCTGATCAAAAGTGCATTAATTCAAATGAAAATGTATTGTATTGCAGGCATTAAAAAGAGACTATGAACATCCTGGATGTTTTTCTGCATTAAAAACTAAACAGCAAAAAGCATGTATGAGTGAAGAATGTATCTAGTTTTTAGCTGGCTCTTAAATTAATAAATCAACTGTAACATAATTGTGACTTCTACCTGAACGACAGCTCCAATTAATTTTGTATTGGTTCCCAGTGCAGAGGTGAGGTCAAGGTATCTTTTGGCTGCATTCCTAAGTTTAAACACCAGACAATCTCATCTGTCTGGTTAAAAGTAATCAATACTAGCAATTTATCATAATTTGTTTTGCAGCGCACACTTGTGCTGTTTAATCAAGTGTCTTGCCTGATTTGTCTGCTCACAGTTGCATGAAAAGCATTCACTGAGCATGCCCAATACATTTTTCGTTTCCACACAGCATCACTACAGTGCCTATTGCCCACTGATTCATGCTCCAAGTGAGTTGCAAGATGACATGCATATTGGCAAGGAGTAGAAATGAGACACTGCCACTCTAAAGATCTCATGATAAATGAATCATTCTTGGCAGCAGGTTCTCTGATGAAATAAAAACCACAGCACAACAACAACCAACAAAAACAACTAACAAGAAAGCCAACAAGAAAATAAACAAGCAAAAAATCCCCAACCCCCCAAACCACAGGAGTTTGACTAACAACTTCCTTATATTAAATATAAATCAATCTTTAATGATAGAGAAGCCTAGTTATCTTAAGTCAAATTTACGACCTGTGACCTTTTACAGTCAAAGGGCAAATGCATTATTTCTTGTTAGGACACATTCAGTTAATTGTATAGAATTTATATATAGTATATAGACTAAGCAGAAAAACAGCTGGCTCAGCTCTTTAATGAAATGGCCAAAGGGCATGATAACCAACACAGGAATTTAACTATCTGTGTCCCAGCTCAGAGTCAGAGAGTTAGGTGAGGCACAGCATCGCCTATTTCATCTCATTTCTCCTAAAGTTCCCTGAAAGTAGATCTATATCAAGGACACCTCAGAGACAGTGGTATGCTGTCCAGTTTGAAGTCTTGATGGAGGATGATCATTCTCTTGCAAGTCTTTTGGGTCTGGGCTTCTTTGGCATGGAAGCTGAGATATGGGGAAAAGGAGAAGGGTGGATAATCTGGTATTGCCCTGATATGAAGTGTGGACACAGGCAGGATGCACTGCTAGATCTAGGAACATTAAGATGAGGTTCTGTTAAAGGTATAACAAGGAACGAAGGCTTCTTGGGTGAAGCAGCTCGCTCCTAGAAAACTGAACAGTCATCAGCTCCAGGAGAATAGTTGCTATCCTTTTGTATGAAAGGCAAGCTTGTCTGACATTTCGTTGCTAGTCTGTTGACTATGATGTGTTTGAGGGATGTTTTCATTCAAGTACCAGTAAGCTTGTGACCTAAAGGTGTAGCCTACAATCACTCCACCAAAACCTGAACAACAGGTTTTGTAGGGGACCAGAAGCTATTTATTTAGGGTGCTCATTCTTCAGGACATAGTGATGTGTCTGGGCTCAAAGTTTTCCCATGCACTGAGAGCTGTGCTTCACACCTAGGAATTGAAAGCAGTTGCAGTGGGGGTGGATGGGATAGATAAAAACATCTGGTACTGTGAATTGGTTTCTCCAATACAGGGGTCCCAGCACTGTTAGCCATGAATATCCCCAAAAAACCCCAAAAAATGGGATTGTACCTCCAAGAGCAGGGATCTCTGCTGTAACTGAAACTGCAGGTGCAGTCATCAAGCACACTGTAGAAGTGGGCCAAGAGAATCAGGAAGCAAAAATGTTAACGGGAACCCATCAAAATCCAGTTTTTCCAGTATTTTTATCAAAAAATTTTGCATTTTTCTTATTTGCCAGTCCACCTTGCACTAAGCTGTTTTTCTGGTGGGGTGATTTATGTTTTTTTTTTTTAATTCTCTTGTAGATTTATGAGAAAGTTTCATTTTCTTTTTATGGGTTTCTTATTTTTGGAAAAGCAGTTGTAAAAAATAGGTAAAACTTCAATAGATACTACTCAAGTCTATGCTTTCCTTCTGTGAAGGCATTTTTCTAAGTTTACCAGTGTTTCCTTGCTTTAGAGAAGGATAATTGTCTGTGGCACTGTGCCATCAATGTTTTCAATCTGAAACTAATCCAAGGTCAATACAGTTCTATTCTGGAAAAAATATATGCTATATTTTAACCTCTAAAGCTAATTTACACAAACTACTTCTTTACTTATATAAAAAAATCTGTAAATTAGGGTGCATAGTATAGAAAGCATTTGCAAGCATCTGAGGAGATAAACTTCATAGATGAAAGGTAATTATACTATATTGTCATGATGAAATTTTGCTTTCAATAAACTATGTGCTTGTTTTTTACCTGCTCTAAATGCTACACTGAGGTCAAAACAAAACATCAGCTATACCCCTGGCTGGGAAGTAGAAAATCTTCAGCAGGACATTGCACTTAAAATCTTCTTTCCATTCCTTTTGTTTGTCACTTAGATCTGAAAATATTGTAAATCATTCAACTTCTTTTGCCTACATCTAAAGACTGATTTTAACCAAAAATCTTCTTAAAGTATTAGTCTAGGTTTTCATACCTGTGGCAAGCTTTATAAAATTTATTTCTGATTCCAATATTTTGGGGAAATTCATGATTTAAATGCCTGAACAAGCCTTGCAGCAACCCACTGTCTTCCATCATGACTATGTGATGTCTGCAGTCCAAGAGTAATGTGAGGGTGTTAAGCCATAGTGACTCCTTAGAAATACTGAGACTACATATTGGGTGAATTCCATGTAAAAATATGAAAGCTCAATACATCTAGAAGGGCTGAAAAATCCCCCCAATAAAGCATATATTTTATATTTGTATTAGAGCCTAAAAAATTCTGAGTGAAAAGAAAGCTCAGAACTTCTCAGGAACCAATGAAAAAAAATATTTAAGACAGAGTGATATAAGGATGATTATACAGATTAGGCTTTTATTTCATTACTAGATGAGCTGAGCAAAACTGAGCTCTATGAAAAGCAGATAGTATCCATGATTTAGAGAAATAGACCCTTGCATAAGGCAATATTAGAGATTGCTTGTTGGATTGCAGTCACAGCCACTGAACACATCACAGCAGTAAGGAAATTAAGGCAGGGAACTGCAGGCAAGTAGTTTATTACTGATTATTGTTCTCCAGATGTGTATATCTTTTCTGATAGCTTTGAAGGAAGGAGGGTTTTTTTTCAGAAGATTTTGCAAAATCTTTTTGTCCTTTCCATTTCAGTCATTCAGAACTGAAATGTAAAACCAAAGCTTCTAGAGAGCTGGCGACTCAATAAAACTGTGTAGACTCTGTGGTCATTTCCAGACATGAGAAGTTTGTGGGCTGGGGGACAGCATCCCAGTTCATGCAGAGATAGCATCCCAAGTGCCTACCCAAAACAGGCTGCAGGTCAGCTAGAGGTGGTTCCTGGACCCTGCTGAGATCTGGAGAACATGAAAGCTACACAGTGGACTGAAGTCCAAACACAGCAGTTTGGTCAGCCTCTGTCCAGGAGGGCCTACTCTATGGCAGACCTTCTAGGGCAAAATTCTTCATAATTTAGTGCATTTTCTACCCTATTGACCAAAACATGCAGAGGAGACTGACTTCTGTTGTTGTACACCTTGAATGACAGCCAGGCCTCTTATTTCTGCCAGTGATGCTAACTCCCAGCCACACACAGCCAAGCAGTTTCTACCAATAAACATGTACTGATGGGCAAAGGTTTCCAGACTGTACTAGCAAAGGAGCAGTTTCTGTAAACAGCTTTTTTTTTGTCTTTTCCATTCTGTCTCTTAGCTTAGACCAGAAATAGCAAATAGGTTCACCATGCAAATAAAAAAGGGTAGCATATATCATTTTAGTTTGAAACCCACACCTACAGTTGAAAATGAAGATACAATCTGGAATTGTGGACATTTTAAATCTGCACAAAAATGAACACATAAAGCCATTTTCCTTTGTAGTTGGTTTTCTCTTTATAGATATAGGACCTCTGTGAAGCCAAGTGAGAGTTTTTCCATTTCAGTGGGCTTTAGATTATATCCATAATACACAGAGGGAGCATATGCCCTTTATAAGAGAGGGATAAAAGCAGCATCCACAGAGCAAGATGACAGGGTATGACTGCAGGAATCTTTGTTCAACGAAGTGCACAATGCACGCTTTTCACTGCTACTTCATCATGCTTATAATCAGAACTGCAGATGATATGGAAAAGATGTTATTGCTGAGGAAATAATACTAAGCATAAAATCAGAAGACAATAGCTTTATAATAAAATTTAAAGGGCCTATACCACACCCAAGAAGGGATGTATTTTCATTAATTTCTCTTTTAGATATGTTTCTTCCTCTAGGTTTGAGCATTGTTCAAACAAAAGATTCAGAAACTGACACTGCATGTGATTACTACCAATCAAGGGAACATGAAATACAGTAGACTAAAGTAACAAAGCTCACAAAAGATTTATTCTCATCTGTGTTTATGTCTGAGCCAACAACCTGATGAACAGTGATTGTATTATTATTTAGAGATATTTCTCTCAATATCTCTTGAAGCCCTGAGACATGAACTACACCATGCAGGTTTCTGAGAACTTCAGTGCTTTGGAAGTGAAAATCATATTGAAAGAATGTATCATAGAAAATACAGGAAGATATTTGGAACAAAATGCAGAAGATTAGTAGTAACTTGTGTAGACAAAAGGAATATTACTTCAGAAGCCACATGAGCAGTAGATTGAAAAGCTCTTATTACTGCAACACAGGTTCAAGAAGAATAAAATAAATTTTCACTTTTCCAGTTTTGTTCTGATTATTCCTCAAGCTCATCAATATTTTCCCTACAACCCCGTGAACTGTGCCTTTGAGCCAGTTCTTCATGCAGCACAGAGTGAGCTCCCTCACCCCGCAGTTGGACAACTTGTCCAGAGGATACTATGAGGAACAATGTCCAAATCTCACCAATACTCAGAAAAACTAGGACCACTCTCACTTGCTGTCAAGTGGAATTCATGTTAGCCTTAAGTCTGAAATAATAAACTTGATGAAAGAGGATGAATTTGCTTTTTTCTCCATCACCATAACACACTTGTTCGATTTTGGGACGGCCCGTATTTGCCCAGAAAAGCAAAGGCTTTTCTGGGCAAATGGCACAGCCATGACTCAATATTCCCAGGACACACCTGTGAGGACAGACCATCCTGATATAGGGAATATCTGCTCTGCTGCACCATGGCTATTATAGACCTAGGATTTGGGGATTCTGCTGCAGTCCCATGTACAATGATGCGGCTTCTTCTGGGTACTGTAGTATGATAATGCAAGATACTTCTCCTCAAAAGGGAACATGGACATGAATCTGGTCCTTCTCCTGCATAAAAGTTTCTCCCTTTTGGCACAAAGGATGAAATTCCCTTAGGACATATGTGCTTGCATAAATGATCTTATCAATAATTAAATATCATTTATAGATCATTGTCTGTAGCATGCCTTCAGGACATCTATTTGCAAAACAGATAAGCTCTCATAAAAGGGAAATGATATGTGTTGGCTTTAGATAGCTTCTGCATCTGGTAACTGCATATGCTTTCCAACTTACCTTCTTCTCCTTTGAAAGTTCCTAACACTCCCTGTTAAACTTACTGAACATACTAATTGTTTCTTTAAGAAGTTCCTACACTAAATGACAGATCCAAGATTAATTAATTCTTTTCCCCCCCTTTTTTATTTGTATTATTATTTAGTATTTTTTAGTATATATTCTAGTAATAGACCTAGTGCTGACATCAGGTATCCTGGTTGGATTTCTCTTTGAAGTCCAGGTCTTTTTGCTTTGTACTAATAGGCAAGTACATAACCTAATATGTACTTCTATCTCCTCCCACACATAGCTGTTTGCAGGCAAAAACCTCAGATTTTCTGACTTTTTACCATTTTTATTTTCTTTTAGTTACAGTCTTTCAATGTAAAATAAATACTGTCATAAAAAAAATACAACACTCTGCATTGACTGCGTTCCTGAACACTCTCAAGTATACGTCAGCTCCACACTTGAGAGTAGCTCCCAGTGATTCTTTGACTAAAACCTACCAAACACCAAACTGATGTAATAAGTGAAAACTTCAGGGAGAAGTGGCAGAGTCTGTATTAGGAGCTGGGATTCATGTAAAACAGTGGGTTTGAACTATTTCAGGATCAGCACTGAGCTGTGAAGTTCCCAGATATTTGCCAAAAAAAAGAGAACGCAAAACTGAAAGAAAATAAAACCCGAAGCCATCCTAAACCAAGGCATATTCTTAAAGAGCAGGAAACAACTACACTACTTCAGATTTCTTCTTTCCCTCCTAGAATATTTTCTGGAAGTTCTTCTAAAACTCAGTAAGGCAAATGTCTTGGAAATGAGTGGTGAAAAAAAGTGTTCCTCATAGAACCATGCAATCATTGAATTGTTAAGGTTGAAAAAGACATTTAGGATCACTATTCCAATCACCAACATATAACTACCACCATGCTCAGTGTCCCTGGGTGCCATATCTGCACTTGTTTTTTTTACATTTCAAGGGATGATGACTCCATTACTGCCCTGGAGAGTCTGTTCTAATGCTTCATAAGAAAAAGCTTTTTCTAATCATATCCAATCTCAACCTCCCCTGGCACAGTTTGAGGCCATTTTTTGTTGTCCTATCACTTGTTACCTGGGAGAACATACCAACCCCACCTCACTACAACCTCCTCTCAGGCAGCTGTAGAGTTTAAGCTGCCCCCTGAACATCCATTTCTTCAGGTTGAACATCCCCAGCTCGCTCAGCCACTCCTCATCAGACTTGTGCTCCAGACCCTTCACCAGCTCTGTTGCCCTTCTCTGCACACACTCCAGCATCTCAATGACTTTGTTGTAGCGAGTGGCCCAGAAATAAACACAGAACTGCAGGTGTCAATTACATGGAAGTAATCATTGCCCTGGTCCTACTGGCCACAGTATTGCTGATACAGGCCAGAATGCCATTGGCCTCTTTGGATACCTGGGCACATGCTGGCTTAAGTTCTTCTGTTGACCAGCATCCCCAGGTCCTTTTCTGCTTGACAGCTTTCCTGCCACTCTGTTCCCAGCCTTTAGCACTGCCTGGGGTTGTTTTGACCCACCCAACAGCAGGACCTGGCACTTCACCTTGTTGAATCACATACAATTGGCTTTTCTCCATCAATCCCTGTCTAACTTTTAGCGCAGCATAGCTCATAATGATCAACTCTCTGATTTCAGCATAAAAAAAAAATTATAAGAATAGCTACAGGAGATGGAATAACCAATCAAGCATTTGCTACTGTGCAATGTATTGCATAGGTAAATGTGACTTGTTGCCACAGACCAGACAGCCATGACACACAGAGTATCACTATACAGTTTCAGAAAGCATCAGCCCATACAGAGTAACATCACATCCGAGGCTTTTAAGCATCTGTCCTTCTTATTCTTTAGCCCAAACTTTTACACCCCTGATTGTTCATGCATTGCACCTGTGTGCCCTCTGTTCCCTTTGTGATTGGTCAGTGCACCTGGGCACTCCCTGTCTCATTGCCTCCAATGCTGCTCACCTGCCCTGCACAGCTGTACCCATTGAGGATGAGGCTCAGGGCACCTGGACACTCCAGGTCTCATTATTTCCAATGCTGCTCACCTGCTTTTCACAGCTGTAGCCCATTGGGGATAAGGCTTGGCTGCAGCCCCACTCCCAATTACCACAAGCTGTGTGCCTGTGACCTGTGCAATTGCACTGTCTGTTCAGGGTCTGTCTCCTCTCTAGAATCACTCAGTGTACTCAGTTTGAACAAACTCATCTAGTGTGAGGCGTCCCTGCCCAGGGCAGGGGTTTGGAACTAGATGATCTTTAAATTTCCTTCCATCCCAAACCATTCAATGAATTCTCTGAAAGTGCAGAGTTAATACGTTTTTAGTCTGGGGGGAAAGTGCAGCTGTGAAGAAAGATACAAGATCATCTATCTCTATTTTTATTCCTCTCCAAATGCCCGCAATGATGAAAAAGTTGAAAAAGGAGCTCAATGCTTAGATTTTTTTTCTCTCCTATTAAACCAGTTATATAAGCTGACCTATCAACATATACGTTTCTCACAGCCTTTTGTAACGTTTGCTGTGTCAATGAACAAGGGACATTGTTGGGGATCAGAGGTATTCAGTGAGTGGTAAAATAAAAGAGAAAAAAGGTGCTGGAATTGCTGGAGATACTGTAGTCATGATAGGAAAATCAACTAAGCTGTGGCATAATTCTACCTGAAATAATCTTTTGTTAGTTCTGCTACTTGTGTACTTTTAGAAATTCTCACTAGTGTTGGCATGAGATTTTCATATCAATCCTTACATTAAAAAAATTTAGGAAAAATCCAAGAAACAAAGAAACAAAACCCTATAATTAGGATGAAAGAGGGGAAATCAAGGGACTCTGAATCTTATTTAGATTCTATTTCTGTCTGTTTTGGGGAAATTATGTAGCATCTTTTGAAGACACAGAACAACTTTGATAAGGAAACACCACTGTATTAGTATCCTACATCATTTTCCACGGGGTTATTTAGGAAATTGCTGAGAATACAGGCAAATGCTGTTATATTTCTTTTTTGAAGCACCGGTTGCATGTTGTGACATTTACTGAGGGCTTTTTCACAGCAAAGCTGCAAGTTATTCGTCTGTTGATATTTTTAAAGAAGTTTTGTGTTGTGGAGACTGCTCTACAGGAAACATGATTTATCCTGTGGCTGCATGAATTCTGCTCTGCTGGATACATACAGGGATGGGAGGGGACCTACAGAGTTTCCTGCAGCACAGACACATTTAAGCCTCAAAACAATGTTGCTGTCCTAATGATTTGTATATGAAATTTAGGAAATATATGAGAGAACTTGTTAGTCTATGTGAAGAAAGCTGCTAAAAAATGCTAATCCTGATAGGCTTCTGAGGTAGCTCATGGAGAATCACAAAATATATTTGTGAGACATGTTATCTTGAATGTTTAAGGTTACGAGCGTGAATACTGTCCAAATTAATGGATTGTCCAGGGAACTGAAACAAATTTGCCATGACAGGCTAAAAGATAATAACTTGTTTCCTGAAATTCTAAAGTTTACATTGAATGAATTGCCAGATGAATAAGAAATAAATCAGACAAGAATTATTATAGCACGATGGATGCCATCTGTAGGGCATAAGCACCATCATCTGGAAAAGTGCTGTCTTCAGGGTTTATGAGAACTTGGGCAGAAACATCTACAGATAGGTTTTTTACCACAGTCAGCATGCCTAGTAGCCAGGAACATACAAAGCTTTACAACTGGAAAGCTTCTCAGTTTGTCCCCAGACACTGACATGGTAGTAAATTCCTGGTAAATGTATTTGCGAGTGGCACCAATTTTTATGATTTTCATATCTTTCCCTGAGGTGTTAAGTTCTTGTAGCTGTTAGAGATAATTTCCAGTCTGCTTTTGTCTCAACCTGTTTGATATTACTGAAATTTTATGCCATATGTTGTGACTCTGATTGCCAGAAAGATTAAGGTCTCATAACTGATCACTGGGCTTACTGGGGAAAAAAAAAAAAAAAAAAAAAAGTGGTCAGAAAAGCCATTATCTATAAACTCTTTAACAGTAGGACTCTACCACAAAACCTAAATTTTTTGGGTATGTTTACAAGATTATTTAAAAAAAATAAATTAAAAAATACACAAAAGTTTATTTTCTGAGACCTGACCGAAGGAGAGACAAGCAAGAGAAATTATTGCTCTTTCCAAATGTTGAGAATCATTCTCCTTCTGCTACTGATTGTCAGCTCTGTGACAGTCTTATGGTGTGACAACCTTGGCACTTCTGCAGTAAATTTCTGGCTCTTATTATACATAATGATAGAATATTAGGATTGTTTATGTTGGGAAAGACTTCTAAGATCATCCAGAGCAGCTGTTAATCCAACACTACCAATCCCTCCCCTAAACCATGTTGCCAAGTGCCACATCTCATGTCTTTTAAACATTTCCAGGGATAATGAGTCCATCAGTTCCCTGTGCAGCCTGTTCCAGTGCTTTGTAACACTTACCATGAAGCCCTGTAGCCTGGGGCTGTTTCCTTGTCCTAGGAATACAGGAATACAGAGGCAAGGGATCTTGAATAGTTACATACATGTAATTGAAGATATAGGAAATATCCACAACACTGAGGTTTCAAGGTTCAAAGTTGAATATTTTGCCTTCCTACAATTTACAGTCAATAGAGGATTCAGAGTCTTCCAGATTAGCCTCCAAAATTTAACTCAGGTAAATCCCACCCCTCTTCACCAGTGATATGTAGCTCAGGGAGAAAAACCAACTGAATTACCTGGCTAAGTTGGTCACACAGAGGTAGATGAACATGCCTTTAGCCATCAGTGGATAAAAATGGGCAGCTGTTCAAGCCTCCAAAAAAAAGCCAGGTCTTGAAGGTGTCCAGCAATGGTGATACCACAACCACCACAGGGTATCCTGCAGAAAAGGCACACCTACTGGGGAGGTGAACAAACTGTCTATAGAGTACTTAAAGAGAAGTCATTTATTGTTTTGAAGCAATTGTACTATCTGCTTTGCAGTGCATAAGAAGATTAAAAGCTAAAAATCAAAGGCAGTGACATCAGTAAAGAAATTCTTAAAATGATTTTTGTATGAAGGTTTAAAATGAAGATGAGACTTTATTGAAACAATGAACAAGTGAGCATCTAAGAAAGGTGCCTGTGAGGAAGAGAGAAAAATCTGAGGGATTCTATTCAGTCTGTGAACACTCATGAAGTTAACAAATAACATTAACAATAAACTTCTAAAGACAGACTTTTCTAATAACCATATATGTTAAGGTCAGCACCCTAATTTGGCAAAATCACATATTCTTACAATAAATCTCGAGTCAATGATAAATTATTACGTCCAGTCAATGCACGTGCTGAAGATGTTATAGGAAAATAGGGTGTGGTAAAAACAATTCAGTATTTTGGGGATAATGCATCCATACATTTTATTGAGAACCTACTTTCTTCATCATTTTGCTTATAAGGATTCCTAAGCATGTGATGAATACTTCTAAGCAGAAACCTTGTTTTCAGCTGATTCACCACTGTACTTGAATAATGTATTTTTTTAATGTGAGCTCAAATATAATAGCTGAAACCATTCCTGTCCTTTCCTGTATTTCAAATAACCTCTCACTTTCTTAAAGCCTCATTATGAGTAAGTTAGAGGCATTTGTTAAACTGCTTTTTCTGAAATACTCAGAGAAAACCTAAAGAAGGCTTTGAATGCAATGTCTACAAAACACAACCCCACTCTTTATGACATTAAAAGTAGAGATAACAAAATGGCTTGCCTTAAAAAGTGACTTTACTTACTATTGTGAATTTGGACAAATGGTTTGGATATTTTTACATGTGCTTAGTTTTACAATATTCAGAGATACTGGTTGACAAAACATATAGCTAAAAGAAAAATATATTCAATAGGAAAGACAGGAGTATTTTTTTCTGATTTATCTTGATTTATTGAGATTCTGAGATATTCTGCATTTGGAGATTTTCAGAAAGACATCATTACTTTTAAAACCACTGGATATTCTAATTGTATTTTGGATGACTCTGACCAATGAAGCATCTATAAACACTTCCTAACAGTGGAGACCTGGAAAGGCCATAAAGAAGAGGGTGAGATGAGGTTAAAAAATTCCTTTCTGGATAAAGCAGATTTTTGAAATTAAAGGATTCATCTAATATGCTAGTTTTGATGTCATTATAATAAAATGGAAAAAAAAAGATATCAAATTAAATATTTAATTAACGCAAGTTCTTTTATGTTGCTAGAATAGAACCATCAATGCTCACTTCCTCTCACTTTTCACTGAGCTACAAGAAACTTGCCCTGCTTTGTCATGACTTGTTTCTACCTCTGGCCACCTCTCCGTGCATATGTCTGCATTAAGTTTTGTGAGAAGGCACAGACTGGATCAGGCTTTTGACTGAGGGAACCAAGAGGTGTGAAGTCAATGCAAGACTTTAAATTATACATTCATTCTGAGTAATAGAACACTGTGCTTTATTTCTGCTTAGGGGAGTCTGCAAAGCCAGAACTACAACCTGGTGCTCAAAATATCTAATTCATAGATTTCTCAGTACTTGATAGAATCCTGTTTTTGGTCTTCCTGGGGAGCAGGTTAATAAAGGCCATAGTTCATACAGAGGCCCTTGATTTTTACGGCAAGATCCTTTTATAATTTTTTTTTCAGAGTGTAAAGCTTCATGCAGTCACTAAACATGCATTTAGCTCATGGTTTTCAAGCCTGTTCACCTAGATTATGACATTAAACAACATTCATTACAGTTCACAGAGGAGTTTCACATAAAGGTGTTCAGGCAGATTTATTTTTCACTCATTCAAACTTGAAAGAAACCATATCAAGTACACAGAAAGCAATATATTGTGTCTTCATGGCTAAAGGTCACTGGTTTGCCTCCGTTAAGACATGTGAAGCAATCCTAACAAAGTTGTCATATTTTCAAGCCATATTTACTGGACCTTAATCTTCTCTGAATCATGTCACTGCTGCTGAAATAAACAAGGGCATGGTTGTCAAGGACTTTTAATTTTCACTGACAGCTGTCAAAGGGTCTTTCTTAGACACCAGTCATATTTTAGATAAGAAAATAGAGTTTCAGGCTTCATGCTGGCCACAGAACATGAGCAGTTGTGATTGAAGATGCTCTCACTTCCTAAGTTAAATTTGAAAACATAAATGGCAAATTGGATTTTATGGTTCAAATAAGATAGAAACAGATAACAATAATGTCCAGTTTATTTATTACTTTTATCAATTAGTATTTATTTTTTAAAGTAACTGAAACATTGTTCTAGCTCAAACCAGTGAGATTGGAATTTTTATACCATGAATCTCCTATGCACTTTTAAGAAGGAGCAATGAACTACACAAAATCAAAGCCAAGGCTGTTGAATATCAGTCAGGCTGGTAGGGCCTCCCCAAGGCAATGATTAATGGTGCATGGAAATAAAGTGACAAATGACCACTAACTTTGAAGGGTTTTGCTTTATGGTTCTAAAAATGTTTCCATGAACCACAGGGAAGATGCATGATGCAGGATTTTGCTACAGGCTCAAAGACTGGTGCATGAAACTAGAGGAAGTATAACATTTTCAATTATGTTTCGCTTCCGTTTGTTCATCTTCTAAACTTAATAAAGGAAATTTGGAAGCGGAGCCATCTGCAAATAAGAATGGGGGAAAAAAGGAAAAATCAAATGAGTTAATACAGAGCAGACTTTTTAGATTTCTGAAATTAAATTTTTTATGCTCATCCCTCACCTTCTGCCCCGTGAAATTAATACTTCTGTCTTGTAGTCTACAGCATCATTCCAAGATTTGCAAAGGAATCACTTGTTTCTGAAGGATGAAGATGCATCATAGAGGCAAAGATTTAGGACATGCTTTAGGAAAACAAATGGAACAGACTTGAAGGAAGATTGAACATAGTTTCTTTCTATATCTCAGAGTTAATTGGTCTGCAAGAAAGAAGACAGAGTTATCCAAAGACTCTGTGTTTCTTGAAACACATTTCAGAAAAAAATTGTCTTTTCTACAGAAGATTTCTCATCTATGGCTTCAAAGACCTTATACTGGAGTGGGCATATCTTCACAGCTACATTAATTCCACAGTTCTTCCCTTTACATTTGAAAGAAAAAGTATCTCAGAGCCTAGAAATGACCTGTGGAAACCCAGGTCCCAC
Source organism: Setophaga petechia (assembly GCA_024362935.1). Taxonomy (NCBI): domain Eukaryota; kingdom Metazoa; phylum Chordata; class Aves; order Passeriformes; family Parulidae; genus Setophaga; species Setophaga petechia. Next base: position 2,742,945 of record JANCRA010000074.1, on the reverse strand, counting down.
AAGAATCACTCAGAAGACATAACATCAAGAGTAGAATAAAAAGAGGCAGAACTCCTGACAGCCATGCCTTACAATTTCTAAGTCATTCTGCTGGTGGACCAAGATGAGAATTTGCAGGTATGCAACAGAAAAAAATGCATATATTCAAAAAACAAGTTATGAAACCATCTCTAAAAGCAAAATTATTCTTTAAAATGAGAGATATAGAATAAAATAAAATCTACTGAAGAAAAATATAGAGGATATATATTTTAGCTGCAATATTGACTAAAACTACAATAAGAAAATTAAACTTTAAGTAGTGTCTGTTTTCGCAGAACCTGAAAGAAGATTGTTATACTTACTGTAGAGAACAATGAAAAAGATACTTAACAAGAATTGTTGAGTTTTTAAAATCAAGAATATAATTTTATGTATAAAAGAAACTGTCTTCATTCTGGAACTTCTTGTATCATTTTGTTTTGGTTTATTTTTCTCTGAGAATGTAGTGCATAATCTTTGGCTACTAGACACATAAGTCTTTTGGAAAGTATTTCTCGTTCATCTATAATTGGTTTACTGTTTGATTTTTAAAAAAAAAATATTTATTAAGCCATTTTCTAGAGCAAAACAGCAAAAAAGGTCTTTATATAATGTTGTCACAGTTCACTTTAGTAAACTCCATTTTTGCTATACACAATGAGGAATGCATTTGCCTACAAAACTGGTCTGTTCCCTTTGGACAAAGCTGAACCTCTCCTCTTTGACTGAAGTGTATTCATTCCATAGGTGTCACTGAAATTTAGCTGTTAAATGCATATATGTTCTCAGACACCCAAATGCTACAGCACACTTAGCATTGTTAAAATTATGAATTACAGCAACCTCTTTGCAACCCAGATTAGCTCATGCCGAGGGGAAGATGCCAGTAACTCAAACTTCTGGTTTGCTTATCTTGTGGTTTTCTATTTTGTTTTGTTTACTTGCTTCACTAGGATAGCCTGATCTATCAACAGGTTTTAAGCCCTTCTAATTCACATATGGCCACAAGTTGGAAGAACAAAAGATTACCTTTGGTTCCTAAACTGTTATATTTTCATTAGCTTTACTATTTTTAGAGGGTAAGCCTTGTGTTTGGTAAGTAGATGGCATCAGGTTTTCGGTTCTTTCTGTCATTTTAGTGGAAAAATTTGGAGTAGAATTTCTCAGGAGGAGTAAAAAAGAAAGACACTTGAAAGATATGATTTTAAGAATAGCCCTAAAAATTTGAAAGTATAATTCTTAGTGAGAACATTACATGCTATATTCAATTACAGAAAAACTGGCTATGTCCATATATATATATGACAATGAAGGTTTCTGTATTCAAAAACATTCGGCTGTTTTTCAGATTAATGAGGTCAAAGGTATATTCTGCATGTACCTCTAGTTGCTTTGACATTGTAATTTTCCAGGTAGTTAGGCTGAAAATAACATAATAAGCCTCTTACTTGCCCCCATTTGTGCGTATTTCAGAACAATGGGCAAGCAAGAACGTATTTTATTATTTTGCAACAATCATGCTGAATTAATATCACACTGTGTAGCACTCAGTATAACACTCTGAGGCCATAAAAGGTCAGGAGTGCTCATTAAGTCTTCACAGAAGTTTAGGAGCTGGTGATGAATAAGTCAGCAAAGGAAAAGGGTATTGGTATGAACTACTGTACCCAGGAGGTGTTTGGTATGCAGTAAACTTTAAAAGTGTATGAATCTCAACAGATTCCCAGCAGATCTCCTTTTTTGCAACACAGGCAGCCACCTGTAACTACACCATTGGAAAGTGCAAGAGATATACCATTATACCTTTATGATATTGTCTCACAGATTCCGATTGTGAAGACAGAAAAATTAGTTTGGGAAAAACACACAGTATATTGAGGGATGTAAACTCAATCCTCCTGATTATGAGAAATTGTTTATTATGTTATTTGTTACTTGTTAATTACATTTATTTTTCATACAGCATCACTCCACTGTTACAATACATCTTTGGCAACATAACTGGAGAACAATTGTAATTCAGCTAAAAGTATATTGAAAGAATGCTATTGCATCCATCAAATATTTGTTTCACTGCTATAAATTTCATCTCTTTGCATGTGTGACAACAGGTTTACTTTATGTAATTTCAACTGCAGTTCCCCAGAAGTCCTGCCTTTATACATGTGCAGATTAGACAGTGCTCAGCTGACACAAGGACCTAAGTAACAAAAGATAACTTTCAAACTGGCCTTGGTTTCAGCAGGGAATTAGACTACATGATACCATAAAATTCCTTCCAATTTATATTTTCCCATCATTTTTTGAAGTAGTTTTTCTCCATTCATATTGCTGATTATATAAACCTGCATTTTATTATAAAATAATAAAAACTCCATGTAGAATAAATAAACTTTCTATGATAACATCACCCTTACTCCATTTTATGAAATGGGGGAATAAAAATAGAAGCATCTCCAAGATGAAACAGGAAATGTGAAGGAGAATGAAGGAAATTGATTTAAATCTCAGATTAGTATTGTATCTACCATTTCAACCATGCTGGCTTCAGTACACTTTTTAAAATTGCTATATAACCATTTTTGGTTTTAAAAGCTGAAACAGCTGAATAGACTCAGGATTCTCCTTTTGGAAGATAACAACATACCTTTAGAGATCTTAAGCAGCGGTCAGAGATTCCAATTCAGTATGCCAGGAAGTTCCATTGTCCTCCTTTCACTTATTTTCTGGCAGCTGCAACCCCAAATCACTATATTCCCCAAGCCCAGCCAAAGCAAACCCTAAACTCTGATTTAAGATACATTTCAGCTAGATAAAAGAATCATTAGAGTGAGTAATCAGATTTATATTGATAGGAGTCAAGTGACAAACATTGAAAAGTGTTAAGTGAGAGAATATGCCAAGAAATTCAGCTTTCAAGTCTGTTTCAATCACCTTCCTGAAAGAATTTTTTACATCTATTTATTAGTTCTTTTTATGAAAAATTGAAAAACAAGTTCAGAATTAACATCTTCATGTATTTGTATGATGGTGTTATCTACATTTATATCATGAGGTGTGTGTGTGGGGGGGTTTATTCTTCTTGTTGTTATTGTTTTTCAGAAAAAATCTTCCTTCTGATTATTACCAGACCCCTATTGTGAAAAGTCAGCTATCACTGGAATTTCATTTTTCAAGGCTCTATGAAGGCATATAATGGCAGGCAGGCTCAATCTTTATTGTCTCATGGGCTCCACCAATGGGAAAGCACTGTCCTGTTGAAAAGTGCTGCATGAATGCCAAGATCAGGTTTCCATGGAGCAAAATTACCCCATGTACTTTGACACTTGGATCTGAGTTTTTGACTTCATACTAAAGATAAGTAGCCTAAGTGAAATGATTGAATTTTGATATGATATATGATTCTGTTCAAAGTCCTCAGAGCAATGAAATGGCACTCTTGCATTGGCTTCATGGACATTTTGTAGCATGGTGTTTAAGGTGTGGTTCATTACCTTCTCATGCTAGGAAAACATATTGAATATTTCAGTATCCCTCTGGGATGGAGCTGGAGTACTCCTGTGGGAAGGGAGCCAAACACAGTGCACTCCTCATGCAGACTCTTTAACTGGAGAGGCTCTTTGGTCAAATGTCCGTCTCTCTTTGTGAAATGAACATGCTGGCTTACTCCAGAGGCAAGCCTGGCAACCAAACAGACACGGGTTAATCACAGAACAAGGGATCTGCAACAAGGTTGCAAAGAAAAGCAGCCACTCGTCTATTAAGATCCAGCAGTTGAATAAATTTGTTGTAGAAATGTAAACAACAGCAACTGTGAGATCCTTCATCCTGAGCTTTACTAATTACAGAAGAGTTTAAACCAAGTAACAAGAAAGTATTTTAGAGTTTTCCACTGATTTAGCAAGGTCTAGCTCAGGTCTAACTGTGCATTAAAAGCCTAATTTTACCATCACATAATTTACTTTGCCAGTAAATAAGATTCACCAGAGTATAGAAGTACATGCAGAATATTGTTTTGTAAAGCAATTAATCCAAAGTAAAATATTACTTCCCAAAGAAATGTTGATAAATGTTTTATAAGAGAGACACAAATGTTTTTCTGACTCTTTTTTCAAGTGGGCAATAGGAGAAGTACTGATACTTTGCTAAAAACATCAAAAGATAAATTTGTAACTATTACCTGTTCAACAATATGTTGATATTTTAAATAGCTCCTTGGGTGACTTAAAAGCCTGCTCTTAATTCATAATAATCTTTTATCATGGCATCCAAATCTATACTCTCATTTGCACAAACCTGGCAGTTTGTTAGTCTACTAACCATATGAAATTTACTTGCTAATTTACTCTTTGACTTGTTACCTTACCTGTTTAGCCACATTTTTATCAAGAATTTACCTGTATACTCACCCTGACTTCACAAGAAAAGCTTTAATTATTTTTGGCTTGGAGGGTTCCCTATATATCCTCCATCAGTGCAAACATACCTTCCACTCTGAATGTTTCTAATTCCCACAAAATGTGCCTAATGTTTTTCACCATTAACCTAAAGAATCAACAGATGTTAATTCTGCACCTTGTATTATTACTGCCATTAGTTATGTATTTGTATCCAAGACACTTCTGCATGGGATTAATAATATAGGAATAAGCTTGGGAGCTTGCAAATGAACAAAGAGGTCAGTGTTAAAAAGGTTGGTAGAAACTTTAGGGAACAGGTGATACTAGAAGAGGTCAAATATAAAGGCCTTAGAGCCCTATCTACCTAAAGATTGTGGGCCTTTATTTTGTTCAATTATTGATATCATTGGTATTGATGATCTATGATTCTGTGATATACACTGTATTAATTACACACATCAAAGAGTTTTAAAATAATTACATAATTAGAAACACAAATTATAATTCTGCCTAAATATGTAAACTAATAAAGTTTTGTGGATTACTCAAGGAATACATAAGGAATACTATAGGATTGTTCTTTAAAAAAGTTCCTGACCACACAGAGGTAGAAAAAAAGGGGGTGGATCAGGAGCATACATTTCCACTGCCAGAATTAGTTTAATCTTTGTTTTTTGAAATCAGGTGCAACTTTCAAGTGAAATTGACTGATCTTGTTTTGAAAGACATCTGGTATAGTGTAGGCTAGACTAGATTCGACTAGATGAAGACAACACATGGTATAATCTCAGAATACTCACTAGTATAGTATTTAAGGTCAGAAGGGATTTCCGAAATCACTTTTACATGCCAGCAGAGGACAATTTATACAGCACCTCTGTAATGAAACAAGCATCCAAACTGTCAGTAATGAAATTTTCCAGTAGCAGCCATGTATGAAAAGACATGAAGAGATGCAGATTTCCAAAGGAAGACAACTGCATTATGGTAGCAACTACCATTAATTACTATTTGAAAGTAACAGCAAAAATCTAAATTAAATCTGATCAGTGATATTTGTCGCAGACATCTTTACATGAAAAATCCTTTCCTTAGGATTTTTCCTCCTGAGAAGCTGAGAGGCTTCAGGAACAAAATGTAAATAATGTTTATCTGCTGCCGCAGAATGCAACAGGTGGACCTTTGATTGGCCCATCTTGGAGTTTATAATTAATGGCCAATCATAGCCCAGCTGGCTCTGACAGAGAGTCCAGACAGCTGCCTTTGTTATCATTCTTTCTTTTCTATTCTTAGCTAAGCCTTCTGATGAGAACCTTTTCTTCTATTCTTTTAGTATAGTTTTAATGTAATATATATCATAAAATAATAAATCAAGCCTTCTGAAACATGGAGTCAGATTTCCGTCTCTTCCCTCATCTGAAAACCCCTTTGAACACCGTCACAGATATTATCCACGATTCAGCTATAAATAGCTGATGATAATTATTCTGGTTAATATATTAAGATGAGCTATCAGCTATGTATTATCTATAACTGGCAAATATAAACAATCATATGCAAGTAAATCACAGAACTAAATGAAATTTAAATTTTACAGAACAATCAACCTGTGGGTGTCAGATGGAAGTTCATGAGCAGTCCTATGCTCCTGGCTTTTGTCCAGCTTCATGCTGCCCAGATTTTTCACTCATTTGACTTTTATGCCGTATTTAATCTGCTGATGCAACAGTTGTTCTTGACTGACACAAATAATGAGTCAAAAGGAATTAGTCCTTCCATCCACAATTAGCAAAGTAAAATAAGCACCAAGAGTAGTAAATAAATTTTCATAAATATTTGCCATTAATTAATTTTCAAAACTCTTCCTTTTTTGCTGAACAAGATGCCAGTCATCTGCAAATGAGCAGTCATCTGGCTCTAATTCCCCTCAGGGAATCTAGAAACAATAAAGTCCTGTCTCCTACGGGAACACAGAAAGGGAGCTACTTATCTATAAAGTCTATTGGATACTATCCTCTTTCCAGGTCCTTTCCTATTTTCAGAATATTTCCAGCGCATTTTAAGACTGAATAACTTCATTTTCTCCATTACCTTCTTCCCCTCCCTCTCCCCTCTATTTCTAACCAACATCCAAAAAGATCTTTATACTTTTACTTTTTAATTTTTAAATTTTTTTAAATTTAAATTTTTATTATTAATAAAAAATTAAAGAACTTCTAGAAAAACTAAAACCAGCCTTCCCTAACCCAACCCCCCAAAAAACCCAAACTAAAGCAAACCAAAAACCAAAAGCCAAAATCTTTACTGTTTTTAGAAGAAATTTAGCATGAGTTTCAAGTACCTCTGAGAATATGTCAGAGAGAGAGAGATACATGTCAATTTTATAAAGGTCTAAGTTGAAAAGCTGATTTATTTATGCTCAACCTTCCTCCAGAAATAAAACCAGAAAGAATTGCAGGGGAAAAAAAAGAAAAAGGAGAAAAAGCAAAAAGGCATACCATTGAAAAAAACCCCTGCTATTGAATTCTGTATTTCCAAGACTCTTTAAGTGGAAAGACTATCCTTAGACCTGTTGGCCTTGTAACAAAGTGAATTTTTTATAATTTCAGAAATATGCTTTATAAAATACACAAAGCATTTCTGCCTCCTCCTCTCCCACTCCCCAGAGGAAGTTCTTAACTGTAGCTCTTTGTGTGATGCTTCAGCAATTTGCACAGCAATTTAATTCCTTGGTCTAGTCAGGAAAATCCTTACATGCATTTTACTGAAGGATGGGTGGAGTAAAAGGAGACTGAGAAAAATATAAATAATGGTTGAAGGGAAAATTGAACACTAATTTGATTAATATTCTAGAAAAATCAAATAATTAAAAAAAAAAAGACACTATGCCTAAGAATCCAGGGAGAGGAAAAGTTTCCTGTTCCTAGCATTTAACAGAGACCCCTGATAAAAGATAACCTAGGCCTCCTAGTATTTGAACACAAACAGTAATTCCTATTCTCCCTTCCCACTAGGCAAAACCGCCACCAAACCTGGAGGAGACCACATCCATTTGCTTTTGGTGGTGCTGGAATACAGTTCACATCCAGTTCTTGAAACCTGCCTTAGTAGGCAATGGGTAATATTGTCCAGGAGTTGGTCTCCTCCAGTTCTGTGGTTCTATGCCCTTTGCTAATACACTGCCTGCTATGCAGCTGAATCCTACACATGCAAAAAAATCCTAGCTTGAATCAGCCTAAACATGTGAACAGCTGGAGCAAGATTACTACTTTAAACACAAGACAGGTACACAAAGTAATTTTGAGTTATGATTAACTTGTGGTCAGAGTCCATTAATGTCCAAAATTTTGCAGGATCCATGAGAAGCGGTTCTAAGGAAATATTCCAAGAAAGATAACACATTGATATTGCATATTTTTATTATGCATCTGCTTCTAGGACAGGTCTGTCTTGTTTCGGCATTTGGGGAAAACTGTAAAATACATCATTTAACCTGGTCTTTCTGTAAATGTAAACATAAAAGATTGTCAAATAGGATCTAAGAAAGTCAATTTTTGTGCAACAGAATGGCACTTAATAGGTATGAAAATGACCTCTATAATCTACTAAGCTTGTCTGGTTCATTTATTAAGTTTCCAAGTCAATAAGAATAAAAATAAGTCTTAGCCTATTAAAAGGGGTAATCAACTTTTTTTTTTTTTTTTTGTGTGTGTGTGCACAGAGCCCTCAGAGGTCAATTAGAAAGAAGAAAGAATTAAAACTACCTCTTTTATTGTTTTTAAAATAATATATTATTTTCTTTCCACCAAGAATTTTTAACAATGCATCCTATGTTAGTTCCTTTCGAGTGCAAGTGTGAATAACAGAACTAAAAACCCCAAAATAATCTAAGGAAAACAGAACAGCTCACAGCTTGGATGAAGTTATGAGCTTGAGTCCTTGAGTTTACTAAATGCAGAGCAGATCTGAATGTACAGAAAAATTGAAGATTGCTATGAGGTTAAATATTTTCTGATCTCAGTTTCATTCCCTATTACTTAAGAAATCATGTTTCTTTTTATTGTAAAAGCTCTTCTACAGTAGAAAGTTTCACAGGAAAGTTACTTAATCTTTCTATAGTTGGTCTTTCTAAAGAACAGTTGAAATAATGTATCTTGGTAAATAAAAAAGGGTGCAACTTTTAAAAGGAAACACATCCAAGCAAAACCAGAAAGGCAGTCAAATCCTCTGGGTGTTGATACTGATGTCCTGTGGCTGTACTACTTTGAGTTATGATCTTAGAGTCTCCTAGGACAAGCAAGGTCAGGCTTGGTCAATACACAAACAGGATACCTACAAAGTAAATCTGGGTTCTGCAACTCATGGGGTCACAAATTCAGTAGCAAGAACTTTTCTTCTGTCTTGAGCATTTAATCACTCCTGCGGGCATGGTCACAGAGGTCATTGTAGTCCTGGAAGTTCTGCTTTCTAAACTGTTATAAAATTGAAGCCCTGACTACTTGAGGACGTTAAGAAAATCATTTCACTTCCAAAAAGCAAAGGCATTAACCTTCCCATCCCATTCAATTTTCAATCAGATATTAAATACTTTTGTCTCTGTGGTTTTACTGTATTTATATTTTTCATCAGCCTTATATTACTATAGTACTCTCTTGAAATATTATCTGACTCATTTTTTGATCTTCATTCTATGGTTTTTCCTATGTCTAAAGTCCTTTGGCATTCCTAGGAAACTGGGAACTTTTATCATATATGTCTTCAGAAATTATTTCCTTTCTCAGAATCACCAATGGCAATACTTTGAGTACTGAAGTCTTTTGTGACTGGCTTTCAAAAGGCCCAGAACATCTTTGTCAGATTTCCTTACACCAAAGCTTGGGTTTCCAGTCTGCCTTCAGATTGCCTATTACACTAGCCAATCTAGGCATCAGAATTGCTGGGGTTTCCAAGTTCAAAGTAATAATGAACAATTTGTCCATCTCCAGAAACAGGAAAGGTGGCCTGGTCTGAGCTCAAGGGTCATGTTCAATTCACAAATATGATGCTAAGTGAAGTCAGGGAAACTATCAAGTCAGAACTCACTGTTAGGTAGTTATGGATAAATAAGAGGAATCTTAGAGTTACCAAATGTTTTTATTATTATGAGATACCATTATAGAGATTAGATTTTTCTGAGGCTTCCTTGCAGTTTGTAACCATATACTGGGTATAAAAGATGAAATAGGAGGGACCATACTTCAGAGATGTTATGCACAAATCCATTCTTCTTTAAAACTCTCTTATTTTAATGGATTTGTATGAAAGTCTCTTCTATAAACAACAGTCATTCCCACACTGGAAGTGATTTTTTGCTGCAGAAATATAACTTTTCAGATCTGTGAGCTGGTTTTTTTTTCTCTACCAAATGATTTTCACCTAATATTCTTGTAGAATCACAGGTCCAACTGTTAATTTTTGACATCAGAACACCACGGGAATATGTGCAGTCCAGTCTAATAGCAAGTAGAAGAAATTTGTGGAACCTCCCCTCAAGTTCTATAGTCCAACCCTTAGTACATGGAATACATCATAGAAACATATCTTAGTAAAAAACTGCAAACCAAACATTAGTATTCCTTATATATGAAAAATTAATATATGATAGCGTCATGAGCCTTCTTTCATAGTTTGACCAGTACTGAAAGCATCTTTCAACTTCTTATTTCAATATACCTCATTATTATTAATCCTTTGGCTAACCAAAAAGAGAAAAAAAAAAAAATTTCTGTAAAAATATGTGTTTAGATTTCCAAATGCCTTTTATCAACTGAATAAAACAGCCATGATAATTTACACCACCCCAAGAATTTGTCTTCCCTGAAGTCATATTTGACAGTCAGGTGTTATGGTCATCTCACCACAGAATTGTGCAGGCTTGAAAAAAGCTCTAAGGCTCAGTCCAACCATTAACCCAGCTCTGTGATATTCACCACTAAAACACATCCTCAAGTGTCACATCCCCATGCCTTTTGAATACTTCCAGGGATAGTGATTTCATCAGTTTCCTGGGCTTCTTGGGCAACATATTCCATGCCACAGAGAAGGTCTACCAACACAGAACCAACTGTGAGAAGTACAGAGAGAGAAATAGGGAGGAAGAGAGAGGCAGATGGAGGAAAGAGAAAGTAAAAGAGAAGAAGGGAGAAAATGAACAGAAAGGAGACTGCCTTTATTTGTGTCCCACAGAAAATGACTGAAATACATATTTCAAATATCAGAATAGATTATGCTATCCTAAAAAATCCAAAGACCTAGTAGAGGAAATGTTAATGCCTCATGTTTCCCCAGCTTTCTATCCCTATAGAAAATTTCAGTTTCCTACTTAATATTTCCAAAATTGGTGTGAAGTCTCACACCAATTTTTTGGGCTAAACTTTAACAATTTGGTTTTAGGTTGAATTTAGAATAAAATAGCAGTACAGATATCAAGTTATACAACGCATTGTAGGCCAAAAGGCTGAGTGCAAATTGTAATAGTTCACAATCAAATAATTGACACAGGGAACCTTCATTTTTTTCATGGTATAAAAAAACAACCAAGTAAAAACAAAAAGGCCCTTTAATGCCATGATCCTGATAAAGTTCCATCTCTTATTTTGCACCTGTTTTACTTTCTTCTTTATCTTCCCTCTTTTTTTTTCTTTTTTTTTATTTAATCTGGAAAGAAACACATTCTATTAAGACATATTGCTGGCAAATGTGTTGATCACCTAAATCATGCAGAGAAAAGCATGAAGAAGCCAGGAATTTTAGATTTGTTCTTGCACCTGTTGTTTTTGCAGCCAACTTTCCATCTGGGACTGATGCTATTATTTTGTTTCTTGAAGTTGGGTTACACTGACATATTTTTAGAGGCTGGAGGAGGAGGAAGCTGGCTTTATGTAGTTCTGGTTTCTGAAGCTACAAGATCATCATCTGCATTAGGAAGATTCTCAGTACATAAATCAAAAACAAAACAAGCCTGGCCAGCGTAAATTATGGCCCACAGGATAGATTTCTAAGAAATCAGATACTAATTTCTCTATGAATATCCTAATCCCATAGATTTGACATCCACATTTTGGATGGTGAAAGTTGACTGAGATAAATCTTATTCAAAACACTCATCTCCACTAAGACAAATTCTTAGACATGAGTTATTCTGACACAGCACTTCTGAATTTAACCCACCTTCCTTTGTCAAAAATATCTGAAAATCTTTCAGAATTATAGTAGCAAACATTGATTTTTTCTGAATATAGGCCTGTTCCCTAAATAGTAAACAGTAAACATCTCTGAATTATTGTTATTGTTATTATCTGAGGCATCAGAAGATTTCCAAACTAAATGAATGAACTAAATACATCCTGTTCTTTGCAAAGACAGAAAACCCAGATCCTGGTGCTCTGTATCATCATGGGAAATGCGTCATTATTCCAAGAGTCAAAGAAGCTAGCAGACATACTTATGAAGCAATACAGAGCTAAGCAGCAGAACAGGAAATCAGAATTTATATTTTTTTTATTTAAAGCAGAAACCTCAAAATGGAGAACCTGTGATGTCTGAACAATGAAAACTTCGCAGCAAATCACGGAGAAGTCAGAGCCAGTACTCCCAGTAGTAATGCTCCAGTACAAAATCAATTTGTCTTATTTGCAAGAGTTCACCCTCTCATGGTGTTCAGGAGCCTGCTATTTTTCTCATCCGCCAGGAACACCCAATGAGTTACAGGTAAGCTGCTTTGGATCGCCTCTTCTGCAGTGCCAAGTACCCTCTGTGCTGTTTTATAACGAGCAGAACCTGACTAGAATACAAATAGGGTATTTTCCATGCTCTCCATGCAGTCTGGAAAACAACTACATGGTCCCCAAGCAGATTGGCAGACAAATGGCACCAGAGCACTCTCTTGGCAATCTGTGTCTCTGCTAGGGCCCGAAACTCTGAGCAATTTCAGCTGTCAGATTGCAGCAGATGAGCCAACCATTATCCTGCTCAGCCCCACAGGCCTGATTAGCACCTGCACTGTCACTCTGCTACCTGCAAGGAAGTAACAAACCTGCTCAACAGCTGCATAGGTGACAGTAGACCCTGTGGTGTATCTCAGCATCCTGCTATTTTAGAGAGCAGCACTTAGCACAGCACAAAATCTAATGAACTGCTTAATTCTCCTGTCTATGCCAGTGACTTTCTGGTGTCTACAAGAATTTCCAAAGTGCTTCTTCCCCACAGGATTCAGTGACATAGGACAGGTTCTTCACCTAGTTCTGAATGACTTTGAAATGGAGTCATGTGATGTGTACCTGAATTATGACCCATACCAGGTTAAAGCAGGCAAGACTAACTAACAGATGCCATGCAATGATGATGTGGCATATACCTTCTGAAAAACAATTTAATGTCTGCTCATGGTAACTCAAACTCTGTAGACATAAGAAACAAATTTCTAACAGCAAAACATATTTGTAAGAAGTTAAGGAGTTTCATGGTTACAGTTACATTGAAGATAAGAAACCCCACAGGAGAACTGTCATTGTGGCATCTTTTTTTGGGTAGTATTCATATTTTTTCCCTGGCTGAAGATAGAATTCACTTTATCATCCTAAATTAGCTGCTTCAGAAAAATAATAAAATCTTGGCATAGATTTTAATATAGTTCAAACAAATTATGCTACTGTGCATAACTATCACAATAACCTATGCTACAGCAGTTCGGCTGTATTGACTGGTTTGACATTTTTCTTAATAAAACAGTCCACATATTCCTTTCAAACTCATGAAAATTATTTATTGACACATTGATAAAAGAATTTACAAAATGTGTTAAAGGAATTTTAATCTTTACAAAATATTGGTAAAGGACCAAATAATCCACTGAAAAAAAGTCTTCTGGGGGAATACAAGTTTTGTTTGTTTCATGGAAAAAAAAGGAAGAAAAATTTGGGGGGTTTGTTTGTTTGTTTGTGGGGTTTTGCTTTTGTTTGTGTTTTCTTGGTTCCAATTTCCTAACAATGACCATTTTTTTATTTCTTTTGTGATAATTTTAACATTGCTATTTTACTAATTTCTGAAATAGGTGACTAATTTTCCTTACATTCAGAGAGAATTGTTCTTCATGTTACTCTGGAAAACAGAATTAGCCTAGGAGGTGTAAGTAGTTTGCTTATATACTGCCGTCCTAATTAATATGGATGTAAGGTCTTTGGGCTCACACTGAGCAACACATAAATGGCTGATCTGAAACTTTGGAATCTATAAATGTTGGATTTAAAAAGAAATTATTTTCTGACTTTCAGGTGAATAAGACTGTTTTCACAAAGAACTAGCAGTGGGAATGTTTTTAAGAGAGGAAATATACTTTGTTCTCATTTATGATTTTCTATACTGCAAAGGCATGAGTCTCATTCTTTCTGTAAACTTATAAACTGATGTGACTGTTACTCTCAAAGCTTCTCTAATCTACTCAATGCTACATCAAATCAACCCATGTTTATTTTTATAGCACATTGGAAAACTGTGTAAAGGTATTTGTGTTGTAATTCTGACACTCTACAGAATAGTTTCGGAAATAAAGTGTAAGGTTGTAGTGCACTAAGAAAATCTCGCTAATGGTCTTTCTTATAGTTGTAAACTTAAATTGGCAAAGAATACTAATAGAAGTTTGCATATAGCAAATGACATTTTTCCTATTACTTAGTAAATTACACAGGGTGTCTGAAGCAAGCCATAAGCAAAACACACTTTAATTGTCAATTTAAGTGGGATTACTGTGATATGGTTTCTAAAACTCAATGTAGACCCTTCTAATAGGATTCATAACTGCACAGACACACTTTCTTATTCCAAATGAAATTGCCTGTAAATTGTTGTATTCCAAATAAATGGTTTTTAAGTTACTTGGTTACTTGAACAATGGTGGAACCATTGGGAAGTCTAGGAAAGTTATCTTGTAATGTGTATTAGGATTTTCTTAACAAGCAATCTCTATAGCAGTCACATGTACTGTTTCAAACTGTGATTTTGTTCTGTTGACACTATCTGAAACATCTGAAAACTGCTTACTAGCTAGTGACGGAAGGAACAAGAAAATAATGATGCAGAAAATTTTTGAAAAGCCAAGAGAATTGATAACATGACACTTCTCTGTAAAAAAATTATTTGAATATGAACAATATATTGAAAGTCAGACAATAATAATAGCAATAAAACTACAAGTAGTCAAAGCAATGAACTGCACTTCATGTAGTTCATGTCATGTGGTTCTTCTAAGAAATGTATCACACCTTTTTCTTCAATACACAATAGATCTACAGCACTATATGAATGTAATCTCTTTCTCAGAAAGGCTTCTTGTGGTCTATTTCCACCACACAGCTTTGTAAAACTTAAGAAATATTTCTCTGAATTATTTCACATGAGAATTCACAGTTCAGGCATCTGGCTAACAGCTTTTAATTAGCTTCTTTGATCTCTAGATCAAGATCTAGATTCTACGTCTCAATATGTGAAACATTAAGAGAAGATCTTACATTGAACAGACAAATAAAGAGAAACAAGATTATTTCAACTGGTTTTTAACATTAAAATAATGTTAATAATAATGTTATAATGTTAAAAAACCTGTTTTTATATAACTTAAAATCAAGTTCTTCAGAGTAAAGTAATTTATGGTAATATGGAATAAACCGACTAACAAACACAGAGCTCTCCCATTTTATTTATATATATATATATATATAAAATATATATAGTAATATATATTTATATTTATACATACATATACATATATAAAGTTCATATATCTCATATGTATATGAACTGTATATAATATCATGATACACAGTTCATTTACAGCATGCTGGAAGAAAAAGAAAAAAATGTTTCTCCAAGGGATTTCCAAAAATTTTTTGAAATTTGGGCTTTCCAAATATTTCCAAATATTTTAGACTAAATTTTTGAGGGTTTTTTATTTTTTTTTTTTTTTTTAATCCTGAAATGACTGGAATTATTTTATTATTTTTAAAAACCAAACATGGAGTCTGAGATCACAAATGCCCTGAGAAAGAGAAGAGAATAAAGACTCTCTTGATAAGTTCAGATATTTGTTGGTCAGCCTTTAGAAATCAAGCCAGCTTGTCAGTCTTGGAGAAATTGGTTGTCAAAGATAACTAGGTGAAGGATCACATGCACATTCAGTAGAGATTTGAATGACTTTTCAGCAGATTTAGCTGTTAGAGAATGCCAAGTTCTCCACCTGAGAGTGGAAAACTTGTACAAATGTAAGAAACTCCACACATCTTTCTCAGGACTGGGATCCACCATGAGGAATTGTCTAGTTTCAGGCAAGGTGGTAATATAGATGGAAATCACATCATGCTCTGTTACTTCAGCCATAATTTCTGACCAACTTGTTACTATACTTGGAATTGAAGCTCAGAAAGATCTTTTCATGAAGCAGGAAATACTGGATTTCCTAGAGTTACCATTATCAGCCATAATAATTTCAAGATACACAGTATCTAGTGACTGTGTTACTGGCTTATTATTATTTAAAGGATTGACTTTATAGCATCAAAAATACACAGAGCAAAAAAATTGCTTTTGAGGTTGATTAAACACCTCAGCAGAATAGATGTTCATTCTCTTGAGAATTGGTACAAAGAAAAGCAAGACTAGATGCAAGGAAGCAAAGTATTTAATCAACGTTATTTCAGGATAGGAGTTAATTTCCTACAGGGACAAATCCCTTTCATATTATCTGTACATTCCCTTTGTGCAAAAACTTTTCATATCATTCACATAATCTTTTTCATCTGTGAACAGTCACTGTCATAAAGGACCAGAGAAAAAGAGAAAAAGAGAAATCTAAGTTTTGAAGGTTTTTTTCTTTTTCTCCTTTCTTTCTCTCTCTTTTTCTTTCTCTTTCTTTCTCTTTCTTTCTTTCTTTCTTTCTTTCTTTCTTTCTTTCTTTCTTTCTTCCTTCCTTCCTTCCTTCCTTCCTTCCTTCCTTCCTTCCTTCCTTCCTTCCTTCCTTCCTTCCTTCCTTCCTTCCTTTCTCTCTCTCTTTCGTTCCTTCATTTTCTCCATACAGTTTGATTTACAGTTCTGAAGAAATTTGTAAGGAATTTTTTTTGCATTTTGAAGAATGATAAAATCATTTTAAGGATGTTTGGTCTAAGGAGATAAAAGAACCCCAAGAAAATCTTTAAAAAATTAACATTATGGGGAAAAAAATACCTCTGAACTCAGAAACATCATACCTCTTAGAATTGCTGGAATTGAGCAGAGAGGTTAAATTGGAAGACAGTTTTGGTTTTGCCTATTCTTAATGACAGATGTTTTGAACAGACAAGGAGGGGAAAAGAAGATGCAGAATTTATTTTTTCAGCCAAAGAAATGTAGCATTTAGAAACAGTGAGTGGAACTCTCAGTTTTCTTAAAATGTCTCAGCTGTAATCACTGGAGTTAATCCTGCTGTAATCAAATGTGTAGAGTGATGTCATCTCTGGCTTGTGGTTTCCCAGGAAACTGTGCCCCAAAACGGCTGAAAGTAAAGTTGTCCCTGCCATTTTGCAACCACGTTTGTAATTACACTTGCAAAAATGAGCTTTGGTACTGACTGAGTATTGACTTTGAATATAGCACACAAACTGCAGAGTGTGCAGCACATCACACAGAAGCAAAGCATGGAATATCTCACACATGCTCCACTGGCTCTCAATTAAAAAGATTCAAACCCAATTCAGTGTGGCTGTTTTAATCTCCAAGGCTGAGGTACCAAGAATTCACTCCTTCTATTGTGAGCCATCTAGACAGATGGAAGACAGGGCAAACTCTGAATCAGAAATGGCTTAGTGGTGGAATACAGAGTGTGCAACTCCTTATCACAGCAAAACAGAGTCAGCCTCAGCCTGGCAATCTTTGGAGCAGAACACTACTCCTCCTCCTCCTCCACTCAAACAAATTATGCCACAATAATGAAGACTAGCTGCGTGACACGGGAAGGGACATAATGGAGAGTGAGAGGAAAAGCAACTGGAAAGAATGGCTGAATTGAATAAAAGCACAACATGGTTCCTTTCTGGCAGAGTCTGTGCAGTTCCTCATTTGGTTTTGGTGGTTTAGTTAGGTGGTAATGAAGGAGATCTTAAAGGAACTAAGGTTATCTGAACGCCAAAATTCATAGCCAGGAAAAAAAAATCTCTAGATGAGCATGCATTTTTTCTTCCCTATTCTTCAAATATAAGATATGTTCTGTGCTTCACTGATTCTACCAAATTTTTGCACTGAAGATTACAAAATTTCATGTTCCTATTATCCAGAGAAATTCCACAGGATAGGTTTATAATAGCCCAAATAAATAAATTAAATTATCTTTCTGCGACTCTTAATATATTATTGAAACAAAGCAGCAAACAGTAGTAAGGTACTGAATATAATCATACTTCTAAATTATATCTTGAATTATTGATGGACTATTGACCCACTCAGAGTATCTTTAATAACCCATTCCTAGCATCTACATGAACAAGTTTATACAGCCTACTGATGTATTAACAGAAGGGCAGATGAAACTATAAATTCATTATTTTTATCAATCTATCTTTTGTTAAAATCAATCAGATCATTTACCATGCACAAGGTTAAACCTAAAAGGTATTCAACATTAGTTTTACCAAGTTACAGCACATAGGAGAGTTTATTAGACCATCCTCATCTTTAGAAAAATTGATTTTTAACAATCTATCTAAATTAAAAATAATTAGTTTTGGTTTGGACTACAAGAGCAATGAGACTAGTGATATGAACCTAACACTAACCTTTATGATTATGTTCCTTTAGTATAAAATATGCTAAAATGAATAAGAAAGATACCTCTTTTTTGCTGTGTTTTTTTTTTTTTTTTTGCTAGTCTACCAAGGAACTAAATTTTGTTTAATTTTATTGGCATATAAACAAAACAGAATCAAAATAACTGCTTTATTAACATCAGATCCTGATCCAAGCTTGCAGGGTTGCCATTTGGGAAAAACAAAAGAAAATCAACCATTGCCTAAGGAAAAAAACTAAACCTTGTAACATTCTGATGTTAAAAGCTGCTTTTTGATTAATAAATTAACAAGATGACTCTGGAGTCAGTGAAGAATAACAAATATGATCTCATTATAAATATTGTGCAAATAACTTGCAGACACCAAAGCATTCCGATTAATATATAGCTCTGAAGGTGTTTCTGAAGAATATGCTTTCATATCTCTGCAAATCTCTATACAGTTTTGCATACACATAAATAGATACATATATATGTGTATAGCTTACTTAATATGTTTACCTGTTTTTGAAAACTTGTATTGATTTATATACCTGATGTTATGCTTCTTCAATATGTTAACACACTAGAAGAATCAATATTCTGCATTCTAATTTGGGTAGCAGTAGTGTATTTGTGTGAGGGGCCTTTTGGCCACTCCACAGGAGCCTGATAAGTTTTATTTCTCATATTCTCTGGTGGGTTTGAAGTGAAATGGGTGAGATTCAGGACAATTCAGTCAGAAGTTGCTGGGCTTTTGAGGTCCACAGTAATGACACAGTGTATTAGAGTATGAGCAAAGATTATGGGGATTGTCTGCCCTTTCAGAAAAGCCACAATTTTTGTGGCTAATACCAAAATAAAGTGAAACATCAAACTTGTATGACAATTTTCAACTTTTTGGTCTACCTGATGAGAAATGAACTGGAATATATTTCCAAAGAAAAAAATGGCTTACAGAAAAAAATTTAGCCTTCCTAGCCTCTGTGAATTCAAGTAGTTTAGTGTGTCTCCAGCACTAAACTACTCACTGGTGTTCTAGTCACTGGGGGAGGCAGACAGAGCATGCAGATAAAATACTCCTATACAAATAGCAGAACCCATTATCATCCCAAAGCTCATCTTCTGTATATGCTGTGTTGTTAGGCACGAGACTAAAATCCCTGTTACTCCTCCAGCTGTAGATTTTCTTCTCGGATCTATTATCCATAGTGTCAGAAAAAGCATCCCTCATCTCAAAAAAGTGTAAGACAGAAAAGTTGACAAATGTAACATAAATCTCTGTAAAATACTTCACTCATGTAAGTTCATGCACAAACACACACAGAGGGTTTGACTAAACTGTGTAATACATTGCTTCAAGACCAAAGAGATGTCTGTATAATATCTCTTCTTTCCTGATCCTCACGGCTGCCTGAGAATTGCATAATTCTTTCTCAAGTTTAAGTCCCTTTCTTACAATCAATAGCTGTTCTACTTTCCAATAAGAATCTATATATACAGATAGAGATGGTGGTGATAGTATTAGAAAATATTCAATTGACTTTTTTGAGCAGTTTTAAGTCCTCTGCAGTGTGATACAATTTAACCTGGTGTTATTATAAGACCTGATTTAACCCGGGACCTATTTCAGCTTGTACTGTAGCACAGAAATAGGAACTAATTATTCCTACATTTTTATGAGAGTCAGTACAGTAAAGCCAGCATTTGTCTCAATCTCCCAGATTATGGCAAAAAGTTGTCATTTCTCATTTTGAGAGTGAAGCAAATAATTGAAACAAATAAATTATAATTTGAAACAGATAAATGACAATTGCACTTGGTGTAAAGAAAATAAACCAGTAAGTCAATAATATATTGTGAAATGTCCAAGACATTTCGAAAGAAAGGTGTCTTGAAGTTAAATTTCTTGAGTGACCTTCTACAGTAATGTTCCATGCAACAAGAAGAAATCACTTGGATATAAAGAGGAATGGTGTGATATATTGCAACTAGAAAAAATATTTATAAAGAAAGTAATTTTGAAAAATGTCTCCTGCATGTTTTTTTACAAATAATACAGAAAGTCTGCATTGTGAAGACAAATACTCACACTTTTAGTCACAGTTTGCAGAGCTATGACCTCTGTCAAACTCTACATTTTAAAATAAGAAATTGATTTTCATTTGGAAATGAACAGTGTTCATTCACCTGCATTTAAGCAACATGACAAAGTCAGAAAACTCAGAAGGTTCTCCTGGGTTTTAAAGTAAATAGTCTGTTTTATAGCTTTCGAGGCTATCCACAGAAATTTATTCCCATAACTGCCATAATTTAACACATATTTATATAATGTTGGAGTGGGAGTGTTTTCCAAGTTATTCGCTACTATACTAACTTGTCTGGCTTTCATTGCATTTTCCTGATAAATTTTTAGAAGAAAAAATCTTGACAGCAGAATTGAACACAGAGGAAGGGCTTCAGAATCCTGGATTCAGAAATGGAATTCAAAAAACCAGATATTTATTGCTGACTGCTGAAATCAAGTGAATTTGAGAGCCATACCCAAAAATACCTAAGCCATATCTTACCCAAGGTATTATTTTGATGAGCGTGGAGGGAAAAATAATTATTTTACAAATGCCTTTTTTTGTTCTTGGCTTCTCTACTAGGAAGAGGCTGATTTTATATTAGGATTGTAAATATACCAGAGACCTTTAAAAGAAAGTCCATTCCTATGCCTCTGCATAATTACTGCTCCAGGCAGCGAAAAATGAATAAAACCAAATCAGAGACAAGAATTCAATCTTGTTTATAGAATAAATAACAGGTGTCATCAGGGTTGGAAGCCCATAAAACAGAGAAGTTCAACATAACACAGTGCAATTCTTTTTGTTTGCATCAAGTTAGTTAAGTAGCTGCCTTTTGCTATCTCACCTTAAAATTTTATAAGACACAAAGACAAAGCAGTCTCTGCTTTGATGTTGCTAGTCCAGGTCAGCTTTTTATTTTCCATGTAGACTTTATTTTAGTGACCCAAAAAATGCTTGCTTCTGTCTCCAAAAACATTCTGCAGCGTGATGTGTGTTTCAAGCCAAAATCAACTTTCCCCCAAAAAATACCCAACTAGTTTGAAGATGGAGAAAAGTACAGGTTACAGCACAAGAGGTAATTGCTGCTGGTACTGTGGCTATTTCTCTGCATGGACAGATATGAACTATGCAAGCAGCTGCTGGATGCCCTGTTTTCATGCAAATATCCCCAGCCATAACGGGCTGCGCAGCAGATCCTTGGCCAGCGTACAAATCCCCCTGCTCTTCTATCATGCTGACATCTGAAGCACCCAGCAGAGAAAAAGAGAATGTGGCTTGTAAACAAATTACTTCTTCACCTATTATTTGAAGAAAAAGAAGAGGTAATGGATGAGAGAGAGAAATATTGGGTAGTGTTCTGGGGCCACCCATGACTGTCATGCAAGGCTTGGCTGATGCTGAATGAGACATGGAGCAAGAGCTCATTTCCCCTACTTCCCCCTTGCTGGTTTTACTTTTCTAAAAATACCATACTGAGGCAGGAGGGGAACACGTATTGAATACAATACCGTGAATTGTATTCAGTGAATCCTGACTTGCCAAGAGATTAGTGACACCTTTTCCTTGGGAACGGTCCCAATCAAGGGAATGATGAGACATAATGACTGTTGCTCAGTGCTCTTGTTGGAAGGTGTTTCAGGCACTCTCTTTGCCAGGGATGTCAGTGGTAGATCAGAGGTTAGTTGAGGGCATTAAAAATTCATCAAACTGAGCACAAGTGGAGGGTTAGCACTACATCAGCCTTAACATATAAAAATAGCCCCCACAAGCCTGACTAGATTGTCTGTACAGAAACAGGCCATGGGTAGCCAAGTTCCCAAACTATCTACAAGAGCAGTACAAGCATTTTAAGCACTACTCATGCTCACATGGGTATGGGCCAAGACATATCAACGAATTCATTGCTTTGTGCATTGTGGAAAAGGACCATTTTACATCAGTAAAATGTATATCTCAAAATATAAAATCAGGCAAACATTGATTTTTGGATGGGAATTCCTCCTGCCTTGGCCTTGCATGTGATGGCTCCACTTTTGTGAAAATTCAAAAGCATTATGAAACAACACCCAGTATGAAATATTAGCTGGCACGTAGGCAGGAAGAACTCTGTCCTCTGTAGTCAAAGAAGCTTACTAACTTCAAACACCCATTTATCATGCCATTAACTTTGTACCCAATTTCAAAAAGAGCAAAGCAGCCTTTTGAGGGGAACTCAATGCTGAACTAAAGCTCAAATAGTTGTCCATTGTTCCTTTTCCACAGTACACAGGTTCCTGGTGACATTCAGCTAATGAATTTTCTTGATGATTAACTACCCATTCTATGGGATCATTGTAATAGAAATATATTAGCTCCTGTTACAAGTGAGGTGGATGCATCATTACTATAAGAGAGCAGGGCTTGATTTGATTCCTCTTCCTCGTCCTCCTTTTCCTTTCACAAAGTCTGAGCAAAACTTGGAAAAGTATCATCAAAATTCAACATACTGAAAAGAAAATGCTGCTCTATTGAGCAGTAAAATGTATTTAGGTGCAGCTTTTTCATTAACTGTTGAATTAAAAGAAAAGTAAAATGCAGACAGGGATATAAAGTAGCTCCTATTTGGAATTTTTATATTTATGTTCATTCTAATTGTAATTATGCAGAGCATGCTCCAGAAATAAGTAGAAAATAAAAGGCCATGAAGACACCGTAGATATACTTCTCTGAGAACAGACCTTATAATTAACTGCAGATATTCTCTTTCTTTTTCTGTTGCCCATTTTCACTGCAGCTTACATTCTAGAAGTGCTCTGCTGTTACTTAAACTGCACTGACATCTTGTGGCACTGAAACAGAAGAATCCTAAAAATTAAATTTTAAATCTTTATAAAATATGAGTTACAGTCTTTACCTTCAGGTGCTGCTGTATTGAACTCCTAAGTTGATTAGCGTTTACTTGCTTGCAATTAGAATTGGGGTCAATCTGCCACAATTAACCTAAAATTTTGAGATGTCACGATAGAATTATAGAATGTTTTGGTGTGGAAGTGGCCTTAAAGACCATCTAGAATAACATTTTTTCCTGTAAAACTGAATGTGTTTGAAGTTTGTTGACTAAAAATCCCATGTCTGTGAGCATGTACACTCAGACCCTTTCTCAGGCACATGCAGCAAGAGACACACTATTAATCTCTGAGCTGGTGTTTTATCACCTTGGCAACAGTAAAGTGTTCAGAAAAACTTCAGATCTTTTTATCCCTGAGAATGAAGACAAGATACAGGCAATCATCATTTAAATAAAAATCTCCTAGTGGAAGTCCATGTACAGTATAGAGAATTCAGAAGTGAATTAAGCTTTAGTTAATTCCAAAGGAATAGTTTTTCCATCTTATCAGAAGGAGAGGAAATAATTTGTGATGCTCTGTTAGAGGTAAAGTAAAAAGCAAACTACTGCTGTGTATAAAGAAGGTTTCATGGGGAGGTAGCCACAGCCCTTTTTTGTCTGTTTTTGTATAATTCCCCCACTGAATGCTCCTAAGTCCCATATTATCTGTGGTTTTATGATCATATTAAAGGAAACCCCATGTCCCTAGGAAAACAGAAGAAAATAGGTCCACACTTAAACCCTTCAGATAAAGCAGTCTCCATCACACTCCTGTTTGTATTTTTCATTGCTGCTGCAGTATCTGAAAATGCCTTGTAACATTGCATTAGGTGCACAAGACCCTCTAGAGACAGAGAACTATTATTATACTCCTTTTACAAATGGAAAATTGAATCAGAGGGAGATGAAGTTGGTTGTCCAACTGGAGAGGAATTTACGTGAAAGCATCAAATGGAAGTGAAGCAGCCAGTGTCTGAATTAGTTGGTACATTGTTGTCCAGTTCATTTGTTTTGTCTCATAGTTTCTTCATGTGAAGAGTCTAATATCTGTGATCAGAGAATCATAGAACCACATAAAGGTTTGGGTTGGATGGAATCTTAAACCCCTGACATGGGCAGGGATTTCCTCCACTAGACTGGATTGCTCAAAGACCTGTCCAACCTGGCCTTAAGCACTTCCAGGAATGAGGAAGCATCCAAGTACCACGTTCTGTGGTGTTTACATGGATGCTGAAAAATGCAATCCAAAGGAATTCCTGCTGGGAGACTAAGGAGGAAAAAAAAAGGAGTACAGACAGATCAAAGTAAAACAAAATATTCTAATTTCTGAAAGCATTTGGCTTTGGGAAAAGATCTTTCTTAAACACACTTTCTGATTTTTACTTACAGTTCTGCTTGCATCAACTCTACTTGAACTTTTGTGTGAGGTTTCTTATGTATTTCAGAAAACCTCCTTTACTTCCATGTGTGCTTGCAAAAAGGCAATAAAAATGACTAATGGGTTTTATCAAAACAGACAACTGAAATTTTCCCAGTCATATCCATGGAGTCAAATATTGATTATTTGTGCATGGGATCTTTTCCTACTCTTAATGTAAAATATAATGCCATTGAAAGTAAGTCTAGAGTAATCCAGTAAGTTTCTTGATTTTCTTACGGTCAATATTTAGGTTTAATTGTTGTTTTTGCTTCCAAATTGCAGGCAGAGCTGGCAGTAAAGACATGCCTGAGGGACACATTGATGGAACCTGTAGTAATACATGCAGGATTAGTAAAATACAGCTCACCCAAGCAGCTGAAAAAATGTATCTATTATTGCATAGAATATGTACAATTGGAACATGTCTTATAAAATAAGACCTTGTTTTAAATACAAATCCTCTGGGCTACTGAGGTTTTCTTTCCCAAGACCTAAATAAGTATAATTATATAAAGATCCTGGGCAATATTGCAGCAGTTAAATAACCAATGAATAATCTTCATATATTTGTGTGTTTATTTCCAGTAATCTCACACTCCAAGAATCTTCTCACAAGAGTTTATTATATTAATTTTCTATTTCTCCTCTAATATTTTCATTCCTTTTTGCAACAAGATGTTGTCTATTTTGCTCTATGTATTATTGCTTCCCAAGTCTACTTAAAAATCTAGTCATTAGGAACAAAGAGATAAGACTGAATTCTGCTTTAACAGATTAAACTACAGAAAAATTCAAATTTAAGTCAATAAATAAAAGCCTTTACTACATATAGAAGAGCTTTGACCACTCCCATATGACCTTGACAAACACAAAATCCTGCCTGTGGGAGAGTTGAAAACCCCTCATTCCCAAATATTAGCATTTGAGGATTGACTGTAACAATTCTACAGAAAGGTATTCGGGCAGGAGCCAGCAAAGAAGAGCAGCAGCATCCTGGGTTTGAAGAGCAGCAGATTCAGAAGATACAGGGAAGGATTTATTCCTCTATAATTCGTCCTTGTGACGCTGCATCCACTTTTTGGCACAGGTTCATTATTTCACTAATGACATATTTTCATATATGACATATCCCAATATCTATCCCAAGGAATTATAAAAATCAGAGAAAATTCATTAATTTTGGACCATCACTTTTTTGCAGAAATACTGATATAACCAGGCTACAAAAGTAGGGGTGGTAAACTAACTACACAGATATACACACAGAAGAATTTTCAAGGGACAGTGATTCATTTAGAGATTTCTAACTGAAAAGATAATTTTTTGTAAGAAAACATGCCAAATACCCAGGAGGAAGCTTGATTTTGCATTGCAAATCAGCCCTAACCAACTTACTTAAGTTCATACTGGGTCTTGGAAGCCTGCATTCTTCAATGTGTTTGATGTGGGATCTTGGGAAAAAATTAATATCTGTGTTGAGGGGAAGCTTCATCTATTTTAGACTTCTACTGGGATCTGAAATCAGTGGGATATTTTTTAATCCTTCTTTTTTTCATGCTGAGTAAACTTTTAACATGTTTCTGAGTTTCACTACAAATACTCTTTGAGTGTACTTATTTCGCATCACATCAGGTAATTATTAGAGGTACAACTTCTCTGCACAGACTGACTTGGCTTTTGTGCTAATTCAACATAAATCTGTATTTGCACCACTGCCACTCACAGCAAGTCAGCTCCTCAGAGCAACTTAAAGTGCCTTCAGTTCAGCATGCCTGAGAATTCACCGTAACAGGATGCTCCATTTCAAAGGAAGAGATGAAATCAGGTTTTTAAATACAAAATATGAAGTGATGTGATATTCAACATGCGGCTTTGCTCTACTTTAACAATACTGGGGACATGAACGCTTCTGTTTGCTATTACCAAAGAGCTTTAAGTGCTGTTTTAAGGATGTTTTTTAAGAAGTGTAAATAAAATATATGCAAGGTAGAAGGTACAAGCTAAAAAGATGTATATTATGCTCTAAATTTACTCCAGTTAATACAATACAACACTTCAGGCTTACAGTTAAAATAGGAGGAGAAATTAATTTGTTTATATGAAAGCTTTTTTGGGGAGAGTACAAATATAAGTAGTTTTTAGAGGCATTGTTTTAATATTTTTGACACTTTTCTTCCCAACATTGATTCTATATTCAGTCAAAACCTGGTTTACTTCAGAATGAAGGCCACAGACACTGGAATTTGTTTTTAATGACTGCCTCAAAAACAAAGATTGTGATATTTTGAGGAAACATTTGAAACAGTTACAGCAATGTGACCATGGAGAGACTATTTAGAAAAAAGCTTTCCCAAAAGTTTTCATTTTGCCACTTTGCTAAAGTCCAGCTTGGTGCACTATTCCCAGCTGGTTCTATGGAAATATCCTTCAGCACATCTGAATAAAACTTTCAGGGGTTTTATGACTGAGACAATTCATTCCAACAACAAAAATAAAAGTTGACAAGATGGCGATTCAAAAATAAAAAGGGGTTGCAAGAAAAAAATATACAAAATATATAAATGCTTATGGTAGTGATTCTCAAGATGTGTTCATCTTATCACAATGAACACATCACATCCATCAAATGCAAAGACAACTTCTTAGAAGTTGGATGAAATTTGGTTTAAATAGACTGGTTTTGCAAGCATGCATGTTTCTTGTCTATTGTGATCTCTTAGAAGTGTAATTTCATCTTCTTGTTTGCCCATAAAAGAAAATATTTTCGTTTGACAGTCATGCTTCATGTTAAAGTGTTCTATATTAGAAAATATTTTTACACAGCACTCCAAAAAACAAAAAAAAATTTACAGATACTACATTGCATCAAATTTTTGTTTATATAATCTTATATTTTGCAAATATAAACTGCAGTAGATAGGGAGATTGTTTTGATGCTGGCAGACAGTGCAGAAACTTTTGGCTGCTGAGCATTTTGGAGTGGCTTTTTTTGTTTGTTTTTGTTTTGGAGGTTTTCATGGGGGTTTTTTGTGTTTTGTTTTGCTTTTGGGTTTGGTTTGTTTTTTTTTTTTTTTGGTTTGGTGTTTTGGTGGGGTTTTGGTTATCAGTAGAAGTTTTTTTGAGATATTAGAAGAGTTTCTCAAAATATTAGTTTACAAGAGTCAGCCATGCAGTTTCACACAGGTAATAGGAATAGGCAGCAGCCAAGCAAGAATCCAATTTGTAAAGGCACACTTTATCACACCACCCTAGAAAGATGCTCTATGTAGTAACTACATGAACCATTCATAATAAATGACCCCAAGGGAAAAGTGATTAATCATATTTCGGTTGTTAGTTTAGCAAGGTAAAACACATTCCAGTGGAAGATTGCCTTGCTGATACGCACTTAGAGGCAAAAATTCAGGGGCCCAATAAATGGGCATAAAATCTAGAGGTATGCCATTTACTTCAAGAAACTTCTTTGCTAAAGGAAAGGTGGGGAGACTTTTAAAACCACAGTCAAACAAGCATTGGAAAAGAGTGATTTCTTCTGAGACACACATGGACTGGTCATATGGTTGATATATGAACAATCATAGGATCATGTTAAACAGATGGCACACAAAACACTTCTTTTTTCGCTGTAATTCCCAAAGGAGAAAAAAATTGACACACAAGATATGCTATGACATATTGTCACAGCCTGCTTTGCATTTAGGTGAAATATTACACACTACTGTTTTCTTGAAATGGGATGCTCTAACACAGTCTTGGTCTCAAAGATCTCTCCACCAAAGTTTCTTAGGTTTCTCTTTGTTTCTGTCTTCTTACAGAAATGTAGTGATCAAAGGCAACTCCAATTTCAGCAGATGCTGCAAAGAGCATTAGTCTTTCCCAGTAGTAGCCTTTTGCAATTGTCCATAACCACTCATATTGTGCAATGGAAGCATGACATGAAACACAAATCTACTTGTGCATTTCATTTTAAATAACTAGTGAGACATGTAATGTGTCTGCAACCAGGACCTGTATTACATGTAGCCACTGGAACTATTCAGAATGAGATCTGAGCACAGTGACAGTCAATATGTTCTATCAGCTTCACTGGACACTGGATTTCCACCTCCTATTTCTGGCAATATTGTATAGCTTGTTTTTTTATAGAGAGGAAGTGGTTAAGAAGGAAGGGTATTGATTTTGTTTCTAATCTACCATGAGCACAATGAACAACTAAGTAATACTCATAGGCATTAATACTCCATGATAATTTAGGTTTTATAGCAAATGGGTTTAATCTTCTTTTGAGAAGAGTCCCTTAAAAAGTTTCCATGAGCTTCTAAGAGAAATCACATGCTGATTTCCTCTTGCAAGGGCTATAGAATAGTATTAAAGATGCTTGACTGAAATAGATAACATACACTCAATTATCAGAATCAGTTATCATAAAGATTTTTAAAATTTTTCCACTAACATCACTTAACAATGTAAAATTGTTCTTCCAGTTTCTTTAAAAAATGAACAGTTTATACTGTTTTATCAAAAAGAAAGTATCATGATCCTCCTGGCCTTTGTTTTGTAACAATCATTTCTGTCTGCGAGGCTCTGCCCTCAAATCTTCTATACTGAGATACAGTATTTCACTATTGTCTATTGAATAACTCCTTCTACATTCCCAACTCATTGGAATGCAATATGTTCTTTATTCATAGTTTATGCTTGTCTTGTTGCATTATAGCACTACTGTGATTATTAATCTGTTCATCATGTAACAATAATATGAGGTAAATCAGCCCTCTGTTACCAGTCTGGAATTGTTACTTGCTAACAAAGTGCTAAAGCGCTGCCTTTTACCTCTGATAAAAATCTTGCATTAAATTTTCTTTCAGTAAGACCCTTTAAATCATTAAATTGGCTGTGGAGTGATGCAAATGACCAATGAAGAGATTTTTCTGTTTTAATCCCAGTAATGAATCCTTAATGAAGCTTTTCTATTTTCAATATGGTTCTGTTTAAAGCATTACAAATACACAGAATGAGAACTGACTAAGTTGGAGGTTTTTTCCTTCTGCATTAAAGTACCTCTGAATGCACAACAGATTAAATTTTTGTAATTTTTAACTTCATTATTTCAGCGAATGGGACGGATTGGTTTTGCACAAAGACATTAGCAAGGGGATGTTGAAATACTACCTCCATGATCTTAGCCAAATGAATTATTGTCACTCTAGGAAGTGGCGGGGCTTTTTTGTCCTCAGCTGAAAATGAGGACAGCATTCCACCTGATCCTGAGGTGATCAGGAGCAGTCAGCATAGATTTGTGAAAGATAACTCAGAGTTGATCCAACAATTGCCTTCTATCAAAAATGTCTGGATCTCTGGCTAAGGAGACAGCACTGGCTGTCATCTACTTTGTCTTCAGCAAGGTTTTTGGACCTATCTCCCACCTCAGGGACTTTCTAAGCAACTTTTTCTGAATTCAGGTTTGACCATGAAGTAGTGTGGTTACCTCTGTCTGGAGCTCATGAAAATGGATTAGAGTATGGTATGTTTTCCTCCAGGTACTAATATATTTTCTATAGTTTAAGAGGGATTTTATGTCTCTAGACAGTGAGCAGTGCTCATTCTGGACTTTGTAATTATAGCTCCTCTTGTGCAGGGTAACCAATGGACCAGGATTTCTGGGTTACTTTTATAGCATGGACATTATTCAGAGATCTGTTCTAAATCAAAAATCACAGGGTGGAGAAAGACCACAGGGGAAGAATTAAAAATAAGCCACCAGGAAAAATCTCTTTCCTCAATTTATTTCCATATTACAGGTGTTATACTAGGCACCAAAAAACTTTAAACACAGACAAAATATAACTATTTCTGGAAATACGTTCTCGTGGCTCTTTCAAACAGACATAAAAGAAGTTATGGACAAAATGTTGTGAAAAAACACACAAACCTTGTAATCAAAATGGCTTGTGGGTCCCTCATTTCAATGTAGCTTCGTTCTTTCATGGCACAGGACAATCAAAGCAGATTAGATTTGTCATCACAAACACTGTATGAGCTGCACCACAATTACCTTGTTACTTGAGCATCTCAAGGCTTGTTGCTGCCTTAGGCAACATCCCTCGTGCTGTGACATTGTGTCTTATCATAAATTATACTCATTAAGACATAAATTATACTCAGTAAGTATGAATAATGGTGATTTACAGATGATTTCAAATTTTATTCAGAATTTTATTGTGTGGAAGCCTACCTCCTGTTGGATATCCAAAAGCCATGCATAATAAAATTG
Organism: Setophaga petechia; assembly: GCA_024362935.1. Lineage (NCBI taxonomy): Eukaryota > Metazoa > Chordata > Aves > Passeriformes > Parulidae > Setophaga > Setophaga petechia. Next base: position 2,712,067 of record JANCRA010000074.1, on the reverse strand, counting down.
TTTACTTTTCAGTTTGTGGTTGTTCCTAATTTTGTTTCCTGTTTTACAAAACTTCCCCCAATGTATTAGAGGCATAAGTCATGAAGATTCCTGGTTGTGCAACTGAAAGCGAAACAGCATGAAAGGCAGAAGCAGCTGAGACTAGGACTCAGGAGCTTTGAGCATCTTCTTGTCTCTATCCTATTAATCTCAGGCAAGTAATTTTGTCTTTGAGTTCCCACTGGTTGTCTCCTCTGGAGAACTTATTACTTAATGAGATACTAAGAGCCTACATTCAAATAGGATCTCTGTAATACAATATTCTCTACTCCTAATTTAGGTTTCCTAAGGATTCTGCTGAAAGGGGGAAAAAAAGAAAAAGATAAATTTCCATACAAAAACAACTCACCACAAAAAACGCCCCAAGGGCCAACCAGGATTTCCAAGCACAAAGGAAATAATTTTGCACTTTCTCACAACAAGTTGTCATATCTTGGCAATTCGCATATATTGATCAACTTCAGAAGAGATTACACAAATACTGTGTAGTTTTTCTGGACCTCAGCATGCATGTAGAGTATTGAATACAGAACAGCAGCTTGAATTTTAATGCTCTATGAATTGTCTTCTCGGCATGCTAAATTCCCATTTAAAATTAAAAACACACACACACACACACACACATATATATATATAAAACAGAAAAGTTTACTTAGTTGTTTCATAGAATGTTTCTGGACTAGATCTTAAACTCATAAATATTATTTATATTTACATTTTAGGTTTTTTACAGAAAAGGAAGTCATTTTTAAAACACAACGAGAACTTCACTTTTTTTTAAATGAATTCAATATTTTTCAAATGGATTCTGGACAAATATCAATCACCCAGACTGACACTCATCCAGAGAACTTTTCTGATGTCACAATATTCAGAAAGACTAGAGCTGTCTTTCAAAATCCCTGATCTTTCAAGTTATCTAGACAGAAGCAGGAAAATCATGATTTAGATTTGTGGAGTATTTACCTCAAAGTTCATACTCAGCTACCTTGTCAAAATAAGGTGCAAAGGACTTGTTTTGGGCCCCTATGAAGGCTTCAGCCCTAGAAAGCTGGGACAGAGACGCTACCTCAAAGAGCTCTGCCTCAAAAATGACTATGAAGTTTTAGTAGACCATCATATTATCCAAATGCAGCTTGCATCTGCACATGAGTTATCCTTGCTTCTTAGAAATTAGTGCAGTAAGTCACCAGATAAAGCTGGTATTTTCTCTTTTACAAAACACATTATTCCACTTTGCACTGTAAACAATATTTCATGTATATTGGTCAATAGACTTGGTTGCTGTTGCTTTTCATGGGCAAGACTCAGCATTCATCAGCCACACTTTTTAGGTCAGACACTCCTAACAACTCCTCTTTTTCCACTAGTGTTTGTAGATGTAACAAAGAAGCAGCAGGATATAAAATCTATTTCCGCCACTAACATAGTTTTACAAATGCACACACAGCACTGAACCTGTCTCTTCTGAGTTGCTTACTGATTTATTATATTTTTCTTCCTGAATGCACTCTGTAGGGCTGACAACTTTATAAAGTCATCTTGAGAATCAGAAAGTTGTACGTTGTAATATTGACTTGATAATTTTTCAATGTTGCTTTTTTTAGCAGGTTAAAATAATGTATGATTATCATCCCTCATCCAGTTTCATCACCTAAAACTCCTGTTCACAGATGCTGGCAGATGTATCAGAAAATCACCTCATTCGCCTTATAAATAAAATCTCTGCATGTATATCTTATTTTAGAGATAGTACTTTTCCTGGAAAAAGCATTTCAAAGCTGCTTATGATAACTATTTTGATATCTAGGTTATAGAGAATGGGAGTGGTATTCACTGTGTTTATAAAGAAAGTGGAATCAGATTCTACCTAAAGATGTACAGTGGAAGAGGAATAGGCAATATCAACAAGGTGAAGCACAGAAATTTCAATTAACTATGAGGAAAAAACAGTGCATAAGTAGAGTGATGAAACACTGGAAAAGGTTGCCCAGGTTGCCTTATCTCCATTCCTGAAGATAAGCAAAACTCACCTGAACAAAATACTGAGCAATCAAACTTGTCCTTGAAGACAGTCTGAGTTCAATACAGGCTTGAAACAGACAATCTCCAGAAGTTTCTGCCCATCTGAATTTCTTTAATTCAGTGCCTGAGTTCCTGTTTACTCATTTGGGAATTATCTACACTAAAATGTTATTATTTTGAAATGCTAGTAATGAAACTCCTCAAGGTTTTCACCGAAGGGACAAAAACTGAAAAGACTGGCAAATGTTAATGAGAGATAGACATGTAGAATATACTTTAGTGGACAAAATAATTTTAAAACAGACAGAACACTGGACCTAGATGGTCCAAGGTTAATATAGGAAAACTAGGACTCATCATGATGACAACGGAAGTTCCCTCTGTTTCTGAAAAATATCACAGAAGGCTATAAAATCCTAAACCTCCCAGTAGAAACAGTTGAAAATTTTAGTGTTTTCTTGGTGCGCAAATATTTTCTAATACTGTATGTTGAAATTCTATCAGTGATCTTTCAAAAACTTTTATTTTTCTTTTTTCACATTGCATATGGTGAATTAGTACAGTATGATATCATAAAGTGCTTATCAGTTGTTAAGTCATCTGAAGAAAACACAGTCACTGACCCTGACACAAAATGAGGAAATAAGTATAATTCTTAAAAATCAATCCATTTTGAGACAATACATAAGTTTCTGTTACAACCTGAACTTGCAAATGCCTAAAAAGGTGAACAAAGCTAATAATGTTCAAATAGAAAATGAGAAACAGAAAGTATTTATAAATATACTGATGTGCTTAAATACAGCAAATCACCATGTCAGGTTTTGGAGCAGTTCTAGTTGAAGTATTCAGAATCATTCTATTTATCTAAACACCAGTGAGGAGTGAAAGACAATTCCAGTGTCATTCATGTCAGAGTGTCATGGTTTGACACTGGCACAATGCCAGTGCCCCCATGAGAGCATCCTCTCCCTGGTGTCTGCTGTGATGTGAGACCTGGAATAAGCAAAGCAGGCTCCTACTTAGGGGAAAGAGAAAAAAACTTTATTAACTAAACTACAAAAACTAAACTACAAAGAGGGGAAAAAAAAAAATAACACAAGGAAAATGAAAACTGCACAGAAACACTCCCCCTCCTCCTCCCATCAAATTCCCATTACATTTACATTTCCCAAAATTATCAACACTGGGTCTGGCACCCCCCTTTGGATATTCAAATCCTCAGTTCATCAAGAGTAGAAGGAGTCCTTCCCTGTGCCATGGGCTGCTTGTCACACGCAGCACCGCCCGGAGATCCTTTTGCCATTGTGACATCTTCCTTCCGTGCTCAGTGCTCTAACCACCGGCATGGGCAAGGCTGCTCGAGGGTGGTCTTTTTAAGGATGCCTCGTCCCATTCCAAACAGAGCACAGTCTCATCTCTGGGACCTCTGTCCCCCCCATTTCTTTTACACCCCCTGGGGCCGAGGGGTCTCAACACTGAACTCTCCTGGCTCTGAGCCATTGCTTCCCCCTGGATGCAGTCTCTGTATCACAAAGAAACACTTCATGGCTATACCAAAAAGAGTCCAGCAAAAATGCCACTCCATCTTCTCCATTCCTCCAACATCTTTCACTTGCCAGACTCCATCACTGGCCCATTTCCTCCTTCATCCTCTACTCTTCTCTCTCTTCTAGGAAGGGTTAATGTTCTGTAAGGTTTTCATTGTCCAAAAAAGGGTTAAAAGCTCAGGCTCTGACCGCCAGGAGACTCCCACAGCGGCCGGACACCTCCTCGCTGTCCCCCCCTTCCTCCTCCTCAGCCGTGCTGCCTGCTGGCAGCACATGATATCAAGTTTCAAGGTAACAGTCTCAAGCACAGCCTGCACTCTCTCTCTGTCTCCAAAGGTGGGAAGGGTGAGGGAACAGGCTGCTCGGTGCTTCTTGGTACTTCGTTCTTCCACCCTTCCACCCCTCAGGGTCAGGCCTACCTCTCCCGGGCCGTGTGGCTTTTCCCCTCGCCCGCCCAGCAGGAGACACCGGGCGGGGGAACTTCCAACCTCTTCCCTCGCTGGAACCCAAAAAAACAGTCCCAGGGGGAAGAGCCCTGTTTTTAACTCAGAGTGTTCTCAGAGGCGGATCCAATGCTTCAGTGGCCAAACCAGGTGCCAATATTAAAATCCGAATACCTATTGGTGACCACAGCATAAACAGCATATCCCAGGTGTTCCATTTCCGGCCAAACCACCACACAGAGGTAGAATGAATTTTCCTCTGGAGATGTTTTTTTACAAGGCTAAGTAGGTAAAAATAGCTAAGAAAATAGCTTACTCCTCATTTAGGATTTCTATGTTAGTTAAAATGAATTCAGGCTTAACTTATATGAAATAGCCTTTTTCTGCTTCGAGAACTGACATGAACAGTAGCATACAGCAACTCTACAAAAATTAATGAGATAAAATCTGAAATGGTTACCTAGTTACGCCAAAATTATTGCAGAGCTCTACAATAATTTTTATCGAAATGATACCATTAAAACTATTTGAGCAGAGCTGTAACAGAAATGTTTGGAACAGCAAGGGCTAGAATCAGGCTCCGACCCTTTTTCAAAATCCATACCTATGGGTACCTCTCCATATTTTAAACAATGATCAATGGCTGCTTGTAACTACTGAGGCCAGCCTGAACAGCACATTTCTCCATGCAGCTGAATTATTTTCTGTGGTAAAACAGAATCATTTCAACCATTTTTCCAGGTTAGAATAGCCTGTGGCTTATGATATTCTTCAGACCATGATGCATGTTTGTTGGAAGCACACAAAGCATGACAAAGTATATGACACAATCTAGGTCCTTTCTAGTTTAGTTACACAGATGGATCATAAAATCTAATTTGGCAAGGAGAGGTTGTAGAACCAGAATAATGCTCTGTCACAGATTTCTCTAAATTATGCTGGATGAAAAGAGTGTTAGGGGAGATGATCTGTGGCATCTAGTTTCAACACCTTTTTAACCAGGTCCTAAAAGTTGTTCAACAAGAGTAAGGTGTAATGTTCTTACAAAAACATCACTTTTTTCAAAGGAACCTTCTTATTCTGGCAATATTTTCTGTCCCTTCCTAAAGTCTTTCAAAAGTTGTTTTCCAGCTTCCTCATGCATAGGTACCACAGCTGCACTGGGACCCAGTACCTGTCTATAAAATGAAGGTGAACACAGTGCAGTCTGGAGAGGCAGAGAACAAGCCAATAACACTATATTTATTCGCTGCTTGATTTGATTTCTGGTCAGTGATGTGATTTCCCCAAAATGAACTGTGACATTTCCTACAGTTGCCTCCTCAGCATAGAAAATAGGATTCTGCTCACCTGGGACTGCCACAAGGGAAAATGCTTGCCAGTTCTAGGTCTGTACACAGTGTAAGACAGAAAATTCTATTCAACTCTGTGGTACAGCTCAATCATAATGATAGCTTTAGAAAACCAGAACAACAACACATAAAAGTACATGGGGAGGACTCATTCTTGTTAACATTTAATATTTTCATATAAACATAATCTTTCCTCAAGATGAGTTTAAGATTGCAATCTTCTTCTATAGAGATGCAAAACTTAATGGAAAAAATTACAAAATGAGCATATTCCTGATGGCATTTCTGTGTGCATTAATAGAGACATCTATTTTACTTTCCTTTTCACCTTAGTGTATTTTTTAACATGTATATAATTTTCTTCCATTGGTTTGGTTGACTTGCTTCACCAATCATTTCACTACTGAAAGAGCTCTAAACTGCTCAATAAAACAATAAAATTTCAAATAAAAATACTCCTCAATTGTGGCAATTTCACAGAAATAGACCCAAGTTTTTTGTAAAACATGTTGCATCTGTTTTCCTTCTATAAAATCTATTTACTAGAGACTAAATTTTTCACAGTAAAATCACACAATGCTTTTTAATGCAAATATTTTATCAAGAATTCATAGGCAAGCTGATTTGGTGGATTCTTCTTACAAAGCATGTTTTTTTTTTTTTAATTAATGCCTTGAAATGATAGATACCTCAAGTTACAAGTGCAAGAGCAGCTTAGTATAACTAGTTTTGTACTAGGGAATGGTAACATACTGTATTTTATATTGACCTGCAGAAATAATTGGGTTCATATATTTGTGGACACTCATTTATTATTAGATATGTTATTAGCTAAGTGTTTTAAAGATTGCTTCTGTCATATAAAAAATATCAGTTTGATGGTCTATTTTTTATTATATGAACATACAATGTAAGAGTAAAACTGTAGGGAGATAAATTGCTAAATCCTTCAGGGCTAACTCCACTTGAAAAATTTTTATTGGAGATAATACGAATAGTTTGAGTATAACAAATAACTGCATTAACACTCAGGAATTTTTTTGTGTCAACTTTAAAGCAGAATGACCCAGCCACCACAGAAGTTGATAGAAGCTTTCCTTTGACTGGGATGGAAGAGAACCTGCTCCTGAAAAACACCCTGCTACCTTGACATCTTCTCTAAAACACATCAGATTTGATATTCTGTGTATGTACCATACCATTGAAATCACATATACTTCTCCCACAAGAGAGCAGGCGTTTTAGGAATGACAGATGAACTGCACCACTGAGAAAAGCTGTTGCCTAATCTCCAACGTGTTCAGAGACTTGCTCAGTTGACTTAAAATCAAGTTATGTTGCAAAAGAAAATGGTAAAAGCTAAATCACTTTTCTTCAATATGAACCCCCATTTGTAATGGCAAAGATTTGTTTTTGAAACCCTAATTGAAAGTTCTGCCTGTATTGTAATGAATCAAATAATTGTTTGAATTAAACTGTGCGTCATGATGGTCTTAACAATCCAAGAAAAGCATTCAAACAAAACAAGTTGAAAATATAAACTATCATAACTTAAAACAAAAGGACTTACCAATCTGTCAGCAATATTTTCATGCCAGTCTTAACAGCAGCTGAGGCCTGGGGAAAAGAGAAAGCAAAAAGATTTGTCTCAGTTGCTTTATACAGCAATGTAGGAGTCAGAGGAGGGTGTCAGTGAATCAGATGCCTCAGGTCACTGGAGTCACCTCCAGCACATCAGGAAGCTTCTCAAGTTCTCTGTGATGGCACAGATTTACACCAGAAGAGCAACTCAGAGCAAGTATGAGCGCAGAAATTCATGGTTTTGTAGTCTTACATTTTCTGTAGATGTCTTTATGATATCCAGGCTGGAATTTTTAAACTATTGGAAAACTACACAATTTTTTTTTAATATTGCTATAAGATATTTTCATGACAATTGGAAAATTTCCTAAAATAACACAACACAGCAAGTCAGATATCTTGAACAAATTTCTACTCTTTAGGTTTTATTTATCAGGCAAATTGAACAAGAAGATATTAAATATGGTTAAAAATTCTTTGGTCTTGTTCTTGTGAAATGAAAGCCAGTGAACTGATACAAAATTTTATAAAACTTGTGGCATAACAGTTGAAGAAACAAGTCCTGGTTTTGAGAACAATAAACAATACCTAAACTGTAGGTTCTTTAGAAAAGAAGTATTTTATTGCAGATAGAATTTTGCCACAAATGAAGAACCAGGATATACTTAAAATATTATAATATATTCAGTGATAAGAAAACACGAAACAAGATGTTTACCTATTTTCTGAAATATGGCATATTTGGTTACAATTCAATTCTAACCAATAAAAATGAATATTTATAGTAACCAAGTAAGACATTCCTAGCCTATAGGGTATGTGCGAAGGTACTGAGTCTCTTTTTATGTAATTATTAAAATGTATTCTCTTTTCACGTAATTATTAAAATAAGATGTCATTAATTTGGTGGGCATTAGTGCATTAGAAGCGCTCAAACTGAAGATAGAATCGAGCTAGTTCCCTGTTTCTTCAGCTGGTCTTTCAAAAAACTGATCAGCTTCACCAAAATTGATGTGTCAGATGAGAAATTACAGCTGAATTCAACATGGCTTTAAGCTGCATTGAAATATTTAAATTAACTGAAACAAATTTAATGAGAGCAGTGAAGATGCTAAATGTTATCCAACTAAAATACCAATTACTTGTAAACATAATGGACAAATAAGATTCTTCAAACCTATTATTTTAGAGTATAAAGGGTTTTATACGAGAAGATGAAATGTTCTACATACAGGGGTTTAAGAAACGGTCACTAAAGCCATTATGATACTTTAAATAGAGACAACAGTAAAAAATGGCACTCCACAGAATGTAATCTCAGCTCTGTTTTCCTTTAATACCACTCACTACATCAGACCTGTAGTCTGTGTAGAGAGGCTTAATACTTTATCTGAAGAAATCCCACTCAGCCTCCTTCACAAGCAGATAATGACAGGAAGCATTCCTAGCAGCATAATTCATTTACAAACACTAGTAAGCATTATGGGATTTTATTCCAACATCATTTTATGCTTCTGTGGTTCAGAACTTTAATGAATTAGATTGCATTTCTAGTAGGAGGCTCTGTGGGATAAGAATGTCAAATAAATATCTACTTAAACTGTCTGTTTTCAAGCTTTTTACAGATCCTTTGCTTCAAAGAAGCTGATTACATCATAAAAACAGCCAAATAAACAAAATAAATCTATGTAAATAATTTGAGGTTTTCCCAGCTCTGTATCAACGTTAGAGCTAAATTTTATTTAATTATTATTAGTGATGGCTTATTCTTATCAGGATCAGAGACAACAAATTTAAGGACATCAGTCTGAAGAGTTTGATATGTTTCTGTTTTGTTTATTCCCGCTTCCATTATGTTTTGATTTCAAAACCTGCCCTGAAGATTCATCTGCTCAAAAGATGGTTATGGATGTGTGTCATTATTTGGCTGTTTTTTTCTTCAACTCACACCAAGCAATTTTCTCAATATTTACCTTCCCTACTCAGCTATTTACAATTAAAACTGCTAGTTATATTCAGCATGGCTAGCCACAGATTGAAAGTAATGGGATAGCATCAAACAGAGGGAAGAACCATCAAATACAACAGAACAGGTGTGAATGGAGACACGAAAGGCAAAAAATATCCAGCCTACGAAAAATTAAGATAAATAAATTGTTTTGATGAATGTATTACCTCTACAACTTCCTGAAAGGTGTTTGTGCCAAGATGGGGGTCAGCCTCTTTTCCCAAGCAAGTAGGACAAGGGGAAATGGTCCCAGGTTGCACCAGGATAGGTTCAAGTTGCATATAAGGGAAAATTTCTTCACTGAAAAGAGCCTATTCCAAAAGAAAAGTTTTGGAATAGGTTGCTCAAGGAAGTGGTGGAGTCACCATCCCTGGAAGCGTTCAAAAAAGGGGTGGATGTGTTACTTTGTGATATGTTTTAGAGAACATGGTGGTATTCAGCTGAAGGTTGCACTGGATCTTAGAGGTCTTATTGAACCCTAATGATTCCATGCCAGCTGGTTTATGCTGTGAAATATTTCCCAAAACGCATGGAGTATTCAAAAGTAGGAAAAAAAAAAAAAAGCCATATAAGGTTTAATGGAACAGTGCTGTTACCTGAGAAGTGGTTAAATGTCTAAACAGTGTTTTCTGTCTCTGACTCTTTTGAACTACTATGAACATAACTGAGGCCCAAAAAAGGTAGAAATTCTTTTGAGTGGCAAATTAGCTTCCTCTGTCAGATTGCAACGAACCTATTTAGGTGAGCGTCCAGTAAGCCCATGGAAACAATATTTTCCGAAGTACCTCTTGATTTTTTTTATAATTAAATGTAACTCAGAGAAAAGAAGATGTGAATCTTCACCTCACCTTTTCTTTCACTTTTGTATTGCATTCTTTATTCTCACATATAGTGATAGTTGTGATTTGCATCCTGTCTATTCATACATAAAAGCTTTATTGATATATCAAAAAAAAAAATTGTCACCTCCATTATGCCCTTCTGCAAGAATAAATACTGATTTTTCACCAGGAATGATGGAAAACATGTTCTCCTCTTAAATTAACAGTTACTAAAACAGTCTATTTTAAAGCTAAAGAAGATTAAATTTACATAATGATGACATGCAAATTGCTTAAATAAAACAGTAGCCACATTAAAAATGTGTTATGAAGAAGGTGAAAATAGAGAAAGTTGCACTTCAATCATTGCAATGATGAGGAAAAAGCCAGCTGGCAGGAGTGACCACACTTAGTATAACAAATTCCAAAGAATATTTTAGAGGCATCTACCACAAGGAAGGGTCTGCTGAAAAGGTGAAAATACAGCAACAACTTAAAATGATGTGTCAGTCATGCCCTGGTACTAGTTCTGCTTCAAAAAATGTATTGTTGCAACACCAGCACCACAGCATAAGTTAATTACCCATATATTACTTAATTACCCGTCCATAACTTAATTACCCATACATAGGAAACATTTTTATTAAGAAATCAGGGGGGTAACAGTTAGGATATACTGAATTTCAGTTTGCTGATACAACCTTGGATCAGTGTCCTTGTGCATAAATACCCTGAAAGTCCTGAATTATGCTCCCTGAGCCTCAGCCAGTTCACAGACAAACAAGGGTAAAGAATTGCAGTTATTTTTGCACGTGCTTTTTTTTTTTCTTTTTTCTGCATAAACCAATTATTGATGATCTCACATCACTCCTCCAGTCCTGTATGTGGGTGTAAGAATAAAAGATCTGTTAATTTGATTATTCTGAAATTCTAAGTAATTTTGGTGATGGTGGGAGAGCTCTAAGTAATCATTCACTTTTTGAACTATGTAATCTAGAGAGTATCCATTTGCAATAGAGGACCACAGGACTGGGATTAATTTTATCTACATTTAGTCACAGAAAGCTTTGGCTCTTAGTCTAAATTAGGCTTCTAATTTCTTTCTATAAGTGATGGAGAGAGACAATCAATTCCAGATTCATTCAATCCTAAAACAGACAATTAAGATAAATGAAGAACTGTCCGAGCAATCGTGTCTCACTTAGCTGGCCTCATGACTGGCTTAGACAAGACCCTTAACATTTATGTGGTTAATACGACATGATTGATTCTACCTCAAAATACACAGATCTCACTTTTCTTCCATGTTCTACCATGTGTTTGCAAGGGAGCATTAAGTGTCTAGATGAAAATAAATTGTAGGCATTTTCATAAAGATAGTGCAATAGATGTGGTCATAAAACCATGTAGGAAAAGTGAGGAAGCCTTGGTCCATTTGTCAGCAAGGGACATGGATATTCCACTACAATAGTTATTTGGATAAAGACTGAATAACCATCTCTGCTGAACAGAATAAGTAATTAGTACTAATCAGACAATTAATGATTCTGATGTTAGCCTGTGGTAGGTTTTCAATGCTATAAAACCACATATATGTAACACTAAAATGCAAAAGTAGCCATACATAATGAGTAAAAGGAGGATTTCTACATATTACTTTGAACACACATAATTGTCAGCCCATTACTAGGTAATTTGGAATAATGATAAATTATTTAACAAAAACCTCAAATTTCAGAGGGGGGAAATGGTGTCTAGCCCTGAATTTTGCTAAAATTTTAATTGCTTTGCAAAGATACTGGAAAAAAAAAACCTGCAGATTAGATCAGATTTCTCATGCATGACCTCAGTCCCATGACACCAAGCTGCTTCACAGGGCACTGGCATTGGCAGCCACCACCTAGAAGCTCTCAGGAGAGGCCAGTATAACTATAGGAACAAGCTTTCAATATTCTGTCACAGGTAAGATATACTTGTTTCGACAAAACTACACCTGTGTATTAAAAAACCCAAGTTTTTAGGTGCCTGCAATCCATATGCTGGCAATAACCAAAGTGGCATTTGAAGAACTTTGGAATTCACGCTTGATGCAATCATGAAACAGTTTTGGGTGGGAAGGGACCTTAAAGATCATCTAATTCTAATCCCCCTGCCATGGGCAGCGACACCTTGCTGAAAGACCCATCCAGCCTGGCTTTGAATGTTTCCATTAAATCTCCATTTATAAGTAAAAGTTATGTAAGGGTGAGGATGCATCTGACCAAATTGAGATATTATGTTGGTCTAGACAGTGGGTTTTTTCAGTCTTTAGCAGCATATTGCAAGTTTTGCTGTGATTCCTTCAGTCAACAGCTTGCCATGTTTTTCAAATCATAACATCAGCTTAGAAATTTCTTAGACAGAAATGTTTAGTAGGAGGAAATTACATAAAATATATTATTTGCATTTACTAACACAAGAATAAAATATTTTAAACTTAGGATTTTTTAGAACTACAGCAGGAACGAGGAAATACAAAATGAGAATCAGCTGTCCGCAAGATATATGACAAAATATCTGATTTGATGCAAGAAATTACTTCTGTTTAGCTCCTATGAGCTCATAAGGAATAGCTCACATAAACAACAGAGTGGAAGAAAAAGGCAAAGTAACGTGAGGAGACCTGCTTAAGGAACAGTACCTCATCAAGGCACAAAAGAGTCTGAAAATACAAAAATTCAGATCATCTTAAATCATGACATCATATCTGGCCAAATCTCTCTTAGCTTTGCTTATGTATTGACATGCAAATATTTGTAGACATGGATCTCCAAGCAGACATTCCCTTCACCTTGTCCACTGAACTGGTGGATGGGATGACATTGTCCTCTTAACCAGGGCAGCTGTTTAAGGGAGTGGCAGCAGCCCCCAGCTGACTTGGAACAGATTGTTAAAGCCACTTCCACCCTGTGCTATGATGCACACAGTGGGGATTATCTCACTTTGCTTTTGATGCCCTCAGAGAAGACACCTGCATTTGGGATAATCACTTGAGCCTCCATCACTGGCACTGGCAAGAAATAGGAACCTTCAGAGCTTAGCTACCTAATCCTTATTTAGCTTGTTCTCACCTTGTGCTTACACAAATCTGTTCCCACTTTTATTTGGAATCTCTCTACCACATTTCCCAACCTGGAAGAGCAGCTGCACCTCCTGCAAGGCAGCAGATGCAAATACATGTGGACTGCTGAAAGCTTGCTACTGTCTTACATTTACTTATTTTTTATCTGGAAAGAAAAAAAAGAAAAAAGGAAGGAAAAGAAAAGAAAAGGAAATAAAGAGGAAAAAAGAAAAATGATGGTTTTGTGTTCCTCAGAATCACTGTCAGTTATTTTGAAGCCCTTAATACAGTAATCAGCTATTACCCCACATAAGACACTTTAACAGTATTTGTGATAACCTCTTGTTGAGGTTAGTTAAAAGTTACCTGTCATTATCAAAAACATTTAAAAATACCTAAAATACAGCTTGACATAGATTTTTTTTATCCTTTCACTAGTTGTTTCATTAGAATTTTAGTTCTTTCATGCACTAATTTTGGTTTGGTGCCTTGAAGCAAATGTTAGCTTGCCAATGGAAATGTTTTTTACACCTCTTTCCTCCCTCTTTTGCAAGCATGCAAGTAAAAGATACAAAGAGCTAAAAATGAACACGTTTGCTCAGCAGTAAGGTCTGGTGCATGTAGTGAGGTATTTTTCTGATTAATTCTCCAACCTAGCTATTTCCAGAGCTTGCTTCTTATGGCTGTATAAAACTTTAGCAGATGTATTTGGTGCTTGATGACTTCAGTGTTTTTTGGTTTTTTGCTTTTTTTTTTTTCCCCCTGATGCTTTGGGACACATGTCTAATTGATATTTTATGCTCTTCACACAAGCTTGTCAGTGCTAGGTGTACAATATCCTTGTTTCCAGGAGTGGATAACTCACTTCACAACCTTGAAGATCCCAGGTTTGCCTGACCTTGTAAGGCCTTATGTATATTGGAGCCTGCTTATTTTATGTAAGAAAAAGAAAATAATTGGTGCCTTTTGATATTTTCCCCTAACCATGCAATACACATACCCATCCTTCCCTATCTGTAAGAAGTTTTTTTTTTTATTTTTGATGATCTAATCATCCTCCTCTTCATTGTCATTATGGTAACTGGGGCTTTTGCTGAAATGTCTGTGCAAGTCTGTCTGTCAGTTTAAAGACAGAAGATAAGAGAAAAAAATCTCACCCTGAATCCTTGGCATTTTTCTAAGAGCAGGAGAGCAACTAGCGACCTGAGGCACATTTGGACAGCAGATCCAGTGAAGCATAGTAAGACATGAGCTTGCTTTCAAAGCTGTTTCAGATACCACAGACACCCAGAAATGACCATGGGCTAATTTTTCTTAAATTAGCCCATGTGTTTCTCTCTGCTTCCTTGGCTCAGCTGTTTCCAGGATGTGAGCTAGAGACAGGCATTGATGTGCAACATTGCAACACTAACCAAGCTTACTGCCAAAGGAAAATCATATCTGTCCCAGCACAGACAGGAGAAAACCTTGTTCTGCATTCCATTTCCTAGTGTGGATGTTAAAAAGAACCATAAGGCTGCACAGGTCTGAAGTAGAAACAAAATTAATGTGTTAAAGGATTACCTTACCCTTTAGATTCTCTCAAGCCTGACCCTGCAGTGAGGTTCATGCTGTGGTCTCCACTTTTCAAGATCTAAGAAGCCAAGACAGCAAGTGCTTTCATCAGAAAAAGCACAGCTCTATCATGAAATTTTTCTACAAGTACCCATCTGCCAAACAGCTGTTCAAAGTTATAAAACCCAGGAGGAAAGCCAGGCAGCTTTTGTCAATCATTAGTGTTGCATTTTGAAAAAATTAGTTAAAAGAGTCTTTTGGTAGCTCCATAACTACACTCAACTATTCATTTCTTTCTAGCTGCTGTAATTGATAAGCTTTCCCATTACCTCTAGATCTTTAGCTATTAATTCTTATGGGGGAAAAAAAGAGAAAAAAAGAAACATTTCCTATTTTAAGATTAAATTCAGTTTTGTGCATTTAAAAAGTAAGCTGTGAAATACATTCAACATCTCTGATTAGCTGTTCTCTCCCAGAAAACAACCCCTACCTTACACAGGCATAATGAACCTCTTTCACATTTTGTTTTTCAATGTTCAAACAACAAAGGACTGTTCTAAAGGATTCATAAAATTTAAGATGGAAAGAGACCATTAAACCATGACATCTAAATGTCACAATTTCACCCAGTAAGCATACAGTAGACCCATTAATTGTATTGAACTAAATAATTCTACCAGGAGGGCACCTGACTCAAACTCACTCAGACACAGAGACTTAAGAAATTATTTCAATGGTATTTTTTAGAACCCTATGGCAGCCACTTGTAAGTATTTATAACTAAATTTCAATTCTACCTGCAGCATTTTCTTCTATCTGTTGTTTCCTTTCACAACTCTTGAGTACATTGCATTACCAATCAAACAAAACTTTAGTGTGAAAACTGTAACTCTTGGTTACTAAGGTACTTTGGAAATGCTGATATTTTCCTTTTTAAGACTGAAAGTTTAGACTAGTTTTTGGAAATTATTTTTTTATGCAGGGTTGTTGAAAAGTATTCCTTTATAATTGCATTCTTGGGGAAACAGAAGCTGATGATATTAAAAGATCGTATAGAAAAGCCACAGAGAGAAAAATTCTTGTGGGATTCCTGAAACATTACTACAGAACCAGTGGAATGTCCCTCTTATTCCTCTGTACTCTCTAACATGCCATTCAGGTTTAGGAAAAAAAAAAAAAAAAAGATCTTTTTAAAATGAGGTCATCTACTTATGTGAAACAGGAAGCCTATATTTTAATAACTGATTGATTGATTGATTGATTGATTATTCACAGTATTCATGAATAGAGCCCAATGGATACTTTTGAGAACAGCCATGCCCTGTTTCATTTTCTGCCACAGGTGGTACTTGCTAGAGAGCTATTATCCAGATACACGAGACAACACTGAATTATGGTATTTATATTGGGAAGGATGGGCAATGAGAGAATTAAGCAACTTGTCTACTTCCCACTGAAGCAGAGCAAATCACTTTTTTTGTTAAATGTTTGTTGTAGTATTCTCCTGTGTCATTGCTGTAGCATTCTGAGTACTCTACAATTTCAGCTATGATTGTTGAAGATGTACTATTGCTTGGTGAAGATGTACTATTGCCCTCGTTTTTACAGAGATAGAAAGAGGGAGAGAGGAAAAGCAAGTGAGGGGAAGTCAGGACCATTTGTTTGAACAAGAAGCTACTTTATGAGATGTGAATTTTTGGCATGTTTCTATAGTGACCTTAAGAAAACCATGTTGCTGAGCTGCTCCAGGGTATTAGCTATTACTGTATGTAATATACCTCACAAGAGTGGAACAAATATAATTTTTAATATGCTTTGCATTATACCCACTGTTAAAAAATTGCACTACTATAACAAATGCTCTTTAGTTTCTTCATTTGTAGCTAAATTCATAAATCTCAGTAACTATAAATGTATCTCAAGGTCAGAGTTACTACAGTAACCCATTCATTTTGTTTTCCTTTCACTAAATCCATTATCTGAACAAATTATTAGGTGACCTTTTTAGTTACAGCAATTCAATAAAACTTACATTAGATGGAGTTTCAGGAACATTAGTCTAATGTGCTTTAAAAGATCACCTTCTCTGAGCAATATAATAAGTTTGTGTGAAAAGCATAAAGCATGTAATATGTAATAAAATCCAGCCTTTAATGAGCCATCTAGAAAAACTGATTCATGTTATAATTTGATGGAAACCCTCCCTTAATTAATGGATAAGAAACCAACAGTAACTACTGGATATTACTTTTGATTATATATTTAGCTTGTTTTCTCTTTTAAATTGTATGCTCCTGATTTATACTGTTCAAGAAACTACAGTTTAAATGACCTTGGTTTCAAGATTAATATGCTATTAAAAGGCATACTTTCACAGCTAATTAAAAAGGGATCTCTGATTACTAGTTAGTAGCAGTTCCACTAAGATACTATTTAATTTTCCAAAGTGGTAGTAGGTCAAGACTGTAAATTTAATAAACTGTCTTAGATGTTTGATGGATGCTGGTTTTCTTCACCAGATACATCGAGGCTGGCCAGATAAACAATAAATAAAACACAGCTCCAGCTATCAAGCAGAAATTTTTATCAGGGAAGACTGCACATGATCACTCAAATCCATTATTTCCATTAAGAATATAAGGCATTAATCTGATTCTCTTTGCAAATAAAACAGGAATAAACACTTTAAAAACCCAGCTGAAATTCTCTACATCTTGTGCTGCCAGATTGCTGTCAAGAAGAAAACTAGTTTAACTTTAATTTCTAATCAGTCTAGGGAGGTCTGTATGCAGAAAGAGAAGCAATAATAAATTTCCACCAGTTCAACATCAGCAATCAGTCATTTCTCCTACAGATGTATGCATCACAGGAACATGAGCCAAGGTAAAGGTCAGGATGCATCAAAATATTGAACTAAATAAGTTCCTCTTGCTACTAGGGTTTATTGAGCAGTCTTGCATTCATCCAGTTTGTGGGGATTATATTTAGCTCTATATTTTTCCAAATACTTGTGTGTCTGTGGCCCTGTGAACCATCTGGGCACCTAAAAACTTTTCAGGATCTTCTCCTAATTGCTCATCCACAGGAAAAAAAATGCAGTAATTATTTCCTTTTCCCAATCGGTACCTCTACTACTGATTTGAGATAGAGGCACTGAAAATACCAACAAAATTATAGGATATGTCAGAGAATTGTTTTACAATTTACAGATTGGATGTTCCATCCCTGGAAGCATTCAAAACCAGGTTGGATGGGGCTTTGAGCAACCCAGACTACTGGAAGTTGTTCCTGTCCATGGCTGGGGGTTTGGAACCAAATGATCTTTACTGTTCATTCCAACTCAAACCATTCTAGAACTCTTATTCTATGAAATAAAACCAGTTTTAAATTGCAATATTACAGTTAATTAATAGATAGATGAAATGTAAAGAAACAGTTCAAACATGATAACTAAATGTTTTTATTATTTTTCAAGTTGCACCTTTAATTAGTAGGTCTATTAAATCATATAATAAATTTAGGAATACCATGAGGTCATAATGCTTTCAGCAACAGATACATTTTCTTTTTGTTTCTGTGATGAAGCCAATTGCATAATCTGTCATCTCCCACAGGCCACTTTCATATTAGCAAACAGTGCATTTAGACAGCAATCTCTTCGATTACCCTATCAAAAACTTCACAACGCTACTCTGCTAAATTTTTGTGTAACATATTTATTTGAAATCCAAAGAATGAGAAGAATGTGAGTTCTTATACATATACATGTGAGTTCTGCATACAGACCTCCTTAGACTGATTAGAAATTAAACTAGTTTTCTTCTTGACTGCAGTCTGGCAGCACAAGATGTAGAGAATTTCAGCTGGGTTTTTAAAGTGTTTATTCCTGTTTTATTTGCAAAGAGAATCAGATTAATGCCTTATATTCTTAATGGAAATCATGGATTTGAGTGATCATGTGCAGCCTTCCCTGATGCTTGGGCTAGATAAGCAAATTCCTAAAATCACCTAGCCAATTATTTTCTCTCTTACAGTAGTCAGTAGATATTAATTAAAATGAAATTTTAAAAAAGGTATAAGGAATACTCAGTTTTCAGTTAGAGATTCAGTTCATAATCCTTTATCACATTAAGCACACTTCATGTATGACTTCCACCATGCCCTCTTATATTTTTTTTCCTTATAGATATAACCTATTTTCTTGTAGGTTTATTTATTATTCTCATGTAAATTATTGAGATATGTTAAACGGTCTGTTAGCTTTCCCTTGCTGTTCTGTGAAATTCAAGAGATTAAAAAAGTTGATTGCTAAAAAACTGCTTAAAATATGCTACGTTGCATGTTGATAGAGATCAGCCAGTAATCTATGTTTATTTTTCTTAAGTGAAGAATCAGCAATCCACAAACATAACCCAAAAAATCCAAAATACATTCACATATGATAATATGCTTTGCAAGTTTTTCCCAGATTACAGATAGCTCAGTCCAAGATGAATTTGCAATGTCATGTTATCTAAGCTATGTCTGCTTTTTATTAATGTCTAAAATATTAATATAATTTCATATCTACCCCTTTAGCTCATTACGGAATTCATAGATCATGGTCAAAATAAAGTTTTGGTTTTTTTTTTCGCCGTTGCTAATAATAACCAGTTTCAATTCAAAACATAATGGTCTCCTTTAACTATTTTTAAGTAAACTATTTTTCCTTGCCAGATAAATTCTTTGAGATTATTAATTTGGGCAGGAAACAATAATTTACAGTTTTTAATTTTAATTATATTTATTCTCTTTAGTAATCAAGTAGGTCTTAAAAATTTCACTCTGGAAAATCAGGAAAAAAACCCAAAATTTCATAAACAAGGTATTAAAATCATATCCACTTATAGTTCAATTGTAATAACACTGTAGCTTGACTGAAATAATACAGTATTAATACAGTGTGAATCATCAATAGCAATTATCAATTTAGGAACTAATTTTAAAAGCTTCATCTTTTAAAAATATCCTTGAAAGAAAAATCCATGTATTTTCTTTCAATTGCAATCAAACTCGCCAATATGAACAAAATCTGCTAAAAATTTCTAAAATTATTTTTCTCATTGGAATAAATCAGACACACCTATTCTTGAGAATATATTGATAATTTAAGTACTAAAAATAGTTTCACATACGTAAAGAGATATCAAGGAAAAAGCTATGCAACAATCCTGAAAGACTTTGCAACTGTTGATCTAAAATCAAAAAAAAGTGCTTGGCAACTTAAAGGATGAAGCTGTGTTTACTAATTTTCTAGCTGGGAGGTTAAATAGGAAAGAATCAACTGCAAAACATATGTGAGCAGTCTGGCTTACCCACTTCTGTAAGTCCCTAAACAGCTGGTGAGGAGAAAACTTACTGTCGTGCTGCTGAGCCACTAATGGGCATGAAGAGAAACAAAGTCAGCGACAGTTTTCAAAGATCTCTCATGTAACTATATGAAATAAAAGTCTTCAGGAAAAATCTTAGTGTGGCATGGTCTGGTCTTTTAACTGGAATGAGGAAAGATTAGGAGTTTTAACAGATGCCATGGCGACTAATTATCCATAGAGGCTGATGTAAATGAATTTATG
Source organism: Setophaga petechia (assembly GCA_024362935.1). Taxonomy (NCBI): domain Eukaryota; kingdom Metazoa; phylum Chordata; class Aves; order Passeriformes; family Parulidae; genus Setophaga; species Setophaga petechia. The sequence goes on along the minus strand of JANCRA010000074.1, from coordinate 2,691,982 downwards.
AAGTCCATCTTAATAAGAGAATAGGCTTTAGAGGAGCTGAGGACATCCTCTTAGAAGGACATCATAGAAAGAGGAAAGCTTGGTATAACTGACAAAGAAAAAAAAAAAAAGAAGCACGAAGAGATGGTTGTGATGGATATGTAGGGAGAATACATATAGTTTACAACTTTGAAGGCAACCAAGGGGGGCTGAGATTTGCTAAATATATCAATTTTGAATTTAGGGACAAGCACATGGAAGAAACAGGAGGCCCACAGTATGGTGGCAGTCATTTAACTGAGCTGGTCAGCATCAAGTCAGCATCAAAGAACAGTACTTCCCTATTTATCAGCATGGGGGGTTACTTAAAAAAAAAAAGAAAAAAAGGAAATCTTAACAAATTCATGTCACCACCAAAGATAACTGCAGGCAAGTCCAGACCCCAAGTGTTTTGAGCTATCTGTGTTGCATTACATAGTCATAATAAAGACAAATGCAGACAAGTTTCATGCACTGAGACCAATTGCACATCTGAATTACTGGGGGGAAAATGGTAGTTGCGGGGCTCTGTGGGTTTGGATTTTTGGGTGCTTTATTGTCGGGTAGGTTGTTTCTTTTTTAAAACAAACAAGCAAACCAAAAAAACAACAGGAAAGCAGCAACTTTACTTCTGTGACCTCCATTCCAGGCCCTCAGAATGAGATTATACCACCCACATCAAAGTGCAGCTCCTACATTTTTTTCCCAGCTAAAATCTCAATAAATGCTGTAGCAGGCAGCTGTGAAAACATAACTATTGTGTTCTTCCTTCTTGCTTCCCTTCTATCTTTTTCTCTAAGTGTTGCTCTTTACCTTCCTCTCCTATACTTTGCTGCCCATACATGATTTGATTATGATAATTCCTATGATTCTGTTCACCTTTTGGACTATTCTAAAACAATAACTATTGACAACTATTTTTTGTCCAGAGATATTGTGAACTTGTGGCAGCCACATCTTTGAAGGCTGAGCTGGATGGGATCTTGAACAACCTGGTCTAGTGGAAAGTGTCCCTTCCCATTGCAAGGAGATAGGAACCAGATGATGTTTAAGGTCCTTTCCAACCCAAACCATTCTATGATTCTATTTATTGGTCTAAGATCCCTGTCCTTACATCTTAGTAGATTTATATGTCCAGAGACATATAAATCTAAAACCTGCCCTATCTCCTTTTGAGGTTTTCAGAAAACAGAATTATACAAGAAATATCAGAGACAAGAAATTTAGAGAATACTTTTCCCACTCAAAACATATTCAATAGCTTTTCTCTTTCAGTTATCCCTACTAGAGAATTATCTCTTCTCATATTCACTTGCTCAAATACAAATTCCAAAGTTGCTAAGATGTCAGGACAGGACTGGCTTTTTTATTATTGATAACACATAAGTGCTTATTTTTCAGCTTATAGCAGCATTTCTATGCATGAGTTTAATACTGGTCACAAAAGCAAACACAAAGCCTTTAATTTATGACTTTAAGAATGTTCCATGAACAAAGTATCTCAATCAGGTAGAATAAGAGATTCATTTAGACTTGCAGGAGACTGTGATGCCAATTATTCCAACCTTGGCTCCAAGCTGAGCTAATTTCAACTTTAGATGGAGTTGCTCCTGGCCTTTTCTGCCTTACTACTGAATTATTTCTTTATTTCCACAGCTGGACATGAACAACCTCTGTGGGCAATCCTTCCTTCCTTTTCCCCTCGCTATGTTTTGTGTGCATTGTTTCTTATCCTTTCACCGTGTCTCACTCAGCCTGTCTGTTTTCTCTCTGACCTTTCACTAGGTATTTGAAGACAGGGATAAAACTTTTCCTTTACTATTTGTTTTTAAGAGTGAACAAAGCTGATTCCCCCAGGCACAAGGACAGCACTCCAGATGCAGCCTCACAAGTATCAAACACAGTAAAAAAAGAGAATTTCCTGCCACCAGGCAGCTATACTTTTGTATGGAGTTATCTTTCAACAGCAAGGCCCCAATGTATTTTGTATTCAATTTATTGCCCACCAGAATTCCCAGGAAATTTTAATGGACCTGCTTTTTTTTCAAGTTGTTCCCCAGTTTGTACTGTTGTATTGGGTTAACTTTGTCCCAGTTTCAGAACTTCACATCCACTTGTGCTGAACTTCACAAAGTTTCTGTCAGCCTATTCCTGAAACTTGTCAAGATCCCTCTGAAGATTTACCCTGCTCTCCCACGTTATCAATCAATTATGGCCCCAATCTGATGTTATCCATTAGTTCTCTGAGACTGGTCTCTGTCTCATGGTCACAACGGTCAGTGAAAAACCCCTGAGGACTGTCTCTCGGGATGGCAAACAGTGAGGCTTCCAATCCCTAACTGCTACCCTCTACCCGACCTGTTTATCATTGGCTCATCCGGGAAAGGTTCTGGATTGCTACAATTGCTTTTTTCCTTGCCAATATGTTAATCTTCCCTGCTCTATATCTGATTTGCTATTTACCTAGGTCATAATTCCTGCCTTTAAGTTGAGTTTTAAATTCCTGACAAAAAATTTAAACATTTGTGTCTATATGAAAGGTAGAAAAATGATAAAGTTCCTGTCCCATCACAATGCAAAAGGGGAGTCGGGGAGGATTCTTTTTGATGGATTTCTCAGACAAGCATAAAGGGCAAACGAGGCAATATTATGTCGGAGAAGTGTTTGTTGATAAAGATAAGAGTTCCTAGTGAAGGGGAATAGAGGCGGGAGCAGAAAGGGAAAAAGAGAGACCGAGAGAGAACCCGAGCACCAGGAGAGCGTCACCACACTATCCTGGGCGCCCTGTCGGCCTCAGCTTGGCGGCCGGAGCTCTGGAAGCCGCGGTACGACTGCGCGGCTCCGGGGCGGGCCGGGCACGATTTCCGAACAGCGGCCGGCGGCGCATCCCTTCCATGGGCGAAGAAAAGGCTGCTGTGGCTGCGAGCCCGAAGAACAGGCTGTGAGCCCGAGGAACAGGCTGCGAGCCCGAAGAACAGGCTGAGAGCCCGAGGAACAGGCTGTGAGCCCGAGGAACAGGCTGTGAGCCCGAGGAACAGGCTGTGAGCCTGAAGAGCAGGCTGCGAGCCCGAAGAACAGGCTGTGAGCCCGAAGAACAGGCTGTGAGCCCGGGGAACAGGCTGCGAGCCCGAAGAACAGGCTGAGAGCCCGAGGAACAGGCTGTGAGCCCGAGGAACAGGCTGCGAGCCCGAAGAACAGGCTGCGAGCCCGAAGAACAGGCTGTGAGCCTGAAGAACAGGCTGAGAGCCCGAGGAACAGGCTGAGAGCCCGAGGAACAGGCTGTGAGCCCGAGGAACAGGCTGTGAGCCCGAGGAACAGGCTGCGAGCCCGAAGAACAGGCTGTGAGCCCGAGGAACAGGCTGTGAGCCCGAGGAACAGGCTGCGAGCCCGAGGAACAGGCTGTGAGCCTGAAGAACAGGCTGCTCCCGGGCAGCTGCGGCTCTCGGTGTCGGGGCTGGCAGGAGGGAAGCGGCTGCTCCGTGAGGGGAGCGCCGTGGGGTCAGGGTGCCTCGGGGAGGTGGCAAAGCACGGCAGGACAGCCGCGTCCAGGACAGGCGGCCGGGGAAGAACCAGGACCGCAGGGAGAAAAAGGCGAGGGCAGCCAAGCTTACCCTCCCGGCGAGCCCCGCTCGCTCCAAGAAAACCAAAGAAAAATTACTCCCGTTGTGGTGCAGTTCACTGCTTTTAGATGCTAAGGCTCTTCCCATGGCCCAGTTTTCCGGGCTTTTTATTCCCGGGCATCCAGCGATCTGCTCCACCGATGATCAGTTGCCAGGCAGAGCCTCCCCGGGAACAGAGCTCCCAGCATTTGCACGGGCCCTAGAGTCATTTTAGAGTCATCTATAACGCATATTGAGGCGTAAATAAAAATCATATTGGTTCCTCTCAGTTCCATTTAGCAAATTGGCTCCTGAAGATAAATTAGTAAAGAAATATTACTTTGTATTTCCTCTTTTCCACTTCCTACTGCCAATTCCCTAAGAATTTCCACTATTTTCTTGGCAGCTCCAGCAATGCCTTGTTTACCTGTTTCATAATGATTACCTGCTGATTTTTTTTTTCTCATCAGGTTGTCTTATCTAGAAGAGAGCACACACTGCTTGCTTTTAGTTAAAGTCAACTGTGGTACAATGCACTTTTTAGTTGTTCCAGTCTTGTAACAATCAACCCTTCAGCTGAGTACCTGGTGTAGCAATGTTTCATTGCAGCAAATCTGACCCCAAAGACAAGGGAAAGGCAGGTCTGACACAGAGGGAGGAATGGTGTAAATGCTCAAACAAAAAAGATGAGACTCAATAAACAAGGTCATGCTAGACATCAAATATTTTCAGAAAGCTTTACACAAGCAGGTAGATATTAAAAATTTAATTCAAAAAGTGCTGCATTACAGAAATAACTTCTCCAATAAGACAAAGGTTTTTCTTTTTCCTTTTGTCCTTCATCCAAAGACATTCAAGGTCCATTTATTGAATTGTAGCGTGAAGGACATTAAATTATCAGTCAAAGCTAACAGCCCATGCACTGAGAGCTTCATTTTGCAGGAATGGATATTACACGAGGTAAGAAATTTCTTTGAATGCTCTTATAGATGCCCATGCAAAACCACAGTGTCCACAAAGGGATTTGTAAAGCTGCTGACTGAAAACAAACCACAGAAAATAAAACCTGACCAAGGCTGCTTTTTGTGGTCTGCATCTTATTTGCACTCCCCCACCCTTTCTCTATAAATATCAGCTACAGCAACCCACCCTGGTCAGTACTCCATATATGTAAATCAGCAGATGGAAAGCCTGATTTACATGTTAAATCAAAAGAGTATTTTCAACCTAAAATGGGGCTGTTAAATCACAATTTTTACTGCAGTTAGTGACAAAACCCTTGTATTCAACAACATATTTCCAAGTTAAAGACAGCCCTCCCTCACACAAGGGAGAAACCATACCACTCATTAATAAATTGTTATTGTTAATAAACAATTCCTTTCCACCTTTGCATAGCATCCTAAGATAACATGACACAAGTAAAAATGGTAATATTTTGCTCAGAGAAAACAAACCAAAGCAAAACAAAATGCCAAACAGAAACCTTCAGCACTTGTTGATTGCCCAAGTTCCAGCTCACAAACTCTTGACAGAAGCAGAACAATGAACTACTGAATGCTGCATGGAATGGAGATACACTACATGATACTAAAGGAGAACAGTGTTTTGCAAGCTGATCATGTCAGACAATCTTAGTCAGTCCTTGACAACACACTTCTGATCTGAGTTCTTATTTTTCAACAGACAGCAATAACTTTTCTACAAATTTATGTTTGTTCAATAAACGACCCAACAGTGAAGTCAGTGCTGTGAGTGCACCTGTGGCTGCCTTCTAACTGTTCCCCCCTTGATCTGATTGGTTAATATTGGACTCTTCTCTAGTTAAGTCTGCAAGGTTTACTTCTTCAAATGCCACTTCCTACAAAGCTGAGACTGAAGTAGCTGTTCAGGAGTTGTTCAGTAGTGCTTGTAGTACTTTTCTCTGCACTCCTGGGTTGCACAGTGAAGAAAACAAACATGGTTCTAGGGAAGTTGGTGGAGAAAGTCTCCATATATTTCACTGAACAAGATGAAGAAACAGGGTACTTCAGTTTGAAAGCTTGTTATGAGCAGTAGATCTCACCACTTATCTCTTCAATAACTAAACTTCAGTAAAAAACTGGAGCGGAAGAAGTTTGGTCCATAGATGTATGAAAGGAAGATCATCATGGAAAATTTAGGAACTTAAATTTTGCTACTATAAAGCTGTTTTAGTACCATTACAAGAACATTGAATTGAGGACCAGCATCATGAATACATTTATGAAGAAATCAAGTGAGAGCCACAAAAAGTGGCTTGGGATTGGGAAACAGACACTTCAAGAGTAAAATTTCAGGTGTTTGTCTTATTAAGATAGGAAGTGAATCAGGAATTTCATAGTGTTGGTGTAAATATCTCTGACAGTGGAGGCAAGTATTTCAGTCTTGCTGACAAAACTCTGAAAAGTCTCAGTAACTAAGAGATGTAACTTTTCTAGCAGCAAAAATATTAGGTTATAAGGACAAGGTTGGTATCGGTTTTCCCTGGAAATATTAAAGTCAGGTAAATTATGTTTGTAAAAAAGAATATAGAAATTGTAGAAAGTGGATTAAAATAAGCAGCCTGTGTAAATGAAAGCTGGGTGATATCTTGGCTGAAGATCATAGCTGATCTTGAATATACAAATCTTTAGAGTCTTGTGCAATTGTTGCGCATCATCTCTTTTTTTTTTCCAATTTTGTACAGGATGTCAGCAAAACATCAGCCCATGATGGACATTTGTGGTTTTGTCTACCCCTAGTTTTTTCACTCTATGTGGTTTAATTAGATTAAGTTGAATGTAGATTATATCTGAACCTTAAAACTCAAAAATATCAGATCATTATGTAAGTATTTAAGCAAGGGACTATCTTTAGACCCATGTAAGGGTTTGGAATTAGTCTGGAGGTAACAGAAAATTCAGAGATAGTCAGAGACAGTCAGGCTCTTGTCCGAAAAAGTGAAATTGACAGTGACAGGATGGCATTTCAGTTTGAGCCATTAACCAGTCTTGGACAAAAGAAAATTATTAAGACATGAAAAGCAAAAGAAACCTCAATGGGAAATACATAGAACTCTTTCATTTCCTTCAGAAATATTTTCAAAAAAAGGAAAAAAAAAAGGCCAGTCATGTATTGCTACACTGGTAATTCTTTTTTTCCCTAATCTAAGATGTGAAACAAAAAAATCTTTCGCAGTCTGATACTTAATCAACCAAAAGTGGTGGTTCTATGTTGGCATTTGGACTTGATGATATTAAAGATCATTTCCAATCTTAATGATTCTATGATTCTGTGAAATACACTAGAAGATGTTGATGACGTTTTTTTTTTTTATTTATTTTATTTCTCCCTCTTGTGTTTCTCAGTCAATTATTATCCCTGAAGGTTTCCCTAAGGCATAACCACATAGTCATTTTGCATATCCCACTGGATGTCACCAAGCCTCAGTGCTTGGTGACAGGCTTCATCAGCACATCAGACGTGGATTCCTGCTTCTGCAGCAAGACTGCAAGCATGGATTCATTTGGGTACTACCCCATCTGTCCTAGTCCAAATCCAGATCACCAACTACCTTCAACAGTGGTAGAAACTACGGAGTATTTGTGTTCTCCAGCACTGAAGCTTGGCTGGGAAAACTGTAAGGTACTAAGCCACTTCAGCCAAAGAATCATCAAATTGCCTGTTTAACCAGTTGAATGTAGAAAGAAAGCTTTGTGTGACTTGACAGAAAATAGCTTGCATTGATTTAAGGAGTGAAAGCTAGCAATTAACACTGCTAAATATTAGCACGGGGGTGATGAATAGTTTCACTGCAGTTCTAAGGGGAATTTCTCCACTTGGAAAAAAAATATTCACACCAGAATTTGGCAGGACATTAGAGTTAATCACCACTATTCTTCATACAATCTTTAATGATCACAAACAGTCAGGACCTCCAATTTGCATCTCATTTACAAGATGGCATCTTTTAGCAGCATGAAGCCTCCCAACATGCTCTCAACTATTAAATGATTAAAGATTTATTCTTGTAGTACCTAGATTTTCTCAATCTAACCTTACTTACATCTGCTGCAATTACAACATGAAGATGCTTAGCCTGTGCTTACAGAAAAACAAGGATGTGTTTACACTTCATGAGTTTTTTCCTTCAAGAGGCTAAAATTGATCCTAATGAGAGAAAACAGCATCCTCTCCTTTCCTTCTAGCAAAACAGGACAAAAACCACTGTGCTCTGTCAATGAAGAGCTCTCCAAAGAGGCAGATGAACAGACCAGATGTACACAGCTTGTCTGATACCTTGCTGCTTCAATAATTTTCATCACAGTAAATGTTGCTTAATGCTGGTATAATTTGTTGCTCAAAGGAAGCAATTTTTGTTTCCTTTAATGCTGTTATGATGATGCCTGCTCTTTTCCTGAAAGACTCGGGACATCTCCTACCCGTGGAGCAGCTTGGAGGTGAATCTGACTTTACAACCCTGAAAGGAAGTGGGCAGCCAGGGACATCTGAGCACGGGGTCACTGTGAAAAGCCATGAAAGCCTGGATAGCTGTAAGCCAGCGCGGTTTGTGCTGCGCATCAGCAGACATCAGCAACTGGCAACTGCTGGGGTAGCAGTCCTGTATTTACTTGGCATGCAACTCCTTTACATGGACAGCTCAATTTGATTAATGGCCACAAGTGGTTGAAATGCTATTTGCATAGAGTACACTTTGCACTGAAAGTAATTTTATGTAGGAGACATACATAGTTTGGAAATGTTGCTTAGAGGGCTATTTTTCTTGGGAAAGAGCTTACAATGAAAAGTAAAATTATTCTTATTAGTGTATTTATATCCTCCTTGATCCCAATTTAAGCTTATTTCAGATGTTTAAAAACCATCTTGACACTAATGAAGTCTTCCATTTCTGTTAATGGCATGAAGATTTTTAAGAAGATTCTAGTCTGAGGAGTTGATTAATTTTCTGGTTTGGACAACTCACCTGGCTAGTCTCATGACTTTGTCAGTCTGTAACATCCCTTAGAGTTTGCCTGTCACAGCATAGAAACAGTGTTTGATGCAGACAAAATTAGTAAAACTAACTCCCCAAATGAATCAATTACTTAATATTCTTATGGGACATTTTTCTTATTATCTTTTGCAGACTGTTGCATGTTTTCTATCATCTGTCTTGGTTGAAAGGCCCTTTTTTGAGCAAGATTATCCCGTCAAAATTAAACTTGTATTTTATATGTATTTACTAGATATACAAATACATTAAATTTTGTAATATAAATATTTACTAAACATATAACTAATTACAGCTAATTATAGTTCAGTATGATGACCTTTCCATCTCTTCTGTGTTCTTGGAATGTAATGTTGTAAAAAAGGTATAGGTGAGCATGAGAGAGGAAACACTTATTTAAGCGAGGGCAGCAATTTGTTCAAGCTTTCTTTGCCACACATGAGTGCAACAGCTCTCCCTTGACATATTATTTGCACTAATTAGACTCTCATCTGTAGTGGCTTCACCCTAGCTGAGTGCTAGGCACACACCAAACCCTCTCTATCACTCTGCAGCTCGATAGGGGAGAGAAAATATAATGACGGGTTCATGGGTTGAGATAAGGACCAGGAGAGATCAATTATAAACATCAACATGGGAAAAACAGGCTAGAATTAGAGACATTTATTGAATTTATTGCTAACAAAATCAGATGAGGATGATGGGAAATAAAACAAATCTTAAAACCAATTTTCACTCACCCCTCCCTTATTTCCAGCTCAACCTCCTGATGCAGCAGGTAGATCTGCCGTGGAGGTTATGGTGAATTCATCATGTTATTTCTCCCTTTGCTCAGAGACAGAAATCCCTCCCCTGCTCTAACATGGGATCTCTCCCACAGGAGACAGTGCCTGACTGGGTGTCTAGGGACTTGTTTGTACTCATTAAGTGGGAGAATTCACCCCAAAATAAGAGGTGAATGCACTGACCTGCAAAGCACCAATTTTTCTAATGTGCAGTTTTGTCAAGCAGTATTTCTGAGCAATGTAAAAGTCCCAAAGTTCCATATACACAGCCTCGGCCTCTATACACTATCAGAATGCAGTACAAATGAAATCTAATAAAGTACATAATACTCAAATAAAGTATTGCTGCCACATGAATGAACTCAGTCAGACACACAAGCTGAAATAGTGCTGTTTGGGTCATTTGAGATCTCTTGTATGAAATATTATTTTCCCTACCGTTAACCAGTATTTACTTTAGTGCTTTTGTGTGCACCAGATTAATGACAAGAGAATGATAAATACAAATGTTATCTTAAAAGATTTATCTCTTCCCCATATAACAGCCATGAACTTCAAAGTTAATTCAAGCTTGTTAATCTGTCAAATACAGGCTTGCACTTTTCCCCATTTGCAGAAGAAGAGCACTGTCTCATATTAAGATATGGGATTTTTCTGGCTTTCCTAAAGTGTCGAGAGAATAGTTCCAATATATAATTAGCATTTTTTGTACAAATAGTGGTCATTCTTTGGTTCATTTCCCAAAGAAGACAACTCCTGTTGCTCCCTGATATGTTTAACAGGTGCTTCTTTAAGCACACCTCCCTCTTTCATCATTCACTAACCTTCAATAAATCAAAATAATTTAGAATGCAAGTTCTGTTCTCAGAAATCTGCTGCTGTAACAGAAAGTTTCAACATGATGGGGCAAAATTCTGTTAACTGCAGTGCAACAATGTGAGTCACCACATTTAAAATGAATGAGCCTTGTAATGCTTCAGGCATAACATTTTAGTGGCTGAAGTATTTGACACTACATGCATTTTGAGTTTCTATAATCCTGTAGTTATCCTGACAGCAGAGAAATCTCTGCTCAATAACAGTAACTACACCAAGGAAATTATTAAAATACACTGCGCATACCCAGAAAAGAAATTCAGCTTCACACTAGAGCTCTGTATTACATACCTGTAACATGAAATCAGCTTTTAGGTGACCCAATTATTCTATATTTTCCCACTAAGATCCTCAACAGCTTTCATGTTTAAATATCTCAGTCCACTGAGAAAAGAGAAGGATAAGATTGAGTTTTCTTTCAGACATGCTAATTCCCGAGAGGAACAGGTATATATTGGTGTTGGAGCTGCCATAAATGAAAGCCCCATAAGGCAAATAAATTCCACAAAGAACAGAAATTATTTTGTCTAAAGAACAACTGTGTTGTTTCTGTCAGTTCTGAAACCTACACAAAGCTCAGCTCTTTTCTGTTCCCCCATGAAATTAATTTAGCCCATTTCTCTAGGCAATACCATTCAATCACTGTTAAATTTGTTTTTAAGGACAAAACAGAATTATATCACCTTAAAAGATGCCCAAAGCACAGTTAAAATTATTAACATTTTTGTCTTCAGAACAAGTGCGGAGTAACAGAAACACTTTTATACCCATAGGAGGTGTTTGAATTTGGAGTATGATACCCCAATCCTAGCTAAAGTCAAGGAAGTGTCTGAAGTACTTAAGGCAACGCTGTAGCTGTACCAAGCTACAGTCAGAGTGGAAGATCATCCACATTCAAAGGAGGATTCAGCCCATCTATTCTTTCTGCTGATTTCAGAGGGAATCTAGAGGAACTGCATGCCAATAGGAGATATCTCAGTGTTTGCAGCACTCTTCAGAAAAAGCTCTTGGTATTGAAGTTGTGCAGATATGAACGTCAAAGGTCAAAAGCTGAGATTGTCTAACAATGGTAAGATCAAGAACTGGTGAGAAGGTTCCCTTCGGTTACATTTAGGTGGATAGGTAAGGGGGAAGAAAGAGCAACTCCCTTCAAATTGCATAATCTGTCTCTTTCCCATTCTTAATAAAAATTTTCTTTATCACATGGCTTTGAAAGACCTAAAGCAAAGCATGTGGCAAGCATAAATCTATTTACATTTATTTTAGCTCTCTCCAGTATGCTAAAACCACTCCTATTTTGTCTAACAATATGTTAATAGAGAGACCTAAATACAATTATTTATTTTCCTAAATAAAATTAGTCCTCTGTATTTTGTTGCTGCTTTTTTCTAAACAAAGCTTTTCTGAGTGCCCTATACCAACACTAAAAATGAGGGCGCTCTGCACTGTGGAACATCACTGATAGTGTGATGGGGATTTACTTCCTGTTTCATTGTGCTTTATCCCTCATAGTTTGAAGGCATCACACATGTAAAAAATTGTGAAAATATCAGATACAGTGTAATTAATGCACAACACAAAAATTCCAGCATTATTTCCACACAGGATAAAATACCAGAACTAATAATAATAATAATAATAATAATAATAATAATAATAAAAGATCTACCATTTCCAGGCAGAAAGGAACAGTGACATGATAGGAATTGTCCCTACTCACCTGCTCTGAGAATGGAAACTTTGCATGGTGGCTGATACTGGATGGATTACATGAGGAATGAGAAGAAAAGGCTACTAAAATAACATCCAGGAAAACAAGTAAATAAAGGAATACTATCAAAGACATAGCAACAGAAACATTTCCCTTGAATGTACGTACATAGAGAAATGCCAGTAGAAAGTAAGAGCACTGGGCTTTGATCCAAGACAATTTTATTGTTATAGCTGAGCCTCCTGTTTTTATTCACGAAGAAAAGTGATGGCTACTCTTTCATTTTTATATTCTTGATGGGTTTTACCTGGTGATTTACCTGCACAGATGGACCTCAGAAGTGTATAAAGTTCTTCTGTGCTGAGCAATACACCAGGAAGCCTCAGGGCCTTCAGATTTTGTCTAAAGTCCTCACTGAGTACTGAAGTCTCAATTGTATCTCATCAGCACCTGCTTTGCCCCACATACTGCTAACAGTGTAATAAATAAGGACTGGTTCATAACTGCTATTTCATAGAACCTTTATGAATCAAATCAGTGGAGGTGATTCTCCTCTTCTACCCTGCTCTTGTGACACCTCACCAGGAACTGCTGCATCCAGTGATGGGATTCCAACACAAGAAGGACATGGATCTGTTGGAACAAGTTCAGAGCAGGGCCTGAAGGTGCTCAGAGGGCTGGGGCACTTCTGCAGTGGAGACAAACTGAGAGAGTTGGGGTTGTTTAGCCGGGAGAAGTACCTTCCAGTACCTGGAAGGGGGTTAAAATAGGGCTGGAGAGGGACTTTTACAAGGATGTGTAGTGACAGGAAAAGTGAGAATGGCTGTAAACTTCAAGAATGGGTTTAGACTAAATACAAGGTAGAAATGCTTTTTTGTGAAGGTGATGAGGCTCTGGCACAAGTAGCCCAAGGAAGCTGTTTCTGCCCCACCCCTGGAAGTGTTCAAGGCCAGGTTGGATGGGACTCTGAGCAACCTGGTCTATTTGAAGGTGTCCCTGCCCATGGCAAGGGGCTTGAAAGGAAATAATATTCTAATCCAAACCATATTTCTATATTTCTAGGAATAATTATTTGGAAAAAATGCAATTCTAAAATATATTGGACATTTAACCAATGTTAGCAAATTTTAAATGGGATGTATTTGAACTGAGTCACTTATTTTTCAACTGTTCACAAAATCAATTCTATTTCCAGCGCCTGAAGAGATTCCACCAAGCTACTTTGTAGCCAGGTCCCAAAACTAACCATGCAATTTAATTTATTAAATTAAAATAAATGTTTCGGATACAAATGAATAAATCGCAGAAAAATAACCCAGACCACTTGAGTCTCTGGAAATTCTTGATGCACATAGTGAATATTTGATCGGGCCCCAGAACAATTAACATCACAATTCCCAAATCAACACAGAAACTTCTCAGAAGGAAATATACAGCTGGCAATATTTGTGCCAGCATCTTTTTGCACCTGCTGACTCTTCTTAGCTCTACTATTTTTGTATATAATTTTCATTAGTCACATAATAGGAAACCAGTCAACCAGATATATTTTCGCCTTAAATTCCCTTTTTGTTCAGAACCCCTATACTGCACACAAAGGCCATCACATGTGACTTACTCATCATCTCCCTACTGGCAGCAGTAAGGAGACCTGGATACTTTTATGCTCCAGACCAGGGCACATCTCTTATCCAGTTGCCTATCACCACAGGTTTTTGTGTAGACAGTTGCTGTTCATATGTGATTTCTCTAAGGGTACTCTTTGATCTTAACAGAGAGACAAAGCTCACAAGCACTGATCTTAGATGCTGCACTGGCTTATTAACAATTTTATTTAAATTTTATTCATAGTTTACAGAGGTTAAACTTAGTAGGAATACCAGTCCCCACTTACCCTATTCCTCCCCACCCCGCCTCTCAGGGGAGCTCAATCAGAGTAAAGTCATACCAAAGACCAGCAGTAAACAAATTCAAAGAGCATACTGTGATTTTGCTTGCTGAAACAATTTCATGGTTTGAGCTGCAGCAGTGACTTATGGCAAAAACTACTGTATTTCACTCATATCTGCTAAATCCTTACAGCTGTGAGGCAAGCTATTAACACTCCAGCATCCTTCATCTTAAGCCAAGACACAGACATCAATTTGAGGACTAACACAGTTTAAGATTGGTCATTTGTAAGTGCATGAATATTTACAGGTATTTCAGTCCCAAGTCTGCACTAATTTGGGGAAAAAGTATTAAATATTAAAAAATAAAATAATTCCATGGTGGGTTTTATTGCTAGGACTGGATTGGATTTCACGAGTGTTTTACAGCTATGATTTTACCTGACAAGATAGCTAGATGGTGCTAAAACATACTTGTTGCAATACAGTTTTACTGCAGGTTACATGTTTTGAAATACAACGTTTTATCTCTATGATTGCCTCTAGCTACAATATTTATGTACACTTTCCTCCAGCAACTTCCTCAAAAAGTTCCTTGTGAGTCTGGAAAACATTTTTATTTTTACACTAAAAATGAGATATTTGAGATAGAAAAATAGAAGGACTATGATCAATCAAGAGATTTTGTGAGTCACAGATGAGTATGTTAGCCACAGGATACTGTGCCCTTTACAGAATTTGCCCACTGCTGAAACACAGCTTCCTCTGGCACAAAATCCTTCAGGTTAACCATGTTAAATAAAAATTTACAACTAAGTAAAATGGAAATTCAGGAATTAAATGTATTGCATGCTGTACCAATCTATTCATCTGAAATATATAGTAACAAATTTATGAGAATTTTATGAGTTATAACTATGTATTAAAATAAAAAAGTAACCATAGATAAAAAAAACATAACCAAAAAATCTCACCTTTTGTAATTCCGTATTTATTTAAGAGAGAAGTGGAAAATGAGTTTGTAAAGAAACTGAGATTAATTACAGATAACAATATCTTTTCTTTGTTAACCTTTTCTTGTTGAAATTTTCCCAAGGAAGTAAATGAGTTTAATTTTTTCACATTACAGGCTTTCATGCAGAAGACTGCTTACAATGTAAATTAAATAATTAACCTGAAAGTAGAAATATTTGAAACAATAAAAAAAAAAATATTTACATACACTGCATTCATGTTTGCCAGAAAAATTCTTAGCTAAACACATAGCAATCTGTTGGTCATGACAAATGAATTAGATCAGTCTCATTACTTACTTCACCTTCAACTGCAAATCTCCTCTATATTAATGCATTAGGCCCATTTTCTTTCTTTAGTATTTTCAAATGTCTTTTGTCATAAACAGAAACAGGAACATGAAAAAATTGTATTTAAGCAAACTTGGCTTATTTTGATAGCATCTTGAATAACTGAGCAAATCTTCCAAAGCTCATCTAGGGTGTACAGCATTGAAAAGCAGCTCAAGTGACTTGCTTTGAGCAGAGATCTTCCCCATATGTGATTCCTACCTGCCACTGTTTGGAGTAACAACAGATTGTCTGGAAATTCATGAATATGCATATTCCACACAACTGTTTTCTACAGACCTACCCATTTTAGGTAGGGGTTGGAGGTGCAGATGTAAGAGAAGTTTGTTTCTGCTGAGTAACCTATTGAGCTGGGCAGTCAAGAGGCCCACACAGTGATCCATGTGAATGTTGGAAATCATTCTCTGGAAGCTGCACAGGGCTGTCATTTTGAGCGAGGTCTTCTTTTATCTGGTTGTACTATTCGTTTTTTCAACAATAGACAAGATTTTATTGATTCCTCAAAGTCTGCAATGCCACCTTGCTAGACTCTTAATTCTTGAAAGAAATACCTATTTTCAGAAAGAATATGTTTATACTGAGCTGATCTCTGTACCAATCTGCCAAGCTGGGGCTGGAGCACCTGGCTTGTGGAAGACTAGCTAAGGAATTTAACATATTTTCCTAATTCACATAGGCAGTTTGGCTGCTATATACCCAACTCTGGGGGAAGAACCCTTCGAGAGATAGTTCCTTCTCCCTGTATTTTGTGGTTTCAGTCTTTTACTTGCCTGAAGTGCAAAGCTGGTGCACTTCATCTCAGCAACTCTCTTGAATCTGCTCATGTTCTTTGTGATTCTGAGGATCTGCCAGGTTTCTTGTACATCTCATTCAGTGTAAGCACTAGAGCTACCAGTGACCTGGACCACTTCCTCAGAGCCCACACAGATGCAGGAGGGGAGAAAAGCACAAAACACAGCAAACTGATGAGGGAGGACTTGCTGTTGCTCTCTCCTAATAAAATGTGAATTTCCCTGTCTTATTTATCTTGCTCTTCTCACACACTAGTACCTGTGAAGATGAAAGGGCTTAAAGCCAAGAGAGAAGGGGACACAGTAATATCTACACTACATAGTGAAGAGTTTTCTTTTGTGTAGTGGCTAATAACAGACATTTTAGGGGAAGATCCCAGAGTGGAAATTACTAAAGTTTTCCCTTTAAGAAGTGCCTGTGTTATGTTTCAGACAACTTTCTTGCTTTGTTGTTCTTGTGATGTTCCTTGGTTTAAAGTTCCTGTTTCACTTTACAATAAAAAAATTGTCCAAATCTTTAAAGTGACCTGTTAAACTCTGCAGGTCTCTGGACATTTTCCTATAGCTGGGTACAGGCAGCTGCTTCCCAAGTCCATCTACTCTCCTTGCCAGAGGTGTATGAACCAGATCCAAGCCTGAGACCTTTCAAACATGCATAATGACCTTGCTGTCTCAGCAGGGCTCATTAGCATTGCTGCTGTCTGGCTGCTGGACCAGAATGGCCCTGTGCCTGGCCAGGCTGGATGATGGACGAGCAGAGTGCCTCAATTTGTCCAAAACAACAGGTAAAGTTCTTTTACTTTCCCCTACGGAGCAGATATTTCCTTTCATGTGTGCTGAGAAATGCCACCCTCAGGGCAGAAAGCAAGTCTAACTAAATAAAATACAGGGAATTTTTCAGCCAGGGTATCTTCTTGGTCATCTGAATTTTGAACAGAAGAGCCTAGAAATATAGATGAGGATTTCTCTTTTCAGTGCCTTGAGGGGTCCAGGCTATGGATTTGAAAAGGCAATTTCCACAGCTGATGAAATGCTCTCCTTGTCAAAACAAGACTTTTTTTTTTTCCACAGGTGATTAGCTGGCAATTTGGCTAGCAGATGCTGAGTGATAGGATCTCACAAATCAGCAAATCCTGCCTTCCTCCTAGTCCACACCTGTTTTACTATCACCATGATGAGTGCTGAACCTTAATGTGATTAAATTTAAATGCCTCCCTCAGGTGCTTAGAAAAAAAATAAAAAAAGGGAAAAACATCACAATTTTGGAGAAGTAATGCTCTGGATTAGAAAAAACAAAATTAAGCAGTAGGAAAACAGCATCTTGGCTTTTTAAAAGTTCATTCACTCCTGCTGTTAATACCTTACCTAAAGCCACATCAGCCTGGGTTTTTGACACCTCAGCTGGTGATGTTTTAAAAGATTATGATATTGGATGGATTATAAATTGCAATTTTTCTGCTTTCATATGAGTTTGCCCCTAGCAAACAAGGAAGGACACGAGTCCTTTTGCCCTTTAGAAAATGAGCAGCAAATAGGATCCTGTTTTCCAAACATTTACATAGCTATCAGGTTTTTTCCTGTTAAGGATTTGTTTTGAAAAGAATCAAAGTCAGATTTTGTGGTTGGTTTTTTTTCTTTTTTTCTGTAGACATTAACATTTTATTCCAAACTGCAAATTGCAGTAGCACAAAAAATGCCTATCACTGAGTAACATACAAATTTTATGTCATCTGCATGGCTTTCTCTACATCTGTTTCTGAAAAGCATATGGAATTGGAAGAGACCTTAGCAGCCAAATCCTACCAGCATACTTAGCAGATCTCAGTTACTTTACCTGCGCATAACACGGTCTTATTTATTAATGAAGAACCTTTAAAGCATTTTATATTTATTATAAACAATTAAATAAGTGGTTATCATGCTTCATTATGGATCTACTTTATTTACCTGGAAAGGTTGTGTCTATGAAATCTAAAGGATTGGAATATCAACAAAAGTGTGAGTAAAAGAGCTCAAAAAGACACAATTTTTTTCTTCCTAAGCAAATCCAACAGTTATCCTCTGCTCTTCTGATTTCATTACAGAGATATCAGAGGAATTACAGTTACATTAGATTGGAGTAGCCAAGTGGTGAATTAGGTCCTGTTCATTTCATTACAGAAACATAAAGCAGATGCCATGTACGTATGGGTTTCTGATAAAAAAGAAAGAAATTATACATTCTAGTAATTTAAAAATGCTTAACTGGAGAAAGTAGTACCATATTTATTTCCCATCAGTAATACCTGGAGACAACTGATATTTGAGAAATAAAAAATAAAATTTGCCATCATTGCTTACTGTGGTTTATGTCATCTTACTTTCACGTGATTCTGTGCTGCTTTAGGTTAGGACATAGCATGAAAACATGTTCCAGTTGGAATAATTTACTCAGCTTTCAGGTCAGCTCAATGTTGGACTTTTATTTATGGGCAAATTCAGTTGCCCCTTCATGTTTGTTCATATGTGCAAATGAATTCTCCTCCAACTTTGACAGGAATCATACCTAAACTTGTAGTGCAGAAACTGTAGAATTTCTGCTTGTCAAATCTCAGGTCATCTCCTCAGTGCCCCCCATCCCTGCTTTGTTCATGCTGCTTTTTTGTCCTTTGGATTTCAATGTAACTCCTGTCATTCCATCACTGTGCCAAAAGCTTACAAGCTTCATCTCCTGACTTTAGAATTTTAATTACTGGATTCTCCTTAGAATTCAAGGCTTTTTTCTCCTATCTGTGTTTTGAAAATTTGATCATATTTTTGTATTTTCACAATTCTCATTAGTATTTTTATTCCAAGGTCTTTCTAATTTACTTTCTGAATATTCCTGTCTGAAGGAAGATGTATGAACTGCATGAGGCGAGTGGCTACACTTTCTTCAATTGAAATTTCTTCAAAGACTGACGCCTCTGTGACTAGAAGGATAAGAGAAGGTCAAGATAAACAATGATGTCTAAGAACAAGAGCAGAACTCTTTATGTGAGGTTATTTGACTGGAGAGTGGCAGATAATTAATTCTTTTCATAGTGAAAGCATCATTAAAATTGTTATAGAAACAATTTTATAGATGTCTATCTAAATATTTGTAAAATGCTCAGTAAACAAATTGTCTGATAAAAATGAATTAGCAAATAACTGAGTTGCTTGGAAATTTTACATCAATGAAAAATGCAATTTCTATGCACTAATGATTTTCCATTTAAAAAATGCCTGTAAAATTGGCATTTTCAACCAGTAAAAAATTCTAAAGTTCTGTTTATTAAGACAATTGAAATATTTTTAATATTTTGAATAGGTAAATAAGTGGACTAAGTAGATATTTTCCAGAAGCAGGGTCTACTTATCTGAAACTCAAGATGAGGTAATTAGTAAAGATAATATTTTTTCTAGTGTTTAAATAGGTGAAGAGTGGAGAGGGAAAAGTATCTCATATATTTGAATGATTTGCTTGGACTAACTGTCTGAAGAAGGCACAACAAGAAGTTCTGTGCTTTCATGCTTCTTTGTCCTCTTTCAGACCAGCTCCAGAAATCCAGAAAAAAGCCTTGTAACCTGTGGAGAACATCACACCTGGAAACTTTTACCCAGGTTTTTCTACATCTATAACTACCATGTATTGCCCATACTTTCTTAAACTGTAACTTTGAAGCATAAAACAAAGTAGAATATAGTTTACGGTGTAGTTAAGGGAGCTTTGCAAATCCATTAAGGACAGACTCTGCTGCTGTCCCAAGTCAGCTGGGTGGCAGCCACATCCAGAAACAATGCCTGCAACAGCATGATGCTTAAGCGAATTCATTTTCTTTGCAAAATAAATTAGTCCAAACACAGTTTTCAAATAAGATATCCATACTGTATTTTTGTGTCTGAACTGAATTTATCTGCAGGGGGAATCTGGCTATTGTGTTAGTATTGGTTAAACTAAGTATGTATTCCTCTGCCTTAAACCACTAATTCCTGGTGAGAGAAGCCTGAAAATAAATAAAATTTGCCATGGAGACAATGGTATTCATGCCCACCCAATTTTTTTTTTTATGTAGACCCCTGGGAGAACGTTTCTGATGGTTATTTCCCTCCAGCATAATCAACTGTGCCCACACCCACCACCAAGGCAGGCTATCCAGAGCACTGTAGGAAACACACACCAGAGCATGATATATGCTCTGCTTGTCCTTGGAGACCACACAGGGTACAAAATATCACAGCTGTTAAATGCCTGGCAGATTTACAAAGCCTTCTTCACCCCTGCTCTAATGATTCTTAAAGATTCTTTATCACCTCCTGGTTCAGGGTTATTGTTAATTGCCATGCAATTAGCACAGTATCTTCTGGTTAGCTTGAAATGCTGGCAGAAAAAGATCACATCTGCCTGAAGCTGATGTGCACAGTCATACCTGGGAGGAAAGGAAGCTGTCCTACAGTCAACACCATTCGTGTTTTCTCCCATCGACATGCAACTCCAACATGTCATGGAAGACGTAACTGCTTTCCAAAAAGTATTGAATCATGGAACACTTTGGCTGGCATTAAAGGTCCTCGCATTCCAACCCTCCTGCCATGGGCAGGGATGTCATCCAGTAGATCAGGTTGCTTATCAAGTCCATCCAACCTGTTCTTGAACACTTCCAGAGATGGGGCATCCACAGCTTCTGTTCCAGAGCCCCCCACCCTTACAATGAATAATTTCTTTCTAACATGCAATCTAAACTTACCCTCTTTCAGTTTTAAATATTGCCCTTTACCTTCCACTATTTGCCTTTGAAAAAAAGTCACTCTTTATTTATAAATCCCCTTTTACTCTTTCTTTCTCAGACTAGTCTTCATCCTGCACTCCTTTACCAAACAGACTTTTCCCTGCAGCAGATGGTAGCGAGTAGTGTCCAATGAGTTGCATGTAATCATCAGGAGAGGAGGGGAGAGAGGCTTGTCATGTCCAGAGGCCACAGCTGCAAAACATTATTCTATCAAGTGCACACAGAGATGTGGGAGGGAAATGTCTCTTTCTTTACCCCACATTTGGTAATCTTTGAGCAAAAGAAGACTAAAGCCTTGTTGACAGCTCAGCAACTTGCCCTTGTCTTAGCGTTTTGTTTCAGTAAACCAGTTATTTACTGTGTTTGTATAGACAGACCAGTTGTTTTGGGTTTTTTTCTTGATAATAAATACACAAAATAGCTCTGCCTCATCAATCTGGCGAAGTCTCCTCATCCTGCTTTCTGCTCCACAATGACCTTTTCATGCTGACTGAATAATGTGACCCTTACATGATTTGTAACAGATACAGATTGCTTACCTTCCCTTTCTGCTTGATGACATACTGATTAATAGCACCATGAGAACTAGCTCCTTGTGATCAATTAATCATCTGTCATAATTGTTCAGTAGCTAAACAATTATTAATTTTGGGTGCTTGGGATAGTGAAGGTTGACAATGTTGGAAAGGAGAACATGTTCCCTTTGCTTCACTGGGAACCTGAGTCTAAAAATCTTATGGAAATAGAGATGTGTCAAAGCATTTATTCTTCTGTACTTTGGATTGTAATAACTCCTTTCAGGGAATCCATCAAAGTATTCACTAAACATCAGTTGCTGAGGGAACCTGATAATGCAAAAACCAGGCCTTTCTTGGGCACACATTAAAAGCTTGAAGGCTGGGCCAGACAACCCCAGCTCTGCTCATGAATAGTAGGATTCACAGGCAAAATTGTTCATCTTCACCCACTATTTAATGACCTACGTGCAGAGAATTAAGCAGATTTATTATCTCCTGCTAGCTATCAGTGAACATAGATAAGTCAGAGGTAACAAAGGTGGGCCTTCACAGAGACCCCTACCTCAACACTAAGCTCTTGGCACATAGGGGATCTCTCTAAGACTGTGGAGGACTCAGTGACCCTCTTCTTTTTTTCCCTTTAGATCTCTAGTTTGAGCTGCCACTGGAAAGCATGATAGGGAGTTCATAACAAAGGAGAAATTGATTCAGCATCATTATAAACCCAAGTACTCAGAAGACAATTGAGCAGTGCAGTATTAATTAACTGAGAAGCATGACATGGAAAACTGACTTTGTCACATTTTGCTAACTCTTAAAAACCAGACCTATATAAATGTTTGTAGTAATGTTTTGCAGAGAAAAGAAGAGAGCTAGACAACTTTGTAAAAGTTGTATAGAACCAGTATGTGTTTATTGCAGCGCTGGACACATGTGTACCTCAAAGGTACTAAAAAGGCACGCGTGCCTCCGAGAACTTCAGATCTCCTTTTATCTCCCTTCCAAATACATATGTATACAGTTTCACAATAGGTTCATGCATATTCATTTTTATGGACTTCGTGTGACATTTGCCACTAGTTCTTCTTTATCAAAAAGAATTCCTAGGTCAGGTTGTCCTGGCCTTGCTTTAGTCTCCGTTTTTCTTTATCAGTCTCTTCATGTCTCTTCGTTATCTCTATCCTGCAGTTTTCCCTTCAGCTTTGGCTTACAGACTTTTCACCTTTTTAGACTTTTAATCTAATTCAAAAGGGAATTCTACTTTGGGGATTTTTCACTCTGTCTCAGTACTATGTAGATATAATGATATCTGATACCACGCCTAAAAGGTTAAACCCCCCTAAATGATTTCTGTGTAGAGAGATTTTACAATTAAAGTTTTCCTTCAGAACTTGAAAAAACCAAAGCTACTTCTCTAATCTTCTGATTAATGTTAAAAATCTTAAACAAACCTAAACACGAAACAAACCTAAAATTTGTCTAATAGGGAAAAAGTAATTACACCATACATTCTTCCCTTCTTGTTTGAACACATATCCTAAGTACAGGGTTTGCAAGCAGAGACATGTAGGGATTGCAAATTAACATTTTGTGTTCGTAAGCATTGTGGTGATGCAAATTCTGAAGATGGTATTCTTAGTCCTGACTATTCCTAATCCCAGTGCTATTTCAAAGGATTGATAATCCTTTGAACTTTATGCATCATGACATTACTGAAGGAAAAAAAAAATCTGGGATGAAATTTGTAATTTTTGGTTTTTGCATTAATACTGGACATAAGAGCATTGAGAGTTCAGGATGAAAGCAACCTTTCTCGATCTTGTTTCTTCCCATTAAAGGAAGTGCTAAATACATCTGAAAAATACACACAAAGACATAATAGAAGTAAAGCAAATATTCATGAATATTCTCCTGAAATTTTGGATAGAAAACAAAACCTTCTTGGGCACATACAGCAACATTTCCTTGTTTTTCTAAATTCTCCAGATTAATCCTCAATGTTGAAATTTCAAGTAAAGATTTAGTTATCCTAATGATAACCAACTCTTTATATCCTCCTGCATTTTTCGTTTGAAAACTTAAGTCTGTTGTGGTATTTTAAATGAAAATATAATGGCACAGTTGCTTGAGCAATAATATTGTTAAAAAAAGCAAATTATGGAGCTCTTGGAATAGCCAGTTCTTTTGGGTAGGTGTCTAATTATACAAAACAGGCACAGTGGTTTCCATTGTCTTGAATGAGAACCATTGGCTCTTAAGAACCTGGAAATGCAGCATTAATGAATGTTACCAGATTAAAAACAATTTCTGTTCTGAAAATCTAATAGATTAATATTATTATTTCTATACAAATATATAGTATAACTTCTATATTATTTCCTTAGTAAACTATATAACTAGGAAAATATCTGCTTTATGAGAAAGGAGTAACAATATTGTTAGAATATCCTCTCAAAGGAAAGCAATTAGTTTTGCATTTAATAATAATATTTGAATGCAAAGACAACATGGAAGCCAAATATTTACATTATTTTGGGTGCCGCTTTAATAAATTACTATTCTTAAAGACCAACTTGAGGATTACATGTATGCAGACAACAGGCTTTTCCAAAAATAATTCAGCACGATTAATAGTCTTTGACCAAAAAATTAATGATATGCTTTCCTAAAAGGTTAACTCCGACTCACTGTGGATTTAGCTATCTGAGATTTTCTTTTCTGCACATTTTTTTTTCTGATAACTCACATTTTAATTATTGCATGTTACAAAATGTATTCCCTTGGAAAATATGAAACTGAAATCAAAATCATGTCTTAAATTCCTCATAATTTTCAGTAATGTCCAGATTTGTTAAAGTTTAGACCAGCCTCCAAATTTTATTGCAACAACTTCTTCCTTTTTTCCTCTGAATTATTTCTTTTTTCTTTTCTCCCAGTTGTTTTCACCTATAAATTTCCAGGGTTTAAATTTGGTAGGCAAAGGTGAAACTATGCAAATGAATCAGTAAATTAAACTGTATTTGCTGAGACTAGATAAGGCGTCAAAACAAAATTCTCTTACTGGTCTGCAGAATTTACAGAAGGAAGGAAAAAGAAGGGGGGGAAGAATGTAAATCTCTTACAGAGAGTTTATATAAAATCTTAAAATAAATTATATATTATATATCATGCAACCCCTATTCATCTTCAAAATTCACTTCATCTTTATTAAAAAAGTAAACCAAAGCCAGCCTCCAATCCTGAGGGTTTTATGTGTTTGGGACCTTGCAAAGCATTGTATCACTCAGACTTGTGCTTGTCAGCAAGATTTTCCACATCTGATCTGACCTTTAACTCAGGTAGCTTGGCAGAGTTCATGGGCAAGGGAAGGAAGATATTTAGAATTGTTGCAAGATTAATTTCCTCTACTCTTATAGATGCAGAGATATTTTAAATATCACTTAATTGGATAGTGAAAGTTGAATTGTACCCTGAAAACACTGCCTTTTGTCCACTTTACTAAAACATAAATATATATTTTATGTGATTTGACTCCACTTCCTTACCATTTCATTCTCTCCCAACACTTCAAATAATAGTTAACTGTTCAGAAGAAGTCAGAATTGTGCTTAAGTACATAAAGTATCTGTTAATGCTTCACTCAAATGGTTTCAGTTCATGTTCTTCTCTACTAGATATAATTCAATAGATAAGATAATGATGCCAGATAAATTTCACCCTCTAAGTTGTTTTTCAATATATATAAATAACTGGTTATGATAATTTATACTGACTCTAATTTATATAGATTTTTTTACAGGGCAAATTTTCCTGGGAAATATCTTCAGGTCACCTTTTCTTACCAAACTGCTCTTCAGTGACCTAGTTCTGGTGATATTCAGAGGTGCTGAAGTATGGGAATAACAAGGTTCCTTTAATTTAAACCATAGCACTTTAATTTGAAGCTGATTTATTGTATTTGCCATAATGGATACCATCAATCACATGAAAGGAATTTTGACAATCCTACATTACTTCTGGCAACTAATTTTTATAAGTCTGTGGGTAATTCAGGCATTTTTATGGCCTAGTCTTTGGTAAACTGTTGGACTTTCTCTTCAAGGTAGAATTATGTCATGCTGCCCATGTCATAGAGAAAAAATTCTTCTAAACTTTTTCAAATGGTCAATGCACTCAATTATTTGTTTGTTAGTTTATTTATTTATTGTCTCTTAGGACTTCTTCAGACTTTCTTGTTTGTACAATTTACTCTTCTGTATGAATAGGAATACTTCAACACTACCATAGTATCTGATGGTCACTATTGTAATTCTTAATATGTATTTTGATAATTACTCCTGTGGCAACAGAGAAGCAGCAAGGCTTTCTCAAGGTCAGAACTCAAACCACATTATGCCCACAGGGTGAGGTTTGCAGTGAGAGGTAATACCTTTCAGCAGGCTAATAGTTGCATATGGAAGAGACACACCAGAACTTGGACGCTCAAAGTATTCCTCAGAGAACTGTGACTGTCACAAACTCATGTTCCTCTTGAAAAAAAAGTTCACAGTCCCTCAGCAAAATGTATTATGCAGATATGTACATTAAATTTCTAGTACGGTCAGGGCAGAACTCATAGAGTTAATTCTCTTGGCAAGACTTGTTCCCATTGTTATTTACTGAGCTTGAGTTTTCTGCAGATCATCTTGCCAATAAAAACATTTTCATCTGAAAGCAAGCATAATGACAGTGAACAAGGTTGAAAAGTACATTTAAAAAAGGGCTTAAATTTTTATTTACCCAGCATTAATAAATGCCCAGGTGCTTTGAATCGCTTTTGCATTGCTAAATCAGTGCAGCAAATGACAGAGGACAAGAGGGAAAGATAAAATGCATTTGTACACAAGTAAAAGAGTACACAATACCTAATTATCTCTCAACAGGAATAAGTGAACATGACTTATTATCTGTATTCTGTATTGTTACAGCTTTACAACACTGTCTGAATGAATTCCACACTTTAGACTTTCTTGAGTCATATTTTAAGCAGTTTCTGGAAGTGGGTTGAAGCAAGTAAGCAGTCCTACTAAAGATCTTCACAGGTCAATCCACAGCTGCAGACACATGAACAGTCTTAAGCATGTTTGGAACTCCAGTGAGTTGTATCCACTTATGTTTAAATCTACAATCCCAAGCCCTTTGAACAGGTTTTGTCCAACCCTGGAGACCTCAATGTTTCACAGATCCATAATCACCTGTTTTTTCAATATATGAAAAACACCATTATTTTTACCGGGCTTAATCTGACACTCCTTTTGCATACGTTTTGTAATTGAATAAAAAATGTGATGGATTACATTTTTAAGAAAAAAAAGGAGGCATTGCAAAATGTTGTATTATCAAAGTCAGAAGAGGCATAAAAGTGTAAAATAAAAGTGGCATAAAAGTGTACATAGCTAAAACTGGAAGGTTTGTTTTCTTGGGTTTGGTTTTGTTACTTTGGTTTGTTTGGGGTTTTTTTGAGATATTATAGTTATGACTCTTAATTCATCTAGAATAACAGTGTTTTGATTTTGTTCAAAGAATTTAAAAGTAAAACAGGTCTCACTGTTATGTTATGGTGAATAACATAATGACAATGTGTTAAAACCTCTATGTAAATTATCTCATTTGTGCTGGTACTATTGTCTAACACCAATATTCAATATTTTGTACTACTGATATACTGAGATACTTGTGAAAAAGTCTGGATGGTCTAGCGGAAAAACTACACAATAAATCTTTCAAACTTTGTTATATAAATGTTGTATAGCAACAGGTGGGCTATGCCGTCACCCTCAGTTTGTTTAGCTTGGTTATTGCCTCCTCAAGTCAGTCAGCTAGAAGTCAGTGTTAACATTTCAGAAATAATAAATCAACTGAACTGGTGACAATATATGGAAGTAAAGCGGGCTCCAGTGGAGTTGTACACAAGAGGCTGACAGGCTGTCAGAACCTGTCAGGTTTCTACTTCAAACATGAAAGAGCAGTTACAGACAGCTTTATAACGTGTTCGTTTATCTCCAAAGGAATAGATGTCATCACAAGTGCTCTGAGAACTCACCACAAATCCATGCATCAAATATGAAGAATTATTGTATCTGAGCCTTCTGGTGGAGTCTACTGAATAACCCAGTCTAGCTAGGCTCTGGGTTTAGATGAGGTCTGCCATCCAAACCAGGCAAGCATAGATAAGTATAGACATAGGATATATCCATATGGGATGTATTGATGGTCAGGGAGGAGGCATTAGGAGAGCAATTGGAGATTGCCATTCTCTCACTTTGAGCTGAAAGCCTGTGACTACCACATAGAAAACAAAGGGCTAACCCCAAGGCCATGGACAACAATGGAAATTTTTCATTGTCTTCTTTTATGGATTTAAGCAGACTCCAAACTTGCAATTTGTTCTATTAGTATTTTCTTTTATCCAAAAACACTTTTCACTGAAAAGTCTAAAAAGAGAGAAATAGGTTAGGCCAGGATTGGGAAGCCTCTGGAATATTGCTAGAAGAGATTGCTTTTTTTTGGCAAACAAGAGGCAAAAATGGAGCTATATTTCTTCTTTGTAATTATACCAATGGGATAAACAACAGAGAGTTAGACGAGTTATGAAAGATTAGAAAGAGATGTAAGAACAAATATAAAAAAGTATGGGTTGAAAATCAGATAGTCTAAACATTGGAAAACTGTGATTTTAGATCAGACTTCCAATCGCAGTATTAGAAGTAAAAATAAATCTTCCAAGGTATAAAATGGAACTCATTTAGCTTATATGGTGCATGGTCCAGGCTAGACTGGTGAGGAATAATACCCTGACTAAATAATTTCTCATCAGACCTCTTTTTCTAAATTATAGCTTCTTGAAACTAAAAGGGTAGAGAGAAGCACTTCCTCCCTGTCCATCCTGTGAATAAATTGTAGATGTCTCCTACACACTGAGATGAGGGAAAAAGACTGCCTGTGAGTGTCTCCTTAGGGATCCCAAAATGATGGCCCCACCAATCTCTGTGCTCTGAAGTCAGTTTCTTTTCCATTTATAAGAGAACCAATAGGATTAAAGCACAAAACACCAAATATGCTGAAGTTATAAAGATATTTTAATTTCTCTATATTTTTTTTCATACTCTCAGGATAGGGAGGAGTAGGAAGGAGGAAAGGGAACAAGATAAGAGGATAAGAGGATGTTACATGTTGTAACATTAGACATCCTTAGCAACAGCATGAAGGCTGTACATCTGCAGTGCTCCTCTACTGTAGGACAGACTATGAGGAATCTCCACATACAGGTCCTCT
This sequence comes from Setophaga petechia, assembly GCA_024362935.1. Classification (NCBI taxonomy): domain Eukaryota; kingdom Metazoa; phylum Chordata; class Aves; order Passeriformes; family Parulidae; genus Setophaga; species Setophaga petechia. The sequence continues at coordinate 2,663,316 of JANCRA010000074.1, read as the reverse complement.
AAGATTGCTAAACTTTTCTATTAGATTTAAAACTATGTCAATAGCTTCCATTTGCTTTCACTGTCACTGTCTCAATTCCTTTCCTGGTTATGCCACACTTCCGCAGGGCTTGGCTGTTATTGTGAATACCTTGCTCTGAAGGATATATGCAAATAACTAGGAAAGGCTGCTATCAGTTGCTTTGAGATAAGCTTTATTTTTGGTCACAATGATAAGATTAAAAATATTATGGCCACAACACACGGCTATGAAAAATCCTGACTCTTCACTGAGAGTGAATTGGTGGAATTGCTGCTCCTGGAAAAATGAGGCACAGTAACTTTTACTCACTATAAAAAGCAAGTAAACTAAAAGCCCCCCCCTCAACAATTAAAAAGAAGGAAATTGCAGCCAGTGGAATTTGGTTACTCTCCAAGTTTAAAGGTTCGGCTTGTTATGATCACATTGGATTCAATCAATTCATTCAATAGGTCACGTGCTTTTAGAGTTTAAAACATGGTGATTACATCTAACATGTATAAGTGTGAAATATGTCACTTTTAAAACAAACAGAAAATAGAAATTGCATCTAATAATGTTTTATAGATCAGGTGAATATATAATGTTACTGAAAGGCTTTTAGTTTATGTTGTTTCCTAAGGAGTAAAAGAGAGTAGAGTGCTTCTTTTGACCCGTAGAGTGGATGAAAAAAAGAAATATCATTTTTAATTACAGCATTAGGTACTGAACCTCCAAAGCAATTTTTTTCATTGTTTTCTAGTAATGCTCTGCAGCAAAATATTAGTTCAAGACCTTGACATGACCTATGATGAACAATGAGGTGTGTGATTTTTTGGACTATCCTCAAGACTGAGCTGCATGGCTTTTAATTGGGTCAAGGCAGACTTATAATAGACTTCAAAGTCTTTTCTATTTTGTTATTATTGCCATGAGAGTGGCTCAGTTGGATAACGCAATTTCAGAGAATTATCGTGTAAGTAGCTTTCATATTGAATTAGAAAAATAAAACAGGATAAGAAAAGTAATGCATGCTAGACATCTCTTACAATAAGCTTCTGCATCTTTTCACCACACAATGGCATCTGTGACCTTTCTCTTCCTTTTTCAATGCAGTCAGTATGAAAAGCTCTGCTCTACAGTTAAAAATAGATAACCCCACCTATTTAATGTTGTTCAGCAGAACATGCTTCTCTGGCTTGAAAGCCAAAGAAAGGTAGGGGTATGAAATTTCGTAGGAAAATATATTTTTGTGTTCCTATTTTCTATATGAGCTGACAAAAATCTATGGCTAGGACAGGAAAATAATTGACCATGGTACTCAGGTACCCCAAGTATCTTCCCCTTGTCCAGAGAAACAAAATCCAGTGTACTCTGAACATGAAAGTAGTGAATCCTAGAGATAGAGCTGACTTGAAAATTTACCCATTCCAAGGAACAGTAAAAACTCCTTCATTTACATGATGCACAAGCAACCTCAAAAATGCATTCAGCTTTCTTACTTGCCTCTGATTAGATACACTTTTATTTTACAGATGCTATGATATTTTATTTATTTAATTAGTAACTCATAACTATACTAGCATATTTCTTCATCCTCCATAAGGCTAAATGAAACTCTTTGTAGTTATGAAAGTTTTTCACTTACATATGAAAAACTTTCTCAAGGAGGTACACCTCTTTAGGAGCTGACAATATTACTTCATTGCTCATTTTATTAATTAGTTACCAAAATATTCATCTATTACAGTATTTACTGAATAATTTTATCACTAGTCTTCCTTCAAGGGGTTGTCTTTACGTTTAATTTCTGATTCACAGTGCTATCAGCCATTATGGCATAGAGTTGGGCTAAAGGTTGTTGATAGAATGTTGGCTGCTGTGACTTGTCAGAGCTCCAGAAGTTTGCATAGAGCTGTTTGCAAAGAATATTAGTGGTACAAACTGAACATGTATGATATGCTCCCAAGTGAAAAAATAATGGTTTTAAAAATGAAAATATGGCTCTGTTGGTAACAGTCATACAATGAAGAGGAACATCTTAATCTCTAAATTTCATGGCAAAAATAACACTTTCCCAATGTCAGGACTTGTGTCAAATTGTTTTCCTGTGTTGAATATGGTAGGTAATAAATACCCTTATTATGAAGTTTTTTCTCTTTGTACAAAAAATGGAAAAGGAACAGTAACAGCCAAATCTAGGTGAAAGCCACATAGCAAATACAGCAATAAAATAATAATAATATTTAAAAAGCTATCAGGTATGCACAATGAAAAATAAAGAATCTGATACTTTTGTAAGTGCATTTTGATTTATAGAGAACTGTATATTTCTGTACTTTACCCACCACTACCTGCTTTTTTGTTCCTTCACCTTTAAAGGCTTGTGCCCAGTGCTGCTGTACAGCTGTGGGTGCAGATGGCATAATCCCAGCACACTGTGCTTCAGCTTCATTTTCCAAACAAATCAAGCAGGAGCAGCAACGCTGCATGGGTTTGATAGGCCTGAGCAAATCTAGAAAATATTAACCTGAGAGTAGATGTTTTCTATCTTGGCAGAATCTGGCTCTATACTGAGGACTCCATTCAAATTATAGTAATACTACGGTTCCCTTTTTTACAGACAGAAAAATAAACTAGGGGAAAGATTTTTAAGTTTTTCTCCTGCCAGTATAGAACTGGACTGTAATTTACCATCCAGTAACCAGAAGTTACCAGAAAAAAATAGAGATAACCATCAAAGAGAATTGTACATAGCCCATGGAAACATGAGAAGGCACACCGAGATTCCATCCTGACCCATTTTTCCACTTGGAGATGTATTGGCCACCTTTTCAAATGACAGACACAACCACTAAACCTCTGGCACCAAACTCCATTGTGGGCAGAGCTGCAAACCTTAAATCATGTGAATTATACTAAAAGCACATGTTTAAACCTTGGAGGGCAGGATTTCTCTACACAGCTATTATTTAAATTTGTCTCTCAACATTTGGGAATGAAGGAATTAACTTGGGGTATAATACATAAATACATGTGATCCCCATGATCTCAAAATGAACTTTGAGCTTTGATCCCCAGATCTCAAAATGAACTACGACAGTTTGCTCATGATGCTGCTAAGAAACCCTGAAGTTTTGAAGACATGAACTGTCTGTTATACATGTGTCTTGCTCTGTTTACGCTGAACTGAAAGTAGGAAATATACACATCAGGAATGGGCTTTATAATGAACCCCTAACAACAGAGATACTTCTTTGGTTTTGTCCTTGGAAGGCCTGGAAAATAAAGTATTAGGACATAGTACACTGATTTAAGTAGTTTCTGAAGCTAAGCAGTAGTTTTGCCTTGTGAATCTGATGTACAGGAAGAGCAGCCATAATTTAATGGATAATATTTGAGTATAAGAGGTTGCAAGTTCTAGTCTGTTAAGTGAATCAGCCCCTTGACAATAATGCGAGTTTTTGGTGGTGGCTAAAGACTGAACCTCAGAGACCTGGCTTATCTGTGCAACAAGGAAAACAAAGCTGTTATTTAAAATCAAAACAGGTGTAGGCAACAGGAAATCTAAATTATTAATAAAGCTGGGCTTGGTCAGAGATTTTTCATATCATATCTTTCATTTTCCTCCTGTATTTGAATGTATGATAATTGAATTTAATGAAGGGGGGAAAACCAAAACCAAACCCACTAAATTTCTTGTAGACATTATAGAGATTAGATTTTTGTTTGAAAGATTCTTGGGAGTTTTATCTTTTTTTTTTTTTTTTTTTTAACCTGATAGATAAGAGGAGTTCAGGAGTTCCATGGGGAGCTGCTACTCAAGTACCTTTCTGTCTGGTTTATTTAATTTGATTTTGTTTTTTTTTTCACAAGAGTGTCTTTCAATTAGCATCCCCTATTTTTCCACTGTGGCTTTAGGCTGCTCATGTCCATGAACCTTCTGTTCTCCAAAATACTCTCTTGCTTTTTGTATTCACACTTAAGTTTGTTAACAGACTTTGCTTGCAGATGACTTTATAAGTTATAATTAAGAGTAATTCCACATATGGAGGATTCTCATTTACCTTACAGGAATAAGCCTCATCAGATATTATGTATCCCTAGTACAGTGCTTCTCTTCTGGACTGTTCTAAATACCAACATCTTTTGCCGGCTCATGGAAAATTTTACCCTCTGTTTGCTGACAAAAAGTCTATATCTTGAATAAAGTCTCAACTTCTCTTTCAGTAATAACAATTTTGAGCAGTAACTGATATAATCCTACTGGATTTTTTCCAGAATTACTAGAGAATTCTGAACCTAAAAAGTAAAAAGGAATTCAGATGGAAAGAAATAAGATTGTTTTGTACTTTAATCTCCACAAATCTGTTGACATCAGAGTCATTTTCTTACCCAGTGAAACACCATTAGGTCAAAACTGCCCATACCTCCACTGACTGAAAAACAACAAAAAAGTTATATCAGAGTATAAAAGGAATGGATGTTTCTCGCCAGGAAAGAAATTTCCTGTGTGCATTATTAACTAGTCTTGTGACTCTGTATGTTAACTTCACTCTGGAGAACAAGAACTTGTTTCTCAGAGACTGGGAGCTGGAATGGTGAGTGGAGTTTCCATCAGTGTATGAGGCTATAAAGACAAATTACTCTGTTCCTCTGCACAGCACTTGGAGCAGAATTTCACTAAAGAACAATTTTTATCAAAAGTAAAACCTCATGTTGAATTATACCTTAGCTTAAAAGAGCTCTGATAGTAGTTAATCTATCACAATTTAATGCACTTTGCTCCAGGGGGTAAGCTACACTTCCAGATGAAATGAGGACCTTGTTCCTAGTCTAATTTTGTTTTTCTTCACCTCTCAGGCACGGCACCTTATTGAGCTTCTCAATAAACTCAATTTAAAGAGCCTTTTCATACCAGAAAACTTTTCCCTGTGGAGGACTTTTTTACTTTCTTTTTGATAACGTTCTTAGCTTGAGTTACTTCACTCTTTCAGTCTCCTACAGAAATATTCTAGTGAAATTTTCCTGAAGTTTGGACAGTCAACTGCATTTTGAACCTTTCCTCTCCCTGGTGCTTTCACCCCAGTATAATTCCACAAAAAGCTGGACATCATCAGAGCCCAACAGAAGTAATCAGAGAACTGCGGGGAGCAGGAAAGTACCACTACCAGTCTTAGGTACCACTATTCCATCTGTTTACTGCTTTCTTTTCTCAGTTGTCCTGTCTTTGGACATCCAAAATTTCTCATATGGAAAAGAGTTGATAGAAGGAAAACATCACAGGCTTTTCACATTTTTGTTTTAAAATTTAAATTTTCTTGTGCAAGTTTCTATCAAAAATTTGACAAATGAAAATATACAGTACATTCAGCCTGATATATATAGCTACTATACAGTATAGGGATCATATAGATAATATAAGGTTTATTCAGGCTTTTTTTTTTAAGCTGTTTGATTTATGTAGAAAATACTCAAAATAAGATTCTCAAGGCTCTTTGGAGACTGTTGAAAGGCAAGAAAATCAATTGTTTATATAGCAACATCACTTCAGGCACGGGCTGAAGCACGCAGCCTGGAATAAATCAGGTTGTATGAAATGTAGTCAAACAAAATAAAAATAGGAAATAAAATATTCTGCATTTATACAGCAAATCCTATGTATTATTTCAAACAGATTTAGAGTGGCAAGTAAAAACCTTTCTATTCCTGCAGGACAATGAAGCATAGAGATGATTGATGTATCATTGGAAGCCCCATAGATAATAGAACTAAACTGTGATGCACCTTAGGTATGAGTCCCTCTTGCCCTACTTAAAGTGCTTTTTCATAGAACCTACTAAACTTTGTAAGGATGAGAGCCAGGTTAATTTCTTTTAAATTCAGTCTGGAAAGAAGTTATTCCATAGAAATGCTTGTTGAATAATGTATTCATTTGAAGATTGTTCAATCAGTGCTATGAAAGTACAATGCTTGCAACCGCATGTAAATATATATGGTAAGAAGCTCAAGTACTAGAAGGTTTGTGGTCTCTTCACAGCAAGCAATCACTTATCAAGCCACATGACAGCAAAGTATATGATCACAACATCAGTTCAATGCAAAAAGTGATTTTCTGAAGAAATCATGACAGCTGGCCCATAGATAACTGTACTGCTTTTGCTGTCAACTTTTAAGTAATAGGCTATATACAAAAAAAAAAAAAAAAACCCTTTACAAATCTCCTGCAGGAAAAAGTGTCTTGAGTGAAATATTTGATTCTAAGTATTTCAATATGAGATTTAACAATTTGACTCTTGAAAACTCAACAGCCTGCTCAACTGAAAGATGAAAGGATACAAAGGAGTTCACCGTGAAACTAAAATATAGAATTGTATTTATCTCTGCCTCCAAAATAAGTGAGGAAAATATACTGCATATTCACAAATTTTAAATTTTTTGTACTTTGTGTCACTGCCCTTCTCCTCAAAGTATGCTATATAAGAACTTGATCAGTTCCAGGGATTTTCCTACTTTTGTGTTTGCATTACTTTGTATCAAGTTTTTCTTAGAATTTACCCCTTAAAATAAGGAAGGAATTTTACGTGTTATAATGACTTAGAGGAGGATATGTAACATCAAAGCAATGTTTTGTTTTAAATGTGTTATAAACTGAGTATAGTGTATTTAAACAAGAAGCAGTGATCCCCAAAGACAGTGCAGGCAATCTTGGTGATTTAGCTTCACCAGTTGAATAACAAATAAAAAACACTAGAAACATAGAAGGAAAAGGGAAAAAGACAGAAACTGGATGATGGTTACATGTCTAGGTGTCCTGGAGCTGCCAGGATTTCTATCTCCTCCTTCTGATAAGTTTGAGGACAGAGATAATTAACTGATTACATTCAAATGGAATGATGACAGGTAAGTACATCCCAATTGTGTCCAGTGGAATGATGTGGAGAGCTGAAAAACCTCAGCATTTATCACCTTGATGTCTGTCAGAGGACTCATTACTGAAGTACAAAAGGAAAAGCTAAAATAAGCCAAAGTACAGGGAGAAGAAATAACAGAAGATATCACCAGTGTTCTGAGGGGTGATTTGAGAGTCATCCAAAAGTTCCCAGTTTTGGTCAGAACAGCAGTTTGGAGCTCAAGATGTTCATATAGGTGAAGAGGTTCAAAGAGAATATTACTCAAAGACTGTTAAGCATCTCATTCCTTAACTTGGTAATGTATACGGGTTGTTTCTACAGTCAGCAAGAAAAGCAAGGGATTTCTGGAAGCTTCCACAAGGCCAGCCTGAGATTTTAACCTTTCCCATTGACCTTGTAAAGCAAATCAAGTCATGTCCATGTTGATGTGATGCAGCAGGCCAGGGGACTGGGAAGCAGAAGTTTGGGTTGACTCATCACAGATAGTTAATGAACCATCTCCTTCTCCCAGTCCCTTGGTCCAATGCCTACTATATCAAGAGCTTTTACATATGTGTTCAGCCAGTTTCAAACTTAATACAACTTTGAGTTGTCATTCACTTTCCAAAAGCCAAACTCTCTTTTGACAGAATGTGCTTTGGAGCTGACTTTTGAAATAATAGCAGACTGGCTTTGTAAGAGCCAAAAGACAGGGGTCCTAAGATTTTAGCTTTTCACAGCATCAGGGAATTGAAAGCAAGAGATTTTATATCTCAGAATAACCTTTTCCAGGGGATATTTTTGAGAAATTTTCTCCCTTTTCCTGCTTGAGTAGAACCATGGTAAGAGAAAAATACACAAGTTCACCCAGGTGTAAAAAGGCAATGAAAAAGGAAACTGTCTGCTCCTGTAGTCTAAACATGACTTAAGAATGACAAAGCTTTTATATTTTCCCCTTTTGTGCTGAATTTAGCTGAGAGATAGATACTTATTCAACAGGGGAGATATATTTCTCTACATGTGCAATAACTCTCTTCAGATTTCTAAAGAAAGCTATGGGTACCTCAAGCAAAAGAGACATTATATCTGTGACCATTGAAACTCAAATTATACCCACATGCTATGAACCTCTGTTGGCTGAACACCTGTACAAAGCTCATGCTGTGTTTCTTGTGATTTATCAAATGAGCTCAATGAATACCTATTCATAGTTCCTGTTATATGTCTTTATTGGAGGAGATAGAGAAGTTCCTCAGGGAAAAAATCCTGATTTCCTTCTGTTCCGTTGGTGAGAATTAATTCCAACAGGCAGACTTCTGTTTTCTTCTTTAAGAGAGTGAGCAGGTTTCTCAGGATGCATTTAATATAATTTTAGTCATGAACGTAGAATTTACACATGCAGTATTTGAACTCAATGTTTTCCACTTTGCTGTTTGCATACGTGCAACTACATTCTATTTCTTTTTCCTTCTTATCTCAATCCTAGGCAATGAAAATATTTGGATGGTCCTCTCTACTCTGGAAGGGAAACAAACAGTGTAAACATAGAAAGGAACAAGTGTTTGAGGGATTGAGGGGTGACGATTAAAACTAAACAGAGGAAAAGAAAAGTAATGACTTTAAGAATGACCTTAAAGGAGACAGGGAAAAATGAGAAAAAAAATAACAATCTGTAAAAGAAAAAGGGATCCACACTGGAGTGAGAAAAAGCAAATGGCAGAGAAAGGACAACAAAGCAGGACTGACTAAAGTGGGATTTGAAAGAGAAGATTCACATATCTCAGGGTCTCAGCAGTTTTGGTTTTGTTAGTTGGGATTTTTTTAATGTTTTTTAAATGCCTTTACAAGGAAAGGGAAAAATTTTATTTTCAATGTTATCACAAAAGAAGTATAAGTATCTGCCAAAACCAATAAGGTGCATTGAAATGTGTGTTTATTATAATAAAGTAAATATGCGAATGAACCTGTCTTGATTTCAATGGTATATATTTTCAATAACAGCAGCAATAGCAGCAAAGATAGTGGAGATTTTTAGGGGAAGTGGCAAGAAATATGAGTGATAAATGTATAATTAATTTTTTCCTAAAAAGGAATAGAAAAATAAGTATTCAAAGGAGAGGGGGAAAGGAAAAGATACAAAATGAGAAAAAATGAAATTCAAATATTACAGTGGGGAAGGGGGTGGAAAAAGATAAACAATAGGTAATTACCTACCAATCTATTTTAAAATTTAGGAATTATATCATCCATCTTCATCTCATCACAATATCACATCTGAGTGCCTAAAGGCCAGAAAGAGTTTAATTTCACCCCTTTCCCCCAAGAGGCAATTAAGAAACGATGACGTCAAGTCATTATTCCTGTTTAGCACTTTGCCTCTGCTTTTCCTGTGGCAGCAAAAGAACTTTTTGTAGTGGAGCATTCAGTGCATGGACCCCAGTTCAGCAATAGCAGCTCCTGAAGGCTGCATTGCTGCACCAGTTTGTTTACCTGCACTGGGAAAAGAGACCAGCCAAAGTAAATCTCATGGATCTGTGAGACTTCTCCTCACTTTCCTCTCCTCTCAAAAGCCCAATTAAATCCCACTATACACACCACCCATACTACTACTCTGATTTCTGATGATAAAATATCCTTGCCCTTTCACACACAGATAGGCTGAATACTCGAGAAGGCTATATCTCCTTTCAATGTGGAGACAAGAAAGCTTTAGGAATGAAAAACCCTCTGACCACTGAAAAGCTTATGAGCACCAGGAATTCTGATTTCCAGAGGGCCTATGCTCTTCTCTGATGCAATTGATATCCTTTATGACCACTTTGGCCAATGTAAAGTTTGGTTCATTGCAAAAACATAGGTATTGGGAGGGAGAAATTGAACACTGAAAATAATAAATCTTAGAAGTGATATTAACATGAGCCTCATTTATATTTTTAATATTTATAAGTATTCAAAGCCATTTTCACATTAATTTATAAAGATTTTTTAAAATAAACCTTAAAACCCATGTTTCTATGAAGATTTATATAAAACATTATTTATACACCTAGCTAAGCTCCAATGACCTCCCACCCAGATGTCCTCAAATGAGGAACAAACAGGATAAGAAATATTGCGAGGAAGGAGGATTAGCCTTTGGAAGTGTTTTATAACATTGGAGAAACTATCCTTGTGATATTAATGAAATGAAGGTTGAGTATAATGATAGGGAAGACAATAAATAAATAGGGATAAAAGTAATCCCAGGCTATAATCCTATTATAAACTCTTACAGGAAGGAAAACTTTTCTCCAGAGCTTGCACAAAAGTAGGAAGTCATATTTCAAGAAAAGATAGGTACAGTGTGGCATTTCCATTGACACTTATTTTACTTTTCAAATTACCAAAAATATTCAGAATAAATTAGCACCATTGTGCTGTCAGATGCAAAGAAGGTGAAAAGCTTCCTGATTACTGCTAGAAAACCAGCAAAAGTGAAGATTGGAGTTTTAGTGGCGTTTATAAGAACATCAGTTCTGGGATCCATGGAGCTGGCAGTGCTGGCTTGTGTTCCTAGCAGAGAGGAAAGGATGACTGCATGGCTAGCAGAGGAGAGGCAGTGTGTTAGGGATAGCAGAGTTCATATCCACCACCCTGCTACTGATTTGGTCAGGTAGAGCCTCTGAATAATGCAGGCAAAAGGAAAGACAGGACAAAGCAAGTTTCATCAATTGAAACTCAGAATGTATGTGTAGTTCTTTTTGATTCTCATGCTGAGACTGATAGTGAGAAACTTGCCAGCTTCGTGAACATGCTACTGAGATTGCAATCAAAAGTAACTTAATTTCTGCCCAGCAGAATACTGGTTTTTCTGGACACAAAATTGTGATGAATTCTGACCCAGAAAAAGCAAGAACAACGGCACTAAAAAAAATAAAAATTGGAGAAGACATTGAAGACAAGGTTTGATTTTTCATGCAGTGGATATGAAAAACTGCACTAATCACTATTTTTCTTCATACTCACAATGATCTTGGAGCTGCCACGATTTCTGGCCTTATGGAAACTGCAGACAGTATTCTCCGATTCATGTTATTCCTATTTCATGTAACTTGAAAAGTTCCAGGAGAAATGTACTGGTGAGCACAGTCTTATTTTCAATCATCATATGAACACTTCTTAGACAATGAAATCTCAGTGATGTTATTCTTATGATTTTTGGGGGCACAAATAATAATGGACAAAATATTCATCGGGTTTATTGATCTGTTTTCTGAAATAAAGTAGATATAGAAACAAGTCTATTGTAATTTAGTGAGTGATTTTTTAAAAAAAGAATAATGAGAAAGCTTTCTTAAAATGTACCTGGAAGAGCAGGCTAGATCCAAAGAGAATGCAGAAGATTATTTTAGGATGGGGCAAGATGAAATCCAAAGAGCAGGGTAAGATCAAAAAGCAAATAGAAATCTGTATATACTGTAGAAGAAGTCATGAAAATAAATTGAAGCTTGAGGGAAGGATGGAATGGAAAAGGACAAAGCTAATAATTTATTTACCAATCCAGTCATTTTAAATTCTAATTTATGTACCCATCTATTTCACTCTATGCTGTGGGTAACAAAACTTTCATCAATACAACATAAAGACGTCAAGTCCTTGAGCTTTGTCCTCCTCTCCCCCTGGAAGCACTGGAGGATATTATTAATGATTGCGCCTGCCTCAGATCTCCCTCTCTTGGAGGTGAAGAAGCTGAGCAAGGTCTGTTATTATCATCTTTGGCTCTGATCCCTTTACTTCAGTCTGTCTTTAGAAACGGGTTTGGAAATACCTGAAGAGAAATGAGCTCACTGGGGAAATTATCAGCTGCAGAAAGCCAAATACCCCTACCAATCACCCCGCAATAAAACAGTCTCAGACAAACTCATTTCCCTCAGAACACTTTCTTTCCACGATGTTGCCAGCTGGAAGAGCTATTGCTGTGTAACTGCTCTAACCTTGGTCCACGTTGGCTGGGCTTGCAACTGTAGAGCAGAGCAGAGCAGAGCAGAGCACCGCTCTGACATGAGCATTATGGCTCCCACCTGCTTCCCTCGAGGGACTTCTGTGTCTCTCTTGACCCAGCACCACAGCAGTCCACTGCAGTGGACATTAAAGAAGCTTTGGTTTTACAGTACAACGTACTGTGCCTCCAAATGCTGTGTTTGTGAGGTTAATGACTCTCCCTTATGCTCTGCAGTCTGAACTCATGGCTTACACGTGCTAATAATCATATCAGTTCATATCACACAGACATCCTCTTATATATGCTATTAACACATAGATCATTTTCAAAAAAATTTAAGGTACAAATTAAAACCATTATATTCACTCTTTATCTAATAATGTTTAACAGTAATTTTTTAAAAATAATTTTATAAACCTATTACTCTGACATTTCAAAAACTGAGAACACTCCAAGAATAAGTGTATCATTCTGCTCATTAATTTTCTAGGTGGGACTGAAACTCTCACCACAGTAATTTATAAGCTGAGAACTTTAGAACAGATTTATCAAACACATTATTTGATAAAACACAACCAGATTTGCTAAATATATTTCACCAACCTCATGTAAAACTTCATGGTAACATAAAATTTTAAAAGAAAACAGCCTTAGAAACAACTCACAGCAATATTGCTCAAAGAAATAGCAAACCATGACAATAAAGGCAAATCTATGATTAAAATGGTCAAGTCAACAAGAACAAGATTTTCTACAGGTAGTTCTATGTACCCACATCACCTTACGTTTTCTAAGACAGTAATCACTATCTTGGTAATCCACTTTCAAGAAAACCAAACAAATAAGCATAATATATATTTCAAACAAAAACATCAATTTATAAATAGATATTTTACATTGTTACATATTGGAATCCTAACACAAATAAACCTCATTCAGAAAGTAATTTGATTATATTAAATGGTTGTGTCCTTCCAAATCTTAATTTTCTCTCAGGTTCTAATCCAGTTAGCTTTTCCAGTCTAAAAGCACAATCTTTTTCCATGTAACACCAGCTACGACTTGTACAATATGTTTTTAGTCAAATTTCAACCTTCTCAGGTAAAAAAAATCCTTTACCTGAGAACTGATGCTTGTGACCTCTGTACATTCTTGTCTTAGTCCCCATTTTCTTCAATTCAAACAGGTCATAAAATTTTGAGTCTTAAACTTGATAATCTGAAATCACAAAGCAACCTAAAACTGATTTCTTACTTAAGTACATTTTTTCCATTCAGTACATTTTTATTCTCACTCCATATTGAACAGGAAGGAAGAATATGGAGTGGTGCACAAGTAAGGCAAAAAATCACTTTATTTCAGATGCACTGAAATGTTAAGGAGGACTAGTCACAGAAATCTCTGGAAGATAAAAGTTACCATTTAAGAAAAAAAGACAGTAAAACAATATGATTGATAAATCATATGTCATACATCATACTGTCATACATCCAAAACAATATGATTTATCAATCATATTGTTTTAGACAGTAAAACAATAATTTCATATATTTTACTGGAGAGTGCTTCTCTCAAGCCTGGGGTTTGGAGGCTTATCTTCCTAATGACACTTAAAATGCAGGTAAAGGTTCCTAAACGCCAATTTCAGTTTTGAATTGACTATGATCAGGATAATTGAGTGCATGGAAGGATATGCCCCAGCTACAACTAAGGATACGGCAACTTTTACCACATCTTTACTTTGAGATGTCGAGAGTATCAACAGAATTTGAGCTACAAAACTGGAAAGATACAGGATTAAGAAAGAAATAATGGATTTAATAGCATTTAGGTGAACATCTATCATAGCATCCGTGAAAGTATCTGCATAACATTGCAATGTCTTTCTGTGTTTCCACAGAGAAGTAATTAACAGAGCTGAGGTCACCACGGAGAGTACTAGAGGGAAAAAGCAACCTACAATGTAAAGAAGAAGCAAGTAGAAAGATGAACTATCCCAGTCCATTATATCAGCTGTGCTATTCTCTCTGCAGTTCCCTGTTGAGCTGCATAGGTAAGTGCTGGGTGTAATCCATAGTAAAGGAAGAGAAGTCATAGAGGAGATCACCAGCGATCCAAGAAGAAGCCATGGGACCATCCCAGCTATTCTGCACTTGATTTGCAGCAGCAGCCAGTGGGTGGTATTGATTATTTTTACACAGTACAGTACATAGAGCCAGGTACTGAACCACAAGCTGCTATGGTTTACAAACATCCACACAGCACCAAAGTCCTTGTACACTGAAGCCAACTTAAACACGTCAGCAAAGTAGAGACTGTGGATGTGCATCAGGACTGTCACCTGCAAGATAAATCTTGATGTACTCAGAAAGATCAGGATCATATCAGCAGAAGATACCTTTTTGCTTTTGATCCAGTTAATCGTATTAACAGTTGTAATAAATCCATTTCCAATAAATCCAACAACAACTTCAACAGCTACAATGCTTATTGAAACAGTAAGAAGTGGTGGCAACATCTTGCTGCTTTGGTCACTTCTGCCTGATTAGCCAGTGTAGCTGTTCAGGAAGCCGAGCAGTTCTGATGGTATCTGGCTAGTCCCAGCTCCTGCCAGCTCACCTTATATCTAGGAACAAAATTACATCTGGAAATGATAACGGATCTGGAAATGATAGTGAGAAATTATCGATGTTCTTCCTGAATGTGCAAATGAGAAAGATTTCATAATTAACTCCAAACCTTTACATGCATAAGATTTGCCTATGCTTTTCCTCAGGGGTGTGAGATAGGCAGCTGTATTAAGCAAGCCATCTTGTGTCCAATTATTTATATTCTTGTCTGGAGTGACAGAAAGCTCAGTGGCTCTCTGGTTACAGCAGTACCTGACTGTGTGGAGGGGGTTGCAGCACGAAACCCAACAGAGGCACCAGTATATCTCAGCAAAGATGTCTTATATTGTTACTAGTATCTTTCAGGCTGCATTGAAGGTTTATAAATTATAAATAGACCAATTATTTGCAACCACTTCAACAAGGAGAAAATTATACAGCCTCCAGCCTATTCTAGAGGAGCACTCCAGACAACAAGGCTGTCCTCATCCAAGGATTATTGCTGCGTTTAGCTGACCACTTCTTACATGTAGTCACGTATATGGGATCAAAAGGTGACAGTAGCCAATGTGCAGAGGACAGGTTAGTAAAGTAGAGCAGTCCACCTAGCAGAACTCTGTTAAAAATCCTGCTCTCTGCAGCTGTTTCACTGTCTCACCTTCTATCTCACCAGCATGCCACTGTTTGATACTGAACTTAGACCTGTCCTGCTTTATAGACTGAAAATGTGTCATCCATCTTCATCCATGTCTTTGTCTGATGCTGTACTGAGCACAGTCCAGAACAGTGGTGGGCCTCAATGATCTGCATCCTGAATTAGTCCTTATTTATAAACAAATATGTCTGGTTCAGAGAACAGTGTGTCCACATCTTCTCAATCCCAGACTCATGAATCCAAGTTATGAATATAATATTGGAAAATTTATCTTGTTGATATATTATTTCTTGAAATAGAGAAATATTAAGTACAATGATGAGTGTGACAACAGGGTGAGAAGCAGCTGACATCTTTAGGCCTCTGGAAAAATTCTGAAAGTTTATTCGGCAGTAAAATATTTACTGATTTTGTGGGAAAGTTGGTTGTTTCTGGAGTCCATTTTTCAACAGAGTAAAATCTTTCAAAGCAAAAGATAGACTGAGCTTCTAATGTGGACATGGCAAGAATTGTCAGTTGGATTTACTTACTATTAATACTTTCATACTTCAAGTTTTTGTTGAATTTCTAAGACAATAAGTTTATAGTTATTCATTAACTTATTAAAATTAAAGGCTAGATTTAAAATCTTAATAGTTTTTGTTACTGTCAATCAAACTTAGATTACACTTAGATTTCATTTTAGGTCTTTGAAATCTCAAAAACTAGGAGCCTTTTTCTCTAAAAAATGAACATACTTTTGTCATCACAACACTGTAGATTGTAAAAAAATAATTGAGACATATTTACAAAACATTGTGTATAAGTTTCAGATTTAAAAAGCCTAAAGGAATAAAACAAACAAACAGACTAATTTAAGCTAAAAAACATTCTTATGTTTTAGTCTTTTGACATTCTTTACCAGAAGTATTCAAGAGTGGAACAGACACAATTTAGTAAGGATCACAAAGCCTAACTCAATGACTACTGTGGATTTTAAAGCTACATGCCTCCAGCTTCCTGTATACAGAATGTGTATTACATAACTATTGTAGTCAGTTACTTCAAAAATGTAGTTTTTAAGTTACTCAAGGGAACATGAAAGTAGCACTTTATTTTTACGTACTTATGAAAAAACAGCACTGGAATTATGAAGTGGGAGAATGTAAACCAGAAAATACATTGTAGAAAAGTGCATGACTGAAACAAATTCCCAGAGGTTCCAACAGTTACAAAATTCTGTTGTATCTTTGTATCAAAAACTAAAATTTGAAAGACAACCATATCTGAGCTTTGGCCGCTTATTTGATTTTCCTGTATATGAGGGTCAAAGTTGGAACAATTTACTGAGAACAAAGTAACATTCCTACAAATGAAGATCCACCATGGTGAACTCCCACCAGCTCCTTCAGAAAGTAGCTGCCACTCAACCTGTGCACCCCAGTGGTATTTAATCCTCAGCTCGGGTAAAGGAAAAAGCCTGTTCCTCAGTGCTCTGTCAGAGACCTCAGTCTAATGTGCTCTGCTCTCAGGAATGGCTTCTAAATTTTGCCTTGCTTTGTGCCTCAGTTACTCAGGAGCTCCACAATAAACTGCAATGATCTCCAAGTGTTCTCCAGAGTATGAGTTCACTCATGGATGCTGGTGACACACACAGGCAGGCACAAAAATACAAGAGGCTGTTTTGTGTCTTGCTGCAACTTGACCACACATGACGCTGGTCCAGACTGGAAATGATAATCATCTCATTCCCTGGTATGCAGATCCTTGAAAGTGCTCATTCCCCTTGCTGATCTTTCCTGACCTCACAGATAGGGTTGCCACATTTATGCTCATTAGCAGACCTCCTTTTGGGCCACAGAGTTAATCATCATGGTCAGGCTAGATTTATCTGGCAGAGGAGACAGAAGGCATACTAAAATATCAGACTTCCTTGAACTTATCCTCTGAGAGAGCACTTGAGTGAATTAATAAAAGCAATTGAGTCACAAAGTAAAGCAGACCATAATTTCTTGAAAATAATCACAGCACAATGTTAGTATGAGCAAATTAAAATACTAGAGAAAAGTGTCTGAATTTATACAACAATTTCACTTGAAACATAAATCTCACTTTATGAGAACAGAGAAGACCCAGAGAAGTCAGGTTCAGCTCACAGAGGGCACCTTTCCTCCTTTGATTCATGCATTTCAATTAACAACAGTAATAAATATGCTTCACACAATCCATATAAGGGTTTTAATTGTTGAAGTAGTAGAGAAATTTTTGCAGCAGAACAAGCAGTTTTCAAATCTTGTGAACCTCAAATCTTGTGAGCCTGTTCAGCTCCTACAAGATCCACAATGCACCAGTTAATGGTATCTGGTAAATATTTTAGTATTTTACTGTGAGCAAGAATTGCGTGAATACAATACTGAAATTTATTTCTGATATTGTTCAGAAAAATGCATGCCTTGGAAATGTTGCTAATGAATCATCCAACTATGGTGACAGCTTCACAATTTTTAGTGAAAAGTAATTGTCTATGACTTCTTTGAGGATTGAAGAAATTACAACATGTCCAATACGACTGGATTTTTCATCACTTAAATTTGTTGCCACTACTCAGTGTCAGGCTGGATAGAGCTTTGAGCAATCTGATCAGCTGGAAGCTGTCCCTGCCCATGGAAGTGGGGGTTGAAACTAGGTGGTCTTTAAAGTCTCTCTCAATGCAAATAATTCTATAATTCCATGATAACTCAATGATGGGATCACATAGCCTTCCTCCTGTCTCCTATCTAAAGGCAAAAGAATACCCAGATGTAATCCTGGAATTTCATTTTGAGATTATATCCAGAGAGAACAATCATAGAAGAATTTCAAATTTTTACTTAGATCCTAATGATATTATGACTTTGTTCAGCAAGTGTTGACCATTTGCTGATGACTAGTGTGTAATTCTACAAAAACTGAATTGCAAGATTCACGAAACAATTCAAGAAACCAAGAATGAACATTACCTTGATCATAAAAATTCCATTTCCTGATGAAAAGAGAAAAGGGCATGAGAATAATTTGTTATTGTTTATTTTGTTTTGGAGGAAGGACACTGCTTTCCAGACAACCATAGTTAATTAAATTCTGGTGGTGTAAGAGGCTACAAGAGCCTCATGACATTTGTTCACCTCTACCTCATGAGCTCCTTAGCAAATAAGCTTTTTACAACCTGTCGTAAATTGCACACAGCATTTATTGTATTGTAAAGTCCATCTCTGATGGGAACCTCTGAACACCAGCATAAGACAGTGAGGTACAGCTACTATTAAGATTCTTCCACTAAAATAATTGAGTAAAACAAAACATGGGAGAATATGTCTTGTAAAAGATGCACAATCTAGCCTACAAGAGAAAACTTGCAAAAATTCTATAGGAGAGCCATTAATAATCGTGTTTAACAAACATGGCCAGAATCAGCAATTTTAGTTCTACTAAAATGGCTGATTGCATCTTCAACACTTTTTAAAATGGTTTATCAAATGTTCTTCACATGTTTGACAAGGTATAGAAGGCTTGTAAGCCTCGATAAAATATCCTGTCTGTGGAAAACAGCAATAAATTATGCTGCTGTTTAACACATCCCAGACTTTATATTGTACAAAGAAGTAATGTTGCAAAATATCTCAAAAATGAGTGTGAAAGGGTGATAATCTATTTTACCATTAATTTGCAAGTTGTCATGCTGCTGTCATTATTGTACTGGAGATAATGTACTGTTAATTTCAGCACCACAAAATTATGTATTGTTTCTTTTAGAAATGACTATCAAAATGGAAACCCCAACAGGCTCAAGTAATGGAATCCTCTGAAATTCATGCAAGGGGTCAAGAAGATCAAATAATATAAAACACATGAAAAGGAAGATGCAACTTTAATTTTAGAGAGGTAAGAATGCACACACACCCCAAAAGCAAGGAGCAGGCAATAGGTACAATCTAGTGAGGGTTATCAGTTGCTCCTTGACATGGTCAAAAGGAGATTAATACAAATGTTCATTAATTCAAGAAGGTATTTGTAAAGATGAGTTTATGGTTTATACCACACAAAGTGTGAAAGGTTTATAGGCCTCCTCTGATCATGTTGCTTCTTGCTATTAAGGGACTCAATATGTCCAAAGGAATGATGTGCTTTACTGAGCTGGATTTCTCTACAAATCAAACAAAATTAAAGAAAGACTGTGAATTTGGTTTACCCTATTAAGGAAAATGTTAAAATTGCACACTAAAAGTTGAAAAATTATTGAACAATTAGTGAGTTTCTGTTTGAGAGTATACTCAGCTGGTCCAGCTTCTCTATGGACTCAGGAAATTTTCCTTTCTTCTTTCGCCTCCTCAAGGGAAGTTTTATTTCTTTGGCTAAAAAACTCTTGTTGTTGAAATAGGAATAGTTTTTCATATGTCCTTAATTAGACTGAAAGGTTAGACAGCTACTTCCCAAACCATAGCTGCAAGTAAAGGCCTCTTATTTTCCATATCCACTACATTTTATGGTTAGTGCATGCCTTTCCACACCACTGGATTTTCCTGTTCACAAAGTTGTCAGGGACTACAGTGAAACTTCACGCAGTGATCCTTGCATTAGACTCAGCACTTACAATTTGTGCTTAGCTTCATCCAAAGAGTAAACACACATTTCTTACACAGGTTACAGACTTGTATATTGGAGCTTTTTATTTTAAGCCAAGTTCCTGTATCTTGTGTTTCTTTTCAGAAACCCTGCCATCAGCAGTTGTCCATTTTGTGACCCCAGTTTGGAAATAGCATTCTTAAAAGATATCTCTATTCATTACAGTCTTTGTAGCATACACCTTCTCTTAAGATTGCTTATAAACTGCCAGTACCTAAAGATAAGTACAATCCTCATAGTGGATTTTTGGTACGAGTTAGGTTACTTTACTAAATCACAGTTTGTGTAGATAAAGCACATGAAAGAGAACTCATCTTTTCATTTCCACTACTACTTCAGCTGGCTTTCTTCACTATCTATTTATACTTGAATAATAAAAAAAGCACTAGGAAGTGATAAAAATAACATAATTTAAAAGAAATTAAGTATGAAATGCTAAAAATTACTTTAGTCTTCTTACAGTGCAGTGGTGGACTGAAAAAAAAAAAAGTGAATTCGACACATTGACAAATTAAATCCCTTTCTAAAACGTAAAAAAGCCTGCCTCATGACAATGCTTTTTAATGTTCAGGTAAATTAGTTTCATGTAAAGTGCTTCATATATCATTTTACACTTAAAAGAAATGGTCTTTGACATTGTTTTAGGAATGCTGTTTTAGTCTTTGTAAATTATAATTGAAATTGAGTAAATATAAAGCTCTTCTTCCTGTTGCAATGAATCTATCAAATAGAAGCACTCAGTGAAAAATGTTATGTGATGATATCATTAAAGCATTTAACATCAGGATGCTGCATAGACAACTGCAAATAAATAATTTTTCATTTTAAAAAATTTAAGTGCTTACTTTTGCCAAAGCTATAACTTTAATGCAAATGTGCCTTTTACTATGTGTAAGTACTAAGAGCATAGGACTTTTTGAAGGCCATCACCACTTCAGTACCATTGGCAAACAGCCCCACACTGACTGATGCTGGGTTCACTTATGTTTGTATAGCTAATGTGCCATTTTGACAGCCAACTGCAATTCAAATCCCTTTTTCAATACCACCTGTGATGTAAATTTAACTTAATCCTGATTTTTGTGGCTTACTAACACTGAATCCAGCAGAGAATGTTATCTGTTTGGAAAAATTCACATCAGAGTTCCTCTTCATAAGCAGTATGAAGAAAGAAAAAGTGTGCATCCTGATAATATTTTTTTTTTTGCACACCATCTCAGTTACAGTCTTTGTACAATGCTGAGGCTGGGTTCCCTCAGATTTTTAGTTTGGATTCCCAAACGTAAAGAAAATAAAACAATAAGTCCACTTCAGTCACTTATTTTGCAGTAAGCAGATACCACATTGCTGGGAGCATTTGCTTGGGGTAGCACAGTACAATGAAACCCAACACAAATGTGTCCAGATGTTATTTCTCAGTGTCCTTATCAATTGTTTAATTTCACAGTCATGAAATGTTTCTTTGTGTGATTACTAGAGTTAGGCATACATGATGCATGAATTAGAGAGCTGACAAACCCTTGAGAAAGTGCTCAGCACAATGGCACCATCTACTTACTCTATTCAAAGAACCAAAAATGACATTCTTCTCAGGTGAGAAAGATGGAGACAAATGATGGTATCTTCCTAAGACTGATGGAATATATTCAAAATCACAAAAATCTTGTGCATTTTCCCCTGTGTTTTAGGTTAAAATGCAAAAAACATAAGATCAATTTATCCAGTCAGAAATTAATTTCTGCATATGGACTCTTCCTGGGACAGTTATAGTCATGCTTCCATAAAGTAAACCACTAACTAAACTCTTCAGCAAGGGGGAATAGACAGTTGTGGAGGTTATAATTAGTAGGTGAATAAAAAACTCTTACATGAAGAGGATCAATGGGATTGATGATTTATTTTCTTTTCCAGTACATGAAATAGGTGACATCAGACAAAAGAGAAGTTAAAAGCAAACAAAATAAGGTGGTTTACCACATAACACGGAGAGAAGATGTGGAATTCCTTGTCATAAAATATATCTGCAAGAAAAGTCTGCATGGATTCAAAGGATGAACAGACTAGCACACAGGAATGAAATCAATTGGGTGTTACTTAAATACATAAAAACCATTTCTGGTTCACATAATTCCTGTAAAAATTTAATGCCTGGGAGAGTAATAGGAGCAAGTAGAATTTATATTTGCCCAGTTTGTGTAACCTTCCCTTAGCTCTCTGCTGGCTATCAAGGAGAGGTAGTTACAAAGGCAGAACTTTCATCCCAAACAATGTGACTGAAATAATGCTACTGTTTTATCCTGACTCATGATATCTTTTAAGAGTTTTCAAATTATGATAAATCATGGTTTCAGTTATGTCCAATAAAAAATACAGCCCCAGTGCCACATCTCTAATTACAGATATAATTATATCTGTGAGGAAGGGAGAACTTCAGAAGGGATAGTGACCCTGCAAGATAGGCTTGAAGAGTGGACAAAGGAGGAGCTTATGAAGTCCAACAAGTATGAAGTCTCGCACCTGACAAAACATAATCCAGGAATGCAGCAAGGCTGGGATATATACCTGGCTGGGGAGAAGCTCAGTAGAAAGGGACCAGGAGCTTCTGATGAACACGAGCTCCATATAAGCGAATAGGGTGCTGCTACAGCAAAGAAAGTCAACAGGACCCTGCATCAAAGAGTGCTTCAGGAGCACTTCAGAGATAAAGAAATCACTGCACCACTCAGCTCAGTGCTTTCCACACAACACCTGGAAATTTATTTTTGTCCCCTCGATACAAAAAAAAAAAGTGTGAACAGGGTGGAGAAGGTCCAGAGAAGAGCCAAAATGATTATCCAAGGACTGAAAAGTTTGCCATGTGAGGAAAGTCTGAGAGAACTGCTTTGTTCAGCCTTTTCATTCCTTTTACAAGGAGTGCCATCAAAAAGATGAGGGGTACAAGTTACTCCTGGGGAGATTTTGGCTTACACTAGAGGAACATTTTTCACAGCAAGGAAAATCAGCCACTGGAATAATCTGCCTAGGTAAGAGGTGTATTCCTGAAAGTTGGATACTTTGAAGACTTAGTTGAACAGATTGCTAGGCCATCTTGTCTACATTTGTGGTTTTGCTTTTGTCAAGGAAGGTTGGACCAGATAATCCTTCATGTCCCCTTCCAACCTGGCATTCTATGATTCTCTGATGGATTCTATTTAGATTAGGAAATGAACATCAGTCCCAGATAACATTTTAATCCATTGTGCCAAAGGCTGTAAATACATGCACACCAGTAAGAGCAATTTTGTCCCATGTAGCATACGGACAAAATTAGTTCCAACTACAATTTTACTGGCTTCAGAATGGCCTCCCAAATGAAACAATTCTGTTCATTCAGAAGGATTCACACTGCTGTTTCAACTCATTGCTCTTCATATCCAGCAATAAAACAGAAGCTCAAATTCTGGTTCAGTTGTATGACTAGCGCAGTAAAATACAGTGGAATTATTCTTGGTTTACAGTGTAGTAAACAAGTGAATAAAGTTCATTTCAGGAATGGCAATTAGTTATTCAATTCAGACCCAATTATTGATTTTATTGCAGAACATCTCATTCTTGATTTAGATGCTATTTCCAACAGTGTTCAACTATTTTGCATTTAGCTTTAGTATTTAGTATTTAGCACATCTGTCTAAATCCATAACTTTCACTAAGAAAGAAGAAGCTTATTTGGGATGAGAAGAGAGTAGGAATATCCCAAAAGAATTCTCATTTGGGATGAGAAGAGAGTAGGAATACCCCAAAAATTCCCCCAAAAAATCTGGGAATACCCCCAGATTTTTTTCAAATTCTGAATATCAAAATCTGTAATTAGCTTTCATGGCTGGACAGGTCTGATTGTTGAGATCGTCTCAGTGCACATAGATTACACATTGATAATTTATTAATAAAAAAGGAGAATTAAAGTGCTCAGATACATATGAGACTGTGCAATGTCTCCCCATGTCAGAGAATGATTTATCCTGCTTCTATCAGATGATGCTAGTTTGCTTATGCCAGAGATAGTGCCCAGCTAGTCCCCCATTGTGGGGATTTTTTTCACTGAACTGAAAATTTGCAATCAGAAACAAGTATGTGTATTCTGCAAACCCAGCAGATCAGATCAGCTCAGTGAAAGCACTGAGGTGAGCCCCAGAGGCAAGTTCCTATGTGGTGCAGCTGGGAGCAGGGCTGGAGGGGCTCTGGGAGAAGAGAGGGCAAGATGGAGCTGCTCTTTACATCCACAGCACATGGACACACAGATGGACACAACTGCACCACGCAAATGTGCAACAGCAACTTCTGGCAGGCTGCAACATAATCCTCACAGTGTTTCATAAACAACTTCAGGCACCAATTAACTATTTTGTCTTAAGGCCCCCTGGGCCCTAGACAAGAAAGATGCTCTGTGCTGTAGATCCAGCCAATCTGCTCTGTGCAGAGACACCAGGTCATTTTGGTTATTTTGCCGCAGGGCCAAGAATCCATCTGTGTGTACTAAGCAGCTTAGGCCAATGTGTTCACATTCTGGATGGATTAAAAATAACAGTCCCTGTATGGAAGCTTTTAAATGCTGTTTAAAACCTAACCCTCAGCTGTGTGTTATCCCAGATTCATCTTCCATCCACTCTACTTATCTTCATTCTCTATTCAAATCTGGTTAAATATGGGGTTCAAAAATAAAAGCTTATTTATTAATGTTTTAAAACAGTCTTATTTCACCAATTCAGAAGCTTAATATTGGCTTCAATTAACCAAACTTATATTAGAAGTTAGAGAAATGCAGTTTCTCCCCTTCTTTTGTCACTTAGACAAACAGTGAATTAAGGGGTAACATTTCAATATGTATTTGAGAGACAGAGATTTGAATCAAGTAAAAATTTATGGACTGAGAGCTTCCAGAGTTGTTTTGTGAGACACTGGAAGCATTTTTGATTTAAGCTATAGATACAACAATTCCAGAGGTTTGTTTGAAACCCAGACAGCCAGTATATTATATTTATCTGCCATCCCCACTTCCCTTCTGCACCTTTAGTATGGATATGGTTCAATCACATCTCCTTCATTCAGGAAAAGCTTGGGTCTGACTTTTATAGTTGGCATTGCTTATCAAGTCACAGCAGCTACATGCTCCTCTTCAACTCCACTCCCTTTTTTAGATGAGCCAGAAGGTCAATTTGATGACTAAGGACAGTAAAACTCAGTTTGTCATTCTGCTGTGCTTCACAGCTGTGCTGCCTTGTTATTTTTAAGTCTCTCTTCCTATGGTAGGATGTTCTTGTCCCCATATTTCACTGTCTCCCAGGGGAACATCCATCCTCTTATCTGATACCTCTTTGCCTCCTGGTGACATGTTCTCATTCTTCTCTCCATCTAGGTCCTGCAGGCCTGACTTCATTTTCTACAGTATTTTCAGTGTTTTGTTCAGGCTTTGTTTTGGTTTGCTTTGGATTTAGAACATGCTTTTTTTTTTTTTTTTTTTTTGGTGTGTGTGTGTATTAGAAATAAAATTTTACTAATTCTGTCTCTTTGTGATATCTAGTTGAGTCAGGTTCCTCCAGTCTGCAAGAAGGGCCCAAGTTTCTGTGCTGCTCTCTACCACAACTATATATATATGAATTCATACAGGCAGGAGTTCTGCCACAGGGTTCAGTTATTACAGAAATCAGAAGTGGCTTTACCCCTATCAGCATGGAGGCAGATGGGCAATGATATTTGCCACACAGGAAATTCATTGGGAAATGGGAGGCAAAAAAAGGATTGGGAAGAAAAGTGCTAATGTGAGTCACTGATAACCTGGAGGCACAGAGGAGAGCGTCACTTGTACATCCTGACAAACTTAGTGTGATGGGCCAGGCTCTGACTCTGGTTTTGACTGAGTTAATCCAGGTCCTTTCCTTTTAACTTCCATTTAACAGATGGTTATAAAACAAGCAGAGACATCTTCTGTGTTTGTGGGAAATGCTGTGTCAGAAGCTGGTCACCATTCTTCCCACACAAAGAATTCTGACTTTACACTAAGGTGGACATTTCAAGTGCTTCCTTCACTCAGGGCTCTGATTCAGCATAATCCTGCACATTAAGGAGGTTTCATTTCTTTGCATATGCTAAATATAATTTCTGAAGGCACTAGCTTCCTGTGAGACCTCTAGAATCCCTTTCATTAGTGCATGCAATCTGTCTATACTATATTATCCCTTAAAAAGAAACAAAATAAACCACAAAACCCACCCCCGCCAAAAAAAAGGTTATATGGGCTCTGAGCAATCCTTATATGCTGAAGCTGATGGGAAAATTCAGATGACACAGAAGCTTATTGCCTAAAAATATTTTATCATGATAACTGGTTAGGAAGCACCCTTAAATCAGAGGCAATACTATTAGAAACATTTTGCTGTCCTTGTTTAATATTAACACTTCAAATATAGCAATATGTGATATTTCTTCCAACTGTTCCATTCAGGTAATGAAATAGTATTTTGTCTTGCTTGGCTTGGACGCACTGTTTTCCTTCTGTTCTATAATCACCTTTTAGATCTGCTGTGATACAAAAGTGCTCCATAAGTTGTGAGGCTGGTGGAGAGTATTACCAGAAACCAACACATACATTAGCACATCTGCCCACACTAGTGAGGATTCTGCATGATGGACGGCACATCAATCTCCAAATATTGAACATGATGGTGAGCACGGTATCCCCAGATTTTCAGGAACAGACACTGGATCTTTTTGTGTGACCCAAGAAGAAACTACCTCTATGAGCTGTACCAAGATAGTTTCCACTAATACCTACTGCATTTGCGGGGCTGGTTGGTTGTGGCTTTTTTTTTCCTCACAGTCATCTGGGCAGTCTTCTGTTTTCAGAATCCAAATATACAACTGTATTTTTTCTAAGATAAAAGACACTAATGGGATCCTTGATAAAGATATGCAACAGAAAACAATGTAGGCTGTTGGCAGTTTCTAAATCTCCCTGCTGGTTCACTGCATACCATTATTCTCTGTTCCATGACATTTACTGCTGCTCATGAGAGATGCTGTATGGGGTTGCCAAAGATGCTATCAGAGAACAGCACTATTAGAGAATCTGCATGAATGTGACCAGACAACAAATTTAACATTTTTCAGTCAACAGACTATAGTTCTTGGAAGAAAACTGTATGGTGGCAACAACAAAGGAACAATACAAAAAAACCAAGCAAAATAATCCCAGGCCTCTGCGTGGAAGGGAGACAAACATTCTGACAAACACAGGAATTAATACAGAAGTTTTGCACAATTGTGGCTTAGGCAGATTTGTTTTCCCAAACAGATTCATCCATCCTTAATCAGCAGCCCCAGCTGTCCCTGCTGGGAAAATCTGCATCTCTTTTTCTGCTTGTTGCTGGCTGTGCTGAACTGGCATTTCTAAAAGTAATTACCCCACAAAGTGTAGTCGTACACTCAGAAATAGTAAGAATTGTTAATTCTGTGCCAGCTTGGCTGATTTGCCTAGCTGAAAATACCAGTTCATCTCAGCAAGAGAAGCAAGACTCACAGGGTGACAAGGGAAGCCAGGACTTTGCTAACAGGGACAGGTTATTCAGCAGCTGACTGGGGAAGGGGTGCCTGGCTGCTTATGAAGTGCAGATCCAAGACAGTCTCTAGTCTACACTTTAGAGAAGTGCTACACAAAAGAAAGCAAACTCTGCGTGTGTGTGTGTGTCTGCATCTGTGTCTGTGTGTCTGTGTGTCTGTGTGTGTGTCTGAGCATGGACACACCTGCTCAGCCTGGAGAATTGGTCTGGAGCATGAGTCATGTGAGGAGTAGCTGAGGGAGCTGGGGGTGTTTAGCCTGGAGAAAAAATAGGCTCAAGCAGGACCTTATCACTCTCTAAGCTACATGGAAGGAAGCTGTAGCCAGGTGAGGGTCAGCCACTTCTTTCAGGTAACAAGCAAGGGAATGAGAAGAAATGGCCTGTAGTTGTACCAGGAGAGGTTTAGACTGTACATTAGGAAAGAGTTTTCAAGTATTGAAACAGGGTGAACACAGAACTAAGCCGTTGAAAAATTAATGCTCTTATTTACTGCAAATCATTTCTAGTGATAATATTCTATTATCTTTTGAAATAATAATTTGATTTGAAAAACAGAAACCTTTATTGTGTTCTACCTATAGTTTAAAAGCAGTGATATACTATAATAAGAAAGTAGTTTGCAATGCAGAAATCAAAATTCAGTAGGCAAACACTTTAAATCACATTGCAGCTCAGAAATATGACGGTATTGTCTGCTCTTATTTGTATTGTTTAAGCATGAACTGCACAGCTATTATCACCTCACAGACACATGCACCACATCGTCAAATTTGCATGAGAACAACAGCTGTCAAACAACAGTAATTACAAGAAAGTACCAGGGTGAAAAGAGGCAGCTATGAATTCACTTTGGCAAAG
This sequence comes from Setophaga petechia, assembly GCA_024362935.1. Taxonomy (NCBI): domain Eukaryota; kingdom Metazoa; phylum Chordata; class Aves; order Passeriformes; family Parulidae; genus Setophaga; species Setophaga petechia. The sequence continues at coordinate 2,635,090 of JANCRA010000074.1, read as the reverse complement.
TTACTGAATTCATCAGAATTAGTTTCTACATGACCAAATGGGATAGAATCACATCTATATCATGAGGGTCCAAGTACAAAAAAGTTAGCATTAATTAAAATGCTTATTTTCCATCTGTACTTTGCAAACAATTTCTACCCAGACTGCCCTGTTTGTGTGCACTCCAACAGGAAGTTCGCAATCCAGGCATTTCCATTAAGATCCACTTTTTCAATAACAAGATGTGGCACACAAAGAACAGTCACCGCTGGGAGCAGGAGATATCATCACTCTGGGTGCAAAGAGCCATTTGTGTGCCTCCAGGCCAGTTATGTGACAAGTCAGCTAAAATACCTCAAGAAGTTTTGGCCATGATCATGGGAATGACCTACATATATGATCAGTGACAGAGAACATCCTTTGTGACACCACAAAAGCAGAGATTGTGACAAAGCAAAGAAAATATGTACAAATAGGTCCTTACAGCCATTCGCTGACATTCTGCACCTGTGCTGGTCACTTCAATAAAACAACCAATGTGGCCAGATGGGAACGGACTTCCTTTGTCACACCTTCAGTCCATAACCATTTATTTACTTATTTATTCACTCACAGTGTATTTTGTACAATTTAGCACATTTGTTGCAATTCATCAGTGAGTCCAAGTCTTAGTGGAAATATTGGTTTTGTTTTTGAAAGGGTTTGTTTGTTCAGTTGTTTTGAGTTTTTTTGGGGGGTAGGGGGAGGTTAGTTGGTTTTGGTTTGTTGCTGTTTTGGGGGGTTTTAAAATTTTAATTGTTTATAATACCTACATTTTAGCATGTTTTGTGATTTTAACACAGCATTTAAATAAAGCACTCTAGAATGATGAGGTAAAAGGCAGCAATTTAAAATAGATATCTAAAATTTTGAAGTATGTCTGGTAAACCTTTTACAATATATACTACATTTGTTATTGTTTCATTATACTCATTGGATGCCCTTTTATTCCTGTTTATTTTCTCATTATAATTCCATACAATTATTCTTTATAATTTTACTTAAGTATGTGTATTATTATCTTCCAATACTAGAGAAATATAATAAAAAATTTTATATAGTTAGTAGTTCATATTACCCTGGGACCAGCACCTGAAATCTGTACTTAAGCCTTAATTCAGCCACCATGAGGAAAAAACATGATTTTTGTGCTCAGGCCAAATTGTCACAATTAGTCCCAAGAAAACCTGTTTTGTCCTTATTATTATTATTTTCTTCAGACAGCAAACTATGATCCTTGATGCCAAAGGCTGCATCACAGTCTAGGAAGCACTGGGATGTTGAGTATCTGTGCCAGCTATGAATGATACATGTGAGAGGAGTGAGGTTGTTCCGTGAGCAGCGTTAAAGTAGGTTTTGATCATCTGATCAAAGAGGGCTGTAAATCAACATAGGCTTTAATGTAGTGAATATAAAGTTTTGTTCCTTCCCAAATGGAACTGAGCTGCTGTATGTAGGGCAGGGCTGTTTATAACATAGTGCACTGCTGCTTGAGCTGTCATTTTGTACTATGTGCAGAGGTGCTTCAAAAGAGCGAAAAAAAAAATGCTTGCAAATATAGTTTAAGGGTTTTTTAAACTTTGAGGGACCTGTCTGGCTTCGATGCTTAGGCAGAAATCAGAATTTTGTGCTTCTATGATGTAAACATTAGTCTTTTATTTTCATAGGTTATAGTTTTACACTGACTTCAGCCACTGCAAGTAAGAGCCACTTTCATAACATGTGAGGTCCATTTAAACACCTAAAGGGTTCTTAGATGAAGCTATCTCATGTCTGCTTGTCATCTAGGTCAAAAGAGCTGGCTGTGTTCTGTATTTGGCCTCCTAGATGTGTTGAAGGAATTGGACACTATAAATGCCAATCTCTCCCTGCTGACTAACGGAGGAAGTTATAGCTACCAGTGTAGAAAGAATAGACAGGGCTGCTACATTCAGTCACCCTTGATCTCCTCAGAGTGCAAGAACCTCTCTGTGCATGTAACCAGGAGAGATGGGTGTCTGAGTGAGTGGTGTGATCTCCAGGGATGACTACTGTACCATGTTCCAGGGTCCCCAGGATGCCTGCCAGAGACTTGCTTGGATTCAGAGAAGGGACAATTTGTCCATGCACATGCAGAGAGACTAAATGTTCCAGAGGAACCGCACATCCAAGCTTCTTATGTCACTTGCATTGACTAATAGGTGACATAAACCCTGCCTTTCTCATTCAGCTTGAATCATGCAACACAAAAATAATGGCTCCATGAAAGGCTCCATGAAAGAAACCTATGTTTAATAGCCTCACACAGGCCTTCATTTTGCTTCATACTAGGTCTGTCTCAGTCCATGCATGAATTATCCAGAGTATTTTCTCTACCTTAGTACTGTTCTACCGGAGTTAATGCCCATGGGAGCAATTGTTTGGAAAAATGAAGCATGAAAATCAGTTTTGCTTTTAATGTAGCTGAAAATAATTCTAAAGGGTGAATGACACAAACTCCATATTCAAAATAGAGACCTAGAGTATTAAGAAAAAGAATAGGAAAATTATCTGGATGTCAGAATTCAAACAAAATCAGTGAATCCCCATACTGAACATAAGCTCTTTTATTGTAGCAGAGTTTATTTGATAGTAAAGTGTCTTCAGGTCATGCATGTAAGATTAAAATTAAACAAAAAACCTACCCAAAGACAGATTAATATCCATTTTTTGAATGACCTTTTCAAATCTTCATGTGTTATTTCTACTTCTAGAGAGCTAAAGAATATGGACTATTTTAGAAATCTCTGTGGATAACACAATGAAAGTAAAAACAGTGAAGACACCAAAAAAATAAAGGTTCTACATTGCAGCTTGAGTCATAACCTAATTTTGCAACTCTAATTTTTATGTTCTCACAAAAATTTCTAGTTTATATAGAAAATTCATGGACATGGCTTTTGCCAAGTGCCTAGTAAATTGGCGTGTTCAGAAAGGTCTGGCAGCAAAATGCTCCTTCACTGAGAAGCTGTCCCATCACAAAGAAGAGTCTACTGCAGTTCTGTGCAATGTTCAGCATGTTCATTTGCACCTGCAGGCTCCAAGGCCTGCCAGCTTACAGTGCATTTACCTCTAGTGTACCAGACAGCAAAGAAATGGAACTAGCTTTACTTTAAATGTGCAATAGTGAGTTCTGGATAATATCCCTGTGAGTAGAACAACAAATGTGCAATGAGTTAGGAACAGATGCCAGTTCCTTAAATATTGACTCTATATTTAAGCATCTGCCTATGTGCACATAACTGGAGTTTCCCTAAAGATGAAGCCTTCTGATTTAGTTTGAAGGTCCTGTCCCTTTATCTAAAGCACAAATAAACCAAATCTTAATGGCCTATTACTGACTGTGTATTTAGCCTGGATCAGTTCCAGAATTTGCCTATTATTGTGGCCAAAATAAAGTGTGACTACAAGCCTTACAATAATTCATTATGGGTCCATTCCAAGTTCTCCTGAAGCCACTGTCTCTCCCTCCGACAGAATTTCACTAGTCCTAGACCAGCATTTAAGACAAATGCAATAAAAACAAAGCAGAAGAAAAAATTTCTTACATTTCTAGTGTTTGCAAACACTTTGGGAAAGTTGTCATTTTTCAGTGAAACCTTTTCATTTAAAGTACTCCCAGCCATCTCTCTTGGTGATAAGATGTAGAACCTAAGTTATAAATGGGATGTAAGAATGAGATACAAGTTTGTCCTACAGTTATAATTGTTGAATAGCTGTCTATGCGGGCTGTGCCTGCACATAAAAACAGTTAATTATCTCACTGATGTCACAATTTAAACACTGGACCGGCTTGAGACAGGGTGGTGGACTAAACCTTGAGCCACTGTCTTCACTATGGAACTGAGTAACTGTTACAAGAGCCCTCAGTTATTACAGGCAGTAATAACAAATCCCCTTGGCAGCTCATATCTGTGTGCCAACCAGTTTCTCTCCATTTCATTGACTCATATACTCTCTGAATCTCTGCCAGTCAGGACGATCCCGAGATGTGTTAGAAAATCTCTTTTCCCAGCCCAGTAGTTGAAGAAGGAGTCAGGATTCTTCAGCTGTGGTTTTCAAGGATGTTTATTTTTTGTTATCTATTACATTCTTTCTCTAACTTGCTGAAGTCTGTTCAGCAGCTCAATCCGAGGCACACTGCCCACCCCTGGGCTGGTATCAATATTTTATACTAAAAACTACGTGTACTTTATTTACAATTATTTTCCAATACCTATCACCTATGTTAGACAGTCTGTCTCTACTTTAGACCAATCCAAAAGTGCCAGCATCACACAGAACATGGAGGCTAGGAGGGAGAAAGAGGAAGGACAGGACATGCTCAAATTCCTCCTTTGAACCCGGAACTTCTGTTCTAAAAATCTTAAAATTCTACCTTTTCACCCTACGACAGCTAACTATCATTCTACTTAAACTCTCCTGACTTGTAATTCTTCATACAAAGCTGGTAATTTGTTCCATGGGTCAAAATCAAAGTCACAGGTGCCTTTGGCTTCATGCCAGGGTCTCAGAGCTCCCTTCCAGGGGCTTGAGCCATCCAGGACAGTCAGAGGGATGTCCTGGGTTCCGACAATATACCAGGTGAAGAAAATGCCATCTCTGAGGGTGCTCCTGCTCCAGAGCTAACTAATCATCCTGTACATTGGCAGGATTCTTGCCAATATTCAATAGGAACTTTTAAACATGCAGAAATCATCATGCAGAATAGGCATTTGGACATAGTTAAGATCATTAGGAGTTGATGGCAGGTAGTTTAAAATAATTCACAGCAATAGAAGCACTTTGTGATGAAATGAACACCCAGGACTTCAGGCCAGTTGGATGTAGGAACCCAGCAGAACAATATTTTGGGGAGCCCTGTCAATGCTGCTAGAGATACCATTGAAAGAATGATCATGACTCAGATAGTGGCTGACCATCTAAATCAAGAGATTTTATTCCTCATAGAGGCGTTATCCTTTGCAAAGCTCTAAATATATTAGGGATTTTTTTAGCAACTTTCTCTCCATGAGCACCTAAAGTCACATGTCTGTGTCTTCAATATGCTTCGTGTACAGAGGCATCGATCTGTCTTCAGTCATGTAGGCATTTATTTTTTGCTTGCTTGATAGTGTTTCTTTCACAGAAATTCATAAAAAAAGCTGAGGAGAAGTGCAACAATTTCTCTCAGCCAGCCTTGCTGTGAAATCAAAAGCAGAGTCACAGAAGAGCTTGTGATTGACTTTCATTCTCTCTGTTTTCAAATACATGGGGTATTTTCATTCTTTAGTCACTGATGACTTTTTCAGATTTCACCTTTTCAGATGACATTGACAAGCCTCCAGACTTGCAAAAGAGTAGAATAGTGGGTTACTACTATTACTACTGTAACCCAGGACTGAATTGATTAAGAGGACAGCTCATAGTACATTAAAACTGAATGAGATGGTCTTTTTGAAACATCAGAGAAAAAAAATTGGAGCTTTATTTTTATCAATTTCTTTTGGTTAATTTTATATTGAACTGAGTTGTCTAATTTATTATGAATCTGTCGTATTCTGCATTACCAATTTTCTTAGTAATTTGGTTCACGAGCAACATTTAATGAGTTTTACAGAAATTTTATTACATTCATAATTACTCCAAAGTGCAGACTTAATAAAAGTATTGCAAAGCATAAGTGACCATATGCAAGATCTACAGTAAATAAGAACCTCTAATCCATGGAAGATTGATCCATTTCATTTTTCCATGTTCAATATTATTTGTTGGGTTTTTCCAATTTTTTAGCTAATTGAGACTCATTAACAAATCTTTGCCTGGGGAATCTATTTACTTGCCAGCATAGTGTGTTTTATAGAATCATATAAAATACATCAAAGTTTTCCTATAAGGGAAATGTACATCACTAATAAATACAACAGGCATCCACAGGATATTATTCATGGAAGATATACAAATTAAATGCCATAAATGCCATAAATAATTAACAAGGGAAAAGAGTGGCTTTGTTTAATTTTTTTTTCTCAGCCTTCTATCTGATGCTGATAAGAACCAGGCATTGAATTCAATGAATAAAAGACCCATTTAGAAAATGTCTTGGCACACACCCTCTTGTGATTCTGACTAGGCAAAATCAATGCAGAGGCATACAAAGGGACAATTAGATAAGGGACAAGGAATTATTTTTTTCTATAACTAGCAAAAATGAGGTTATATTGGAACTAATTAGAACTTCTGAAAACAGTTACAACCTTGCTGCTTTCTCATACACAGAACACCAGCTCCCTGAAAAATAATACTGCTTTCCTAGTCTCTTGGATGAAAATCACACAAAATAACTTTCAATTCATGCATGTCAGAAATAAAAAGCGTGCCTGTCATGCTGGCTTAGTGACCATTTCCTCAACTCTTTTGCAAGGTAGTGGATCTTCGATTATGGCTCCAACTGCAGCAAAAGGCAAACCACTGAACCCTCATTTTTTCATGGAAATGGGCAAAAAATAGTCTATGTCTCCATCTCCATGGGCTGCCTAATATGGATGGCTGTATGGAAGGGAGGGTTGAAGTTCCACGCAATAATTCTTCTCCAGTTGCTGACATCAGAATGCTGATGTCAAGATGATCTCTACATTTGAGTTGCAGTATCATTTGATGTTACCCCTGGGATAAAACCACATAAACTCACTCTCTTCTCTAGACTGTTACTCAAGGCATAAAGTAGTCTTCCCCAAATGTTTGTGATTTAGGAGTTGCAAAGCACACATTGTAAAGAGTATCCCAGTGTCAGAACCAGTGTCAGCACAGCTTTACCAGTGCGATGCTAAGCCTTGGGTATTAAATATGATGCAAAGGCCAGAGTCCATGGCACGTACACACCACACTGGGGTGGCTGTTCATTGTTTGCTCCTTAGGGCTAGCTCTTGATATTTTTTATGGCTTTGGGCTGCTCCCTGCTAAAGCAATCCATTCAGAGTTCAGAGCTGTAGGCTTCAATCTGATGTCTAGATATATGCTTAACCTACATTATAAAAAAGCATAATATAAAATACCTCTGGGAAAATAGGCATTATTATTATGCCACCAATGTTCTATTTCCTTTGAATTCCAACTATCTGGAAAAAAAACCCTTCAGAACATTTACTATGTGCATTCACTAATATAGGCAGAAACACAGTATTGTGTATAAATATAATATGAATAGGCAGTATACAGACATATATTCTTTTTTTAGAATTTTATTGCCTTTATATTATGTACTTAGGGAGATTTTGCTAAAGAAAGTCCCAAAGAATATTCAGTTAATCTAGAAATTTACTGGTTTCAAATATATGACACTTTATATCATTTTAGGTGGGACTGCCTATTATATCCCATACATATACATTTACTGACTTATGTATTTAAAGCAGAAAAAGAATCTTATTGAGAACATGCAGATACATAAATAGTGATTTGTGTTACAGCCTGCACATGGAAGTGGATGCAGAGAGTTTCCTACAGATGAAACCATTGTAGGTGGTGAGAAGTGTCAGCTGTGCATGTGGAGATTTTCTGCATCCACATCTGTTTGATCCATTCCCTATTCCCTCATGAGACTGAAGTTACAGACACAGCCATATTTGTTTTCCATCTACAGCCCATGGATATGATTTTACAGAGTGTTCTCCATCTCACAGGCTGGCTGCTCAGATTGTTCTCTGAGGACAGGATTAAGACCCAGCTGAATTTTTAAGCCAGTGAGCAATTTCTATGAAAGAATTGGCTTTCAAAATAAATTACAGTTGTATTTTAGAAAAATAGAAATACAGTTAGCTCCTTTCTGACCTGCCTATATATTGACATGGTCTCTCTGGGTATTTCTCCTGGATTAATTTGCACCATGTGTCCAAAATGCCAAGATAGATATTGCAAGTGAGAGGTACATTATATCTAGGAAGAGACAGGAAATCTGATAATGATGGAGAAGGAAACACAAGTGTGAAAAAAAAGCTGCATCTAAAAGTTATAAAAGGCTAATATGGAAGTTTAGGCTTCTGATTTAGAAATGTAATATTTTTTCTCAAAATCAATGACTAAAAGTCTCAAGAGAGTTACCTTATCCTGTCAATTCATATATATAAAAGTATAAGGCATTTTTACAATGTTAAACTATTTGGGGCAGGGACCATTTTTGCCATAAGAACTGCTTCATAACCTCATCCACAGCACATGACATTTGGTCTGGATCTCCTCTGTGCTCTTTTTGTAGGATTGTGGAAACTGTTTGAAATAATTTTAGGGTTACTCTGGATCCGATGTGGCTGAGATTTCTGTAATATGCATCTGTGGCAATGCATTGCGTGTTCTGAAGAGGTTGAATTCGATGACCCAAAGATAATTCCAATCTGAATTGTCATAGGATCTCACGATACTATGAGGTATGCCGGAATGACCTTGGGATGTTTAAAAGCACAGGGGATGACACTGGAGAATGAATGAAAACAAATTTGGAGAAGTTGGGGGGTTTTTTGGGTTTTGGGTTTTTTTCCAGCTTACTTTTGGATATCGTTGCTGTTGTACCCATGAATAATGTTTTGGCATTGTCTTGGACTGGCTGGTAGGCATTTCTGTGCCAGAGTGCACTAATAATGGGTACTAGGGAAAATTAGTCTGAGCCATAATTTTTTCTCTTTACTTAGCACAGTAAATTCATGCACAGAAACTGCTTTCTTATTTAGAGGTAAAAAAAAAGGACCGTCAGTAAAAATAGCACTCTTCTCGGTGAAATGTATACTTTACAACATCAAAAGAGGCAAGATAATCTAATGGCTCTTTCTAGACTGTAATAATATGAAAATATAAATGGAAAATTTAATACACAGACTGTACAAAGTTACTAAAATCATTTTAATGTATTACTTTGTTCTCATGACACTCAAACACACTTCCAGGTCTTTGCTGACCACAGATTTTAGGTACTTCAAAGAAAAAGAGCTTATTGTTATCATCTTTTTCATCCTGTCTTATTTGCATTTATTCTTTCCTAAGTTTTCTTTTTTTTTTTTTTAATTAATGTATTCTTCTTTCTACTGGTGTGTGTCAAAAGATGGCACCTTTGTCTAAAAGGAAGATGTGGTAGAAGAGAAGATGCAGTTGAAAAATCTGCCACAAGCAATACAGAAGACAGACATGTTCTACAGATATTTTTGCTTATTATCTGTGACAAAATAGGAAAGAAGAGTTCTCTATTTAAAGGATAAAAAAGAAAGTTTGTCAATTCTGAGAAAGTGCATGAAGATTTTCAGCGCAGTCAGCTGACTTAAAAGCATGAGTCCCAAGAGAACTAGTTAGAGGAGATTTCTGAAACTAAGTTCTTATTTTGTAATGGTATATTGGTAACAGTGAATTGGAAAACAAGTAACCTGAAAATACCTCTAGGGATTGATAATAATCAGTATAATTACTTTGTCTGAAGAGACATAAATCATGGAAATACAATTTTACTTAACTTGTATAAATACAGTGAATAAAGTCATGCTTTATTCATGATTTTACTAATAAAGAACTAAAGATTTAAAAAAACCTTAATTCTTGTGATCTTTATGAAAAGCATCTCTCATGCAGGAAAGGTTTTGTTGCAACAATCTGTTAGATAGCAGGAAGTTATTTTGTTATTCTTTACCTCAGTTTCTCTGCAGCTTTCAATTAATATCATATGACATCTAAATATAAAAATTTTAAAAGAACCCAAACTCTAGTATGTTTTAGATAATTACCACAAAATAGATCACATTGTGTATTCCAACTTTGCAATAATTCTCACTTCCACTTGGCAAGTGTAACTTTGATAGAATAGATTTTCTTAAAGGTGTACCATGACAATTTTAGAAGATCTTCTAAATAGCTGGGATTTTATCCTACATGGAACATTTTGTGTCAACAGCCCATCGACAGGAAGCCTTTACTGATGACATATGCAGGAGTTTTACATCTTTGTAAAACACCTGAAAGAAATGCAGATGACTGTTCCAGAGTTAACTAATATACTCCAAGATCAGAAGCATTAGCTTAATTTACATAAACGAATAGGAACTAGGGAAAAAAAAAAGGTGAAGTTTTAGAATAAATGTATTCATAGAGGCACTATGTAAAACATGCAGTGCACAGTGGTAGGACACTAAAGTTAAAAATCTTAACTTTTGCAATTTAGCATATTTCTTATCAATGTGGGAAAATATTTACTTTGGATAGATACTGATATTATTTGCAATCAGCAAACTTATATTGAAAGGATCTATCTTTGGCAACACATGCTGTAACTTGGCTTCTTCATGGTAATTCTTTCAAAAATCTGTGAAATTCTATACGGGTTTGTAAAAATGGCAACTACCCATTCTCACCTCTTACTTCTCACGCTGCCTTTATGAAAATACAAATTCTCTTGATAGTGTCATCTCCCAGTGATGCACACAAAGTTCAGACTCTACCAGATCACACTGCAGTTGGTTAGATTTCATAGAACCACAGAATGGTCTGGGTTGAAAGGGACAAAACAAAAAACCCACAACGGTGACTTTTTTTCACTGATGAGTGCATGTAGTATAAATGCTTTGGGTCAGAATAACAGCCTCATCTGGGATCAGGAAGGATTCTATCAAATCCTATCAAAAAATGTCCAAAATACTAAAGATTTTTGTTACAGAGATGGTTTCTTGGTAGGAGCTGTTTAAATCTTTGACATTATGAATTCCTCACCCATTAGGGAAATTTTGGAGCAGGACCTGATGGAAATACATCCAAGTAAGTCCCCATAGAGCCAGAAAGCAAGTCCCAGCTTATAGAGTCAGAAATCATACAATACCTTTCATAAACTCATCAGGTTTATCTGTAAGGGTGTTTGGTCTTGTGACACTTTTAGTGCACTAGGTTATAAAAATATTTTTTTATAAGTATGTTTTTTTACAAAACCACAGTTAGAATCAAAAAACAACAGAAAATCCAGATGTCAACCCAAATCCTGGTCAAGGTCAATGTGATAAGGGTTGCTTAGAACTCAGTCTAGTCAGGCTTTGAATATCCCAAGGATTAAGATTCTGCTGGCTTTCACAGACACTGTTCAAATATTTGAACATTGTAATAATGAAAAGAAATCTTTGTATAGTTTAATACATCTTTCTTGAATACATATCATCAGAATTTTACTCCCCTCTTGAGATGAAAATTTCTTGGATTTATGCACAATGAATCTTGTGAAATCTGTGTTAAAAATTACTTGTACATCTTAAGAAGATGTTTGACTTTTTCACAGTGAAAATTAATAGTCTTTCATTGATGAGCTCCTGCGACCAAGGCCTTTCTCTTCCAGCCTTTTCAAACTAATGTATTCCTGGATGATAGTGGACAGGTTTGAAACTAGTCTTCCAAGTTTATTTTATACTATCCCCTTGCACTTTATGAATTTCATCCCGTTCCTATTTACCTCTGATGTCAAGGTCATTTAGTTCCTTCACTGTGATGAGGCAATACTCTTCTGTCCTCCAAATGATGCTTCCCAATTTTGCTGCTATGCCAAGATCATAAATAAAACTATTAAACATGACTGTTCCCAAAATTGATTTTTGAGAAATTTCATTAGTGTCTTCCTCCTAGGCTAATGTTTCCCTTTCAGTTAAGCTTGCTATCAACTCCCCACATTTATAGTTTCTCCACTGAGCAATATTGCCTTGATCTTAAACGTGTTAAATGTGTTTTCAAGCCAAATTATTTTCTGTATTTAGCAGCACATTTATTCTGCTTATTAATTAATTTTCAATAAAAGCCATCTAGTGTAATATCCAGCCTGATATAATCTACCTCTTCAAATTCCTCAAATTGCATAATCTCTTTTTTTTCTATGCAATGTCAGTCACTTCTCCTTCAAAATGATTAAATTGGTGGCTCACAGACTTTGTATTATCTCAGCTAATTATATTATGGAAAATCTGCAATTAAAGAAAAAACTCAATATATTGAGAGCTTTGTGGTGAAGAGTCCTTGAATAGAATAGAAACATCAAATGTTGGGACTCAATATGTAGATATTCAATATATCAGAAGCAGAAACTGTTGGTTTAGGCTTCCAGTCTAAACCTTGTGAAAGTGTGAAAGAAAAGTAAAGAAAGAACTTGGAAAGATTCTAAAGATATAGTTAAGGTTTCTTATCCAAAAACATTGAGAAGAAGGCTTTTTGTGACTTCTGTAAACTTTATTTGCAAATTAGTATGGTACCTGAGTACATTTTAACAAAAAATCTCCAAAAAAACAACAAAAACAAAACCAAAAAAAGACCCCAAACAAACAAACAACAACAACAAAAAAAAACAACAAACAAAAACAAACAAAAAACAATACATAAAACTACTGAAACAAAACTTCAAGGAAAGACTGGGTTTCTTTCTCAAATATTCTGATTGGTCTTAGCATTAACTGCTTCCTAATCATTCTGTATTCAGGATTCAGAGCATATCCACACTTCTTCCACAGCTCAGCAAAACAAACCTGCCAAAGTACAGTCACAAAGTATTTGAACAAAGACAAAATACCTTCCTTTGGCACTTTCTCTGCTTCAGAAAATAGATTAATGTCAGTTGAACAGAATCACTGTTAGATGAGTGAGCAAAGGAACTGTATTTCTCTTACACTTTCCCAACCATTCCTTTGTAGGGTTGACATGTTAACATTTTGTCCCAGTTTATTGTACATACTGTTATCATTCCCTGTTGGGTCTTCAAGATCAAGAGGTACAAATATAAAAGGAAAGGAAGCACTTCATCTTGCCACATCTATGCCTTAGTTTCTTATGTTCAAGTACAGCAAAGTGAGTAAGAAACAGAAAATAAACCATATAATTATTTTTTCCTTTTATTCTGATTGTAAAATTTCTCTGATCAGAATGTAAAGCTATTTAAAACAAACTATTTGGGTTTGGAATTATGTATGCTTAACTTTAAACTGATTCCCAGTGTAGCCAACAGAGTTATTTAGTATATTTTAGACAGAGTGTGTGGGTGTATCTCTGTGAGATCTGTACAGCAAAGAGTTAAAATGCCTTTGGTGTAGAATTCCTGTTCACTAAATTGCCTATTAAATCAACAACACTGATCATGCTGTTTTTACACCAAATGACCTACATGCATAGTCAGTGTAAATTCAGTTACCAATCACATGATTTCTTCCAAAATACTCCAAATTGTGATTGAGATTATGCTCTTTTGCTGTGTCAGTAACCACAGTCTGAGTCTATTTCTGGTTAGTTAACTCATACAAATAATTAAACTACATGAACTCCACAGCAGGCAGAAGCTACCATGAATACATGCAGCACATAGGAAAGTATAAGTGTAAATCCCACTGATCTACATCCCAAGAACAACTAAATACTGACCTACCCACAGGCTGAAGTAGATATGGTGCAGATTATTCCTGAGAGTCTGTGAATACAAGAATTGGAATTTGCTGTCTGAGCATTTAAATACTATACTCACTTTCTTGAATATTCTGCTATTAAACTCTCACTCCCAAAACAGTCCTGGAAAGAGAACTGAGATTGTCTTTTGAATTCGAAGAATATTCTCCCCCCATATGATCTCTAAAACACATTCTCATGTCTGTCACCTATATTCCCTTCAGTCCTAATTTTTTTTTCTTTGACCAAAGTGAGGGCAGGAGCTGTTTCCCACATCCCTCTCTTCTAAGTGCTGTGTTTTGCTTCACTTCTTACTTAAGGAAAACAAAAGGGAGAGAGAAAATTTCAAGGAGATAATGCATTTGACCTCTCTGTTAATATTCAAAATGCTGGTCAGGAAGGTTAGGAGCAAACATCAGCTTTCTTTCACACCTCTTAGCTCATTCTATAAAGTAATAACATCGTACTGGGAGCAGCCCAGATGCTGTGTAATGAATGCTAGCCATAGTTACTGCTGGCTGCTTCCAAGGATGCATTTATTTTTCTCATTATCTTACACACAATCTTCCAGCTATTGTCTGCTACCCCTGCTCACTCAGGAAACCTCAGAAAGTGCTAAAGATGTCAAGAAGCAATAAGCCTCATTTATTTTTATGGCCTTCATCAGCACTTTCTTTTTTTGCTTAAAGGCCTATAATAGAATCTACTGATTAGAATCAGCACCATATCAGAATATAGATATGATAGCGCTTTACTGAAGGTGAATGGGCTACTGAAGGACACTTTCTCCATTTGATACTTTTAGAGGATACTGAAGCTAAACAAAATTAATTGTGTTGGTACATTTCTACTTTTCTTTCTCCTTCTTGCTACTTTCCCAGGCATTTGGAAACTGATTAACTAAAATGCTAAGGAAGATAATCATAAAAGTCCTACTAATTGAAAGGGAATTAGTCAACTGAAACAATACCAGAAGGTAAGCAGTTAGATTTGATAGCTGTTAATAAAATGGTACAAATGAACAGAGAAACTTCCATGTTAAACACCATATTTATGACAGAATTAAACCAAGAAGCAAATAATTGGCTTCTGTTGGATTTTTTTTTTCACTTTAAATGCATCCACATAATAGTTACAAGTCAATATATGATGAATAGGCCTTCTGGTCTCTCCTCGTACAGATCTCAAAAATGTTCTGTTTTCAAACCCTAAGTAAATAAAGCTCATTTAATTTTTTTAAAATAATTTCTTTCTCTTGTGCAAATCTTTTTCCCATAGACAATCACTGCAAGCAAAGGTTTGCAGACTTCTATCCCAGTTCTTGTCAACAATTTCAGTTTATTGCAAATGTAACAGTAACTTTTCCACTAGAATAATTAGCACAAGAAAATGACAGAAGTAAGGCTGCACAAAAAAAGGATGTGGGGGATGCTTACAGTGCAATCACTAAATTATTGTATTATTGCATCTATATGCAATTTAAAATAGTTTATTCATATCTACAAAAAAATTCACCCAAAGTCTTCCTAAGAGTTAGGTGGTAATGCCCTCACAAGCTGTTTGTATGGAACAGACAGTGTACTTTTTATATATTCCTCTTATTCTGCTTTAACTTTCTTCCTCACGTTGTATCTGAGCTGTTCTGAGAGTTTGGAAATCTGGTCCCGACAGATTTACTGGTGGCATGGGAAAGCTACTGCTTTTGACTATCATCTTATTTTTTAATAAGTAAGGCTCAGGCTAGTACAGGGACTAATATTTTAAGAATAAGGTTTTTCTTGTTCAAAGAAAAAAGGCACTCTGGATATGAAAAATTGAAAAATCTTCCATGCTAGGACAGTCCATGAAGGAGTGTGGAAAAACCACTCTCAGTTACTGAAACTAAAAATCCAGTAGGTTATTCAAGTATGCCACTTGCCTCTCATATATATAACCCTGTATAGTGCATTTTCAGAGTCATGAAGGGTTGTTTTGTTTGGGTGATCAGGGTAAGAGGAAAAGTTGCTGCAGAAGATTAATGGAACAGCAATCTTGTGTGACATGGACAGATTTACTATACTTTCTCAGAGATTGCTTCACATTAAGACCAAGATGCAGAAATTAATCAGAAATCACATTCACAAAAGAGAAAACTCACACACTTTATGCTCTGAAAGACAAAAGAAAATGTTATTACTGTGCTCTAGATCGTATAATGTAAGTTTTTATTCAAACACAACTAACCACCTATGAAAAGAGAGAAAAAAGCTGATTCTTGATGCCAAGAACTCTTAGAGAATAGAGGGTTATAACCAGGATTCAGCTCTAAACTGGAACAAGCTTTCATTTTTTGTCTGTATTCATTATGGTTATCCAGCACAAGGGAATCATTTCTCCCAAAATCATGTTTATTTTCTGTGACAGCTTTCACAAAAGGATATGTAATATTTACAGCCCTCTAATGCAAGTGGTCAAGCATAAAAAATTTCCTGGCCCCAAGGTAGTGGCCTGTAAAGAGATCCGCCCACATTCTTTGCAAACCACACAAAAGACTCTAAACACAAGAAAGACTCTAAACATCACACTTGGACAAATCAGCCCTCAGATGTGCATGTAGAAATGCAAACCTTCGTGCACATACACTCACAGTTAATTATGAAGAAATAGAGTCCATTACTATAGTAGGTTGCATTTTCAGAGATTATTATCTATGATGAAATGTGTGATTTAACATGCCCTAAAATGTCCTACCATGGCTCTCACCAAGTCTTGCTTCTACAAATCAAACCTATTTCCTTCCTGCAGAGAGAGGTGTCACTCAGTGTTGAGTGTACTGAACTCTTGCCTTCACCTGACTGTTTTGGCCTTTGATTCTAGTTTTTGGTATGGTTTATACTTCAATTAGTGCTCTCAAGCCTAAGATTTGTGAAAGTCATCGATTCATGGAATCAACATTAAAGACCCTCTAGTTCCAATCCTCCTGTCATGAGCAGGGACACCTTCCACTAAATCAGGTTGTCCAGCCTGACCTTGCACACTTCCAGGGATGCAGCAGCCACAGCTTCTCTGGCCAACCTGTGCCGGTGCCTCTCCATCCGCAGTGTAAAGAAATTCTTTCTAATATCCAATCTAAACCTCCTCTCTTTCAGTTTAAAGCCATTGCTACTTGTCTTAAAACTCCATGCTCTTCCTGAAAGTCCCTCTCCAATTCTCTTGCACTCCGTTTAGGTACTGGAAGGCACTCTAAGTCTCCCTGGAGCCTTCTTTTGTCCATGTCAAGCAATCCCAGTTCTTTCAGTCTGTCCTGATAGGAAGAATTGTTCCAGCCCTCTGAACATCTTCGTTGTGTCCTCACTCCAGCAGGTCTACGTCCTATGATAATACAGCTGATGTTTTTATCTGAAAAAAAAACTATTCTCCCTTCTCTTCCCAACCTCACAGCAGTTTGGAAATTTCAGATCATGTTTTTTCAGGTTCATTACACCTTTGTACAGCAAAGCAATTCTTGAGTGCAACCCCTAAGCACCCGTCAGAGACCAGCAGCATGCAGTGCTGCGGGGAACTCAACCTCATTATGCACACAAAGTGTATTTGGGGGAATTTTAAGGGAGGAAACTTTTCTTTTAATCTCCCTACTCGGTTACGTACATAGTTTTATTAGAAGTGTGGTGTCATTGTAATTGATCTGTTTGAGTTCAGAGCAGAAATTAAACGCAAACTGTGAGTGCTAAAGCCACTCACCTTTTCTGAACAAGTTCAGTTCATTAGTTAGGAGTATTAAGATGCTGTAAATATCCTATATGGATGAACCACCTAATAAAAATGAGAAGCCAAAATTCCAGTATGAAATAATATCTCAGTAGGAAAAATCAAGCATTGCAGCATTATGCAGTGCAGTAGTGCTAAACAGGACATTCTCTGTGCACTTTTGACCAGTAATTTTCTAATTCCATGCAAGTATGTTATTCATATTTTTCACAAAGTTTACAGTGTTTTGGCGAATTTCTGCTTAAATAGGAATTTAGTTTTTGCTTTATTAAAAGTTTCATTATGGACAGATGGTTAGAGAGGAATCATACACACACATCCAACATACTTAAAGCTTTTACAATTCAGGGATAAAAACATCACTACAATCTTACTAGTCTTATCTAGTGAATGCTTTCCTAGGCAGACATAGACAGAGAGATGAAAATAGTTTTTCTGATATATTTAGGTTGATAATAAATTAAACAAATTGAATATTTTAAAATATAAATGCAAGTGAAATAAAACTGATTGAAATAGACTACATTCCAAGATCCTTATTAATGTAAGCAGGAGATTTTCAGGCCCTGTGGTTCCGCACTCTTGAAGGGAAATTAATAAATAAAGGTGTAAAATTTGAGAGTAGTAATTTTTTTAAAACTGTACAAAGCACCCAGATTGCATGTAAATCACTTGAAAACACAGAGAACTACAACTTATGTCAGCCATCTCTTTCATATTCAGAATCATTACTCTCTTGGACATGAAAAATCATTTTAGCAGAAGGGAATAAATTCAAGATAAGAAGTTTTAAAGTAATGACTAACTCTTGACTGTGAAGTGCTTTAATGACTCTCCTTGTCAGAATTCAGACTTTATTATTAACTCTACAGAATGGCAGCAGCCTGAAGAGATACAGTTACAAATCAATTTCACTGCTTTTTCATAATGAGTAACTAATTGACCTCAGTTTCTGATGGAGTCACATATTTCCTCCCATACTTTATTTTAATGATGTTTATATCACAGATTTAGCGACTGGACATAAAGGAATTGCTTTTAACTCTGTGTTGTCTTGCACAGCCTTTTAATGGCAGAAATATAAATCATTCTGAAAGTATTAAATTTATTAAATGGGATGTTTATTTAAACTTTTTATAGTTAAGATGATCATCATTTTGTTAAAGTATGTTCTTGATTTAGTTACTTTAAAATAAGGAAAAAAAAACAGGTTTTTCCACATAACACTCATGATTTTAGACTATAAAATACCTTAATTACTTACTATGTGGTCTTGAAAAGAAATTACATCAAAATTAACAAACAGCTTTGGCAAACCATGTTTACTACACTCTGTGTAATTATGGACAACAGCCTCACAAAGGTATTTGGAAAATGAATGGCCAAAATATATTTTTAAATTCTACTTCTTCTTTTCCGATTTCTATCTGCAAGAAGTTCAAACAATTTTCCACTTCTCCTTGGGTGTTTGAACTACTATAAAATGGAAATATTTGCCTTGTTCTAAACCAGAGAAAATCTAATGTAAACCCAGTTATCTTAAACAGGATTATTGCACCAGTCACACCTGACTTTGTAAGGTAAAAGAGCCAATATTTGAAAGACACATGCTTTCAGAAGTCCTTTGGGAATGTGCATTCACTTTAGATCTCATTCTGGGCATGATATAAAACAGAGAAGGGGAGAATGAAGAAAGCAGACACGAATAAGATGGCTGCAGGTTCACCTGCTTGTCTGCAGGTGAACCTTGCAACTGGTGGCCTTGCAACCGGTTGCCACAGAGCCGGTCTCTGCAGGTCTGGTGGCCATCAGCTGTCCATTGGAGCTATCCAGTGCTATCCAAAGGAGCTGTCCATTAGTGTGTCTCCACTAATGAATATATTTTGCTGGACCAGATATGGTGCCAGTGAAGTGCTGATTTTGGCGTGTGCAGTTGGGCTGTTGGGGCTGTATAAGGTCTGAGTAGGTGTGTGTGTGTGTCTTTGTGTGTGCGCCAGGACATTCCCAGAACTGCCGCTGGCTGGACCTGGACACACCGTACAGATGGACTTAGGGGGCTGCTACACAAACAACCAAGGCTTGTAGAGAACCAGGAGGAGGGATTGCCTGGGTGTGGAAGTGCATCAAAGTGTGATGAGACTAGAGGCACAGTGCCACTGAAAAAAAATTGTTTGTCTTCACTTGCTATACATTGTGTCACGTAAAGACAGGAAGAAAAGTAAAATTGCACTAGTTGCCTTAAATGTTCACGTTTAAGCCTAACCTTTGTACACAAATCAAAAACTCTAATTCAGCCATGAACTGTTAGTGGTTATCATTTTCACTTCTAATGTTATGAAAAAACAGTCCTATGGATCATAAAAATTTCAGTCACAGAATCACAGAGTAATAGAATGCTTGGTTGGAAAGGACCCCAAAAATCATCTAGTTCTTGTTCCCGCAGCCATGGGCCACCTTCCACCACACCAGGCTGCTCAAAGCCCCATCCAACCTGGCCTTGAACACTTTCAGGGATCAGGCTGCTCCAGCTTCACTGGACACTATATGTCTTGTAATACAAAGTCAGACATATAATTATATATTTTAAACACCAAACTATGAAATTACTGCAGCAAGTTAATTGATATGACTATGCCAGTAAATCCTAAAAAGATAGCACAAGGAAGAACACAACACACAAACAAATACCTCCAAAGCCAAATGCAAATATAGCAGCAACACAGGCATCTTTAGAAAAAAAAATTAAAAGTCCTTTAGCATCTTATCATGTCATAGTGACACGAATGCATATATTGGTATTATCCAGAAAAACTGAACCACATTTTTTCCCATAAAATTTCAATAATAGCAATTCACTGGGGGGAAAGAAGTAAGATATTCCTTACTTCACATATGAAGAACACAGCACTGCTGTGTTTGTTGGTACAAAGGTGTCTGTTCTTTTCTAAGAATTAAAAAAGATATATTTAAAAAACAACAGTACATCATAGATTGAGAGATAACTCAGGCTTGGTTCTCATATGCCCAGACTGAATGTGCAGAACTTTAGTGAAAAATGGGAAAATTTAATATAAAAAAAAAAGGGGAAAAGAAAGACATGTGAAGAACTCATTATGTGTGCCAGATCTTCTAGTCCTAAATTAATACAAGTCAGTGTGAAATAGTGCAGCAGTTGCAGCAGAGGAAGATGGGGAAAAGCTAAGAATTGCCACCAGAGAAAAGAAAGAGAGAAATATGAAGGCTCTTTGGCTTTAAAGAATCCTGAGAGAGCAAAAAACTATTCACTAAAAATTATTGGGCCATTTTCACATAAATGCTTCTATTTCTTCCAGGACAAAAAAATAGAAAGAGCAGGGTTTTTTCAAGCATAGTATACCTCTTCTCAGTTTTTCTTATAATACTATGTCAACTTCATACACTGATGGAAAAGCTAGAAGCACTAAAATAATGACTATGTTCCCTTACACTGATGTTTGGCAATATGGAGGAACAGCCATGATTTAAGCCAATATAAGCATCCAAAGGTCAAGAGATGACTTGTACTAAATCCTGTAATTATAGGTTACATAGAATCCTTAAGGTTGGAAAAGACTTAGATCATCAAGCCCAACCAGCTATGCTTTGGGTAAGCAATTTAGGTTCTTAAATGGAATGGATGTTTGCTCCTAGCTGTATTGAACTATGACTTACATCACTTGCTGTACAGTATGCAGCACTAAAACACATAAAGACATGCCATGCTTCTCCCAGGTTGCAGCCAGCCTGGAGCAACATCTTATGCTCTGTCACAACTGGAATTTAGAATGTTTTTGATGTGTCACAATTCTGCTGAAAGCTGTAGTGCAATCAGCCCCTAACTGTGAAGGAAACTGTGGTCAAAGTGTACCCTTTCACTGCTTTCATTGTCTTCTAAAAATGTTCCCAGGGCCTACAATTAACCTGACATGAAACTGGTATTTTGTAAGTATTATGTTAATTATATATTCCTATACATGCACCTATTTATCTGCAGCATTAAATATTCTCCATTTTATTTTGCAGAGGTCTTTTTTTCCCTTTCCTTTTCTGTACCACTTTGCCATATAAAGAAATAAAATAGTGTCTGAAAAATACTATTTCATACATATATCACTTAAATAATTGCATTATGTGTGCACATGTTCAAAAAAATCAAGTGGGGCACACTTTGTTTGAAGTGTCCTTTGGTATTTCTTCTTCATCAAAAATATAATCTGTATTATGCAAAAAAACATTACTTTGCTTTGTCCACACTCCCTTTTTCTTCCTTGTATATTAAAAATGTATTAAGGTGTTAAAACTGAAAACTTGTGTCATGGAACATGTATATAACACAAGCTTTCACTCATCTTCCATAATGTTAGAATGATCTCAAGTTACACAGTCAGAGATTCATCCCCCTATGACTTTGCCTCATTTAAATAACAGCCAATTTATTCCCAGTTGCTGTTTATCTCATTTTGAGTATGTTTAACACAAACAATCTAAATCTTGCAACAATTCAGTGTTATTAGTTTCTTAATGTATGCAGAGATGGGTGACAGACGGCAGGAGAAAGGAATGCTACAGGCAAGGGTGATGTCAGCAGTGTGTCAAAGTTGTGGAGCAGAAGAGCATTGATGGATGCATGAGGGGCTTTGTGTGAATGGAATGGAATGGAATGGAATGGAATAGAATAGAATAGAATAGAATAGAATAGAATAGAATAGAATAGAACAGAATGGAACAGAACATTTCAGTTGAAAGGGACCTACAAAGATCATCAAGTCAAGCTGCCTGACCAGTTCAGGGCTGGCCAAGTAAAAGCATATTATTAAGGTCATTGTGTCAATGCATCTTAAACACTGACAGGCCTGGATCATTGAACACCTTCCTAAGAATGCCTGTTCCAGTGTTTGAGCACCATCTCAGTAAAGAATTGCTTCCTCCTGTCCAGTTCAAACCTCCTGTGGTGCAGCTTTAAAACGTTCCTCCACATCCTATCACTGGACACCAAGGAGAGAGCTCAGCACCTCACACTTCATTTCCACTCCTCAGTAGCTGTAGGAGCAATGAGTTCAGCCCTCAGCAGATCCTGTCTGAAGTAGGAAAAACAGCTCCTATAAAGGGCCAGAAGAGTGATGCATTATTTTCTTTGTATTTGAAGAGAGCCTTTGGCTTTGTTAAGTTCATACTGACCATGAAAAATATTCTTCTTTCAGTTTTGGTCGTGCATACGCACAAATGGATCCTCAGGCAGAGTTGCAAAAAGAACCCCAACTCTTTATTTTAGGTTGTTTATTTAAATTTCAGAATTTATGTGTTTTGCATATTTGACTTATGATTTTTAAACAATCAAAGGTTTCTCAGCTCAGATGACAAACTGACACCAAGAGTTTGTGTAGCACTGGAACAGAAGTCAGATACTCACTTAAACATCACTATTAGCAAATATTTAAGGCAAATTAACACCAAACAAAATGGTTGTATTAATCATAGATGAGCATATTTAAATAAAGTAAAATGTAAGATTATACCTATAAATTATCATCTCAAGTAAAACATTTTCTAGAGAAATTTTAATATTTTATTACTTAATTACATGAGGAGTCACATAATCTCCTTTTTTATCTTTTTTAAAAATCTTTTCCTCCAAAAGAAGGGTAGTGAAATTTTCTTTTTTTTTCTTGCTGTCCCTTTCCTAATGGCTTATAAATATTTAGGGACCTTAATTAACACGTTTGGATATTTTGGACCTTAATTGACATGTTTGATAGGTGTTTGCTTGCTTTTTTAATTTGGCTAATCCTCAGGCATAAAATTTTTGTGGATTTTTTTCCACTGTCTTTCTAAAGTGCACTCACTGATGTACATAATTGTAATGCCATTTGTATTAAAACAGAGATGTTTCATCATTTTGATATTTGCTCAAGAGAATATAATTAAAGAGGGGAACAAGGTATGGGATATACTGCCTTGTAAACAAATCCCTGCAGACCTGGAGCCAGTGTTTAATCTGGCCAAACAATCTATAAACACTTCCAAGGATCCATTTCAGATTTTGAATGAATGACATCCACCTTGGAGTCCTCTGTCATTACCAGGGCAGTGATTCAGGCACTTTCAGAACATGTTTCACTCATCTTCTGAAGACAGACACATGACAATGAACAGAAGCATGTCTTAAAAAGTCTATTTCTCTCCACAAAAGAAGAGATTCTTGGGAGCCTGCCTGATATGTAGACATCTGCAATATGTTCAGGTAAGGTGAATTACTACCAGCACCCCTAGAATGCTTTGGAGTTGTTAAAATTTCTTGTCTCTAAATGAAACAAAACAATACAAAATAAATACAAAAAAATCCTAATTAAACAGCAACCAACCAAACAAAAAAACACCCAAAAAAACAAGCAAACTTGAGTTTCCCAACTAATGGTATTTGGGAAATTTTTCTAGTTTACTTTTGTCCACAGCGTGATTTACAAATAAATAATCTGTCAGTGCACAGAAGAATTTTGGAATAATTGATAGAACAACCCATATATAAAAGGGGTGTTTGGATCCACAGAAAGCTGCATTAATCTTTAGACCTTCCCTTAATGGCTCTGGCTCTAGCATTGATAGAAGGTATGAATCTTGTGTTCACAAACGACTGCATTTGGCAATTCAGTAACGTCACGCAAATTCAGACCCAGCTTGGAATGGACCTCCTCTGGTTTCTGGAGCTACTGATAGGTCTTAGTTCTCAGGGGAGCTGCCTGGTGTCCTGGTTCTCTACAGAAAACACTGCTTGATTGCCAGAGAGGCGAGAGAGTCCTCTGGGCCAGGGACAACTCCATGAGGTTACTCCTCTAGAGAGTTTCCTGATTTTTTTTTTTTAATCATGTGACAAAAGAACAGCCCCAGGATATTTGCTGAAGACATTGCAATTATCTCCAGCTTCTTCATGTGTTTCATCTGTCAACTGAGATGTTTTGGAAAGACTAATGACAGGGTAGGAAGAGAGAGAAGGTGTGTTTTCTGTTTCATAGCCCCTGGTCGTGAGGCCTTGGTTGTACACACTGGCCATCTTAAACCCCCCCTGGACAGAAGCAAGAAGGCAGTACCTGATCCCACAAATATTGCTTCAAGAGCATGCCTTATGGAAGCCAACTTCACACATGGCTAAGCAGTCCAACCATGACACTAGGTGAAGAAACTAAAATTTTCACAGAAAAAAACCTATAATCACACATTGACAGGGTGAAAAACAAATCCAGTTAATCTTTAAACATATTATTTAGCTGTGCATTGTGGAAGAGGTTTTACAGTGCCTTCTCTGAGCTAGAGAGAATTTTGATAACAAGATCCATGTTTACTCCTGAAACAATGTCCTACCAAGGTCATTGACATAGAAACCAAGAAAGAGAGAAGGATAAATAAGAGAAACCTGCAACTCTCTATTCCAATAAGCACTATATTTGTCTCTTCTGACCAATGAGTAAAGTGAAAACTTAGAAGTTTTTTGAATGTATAAAAAGCATGCATGTTAGAAAAAAACCAACAGTTTTGAAGTCTTCTGAAAATGGAGTGTGTTGTTTTGTATTGTCTCCATCTCAACCATGACCATCATTGGGGAATCTAGCTCTAACACATATGCTTAGGTTTCTGCCAAATATTCACCACAGATCTTTCCTATTTTAGCCTAACAGATCACAGGAACAAGGTGGCCTGGCATGTCAAGGATGCTGAAGACTATTTTATTCTACCTACAAAGAAACTCTCAGGCATTTTTTATGTCTACTTGTTCAGATATGCACACATGCCTGGGAACATGTCTGTCTATCTCTGAGGCCAGCTGACATAGAAGAGCTGAGGTTTTACAGCCCTGGTTAATTCTCAGCCTGCAGAGTCTGATTGGAGAGGCCCTCCTGGCAGAAGCCACTGGAAGAATCCTGCTTCCAAACTGAACTCAGAAGCTGTTTAAGGTAGAGCTGGCAAAAGCAAAAAGCCTGCAAGAAACTGCCTGAGAAATTCTGCAGTCTGTGCAGTCACATTCCCATGCCAGGCACTGTTCTCAACTCTGCTTAATATACTGATGTGGGTAGAGGCAGACCATATTTCATCTTAAAAGGTGAATAAATCTTTCATCATTGGTGTGTAGATACCTGTGTAGCTGGAAATGCTATCCAGACTGTATTACAGCTTCATAAAAATGTATCATGCTGAAAACAGAGCTCAGCCCTCTGGCACTATAAGAGGACAGATTTTAATGGCATCTCCAAAATAACATATCCTGTAAGAGACTTACACAAAAGGTGTAAAAGGTTACATCAATATAACAATCCCTATCTTGTATTCACCCATCACACATATGCTCATGACAGAGGAATAAGGAAAAGAAAATTACTTTTTTAGCACTTGCTCAGGGTTAAAATATTGGTGGTTTATAGACTGAAGTGGGAAAAGATGGTGTTTCAAAGCTGCAGGACAACAAAGAAGAAACATTTATGTGCACTGACAACTTGCTAATTTAAAAGCAGTTCAGTACATGCCTCAGTTGCCATATCTCCAGCAACAGCACCAGAAAGAGATAAATAATTTTTACTTAGCTTATTTAACAAAAAATCCCTGAAGATTTGTTTGGTCTGGAAAAAAATAAATTCTTAAAATGTTTTGATGCAATAATTCTGAAGAATTTTCATGTTCCCCATCACTCACTCCCTCATTTCATCTATCATATTTCTCAGTTTAGGTTTTCTTTGGAAATGCTCTTATGTAAATGGGAAAGAATGGATATTGGGGATTCCCATTAACTTCAGCCTATTAGTGTGAAATCAGACTGTTGATTTCTATCTAATAAAATCCAGCAACTGCAGCATTGTTTCTGCAAGAAACTGAAAGAAAAAAAGATAATGAACATTAGAAATAAAATTAAAGCAAAACATAGAAGTTATATACTGCATCATCTATTTAATTTCCATATCTGAAAATAATGACAGTAGAATTGCACAGATTAGTTTCAGGAATACCAATATCCAGCTTTTCCCCTTCCTTTCCTTCATTTTGAAATGTAGTTATGAAATTAAATGCTGAAATTACAGGTAGAAATATACCAAGTGACCAAAGTTGGTTGGGGGATGTTTGAAGATCTCAAGAAACTTAGTGTTAGTAGAACATGTCAGTGTATCCAGGTGCATTATATTCTCGCCCAGCAGCACTGATTTATATCAATGTGGGTAATAAAATATTGCAGAATATTTTGTTTTATAATAGGCCTGACTTATCACAAAAGGAATCTTAGCAAAATTTTATTCTGCTAAAGCAGAAAACTTCATTGGGATGCAGAGACGAAAAGTAGGGATACTAAAGGTCTTGGTGTGCTCTGTGAATTCCAGAAGTGCTCCCCAGCTCCCAGGCCTGAACTTGTATTTGAACAACTCCAGTTGGTTTGATAGGTCCAGGAGGATGCAGGTCCTGTGCTGAGCAGCTGAGGCCAGCACCAAACACACCATAAGAGCACATCTCCTCTATGCTGCCTTCTGTTTTTGAAAGTCTTTCTTCCTGAACACCAAATAACCATTGTATTCACTTCATTCTGGATTCTTCAATCTCTGTGACAGCCTTACTTCATCAACACTGCGCTGAGAGACCACCAACAAAACTTAGACAATCATGTATGCCTTATCTTTTCTGTTGTAGGACACAACCTTGTATTCTGTCATGTAAATGTTTGAAGGCTTTTTGGACACAAAAACTATAAAGGTGTGGGTTTGGGCTATCAAAAAATCAGTGATTTTCATTCATCTATGGAACAAGCTGAGCTCATTCTAGAAAGGAAACAAGCCTGTGACACTGGCAAAAATCAAACTTCAGATGAAGATATGCATGTAGGATGCTTAAGAAGTGACAGCTTGTGGGTTTGTATGTCATGACTTCAAAAGACCTTGTCATTGAACGTTTAAGCTTTTTTGCCTGCTGCTTCAAATGTGTGACATGGAACAGGCACAAAGTTCTGATATGTAAAGATGCACAATAAGACAAATTATAAGAGAACATTGAAAGATGCTTATTATTTTTCCTTTAATAGTTAAGAATAACTGTTAAGAATAACTGCATTTTTTTAAATTTCTGAATTAAGGTTTTGTAGCAATTCAAAAGAAAATCTTTATAGTTTTGACTTTTTGAGTACAAAGGAAGCAATCGTCCAACTAGATTTTCTAATAAATGCATTTTGACAGGTGTGTCTTTTTAGACTGCATTATTAGAGAATGTCAACTACAGGCAGGTCTTACCACATAGAAACACAAGAGATTACCTGAATTGCAGCATCTGTGTTTGAAATGTTTCCTTATTTGAACTGCAGGCAAGAAGAAATATATAAAGTTTTGTGATTTCCTGATGACTGGGTAGTGTGCTCAGATTTCTATCCAGATTTTCATCCAATTTATTTTTAAAAAAAAGAGCACTGGCCAGAGTTGGAGGTAGATGTTCAACAGAGCTGTACAGCAGACTTGCTGCAAACATCTTTGCAGAAACTCCTGCTACCACCCTGCTGCTCTGTGAATAATTTTCAGGGCTGTCAGTTGATATCCTCATTTGCATTACTCACAGATGTCCCTGAAAAGCCATGTATCCTGGGACCATATTTGTGACACAGTCTGTGAAATGAGTGCTCTGTAATTTTAAATTAAACATCTGCAGGTTTTTTAGTTACCTATATTTCAAGAAATTCTGCTTGCATTTACAAGTTTATTCAGTTAGTTCATTCAAATTCTAGAAGAACACTGAAGGTCTTTAAATCTTGCAAGAACATAAATCATCAATCAAGTAGAACATGTAACTCATCTCTTGCCATTTTGAAGAAGATCAAGAATAGCAGGAGAGAAATTAGAATAATTATTTCAATGTATATTCTGGTAAAAGTACACCTAGAACAGCTCTATTATATCCAAATTGATATCTAGATTTATTAGACTTAATTTTTTGTTGTCTTTGTAGCAGATTCTAATGGTTAAATTTCCTAGTCTTTCTTTTAATTTGCAAGACTACATTTATCACATCTTAAGGCAGGAAACAGGTCTAACATCATCCCATCATCCTCAGTATATGGATTGAAGTAGTTAGTGTTGGTACAATCATGTTAGTATCTCTGGAATAGAAAAAACACCACTGTCCTCATATTTTTACTTAAACTATATATTTGAAAGACAAGGTCTCAACAATTCCCCCATTTTCTTTCCAGATTCACTGTTCAAGCTTCTGTACTGAGATTATGCCAATTTATATATATACATATTTCAATAAACTTTCAATATTCAGTGATATATTGCAATGGGGCTTACAGATTGTATTATTGATATAATTTGTAGTGCTACACAATACTTAGCAAACTGAACCTCAAGGCACATTAGTGCAGCTTTGTTAAGCTCTGGTGACTGCCCTAATTTTACTATAGGTCTAAGAACCACTCATTAAAAACTAATATCAGAATCAAAGCTAGCACAAACTTTCATTATGCAAACATGAAATTGGCTGGGAGAGCTAATGAGGGTAGAAAGATACCCCACATGTCAATAGAAAACCATCTACAGCTAACAGAGACCTTCTTCTGGGAATTTCCCTCATCTAGAGCAAAGATTTTGTTTACTGATATTCAAGTCAGACAAATCATGAAAAAAGAGTAAAAGAAGGTGAATCTCAGACACAACCAATTACTTAATTTTATTAAGTATTAATATATAAATAAAAGTAAATTGAGTAATTAGGTAATTAAAATATTAATTACTTAATAATACTGTTGCTCTTGTTCTTCTCAAATTGGTCCATTTTTGGCAAGATTTCACTGCCATTGTGTCCTAAGAACCGAGAGAGTAAAGGAAACTGATGGAGGTGGATTTAAAGTTCCTTTCATATAATTTATTTACATTCTACAGAATTAATTCTTCTTATGTCTTTAAATCCATATTCAGAATCAGTCAGTTTGAATAGACATCCATGAAGAAAATAAGATGGAGTAGCAGTAGATTTATGTGGTATTACCAGCTCTGCTTTGCCTGTTGATGACCTCAAACAAATAATTTTACCCCTAAACTAACAACTGCTATCCATAAAATGAGAATATAGCCAAGTAAATAGAAAAATTATCTCAAGAGATCATCTTGTTCATCTTTCCATTTTGAGAAAACCTTAATAATTTTTTGAAATTCTCCAAGAGATGTTTACCTTAACTTTTTTTTCCCCACAGGATTAAAAGGTTCCAAAATTCACTTTGCTAATCTGATGATTATGGGACTTATTGTCTCCTGGTAAAAGTGTTTTGGAAGTTGGTTATTAAAAAACCTTTTTAATCTTAGGTCTCATTATAAACTTTATATTATGTAGTTTTCTATTAAAAAGTTTGCTGACCCAAGTCACAACTGTTGGATGTTAGGAAGCTTAAAGGTTTTGGAACAGCATCCCAAAATATTCAATATCAGCTGCAGACTTCAGTATCTTGCTTTTTTCTTCTTCAGTTTGTGGAAAAACTGAGGAAAATAACAAGTTAAAAGACATGATGAGTTTCAGAGCAACATCAATTTATTCTACTACAGATTGTGATCTTGCCAATAAGGCGTCACTAATCCACATCTGCTCAGGATGGGGACATAATGATGATAGAAATGCTTTGCTTGTGTCTCTGTTTTATATTTGCCTTGGGAATGTGAGAATACATTTGCATATTCTTGGAGGACCATAATGTGAATAAAAAATAGTTTTTCACTAAGCACAGTTGTAATATAAGTTTAATAAGGGGAAGATGTTTCCTAGCCATGGTACCTATCAGCATGCATGTGAGCTTGTCTGCTAAGGAAAGGTGTAAAACTCGTGCTCAAGTTACCAAGTTATCACTTGTTTAATCTGAAACTTTATTAAAAACATGGCATAAAGTATGGCATTACCTCCGTCTCTTTAGAGCCCAAAATTAATTAATGGAGAGCCACATACTTTTTAATTATTGCTGTAAGAGGTTGCAATTTTGGGAGCATCACAGTTTATGACAGGTAGCATGAAAAAATAATCTGAGCTTTTAAGATAAATCAGTGTAAAACCAAAATATTAAAATGGGATATTACTGCTTTCTTAAGGATACTTGGCAATTATTATGAAGGTTTCACCAAAAAAAAAAAAAAAGTGATATTTTTCATGGTTTTTGCAATGAAAATATGCAAAAAAATCTGAATACATAGAAAAATATTCAGGATTAGATACAAAAATTAAAACCAAGAATGACTGATGTATTACTGAATTTCTCTGTGGCCTTTATGTAAGTCACAGTTTGATGGATATTTAGACACTATCCGATGGTATGCAAGAATTAAATTGAAATAATTTTCTAAAGCACAAGAGTATACATCCTTCATTCTAATTACAGCATCTTTATTATTAATATCTGCAGAATCAATAAGAAAGTACACCCTTATGTGTTATTAAGTGTCAGCTTTTCCCATTAAGTAGAATTTAAGTCTCAGTTTAGTAAAGTACTTCAGCAGAAATGTAACTAAGGAAGAATACTTCCAGTGACTGTATAGCAAGAGGCAAGATAATCAAATTTAAATATTAAGTAAAGCCTGTCCTGAAATGGGTAATAATAGATTGCATACCTTGGACAGTAAATTTTTAATTGGCAATCTCTAGTCACTTTGCAAAAGCGCAAAGTAAAGTTACGACTGCTAAAGATGTGAGAAGCCACACAAAAAAGGCCAGGTGATTTGGCCAAGGTTATTTCTAGTTCTCTAAGCAGAACCATGGAAACAGCTCAATGTGTAAGGCCTGGTTCAGTTGTGCACTCAGTGGGCCATGATGCTTAATAAAATTATAACAAAAGCAACCCTACATATCTTTTATTTTATCCTAATTTTTTTTTTTTTTGTAGATTGCTACATTAACAGAAGAATATTTCACTTAAGGGCAAGAATATCTACTAGATATAACTTTATCTACTACATATAGAAAGGAAACTTTTGATTAGTAATTGTGTGCATTGCATATAACCTTGAAAATATGAGAGATTTTTCTGTAAAGACACAGGAAAACCAAATTGACTGAAGACACAGTTAAAGAGATTTCATGCACTTATCCTACCCTCTGTAGGATAATACTCTGTAACTGTCTAGATTTCAAAATCCTAGGGAGATAAAAAAATAGTGTTATTGTTTTTGAAATGTTTAGTTATTTAATTTTCACTGAAGACTACTAAGTTGCTTAGAAAGATGGAACCAAAAAAGTCCTAGAAATTTAGCAAAGGAAATGTAGATCTCTGTAACTACTCTGCTCAAGATAGACTTTTTATGGATTTTATGGAGCACTTTATGTGACATTCTAAAATTGTTCAGAGGGATTGATCTTTAAAAGGACGTATTTGTCCCATCTGAGTACAAAGCAAGTTTAAAGGGAAAGGGAGAGAGGAGTAATAACATATCTGAATTCCACAGATAGGCAAAGATGCAATTCAAAAGGTTTGAACATGCATTTAGAGGTTTCTGGAAAGCACAGCAGACTCTCATTTGAATAATAAATATATTTAAAGATTCATTTATAGAAATATGTAAAATCACACAGCAATTTTGAGAGCACAAAACTGAGTCCTAAATCCCAAGCAAATATCATCGTCTTTTTCAGAAGATGAACCAAAGTCTTGTCTTACCTCATGAAAAAGTCTTACTTTAAAAATAAAATGTTGACTCTATGGGGTTTGTGTAGATTATAGATTAAAGACTTTGCTTTAAATGACAACAGATTAAAAACTGTTGCTGGAATTGTGTTGTAAAGATTTTTCTTTTTATAGGACATGATACAAAATTTTATCTCAAATACTGAAGTTGATTTTTTTTGGTCAAAAGCCTATGTTTTCTCCTTCTTCTGTAAATATTTCTAAAAAAGGGGACAAAAACCAAACACAACAAAACCAAAATTTCCCTATCAAAATCTGATTTGGTTTTATAAGGAGACTGGATGAAGTATAGCACAGTTCCCATGGAGGTTATGGAAGCTACACCCTTAGTTTTTTTTTCAATATTTGACTAGATTAATTCCTGAGAAACATTATTAAACGCTGGAAACATCACTGGTTTGAAAAAGAAGTTTTAACAGAGGTTCCTTAGATCCTGAATTACTCTATGATTATTCTTATTGTGTAATTGTTCCTCTGGTCACCAGGTTCAATGCCTCTTAACACTTCACAAGCAAGCCAGTGTATTTAAAAAAACTATAATTGAGAATCATGATTCTAATATTCTCTAAAGGCAGAAGAAATCCATGAAGAATTTTTTCTATAAAGAAACAAGAAACACACACACATTTAAAGATGGAAAATAAGGGAGATGAGCACACAGAACAAGAGCAAAGATCATAGTCACTCTTGAGATGTAAGGGTGTGTGGAATGGAAAGATACATGAATGTCCTGAATGCAGGAACATCCAGTCCATGAGGCTGACAGCAATAGTAATTAAAACAAAGCCAAAGTAAAGAGACAAAAGGAATAAAAAAATTAAACACTGAAATATATGAACTATGACATTGGGATATCAGAGATTGAATGAAGGACAAGAGCTCTGAGGTCACAGATAGATGGGCCAGTAAAGGAACCACTCAAGTATAACATGTCTGCCACAGGTCTTCTGGGGAGAAAAGAAAGCTCTATTTGGATATAAACTCAAACTATTGTTGGATGTTTGAGAAGGCTGGTAGCATATTGTAAAATTTGTTATAGGATGTTTTGGGACTTAGTAAATGTGCAAAGCTTCTGAAATGTTTAGGGGAAGAGCCAAATGCAGGTAAAGAACTGGATCAAAGAGAGTTGAGAAGGAACAGACCAGAAAAAATTAAGGAAAAGGGGATTAAAATGTGTAAACTCTATGTGAACAAGCTGAAGATCAGTCCAAGCCCCATCCCTCCTATGACCTGAATTATCATATTTTCTGTGTGACCTTTCTCTTTGTTCCCTATGTGAGTATGAGGGATGACTTGCCAGTGAAGTCAAGTGGGAGACATGGAGAGCAGTCTTAGGAAACTCACAAGACCAGAGCTGAGGGCTAGAAAAAGGACAGAGAATTTGGGCTTGGATTCAGAAATGACTTATGGTGTGGTGTGGTCATAAGCATCCACATTCAAGGGACTTGTGGATGCTTATGTATGTGGATCAGGAGACTGAGGATGTGCTCATATAAGAAATCTGGTCAGCCAGAGAGGAGAAAAGGGTTAGCTGTCTGTTTTGTCCATGTCTGTGCAGGTGTCACATGTGTTAATCTAGGAGAAAATAAAGGCACTGCTCTGTGTTAGTCTGCGAGGCTGGGCATGTGTGTATTGCATATCTTGGCATCTCTAATGTATACTCTCAGCTTTGTAGTGTCCAAACTTGCAAACAGATGCGGCAGCACAGTAGCACAAAAACTAAAGCAGAGAAAGCCCTTGGGTCTTAGAAGCTCTCAGATTTGCATTTCCTTGACAATAGTGCTGTGAAATAGTAAGAAGTTTATTGCCCTTTTTTATTTTTTTTTCACTAACACAGACTTCTGAAAGAAAGGTTTGCAGCCTTTTAAAAGAAGCAGCATACATATTGAATACATTTGAATATTCTGGTAATCTTGCCTACGTCTCTAATGAGACCTGACGTCTTCATGTTGTGCTCTAGTGTGGCAACAGGGACTTGCCTTTGTTCTGTCAACAAGACACCTAAATGACACCACTTTCAAGCAAAATCAATATTCAAGTTGCTTCTGTTAGCATGGAGATGCTCCAATGACTGTTAAAACTAATGATGCTTGTCTTCATGTCTCCTATATTCTTATATTTCTTCTAAAATATTTCAAACTTCTAAAATTTTCTCAAAAATCTATGAACTTCAATATCTACAAGTTTTTCCTGGAGTCCAGCACATATTTGGGATTCTGTTCTCATGGGGGTCCCACTCTAATAAACAACTGCATTAATGTTGATTTGCTATATGGACATTGCCAAATATGTGTATATGTGTATATGGTTGGTTTCACACCACATTTTACTCAATGGGACCATGAGACAAGCTCCTATTTGATTGATGGCTTTCTTGAAACTGGTGAAAATAAATATCCTAATGAACACTAATTTTCTGTTAAATTTATTTGAAAATTATCGAAGAGCTCAGAAATTGCTGGGGAAAGAAGGAAAGGGAAATCAAAAGGCAGACATGGATGTGCATGGGACATTTTTAAACAGGAAAAGAAATCCACAGTGCTAATACAGTCAGATTCTTTTATGCAACCTTATTTACAAGTTTCCACAAAATTAATTTCCACTTAGTTATATATTTATATATGTCCCCAAAGTTATTCACATGGAATGAAATGAGGTATTCTTTCAACTTCAAGTATGTTTTCAGGCCTCTCCTCTCACAGAGCTTTAGATTCAGATATATCTTAACAAAAGTTTTTTACATGTGTACGATATCATAAGCAAGTATTTTCATAGCCGTGAATTCACCTAAACTTGCCTTACCTGTAGGATGAAATTATGAAAATTTTAATCACCAATGTGTCATATATTCCATTTTTGGAAGTACATCTACCATCAGAAGTTAATGAGTTTGAAACGGCTTACTGAAATGTATTGGTTCTATTATACTGTCTATTTTTTTATTTGTACCTTCAGTAAATGGGGAAATGTTTACCTTCTTCATATATGAAAAAGGTGCCTTTTACTTTTTTTAATACATTGAGGGAAGTTTGGGAAGAGGCTGTGGAATATAGTAAGTTGCTTTGCTAACTCCTTCAGGAAGAAATATTGAGACAATTTCTTATGACTATAAATTACATGTTCTGGAAGAGGGCATGACTGCCTTGGTTCTCAGGTATGCATGCAGATGAGAAAGCAGGCTGCAGTTCAAACTCACCTATAAAGTGTAACCAGCCTAGTATCTCCTGAAAGGGACAACACAAAGTAAAAAAACAAAACAAAACAAAAATACCCACAAGAAATCTGAAAGGTGTCTCCTGTACATTGATGAAAACTTCTTAAGACTAATGATCAAGGAGTTTATGAGGTGTTCTACAAGACCATGCCTTCTTTGCCCTTGTCTGTAGGGGTAAAACTAGTCTTCTGGAGGGAAAGTTTGGAATAAGACTTCGTTTTTTTGGAGAAGGATGAGGTTAAGGAAGATTTAGATCTATAGGACTTGCATAAGCCTGGGGAACTTGGTAGGTTGTATACACCAGTGCTGATGGTGCTGGCCAGTACCATTGCAAACCATTTTGACTGTCTCTGAAAGGTCATGAGAAATGGAGAAGGTTTCTGAAGACTGGAAGGAAGCAAATATCACCATCTCCTACCTCTGAGACTCTGCATGCATCCAGCGCATGGAGGTCACTCACTCATTCCTTTCTGATCTACACAGAAAACACAGCCCACTATGAAAGGGAGATTCCAGACAAAGATCACTCTGATGATCTGGAACACTCTTTTCAATTTAAAACAGATTTTGATACACACAGGTGCAATAGAAACATTAGATTTTCCAGATTGCAGTTATTCAGTATGCAGAGAAACCTGCCAAGAGGTAAAGAGGGTGACTTTCAAGGTCTTCATCCTCATTACAACAGAACAGTCCAGTTTTATCCCACACATTAACACACACATTGCTTTTGCATGGGAGCAATTTCTCTAAAATAATCCCACCACAGCAGAGAGGGGTGGGGGGCTGTGATTTTTTTCTTTTGTTTTATTTTTTCATAGAGATTCCTTCCATCAGAATTTGCTCTACAGAGGAACTCTAGTGTGACTAAATATACAGTGAAGCTAGCAAGTGGTGTAATGTAACATACACACAAAAGCATTTTGTCAGGAAATCAAGATTTGTTCCACAGCTACTCAAAGGAGCAGAGTGATGGTCTCTGGCTGGACAATTCTTCATTGCAGTCATCAGAGCTACTTGGCACTGAGCAGAGGATGCTCCAGACAATAATTTAGTGAAAATATGTCTATACAAAGTACCTAACGACTCCCCTTCTCCCTCATACATACTATAGAAAAGACATCAAAAAATCACCAAAATATCAAAAATCCCCTAAAAAACACTCACCAGAAACAACCAAACCAAATGCTATACAATTTAGTCCTTAGATGGAGAAATTCTATTAGCACTGTATTGCTATGCCATTGCATACATAATTCAAGTGTGAAATGCTTTTAAAAGCAATCTAATTAACCATGCTACTGCTTAAGTTTTCTTGGTTCATAACATAGTCAGGCAGCCTCAGAATTTCCAAGTCCCTAGGCATTGTCTTCACCAAGACTGAAACAACTCGTCAGAGCAAATCACATACCATAACAGATGTTAAATAGGTATTCAGAGGGATTATTACACCAGATAGCATAAAGGGGAAAAAAATTCCAACAAAATGAGGCAAAGGAGGAAATTGCACCAGGGAATGGAATTTGTCTTTTTTGCAGAATGCCTGTTACTGTTCAGAGTTTATAATTTTGCCTTTTTTTTTTTTCATCTTATGTAGTGCAAATCTTTCTTAATTGACTTTATTAAATAGCCTTTTATTCTGTCTCAGAAATGCCCCAAACAAAACAAAGGGAAACATCTGCTTTGGGAAACAAATAAGTTGCCAAGAAACTCTCCAAAACTGACTTTTTGTTCTTATTAGTGAGAATATTTGAGGTTATGTCCTAACACATTAAACAAAAATTTTATACAATATAGAATCCTTTGTAACAGATATTACAGATATATTGACAGATATATTCCAGTATTATGTGGTTTCTCTTTACGGAAAAATGTCATCAGCTCTTTCTTTCTTGTCAGAAAAACATTTCCTGAGATATTTTGCCAACAAAAGCCCATAGGCTAACTATTCCTAAGAATTAAAAAATAAATAAATAAATAAAATTAATGATAAATTAAATAAAAATAACTGCTTAACAAAGAGAAAAACCATGAAAA
The DNA here is from genome assembly GCA_024362935.1 of Setophaga petechia. Taxonomy (NCBI): domain Eukaryota; kingdom Metazoa; phylum Chordata; class Aves; order Passeriformes; family Parulidae; genus Setophaga; species Setophaga petechia. The sequence continues at coordinate 2,597,960 of JANCRA010000074.1, read as the reverse complement.
TGCAGTGGTAGTGAGGTCTCACTACATAATTAAACTTCAAACCAAAACAAAGCATAACAAAAAAAAAGACACAGCAAAAAAACCCTCCCCAAAATACTATCCAAATAGCTCCTGTGTTTTCACCATGTTAGCTTTAATAATTTCCATTTTTCTGGTGACACTATGCTGTCACCTACTGGTTACAGGGACACTTTAAAGTATATCCATTTGAAGAAAAATAAGAAACAGTAGGGGTTGCTTTGTAACATCTGGAAAAACTATTCAGCTAGCAAAAATGAATAAAATTTCCCTAAAGTTAGTGGAATTTGGATGGTTTGCAGCAGCTGAATGGCTACTGTTGGTTGCAAGAGAGGATTTGGTCTTCTGAACAACTATAGCCCTTGAGGAGTGCCTTGTTAAAACACCATGTGGGTGTTGGGAGGAAAGGGTTAAAAGCAGAAAAATGGCAAGGAGGATAGTAGATTCCCTCAAGTGACCTTGCAGATGGATATCTGAAAAATAAAAGTGTGGAAAATCCCATGTATTATCCTCACTGCTGTCTGTCCTCTGTTTTGAGAAACAGAATTTCTGTTTAGAGATAACATAGGTGTCTGAGGGACTTGGAGGCACTCTCAGGGACATGCCTGAGCTCCCTGCTTTGGGAGAGGGAAGATCAGAGCTCAGAGATCATAAAAAGCACAGAGATCACAGCATGGTGGTAAGCTCCATGTGAGTGGGCCCTCAATAAGTGGGTGCAATGAACAGCCCTGCCACCCCTCAGGGTGGGCTGAGCCTGATGGTTCCGGCATTCCCACTCCTGTGTCTCTGCCTAGGTGTTGCTTTGGGATCCTCTGGTTAGTGAGATAAAGAAATAAATTTACTGTTTTGCATTTCAGCCATGGTTTTGTGGTTGTTCCAGCTGCCTGAGTTGTACAATGGGGTATAAGCTTTCACATTCAAATAGGTGATAACCACAGATTTCTCCTGCTGTCAATCACTATTATGTTAATGTGTTAATAAAGTCCACCTGTTACTAAACTCCTGGTTCTAATCACCACCAGCAGCATTATGGACTAAAAACCTCTGCATGGTTACCCCACCGCTTTGCTTTTCTTTCTTTTAATTTGTGTGATCTCTACCACATGGGATCATCCTGCCTGACTGTCACCCACCCATTTCAGCCCTGGAATGCAGCCAGGAGCTCTCCTTGCTCATTCAGCTCTTAGGGTGATCACATCCTGGTCTGTTTGCTTCTGATTACCAAGCAGTTGTGCCTTGCATTCAACATGGTCTTGTGCTGATGGTCTGGACTTGCTGCCTCTCTGGGAAGAGGAATGTGAATCAGTCCATATAAGCCCCTGTCACTCCAGTGTTTGATCATACCTAGGATTTCCTGAGCAAGGCAAGGGGAAAGGGTTCAGCCCAAACTCCAGACTGTGACTCCAGCCAGAAAAAAAAAATGTTGGCCAGCCAATAAGGTGAACATGTGAGGAGTTAGTAGCTGCTCTGAGAAGACTAATTGCATATTTGCTGTACATGTTCCTGTTTAGCTTCTGTACATTGTGATCCACATTTCTGACAAATTGCCACTACCAGAAAAAAATCCAGATAGGATGGATCCTGAAGTCTTCTTGTGGAATTATAAGTGTTTATCCTCTTATCTTCATATAAACAAATAATGGCTTGGGTTGGAAGGTACCTTAAAGGTTATTTAGTTCCAATGCCTCTGCTATGGGTGGGGACACCTTCCCTTAGGCAGGTTGTTCAAAGCCTCATCCAGACCAGCCTTGAACAAGTCCAGGGATGGAGCAACCATGATATCTCTGGATAACAAGTTTTAGCTCCTCACCACTCTCACAGTAAAGAATTTATCCCTAATATTGTATCTAATCCTACTCTCTTTAAGTTTGAAGCCATCACCTGGGCTTTGTCTCATTATTTTTACTCCAGCCACTATCTCCTTCCATTACTTGTTTCTCAAAACCACATCTCTAATGGGATGCAGGAAAGGGAAGTTCTTGTTACTGTTATATTACAAATACACAGCTATTATTAGAGATTTTTTTTAACCCTGTTATGTGCTTCTTTACTGCAGTGTTCATCATCTTCTTGCCTTCCTGGGAATTCCTCCAGCCAGATGCTTTCCAATTACCCCATGTTGATGGCAATACCATACATAGAGATTAGCTGAGGAAACAGCATTTTAAACCTAGCATCAGGGCAAAAAGAGGCAGTGTTAGAACAGTTTATCCAGGTCTCAGCTTCATTAACATTATGAGCTTTGAGCCAAGAGAAGTTACACCTGCCAAATGACACCAATTTCCAAGAGGAAAATACGCAAGGTATTAAAATATTTCATCTCCCTTTGTGTTACTAAAAATTTTATTTAGTTTTCAATGCATTTTATGTTACTTCTGAGATGTTATAAAAAGAAAATTCAAGCCCAAAACAGACCTATAGTCACACAGAATGTGCATGGAAATGATTGTCATTCATCAGCTCCTATCTATTGTTCACTATCTTTTTTTGGCCATCTGCTATATGCTTACCTGATTTACACATTCAAACAGAATTTGACTATTTTTGGAGACACACGGGGTGCAACTTCTTTACAACACTGCCGGAAACGTACATGCACCTATAACCAATTTTAGTCAGAACATCTGGGTTTAAATACAGGCTGCATATCCAGTATATCAGAGAAGAAAAGGAACACAGCTTGTGGCTTGATGTAGAATAGTTTATCCCACCTTTCAAGTGTGTACAATGGGTGGACATTTGGAAAAGAAGAATATGAAAGGGCCAGGTTTTCGTATGCTTACATATGATTTCAGAACAATTACTCCTGCTATATTTAACAATCTCAGCTGATAATATCTCAGCACTTCTGAGAATTTAGAAAATATGGGATAACTACTGGAAAACTGGAAAAGGATAAGTATGATCCCTAACTTCAAAAAAGAGAAGGAAGTAGAAAAAGCAAAATGTAAAACTCTTAGATAACTTCTAATTCATACAAAATATTTATGTAAAGAGAATTTCCATGTTGTTTTGATGGTGTCTGGAATGGAAGCCAAAGATTAGATCCATTAATTACTTCAATACAAATCAGAAAGCCCAGCTATGAAAAGTCATTAACAAGTTCCAGTTACATTACCAGACTTATGTCCTAAGGGAAGCATATCTGGCTACACATACCTCCATGAAATAGCTAACCTGCTGGTCAATAAAATCTGTATGCTGGCTGATTTCCACCCATGACTTTGGGAATGTAACACCTTCCTTTCTCTCTATGCTCCCTGCTTGGAGCTTTGCTAGAGAAGGTTCTAGCAGCTTAGTTCTTAACATTTGTTTATCAGAAGGAGAGACCTCTATGGCATCTTACACAAGTCATATAATCTCAGAATCCTTAAGAGGCTCTTGTCTTTCGTAGAGCAATATTTGTACACAAAATTAACAACATACCAAAGGTATAATAAAAAAAATATTTTCATCTTCATTTCATCCCTTATGTATACAAAATAAAATTACAACAATCAATCAGTGAAATACCTTGTAAAAGAAAAGGTACAGAGGTATAATTTTATTAAAAATACAATACATGTATCAATTATATTTAGAGCAGAGTAAAAATAGTTGAAGGGCAATGTGTGGTCAGTTCACACCCAAAAATTCTGCTAACCAAACCAGAGCTATAAATAACAGTATATGTGACAGAGAGAGACTCTGTCCTCTGTCAAATGGCAATATTTAGAGTAAAAACCATTAAAACTCAAAGGGCTGAAATGACTCTAAATAAAAAGCAGAAAACTCACATCAAATTGTATTTTGTGCAAATGTTTAATAGGGGTGAAGGTGCACTTCAAATTTCAAAACAAGTCCTACATCTTGGAAGTACATTGACCCATTTTTTTATAAGTGTTGCCAACATTTCTTTAAACAGGATATCAATTTTCTCCACACAGTACCAGGTTGTAAGGGTGGGTGGTTTTAGGACATCTATTTCCCTGCTGCATAATTTCCAATGGGGTTACATCAAACTCCTCTAATAAGAACAAAACTGTAACTGCTGATTTTCAGATATCAATTTGAATTTCCAGAAGCCAAAATGCTAAATCTAGAAATAAAGTCAGAAAATGCAATTTTTTATTGAAGTGCCTGTTCCTGGAACAGATACTCTCTGTTCTGAAGAGAACATTCAAACTCTCTAAACTAGGGATTTGAAATGCCCCATAACAGAGCTGAAAGTCCCCAGAATATTCAAGGTACTTTAAATAATATCCTAAAAGCCCCTTACTCATGGGACAGCTAAAATCTACAGCTGTTCGATAGAGAAAGGTTTAAAAAACCCCAGAAGAACCAAAAAGAACAGTCCTAAATATAGATTTTTTTGGAGCTATAATCTGATCAAATTGTTAAACTTCATGAAAGGAGTACTGGATGAAGTACTACAGTCTCTTTCACTGAGGAATTCAAAAATAGATCACTGTAATGGTACTTCTGGCTTTTATAGACCATAAATCTGTTATATGAGGAAAAAATATTTTAGCTCACATCACCTGATAAAATACTGAAGTTTTTTCTATGCACTCAGAGACTTTGGAACAGGAGCTTTTGTGAGAGAAATGAAATATGAATGGATTTTTACTAAGGTGATGACCAGTTAGAAAACTAAAAAAAAATGTTTATGTTTGAGACAGGCAATCTGAAACAGGGTTTAGCCTTTAAAGTGTGAAGTTCAACTTTCTGAGTATCATGACTAGAAAACAGATTTACTTTCATTTTGAAGTTATGGCATACTGGAAAAAAAATAACAGAGGGGAGAAAAGGACAGCATTTAATAATTTATAAATTATTTTAAAAGAAACTGATATGAAGACATGAAACATTAAGTAAGAAATAGAAGATGTTTGTTACTGAAGAGCTGTAAAACTCTTGTAATAATTAGTCTGAAAAGCTTTCGTCTAAAAAATAGTGCATCTGTGGAGAGGATACTGTTTCATGATTGTCAAATGGGGCTGAAAAATCAAAAGTTGTTCCACACTGTAGTGTCACAGGTAAGCATAAAGATATGAAATGCTGATTTACTGAGAGCAGGTCACTAAGGGCAATGGTGACCACTTTGTTGACCCACTCAAACCGAAGACTTCTGACTCTCTAAATGCATTCAGGTTTGAAATTGAAGAAGGCTTTATTTGCATTTGCAAGGAAAAAAATCTTTTCTACAAGAAGAAAGTAGAAGAGAGGGAAGGCCCAGAATGGATGATACTGAGAGTCAGGGCCCCAAGATACAGTTTCTACGCTGCCTGATCAAAGCAGGACTTGATATTGGAATCATGCAAAATCCCATTTGAACCCTAGAATCTGGGATACATTTTGGCGGGGGATCTCTTCTTCCACATTAGATAATAATCTACCCAAGATTTCAAGTTGGGAAAAGTTAGCAGAACACACTCAAAAAGTGTCCAGTGGAAACATGTCTATTTCCTGTCTGCAGAGTAGTCTGAAAAGTCTTCTCTTGACAAAATGCTTGAATAACAGATGATAGGTTAACCCTGTGAGTGTACACAGCATATATGAATGTAATATCTGAAAGTGCCAGACAAGGTCTTTTCTCCAAAACTGATAACACTGAGAGGAAATTAAAAAGAAAAAATTTCTCATAAATCAACCACTAATCATATCAAAACAGATTACCAAGAATCTTTGTGAACAAGAAATGAGTCTCCTTGACATCTAAAAGGAGTCTGAAAATGAGTGACTGTGGAGAGATACACTGGAGTATGAACAGAGTGGCAATCAAGACTGACACTTCCAGAAGTTTAATTGGTATTACAACCTCCACACAAAGACTGTTGGAGTATCTCCCTAGCAGATGCAAGAACCTGTATCCTTGCTGATGGGTTGGCAAAGTGTGGTCAGTAAGTGGGACCTGAGGGGACTTATTAGAACATATCTCAGCAGATTGCTGAAGGAGCAGAGGTGCCTGTGAACATGGAGAGCCCATGGCACCTATAGAAGGGGTGAGAAGGTAGGAGCTGCTATCCCAACATGTGCTTGCAGCTTGATCATTTGTTGAGGTAGCTTGCAAATAACTGTGATTGTGTGATTTAAAATTATGGGGATTAGTTACAGAATGATGTTTTGGAATTTGTACATGCTTATTAACACTTTTTAAGTGTCTGGTAAAATGATTTATCTGTTGTATTGCTGATACTGATTCTGGATCCTGATGCTGATTCTAGATGTATAGTCCACTGATTGGCACTTAATTGCATGTTGTTAATATATCAATACATCACTTTGATATTGATTTATTAAAACCACAGAGGTTGATCACTTTTGACTTTATCACCAATATTTGGTGTGGTGGTTTCACAGGAAATATGTTTTTGGGATTTCTGGGATATGCTGTGGTCAGGCCAATGGGCGCTCAGATTTTAATATTGGCACCTGATTTGGCCACTGGGGCATTGGATCCGCCTCTGAGAACACGGGGTGTTAAAAACAGGGCTCTCGCCCTGGGAGCTCTCTTGGATTCCAGTGAGGAAAGAGTTCGGATCACTCCCACGCCAGCTGCTGCTGCTGGGCGGTAGAGGGGCAGCCATGTGGCCGGGTGAGGTAGGCCCGGGGCTTGGACAGAGATGGGAGGTGAAGAGGCCTCAGCATGGAAGGGTGGGAAAAGCACCAGGAGGTATCAGACAGCCCCCCCCCCCCAGGGGAGAGAGAGAGCGTACAGCCTATGCCTGTGACTGCTACCTTGCAACTTGATATCATGTGCCGGCAGCGCAGCGCAAAAGGAGAAGAAGGTGGGGGGGGCAGCGAGAAGGTGTCTGGCCGCTGTGGGAGTCTCCTGGCGGTCAGAGCCCGAGCTTTTAACCCTTTTTTGGACAATAAAAACTTTGCAGAACATTAACCCTTCCTAGAAGAGAGATAAGAGTAGAGGATGAAGGAGAAAATGGGCCAGTGATGGGGTCTGGCAACTGAGAGAGAGATGTTGGAGGAATGGAGAAGATGGAGTGGCATTTTTTGCTGGACTCTTTTTTGTATAGCCATGGACTGTTTCGTTGAGATACAGAGACTGCATCCAGGGGGAGGCAAGGACTCAGAGCCAAGAGAGTTCAGTGTTGAGACCCCTCGGCCCCAGGGAGTGTAAAAGAAGTGGGGGGGACAGAGGTCCCACAAGACAGACTGTGCTCTGTTTGGAGTGGGAAGATACATCCTTAAAAAGACAACTCTCGAAGCAGCTCTTTGGGTTTGTGTTTCAGTGGTGAGAGCACTGAACATGAAGAGGAAGAGGTCACCATGGCCACCAGAAGGACTCCTCCCCCTGGATGAACTGAGGATTTGATTATCTAAAGGGTGGTGCCAGACCGAGTGTTGATGATTTGGGAAATGTATTGTATTGGGAATTTGGTGGTGAGGAGGAGGAGGAGATGTATCTGTGCAGTTTTCATTTTCCTTGTGTGTGTTTTTTCTTTCTTTGTAGTTGAGTGTTGTAGTTTAGTTAATAAAGTTTTTTCTTTCCCCTAAATAGGAGCCTGCTTTGCTTATTTCGGGTCTCACCTCACAGCAGATGCCAGGGAGAGGGAATTTTCATGGGGGCCTTGGCATTGTGCCAGTGTCAAACCATGTGCACTGAGCAGTCAGTGCTGTGACAGTCTTAAAAATCTGGTTTTCCCACAGCTGCAGTTTTGATGTCTTCCAGGATGCTAAATATATTTACCTTTGTTGTTTGTAAAAAGGCTGTTGGTCTTCTTGCCTATCTTGAGCCTTTTGGCAAACACCTTCAGTTCAGACACAGAAATTTCCCGTTTTGAAAGTCATAACATGCCTTATCAGATTTTGGTTGGTCTTTTTGTTCCCTCCCAATAATGCAACACTGCAACACAGAATAAGGCATGTTGGGAAATTCTGACTCCTGAACAAGCAGTGTGCAGTTTACATTAATCTTAGAAGAAGAGCTAAGCCACTTCAGCAGGCAATGCAACATGTTTCTCTTCTGGAAATTACTCTTCACAGAGTTAGCACCATCTTCTCTTTCAGAATCTGAATGAGATTCTAGCTTTGTTAGCTCTAGTCAAGAATAAACACACTTAACTGGACACCTACTTAGCACCTGCTTTTCTTTCAAAAGATCTGTGGAGACTTGGTGTCACGGGAGGACTTTGTTTTAGGATATTTACTTAAGCTAATCAAATTCATTAAAAATATTGTCTATAATTTTCTCTCTGCTACAGATCAAAGGGACAGCGTTTTTAAAAATTATTGCCACCGGAACCCATGTGTTTGTTTAATTCTGTTGGCTTGGGCCCAACTGATAGTCTGTTATTCTGACATCACACTATTTTTCTGTAAGCAAAATAGATGGATGGATATATGTACACAAGGAGATGGCAGCTTTATGACAACAGCTTTCATTCTCTGTACCAGACCTACTGCAGTCAGTACTTCTCATGGAAAAGAGCAGATGGTCAAAGGGTTGATGCTCAGAGAACTGACATTATTTGGTAAAGGCTCTGAATTAATAAAACCTTAATATTCTTCAATGACTCTAATGCTCTGCTTGTAATCTTGCTTCTAGTGCTCTTTTTTTGTTCAGTTGCTCTAATATCAAATCTCTGAGTTAATAAGTTTTGCTCAGCTGCCAAGCTGAACTAAAATACAAAGTGACCACCTTGCATTTATGAATCTCTGAGATTGGTGCTTGCCTTTGCCGTTCTGTGTTTTCCTCTCTGACTTGACAGCTTGCACCATTGAAGCAGCAAAAACTTTGTGACCTCAACTGAACTGTCTGTGAAATGGCCTTGTGTCAGGGAATGTGCAGACAGCAGTTGTATGTCAGTCTCACAATTGCTTTGTTAGCTTTACACTTGATCTGATAGTAGTTAACATGTCATATATCCAGCCAGGTTACTTTAATGGATATCCTTAAGTACCTTCCGCTCTACTTTGTAAAACTGAAAAATATGGCACTACAGAAAGAAGGCTGAAAGACTTTTGTTGCCCAAAATTTCAAAATATTTTATATTTATGGTATAAATACTGTATTTGTTAATATTTCTCTTTTTTCATTATTTTTTATTGCCTCATTACTGTAATTATCCAAGGAACTTTAAAAAAGAAAAATTGTAATTCTATGAATTTTCAAATTTATCTGTAGTCTGCCTAAGGAAAATATTAACTTCAGGAAAAAAGAATAATGATACTCTGGAAACATGAACTGTTTCTGTATTTAACATTAATTCTTGACACATTATAGAAGTGTTAAGATTGAGACTATCATGATGGCCTTAATACAATGCACAAGCTGTTTTGAAAAATGAGACTTTTTGTGTTAACCTTGTACTATACTTCTTGGAGCAGCTTCAGCTACAAGTAATTAAAAATAAATACATTATACATCTCAGGTCATGAAGCTGACAGCACTGTGGAATCATATTCCCAGGAGAGGCATCCATTCTCTTCTTTCATGGCTGCTGGGTTTTTTTCATTAGGATCTGGAGCTGGTCTGTAGTGAGGCATAGCTGGACTTGGTTGAGGCTCTCCTGCAGTCTCACAACCTGCTGTTCCCTGACACCCAATGTGTCTTTCAATGTGATGTTTGATGAGAGACTAAATTGGTTGTCACAGCTGTGTCAGTTGGTCTGGTTTACAGTCCCACCAGATTATTTTGCAATGTTAGGCTGATGGAGTCAAATGCTGTGTAGCCTAGTAAGTAGCCTGAGGGTTTTTTTTTTTACAAATAAAAGGATGCACAATTTGTCTTGACCTTGCAGTGCAAGGTATGGTGCATACCATTTTGCCACAGTAATTTTTTAATTTAGCAACTGATGGGGGAGTAGAGGCAAAAGGGATGAAATATGGTGCATAGTGAATACTCTTTGAGTGACAAACTTAGGAACTGCTAATTCTGGACAGATACCTCTCCTGCTTGTCTCTGTGTGCTCCAAATGCATAGAACAATGTCACACTCACTTGAACAGAAGGAGCCCCTTCTCTTTGGAAGTGACTCCTTACCCCATGAGAGGTGGTGTAGAACAACCACATCATGCTAGCCATGCCCCCTTCCAGCTACTGCAAAAGTTGACCCTGTCCTGGCCAGAATCAGGACACTAGTTCCCAGTTTCACTCTGCAACCCTTCTTATCCTCTTCCATTTAATTTTTAATTTACCTTCAGACATCTAATGATGTATTCCTAACTGTGAGATTTTTTGAGGCTTTTTGTCTGGCTAGACACACTCAGATGGAACAACACCTCCACTCAGGCCTTATCCCTTCCTCATTCAAATGAGATCCCCAGACAGTTCATGATATATTACATCCTATACTTTCCTTATTCCATCTGCTGCTATTTTAGTGCAGATTAGTCAGTGCCCCAAGTGCTTAGACATGATATTTGGGTAAATGTCCAGGGAATTAGCCATAAAAAATTACAGGGTATCTCTGAAAATGGTTTTAATTTAGTTTTCCATGTAGATTTTTTTAAAAAACATTTCTTGGGTGCAACTGGTTTTCTTTATCCTGCCACAATGAAAATACTCACACTAAAAGCACTTAAGAGAAGAAGCAGGAAGAAATGGAAGAAGAGAAAATTTATTATTCATTCTTCTCTGCGTATGTTCCTGTAAAGAGCCAGACTAATTTTTTCCTAATAATATTAAGTAACTAATGATCATTAATACTTAAGAGAATCATGTCAGGCAACCTAAAGATCTGTCATCCTATTAAACATGTTTACTAGCCAGTGTTGAAACGGTGAGGTAGGGAATGTGTCTTGGTGACATTAAACAGAGAAACAAAACCGGTTTATTTCTAGCTGTAGGCAATTTACAGGATTGGGGGAAGAAAATTAAAATCTGTGTATTCAGCACCCTTTGGATTCTTCCAGGAACAATCCTTGGAAGAAAGTTACAATTTGTCAGCTCCTCAGTTACTACACTGCACTGTGCTCTGACTTCACGTTCTTGAGCTTCTCCTCTTGTTTTTCTCCTTATCACTCTCAATGAAATAACATGAAAAGTAAAAGAGCACTCTTCACAGCCATTTCCTCTATTTTTTTTATCTTAGAATACCTGGTTTCTCATTATCCTTACACCCCTTCTGTTGCTCAGCTGTGTAATAAAAATACCAAACACTAGAATATAATCTCTACCAGATAAAGGAGCAAACAAACACATCTCCTCACATCCCTGTAGTAGGTGATTCCACACCACTATAGGTAACAGTAAGGCTTACATCTCAGGTTTAGGTTTTGAATTAACAGTAAAAAGATGTTTATACAAATTCTCAGCTTTGAAACCTGTCATCCTCAGGCTGGCATTATCATAAGAACTCAATCACTGATAAAACTTCTTGCATTGTTCTTTAGTCACTGCTGGAAATTCCCTAAGAACAGCACCTTCTACCAAGTTATTTTCAAGTATTGTTCTACCCAGACACTGAATAAGATCCTAACTTTCAGATCTTAAAACCTTTATTTTAAAGACAATTTAAAATCTAAATCTAGACAATTTATTTTATTTTATTTTATTTTTATTTCCCTTTCATTTAAGTTTTATTTATTTAAACAAGTCAAGGGAAGCAAACTCTTAACATCATAAGGGTTGAGATATTCCAGTGACTTAAAATCCAGGGAAATCTTACACAAGTCCGGACTTCATATTTCTCCAATCCAGTGCAGGAGATTGCACTTGGCAACTCGGGTGAGGAGGCACTGGGGCATACAGCTCTCTCCTCATAGGAAGGTGCCTGGGTTAGGCCCTCAGGAGGAGGTACTTTCCTCTTTGTGTGTGGATGTCACTGTAGGACACCAGCTTCAATCTGGAGCTCTGTTGCTGTCACCAATGGACTCCCCCGTGCAAAGCCTACTGCAACATGCACCAGCACAGACACTGACACACATATAACAAGCAAAATATTGTATATTTAGATCTCTAGAGCTTGCAGTACTTTTAAAAAAGCTGCGTCACCTTACACCCATTTGTGCCTCCAAAGCATGACAATTAGGAAATTAACTGCCGGTGTAAAACCCGAACTGATTCTGGCATCTATGAGGATCTCACAGATTTGTGAAAGAGGAGGGGTGAAGATGGGAAAAGAAAGAAATTTGTATTTAATTCAACTAAAATTGTAATGTAGTAAAAGTCTGAAAAAATTGTTTCTTTCAATCAAAACCAATATTTTCAAAGCGTTATGCTTCTGCCTATTGAGCTCACTTTGACTCAAGATTTTGTCTGTTGAGTTACCTGAAATGAATTTTAAGTTTAAAAGAATATAACCCACTAATCTATTTGCAATTCAAATGTGAAACTTCCAACAAAACTGCAGTGCATCAACCCTGAACAAACAACTCATCGAACCCCATAAATATGGCATGATCCCAGTAATGAAAAATGAGCGTTGCAACAGCCTGTAATTAGCAGGGGAATGACAGGCACATTCTAAACCTTTCCCAACATATGGGTAATTATTGAAGAGCTATGACAGCAATGCATCAACAAGCCTATCCATCTTACTGCTGTTCTGCACCCCAGCTGCCTCTCAGTGGCTCTTAACAGGACATTCAGTAATTTGGTTGAAACCTCAGCACACAAGAGCAATGATAGTGTTCCACCCTCAATAGGAGGAAAAAATTAAAAGAATCTTCACTTGGAACGAAAGTTGAGACTCCAGATAAGGACCCTAAAATATTTTTTATTTACACCTGCATCCTTTCAACCTTATAATTGGCTGGTGGGAATTTTCTAATTTCTGCAATAGTAGGTAAAAAACATGGTTTATAATTCTATAACAAAAAAGTGCAGAAAAAGAAAGAACGAAGTCTTGTTCAAAACAGGTCAAAGGAAGATGATTGTGCTCTTCAACAAGTTCCATACTATTGTAAATGTATTGCTCCAGAAGCATTAAAATTCCCAAAAGATAAAAAGTATTAATATCTTGCATTATCATAGCAACTTAAAGCTTTTCCACAGGGAAAGAAAACAACTAACTGATAAGCATTGCCTAGAAAGACAGATAATAAACAGAGAAAGTTTGGAAGAACTGAATGAACCAAACACACAGCAGCTAGTAAAAAAGCACAGCCACTGTCACCACCTATTTCAAAAGGAAAACCTGGGGTACAGGAAGAGAAATGGTCATTGATCTGTGTATTAATGGTTACAGGAATAAACATATCCTGCCATCAGCACTCAATTTTTTATTTATATGTAACAACTAAGTGGGGTTCTTTTTGCATTAGTCTTACAAGATGGAGATGAAACAGGATACTAGAAAAAGAATCCCTAAGTGTAATTAGTCAGAATTTTCGCCCTAAAATCTCCTTTCTATAATCAGTAAAGCTTGAAAATGGCTTGAAGTTTGACTTTAATTTTAAATCTATAAAAGTTTAGTGGGGACAGGAGAATGAAAAAAAGAAGTAGAAAAATTTGGTATAATATTAACCTTCACACTTAACCGCTTCTCACCTAGGTTATACAGCAGAAGGAAATACAGGAGTGAGCTGACATCAATCATACTTATGGATCTTTACTTTTTATTCATTGTTCTATTGATCCCTTTCAGCATTATTTCATAGGTAGTTTGCAATAAAGTGATTTCTTATTATGTATCCATTTTAACTCATAGAGCATATGACACAACACTTTTTGAATGAAGGACAGGTACCCTAAGGGAAAGAACAAAATCCTGGGTAAAATAAAAGATTTATTGATCTCTTCTTCAATAATAATGATTAAAATCTAATGAAGCATGATTGCCTTAATAAATTATTCACCTCTTTTTTCTCTTTTCCAGATTCCAACTCGATGCACTCCAAAAAAAAAAAAAAGGAGTTTAAACACAAAATGTTGAAAATACTAGATTCTTCAATCAGTGAGCCATGATAATGTTAAAAATCATAGTTAATAACAGCATTTTAGGCAATAAATAATTTGGCCCATGCCCCATCTCATCAGCAAATGGGGAAAGGAAACAACAGATCTTATGGAAATGAGGGGAAGAGATTTTGTCAGTTTTTCTACTTTCTAGACAAATTTAAAGGCACTGTTTTCACTACTCACATTTTCTCTTGCAATGGAACAATAAGAATTGTCCCAATAACCATATTTGTCTTATGTGTATGAGAATAGATCCTGTGGCTTAAGCTGGAGATTTATACTCATCCATTGAATGCCTTCAAGAGTATCTTTGAATCTGGTACTCTTTTTGTCTTTCTCAAATCACAGGAATATTTAATTGTCAAGGCCTTTTATGAATGGGACTGCTCCTGGGATATCCAGCCCTGAAGCTGAGATTTACAGATCAGGATGTGATATTCACAGAGATAAAGCTGGCAAAGAATGCCATTTTTTGGTCAGCTGAAATCTTGTCCCTTCATTTTAATTTGTTAATTTGTTAAAAATTTCAAGCAAACCTTTCCTTCAAAGTTCTTGATAAGATTAGTAAATACAGTATGTATAAATACTGGATGTCCAAAAAGAATAAAATATGTGACACAGAAACTAATCTATAGTCATCATCCTCATACATACTGTACACGTGAATATTTCCTCTTTTTGAATAAAAGCTTGATTAAATAGTAGAAATACCAGGACAAGAAAGATAATACTTCTGGATGATGATGATGATGATGATGCATTAAAAATGAATGTGTCATATAAGCACTCTCCAATTAACCTCTATGCCACAGCTATAGTACATAGTTATCTATTTGGATTGCTAGGGAAACACTTGTCTGTCAGAATGACTCTGAATATGCATAGAAGTGCATAGAGGTGTCAATCACTGAAAATAAGATTAATGATGTAAGCTAAAAGGATCTCACATTAACTTTCCACAAAAGGTCAGAAGAATCATATAAGCACCCATTTTCTCTTGTGAATGTAATTCATGTAGTTTTCAATCAAGGACAATGTTTAAAAGTGTGTATGCCTAGCTTGATATAGCCTGATAATGAGTTTTTTAATAGGAGTAGTTATCTTTGAAAGAAGTTATCTAGCTTTATGGAAAGAATTAGCTGGGAGATTTGACAGATGGAGCAAATGAGATGATACTTATACAAACTTATAAAAGTGGAGCAATTCTTTGAGGACTGTCTGCCATGGGACGGATCCTGTGCTGAAGGGAAAGATTGTGAAGAGTCCTGAGGAAGAAGGACCATCAGAGATGACATGTGATGAACTGACCACAGCCCCCATTGCCCAGACCCTGTACCACTTGAGGGCAGGAGGTGGAAAAACCAGGAGTGAAGTTGCACCTGGCAATAAAGGAGGGGTAGAGGGAAATCACAGAATCATTAAAGTTGTGAAAAACCTCTAAATCTATCGAGTCAAATCTTTAACCCAGCACTGACAACCAAATACACCACAGAGAGATACTGGCTGGGGAGACTCCTCAGCAAGAGTGTGCATTTTTCCACTGTGAAAAGCAGCTTAGGAAGACATTGACAGGCACGGCCTATTGAATTTATGAGTAACTGGGCAGGGAGTGATATTGGTGCTCAATAAATTTTCACTCAGGACTTTTCTCCTGTGAGAAAAGCAATCTAAATGTAAAGGCATATGATTTAATTGTTTGCCCAAGAGAAAACCTTGAGGAAGAAGAAACAAAGTGAGCATCCTAAGCTTTATTGAATGACTACAGAATCAAGGTTTGAGTCATCATCTGATATTCTTTTTCTCAAGCACACACCTCAGGATATGTGTCTTTCTGTCCAGCGGTTAGACCACAGAATTACAAATGGGACTATGAATTTTGCATGCACTCCAACACCTCACAATAAATAATTTTTGTCTTATTCATATCTAAGAGAAAGGATTAACTAAACCAATATTTTGGAACTGATGTATCAGGTTTGGACACATCTTACCACTAAAATTCAATTGCATTCTCATAATGGAAAAGAGAGAAAATCAAAGCAAACTCTTTGTGCAGGATACTACCACAGGTTTACAATGGTGTTAGGAATGGGCATGCCAACCCTCCTTTCAACCCTACAGTATTTCTGCCTCCCAGAATGAAAGGATCAAGTTTCAGAAGAGAGTTTCCTCTAAAGCTGCATAAAATTTTGCACCAAAAGTCCCATTTGACAATAAAATATGAAATTACAGATTTACGCATAGCATATGGCATTATAAATTATTTTTTCAAAACGAGTGATCAATAAAAACAGTATTTTTTTGTCATTTGTGTACGTAATCTAAGAGTAAAGGGACAAGACACAGTTATTGGCAAAGCTCACTGTTCCAGATTTTGGAAGGAGGGAGTTAAGCGCTCAGATCTGATGGTAGGCACACCTAGTTGAAAGAAGAATGCCAAAGAAGGGAGAGAGTCCAAAATGCTGTATTTGTATTATGTATTTGCTATAAGGCAAAAAGTAGACCTCCCCAAAGCAGCATGTTAGCTTCTATAGATCCTGTCCTCAGACACATCATTTCTTTCATTAAAAACAAAGAGAATTTAGGCAGCCTGGGAAACAAGTGTCTTTTTAGAATACAACTTCAGCGCATAGGTCTACTTATAAATCTCAGGTAAAATGTTGGGCTCAAGGTTACACAAGAAAGTAGAGGAAAGGAAAATCTTGAAACAAATGAAGGATGATATGAATGGGTAGCTGCATAATGCCAGGTTGCTGGACCAGCTCTTATTATTACACAGATTATTTCAAAAGATGGACAATAGTCAATACAGTTCCTCAGCCAGGTGTTTCAGAAAAAATAATCTAATTATTTTCTTTATTATATTTTGGAAAGGAGACCAGAAAGGTTATTGAGAAATACTTTGGACATTTGAGCAATTCTTAACCTGCCAGTGTTAGAAATCTCGATCTACTATGGAGGTTTAGGCTAGCTCCTACTCAGAAAAAAATCCCTATTTTATCTCCCAAAAAATTCAGTTTGAGTCTTTGAAGCCTTGGAAACAGGTTACTCAAAAATTGTTTATTAACAAAGACATGCTGTACACATATCAATGCCTACCAGAACAAAAGCCTAATTCAAAACAAGAAAAGACCATTTATGAAAAAAAAAAAAAGTCTTACATTTGAAAAGCGTGATAGAAAAAATATCTTACACTAACTAAATATTGTAGGTTTCCAAGACAGTAGCGTGGTTTTCATGCTCTGTTTTGTTTTATTTAACTGAACTAGAACTTATGAAATTAAATTCAATGGATTCAGGAGAACAATAATGGTGCATGCACAACTTAATTTTTTAAAGACATGTTTTCTCCTGTCTCTCTTTATAGGAAATAGCTCTCTTTGATTGCAAGGAACAAAAGCATTTCAGTGAAGAAATTTAAACTTTCCTCAGTTGACTAAATTTGAAAAGAATTTGCAATTCTTTTCAATTGAAGTGTTGAAAGTGACATAGAGAAGAATTAAAAGGGATCATTTTATCTGCTTATCCACTTTTTACAGTCTATTATGCAAGAAAATTTGGTATGATTATTCATGGTATTTTTAGATTTACAGTAAAGAAGAGAAAATATTTATTGATATATTGAGAATTTCATAACCTTGGGGACTTTGTCATTTAGACTGGTCAGAAAAATATTCTACATGTGGATTGAAAATGCAGTTAAGTGTAGAGGTATAAACAAGGTCTGAAAGTATTCAGGAAGAGTGCCATCTTTCATGAATTCCATGATGAATATTCCTTTCTTCTGCTTCATGTTCTTCAATGAGTCTTCACAGATAAATAAGAGCCAGCTGTCACCTCCAAAAGCTGATATCCCAGTTGCAGTAATGTATAACAGTATGATTCAGGTCTACCTAGATGCAGTACTGAATGAACAAGCAATGTGCAGTTAATTTGGGTATTTTAAAAACATGTGCACCTTGGTTTTGTTTACACATTACAGAGCAGATAAGCCTCTGAAAAGGTGTTAAACATGTGTCCCATTTATCCCCCTTTCACCACTATAATTTCTACTAAAGAAATGTTTTCAGAATATAATTTGTAGATCTTAGAATTCATTGGGCAATACAGACTCTCTACCTTTCCTACTTTAGAAAACATAAATATTTAAACACATTTTGAGTTTCTGAACATACATGGGAGGTGTGAATGTAGCTCTGTTCAAATATAACAAGAAGTGACTTCAAGAAACAAGCAACTTTTAAAAGAAGATATAATTAGACTTCACTGGCAAATGGAATTCTCGCTTTAAGTCCTCTTCAGTTTCTTTTCATTCCTTCACCCATTAAAGAGACCACCATTTTGTTTAAAGTCTCACCTTTCAAGCTTGTTCCAAGAGCTGGTTTTGAATTAAAGGTTGTCAAAATCTAAAAAAAGTTGCTTCAATTATCTTTACCTGAAATATGTGCTGTTCTATTTTATGCAGCTGTTAAAAATATATTAACTAATTTTTGAGATTAAATCTTTTTAATTGATCATTTTATCCCTTCATGTTTAGATTTGTGGTGATTTTAAAGATGGAAACCATGATCATTCTTAAAGCCTAAGACTTTATCCTAACGTATCAGTATTATCAGTATCAGGAATAGTTGAGGTGGAGTTTATTTTCCCCGTAGCAGCCCTCACAGTGCTGAGCTCTGCATTGGTAGCTGGAAAGGTGTTGATAACATATCAGGGTTTTGGCTACTGCTGAGCAGAGCTGGAACAGCATCAGGGCTGTCTCTCAACATTCCCCTCCAACATCAGTAGGCTGGAGATGGGCAAGATCTTGGGAGGGAACACAACCAGGCCAGCTGACCAAAACTGACCCAAGGGATATTACATACCATAGGGCATCAGCTCAGGTATAAAAGCTATGAAAAAGAGGAGGAAGGAGAGGCATTCTTTATTTACAATATTTGTCTTCAAGAGCAACAACTAGACATGCTAAAGTCCTGCTTCCTGGAAAGTAGCCAGACGTGTTTTTTCTTCTCTTTGCTTATGTGTGTGTGTAACCTTTCACTTTTGCATCAGTAAACTGTCTCATCTTAACCTGCAAGTTTCTTTTCCATCTAATTTTCTCTCCCCTGGCTGAGAAGACAGAGTGATAGAGTGGTTTGGTGGCCACCTGCTGCCCAGGGTTAATCATATGTAAAAATAGGTTGGGAGAATTTAGAAACTAAAGAGTGACTCTCTTGAACACTGAAGTTTTCCCCAGAACTGTATTAAGCACTAATATACTGATTTTACTCTTCATGCAATCCTAATTTCTTGAAAAATATTTAAAACTGCATGTTGACACAGTGTATTGATCTGGAAAAATGACCAGTTAGATATATTGCTTTCCATTTATACACCTCTTTTCATATCATTGCAAATTCTATATTTTCAATACTTTTTTTAGCTTAGGGAGTCAATGGCATCATGTAAAATATTTCCAATCTTAGAAACTAATAGTGTATTTTATAGAAATAATTTGTCTTTTCTTATACTAGCTGTGCCTTGCAATTTGGATTTCAGAACAATAATTTGTTCTTATTTTGTGGGACAATTCCTTATTGTTTGGAAACATTTGCTGGAATTATTTCAATTTTTTCATGGACTACTGAAAAAATAAATCAAATAAAATGGAACTGTACAGGTACAAATGATAACACAACAGCATAACTCACAAAAAATAAAGCCTGTACAAACTCAAAAAGGTTAATTTAACTTGCCCATCCAAATGGAATTTTCCAAAGACAATCTGTTCATGCTTCTCTACTTTGCAAAGTTCACTTGAATGATAATTTGATCATTGGCAAACCCTGCTCGTTTGCAATTCAGTATCTTAGGTTCATGCCATATTAGATGGTATCTCTGTGATTTGTGTATTGCAAGTCAAATCAGGGCTTTTCCAGCTGAATAGAGGTGGGAAGATTTGACGATGTTTGTTTTCACACTGGAGACACAGAATGTTGGTTTATTTGCTTCTCACATGTGTATAAGATTCATTATTGGAGCTGTGGTTATCCAAACAGAACTGCAGCATTCATATTTGTCTATGCTCAACACTCCAGAGCAGAGTGCTGAGGGTACTTAGCAGTGAGGCATCCTTGCATGGCAAGCCTTGAAATCTTTTGCTTGGGTGCATAATGCCAATCATTTATTTTCACTTTCTTCTAGCTGAGATCAGGACAGTTAGCATGGAATGAAATCAGAAAGTCAACTTCTACTCATAATCCTGAACTCAGCTCTCCCATCACAAACACTGCAGGATATTATCTTAATCTTTACCAATTAGCCACCAGATAATGTAAAGATAACTTTTATAGTGTCTGTCATAGTGTCACCCTCTTCTGAAAGAAAAAAAGCTTACACTCTCTCAGCTCGGGTTTCTTTAGCCCTTAGGAGTTTGGCTAGTTTCCATGTGAAATATAAGAACAAAGGGCCTATGCAAGACTTCATTTCTTTATCAACATGAAAGAAAATGTGCTTCATACTTCCTCTGCTATGCTCCACTCAGTAATGTGCATTGTTTTGACAAAGTTGACTGCCTCTGTGTTTTCTCTTTTCAAGGCCCTAGAAAGTTTTATACTGAAAACTGACTATTTTTACTGCATGGTCAATGAAGTGCTTTTTACAGATAAAGATCAGATTTTGGAGAATTTAATAACAATGACCAAACATATCAATCTTCTTGATTTACCAAAAGATAGATTTCTTTTTTTCATCAAGTGTAGCCTGTTTGCAGTGTGACTTTTGTTTGGAGAACTGTTCCAAGCACAAGAAGATGCAGCTGTGGGTACCCCATCAACATAGACACAGAATATCAGAATGGCTGCCTGTAAAAGTAAAGCTCTTCTTGAAATAACAAACTTTACTTGATTTAAAAATTTTATCAGTAATCCATGGAAAATTTTTTTCATGTAGGAACAGAAATGGTTCTTTAGATAGCAATGTCTTCTTCTATTCTTCTTGCCTTCATTCACTATATGTCTTTAAAGCCCTGGATGAATGAAGCAGGGATTTTGCAAACAGGCTTGTCTGATCACCCCAAATCATCTACAGGACAGATGTACCTATAAACCAAGCCAAAGGGGAAAAGACAGGGAAGAAATTATGGCATCATAATGTGAACACTCAGTGGGACATGAGAAGAACCCTCAGATATCCAAGTTAAAAAGAGTTATCAAATGCTCACATATCCTTTCACTGTGCCTGTGAAATTTCCAGATGAGATGCACTATGACTGTCCATAAATCTTTTCCACCACAGACTGGGTCAAACTTAACTACTTTACACTTAGACATGGGCTAATGTGATATGATTAGATTTAATAACAGGTAAGCAGATATTTGGTAACTAACTAAGGTGATGGACACACTTACTTGAGTGTAAGTTGGTTGCACAAGAAATATTAAGAGTTGTGCAGCTTCAGTTTGGGGAACCTGGTGTTTTTTCTGAATTAATAAAAGTACATATTGTACATATACACACTTATTCATTTAATTACTTATGATCAAATGACAATGCTTATGAGAAGCAAAGCAAATAAAATGCGATTTGAGAATTCATCTATTTCTACTTCACTCAAAGCAAATCAGCCAGCTGAGAATTGCAGTGATCAAATGGATAATTAGCATTGTAATTGTTATATTTGGTTTTTTATGAGACTTTAATGTGTTGTTTCTCCCCCTCTTCTTCTTTCCCTCTTGATATTTTAATATTAATTGTTTAGTCAAAAGACTTTAGTCAATCTGTGAAAGTAAATGAATTGCAAACTATCCACCCACAATGTCCCTTTGTCTATAATATAAAATATGATTGTATTCATTAATACAGATTTTTTTATCTGTTAAGAATTACTGATGCTCAATAGCAACAGTAGACACTGAAAAGGTTTTAGTGCAGAGAAAAAAGTGGACCCAACCCAGAGGAGGTTCTAGTGCAAAGTATAAATACAAGGCATATCAATTAACTGTGTATGTCACAGGTGATTCTACCAACATTTTTTGTTTTTCTTTCAGAGCTTGTGGTGTTGCCTTCATCTCAGTCAGGAAGAGGTTGGGTGGCTTATCCTCCTGACTCACTGCAGAAGAACTGGGTCATCGTGTGAAAAGTCTTCACATCTCCCAAACATCTTGCCATAGTTGAAAGGTTGTTAAATGTTTTTTCTTAATATAGCAAAATTTAATTGTTAGATTAATTGTGTAAATGTAAGACTTTCAAAACAGTGTAAGAATGTGAAAACAGACACTTTGAATGGAATATGTTTCCAAGAGAGCCACAGGACCCTGATCTCAAACTATGAAGCCTATATGGTCTGTCCTTGAATGTGGTTGAAGCAAAGGGATTTATAGAGACATAATAACACAAAATTTTACTTTTTCATGCTGAATTATCTTGTCTGACTACTATTATTTCAATACAGCATAGATTTTATGTTTGAGCTTAATTAAAAGACAATTCAAGTTCCATTTCATTGGCCACCAGCATACTGCATATTGAAAAATAATTGTATAAAAAAGGACAAATGAGCACCCATGACTTTAGGCATATTATATTTCACCAGATGCAACGAGATTTGGAAGAAAATTCATAATGCAGTCAGGGTTAGTGCTACTTCTCTTCAGACAACAATCTACTGAGAAGTAATAGATTTCAGAGACTTCCAGTACACAGACATTTAAAATTTAACTACTGAAACACTAGTTCTTTGTTGAAAATTTGACACAACTCTTTTGAAATGTGTGAAAATACCTGAAGAATTTACATCTACTCCAGGAGACATAAGTATATTATATGGTCCCCAATGGATTTCAATTAATTTGTTCTGTATGGACAAGATTTGGAGCTGACAGAAAAATTTATAAGCCTAAAATGAATCTTTTTATTCCCATCTCTTCAGTATTTTGAGGTTCATGAAACTACATTTCTTTATGACTCTTACAGTACTGAAAGTATTCTGGAAGAAGCAAACATTTTATGATGTAGGATATTTATCTCTCTTAAATATGAGCACTTACTAAATGAATTTTGATTGATACTTTGAAACTATTAAAATTGAGGATTTCTGTTACATGTTTAAAACCAAAGGTTTTTAAATTATTTCAGCAATAATAACACTGCAAAAGTAGCAGTATTTTTCACATGTTCCTACTGTACTTTAATCTTACCATTCTCCTGCATGAGCGACTTCTGACTGTACAAAGACTACCAATAGTTCCACACTGCAGCAGCAGCAGCAACAAAACTGCATGTTTTTGTTCAGAAGATGTTGTCATGTTTCTTTCATCATAGAGAAGAAAACAGAACTGACCAAGTTCATAAATTATAAATTCCCTTCCAGAAAAAAAGAAAGTAGCAAACCCTCAACAACCAACAATACCAACAATCAAACAAATGGTTCTTTGTCAAAGGCAAAACAAGGTATGGATTTTGATTGAAGAATTAATTCATAAAAGCCTGAAAATTAACTATAACTATAACTAACTATAACTATAACTAA
This sequence comes from Setophaga petechia, assembly GCA_024362935.1. Taxonomy (NCBI): domain Eukaryota; kingdom Metazoa; phylum Chordata; class Aves; order Passeriformes; family Parulidae; genus Setophaga; species Setophaga petechia. Next base: position 2,574,592 of record JANCRA010000074.1, on the reverse strand, counting down.
TATAAATATATCAAGACTCTTAATTCAAACAGAGATAAGGTTATTTAGGAGTCTGACAGTTTATCTCCATCGGTGCTGGTTATTTCTTACAATGAAAGCAAGCAATGTAGAAACCTGGGAGGAACTCAGCAAGGAAGTACTGTGCTGCAGTCAATTCTGCCAAGTGGAGTGGCCACTCAGCTCATTTATAAGCTCTGATGTTACCAATCACTCTTGTTTTTTTCTCCTTATGATCACATAAATAGTTCTGTCCATAGGAGTTCACTTAAATAAGCAAAATACCCACAGCACTGAAGGCTAAACCTTCATTTCATCCTTTATCCTTTTATTGAGGATGCTCTTAAAGGGTCTTAATGCCATGTACATTAACTTTTTTTGTAGTGGTTTGAGAACTGTTCTCTGTTTTGCTGTTGAAACTAAATATTCTAAATCCTCAGTATCAGTAGTCCCCTCCATAGATGTATCTAATAGTGTAGATTTAGTGGTGGTAATTCATGGCCAAAAATGTAAATGTGCCCCTCATTACAAGTCTTTCTCCTCTGAGCTTCTTTCCTATTTGCACTACTGCTTTTTTGCTGTTTTGGTTTGGCTTTTTTGGTTTTTATTTTATTTCATTTCATTTCATTTCATTTTACTTTACTTTACCACCCTTTTTGTAGCCTCTAAATTTAAGGGGTCTGGCTGCAATAAGAAAAGACAATAATAAGTATATCAAAAGAGCAAATCAGAGTCTTGGCAGAGAACTCTGTTGACCAGTCTGGGATGACATGTAGCATGTAGCCATGCAATTTCATTGCCATGTTCCTTAACAGCCATCTGTACAGCATCATAACAATTCATTGCAATGAATTTCAGTGAAATGCATTATAAGGGAGTCAAAAATCATATGAACTCTAAGCTCTAGGTTAGGTTAGTATTTATTTGATTTTTATGGGAAGGAAACAGAAAAATACTTTTAGGGAAGCCAGAACATAAAGAAGATTTTCATGTCTCATCTGTTATGTAGAGAGAGCATGTAGATTTCCCTTCATGCAGAAAGAGTTCTGAGCATAACAGACTGAAATGACTCTGTCATTTCATCCTGTCTGCAGTAATTATTCTTAGAATGATTTTTGACCTTCATATCTTAGTTCATGCCAATATTTTAGGATACAGGTAGAATTATTAATTTATGTTACACTCAAAATATTGACATGTCCTCTTGTAGTTCTCATTCCCAAAACTACAGAAAGCTTTCATTCTACAGATTTTTGGTCATAGACGTGCAAAGAACACATTTATCATGATTATATATTGGACTAAGGTCTCCAAGGCAGAACTCAGGAGTCTCTTCAATTTGACTGGTGTAATGAATGTCCAAACTCAGCAAAGAGCTAAACCAATGCCAAGCCTCCAGAAATTAATATCTTCTGCCTTCTGGAGGCCACTGGCAAGCTGAATAAGTATGAATCAAATGGAGAGAGGATAAGCTAATTGAAAACCAATTCAGAATGGAAGATAACAATGTCTTCTATGTTTTTTGTCGTCTCTGGATTCACAAGAATCAGGTTTCCCTTAGAGATAGGAACATAAACCAGTCCTTCCTTATGGATCATATCTGGAAGATAGGAAGGTAGCCATATGTCACAGTTTGACGCTGACGCATTGCCAGTGCCCCATGAAAATACACTCTCCCTGGTGTCTGCTGTGAGACGTGACCAGGAATAAGCAAAGCAGGCTCCCACTTAGAAATAAAGAAAAGAAAGCTTTAATAACTAAACTACAACTCTATGTAAAAAGAAACACACAGGAAAAACGAAAACCTTCCGAAAACATTTCCTCCTCCCACCACCAAATTTCCAATACATCCATCCCTCAGATCACCAACTCTTGGTCCATCACCACCCTTTAGATAATCAATTCTCAGTTCATCAAGAGGAGTCCTTCTTGTGCCATAGGCTTCCCTAGGAAACACCGTTGAAACCTCGTGTGTTTCTATGTCACTCATGGCACCGTCCAGAGAACATTTGCCATCGTGACATCTTCCTTCCATGTCCAGTGCTCTCACCACTGCACATGGACCAGAGCTGCTTCTAGGGTTTTCCTTTTAAGGATGCTTTGTCCCGTTCCAAAAAGAGCACAGTCTCTCACCTTTGGGACACCTCTCCCCCCCAGATTTCACCCCCTGGGGCCGAGGGGTCTCAACACTGCCCCCTCTTGGCTCTGAGCCATTGCCTCCCCCTGGATGCAGTCTCTGTGTCACAGGAAACATGGTTCTGTCCATGGCTATACAAGAAAAGTTCAGCCAAGACCACTTCATCATCTCTTCCTACCTAAGATTTTTTTCCACTCTTCCGACATCTTTTACTTGCACGAACTTTCATCACGCTTGCCATTTCCTCCTCCATTTTATCTCTATCTCTCTTCTCATTCAGATCCAGGAGGATCAGTATTTGTAAGGTTTCCATTTTTCAAGAAAAGTGTTAAAATCTCAGGCTCTGCCTACTCAGTGCTCCCATGCTGCCCTGCCGGCACCTTCTTGCCCGCACTCCCCCTTCTCCTTCTTCCGGCCGTGCTATCAAATTTCAAGGTGGCACAGGCTGGCTCTGTCTCTCTCTGTCCAGGGGCTGGGGGGTGGCTGCCCGATGCCTCTTGGCACTCCTCCACCCTTCCATCCTCAAGAGCCTCTTCACCTCCCATCTCTGTCCAAGGCCCAGGCCTACCTCACCCAGCCGCATGGCCGCCCCTCCCCTGCCCAGCCGGCAGCGGGGCAGAAGAGGCCTGAACTCTTTCACCACAGGAACCCAAGAGAGTTTCTTGGGAGTGTTCTGCTTTTAACCCCCTGTGTTCTCAGAGGCATATCCATGTCCCCAGTGGCCACATCAGGTGCCAATATTCAAATCTGAGCACCTATTGGTTTGACCACAGCATCCCAGAAAACTTATTTCCTCTCAAACCATGACACCATATCTCTTAAATTGGTTGCCACTAGGTCACCTAGGCTGTATGTCTAATACAAGTGTATTAGCTGAATTATTTTAGAATACTACCTGGCCTAGCCACCTTCTAACTATTCTTTTGTTTTGTGTTGGAAATAAATATTCCATGAAAGACTGAAAAAACAGAATGATACAGGAAATAACTGGATATTTTTAGTGTTATATTAAGTATTTATTGAACTAACCCCTACCTCTCCTTTCCTATATGCTCTAATTAAAAGGATATGGAATTAGGTACACTGCCACATTTTCTCTCTTCATGGATGTAAATATTTATTGCTAATCTCAGGCAATGTTTTAATTTCGGAGGAATGAGCAATTCAAATATCAGGATATTGATTAAAGTGTTTACCTGGCTGATAGCAGGTACAAACACAAATAACTCAAGTAGAACTGAGACCTGTTTCTACAGCATGTCAGGTGAATTACCAGTCTCTAGGTCACTGGATGGTGGGTGTGAGAAAGTCTCTGCTTTTGGTTTACCAGGGCTCAATCTGGAAGTTGCAACATGACGCCAGGTGGTTTGTAACCTCTAAGTACAAAAGCTGAATAAACAGCTGCTGTGTTAATGCCCAGAAAACACATACCAAACATCTCTGTTGTGAACATTAGACAGGACATGCCCAAAACAGACTTTTAAATAGCCAAGGAGACAGATTGGCAAATATATATCTCCCTGGAGACACTACCTGCTTCCAGTTTGAGTTTGAGAGAAGACCAAAATTTTGGCTTTGTCATCCATGGGTAGAAATAAACAGCAGTTCATTTTGAAATGTAAATCACTGTTATGCAAGGTAATGGGAAGATTCCCATTGATTTCATCAATTTACTTGTGACTTCAAGGTCTTTTGAACAGTTCTGTCTCTGATATATTCAAAAGAGTGGCTTCAAAAGATTCTTAATAATAATCATCATTTTTTTCTCAAGAAAAAAACAAAGCCCCCATGACATACATTCTTAGAGCTGTATTATCTTTTGGATATTATTATTGATTTAAATCAGACTTCAAGACACATTTACATTTCCTCATGACTGTTATATTCCATAGAATATAACATATTCCAAGAAAAATGGTTTGGTTCACTTTAAAAAAAGACTAGCATTCATCATCACAACTTTGATGCTGGTCTTATTATATCACAAATTTCATAATAATTTGAATTAGAGGAGGGACTGCAGTAAGTATGCCTTCCAACTCTGATGATAAATAATAATGTGCTTCCTCTTAATTAATATGAGTCATTTTTTTTAATTAAAAGGATTACTAAAGTGTCTTTGAAATCATTACCCTGATTAGCATACCATTAGCTTACACACATCATGAAAAATAAAATAAGCATAAGTGCTTAGCCAAAGGAAAGACCTACTTTTCTCCATAATAATGAAAGTAATAATCAACAGCCACAGATGTGAGGTTTATTTGCTAAATGCATAAGTTATAAAACTCACAAGACTGGCTACTTTGTCTGTAATAGTCTTGTAGTCTTTTGTCATGCAAAAACATTAACTCAGAAAGTTCTTATGGATACTAGGAAGGAAATTTCCTAGCTTTTAATCTTGGAGATTATAGTGGTCTTTTTGTTGTGGACAATACTTAGTGCAATGGCGCACTGATCTCTGTCTGAAAGCCATATGTACAGCTTTAAGAGAGTTTGAAGACAGTTTCTATTGTGTAAACCCAAATTTAAGTGGCAAAATATGTGCTAGAAATAAGGTGAAATAAGTAATTGTGAAGACAAAATTATTAACATCAAAATGTTGCCCAGGTGATTTCCCTTCTTTATAAAACAGAGAACACTCTTTTAATTTGTTTACTTTCTTTCCCAGAACTAAATGCCTGCTTTTCATTAATGCATGATTTATTGTCCATTTAAATAGACAAACTCTTAGAACCACTAGAGACAGTTCAGGGTCTGTTATGGTAAATTTGTTAAACAATGTTTCAAATAGGGCTTGGATTTATTTCTTTGAAATGCACCTCTAGCTCTTGGTGAAATTTGAAGCCTATTTTTCTCCACCTGACTAATTATCCTTTTCTAATTTTGTCAACAAAATAGCTTAATAATAGGCTTAGCTGTTTACCAAACCAAGGATGTGGTTCAAAAATGTCTCCTAAATAGTTCTCAGCTTGGAATATGTGAAGAATAAGAATTTTAAGCATTTTAAATGAGAAAATAAATTCAATAAGTGATAAAAAGAGCAGGAAATTTTGCATGAAAACAAAGAAGACTGAACTTTATCTCTCAGAGGAAATAGACAACATGTGCCTAAAACAGAATAACAGTTCCCTCTCATATTTTACTGTGATGAAACTAGAGGAAGTAATGATAAAACAACCATTCAAATATGTCCTCTGCATTTTTCTTGACAAATTATGAAAGTACTGACGTACTTACCATGCTACATGGTACTACATGATGACTACATCACCATGCTTAGTCTCTTCTCAGGACTTTTGCTTACAGTTAGTGTGATTTATTTCACAGAACCACGTGAGGTGGTTTAATTCCTAGGGGTCATCTATTTCAAGTTCACACCCAGAGCAAGTCCATTTAAGGTTGCTCAGGAAATTTTCCTAATTCCTTTAGAGTTTTCTCTCTTTTCTTCAAGGAAGAAAAAACCACAGCTTTAGTCATATCAGCTAATATTTTCGTGTTTGAATAAGGGTGAGAGTCACTTAATCTCATATATATGTGATATGGTTATTGGGAATCAGTATAGTAGACTAAAAAGTCTGGCATTTTATTCTTCTCATTTTAATGAAAAAAACATACAGCATTATATGAATCATGCTCTGTATTTTTCTACTCTTTACTGATCATAAAGACACCCAAGCTTACTGATTCTAATGGAGCAGCTGTATGATAAAAATCTAAAGTCAGACAGGATGTGCCTTATGCTAGTAGAAGTAAGCAATAACAATTTTTTTTTTTTTTTTTTGTAGGAATGAATGCAAAAATATTGTTTCGAGAAAAATCACCTTGGTGAAATTACCATCAATTATGAAATCTGAAAGAGATATTTTAGTACTAATAAAAGAGAGTGATGGTTATTCTCAAATTTCTCCAGCTGCCTTAAAGAACATAGAGTTGGCAATAATACTGTGTTGTCTTTAAGGAACAATCCACTTTGATATTGATCCCATAAAGTCATATAAAATAATAATGGAGGAAGTTCAATCCTGTTTGGTCATCTAGTCACTGGAGGTTTCACCTTGGTTTCTTCTTCCTGACTGCTACAGTTTTTATCCACATGTTGACCACCTGGATTTGCATCACTTTTTTTTTAGGAAATACCATTGTGAAGATTCTCTTTTGAACAAAGTTCTTGTCTCTTTTCTTCCAACTACAGCCCTCATATGAAAGTGGGGTTTTTTCGCATGTACTTCATAAATGTCAGAATAATTTCTAGTAAGATGATGACAAAAATAATGGTAAATAACTTTCTACTGAGGACTGATAAATCTTCCTTCACAGTTAATGATTAAACTCCCATTGACCTCCATCATCAAAATTAAATGTTTAGTCGTAAATTAGCCTTCTAATTACTCCTCATTATTCAGTCATTTCAGCCACTTAATCATGAATACTTCCCAGCGCCTTCCATGAACAGCTGCCAGCTTGAGTGAGGTTTTTTTTTGTTGTTTGATTCCCTCACTGGTTATTGACAGGAGCAGTCTATACACAGTATTTCAGATGCAAAGTACTACCCAGAGAAACCTGATCAAGGACATGACACTTCTGTGTACACAGCTTTCAGTCATGTTTTCTGAACTGTCACATTACAAACTATTGTTCAATCTAATTTCCTCCTGGGGTCTTTTGGTCTCCCTTGCCAGTACTTTGGCATCTAGATTTCTTTGTGTATCTCACCTAGTTTACAGGTTTTTTGGAGTGTTTTTGGAAGACTTATCTGATTTTCCAGATTAATAACACCAGTATAAGAGACAGTAAAGGAGCTGCACACATGAGCACAGGTCATAGAATCGAAGAACCACAGGATGCTTCAGGTTGGAGGAGACCTTAAAGATCATTTATTTCCAGTCCCCATGCCATGGGCTGGGACACCTTCCTCTAGACCAAGTCACATCCAACCTGGCCTGGAACATTTCCAGGTATGGGGGAGAGAAAACTCATCTCTCAGCATGAATTTTAAGCAAATGCCAGTGTACCAATCCTACAAAGTTTCATAAAATCTTCATGATTCAGCCTTCCTGGTCACTTATAGGGCTGGACTAAGAAGGATTTAGAATTTTTTCATGTGATTGGAACCTAGGAAACTATCTGATTTATTATTTTATTCACTTTTTTTTTCCCCATGGTGTTACCACATTGTCTGCCCAGGGTTCCCAGGATTTAAATTAGAAATATAAATTAGAATAAAATCTGGAGGCTTAGGAGCATGGTTAAGCTCTTTTCTCCTCAATTGCACGCATCCTCTTTTCAAGTGTTTTTAATTCGTGATATATTATTTTAATAGCTTGTTGGAAAATAAGTAAATTATAATTTACTGGAATTTTCCCCTCTTCATTTTGTGCCAGTGGCACAATCACCTTCCCATGCCATTCTTCAAAATGTCAGTGAATGTGTCCTTATAGCAATAACAAAGGAACAGTTCTCCTGTTTAGAACTTTTATTCCAAATATAAAGACTCGTGTCTCCCTGAAATGGCAGTACCTTATCCATAAGCAGTGAACCAACATAACAGGTTAGAGCATCAAGTTAGGAATTTCATAGCTGATTAAAACCACAGGTGAAGTTTAGATCAGCAAAATGCAATTATCTGAACCGAAGGACACCTGGGTTATCTCATGCTCTTACAGGGGCTGGCATGGGATCATTAGTGGCCACATGTAGTCAGAAGCTAATTTTCTGTCTCATCTGAAAAGCATCATCTCCAGCAGCACAATAGCCAACACACATGCTGCGGCAAAAATTGAGAGTCAGGCTATTAACAGAAATGTTGACAGCACCTTTCATAGCGCCTTGCTGTTTGTTGGGTGCCTCTTCCAGCATGACCCTGATTATGCAGTTGTAGGTAAATAATTTATGTTCTGTATTGGATTTCTGGGCCTGTGCCTGCAGCAGCTTCCAACTGCTCTGTTAAAATAGCACCTTTAACTTAAACTCTCTGTTCTGTGAGTTCTCTGTAGTGCATTGAAAGAAAATAGGGATCCGATAATTACAAAAAACCTTAAATGAACTCCTGATGTGTAAAAACATTTCATAAACTATTATGCAGTCATAAAAATATGGCCAGAATTGAATGGTCTTGCTAGGACATAATCACTTGATTCTAAACTGTCTTTAATCAATAAACAATCCATAGTCCCACTCTTCTGGTAGATTCCACATTCATTGGCAGTCAAGCTGTTAAACATAAAAAATTAAGGCTAGATGTTTTTCAGTCATCATAGCTCCTTGTACTCCTGCTTTCAGGCCATGGCTCCACCAACCATCCTGTTACTTGACAAGTCATACCTTCTACAGTGTGACATTTAATTAGAGTTATTCAAGAGATTAGCTATTTGTACTGTAAGGGAATAAGATTAGAAACCAAAATAAATACATGCATTCCCTAATGCAGGTTGAAAGGGCTGAATGAAGCGCATATTTTTCCAAACACACTCCTGTGCTCCTGTGAATTTGATGCAGTTGTCAAACAATGTCCCTTTGACACATGGTAGCGCCAGATAATCAGATTACAATGGAAAACAATAAAATGGGAATTGAGCTGGGTCATTCTTCACCTACTCTGTCATTCACACTGAGGATCTTTCAAAGGTATCTGATGACAGGGCCGCCAGAGGGCAATGTCCTTGAATAACTCAGCAGCTGCATCAAAAAAAAGTCAGCTCTGCTTTCCTTCCATTGCAAAATTTTCTTTTCAAATCTCCTGTCTCCTGAATAGTTGTGTTCCCTGCCACTTTTCTATTGTTAGCTTTATAGAGGAGCAAAACTAGAGATGTGAAAGTGCAACAAACATGGAATCATAGAATAACAGAATATTCTGAGTTGAAAGGGAGCCATAAGGTTCATTGAATCCAATTCCTGATCCTGCAAAGGACACCCCAAAAGTCCCACCATGTGCCCCACAGCATTGTCCAAATGCTTCTTGAACTCTGTCAGGCTGGTGCTGTGAACACTTCCTGGGGGTGCCTGACCCAGTGCCCAACCACCCCCTGAGTGAATAATATCTAATATGCACCCTAAACCTCTCCTGACACAACTTCAGGCCATTCCCTCAGGTCCTGTCACTGGTCACCACAGAGAAGGGATCAGTGCCTGCCCTGTTGCCTACCTTTGTGAGGTTAAGCTGTACACAACAATGAAGTTTCCCCTCAGTCGCCTCTTCTCCAGGCCAAACAAACCAAGTGACTTGAGCCACTCCTCACAAGGTTTCTCCTCTAGACCCTTCACCATCTACATAGCTCTCCTTTTTCATAACCTCTTTTGTCTTCCTTATTCTCCTAACTGGAAAAATGCAAGAGGATTCATTCATTTACCTTTATAACTGGGTATCAGTCTTTAAGTGATTTGACAAAATTCAAGATATCTTTGCTACCTCTGGACTTGATCAGGATTGTGTTTTTATCTCAGCAGTACAAAGAATTGATGTCTAGTTCATTTTGCAACTCACATGGTATTTTGCATCATTTTATAAAGAGGTGAATTTGGGGTCATTTTAGCATGTAAATCTAATACACATTCCCAAACCTAGCAGGCACATTCAGAAGAGCTGAAGTCCAAGCAGCATTGAGGCTTGGTCTCTGGGGTAATGCCCTTACAGAATAGAGGTTTTATTTGTTCCACACCTGTCTCAGAACTGGCTATTTTAACCTCAGGTTGAAATTGCCTAAAGCAATTTGGGATGATCCTTGGATTTCCAGTAGAGTCAATAGTTTGTAAAAAAGGCTAAACTCACAGAACTCTGAATGATCTAGGATCACAGGGATGAAAGATTTTAAAAAAAAAATTACATGTACTGTAGTTCCAGACAACATTCAATTGTTCTCTCTAGTCCATGATCTCAAGGCTTTCATTTTTTAATGTGAACTAGTTAACAGTGTTGTCCTGCATGCTATTACATATCATTAATGAAAAAAGTGAATTTTTCTTTTTTCCATTCCACCTGGCACCAGTGTGCAACTCCTTTGTCTGTCATTTAACCTTTATTGCAACTCTTTCTCACTTCAACATCCTTAATTCCTAGATGTCCTGTAAGACATGCCAGGTCATTTCCAAATGAGGTCACCACCTAATTTCTTGATTTTAAACACCTTTTATTTAATTCATATAGATGATCATAGCTGATTCCATAATCATGGCGTCTGCTTTTGATGACTCTATTAACAACATAATATATGCTCAAATAGACACCTACCACTGGATATGTCACCAGAAAGCATATAAAGCATATATATCTAAACATATTTGTCTTGTTAACCATGTGGCCAAATAAAGAGAAATTGAGTCACTGTTACAACAAAGTCTTGCTTCCTGGATTTACAAATATGCATATCCAAATTTTGAAGATGCTACAGCTGACTGTTAATTTTCAAAGGCCAATATTGTTTGGAAACTGGTGTAATTTCTCCACTACTTTGGTAAGACTTTTGCTTTTATAAGTTATATTTGCGTGTTCCTCGATGATTTCTGCTAGATCCTTCTGCTGTGTTCAGAACTTAAGTTTTGCTGGCAAGGAGCACTTCCAGGCCCCAATTGTTCCCTACCCAATTCTCCTGTGCACTTCAGAAATGCAGCTCTGGAATAGCATATGTGGGAGATGCTTCAGGTGAGTCTACTCTATTTAAGATTTTCAGAGGAAAAAATAAAGTTGCATACACTAGGAGAAATTTAGTAGCCTCTGGAGAGCTTAAGTAGCATTTTAATTCTTGTTCAAATTGGAATCCAATAAATTTTTCAGGATTTAGACATTTGGTGAAGCCTTACAAATTTCTAATTTTCCCTTTCTTAGCCTATTTAATGAGAGTATCTTTATACATAACTAATGATTAACTTTCAGCAGGACTATTTTAACAATACAGTGTGAACTCAAGACCAGTAGAGACTGAGTCTTTTTCATGGAGAGGTATCTGTGGTATTGGGATGCAACCAGGAATTGTGCAGGAAGTTCAACACATGTCCTGACAAAGGTACAGTTTCAGTTATAATAGAAAAAGGAATGAATTTCATGTTATGTGGTGCTTTAACATCTTATCTCCTTTCTTTCATAAATGGGTTTAGGAAAAAATCAGAATAAATCACTGAATAAACCCATCCACACACTTCCAGAACGGAATTCAGAAAAGATTAAAATAAAATAAATGCTTTGTGGCATAATATAATGCTGGTTGACCTAAGAGACTCCAGTGTTTCCTGGGGAGCTTTTCTGTCTTATTATGCAGATCTACAGGAATACGAATTGTTGACCAAACAGACTCTTCTGAAGGAGCTATCCAGTCAATGAGTACTTTGGAACACTTCAACATGAGCATGATTGTCTAAGCAGACAGTAAGAGATTCTTTGGAACCACAACAGTGCTCCCTTGTACCAAGGGACCCTGGTACTCCTACTTGCATAGGATGTCTATTTCATTTGCTCATTAATTCATATGTTATCTTTTCTTAGAAATTTGTTCCTATTTTCCATAGCCTAATAGCTCCTTCCACTGTGATGTGTTTTTTGTAAACCATAAACAGAAGAATTACTTGATACAACTTTATTTAAACAAATACACTCTTAGAAACACTGAAAGCTCTCCTTTTTTGCACCAAAATCAAGCAGAACTACTAAAGTATGTAGTCCAAGAGCCCAAAGATGTTATGATATAAAAATCTTCAACATCACAAATTACCAAGTATACAGTCAAAGCGTTTATGAAGAGTCAGAAATGTCAATGGAATTACTGTTTTTTCTTTCATATGGCATCTTAAAATGTTTCTTTTCTTTTGCTCCTTGCCACAAACTCTGTAAAAAGCAGGGCTAAGAATAGGATTTTGCAATCAGAGTGTGACTACACAGCAAATAGCTGTCTGGTCTCTCTCAGCTGATGCATTCAGTCCCAACAGAAAAGATGAAAGAGAAGAATCTTTCTCCTCACAGAAGTTACAGAAGATGCCCAGATAGGGGAGGCTTCTGGGAGGTAAATCTTTGTAAATATAGTAGAGCATAAGTTGATAATATGAAGGGACATAAGGAGCTCCTGACAGGACTAAGCTTCATATGGCCTAAAAAGTAAAATCTTCTACTTAATGTTGCAGAGGGAAATATTAATACTTCATTTAGCGGGTCACCCAAAGAGGTTGTGGAGCCTCCACCTTTAGAGATACTCAAAAATAGTCTGGACACAATCCTGAGGAAGATGATTTTGGGGCCTCTGCTCGAGCTGGACAAGATGACCTCCAGCAGCCCCTTCCAAAATTATCCATTCTGTCATTGTACAATTGAAAGAATTTGAGCCACTTAAAGCCATTATTTTGAGAACAAGCCTAAAGGGAAGAGCCCATTTTTCACCATTTGTGCATGGGCTTATTTTTTCTGTGCCAAGGATTTGCAGCTAGTTTTTGTTCCAGTTAGAGTGAATTTTAGAGATTCACAGCTCTCTTGGGAACATTTATGTTAATTTATTAATACATTAGTATTGTTTAAACTATTTTTCCTAAATTCTGCTTCAGAGTTATAAAGATTTATTTTAAATACCTGTTTTCTCATTTAATCATTTTCATACAGTACAGCTGTATATTCTAAAACTGTAATTGAAAACAGCAACAGATCCTTAAATGAATCAACATTATATGGCACCTCTAATTAGCTACCATGGGGAGCTAACAGCATTATCATTACTCTAACTAATAAATTATGTTTTCTTACCTGAGTTCACAATGTCCGTTTGCTAATGCCAGTACTGCTAATCTGTGACGGCCACCCTGATGTTCTTTCAATATCTGTTCTACTAGGGCTCTTCATTCAGGCCTGCTGTGATTGTTGACATGCATTATAATGCCAGCTTAATTACTAAACTACTAAAATGTACACGCTCACATGCACTCACAGCTCTGAAGTGCTTCCTTTAGGTAACAGATAGCAATATAAACCAAATGCTTAACATGTACTATCAGGAGGAGAGGAAGCAGAAATTCAAGGCTCTGCTTTCAGTCACTTGCTAGCATTTTGATGAGGTAATATTTTACACTGTGAATTCACTTTGGAATTTGTTCTACAAATTTCTTCCACAAATTTCTTCCTTCTCCTACATTTCTGCATTTTAGATATGTCAGCTCACAGATGCAGGTAGGAGAGCCAGATATTACCTGTTGCTCATAATAATATGATTACTAATTTAAAAACAAAGCAAAGAGCCCTTTACAGGTAATGACAGGGTTTTCACACATGCAAAGGAGTTCAACTTTAATCAACAAAAGACATGAAAAATGCTTACTGTTCTGTTCAGCTCACTTTTTTTTCCAACAGCCCATGCAATTATTGTATTATTGGGAGGTTCAGTGATGAATTTTTTGGGTACAGTGGCCTGTACCTTGGCCCTGATGCATTTCTAATATCCTTATATCTCTGAAATACACTCCAAGTAAGTCAATTTATAAGTTTCTGGCTGAAAACACATAGACAGCTCTAGGTAAATAGGTGGAAAAACATGAACTTGGGAGGCAGAGGGGAAAGTGTAGAGCTTAATAATATGATGTAAAGGAAGACCTCGAGTGAAGGGGTATTAAATGAGCAAAAAGCTTAGTGGATGCTCTTCAGCTGTCAACAACAAAGCTGACAAATGCTGTATGTTATTCAGCAGCACATTGTGGTTCGAAGTATGAAAGGAAACCTCTAAGACATGGAAAAAAGTTTTGTGGAATTTCTGATGTTGTGGATTTGGGATAATAAATTTTTCCCTATGTTTTGGCTTCAAAGGTGAAATGTTCTGATTCAATCTCTGTTTTAGCTGACCATCAAATTTGTTGAATAGAAGGAAAGTCCACAAAATACCTTGCAGTGAATTTTTTTAATTCCTATTCCACTTTTTGTTTGTTGCTTCATTTTGCCATAATGACTGTCATATTTTATTTTCAATTCAGAAAATTCAAACTATATATACAATTCATCAAAGTTTCAATGGGTACTTAATATTCTGTCAGTGACTTCCTTGTTAAATAAATCCTCTCAGATGTTTTCAACTTTGCCTACTTTAACTTTCACCCACTTTCCTTTCCTAACACAACACAAAAAGTAATTTATCTTGTTTCATTTAAAAATTTTCAATCATTTACTCATGAGCAGTCCTTAATTGCAATTGAAGTAGCAATCCCATAGAACCACAAATGTTACTACTTGTAAACATTTCTTTGTAATTATACTATCACTGTTGGGAAACTCAAGCTTTCCTTTTGTGTTTGAATTATTTCAAAATTTCAGCACAGTGTTTACTGCTGAGTCTGAAATGATATAAACTCAGCAAAGTCACACTACAAGAGTAATATAATGGTAAAGTGGTAAGGTAGCTACAAGAGAAATATAATGGAAGTCTGAGCATAATTTTGATCTTATACCTTCAGAATTAAATTCCCATTTGCTTCACTGGAGATTCTGATGAAGCACACTAATACTGAATACCCAGCAGCTAACATCCAACAGTTCACAGTCAAGCATAGGTGACTAAACTCAGAGGTTAAAAAACACACTCAGTAAGTGGCCTTTATGACCTCTGAGTGCTCAAATGATGAAAACCATTAGTCACGTATGCTTCTTAATAAGACATTAACTAGCCTTAAACTGTCAAAACCTTAAAAAAATGAGGTCTGCCTTCTTTCTTCCAACTGCTCTCTTATTCTAAGAACACAAACTGAACCTTAGACAATAATTTCATTATGGATTAAAAAAAAAAAAAAACATCTTGATTACTTTGAAACAACTACCTGAGTCACGTGGTACTGTAATTTATACCTTCAGAGAATACTGCCTAGAGCTAAAAATCCAGTACTGCAAAGACTGCACCTTTACAGTGAGTTTTGTCTTTGAAATTTGTGATTTCTGATAAAAGTATTTTGTCAGATTTTTTGGTCTTTTGTTTTTTTTTCATCCTGAGCTACTGATAATGACAAGCTCTTTCTGTATGTTGCAAGGAAAATGATTTCATGGAGAAAGTAATACATATATGTAGTGCTGATATAAGAACCTGTAAGAGTTTGATTAAAATCAGCAAGAGATATATCAACATAAATCTATTTCTGGAATACTCATGAGTACTTGGGGAGGGAGGTGCTATTTGAAAGCTTTCAGGTGCCTTTTTCTTTTTCTTTTCTTTTTTTTTTTTTTAATGATGCAACAGGAGAAATTGTTATTTCAAATATTTCATATGATAATTTTTACTGCAGTTGCTACATTGTTGAATTTACCATGTTTGGTTTCCTTTCATTTCATTTGCAAGCTCTCACTAAATCCATGAATTCAGAACACTTACTGAATTGCAATTTATTTTTATTTTCTCTGTCTCTTGACATTTTCCCTCAAATCACAATGCTAGCACAACATGCAGGGTGTCACTGCGCTACTGACTCCATCGATCAGGAGCATACCAGGCTGCTTTGACAGGTGCAGTGCTTAACACAATATGTTCAGATCACAAACCCACAACTCCACAGACCTAACCCCATGGCTGCTCTACACTCTCAAAAATTGCAGTCATAATGAGAAAAGTAATTGCTGAATATTGTGCACTGAACACTCAGTTCAGCATTGTGCTCACACACTCCTGAGCTGATAATTTTTGCTTCTAACATGGGCCCACATTTCCAAACTGGCTGAGTCTGACAGCTTGCTGCATGTTGTGCTCTGTAGCAGTACAATTGCTGTAAGCTGTGTATCTGCACCCTTCATTTAGTTGTGCTAAAGGAAGTGGAGCAGCATCAGTGCACATCTGTGAAACTGGAATAATTAGGCTTATAGTCACAGTCTGGCAGTCTAGGAAAATTTTCTTCTTAAGAAGAAGGGTAGTTTTGTTCTTTGAAAATAACATTAGCAACCACTAAAATTGGTTGGTTGCTCTGTCCTTGTCCACTCAGGAGTTTTGAAAGCAACCTTGTTCTTGCTCCTAACAAAATATGAATACAGGGATGACACTCATCTCATTAACTCTCAGTTCCTGCCTGCTATTTTTCTTCAGTTAGCTAATGAGGATATGTAAGGCACAGTGAATACAAGTAAATTATATTTTTCTACTGAGAAAAAAAGATACGTAGGGCTCTAGCTCAAGAGGAGTAGTCTGCAACCATAGTCTCTATATTTATCACCTGTGTTGTCACTGAATTGTTAGGCACCCAGTTTTTCTTCAGTTTGTTACCTCCCAAGATGGCTATACCAGATGGTATTATTTCTTGTCTGTGTTATGCTCCTATTCTATTCCTGTCAATATACACACTTATGAATGAATTTCAGCCTGACAGCCTTGCAGAACGCTCTGCGAAGGATGTAAGTGTTGCAAAGAGATACTGATACTCATTGGCAAGATTTGTTCATTTATCTCAAAGCAATCATAGCGAGTTTGGCCAACATGTGCACACATAGCAAATTAAGAGGCACCCTGCCACACATCAATCAAAAGTTTAGTATATTGTTCCCTCTCATCTATTCCACTCTTCTACAAATCTGTTCCCTCATTTAAATCAACTCTAGAAGCAGACACATCTAAAAGTGAACTTCAGGGTTTGGAGATCTGTGTTGCACTAAGGTCATCTTACAGCAGGCTAAGATCAGTTTTTTCCTAATACTTAGGACCTGCTGAGAAAGAAATACTTTTGCTTTATAGTAAGAAACAGTGATGGTTTGAAAGGCAGCTGTCCATTCAACAGTCTAGCTATGTTCTGAAAATGAACATTGTTCTGAATATTGTATTTCTTTTGCACTTAGCAGAGAAAACAGATACAGGGAAACAGAACATGCCTTTCCTAAGAACATGTATTGTATAACCAAAGCTCTTGATGTTGCTGAAGCATAACAGGTAACTTCTGCAGCTCTAAGAGCAGTAGTGTGATCTGTCGCCTACTGGCCTCTCAGATTTCTTAGTGGCTTTCATTAGGGGAAAACTGCTCAAAACTCAAAGAATTATGTATAATTTCTTTTTTCTCTCTATTTTTTTCACATGTCCCTGATCAGTGGATTTTTTTTTCTGTACAAAAGAGTCAAGTTGCTGCTCTTACATCTAGAAGTCAAGGATCCTCTTATCCAACATCCTCCATATTTACCTCACCAAAAGAAAAGTACATAGACATGCATCAAGCTGGCTGCTAAGGATTTAAGTTCAAGTCTATTCCTTGTGGATTTGCAGAAAAATTCTGTTGTGAGAATAATTTTGATTTGGCTCCAGACGCTTTTAAAAGTTTTGTTTGGTTGGTTTTTTTTTTCCCATCTGGCATGATGTCAACCCAAGATTCAAAAGCTATCTTATAGGATTTAGTTAATCAGGTACAGATTTACACATCTGAGTTATCACCTCTCTATGGTCCCCAGAGAGAAAAATTGGCTATTCCATGATAAAATTAACCTTATCTTGCTAAAGCAGATATTTCAAAATGCCTTCACTGATTGTGGAGATTTACAAGAATAGACAGCAGAGACTAACTCAGACATAGCCACAGCTTTGTAAATATAAATCCCAAACCTATTATAATTTTTCAGTTTTGACCTTAACAAGCTTCTTTACCCCTCTATTTCCCCTGTAATTTGTAGCACCACATTTGTTCAACATATGGTCTCTGTTTCTCTGACTTTTCAACAAATAGCACCATCATAAATAACTTCAGTGAATTTAATCTCTCCATGCCTTGTGGAACAATATATATTTTGGGGTTTAATTACTATGTGTTTCATTTGCTTCAGCAAGGGTTCTCTGTTTATTCACTCTATTTTGCTCTTACAGGAAAATATGTTCGGGTGGTAAGTTTTGTGCATTCTCCCAGATCAAAACTCTCTTCTGTAGTCAGATTCCCTTTCAAGGTGTTGAATATCTTGGAATATCTCCTTTGTATATTTTCTTCCTGTAGCAGTAACAGGGTTCAGCTTCAGGCATGTTTAGCTCCCTAGGCCTTATTCTAAGACAAATACCAGAATAAGAATGCACCAGTTTCTTATGTCACTTTTTCTCATGTCTATTAAAATGTCACCCAGAACCCATATGCTTTTCTCCCCTTGCCTATCCTGCTTTCTTTTTCTCTAGTATTTACCTTGTGACTAAAGACCTCATTAATTCTGGGTACATTGTGTTTACACATTGTTTTGTTTCATTATGCCATCTGTCTGTTCTGCTGGGGGAAGCACTTGGGGACAAGAGTTTCTATCAGAATCCACTGATCAGAAAAAGACTGTGTTGTGCTGGTACAATGTAGAATATAGCATTCTATACAAGTTATTTACCAGAGAAAGACAGAGGTGGAAATACTAATTAGAAAAAAAAAAAAATCTTAAAATCTGTATCAGAGCTTCTGTTGCAGGGAAGAGAAGGAAGCTGAAAAAGATGTAGCTCTCTTGCCTGTTTTTTTGGCCATTAAATAAAATAAATATTTTTAAGAGCGCTGTAAGTATGATTGAACAAGTTCAGAGTTCTAAATAATTCTATTTTTACTGAATTTTAACCTTTAAAATTTTTTCAAGTCTTTCCATGACATGACAACTATTCTCCACATTTTTCAAATGCTTTTCCATTCCTTCATTTGCTCATGATTGCCCTGATGACCTTTAAAAAGAGCTAGATTACAGGAGTACATTAACAACTTACATAAATATGTGGAGTCATTCAGTTGTGTGTACTTCTGGTTCTTTTGGAAACCACGCGTAATAAAGTATGTGATGGATGAATATTGCTGATGATGCAGTTTGAAGAATTTGCTCATTCTCTTTCATGCTCTGTCTCTTTTCCCTTCTAAAAACTCAAAGAAGGAAGATATCATTCTGCCACCACTGAGAGAAGTTTGACCCAAGGATGGTTCTTTTATGTCCAGAAGTCCAGCTGCTTGGTCTGGCCTTTTGAGCTACATATGAGTGATGACGCATGTGGAGGAAGACATTCCCATTCTCAGGTCTTAAAAATAGAGCCTTTTTTTCCTTTTTTTCTTTCTTTTTTTTTTTCTTTCTTTTTTTTCCTTTTCCAGAAAAAAATCATTGAATTATAAAATGTTCTTGGTAGAAAGGGGCCTTAAAAACCACATCGTTTCACCTCCTCTGCCATGGACAGGAATACCTTTCACTAGATCATGTTGCTCTGAGCCCATCCAACATATCAATTCTCATAATTTTTGCTTGCACTTCATTTACACTAGAAATTCCTTTAGGCAGAAGGGAGTTGTAGAATTCAAGAATGTTTAGGGTGGGAAGGGATGATAAAGACCTTCTAGTCCTTAATAGCTTTTGAACTGTGCATGTTTAAATTATACTTCTGTGAGACCTCTGGTAGCATGGTACTTCAAATGACAGCCAATACCAGAACATATATTTAAATTGTATTTTCTCTTTAAAATCTCAAAAACCTCAAGAAGCAGCTAAGTATTGTTTTTGTTTGTTCTTTAGGGAGTGTTCAGATTGATAACTGTCATGCTTGCATGAGTCACTGTAGAAAGTTAGCATAACAGTTAATTATCTTTGTGAACCTCTCCCAGGTTTTTCATCAAAGATGCTTGTGTTTTGCACTCGAAGCCTGGAGATATTATTATAATTTAGGGACTTGGAAGCTGAGGAAAAAAAAATCTTTTACTAAACATCATCAGGTTTAGCCTTTTTCATTCTTGCTTTTTGACTATAGCAGTAGGTAGGAGGAAGGAAATCAAAGGTGGGATAGTGTGCAGATAAGTTAGTGCCATGGCAGCCTGGCTACTCACACCCTTCTTGCAGTCATTAGAATGGGGCTGAAGAAAACCTTTTGAGGAAATTGAGCAGAATCAGGACAAAACTTCTAAGAGATAAAACTGAAAACTGCCTCTCCAATAGCTTGTGTAGTTTTAAGCTGTGCAGGAGTGTTGATAGAAAGAAATACACTGGGGCAGAAAAGGGAGAAGACAAGGATCAAGAGAAGCTGTCTAAAGCAAAAGGCAACCTTTCAGACCCTAGCAGACAGTATTTGTGACTGAGATACTACAGCAGAGAATAAAGTACTGGCACAGTTTAAGAAATGTATAAATCCAAATGGGAACAGGCAGCTCGAGGAGCCAGAGATAAGCACAGATTAAAACATGAATAGCTAAAGAGAAATCCTTCAGGTAGGGCACTCACAGGCTACCTGTACTGATATATTAAACAAGATCAGGGAAGATCTAAGCATTAATACATTATTGCACATGCATAAGTCTATTTTTATTTAAGGACACATTTGACAGACAACAAATTCAGAATAATAATTAATAATTTTAGCAGTGATATGCAAAATAATTAGAAGTCACATTTCTATTGGAATTTTCAAATATTAAACCCAGAAATAAACAGCCACTTCTGTGGATGAATTGAGATGATTTGATAAATCAAATAATCCTATTTTAATCCATCTATCTGTGTGGAAGGAAGTCCCAGCACTGAGAAGAAAATAAACAAGCTATCTTTGCCAAAAAAGTAGTTGTGCTATCTAAGTGAATGACTGGATTTATTTTGCTGGTATCTAAGAAACTAATATGATTTCCTTCTGTACTGCCATAACACGTGGGGCTAATACATTTTTTTGGAAATATGAACAGGATTTGTTGCAAAAATACCTTTATCATAGGAATCAGTAATTCCGACGGAAACTTTGCTAACCAAGCTTTTCACGAGAAATATTCCAATTTGGTACAATAATTCCTTTTATATTTCCTTGCACAGTGGATTCAAAATATGCTTTTCAACAGCTACCCAGTGAGTAATCAAAGATAGAGTTATTCCATTCATTGGTTTCTATGAGGAACATTCCTCAGATAAATATCAAGGGATTTTTAGTAAAACATGTAAGATTTAGTGCTGCACTAAGATCATGGAGAGAAGGACTTAATCCTGGAGAATGCTGTTGAAATGGTAGTAATTGGAAAAATGAAATGAGAAAATTGGAATATACCAATTATATGATGTGTGTGAATAACTATGAGTTGCTATTGCATTGAAAAACCATGTTTTTATGGATAGTAATGGGACTAATGACACAGAAACATTGGTACTTCTTTTGTTTTACAAGGCGAGGATGCAGAACAACAGTATCGTTATAACCTAGCCAATAAAAAAAAATAAAAATTTAAAAAAAGCTGAAGAAAAGGAAAGGCAGACAAAGAGTTAAATCACGTCTCAGTAACCAGGAAACACAATATGGCAAATTGTGAAATTGTAGCTTGGATTTTATGCTTGCTGTTGCGAGCTAATTATTTTCTGATGAGCTGGGGTCTAAGTTTGAAAACAGGTTTACAAGACACTGAGCTTAAGAAAACTTGGGCATCAAAGTTTAGAGAATAACATTAAAATCCTTGGCTTTAACTTCCTTGCTTCATGTTCATTCCCAGCAGAGCTTTACAGCCTTCAGCAAAAACCTTAGGAATCCTTTTCCCCTCTTACCCTTAAGCAGAAGCAGCCCAACTACTGCTACTGATCCCAGTATCACAATGTACCAGTGCAGGAAGAATACACTAGAGCAGAACTCATGCTTCATTTACAGACTAATCCTCAGTGGAGATTTCCCTGGTTATCCCCAAGGCTGCAAAGAGTTATGGAGCAATTCAAGCTGAACACAAAAAGCAGCACACAGAAGTCCTGACATTCAGCTCCTCTGGGATTTCATGTGACAGCTTGGCTGAACATTAAAAATGGATGTTGCAAATTTTTTTATAAGGTTATGATTTTTTTAATATGTCTGTTTTTTTCAACCCACTAATAAGATTAGCATATTTGCAATGAATAACCTTTCCTACTCTGTTTGATGTTATCCCCACTAGCTAAAGAACCTCTGTGCTGAACTGGCTCTGTCCAAGCACTATTTGAGTGTTAAGTCCTAATGATGTCTGTAGTCCTTCTAACTAATCACAGGAATCTGTGGCCATAAATAGCATTAGTTCTTTTTCTGCTGCAATGTCATTTATAAAACACTCTTGAATTTCCTTTCCTTAAAAACTTTGCTGGTTTGTGCGAGGTAGCCTTCTCCTACACATGAGTTTAACAGGGTTTATTAGAATTCCATCAAATCCTGTTATCAGAGAATACATTTGGCTTTCATTCATACGCTACTCATCAGGCTTCCATTGATTCCAGTCCATTTCAAGTAGGATTTTGGCCTTGCCACATTACCCCTTGCCCTCTTAAAATTTCTGTTTTCTCAAAGTTTTAATTACCTGACTTCTGGACTGTGCTAAGTACACTATTTTATGCTTAACATCTCTACTAATGTTATGAACTCAGTTGTGTGAGATCAGATAATTCAGTGTTTAAACAGATTCTGCTAGTCAATTGCCCAAAAAAGGTGTGGATTTTCATTCATGCTGGAGGGTGGTCCATAAATGCAGGATCACTTCTATGCATAATAAATGATTGAAAACATTATAAAAATGTAGAATTCTTTTTGGTAAGTTTAAAAATGGAGAGTCTTGTGATAAAAAAGGGAAAGAAAAGCTATGAGATTATGCATTTCTAAAAGCTTTAAAATAACCTAGAATATGTCAGTAATATCACCTGGTTAAGATTGCATCCATGTAGTAAAAAGATCTCTAAGGGAGGTTTTGTAGCAATACCACCAGATATTTAACATTTTCCATACAAAGTGGAAACTCAGAAGAAGATGAAACCAAATTGCTCTCTATTTGTCAGGACATCTCCATGGAATCACATCAAAGAAAGCGGTTTTTTTTGCCACCCTTTGGATATGAGCACCAAAGTATTTTTGTTGTTGTTGTTGTTGGGGGTTTTTTTTGTTTGTTTGTTTAACTGCATGCAATCTGTTCCTTTTATACGACCTTTCTTTGGAAACACCCATTTTATTAAATAAATTGGGAGCTAATTGCAGTTATTATAATCTCCTTAGATTCTTAATAGTTTAATTTATATTTGTGTGTGGAGCTGTTGGGATTGACTGAAAATGTATGAACCTACATGGCCTCACACAGCATTCTTTTGATTAAGAATGGATGTCTCCTAAAGTAACAATAATGGATGAAGCTGGAGGCATTTACAGAGAAAAGGCCATATGCCTGAGATGCTGGCAATGCTCAGAAGACTCCAGAAAGGTTTCTAAAGTAATGAAGGAAGAGCTTTACTGTCAAGTAATTACTTAAGAGAAATGAAAACAAATTCATTTTACTGAAACAAGTCAGTCACTCGTGAGACTAAGTAGGTGTAGCAGACATGCCGGTTTTGCTTCTGTTGTTTAGCAGGAAGGGGAAAAAAAACCCTTTACACAGCTACAAATTAACTATGAAGCACAGAAAAGATAAAAGAAAAAGCAGCAAAGAGCATATGTAGCGTAATTAGGAAAAGTCCACATTGTGCAGACAGTAAGCCAACTCTACCCTTTGTGACAGTCATGAAGCTCCTCTGGAGGGTAGCCAACAGTAAATTTTTAATGCCCCCAACCTGTACCTCCTGTCTCAGACTGCAGTACTGCTTAGTCATGGTAACTTTTCCCAAGATATTTTTCTCTTCTAAAGGGTTTAAAAGTGGACCTTTTTTTCTGGAGTATGCTTTCCACTGTGTCCTCATTATCTAACATTCTGTCTTCTATTGGTAATCTCTCCAAATTTCTATGCTTTTTCACCCCCCTCAGATAATGAAGCAATAAATTCACATTCATGACAATGGCCTAAAAAGTTTTTTCTTCCATAGTTCAAAGTCTGATGACTACTAAAATAAAAATTGGTCAAGAAATTGATGGTCTCTAACACCCGTGGTTTTCTTACATTGCAGAGATCGGGATCAAAACATATACTTGATTTTTCTGTCTTTTCACAGTTGCTTTAAAGCCTTTAATATTAATATTTAATATTTAATATTCTGGATCACATTTTCTTCTAATTTAAACTGGTGGGATCTCCTATGATTTCTCTGGTGACCTCCTCGCAGAACATATTTCTTTGTGACTCTAATGTTACTTTTATATTGTTTAAGATTGTGAAAATAAGATGGTCAATAAAAAAAAATTCTAGTTTATAAATTTTTCTGTCTTGGTTTAATTTCCAGCTGGTAATTCCTCCCCACACAACTCCTTGCTTCCCCCAACCCAGTGGGACAGGAGAGAGCATCAAAATAGTGAAAGTGAGAAAACTCATGGGTTGAGGCAAAGAGAAATAGGGAAAGCAAAAGCTGTGTATACAAGCAAAGATAAAGAATTAATTCACTACTTCCCATGGGCAAGCAGGTGTTCAGTCATCCCCAGGACAGTGGGGCTACATCACATGTTGGGGTGACTTGATAAGAAAAATACATCACTAAAAATGTCCTCCACTTCCTTTTTTCCCCTCAGTTCCATATGCTGAGCATGACACCATATAGTCCGATGTATCCCTTGGGTCATTTGGGGTCAGCTGTCTGGCTGTGTCCTTTCCCAACTCCCTGTGCACCCCAGCCCCCCCACAAGGTGGGGTGCAGTGAGAAGCAGAAGAGGTCCTGGCCCTGTGTGAGCACTGCTCAGCAGAAACAAAACCATCCCTGTGTTACCAACACTGTTTCCAGCACAAATTCGAAATGCAGCTCCCTACCAGCTGCTGTAAATAAACTAACTCTGCCCCAGCAAAACCCAGCACACTCTGGAAAGGGCTTTACATATCTATGTACTTTCTTAGAAGCATAAATAATTTTAGTTGAGGGAAAGCAATTCAGTTAATTAAGATGTTCCTCATCTACAGGCCAGATTAACTCAAAATCATTTATTCACTTGCATGCCAGGCTCATTAGCCCTTCCTTCTGTTTCTGTCACCTTTATGTTTACCAGTCATTCTCAGACTCATCCCTTGTTCAAAGACCTTGATTTCTGAAACACACTCTACCAGTGCACTATCACTCTCTTCTGGTAGCACAGTTGCAAGTAGTCTTTTGGCTAAATCTCTTTCGCTTCTCCTTCTTTTCTTGACAGTTTTTCAAAACAAGTTCTGTGAGTTCCTTTCCCCTCTTCCCCCCCACTCATTTAAACAGATTTTATAACCTCACCAACATTTCAACAGGCATACATTTTCAGTTCATTTGAAATACACTTCTGTCTTACCAACTGATCCTGTCATTACCTATTTTTTCCTCACCCTCCTCCACTTTTATATTTCTTCCAAAATATGTATATTCCACCTGTAAATTCTTGAGCATTTTCAGCCATTAAATCTGTGATAGAAGTATGAGATTTGACAATATCATGTTCCTATATTTTGTGACAAAAACTTGATCTGGGGCAGTATGTCTTTCTTTCTGCCTGAAATTCCTCTATCATCAGCCATGACCTTTTCAATGTTTACTACTAAAATTATTCTGGCTTGTCATTTTTTGTCAAGTGCACTGTAAATGTGTAACAATCCTCTACCAGGTGTGGAGTCAGTGGGAAGGACCAAATGATGGGCAGGAAAAGGAGCACCATACATTATAGATATTGATAATTAACCATTCAATCACTTTCTCTTAGCAGATGATACTTGAAGTGCTCCATTAATTGATCAAATATAGTTCCACTTCTTTCTACATTCTTCAATCTCCTCACATCCTTGTATCATGGTACTAATTGTGGGATCAGATGCTGATGGTGATATTTACCTTCCATTAAAATCTCGATCTCCATGAAGAATTCCTAAATTTCTGCTCACTCTTAAACTTCACCCAATCCATATATAGGAGAGCATTGTAGACAGCCCAAATAGCAGATGGATTTCCCAAGGCAACCACTCCAAGTGTGGGTTGTTTGGGTTTGAATTGTTACATTCTCTTAAGCTTCTACAGGACTCCACAGAACCATAACAATGTATGTGCTTATTATGATTCATGTCTTAATTAAACATTTCCACCTCAATGAATGAATTTTGTATAATCTCTCGAGGCAATTGAGCTCTGCATCTTTAATTGCTGTGCCATAGGTCAAGCATATGATAACATATTTGCTGTAGTGGAAATGAAGAATTTACTCCTTATTTGCAGCATTCAGCTTCTCTTCATATATAAGTGTAAAAATCTCAACAGCATTAAAACAGTATAAATAGATAATTGTTACATTTAATGCTATTTGCCTCAGATTAAATAAAATCCTAAATAATTTCAGTTTCTGTCTCTGCTAATTAGCGAGTTTTTTGTGCATTTCATTTAAACATAATACTAGGACCAATTCAGTACTTTCATCTCTGGGACTCCATTTGTTATGGACTGGTTCCTTAGAGACCTAAAGCAATTAAAATTAAATTGAATTTATAGCTTAATCCATCCCTGAGAACTACAGGACCAAAATTATTAGAGCTTTCTAGAGGTTTTCTATTTCAGAACAATCCTGTTCACTGATTCAAATAAAGCTCTGCCTACTTGCACCAGCAGTAAATTCACTCCTCTCAGCATAAATAAGTAATTATTTTTCTTTCTTATCATCAACTTTGCACAATCAGCCTACCAATACTTTTTTTTTTAAATAGTGACTTTGAAGAGTACAGTGAAAATAATTATATATATGCATGCTCATTCTGTTTAGGTTTAAAGTGGATGTTACCATGACCAAAGCATCCTATAGATTACAGTATCTACACTAAATATTTAGATTTTAAAATTGGCTAATTTTCTTCTTCTGTTTGCTTGCACTAGATGTAAACACAAAAAGGACAAATTCACATGAAATACCATGTTTTCAGCCACCTTGGTCTTCCTTAACAATAAATGCAGAATAAATTAAACAAATTAAGACTGGCCTAATTTAGATGGAAACACCAGGATGAGATCAGCACTGGAGCAAGCTGCCTGGGGAAGTGGTTGTGTCACCATTCCTGGAGGTATTTAAAAGATGTATAGATGTGGCACTTAGGGGCATGATTTAATGGTGAGCTTGCCAGTGCTGGGTTAATGGCTGGACTTCATGATCTCAAACACCTTTTCCAATTTAAACATTCTGATTTTATTCTATGAATCATGACCTAGTGGAGAAAGCTGCCTGGTCTCACTGGATCTGCTGCTTTAAGTGTTTGGAAAAATGAATGCCATTCATAAACTTTCAAATTCAGGTAAACAGAAGTGGAAATGTTATTTTTCTGCTTGATCTAAATGTAAATGCCACCCAAGAAGCATATAAAATAAATATAATATGTCCTTGTTACAACATCTTTTGGTCAGAATTGAAGTAAAGTTATGTTTTTGTGGGACTCTCCCAATCTAAGAGGATCCTTCTCTTTTTTAATAGACTGATTTATATCAATGTAGGTACTAAAACTTATTTAATAAATGCTTTAGTGAAAAAGTTGCAGAAAATTTTATGCTGTCTGAAGTATTACCTATCCTTCAGAGGGAATCACTGAAATCACATTGAATCAGGGGTAAAAGGTAGAAGTAGATTAAAACTATTGTAGAGGTAAATTTAAGCAATGCTGAAGAGTTATGCAGAATATGAATCATATCTCTGAAAAAGACCTTGATGAGTCCTATGATTTAGAACAAAATGTCCATCTTCTAACCATAACAGGAGCAAAATGTTTTCTAGTAATGAACTAAATTCATTGCTAACTGAGAAGGATAAGAAAATGACAATGCAGACACATTCTTCTCATTGTGTGAGTGACACTTAATGTATTTGGTGGGCGAGTAAACAAGAATTTCATGCAAGATAAATAATTTAATAATCCTCCTCAGTTAGCTAAAGAAAATGCTAAATGATAAAGACTCATGTTATACATTATAGAACTGGCTTTATGCACAGCTAAAACACGAAAATTTTAAAAAACAGTTTGGAGCTGTAATGTTAATTTATTGAGGTGAATTGAAAGAAAAATAAGTTTCTACTTATAAAAGATCAGGTGGGATGATAAGAGCAATTAGAGGCTGACTAACTTAAAATGTTTTCTAAAAAAAGTCACTGGAACAGAAATCATGTCTAGGAAATGTCAGTCTGCACAATATGCTAGAAGTAAGTAATCAAGCAAACTTCACAGGGCTTTTCAAAATTGACTGATAAAGGAAGTTTCAATAAAATAATATATTTAGATTTCTCTGATGGATTTAAGTAACACTTCCTTTTGTATGATCACAATGACATTAAAGAGATAAAAAAGAGATAAAATCTACTTAAAAGGCCATTAGTGTTTAACAAGAAGGACAATAGATTAGATGTGTTCCGTGATCTTGCAGAACATAATCAAGGCTGTGATCCTGGGAACATAAATGAATTTAGTTCTTCACAAAAAGCTTCACCACCTTCACTATGCACAAATATAAAGACTGTCCACATTAAAATCATGATACGTGTTGTTTGAACATTGGATGGATCTTCTGAGAATTTAAACGCACAAATCTTAATTAGTTTGAAAATTGAAACTATTTTTAACCAGGTAACCAGGTCTTTGAAGAGAAATTTTCCCGTGTCAGACAATTTTGTCCTTGAATGCCTTAGACTAGCTTGGCGGAGAAAAGAATCATAAACAACATGTCTCAGGATTATATATTTTAAAAATAAGCTAGTTAAATGAAGTTGGGTTTTTTTTCCACTTTCATTCTTTGCTACTGAATTTCTCCTTTAATAGAGGCTAACATTTTGTCCTTATCAACAAAAGTAAAAGTGGTGGCTTTCTCTCAAAATGTCTATCCTCCCCCATTATTCTCAGGGAACCAAAACCATTGACAATAAAGAAGGCTGCTTTCTTGATTTAAGTTGCTTTGACATTTTCCGCTGCTGCCTAAAATCAGCAGCCTCCATGTTCTTTAAAGCAAGTTGATTTTATTCCTGTTGGTCGCATTTGAAAGTAAAAGGTAGCTGTTGTAGAAACTACTTCTGTTCCTGTTTCCAGTCAGCATAATGGATAATAGCTGCTGTTTCTACCAGACCAAAGCCTAAAAAGCCACTTATGCTTGCCTGCTGTATGTATAAATAATAACATCCAATTTAAAGAAACTCTTGTGTGAGCTTTTTACTACTCTCCAAATATATTGTTCATGCTCTTGAAGTAGTAGAAAGTTGAATCCTTGAAAAAATGTAACTAATGCATTCCTTTCCCACAAAATAACCATAAGTGTTTACACCAAAACAGCACATAATTTAAGTCCTGGACTCCCTATATTTTTTCTACTCAGGCTTCTCCCTCATGCTTGTGGCTGTCTTTCCACAATTTAGTTTTATTTCCTAATCTTTATAAGAATTGTAACATAATTAATGTTGCATCTCATTAATGCCAAGAAAAGAGGAAATCTGTTTGATGTATGGTCAATGTCTCTGGTATACAAAATCTCATGTTTTGTGCTGTTGAGATAGTCCCCCCAAACAGCTTTGATTAAATTTGTTAGAGCTTCGTGGTTAAAATCAAGTCAGCACAAATTTCATTGGCCATAAATCTCACACTGTTAGTCCAGGCCAGTTTCTATAGGCAAGATCTTGCCAAGTGTCAAATGCCTAACTTCCTATTGCAGTATTTAACTGTTACATGGAAGGCCAATTCTGAATTTGGTATTGTCACCTGTTTGACATGCACACATGCTGAGTCATTGTAAGACATGCCCCGTGGGACACCTTAAAGTATGGATGTGTCCTGCCACAGATTCCCCTACCAGAAATTCTTTGATTGGATAGAACTGGTAGATTTCTGTTTACTTGCAAGAAAAGGGAAACCTGTTTTTACTAATGGATCAAACAAGAGATTCAACTTCACTGAATTGTAATTATTTCCTTTATTCTGCTTTACTTGTTATTCCTTTTGCCCTAGATCTTACTTCCATCTAGATGAAGGATGTCATGGGAGATAAGATCCTTTGTCCATGTCAAGGTGCACCTAAGGGCTAACAGGGCATGGGTCACACCAGCCAGGGTTCATCCCATTCCCTAGCAAGTTACTAGGGTAGATGAGGTACTGCCAGGTCCAAATAAATACCCAGCCAGGTTCATGCCAAGAAGGCAAATCCAAAGTCAGGCCATGATGTTGATCGACAGGTCAACTGAGTCCATGGCCAGACATGGGCATGGTTGTGAGGATCTGGACACAGGCATACCTACAACTCACTTCTGTCAGGTACTGGCAGAAATTATATGGGGTTTATGGGAGCAATTGGAAATGGATCTGATTAGGGCCAGCCAGGGCTATTAGTACCCCATGGTAGATATAGACTGAATGATGAATTATTTGCTTCTATATTCATTATGTCTGCTTCCTTACTGCTTCTTCTGAGGGATTGAAAACTTCAGATAACAAATTGTCTGAAACTATATGGAATTCATAGTGAGAAGGAAAACCTTTACCAGAATCAAGAGAATGATTAGGGTTAAAGGGATAGGGTATAAAGATAGGGTTAAAGGGAACCTAACAGCAATCCTGCAGTACCAAAGAGAAAGTTATTGAAAAGGCAAGGTCAGCCTCTGCACTAAGTTCGAGGAGAAGAGAAAAAATAGTCCTGAATTAAAGGACTAGTGTGATATAAAGAAAAGAATTTTTACTATTAGGATAGTAATTACTGGAACAGTTGCCTAGAGCACTTGTGTGATCTCTACACTTGGATATTTTCAAGTCCCAGTCAGAAAAAGCTTTGACCATCTTAGTCTAGATGACCCTTCTTGTGGAAGACCATTCAGCTACAGAAGTTGAACTGGGTAGCACCGCAGACCTTTTGGCCCTGGTGGAGTGAAAACCATGGGAGAGGGTCGCAGACACCTTTTTTGAAAAATCCTTTCTTAGGATTTTTCCTGCTGGAGCTGAGAAGTTTCAGCAACAAATGTAAACAATTATTATCTGCTGCTGTGGAATGCAACAGGTCCACCTGTGATTGGTCTTCTGTGGATGTTTGGATTTACTGACCACTCACAGCAGAGCTGGCTCTCGCTCTCTGTCGGAGCCAGCTCCATTGTTATTCATTCTTTCTATTCTATTCTTAACTTAGCCAGCTTCTGAAGAAGCCTTCTCTTTTCTATTTCTTTTTGGTATAGTCATAATGTAACATATATATATCAAAAGATAATAAATCAAGGCTTCTGATCATGGAGTCAACATTTCCATCTCTCTATCATCCTGAAAATCCCTGTGACCACCGTCACAGGAGAGATAAACTCAAGGCAAGAATAGAAGCAAAGACATTGTGTCTGGTTGTGCTGACTGCTCTGAAGAGAGAGAATGTAACAAGGACATCGCTAATGCAAGAATGTCAGAAGGACTCAATAACTGAAAAGATTGCAATGCTACGGAACAGGGGCAAAGGGGTCCCAGCGGAAAATTTTGTACAGAAAATAGAGATTATAAATACTGGCAAACTGGTGTAATCAAGGGCTTTGCTTTGCTGGCATAGCAGAGTTCGTGCTCCTCAATCCCCACATTTTTTTTGAGCAGGGGACTTGACTACAGACTTCCTAAGATGCCTTCAGTATCAGAGTGATACTATGATCCTACACTATTCACATGGAAAAATGCTAAAGTTTCTCTTCCGTAGCTTCATAATAATCATCACTCAGTTTTAACTTCACATTTCTTGGCTCCCTTGGCCTTACTCATAATCTCATACTCTTTAAACACTCATCTGTTCCATACTAAATACAGGATAACTAAGGGGAAAAAACCAATAATTACAGGAATTCAAAAGAAATTAGGGGGGTTGAAGACACCAACATATAAATGGGAAATTTCTCTAGAATCAGACCTTACTCCATAGTGAGTTTTGTTTTAGAAGAGGTTAATGAGAACTTGTTGTAGTTTAGGAATGGTATTCCCTAATTTAGTGCTCCTACTAAAATGAAAATCACAAGCCATTCTCTTTCACCACCTTTACCTTCCCAGCCATAAGCCATGCATCCACTCTTTCTCAGAAGTGAGAATCCTTATTTCTGCCCTCAGCCATGGAGTAAGATGGTATAGAATAGCAACCTAGACATCCACATGGCCCTAAGCTCCCAATCCCTCATGGTTGAGGCAAAACTCTGACCTGGACAAAGAAAATAAAGACATGAACACCCAAACCATCATTTCTGAAACACTTTTGAGCATTTCCATTTCATATTATGTGAAGCACCACTCTTTGTGATGTTATGAACATGAAATGTTCATAACATTTCTCAAAAATTTGACAACTTCTCATTTTGGTGCTATCTGCAGAGTAAAAGAGTGTCCAGAAGAACAAAGCAAGTCCTTCTAATATATGCTCTCTTGGCCATTACACACCTATTTTTTAAATATTATGCATTTAAAAAATTACTAAAATGAGTAACTAATGCAAATTATCACATGCTGCTCAATTCTAATTTGTGAAGAAAATGCTTCACAAATCTGTACATACAGGTAGGGAGGCCTGTCTTTGTTTTTTGGATTTCTTTCCAGTTATTCTGTAATCTAGACTGCAAAATCTTCACTGCAAAAGCAAAATCCCATACTAAGTCCAGATATATCTCTTTTTTCCTCCTAATTCTCTCTGTCCCTCACAATCTATTAATCTGTACTGGCTTATTTACATTGCAAATAATTTAGAGAGTGAAAACAGCAAGGAGAATGAACAATCCTGCCTGGAGGGCTTGATAGTGTTTCTAGGAGTGATGCATTAACAGGCAGCAGGTTTCTGAAGTGTGGATGGCATATCAAAGACTTCTTTTCTCAGCAGTAAGAACAGCACTCAGTATCAAAAGAGACATGAAACAAGGACCACTTCCCATTTGTTCTGTTAGGCAGATGAACACAACCAGTGCCCCACTCATTCTTCAAGATTAAAGGAAAACACAGTAATATAAAAAGATGATAGTGTCTATAATTTCAGAGAGGTCCATTTATGGATGAATAGCATGTTTTACAAGAACTTTTATATGTGCTTCTTTGTTTAGGTCACCATACAAATTCCCAAGGTTAAGAGGTTGTAAAGTAACATATGCAAGAACTCAGCAATAACTTTGAGTTAGAGCTACTTTTTTCAGTATCTTCAAACTCCACATTTGATAAACTAATGTTTTAAGACACAAGTCATTATTGAGGAGGATATGCATCATTATATATTATTGCTTCGTGACTCACGAAAAATAATAGGGCTTTGTATTTTGAAAAGCACCAGCAACGAGCAAGTCAAAATTTGAAAGATTATAGTCCACAAGTCCACAACTTTCCATGGAAATGTCATAAGGGATTTTGTACCATTTTTTGCCATGTACCGTAGGAAAAGGTACAGATTTTTCTAACTCCTGGTATCCTTAATGCCATGATTTCTGAAAGATGGATCACTATTAAATTATTCACAGTCCAGCAGACACCTTTCCTTTCTCCTGATAGAACTCACTTTATTTACTTATATTTGACCATTAACAGATTAACGCACAGTTCTTATTATGTATTTAGCTGGTTTTAAGGTGAAAACTCATGTTCTTTATATATTTAAGCATAAAGCCATGCTTTTTTTCTAACCAGTTTAGCATTCAAACCAGGAAATAATGAACATTTTTAGTTTACTTACTAAGCTCACCAAGGGTTTTGCCATGCTATGGCTGCTGTTTTTGCTATGCTCATCAAATCTGTGAAGTTCAGGTAATCCCATAGAGTTAAGGAAAAGAATTGGATTGTACTTATCTTCAAACATTAGTCAACACAGTTTTGGCTATAGAAGTGCAACTGCACATAAATCTGTATAAAAATTATGGAATCATAGAATTATAAATGTTGGAAAGGACCTCAAGGATCATCAAGCCCAACAATTAACCCAGCACTGCCAGGCCCATCAATAAATTATGTCCCTAAGCACCATACCTATGTGTTTTTTCAACACTTCTAGGGATGGTGGTTCTACCTCTTCCCTGGGCAGCCTATTTAATCCTTTTAGTGCTACCATCCTAAAGATGCATTAAAATCTCCAAATACAATTTAGGTAGGTGGCAATACAATGGAGCAAGCTTGTTGTAAAGGAACTGTTTCTGAGAAGTAGGAGGTAGAATTTCTGATCTAATTCATTTAACAAAAGACATTTTTCCTAACGACATAGTTAAACTCTGATATGACAGGTAACATCTTCTTGCAGTTATTTTAAAAATAGCACCCATTTTCTTTATCTGACAGGAAAAAGAAACCCTACTGATTTATCAATCAGCTGTGTTATTAAAACTGTGATGTTATTTTTTATTATTATTTTGAGTTAATGATGATGTTATTTTTTATTATTATTTTGAGTTAATGATCTCACATATTAATTAACTTCTGGAGGTTTCATGAAACATAAGAGATTTTTAAGTCAAATGAGTTAAGGTTTGGTGCACAATTTCTGTAGCAGCTTTAAGAAGCCTATCACGGGTTTGTTTTGGTCGGTTGGTTAGGTTTGACCACATAGTGGTTTTTTGTATAGAGAATTCAGAGGATGACAGTGCTATTTCCCAGTTATGATGTAGCTTCTAATATACCACATCTCTTTTCTCCAGTTTTATATTTATTACGATATTTGTCTCCCTTTTCAGCTATTTTGAGATCTAGGAATGCTGATAAATGGTAGTCTATAGGAAGTGGAAATTATTTAATATTGTTAAACTGGTTTAGTTTAATATTGCTGGGTTTACTGGTTTTATTTGCCAGACATTATGGTGAATTTTTGCAAATTTTATACATCTGGTTGTCCTCTGTCAAGAAGAATTAATTGTAAAAAGTTGTGAATGAACTAAGATGTCCTCAGGGAGAGGAAGTTTGAGAGCAGAGTTATTGTTTGTCAGCTTTCAAAGACAACATGTGTTTCTACTTTGTGGGTAGATATGACTTTATTGCCCTGCAAGTGTGGATGTTCTTGATTCAAGCCAGTGTATTATGTCTTTGGTGACGTTTAGCATTCAATTCTACTTTGCTTTGCAAATTAAAGTTCTTGCATATATGACCCATCACAAACATACCCTCTCTGAAAGAAAAATTTAGAACCATAGAATCACTAAGATTAAGACCTTGAAGACCATCAAGTCCGACCATTAACCCAGCACTGCACTTTTCGTGACTAAACCATGTCTGCTCTTGTTTTTAATACTCCTAGGGATGGTGACCCAAACATTTCCCATGCCACCCTGTACCCATGCCTGACAGCCCTTTTAGTGAAGAAAATTTTCCTAACAGTGAACCTAAACCTGCTTGGTGTAACTTGAGGCTATTTCTTGCTGTCCTATCACTTGCCACTTGGGATAAGAAACCATCTCCATCTTTCTGTATACACAGGTCACATATATTCTTTGTTTTCTCAAAAAGTGTCTCTCTATATCTTTAATTATGTTGTAAAGTGGTGTAACCCTCCTTGTCTATATCCTTGATACTTTAATGATCTCTGTTTTAAATTTTATTAAAACCTCAGGAGATCTGAGCAGACATAAGTCAGTTGAAAGAATTTATAACATTTTTCAACATCAAAATATCAGTCTTTTTTTTCTTTACCCATGATCCTCAAGCATCGAAACCCAGTGAGAAAGAGTCTTCAAGTGTGATATTCAACTCTCACATTAATTAGAAACTGAGCTTCAAAATAGGTCTTGCTGAACCCTAACAAGTCTAAACAGATCATTTGGTTCTGTCTTCCCTAAATGTGTAAGTATGCCTCTTGTTTCATTCAAAAGAGAAAGGACAGTTGTTAATTAAATGTTATTTTTTTATCTGTTGATATGTGAAACAATTCTGGGAATATCATTACACCTGTGGCAGAGAGAATTATTCATTTTTCTCTTTCAGAAGAGTGTTATTTAGGAGAAAAAAGAAGTTTATTCTAATGTTTTTTCTCTTAATTTTCTCTATCTTGTGTTCAATATCAATTTTCCATGGTTCAAGACTCATCAAACACAATTGTTATGCTGACAGCATTTAAAGCCAATAAAACAGAATGACATTTAAAAAAGCTTTTTTTTTCATGGAAACATCATAGACTCAGACAATTGTTTGGGTTGGAATGACCCTAAAAATCATCTGATTCCAGCTCCCTTTGCCATGTGTAGGGATGTCACCCACTAGATCTAGTGGCTCAAAGCCCAGCCCAGGGACATTGCTAAATATTTTGCATAATTCTGGGTAGATGCCCTCCCCACAAAGCTATAACCCCATCACAGGTCACACCAAATGTGTGAGGTAAAACTGGCCTTCAGTGCCTTTAGTGCAGCCATGCTGACTGTCACCAATCACCTCATTATTTTCCAAGTGCTTTAGCAGAGTTTCCAGGAGAACCTGCTCTGTGATCTTGCCATAAAAACTGATACTGTTCACAAAATATTTCAGATAGACCAAATGAATTAATATTATGTATGTCTTTTTCATTGTTTTGGGGAAAAAATGATAAGTGTGAAAAGTTTTTTCTGAACTTTTGGGCCATAGACAATTTAAAGTAGATTTTCTTAGCATGTTATATGATTTCATATTTTACTGTATCAAAAGCTCCACTACAGTTACTGGCTAGGACTCATGCTTTCTGCCTCTACCTTAGAAATTCTACGTTAAAAAAAATGCAGTTCTTGAATACTGTCATAGCCCAATATGAAAAATGCAAAAGTTACAGTGCATTCTGCATGCTGCCCCTGTTCCTTCATATTTCTTTGGTTTTTTTGTGTTTAGGTCCCTAATTCACCTTGAGATTGGAGCTCCTTTAGTTTAGATCCATGAATGTGCTGTGATCATGTCTACTGAAGACAATTCCTACTTGTCCCAATCCCTGGTTGCTCCTTCTCTTCCAGGTGCTGCTTTCTTCTTTATTTGTGCTGAAAAGCTGAAGCTTGCCACGAGAAACACCAGAGGAACTGATTATTGTAAAAAGTAACCCAAAAGAAAAAAAGAAGAGTAGAAAAAAAAGAAAAAGAAGTGTTGGTTTTGTTTGGTTTGGAGTTTTTTTAAGTAGTTTAAGTGGTTTTAGTGGCTTAGCTTGGTCTACAGTTGATTTTGACCATTGAATTATATCTGTTAAATACTCATTACAAAAGAATGGATCATCTTATATTATAGGACCTTGGAATGTGAAAAAAGTTAAAGAGATCTTGATTCTGGGGTAATATTACCCAGTCAAAAATTTTGAAGTAATTGTCCAATGTACTCCCTATTTATTAGATATTTATTTTTCTTCCTTTTCATTAGAAAGGTCTCCAATGAAGAAAGAAAAACCTTTCACCAGCTACATTTCAATAGTCATTTTACTTGCAGACATGCTGGTATGATTCACACGCATACTGATGAAAACTAAGTCAAATTCAAGTTCTAAATCAATAGTGTTTCCTATTAAATGTATTCTTCCTGTCCTCTTGCTCTTCTGTGTGTGCAGAAAACACTTTAAAACATGAATTAAGGAGTTTTTGTTCGCCAGCTACAGTATTTTATAATCTGCTATTGCTACTCTTGTGGAAAGTGTAATGCATCGTAATATACATACATATATATATATATATATATATATATATATATATATATATATATATAGACACATATATACTTACGTGTGTGTATGTGCTAACAAATACTTTCTTCTCTCTGCTTCCTAAATTTCTCTGCAAAACACTACTTGTTGTGAAACATCTGTGTACAAAATTTGAATTCATAGGATGCGTTTCAAACACATCTAATATGGTTTCTTTTGCGGTTGCCATCTGTCATGCAACAACAAAAGTGATTTTTCCCCCAAAAGAATGAGAAAGACATGCATAATATCAACAAAGATCTTTTAAAAAATGTTAAAAGGTCCACAGTGAGCACATTCAGCATAAATCTCAGAGGAGGTATGATTCTTTCTGAATCTCCATATAAAAAGGCTTTCATAGTTTACCAACATTTGATTTGAATTATTCAGCATAAGATAAACTGATGAATTATTTATGCTAAGTGAAGCACATAAAAAATGCCAATTTTATGCCCCCAAAAATATTTGAAAAGCTAACTTGAATGCAGCTTGCAATTTATAGCTGATCTTTGTCAACTCATTAGAAGCAAAACTGAGTATGAAAGTTCTGACTCTATTCAACAGAAGATGGGTCGATAAGTGAAGGTGATTCCTAAATAAGTCATCGAATAAATGTACCTCAAAAATTCTTGCACACACATATCCAGAAATACATATTTTCCATCAACAAATTCTGTAGCCTGAAATAATAGATCTATCACATGCAAGGAACTCAGTGTCATTGAAGAACTCTCAACAGAATTCATAAGTTTGAATTTCTGCCACCACCATTCAGACTATTTAGAAATACCCTATTTTTCATAAAAGAAAATAAGAGATACTCTTGTCATTACAGCACTAAATACAAAAAGGATCAGACAGCCTACTAATGATTAAATAATTGTAAAGGTAGAAAATTATAGTTCTGCTCATTAGCATGCAGTATGAATGAAGAAGTTAACTGCTCTTTTAAGCCATCAGGGCAAATTTTGAGAAGTGGACACTTTGATATTTAGGACTAATCCAGCTATTGGGGAGGGCAGAGGGAAGAGGGAGGGCAGCGGTTGAATAAGTAGATATTGTCAGCCTCAATTTCTTTGTACGCCAAACCAGGGAATATTACTTTTTCAGTGCTGTTGCAAAGCAATAAAGTCCCCACTGACTGTTCTGCTCCTACTTCTATTTTAGATAGTTTCCTATAAGGAAAATAAATCTTTTCATCCCTTTGGATAGTTTCCTCAGAATTACCTAGACAAAAGTCACAGTTGATTCCATAATCTACAGCCCCTAAATACTGATCAATCGTCCTTGTAGCATCTTCTTTTCTTTTGTCCCTATCTGATTTTTAGTGCTTACAGAGAAAATAGGGAACTACCTTACTCATCTCTTCATTGCAGGGAACATAGTATTTTTGCCTCCTTTCTTTGCTCTGACAGAGCTTACAGAACACCTGTCATTTCCAACTTTTCTTCCCTCTTCCCTGAGGTTGCCATGATGGTTTGTGTGGTACAGATTTATCGGCATCTTTTTCCCCCTATCTCCTATGCTAAACCAAATTTTTCCTCTACAAAGCTTTAAAGCCCTTCATCAATGCACTGAAGGCTAAAGTTGAGTGTTTGATTACCTACAGATGTGAAGTATATTTGCCATTTCTCTACTGTACTTCTCAAGTTGTTATTCATTCCAATGCATTGATTTAATGAAAATGGTGTCATGAAGGTAACTTAATTGCAAATTATTCTCACATATTTAGTAGTTTTATTTATTTCAGTAAGTGACCAAATCCATAAAAACTCAAGATTAATTCCAAACATTAGCAATAATTACAAAATAGTTCAAACCTTTTCCAAATTTTACATGAGACACACTGCAAAATCCAATATAAACATAAACATGTCAGTCTGGTATACATTTGCATATCTGTATTCTCTTGTGTACTGGATAGGCAATTTAGTGTCTTAAAAGGAAGCCTGTTATCATACTATTGCTGCTCTGTAAAGATGAACCAGTTCAAGTCTAGTATGAAACCTGTACTAGCCTGTGCTTTTATAATATTCAGAATAATTTTATATTTTCAAAATCTTGAGTAACTCTGACCCACATAATTCAATAGTAAAAATAATTCTGCAATTCTGGGAGTGTTTTCTGGGCTGAAGTGTTGAGTCTAGACATATTGCTGCTTAGTTAACTATTTATCTTTGCTATGTAAAACTGGGTTATAAATTGCAGAATTTGTTTCCTAGGAAGCATATGAAAACATTATGCCCATTCTGACAAAAGACATTTATTTTTCCCAGTACTGTCGCATGTGGGCTGGATCCAGTAGAATGCAGCTGGGATAAACAAAGCTTGTTGGCAGATCATTATTAACAAAGGACTGATACTGTTAAGAGCATGAGAAAGATCTAGGGCTTTTTTGCTACAAAAGGTGCCTTGGAGGCTAAATTTAGTTTGTATAAGCAAAGTCTTAAGAGCTATCTTTCTCTCTTTCTTCTTTCTCTTTCTCTTTCTCTTTCTCTTTCTCTTTCTCTTTCTCTTTCTCTTTCTCTTTCTCTTTCTCTTTCTCTTTCTTCTGCCTTATCTTTTTTCTCTTTTTTTTCCCTCTTATTTTGCCTGCCTTCCTTCCTTCCTTCCTTCCTTCCTTCCTTCCTTCCTTCCTTCCTTCCTTCCGCCACTTCCTTCCGCCACTTCCTTCCTTCCGCCACTTCCTTCCGCCACTTCCTTCTGCCACTTCCTTCCTTCCTTCCTTCCTTCCTTCCTTCCTTCCTTCCTTCCTTCCTTCCTTCCTTCCTTCCTTCCTTCCTTCCTTCCTTCCTTCCTTCCTTCCTTCCTTCCTTCCTTCCTTCCTTCCTTCCTTCCTTCCTTCCTTCCTTCCTTCCTTCTGCCACTTCCTTCCGCCACTTCCTTCCGCCACTTCCTTCCGCCACTTCCTTCCGCCACTTCCTTCCGCCACTTCCTTCCGCCACTTCCTTCCTTCCTTCCTTCCTTCCTTCCGCCACTTCCTTCCGCCACTTCCTTCCGCCACTTCCTTCCGCCACTTCCTTCCGCCACTTCCTTCCGCCACTTCCTTCCGCCACTTCCTTCCGCCACTTCCTTCCGCCACTTCCTTCCGCCACTTCCTTCCTTCCTTCCGCCACTTCCTTCCGCCACTTCCTTCCTTCCTTCCTTCCGCCACTTCCTTCCTTCCGCCACTTCCTTCCGCCACTTCCTTCCGCCACTTCCTTCCTTCCGCCACTTCCTTCCTTCCTTCCTTCCTTCCTTCCGCCACTTCCTTCCTTCCTTCCTTCCTTCCTTCCTTCCGCCACTTCCGCCACTTCCGCCACTTCCGCCACTTCCGCCACTTCCTTCCGCCACTTCCTTCCGCCACTTCCTTCCGCCACTTCCTTCCGCCACTTCCTTCCTTCCTTCCGCCACTTCCTTCCTTCCTTCCGCCACTTCCTTCCGCCACTTCCTCCCTCCCTCCCTTCTGCCACTTCCTTCTGCCACTTCCTTCCTTCCTTCCGCCACTTCCTCCCTCCCTCCCTCCCTCCCTCCCTTTCTTCCTTTTTCTCAAAACATTTCAAACTCTTCATGAGAAAAAAGGATTAGATGAATTCTGAATATTTTGCAAGTTTAAGGACAAAGTAGAAGTTTTAACATTTTTAGGCAACTCTTGAACCTTTCAGCGTATGCAAAAATTAGAGACAGTTTCAAGCTAGAAGTATGTTGAAGTCAAACATCTTGAAGGATGATTTAGCTTGAAAGGGGAAGAAAAAGAATGCAGGGATTTCCATATTTGACACCAGCAATCTCTGGAGATGTCTCCACAGTACATTAAATTACTTCATCGGCCTTTCAAGCTATGATCTGCTGTTTCACATCACTTTCCAAACTGTTTCAGCTGCTCTGCTCCACAGACACAATGTGCAGTTTGTAGTTGTCTGATCTGTCCTGGGCAGTGCCCACAGTACCCCAAAGTAACCAAAGCTTACACCAGAAATTAAACCTGAACTAAAGCAGGAAGAAGCAAGAACTGGCATTTTTGGAGTTAAATAGCTGGGCATGAACAATCACACCTCCATATTTAGCCAAAACCACATGGCACTAATGATACCATGGCACTGAATTAATGGCACAGGTAAAAATAGAGCCATCCAGGAGGATCCAATGTGCTGCAATGTTCTGTGACATCTTTAAGCTAAACAAGATTCAGGGTGAAGATATTTGAACTTCAGGCTCCAGAAATTTTGTTCTTATAGTAATTAATTCAGTACTTAAGGTTTTCACTATTCTTTCATATAGAGTTCCTTGTATCAAGTGAGATTTTATTCCTCGATAAACAGCAGATTCATAGGATGACCAGACTGTCTATAAGAAATTACTAAAGTAGAAAAAAACATAGACATCCTCTTTTCCATTGAAATCCCTCTTTCAACCTGGTGCATCATTAATGGATGTGCTTCATAGTCCTTCTAAAAGGCAGAGAGGTGTTTTTTTTTTTTTTTAATTCGATGTTTCTAGTATTTAGAGACGTATTTGGATTATCAAGCATTTAAAATCCTTCAAGAAGGAACTATTTATTTGAAGAAGTCCTCAGTTAAAAAAAATAAAAAATTCTGAGAGTATCTGAAAGTTGATGTGTGTGAGAGAGTGACTCATTTTTTTTCAAGGTACTCTAGGACAG
This sequence comes from Setophaga petechia, assembly GCA_024362935.1. Lineage (NCBI taxonomy): Eukaryota > Metazoa > Chordata > Aves > Passeriformes > Parulidae > Setophaga > Setophaga petechia. Next base: position 2,532,499 of record JANCRA010000074.1, on the reverse strand, counting down.
CTTTCATGAAGAGAGAGAGATAAATTATATGATACTAAAAATGTTGAGAGAGAATAATGTTTCTGTTTCTCTTTTATAAAAATTGAATAGTTTTCACGTGAGGTTTCTTCTAGCCTTGGTAGATTTTCTACAACATCTTTTTTATGTACTTTAGGCATCTGAACAGCAAAAAGAAAATTCTGCAGCAAAGAGGAGGCCATCCTCTGCATAAGTGAAGATGACCATGATATTTTATTCTCTGCTCCTTTCAGAGTTAGCTCCAAGAGCTTCACAAAGTCTTTATAGGCAAGGTCATAAAGAAAGGGTAGAAACAGGTGAAGTGGAGAGAAAAGAAATTTAGAAAGGTCTGCTGAAGTACAGTAAATATGCATTTATGCCTAGGACCAATATGGCCAAACTGCCCTTAGAGTCTGTCATATGCACTTAAAAATTAAGAAATAGAGAGTATTTAAATATTTTATAGAATCATAGAATAGTTTGGGCTAGAAGGGACCTCAAAGATCATCACACCCCTTCTTTAGGCAGGGACACCTTCCATTAGAGCAGGTTGTTAAGACCCCCATCAATCCTGGCCTGGAACAATTCCAAGGATGTGGCATCATCATTTCAGATGACGTATAAAAAATGAAAGCCAGATTTCCCTTAGGAACCACACATACAGGACTGCCTGTATGCCTTTAGCTGGAACTCTCTCAGCATACAGAAAAATACAAGTAACCATTCTGTCCTTAACAGTTGTGTGAAACATTTGAGTTGGGAGAAGGGCTAGAGCTTGTAAAGAGTGATCTGTGTGATTTGATACCAGCTGTCAGGCTCTTCTGCTTTCCTTTGTGTGGAGGAAATATCAGCTGAGTTAAAGCTCATCGACTGTGCTCAGGGCCAACTGCTGGGAAGTTCCTCTTAGAGGGAACAGCCATGATATGTAATCCTCTCACTCAAACAGAAGGACTGTAGAAAAAATGCCTGTTTGGAAAATTTTCCTGGCCTTTCTTAGCTCCCAAATACTTGTCCTGATGATTTTGTGGGAAAAGTCCATTTGGCATAGGCTACTACCATCCTAGGGAGCACTGGGGTAACTGAATGGAATTAATAATGGGACTCCAGAGCCAGATCCAGCCTGGTTAAGCTCATTTGTCCACAAAAATAACAGCCATCTCCTTGTTCCTTCTGCCTTCTTTAACAGCTTCTTATCTACTGTGTCTATTTCCTAGAGCTAACCTCATTCTCACCTTAGTATAATTTGCAAAACCCGCTTCCCTCACCTTGAATTCACTGGTATGAAGTCATTGAGACTCAATTCCATGTACTCTCCAGCACATCATCAATCAGGAGCTCCTTTTTAATTAAATTGCTGCCTGTTTTTGGCTTTCTCATCTGTTTAGCTAACTATACTTCTCTGAGCATGCATTTACTTGTACAGCCATCTCCTGTAGAGAAAGACACTTCTCAGCCTAGGCAATGGCTGATATTCTCAAGCAACTAGACAGAAACCATCAATAAAAATTTCTGAGTGGAGTTTTTTTTAATACATAGATTTTAGAGTGATATCTTTCACAGACTGTATTTCAAAGGTAATTTTACAAGGCTTTCTTTGGATATACAATTCCCTTTCAGCCACTAAGGCTATTCCTCACTCACATTGTCCTCTTTTAATTTCAGACTTCAAAGAAATTACTGTAAGGACTCAGGGCTTCAGACCTTTGACATCTTTAAGTGTCTATGGTATTGCTATCCCCACAAGTATGTGTGAAAGCAAATCTTTTGTGATGAACATAATATGGCAGCTTAAATATATCCAGCTTTAAGAGCCAAAACTTTGCCCAAATCATGGTGAGTTCTGACCCCACTTCCTTGATAGAATTGGATGGCTTACATAGTGCATGTCTGTAGACAGAATGTGGTAAAGACAGAGAATACCTACTGTAATTTTCTATTTAGCCTTGCTTTATGCCTTGCTGAAACATGAGGAATTTCTCAGTATTAGAAATGGGCAGGACATCCATTACATCTCCAAAGATGGGTTGGGCATCTATTTACTCTCCAGAGTTCATTCCTGGAGAAGTCAGCCAAGAGGACAACAGATATCATTCCAAAGAATGGACATAATTCCTTCTTCTGGGGTTGTAAGCAAATAGGTATGACTTCTCCCATGAAATGAGTTCATTAAGACTTATTATGCTTTGCTTTGTGGGAGGGAACCATATTAGTAATTAGACCAGAGGGATAGAGCCAAACTGATTCAACAACTACTGAAGTGTCAGAGGGAAAGACACAGTTCTGTAAAGACCAATTTCCAGCATAAAGCCATTCATTTAAGAGAGTGATTAAAACTTTTCTGTGATTTTCAACTGTCTTTAGTGCTGAGAGAGAACTTGACAAGGCTGCAAGTGAACCAGACAGGGAAGTATACTGTTTATTTTTGTGCTGATTTGATTTTTTTCTTTGTGTTGATGCACAAGATATGCTGACAATGTGATCTTTCCTCATCTATGAAAGGAGAAATGAAGGTTTTATCACACACCTCAGAAAGAAACACTGTGTTTGAGTAAGCTAAACCCATTGCTCTGGGCTGTCCTGTGTCACAGCTCCTTCCATTATCCATTAACTTAGATAATGCTAGAAAACAAGTCTTCCATAGAACTCTTTAAGTCTTCAGAAGCCTAGGAGTAAATACAATTCTTTCATTTTATAGATTGTCAGCAAGAGAAGAGAGGCAGATGTGAAGAACTGTGTGCAGTAAAAATGAGCCATAAGACTAAATTTTTAGAAATTACTCTTACAGATTACCATCTACTATTCCTGTCTCATCAGATATCTTACAGATACTGGTATTTCCTCATAATTTTGTTTAGAGGAATGGCTCTGCAATTTTTGAGAAGACACTAAAAGTAATCTGGGCCAATTTCTCATTTACAATTTCAGTTGCAACTAAAAGGCTGCATATGAACAATAAAAGCATGCATGCAAATTACAATGTGATAGATCAACTTAACTATAAGCAATTCAATCAAGATTTTCTCCAGCAGCAATTAATCTTGTCCTTGAAAAACCAAGCAAGTGAGGGTTGTGATAGCATTACTAGAATGATTATATTTCACAGGAGTGATGCTACTTTAGCATTCCATTTGTCTGATAGCATTGTTCGATAACTCAGCATCATTTGTTATCAATTTCTTGTACAAATACTACCATCATAATAGGGTAATGATGCCATCAATGCAAGAAGCATTGCAACATTACCTCATCATTGCTCTTTGGGGGAACATCAGCTCATGTTCTGCCTCTCAGTAAAACCTCTGCCCTTCTGCCTGCTGGCAAAAGCTATTTCCAAGATAAGAGCCAGAACTCCTATTTGTCAGAAACAATTAGTAATAGGAGACCATGCCTATGTATAAATAAATTAATACAAAATTACATAGGGACAATCCAACATTCCTACAATGATAGTTTGCTTTGCTTTATGTCCCAGCTTATGTATAATTTTTCTATGTTAGTGTGTATTCCCTTCTTATGTTAAGGTCTGAATCTTCCAAGACAAAATTTCAGATGTCTACAGACAGCCACTTCATTTTCTGTTTTGTTCTTAAAGCTTCTCTAAAGTTTTATGGAGTTAAACACAACCTGGAATTAATCAGATATTTTTCAGCATGGCCAGAATAGGATTGAAGAACAAGCTACATCTCATTTAGGTTCACCTTGTGGAAAACATCAGGAATATGATCAGCTAACAGGCTGAGAGCATTGAAGTTGTTCAGCCTGGAGGAGAGAATACTGTGGGGAGACCTTAGAGCACCTTCACATACTTAAAAGGGCTGCAAGAAAGCTGGAGAGGTACATTCTATAAAAGCATGTCATGATGGGACAAGAGGAGATTATTTTAAACTGAAATAGGAAGGCTTACTTTAGGTGTTAGGAAGAAATTCTTCACTATGAGGGTGGTGAGGTACCGGCACGGATTGCCCAGAGAAGCTGTGGATGTCCCACTTCTGGAAGGGTTCAAGCTCAGGCTGGATGTGGCTTTGAGGAACCTGGTCAACCTCAGTATAAAGACTTGAAGATCACAATTGCTTGTCTTAAACTCAGAAGACCAGAAGAAACTTGTCATAAAAAAGCCACCAAAGCAGGAACTTGAGATAAGCATAAGAAGAAATTTGCAGCAGGAAGGCACTCATCTCACAAGTCCAGGTGAGGTCTGGTTAGCACATCTTGTCAAAAATTCTGGAAAACACTAGCAAACTATGGGAAAATAAGCAACTGTTCATACAAATATCACCCCAAGCCCTGGGACAGAGAGTATCTGCAACTGCCAACAACCACCAAAGCTCCAGATTAATTTCTGGGGTCTTCCACCAGAAAACTGTGTATGATTTACCATGTTAAAACTCCCCCCTCCACAGGAGGTACCTGAGCATTCCCCCATGAACCTGAAAGCATATTAACCTACAGAACTGCTTATTTCCTGGGCTTCCTCCTTCCTCAATGGATCAAGACTACAACCACCAACAACCAAGTCTTGTTGTTGGATCTACGGGTGGTGGTATATTTCCTCTCTGCAATCTACTCTTATTCTTTCTTTCTCTTTCTTTCTTTCTTTTCCATATTGTCCTCAGACTTTTATATTGCTATACTACTATAGACAATAAGTAAAATTGCTACATACCCCTTTTCCATTACAACCAAATATTTCTAAAATATACGTCTATATATATACCAGTCATTCAGTGTCATTTTACTCTAATCCACCCCTAGGGATATATTTGAAAGAACCTCAGCTACCCTCACCTTCTGGGGTGAGTCAAAGCAGACAGGAGGATAGTAAACAGGTGATTTTTAAGGTCTTTTCTGTCCTAAACCCTTCTAGGAGTCTATGATATGTGAGACTGTTGAAAGTTAGGAACATGTGATCTTGTAGCATGCATTCATGCTGAGCTGCACTTATTTTCTCTGAGCAAAGAGCAGCAGCTTCCACAAGATATTATTTAAAAGTCATCTTTTTAACTGTATAACTCTTACATTTCTCCTAGTCTATTTGACATTATTTTTGAGGGGATAGCATCTGGTTTTACTCATGGGTGATACTTAGCAGTGATGGCTAATTTATATAATAGAAGTTTGCCTTTGCACCTGGAAATATTTTCTTATAACTTGCTTCTGTTGTGCTTGCTTAATCCTCATGACTAATGCTTCTATTATGAATGGGTGTTTCAATTCACAGTGTTGTTTAAATTTCCTCCTGAGTAAGAAGCTGCCTTAAAATCTTCATAAGCATTACCACAAATTTAAGAAAAAGGGAGAGCTATGAATATGTGCATTGTCTTTGGTGACCAGGCTCCTAAACTAAGATCTTTACATGCCTAAGTAGGTGAGGTGAATCTGAGTTTACTTAAGTACTACTAGAAAGGAATTAAAAATTAATATCACCTAATGTACAAACTGTTGGGAATTTTCAGACATACAGGGAAGAACTGTTATTACAAGTGTCATGTGGAAGAGCAGTTTGTATGTACTAAGTATCATTTCATTTTCTTAGCAATGTGTTTAGTCCAGTTTTCTTAAGGTAAATATCTCTCCAAAAACCTGCTCCAAATTCTACATTGGGCATAATCTTTTCTCTACCTGCTAAATTTAACCACAGGTACTCTGGCTTTAGCAGGGTATTATGAAGTTTGAAACATATGCACCAAGACTATTTAAATGAGTTGTTAATTAGTCAGTGCTTAAACAAAAACACATTTTCTCTAGTGTACTGTTCCAATACTAATAACTCGTGCTCTTCCCATCTGTTTGAATCCACCTGTTACCATTATTTTAAACCTACACTGAAAAGTCTGTGAGGCAGGAACTAATCTCATAGTGTATGTTCATACCCAGAAACAATGATAATGGTTTTTGCTGCTATCACAAGGCACATGTTAAACATTTTCCTTCAGTATTAACATTGTAAACTGAAATTCATACCAGAAATAAGACAAGGATTCTTTGAGGAAAATTGGATTTTATATTTTTTTTGAGGGGGAGGAGGTACTGGTAAGAAAAATATGTACTATTTCCCCATGGCTGCATGTTTTCATGAAGTTAATATATAAGCTTTTCATGTATATTTCACTTAATAACAGCTTAACATTGACAGCATGAGATTAATCTTCTGGTTATCTGAGCATCTTCCATATTATATTCTTAAAAGCCCTGGATGCAGAAACCTGCAGATATTTTCATTCTTAGTAAGCATTTTTCCTCAAACAAAGTGATTTAAGATAGGGAAAACCAGGGAACACAGGCAAAGGGAACCACTGTTATGAGCCAGTACTATTGATCTACAGTTTGTTAATATGTCTTCTCGATCCCTGTTGTATTTCTCATTCCACATCCCAAAATAATTGTAAACATTCTTGCTTCAAAATTTCCAATTGAAAAGTTTTTTATTGGAATTTCTGACACTTATGGATTTTTTGTTTGGTTGGTTTTTTATGCAAAGCATAAAAAGTCCTCGTGGGAAACACACTAGAATAAAAAAATCAAGAATTAATGTCCACACACTTGTGTAATCAAGAAAAAAGGGAAAAACACACCTGTCAATAAATCATACCTTGTAGTATTTTTCCCCCATGAATCCCAGAAAACATCCAGTGCTGTATAACCAACAAAAAGAAATTTCCTTTCTCTGTTGCAACTCTGGCTGGGAGCTTGCGCATTTTCTTAAAATTTCCACTATTATTAAGACTCCTGCACACAATACTATTTTGCAGAAACTGAACACAATGTAGTCATGAAAGAAATCAAATTATACTTTCACTTTTCAAAGAGGAATTCATGGCCTGCAAATAGGGCAGGTGCAGACTCAGCCTGCATTTCTGCAAGGCATTTCCCATTTATACAAGTTTTTTTGTCTGAGAGAAACTTAATATTCCATCCTTTATGATAGCTGCTGTATTCTGAAAAATACATGTTTCTGGAATGAAAAATTTAACCATGATGTTTGCAACTCTTTATTACCACTTGCAACTGATGCCACAGTCAAAGACCATACATTTGACAAAGCCTGATCTATACAGAGCAGTATCAAAAAATGTGTCTATCATTTGGCAGTAAGGATGTAAAGTGAGGTGTCATTCAGTGTCACTAGAGACCTGTCATGCTCTGCTGTTTCTGTTTCATGATCATTCTGGACCAGCTACTGTGGTTTACTTCTCCTTTGGATCAGACAGCTTTTTCATTTTCCTGAGAAGCCACATGGGATGTAGGTGCTGCTATATCCAGGCAAATTTTTATAAGCAATTTCCAGTTAATTTTTCTGTTTCCTCCAGAGATTTGAAACACAGCTAATCAAAATTAAAAACATTTCCTCCCTCTGCCAGTATCTTTCATTCAATTCTACAGAATTGTCATCATTAACCGAAGAAGACGGATTCTGTTATTCCTGTATAGCCTGAAATAGGACTGAGGATCCATGTATCATATGCAGGATATGTCCTGCCCTAAGGAATTTGCAGTTGAGATTAAGATAGTGTGCAGGCAGGAACAAATAACAGGGAGAAGTAAAATGCAGGTAACAGAAGTAAGATTGAACAGATAGTGCATGTTTTGACAAGTTAAACTATTAAAAGCACTACTCAGAGAATTGACAGGTGGGATGAATAGTAGGAGTATTTGTTGTGTTTGCTATATTATTACATTTACAGGAGGGTCTGGCATTTAAGAATAGGTTAACTGTGACTGAAGGTGCTGTAGATGTCTGTGTCACAACGTGGCATTTTTTGGGCTGAGGGCTAGTCTGGGAGTAAGAATACAAGTACTTCTGAAAGGCATTCAAGAAACACCTTCTGAAGTTAAAACCTCTGCCTGATCTTCCTCTCACTGTGCAATAACTACTTTTCTTGATGGGTATGTAGCATCACCCTGAGTACCTGGGAAGGAACTCCACTACAAGCTTCCTTCCACCCTCACTCTTGTTTGGATTACCACCTTCTAGTCATAAGAATAAATCAAAGACAGTTTTTTGCTGTCTTTCTACTTTGGTATTACTTGAATACAAAACAGAAGTTATATGTGTCGTACTAGTCAGACAAATATACACTACTGATTTTCTCCTCTGAATCCACTTTCAATTTCACCAGAAGGTGAAATCCAGTAGTACCAAAATGGTTCTTAGAGTGGTAGCAAGGTATGAGTCCTGGGAGTGCCTTCTACTGCTTTGAGTTTGGCTTAACTTTATCCTGTCTTGTCCTGACACATAAAAATATGCCGGGGATTAAATAAAAAGCAGAATAACTCCACATAAATATTTCTGATTTAGTACCATCAAGGATTGCATTAAATTGACTCTTCTGCAGAAAAGGTCTAAGCTTAAATTTAATTTTAATATAGGCTCTTATACAGTGCAGTAGTTGTACAAAGTATTCTCTAGACTACGAAACTTTTAGAGCACCATCTAGCACTTTCTATAAATCAAAACTCATTCCTAAAGGCCATATTTCTGTATGGAAAGTACTCATCATTCACTGTAATACACTTAAAATATTAATTTGGCTTTGTTCTTGGGACAAATCTTGAGAGGTGTCAATGGCCCACAACTTGCAGAGTTCTGAGAACTAACTGGCATTTGGACTCAATGCTAATTGTGTTGCTAAAATATATGAGAGACACACATCTTTCATTGAAGAGAGAGAAGTGTCATTATTCCGTCTTGCTTTGTGCATTGTGGTTTCCTGAAGCAGATTGGTTTCTATATAAGGTGTGCATTCATGCATTTTTTGTGTATATATATGTATTTATTAAGTAAAAATGAGAGATTTTTATAAGCAATGTTTATACTGAGCATATAATGGAAAGTTCCCTAATTAATTCTCACAGGTTTTTCAGGCTCTCCAAACTCCCATCTGTGCAGCACATAATTTAATCTAGGGAGGTGATTCTCCCCTCAACTCTACAATCATGAGACCCCACCTGGAGTACTGCAATCTGCCCTCCAATCCCTACATAAGAAGGATATGGATATGTTGGAACATACAGATGAGGTCACAGAGAAGGTCAGAGGGCTGGAGCACCTCTGCTATGAAGACAGGGTGAGAGAGTCAAGCTTGTTTAGTCTGGAAGAGGGAAAATCCCAGAGTGACCTTCTAGCACTATGAAGTATCTAAAAGGGATACAAGAGAGATGGAGAAGAATTTTTGACAATGGCATGGGGTACTAGGAAAAGGGTAATGACTTCAAACTGAGAGAGGACAGGGTTAGATTTGATATAAGGAAGAAATTCTTCATTATGAGGGTAGTGAGGCACTTGCACAGGTTGCCCAGAGAAGCAGGCTGCTCTGTGGCTGCCCCATCAACACAAGTGTTCAAGACCTATTATTACTGATAATCACAATGATTTTCCTGGAGAATTACATGTCCTTCTGAAATAGTTTTTTGTTCTTAATGAACAAAAAAAATGTGGTAATCCTATTAAAAACAGTGGACTGCACCAGTTAATCCTGCTCCCCATGAAATCAACTTTGACCACAGAACTAATATCACTTCCTTTTAGCTCATGTGGGCTCTGGAGTGTCCTCTAAGCTCAAAAATGCTGCTCAAACTCAGCCTCTGGAAAGACTTTTTGAGAGCTCAAAAGTCTTTTTAGCCCAACTCAGTTTTGGGAACAGGTCAAATTTATAAAGTTATTGCTCACCTTGGAGAGAGCTGTATCTGCTAAGAATCACCAAGCTAGAGTCTGGGATTTTGGAGTCCCACCTTTCAGTTCAGCATATCCTTTGCTTAAAATAGTATCTATTGTAAAATATTACCTATAAAAACACATTTCATTTCAAGCAACTTAATTTCTCCTCTTTACCTATGTAAGGATGTTAACTCATAACTGAAATACTTTCTTAAATTCTTTGAGATTCCTTATACAATGCTTTGTTTTAATTTTTCTTGAGGAAAGTGATGAAATTTTAAAGATATCTTTTCCAAGCAGAAATGCTCAACACCATGTTAGAATAGCAACACACCAGAAGCTTCCAAACATGGCAGCAGATATTTGTAAAGTTTTTAAAAAATCAATATGGATTTGATTGAGAAGTTTTGTTTTCCTTTTCTCTCTAAGGAAAATAGTTGCTTAGCTGGAAGTCATAAAGCAATTATTAGTTGAAATCTTATTAAATGCCTTTTCAACCCAGTCACTTTAATAAATACTAATTACAGGAAAGAAAATGGTGTAGAAAATATTTTACAAATAAATTTATGGAGAAAAACCTTGTAAATATTTGTGAGTTTAAAGGAGGTTTTATATTTTTTAATGTGTGTCTGTGTGTCTGTGTTTTTGTGTGTGTGTATATGTATGTGTGAAAAAGTACAGAACATGATGAAGCTGTTCTAGGCACTTCTTTTAGATTGTCATGCTGCATTTTGAATGAGAATATGTCATGGAATAGGCTCCAATAAATTCTGAGTAAACAAAGTGCTTGATGACTCATAGTATTGTAACTTGTAAGAGAAAGTTGGTTCCACCTCTGAAATATTGATCATGAACATGTTGCTGGGAAAACATTAAAGCTGAAGAAACATATGACAAAATTAAGTTTACACAGCTTCTAGGAAAGCTAAAACCCCTTTCCTGTCCAGCCCAAACTTCTATATTCTCCTTACTGAAAGTACTTTACTCCATTTACCACAAGATTTATAGTAACTCCATAAAGAAGGGGAAAGCAGTCACGTCCATTTTACACAAAGAGGATGGAAATCCAGGTAGATCAGTGAAGTGAAGGTCATGTGACAAGTCTCTTGCCAATAAGGTATTTGATCCAAAACCTTAAAATGTGAAAGCCATACTTGCAGTTTCTCAATCATTCAGTTTTCTTCATTTCAGCAGAGCAGTGGCTATAAACAATTTATGAAGCAAATTAATTTAAAAATAATTATGTTTTAAAAATAGGAATATAATATCATAAGCACAATAATAATCATGTCCTACTCTTTATGAATAACTGAATATCACACAACACTAATTACATAATCATGTTCAGCCTGTCATTAGCTGAATATCCAATCATTAAACCGTTCAGGGGCCAAAATTTCAGGAAGTGACTGTGAGTAAACATGTTTTCATGTATCACCTAATCTCTAGAGAAGCCTAAAATTAATCAATTGCCTCTATTTCAAACTGCAGTGTTCCATAGCTGCCTATGCATACATAAGTTCCTTGGTATAAGGAGCCCCAGACCTCAAGAAATGGAGAGAATTTAGGCACCTGGGCACAACTGCAATTTTGAAATGAGCAAGGAGGTACATCAAAACAAAGTCTTTGATAGGTGGTTTCTGAATAGACATGATTGACTTGGTCAGCTTTAGGTTTTCTTTAGAGCTAGGTGCAATATGGATGGTGCCATATAATTTTTGAAAACAAAGCACAAATTTTCTTGACCTTATGTGCTGATTATCAGCCCCAAGACAGACACCATGAACATGCAAAACAGGAGGCAGCCTTATAAGGGATCCAGGGTAATAAACAGAGCATTTCCTCATGGTTCTAGTTCTCCATTGTTGGATAAGGCTACATATGCAGGACAGTCTCAAAATGTGCTGGATGCTTCAGCTTCCTTATACCTTGTTGTCCTGTTTCATTTTTGGCAGCAGTTTTGGAATAACCACCAGCTTCATCTCAGCACAGTTCCTCTACCTGTACAGATGTGTATGGACTTCTTACAAACCACATGTAATTCAGGAGCCACAGGGAATGCTTGTGAAGGACACAGGAAGCCTGGCTGTCTGCATGGTGCTCAGTCCAAGAGAAAGAATCCTGGACTTTTCAAGAGTATACTCTGATTGCCACTCAGTGGTCACATTTGGAACTTTCAGAATGTCCCCAGATTGTTAGTTTTTTTAATTCAGTAATCATTCACAGTAAAATGACACCCCCAAACATTCTTCCCCCAGGAATAATTACTGCAGAAGTTACTAGTGTAGAACCTTAATGAGTTAGAAGGGTGAGGGGAGCAAGTATACCCAGCAGTAAGCACACTTTCTCCTCCATTTGTGAAAGTATCCTCATTATTTCCACTTAAAGTCAAGATCCAGCTTGGATCCAGATGCTTCCATCACAATAGCTTTTTCTTTTATCTATTGCTAGGCACCTGCCCACAAAGGACTATCAATATACTCTTTCTCTTAACTGCCATCCACAGAGCCCTTTCTTATGTTAGATTGCAAAACTGAACTGAAATCCAGGCTGTAACTAAGAGAAATGTTTGTTTCAGAAGTCTAGAAATGTTTCTAAAGATCATTAAACCATTTAGCCATATGAAAACAAATCGCAGTGTATATGAGGCAACTAGGAGTAATATATCCTGGAAATATTTTTTGCAGTCAGTTTTATCTCTTTGCATGACTTTACAGCCATTTTTCTTGTGTCATGATTGCTATTTAGACGGCAGATCACTTTGCAACAGATATCAAAGCATACAATCTGGATTTCTAATGATTATTATAGGATTTGGTTCAACTTCCTTCAAAACAAAGTCCCTTTGCCCATGCTGTAGGTGCAATTTTTCAAGTATTATATATGGTGTGAGTGACTTTGAAGTTCATAAATATTACTGTGTCAAATAAAATAAAATAAAGCCTTTTCAGTGGGAAAAAGATCAACTTCAGTACTATATAATATATGACTTTAGCCCCTGGCAGTGGGTTCTGAGAGTTACTGTAGTTGAAAGAAATTTTAAAGTACAGCAGCGGGTTTAGGTTACAGAGTATCTGAGTTACAAAGGAAAATTATCTCTCTCTCAAAAAAAGTTAAGTTTATGTGGTAAAAAGGGTTTTTAAATGGCCTTTTAGAACTTGCAAGAACAAAAATTTGGAGTGCACCAAAACTCTTCGAAAAACAGAGGCAAAATAATTTTGTATGCTTCATATTTAGAACAAGACTTTTTTTTCTTTTATGTCCAATAAAGTATATGCAACATAGAAGACCTCTACTTCTTAATTATAGAGCCATAGAATAGTAGAATGATTTAGGTTTGAAGGGACCTTAAAGACCACCTAGTTTATATTCCATTGCCGTGGGCAGGAACACCTTCCACTAGACCAGGTTGCTCAAAATCCATCCAACCTAGCCTTGAACACTTCCAGGGCTGGAATAGTCACAGCTTCTCTGTTAACCTATGCTGGTATCTCACCCCCCTCACAGCAAAGCATTTCTTCCTAATATCTAATCTTATTCTACCCTTCTTCAGTTTAAAGCCATTCCCTCTTACCCATCACTGCATGCCCTTGTAAAAAATCTTTCTCCAGTCTTCTTGTAGGTCACCTTCAGGTGCTAAAGTGGTGCTTTTTCATCAAGTTCAGAAGTCCTCTTTTTACTGCCTATTGCTGTAAGAGTGAAAGCTGGCAGCCTCTGCTTTCATACCATAACCTTCCTCAAGGTGTGAAAGTATTGTTCCTAAGGAAAATGTAGCGGCTTTCAAAGTATCATGGCTCCCTGTGAAGCAACAGCTAAAAAAAGCAACTCATTTAAAGGGCATTGAAAACAGAAAAGAAGGTACTAACAGCATAAAACCTTGGTTACCATGCATAGTTCATCTCTGCAGAGCAGGAGTGACATATTAAAGAAGGTATGGAGCAGAGCTACTAAAATGACAGAGGAAAAATCCATGGCTCTGTGAGATGGGACTAAAGAGTTTTGTTCTCAGTCTTCATCTTTACTTTCTTCTTTTTTATTCTTCATTTTAAGAAGAAGAAAGCTGAGGGAAATGTGTGCGAGCTCTACATTGTGAAGGTGTTTTACAAAATGAATGCAGAACCATGAGTCCTCCCCCACACATTACTGCAAACGCTCAGGGGGCACTGGCTTAAAATAGATGAAAGTAGCCCTTTTTTCCACAGGACATAGTGAACTTCTGGAATGTTTCCACAGTAGACTGTGAGGTAGGCAATATCAGCAGTTTCAAAAATAGAGCCATTAAAGAACAATGTGTCTATAGAAAGTCAAGGCAGTGGCTGATTTGTTTGAGTAATTTGGTAAAACCAGAAGAATTTATGATAAGAGCGGAAGGACTACACACAAAAGCTGATGCCAAGCCTTAAAAGAAATTTTATCTTATTTGGCTATTTGTAAATCTCTATGGAGAATACATGAATTGAGGATCAAGAGAAGGAGTGATGTCCTGGAATAATCCCATGTCTTAATCTAAAACCTTTTCGTTTGTCCCCTAGCCAGTGTGCCTATGGGAGTCTCTGAGTGCTCTCTTCCAAGGAACTTCCCATCCCAAGCTGACCTGGATTCATACACAAGGATTGTTTCCCCTCAGTCCCTGGCTGACTGAATTTCTCTTGAAAAGTTGGTGGGGAATAGCTCATTCAGATAAAAACAAGACACATCTATCTAATCTAGAGGCAGATGTCACTGAAGTTTTTCAAACAGCAGATTAAAAAGGAAAAACATGAAAAAATTTAGTTTCATAACATTTGCCCCAGGGTCTGCTTGAATTTGGCAGGTGATGGCATAGTATAGCCATTCTTTACAAAATCGCCCTCTTGATTAATAAAGTAAAAATAAGTAACTCTTCATAACAGTTTTTATTAATAAATATTCTTTTTTCACTAGTCTGAGGCATGGTATACCATTTCTCTAGGAAGAAAAAAAAAAACACCAAAGAAGCCAAGATTGTGCATAAGATATGTAAGTATAAAGGAGGGAAAAATGAAGGCCCTAGATGCTTTCAGATACACTGTTAGACCTCTCTATGTATAATTACATTTCTCTACTACTTAACATAACTTCAGTGTTCTTCTACCATTGATACAATGCTCACAGAAGTCACAGAAATCTTTATATAGGGTTCAGAACAATTTTAGATGCATGTCTTTCTCCTAAATTTGATGTATCTAACAAACAAAGGTCTAAGTGCTTTCATTATTCAAACAAGCACTGACTGGACAGGAACTGAAAATCTGCACTGAAAGATCTTGCCTGGCAAATGGAGGCATCAAAGTTTAGGCCTATGGGGACCCATTCACAAAGCCTTTCTGCATACCCAGTTCTTCCCAGCATGAATGGAGAGTTAAGACACAGTGGAAGGATCCCTTCAACAAGAGAGTGCCTTTGTTTCCTCTGCTGTGTGTCTCTGCTTTGCCTGGTTTGTGACCTTTACCAGAACAATGCCTCTGCTCTTTGATACTAAGCTTCAACTCTCTGCTAGATCCAGTTATCATAACTGCAATAAAGTTCAGGAGTAAAACCTCATTAATTATTGCTTCTCACCTAGAATATATTAGGAATTCTTTTACTATGGAAATTATATAAGTTACATGAAGATGTATCAGATATCAATCTCAGTAAAATGCTGGATATTTTTTGCCACAAAAACTTTTAGTTGTTCACTTGATCCATGTTTAAGTGTTTAAGCATTTATTGTTCAAGTTTTAAGGTATTTTCTTGAGTTTACACAAAGTTTAAAATTAAAATCAGTAAATCTTTATTGTCCAGATCCAAAGTGGACTTTTAAAGATCCAGAGTGGATTTAAAGATTTAGTTTCAATCTTTAATTGTCTAATGAGCTGTTCTGCACCATAAATTACTACATTTCTTTCCTCCCCACCCCATGAAAAATGGAACAGGATGTTACAGATTACTCCAAGCAAATGTTCTGAAGACAAGATGAGAGAAAGAGATTTCAGGAAATTTCAGAAATAAAAATATTGAGTCTGAAAAAATGTCTTTGTTTAGCATTAAAAAATGGAAAATAATCAGTCTTACAATGTTATTAAATCTTATTAAAATATTAAAAATATAGAAAAAAAACACCCACAGTTCACTGACACTCAATTCCTGTGATACCAATAATTTCTACATATACAAACAAGGGACTAAGGAATGAAAAATAAAAAGACAAGCAAAGTTTTGTAACAGCATTCATTAGGATGGAATTCATTCTAAATTTCATTTAAATTTAATCCAAGCATGAGAAAAATAACATAAATAGCTAGAGTCTACAGCAGTCTAGTCTATGCTCTGAGATTCGGCTGATTTACAAGAGGGCCCATGTATTCCTGCTTCTTATTTTCTGTTTTCTGCTTTCTCATGCAGATTAAAATGTGAGCAAGCATTGATTTCTTTAATAATTCCTTACCTTCAAATATTCATGCTGAATTTTAAAGAACTTTTTCTGACAATTAAACATTATAAGAATTCAGTTTGATCCTGCATAAAAATGAGTTTGACATCAACATCAAATAACTAGCAGAGTTAGGAAGAAGATGCAGCATTTCAGTTCTGCCTCTATTCAGAAAATACTTCCCAATTTTTAAACAATAATAATAATATTAACTTCATAACTAGTAACATTTGTTTATTAAAAAAAAAAATAATCCTTACTCTCTTTCCAATCCAGTTATTGACAGACTAGTGTCAGTTCAAAGTTTTACTGCAATTTCTGGCTCGACTATGGAAGGATCAGACAATATTTCACTACTTAATAAAAATCATCCTCCTTAGAAGTTACAACTGATGATATCAGAGAGAAAATCTTTGCTTCTGTTGTAGTTGGTATCACCACAAAAGGTACAATGTTGGCTGTCAAGAAACAGACATACTTCATTCAAAGTTTGAAACACAAGTTCCTTCCAGATCACTGATGTAACAAACCACATTGATAAATTTCTAGGAGCATGAAATAGAATAATTACTAACAATAAAGGAGGACAGACATTTTTCTCAGTAAATATTTATATGTTGGAGAAGGGAGTTAATAATGCAGTTATAAAATGCAAAGTGAGAAAAACACTACTGACTACAACTGTAATTAATACCAATATTTAGCAACACTTACTAAAAATGAGAATTCTAAGATAAGCAGATCTGGGTAATAATCAGATCCTAAAAACCAAAAAATTCTGTGGATCACAAATGCTCATTTTCCAATATATTCTGGAGATCTGGAGATGTTCCAAAAAATAGACATGTTTTAAAAAATTTGTAAGAAACTGTCTTTTTTTCTTTTGTATGGAAAGCTATAGATCTGTAGATACAACAGCATCCCAGACCAAATCACAGAATGGCTAATATAAAATGGAACTAATAAGAAATAAAAGAATGCAGCAATGTTGATATTTTTCTACATTTGTAGAAAATTTAAGTATATTTGCAACATTTTGCTGTTTACAACTTTGTGTGATGAAAATAATGATGTTGCTGCAACAGATTTCTGTAATGCACTTGAATTGGGACCACATGACATTTTGAATGATAAAGCTTGAACAATTTAACATTCACATGATACATTAATTAGGAAGTAGTTAAATAATAAGATTCGGAACACAATGCCACATCTGAATCAGTGCCAACCAGCTGTGTCTCAAGTTGAAACTTACTTATGTTTTTGAGCTCTTTTTGGCTCTGCATGTCTTAATCTTTTTATCAATGTATTAAAACAGATAAATATTAAACAAAACCACATCTAAAGATGACATAGATTTTGCTGATGACCAAATGCCTAGGGAGCAGTAAATAAAGAAGAAGGGAAGGCCATCCCTGTAGGCTTTAAACAGACCATATGTGTTTCAAATCTAAACCACAAACCAGTGGCAATAATATAGGCCATGGTAGTTCAATGGCAGATTCTGCCTTGAAAACTGTGATTCTGAAATGGTCTTCAGATGACAATGTGTGATAAACTGAGAGCAGCTTCTCAGTACAGCTTTTCAATCAAAAGGGTTAATATTATACTAGGATTATAAACATGGAAATATTCTTCATTGTAAAAAACCCCAACAGAACATATGTCGAAGTTATAATCCCTACTGTAAGTCTGGCCAGAGTTCTGCTCTCCATATGTTAGGAATACTAGTATAGAATCACAGAATTGTCATAGAATCACAGGTTTTTTAGGATTGGGAGGGACCTCTAGAAGTCATCCAAATTCCAACTGGATGTCCAACTTCACTGCCCAGGCAGGGTCACCTACAGCACATTAAACAGAAACACATCCAGGTGAGTTTTGAATGTCTCTGGAGAAGGAGAATCCATGACCTTCCCAGACATCCTTCTTCAGTGCTCTGCTCCCCTTAATGTAATGAAGTTCCTCCTCACGTTGAGGTGCGACTTCTTGTGTTTTAATTTTTGACCATTACTCCTCGATCTTTTGCTGGGCACCACTGAAATAGTTTAATAATAATGGACCTATTATTAATCCCTAGAGAACACCACTGACTGCAGGCCTCTACATAGAAGGATAAAGCTTCTACCCCTGGAAAATATTCAGAAAAGAACCACTTAATCACTGATGGACTAGAAAATACGCAAAGTTGTGTAAAAAGCAATGAGATCAATCCAATTAACTTATCATACAGACCACAAGGGAGAGAGTCGATCATGTGTCATATGCACCTGTTAGAGAAACAAAACTCAGACAATAGAAAAATCTTCACTCTAGAAGGTAAACAAATTTAAAATGTCACTTGTAAAAGATATGCAATCAGAATAGAAACTAAGTTAAAAAAATGAACAAGACCAAAATTGCAGTAGATGATGTATATTCATTTTCATTAAAACCAATTACAATTGCTTACTCAGTTCTAATTTAATACAAATCATTGCTGACATTGCATCTAGAAATATGGAGACTGTTACTATTAACAGCACCCTGTACATTGAAAATCAATGTCTCCACCAGGGGTATGAATTTCTGCACTGAGTGGAAGCAATTTGCAGACTTCTGTTTCCACAAAGTCTCTTGGAACTATCCCTTCCATTATTTACCAGAGAAATTTTAAACACAGATCCCTATTTTATCCTTTTTGTACTCCCCAATGGGCACACAGTCTGTCTTGTCATGAATGCACATTGTTATCTGGCTAGGTTTACCTGTCCTGGACAAGGATATAGTTTCCTGTCTGTTGCCCTTATGATTGTTGCAGAACTTAAGGTTATGATCAAAGTAAAGTAATTCTGAGGATAAACATAGCATTCACAAATTTGATAATATTACAAAACTCTGACTCTGATAATATACTGACTCTAATAATATTACAAGATCCAGTGACAGTCCTAATAAGACCATTTGGCATACCCAGAAACACAATAAATTATGTATATTTAAAAAAATAGAAATATTCTATTTGAATTCACACTTTATCTAATTTACCAGATTATTTAATGCTCTCAAAGTGACCAGACAGTGTCAGAAGGATTGTATTGAACATTTCTACATGGATAATAAGGCCTGTTTTCTAGTGCTTACTCAAAGCAATCTAAATTTGAATGTAAGAAAAAAGAAAAGTTTATTCCAGCCCTTATTTGGTTTTCCTTCTGGAAAATAATCTATAGAACTACAGATTAGAAAGTAGTTTTCAATAAATTCTTGTTTCCTGATCTACAAAAGAAGGAAGATAACTATAGCACCTGTCAGAAGAACCTGATGGGCAAGATCAAGTCAAATCTTTTGAGTACTGAATATAGTAAATTGGCTTCAGACAAAATACCATCGGGACAAAGTGTGAGAACATGTACAGGCCAAAACACCTTATAGGTTGTCCTACCAAGATCTATCCACTTGAGCCCCTTCCTGTAATCTTCAGACAGACATTACCCCCTTTATGAATGTGAAACTCTGCATACCACCAGCTCACACAAAACACATTGACTGAGAAGATATCAGGTAGAAAGATGGCCTCCCACATAATTATATACAACAAACATGGCATATGATGGAAAAGAAAACCATTGGGAGAATCATCTGCGTCAAACTTTGAAAACTGAGACAGAAATTGGGTCTGCTCAATTTTTTTATACATGACAAGCAGAGCTTCTCCCTTTCAGTCCTCTCCAGGCTGTAATGCAACGATGGTATATTTCATTTAATACATTAATCCAAAGCCCTAATGCATAAAATCTGTGTCACACCTCTTGACTAAATTTGACTACTATGAAAGTACAGTCCGATCCTCTCTACAGAAAATGGTTTTCAAACTTAGCTTTGGGGCAATAGCTTTCCTGAGACCCTCAAGAATAATAAGAATTCCCACCTGTCCAACATTTCTGCTTTATTTATGCTGAAGTTAAACCTGAACATTAAAAAATGTGTACACTATTTTGCCTGATTATTGCAAGACTAATTCTGATTTAAAATACTCCATTTTTTGATTGGCTGTCACTCCTGAAGAAGATTTTAAATCTGATTTTTATTTTTTTGAGTTTTCATAATATAAAGGATCATATTTTCAAGCTTGTCCTCAATGCTCTCAATGTTGCAAGTATTTTTCCCTATTGAAATTTGTGATTCCTATGTAATGACCTGCATTTAGGAGTGAATGCTTTAAGGACATGCTCATGTATCATGAAACACAGAGTGTCTGCTTAGTTCACCCTTGGGAGAAGGGATGTTGACTGTTCTTATGCCTAGAAAAGAGCTTAATGGTATCCCCACTTGGTTTCAAGTAGATTCAAGAATTCTCAACCACCAGCGGCTCATCACTTACACTTTTTAGTTATTTCTGAGAACCATTGTTATTGTTGGCACCCTGGATCAGTCCTTGAAGATTTTATATGCTTTATCAAATGCTCACTGCCTTCCACTCATGCAAAGTCATTTATAGGTCAAATAATAGAAATATAGAATCATAGATTCATAGAAGAGTTTGGATTGAAAAGGACCTTTAAAGGTCATGTAGACCAATGCCCCTGCAATGAGCAGGGACATCTTCAGTCAAATCAAGTTGCTCAGAGCCCTGTTCAGTCTGGCCTTGCTCTTTGTGCCACCCTCAGATTTAGCAAAAGCAGTGCAGTATCATTTCCTGCAATATCACACAAAAAAGAAATCAGCATTATATCTCTGAGAAATATTGTTCTCAGTGAATCCTGATCAGAATGACTAAATCTGGGCATCTGTATACAACTTTCTTTGCAGTATCTGAAAACCTGCAGCTGTAACTCTAGGTGCTTGAATATATGAAAGCTTGGTTAATTCTGGATTAATCTGGATACTTAATTTTCAAAAATTCAATATACCAGAGTAAGATATAGCAGCAAATTTGCACCCAGCACTTGTTGACCCTACTCCTACTTGCCACCAGCCAACAGGGTTTCTTTGTAAAATCTCCCACCTCATCATAATTTTGCTCTGATTATTAAGAGTGATATCTCCTGAAAAGTTCCTAAGGACTCTCAGTAAATTTCAAAATGCAAGTTACATATAATCATTAATTCTTTGAGATATTCAAATTAAACATAGCAGTTTGAATTAACAGGTGTATAAAGAGTAATGAAAAGAGTGTAGTGAAATCTGTATCTTCAGAAAACATCCAGTTTGTATCTTGGATAAGATCCAAGTTCACTGAAATGAACCCAGTTCCTTCCTCATACATTTGTACTACAGTGCTGCACAGGCAAATGCAGCAGCTGTTGTCTCCTCAGCAACAGTGCAAGTGCAGTCCCAGCTTCATCCAATACTAGGGTTGCCTGATTTTCTCTCACTTTGGGATGTCATCATGGAAACCGTCTTGATTACTTAATGTTGCTTAAAATGGTGTTCGCTTAGTTAATCAATGTTATTCTGTTGTTAAACAGGATATTTTTCCATTCTGAAACAATATTGATTACTTAATTATTGCCATTAAAAGCACCCAAAACCAAAACACATTTAAGCCAGTGACTGTGTGGCTGCTATTAAAGCTCTCACAAGTAATACTGCTTCATTTCTACTCAGCTTGCAAAGAGTAACACTACCCTATTTCTACCCAGTTTGCAAAGCTTCCCTGTTTTTGAACATCCTCAACTCTCTCACTGTTCTAATATTCATCAACTTTGTCCCCTTCCCCAGCTTCCAACAGCAGACAGTGCAAAATTAGCAGCAAGAGACAGGATTAAACAGCTTGTTCCAGAAAACAGCACAGATACAAGGCATGAAGAAAGGGATATGGCAGCAGGTATAGGCACAGCACCTGTTTTTAATTTTTTAAATTTTAAACTTAATTTCACCTCATTCAAACTTATTTTAGAAAGCAATTGACAACAGGAAAAATTATAAAATTGGCAGGAAACTAAGACTTGGGTGTTGAGAATGAAGAACTTCAAACTGTGAAATAGAATATATATCTGTATCTATATATATGACTATTGCATCATTAAGAGAATTTGGCTCTACAGCTGTATTTATGATTATTGAAGCATTCTTCTGCTTATATTTAGCCGTTAAATTGCACATATTTATATGCTCTTTTACCTCTTTAAAAAGGTAGCAGAAACCTGTATGTTTTTGGAACCATGGGATGCTTTAACCCCATATCCAAACTCTGTTGGATTTGCCCTAGATGACAAATCACTGACATTTCTCTGTGGGCATTGTGTGCTTTGAGAAACATTAATTGTATATATGGTTGCAAATGTGGTTTTTTTTATCTGTATTACCTCATGCACAGTGTACATATTGGGCATACATTGTTCTGTGGTATCTATACATGGAAAATAAAGTATTGTGCTCTCAGGTACAGGGTGTGACTCTTGGGGATGTCCTGTGCAGGGCTAAGAGATGGACTCAGCTTGGGTTGGATCTTTTGGGTCCTCTCTATCTCAGCCTATTCTGTGATTCTTTTAGTTGGTACACAATATGTATGATAAAGAGTGCATTGCTATTTAAGATACAGGATGCGTAAGCTTACACTGCATAATTATCAGAGGAGCTTTTTAAGCCCCAGCTGTGCAAAAGTTGCTGAAGAGATAGCCCATATAAGCCTCATAAAAGCACAGTAAACTTTTAGAAAGGGGAAAGCTCTGTGAAGAAACTAGAGCAACAGGGTTATTAGACTGGGAAAGTAGACATGGTCCCATACTTCCTTGGTTCATACTTTCTTAGTTCCATGTCTACTGTCATACTATGTCTACTGTATGTATGAATGGCATACACCTGAAAAACTGGTCTAGCAGTTTTTCAGGTGTATGCCATTCATGGTGAGATACACACCCCATCCCTGGAAATGTTCAAGACCAGGTTGGATGGAGGCCTGAGCAACCTGACCTAAGGGGTGTCAACATTGCCCATGGGCAGGTAATTTTTCTTGTCCTTTCCAACCCACACCATTCTGATTCTGTATTCTATGCTTCTACGTCAAAAAGTACTCCAAGTATGCTAAAATAGAGTCACAGCAATAGTTTTGCCTCCCATTTGGACTGAGATGTAGAAGATGGAGTGGATTCACAGGGCAGCTCAGAACATGTCAATCAGGGCCCCAGCTGTACAGGCAGCTGAAGGTCCTTGCCTACACTGCTAAAAACTGAGGGTTGCCCAAAGGAGACAGAGAGCACTGCCTGCATCGCTCTTGTTTTGCTCACTCAGCCTCAACACTTCAGTGAGAGGGACAGATGAGACAGACGTATTCAGACTTGTAAGCAGTTTCAATACAGACCTGAAGGACAAGGTGGAAAATAAAACTATAGCAAAGGAGGTCAGAAGAGAATAAAAATTGAGATATTTGCATCCAGGCAGTGCTAATACTTACAAGACTCATCTGAACAAGCCTCAGTATGGCTTTCTATATATTCAGTGGACCTAGGTAATTTATAAACAATATTAAAGTCAGCAAATTTAATTAAATTTTATTTAAATTCAAATAAATTATTTTGATTTTTGAGTCCTGATTATTCTGGAAATACAGATCAAGTTAAAATATTAATCTACTATAACAGGATGATGTTATCTTAAGATAACACTAAAAATGCTGATATTACCACTGACAACAAACAACTCCGAGAACAAACCAAGTGCCAAAAAGTTGGTGAGGGGAAAGGAGGACAAAGGAAGAGGAAACTGTTCTGTTGCTTTCTCCTTGGTGCAGTTTTTCTTGCCAAGAGTGAACTTAAACTTGATTTGCTTCCTGCTATGGGAGCTGGCATACTGCCACATACATGTTCATGCTCACAAGCAGCACCAGCATGCTGATCATAAAGTACTCCAGAAAAAAATGAGGTCAAAAAATGCCCCCCCCTCTCTAAAAAGGTTCTGTGTGTGAGTATGCTTGTGTGCGTGATTTATGCAAAAAATCCTGTCAAAATATTCTGCTTCATCAAAAGTCTAATTTACATACATTTTTGGGACACTGTAGAAGCTGATTAACATGACGTATCACAATTCAGAAGGAATGTTGACTGAAGCATTTTAGGAGCCTGGGATGCAGAAACACGAGGTAGATAAGCATATGGAGCTCAGTGAATGAAGCAGGAGGCTGCCTATTCTGCTGTGATTTATGTTCCTTGTGAGAACTTGATGGCTTTCTGAGATAAGAGATTTTGTTTGGAAAAAATCTAGTGCAATGGAAAAAAAAAAGTAGAGTTTTATTCATCTTTAATAAGCCCAACTATATCTTCCATCGCCTTTTAGAGATATCAGAATTTGGGGTTTATTAAAGAGAAAACTAGTAAGCACTAGTTTTATTTATAAATAGTAAGTTAAAATATTTCATCAAAAGCATTTATAAATTATTTTTATCCCAGGGCTTTACAGAAAGCACAGCAGTATTTCTCTTGCAAAATAAAACTTACCAACATTTTATACTAGGTCTTTTAAATTTATGTGTTAACTTACACATGCATCTGAAACTGGATTAGTTTTACATTTTCTTGTTATTTATTTAATTCATTTTTTTTAATTGGATAATGAATTTCTTCAGAGTCTTATATGAGAGAATTGCATAATTTTTTTCCCCTAACTGCTTTCTCTATCACCAAAATAGTGTGAACACCACTCTCTGGCCAAGTCCAAACATCCAGCTAGTAGAAATGTTTATTAGTAGCATTCCTGAAAGCAAATCACCTCCTGCATTATTCACTCAGCTGTAGCTCTGTTTAGTAACTTTATGGCAAAAAAACACTATTTCATTTTAGTGAATTATTCCTCCTTACCCTCAGGAAGATCCACAACAATTAATTATTGGTTTGCAAGAGTTGTTAGTCCAGAGCACAGGAGACAAAGAAGAAATTACTCAGTAAACCAGGGACAAATTATCAGATGATAGAAGACTAAGCTCCGATTTTAGTTAACAGTAAACTGGTCAATATCATCTGTAGAGCCTAAAAAAAATATATGACTTAATAGACAGAAGATTATTTCTGGGATTAATCTGGAATTTAATCTAATTTTTTGCTTCTGGTTATAAATTGTGCTCTCATAAAAGTAGCTCAAAGGAATTTTCAGGCTATGTAGAGAGACTTATAATGAATTTAGTCATCAGCTGGGGCAGGGATGGCAGTGATTGCAGATGAACTGTGTCACAGTGTGAGACCTGGATGTAGATTTTTAATTCCCATTTAATCAGGTTTTGAATATGCCTATCATGTGAGATACAGAATTGGAGTAGAATTTGCTGTTCATTCCCATATGTGCACATATAAACCCACTTCCTTAGAGGCATGATGTAGACCAAAATTATCAAGAGATGTTCTGGAGACGCTTTATTTAAATAATATTTCTTTTTAATAATTTATGCTCAATCTGCATCAGGTAGTGACAGAATTGGCGAGTAAAGGGAAGGAATCTTGAGCATCATCTTGTCTGAGGGTGACTTTCTGACAAGATTTCTGCTAAAGGATAACTTGCAGGAAGGCACACAGGAGGTCCCACTGTCCAGCTCACGGGTGCTTACTGTCACCACTGGGTGTCTCACCAACCAGCTTTTTGAAGACGTGGGCAGTGATGATCCTTGCTGTGACTGCCAAAGGAACATATTCAAGCACCAGTAGCAGCTTACAAGAAGACAGTAAGCTGGATCTGTAAGTTACAGGGACAAACAAACCTACATGACATCTAGCTTCAAAAATGTTGTCATGTGTGCAGTATCAACCTGATGTTTACATCTCCCTTATGAAGAAGTGCAGCCATTATTGCAGCTGTATTACCAAAAATTATTTCTGAATAGAGATAAAGCCCAGAAGAGTGAAAACCTTTCCCTCCCTCCAAAAGGTTATTTTTCTTCCTTATGTGCAAATCACCTTGGTTTCCTACTTTGCCTGTACTGTGAATGGTTTTTTGCCCATATATAATTCAAATTGTTGCTACTGATCATGCAATCAGTTAATTAGCTCTGAAGGGGTTAATAGAGGAGTAAGTTCTCTTGATTGAGGACTATACCTGAAACCATGCATTTTTGTGGAATTACCCTGCAAAATCATCACACCAAAATAGCATTAAGGAAAGAGAAATTAAGCAGGAGAGTAGTAGCCATGGGAGGCTTTTAAGTTAATCCACCATATTGCTGCGAAAAGGTTTGCCATCTGGATCCCAGTTTGCTACAATATTGAGGCTTCATGGTATTTCCTCCCCTTCATCTTCCTTTTCAGCTATCATCCATGGGAGAGCTGAGGAACCTGTGCAGTACTCCAGTGCTGCAGCATGTCTGTGTAATACAGGATGCTCTCAGAAATCCCAGTTACAGTGTGTAAACAACTGACTGTCTTCTACAACAACTCTGCAGCAGTTTGTGTGTCAGCAGCCTCTGATAGGCTCACAGCCATGCAGCAGTGGCAGTCTTAGAGGTTTTGGCACTCTAAAAGTACACAAAACCCAGCTCTTGCTTTTTCCAGACAAAAGATTTGGATGCTGTATGGCTTTACCAATCACTCTTGATTCCAATAAATCCATTAAGCTTTTGTGAGCTGTTTCAAATCCCCCTCTTTATGTCTGCTAAAGGCAAGCAGCAGCTGCAGAGACCTCTTTGCATCAAATACCTCGAAACACTAGGGGGCTGGTCGGCTTGGGAATCGCAGTGCTGGGGCTAGGAGACTGTAACTTAACCAAACACACCCGAAGCTCTGACTCGCAGGGCAGAAGAGAAGTGCATCAGCGGCTGCATTTGATATGATCAACAAATCTACTCGGAAGAAGAGCACGGCTGAGGCAGCCAAGGGGTCAAAGTGAATTAACTCTCGCATCCTCCAGCACAGTGGTGGAGGTCAGGAAGGAGCCTGATCCACATTAAAGCAGAAGAGGAGACCTTATATGTCTTAAAGGGAATTAAACAGAGATGTTTGGGAGGATGTTTTTCATTGGCTATTTTTTGTATGTTGTTTTTCTTTACTCCTAGGCTTTGGTGAGGGAAAAGGAAAAAGGTGTTTGTTCTCAGATATCTGTTACTGTCACCATAAACAAGCAGGTTTTTTTTCCTAGTGAGTGAGAAGACAAATTCCCCATTTTGACTACTTTTCCTGGAATACAGCCAAACTTCAAAGGAACAGAGCCAGGTCCCCAGGTCACAGAAATTCAAACAGTACCAAGGGAAAGTGAGATTTTGCACCAGTTTGCACCTCTGTAAACAACTTCTGTTCATGTAAACAATTTCCTACTGATTTCAGAAGAGTAGTCTGATTTTCTCTCCCTGGAAACAGGTTCTGACCCATTAAATTGTTCTTTTTCTCATACATATTTAAATGTATTTCATGTCTGCAGTCCCTGCATATCTGCTGTGTGGAGGTGGGTGGATAGGAGGGGATGAGCAGAAACTTTCCACCTAAGCCCCAGACTGATTCAGCTGTCATTAAAAATGACAGATGAAAGGGACAAAGAGGTTTCCCTGTCCCCTGAGGAGGAGACACTAAGTGACAGCTCAGCTTGGGCTGAGGACTGGAGCAGCTGGGAGGCACAGCTCTCCAGCCAGGCTGACCTTGCCAGTGGTGAGCAGCGCAGTCCAGCCTGAGTGAGGACAGTCTGCCAAAGAGGTGCCCCTGGACATTAGGAATGTTAAATTCACTTTGAGCACGCATGGATAGTTCCACTTGTCACATTTTGGAGAGGCAGGTACCCCACAGCTCGCAGCAATTCCCAAGTACTGAGAGGATTTTTAAAGAAATAATTACAACATGCCTTAAGAGGGTTTCTGAGATGGTTTTATATAACACAATTCCTGTCTGGTTGTTTTCTTCTCTTTGAAGTTACAGAAATCTGCAGTATGACCCATTAATAGAATATTTTTAGTAATAGAGAAGTCACTGAGATCTAGAGGCAGCTAGGATTATTTAACTTTTTTTAGATCAATTATCTCTAGACACACATGAACATATGTTGCCTATGTAGTTTCAAGACCATTCTACTTCTACCTGCAGGGGAGGACCATCTCTGCTGCTCATACAATTTTGATAAACTACTGACAGAAGAATTTTCCCAAGGAAAGATTACTCAAATCACTTTACATCTTTAAAATACACTGAGATAGTAGTGGGCTTCTCTGACCTTACAAACATCCCAAAATAAGTTTTCAGTAAGGGAAAATGCAGGATGCACCAAGTTAAAACTTAAGCATCATAAAATTAACAATCCCTTTGAAATGTTTTAAAGCAGTATAGCATTAGGGAAATGCCATCCCATTAGAGACCAGCATCTAAACTGTATTTGATTTTGACTGCTGAAGACCTGTTAGCAAAAGAATCCACAAGTAAAAGCAACAGATCAAGTTGGCTGCAAGTATGTAACTGGTACAGTCAGCTATGTACTGCAGTATATGCTTATCTATAATGGGATTTTTTTGAGGAAATCCTTATACATGGCTTATCACAATATCTCAACCTGCATAATTCTTTGTTCTAAAATCCCATCCCCTTTGAAAAGTCAGAATTATCAAAAAAATCTTTGGAGCAAAAATCTAAACACTATGAATATTCATGCTCTTCACAGCTGTTACATTTATGGAAATGCAATAACAGCAAACTTCTTGTATCTGGCAAAGACTTTTTACCAGATGAATATATGCCAGTAAAAGAATTTAAGTGAAATGAAAAGCCTGGCTCACTTCTGTTTTTTAAAGAAGTGTGCTGCAGTCCAGAGCATTTTGAAAGTTGGAGTCTTTTTTTCAAATCTCAAAACATGTATGCAAATTTCAGCTGGAAGTGCATACACAGCCCATATTTAATAAACACATCCTTTTGAAAGCAATGTTCCATGCCCACAATTAAACAACCAATGAATGGACATTTTACCCTGATAGAAATAACAGCAGTCTATTTGCTTGTGATGCTACATGCTGTCAGAGTTATCATCTTTTCAGAAAGTTTATTCCAGAAATTTAAATTTACCCCTTAACAGACAATCAGCATGACTAATTGAAGGGGAGAGAAAAACCAAAACAGATTACCTGTCTGTTCATTCTTAATGCTATGATTTGTTAAAACCCTTCTCCATCAGCTCTCAGAGTAAAACTGCATATACCAGGAATGTCTGCAAGTGAGATGCACAGACAAAAACATTCAGCACAAGATGTAAGGTAAAGAGGATTGCAACATACCTTCAGCAGCGTGCTCCTTCCTCACCAGCCAGCCACTTCTCAAGAATGTGCACTACAGATGGGACTAGCAAAGTGATTTTAAATGGACTACTAATAAGTAGGTCCCTGAAACCAGATGTGACAGCAGGGTGTCACTAGGTCCTTTTTAAACTTGCCTCCAGTGCCGTCTCCCAGCTCCTCCAGACAGAATCAGACAGTTGCTGCTCGGATCAGAGCTGAGGAAGCAACGGTGCGTTTTGACTGCAGTTGCTAATGCTCCACTTTCAGGGAAAGCGCAGAAGTATGTGTGTGCCTGCACTAACTGCACACACTCATCAGCCTGCTACAAGCAGGGAGATGTGATATGCATACTGAAAGAGCTGTGCAGGGAGGAGTAGTTCAGAAGCACACCCAAGCCTGTTCTGCTGGTAATTGCACCCTGCTGACCTCCCTGGGCTGGATCACTGCTGTAGAATTCACCAATAAGTCTATCAGTCAATAAGCAATGGATCTGAAACAGTGCATACAGGGAGGGGAGAGGAGAGGGCAAATGCATCTTCAGCCTTCAAACACAAAACTTTCAAAATAGCTCGTTTAAATTTCTCTGCCGTTAATGTTCCCACTGCAAATGTCATGGTCCACAGTTGAAAGGAATTGAATTTCATTTTAATTAATAATCTGAAAGAGGATTTCTCTAGCCATGATAAAGCACATTTTAAAGAGGAATCCTTAATGAGAACTACCATTGTTCCAGGGGTTATAGGAGTGCAGTAGCCAGCTGTGAAGATGGCCCCACAGAGCAAGGTGGTACTGACTCACTCTGAAATCTAGAGCTCACAGTCAGATAGGATAGGACAAATGAAAGAAATATCAACATTTTTACTTTTTGTGGGAGAAAATGAGCTTCAATGGGGAAGAGGTATGTCCAAGGTCACATGTGGAATTTGAACCCAAATCACCTGCATCCAATTCCAGTTTCTTACAAATAAGACTAAACTGCTTCTGTAGACAAAAATAATCAAAATACAAAGCAGACCAGGCTGCTGCTAACAAAAAAAAAAAAATCATTATGAGCCAAAATGGCATCTTCATGTCGTCTTTTTAAGTGAACTGTTTTCATATTAATTTGGTCATACAAACTTGACAGCTAACTCTTCTGGAATGTTCTCCAGCCTTCTTCTGGGAAACTGAGCTGTCACATTAACTTGCACACCTTTTCCACAAAGCTGTAGGATTAAAATTCCTTTGGCTGGCCAAGCTCTACTCTCTCAATATTGAAAGATCCACTTCTTGGTCCCACTATGGTATTTGGCTTCATGGGTTGATGGGGAGGAAAAATCTCAAAACCTATAATGAGTTATCAGCACAAGGGTCTGGGAGCTCTGATATGGCTCTGGAGATTATTCTCCCTGGAACTGACTGTATACTGCTTTATTAGGGAGGTGTGAAAAGATCACAGTTCAAAGGGGGTGTGGCTGCAGGACATAAACGTAGGACATGAAAAATCTTTATGGAGATGTGTAGCCTCCAGAGTAGCAGAACATCTACAGGGAATATTTTTCTGAGTTAGAAGAAAGCTTCTTTTTTGTTTATTGTTCTTTACAAATGAGTGGGGAGAACAAACAGCCTTAAATACATTGTGCAACAACCCTAATGAACGAACAATATAAGACAGACACACTATAGCACGACAGTGGAGAAAAAACAGTCACACTTAGAATACATTAAAAATCCTACATCTCTGTTTATAAATGTATTTTTCTAAATGATACCTTGATTTTCTCAATAAAATCATGCAGTATTAGCTCAGTTCAGGTTTATATTGACAATGAAAATTTTTGCTGGTGAAGAAGAATTTTTTCCCTAAAAACAGCTTTGGAAATAATAGGTTTTGGATATCTACAGCCTCCCTGGGGAACCTGTTCCAGTACCTCACCACCCAAATAGAAATTTCTTCTATGCAGGTAATGAAAATATCCCCTCTTTCAATTTGTACCCCTTACTTTTGGTCCCATCCCTGCAGTTCCTGGTGAAGAATTCCTCTCTGACTCCCCTGCAGGCTGCCTTCAGACACTGGAAGGTTGCTATGATGTCTCCATGAAAGCTGCTCTTGGATGCCTGTCCTCCAAGCTGCCCATAATTCACAGGAAGAGTGGAAGTCCTGCTCTTCCTCTGAGTTGACTGACATCTCCAGGAAAATCCATTCCTAATTAGTGCTGCCAGTCCTGAGTAGGACTTAAATTGGTGTGGATATTGGCAGCATGGTCCCATGCTCAGGGTGGCTAATGCTTGCTCAGTGGTGTAGAGTCACCCAGGCTCAGTGCCAGGCTTATCACATCGTGGGTCTCTGCTCTCCTGGTTACTGCTATACCTTTATCGTTGCAACTTAAAAACAATTAAAAAATAAAAAATGGAAAATCAGATAATTGGTTTTATTGCATGTTAACTTGGGTTCAGAAAGCATTCTAGGAGTTCTGGGGTTGTTGTCAAATCTCTAAGAATTTGACAGTACTCAAAAGTTATATTAAACAGTAAATAAAGTACTACTGATTTGGGGGGGGGGGGGAAATCTCAAAAAATATCTGAACATCCCTTTAATCTATATCTCTACAGAATGAGCAAGCCCATTTAAATGCTATTTTTTTTTTTATGCAAGATAGCCACTTTATATGAAAATAATCAAATATCCTCTCAGTCTAGAACAAAACCAAGAAAGATGCACAGTGAGCTGTGTTAAGGAATGCTCAAAGCAGTGACAGTAATAACTTCCTACAATTTTCCTTCACAGGATGTTGCATTTTTCATTCAAATACATTATTATCTGAGTGAGATGAGTAAAAGAAACAAATTTTTTCCTCATAATTTTTAGATGAAAAAAAGTAAGCACATCAAAAGGCCAAATAATTTGATCTGTATTTCCTTTCCAAAACTTATTTCCTTTAGGTACTTGATTTTAAGCAAATTTTTGAAACATGATTTTACACAATCAGCACATGCCCTGGAAATCAGACTCTTTCAAAACTGTGCAAATAGGATCCCCAAAACCACCACCAATGCTGAAAATCTTAATTTTATACTTATTTCAAAATATTTAAGAAGACAAACACCTTTCTATCGTATTCCTAACCCACTGGTTTACAATAGAATGATATCTTTCTTCTTAAATATTTTATTAAACCTTCTTAATAAATAAGGTCTGGAATTTACATAGGACACAATTTAACAAGGTATATCCACTCCTGATTTTTCTCTAACTTCAGGCTAAACCAATCCTTAAATCAATGTTAGGAAATGTACTTGTGCCTAAATAAATTATTAACTCTAAAAAGAATGGATTTAAGGTGGCTAGTACTCTTGAATGTCAACCTATATATAGGCT
Organism: Setophaga petechia; assembly: GCA_024362935.1. Lineage (NCBI taxonomy): Eukaryota > Metazoa > Chordata > Aves > Passeriformes > Parulidae > Setophaga > Setophaga petechia. Next base: position 2,499,915 of record JANCRA010000074.1, on the reverse strand, counting down.
GGTCTAGAGGCAACCCAAGAAAAGACTAGAAATGGTTGTTTAATAGTCATTCAGGGCTTATTTTGGAAGATTGAAGGCTGAGACAGGCTTGGAGGATGGTATATCAATAAAACATTTTCTAAAGGCTGAAGAAGGAGTAAGACAACACCTTGAAACAGTAGATAAGTGGAAGAAGGGCTCATATAAAAGTATTGTAAGACTCCTAAAATCTGCAAGCTATTATTTCCCCAAATTCAGAAACTAATAAAAAAACTGTGTATGAAAGGCAGCAGTGACAATTTCTCTTCGTAAGGACTTCATTATGTCTGCACATAATGAGCTTTTCACATGCTCAGAGCCTGGAGGCTGCATATGGACAAACAGAAATCACCAGAACAATGCCCATATCTATACCCCAGTAGCTACCAAGGTGCCAGTATATTCCCAGGGAACAGACTCTAGAAAAAACATTCAGGGAAGAAATTTTTTTAAAAAATCAAGAAATTAGGAACTGTTTTCCAATTCCATTGGAAATGACAGACATAATGGTTAACTTGTACCTATCAGTGGAATGGCACATGTTCAACCAAAAATACCTCAAAAAGATTGAAGCCCCCAAGACAGGAATTTCTCCCTGTCCTTCAACAACAAATTAGGAAATGTCTACACAAACAAATTTTACAATATTTATCAAATATAAACTCATAAAGAAGCTCTGATTCCTTCCCTAGGTCATAGATGGTTGTTCTGCAAAGATGCAATGATTTCCAAAAACTCCATTTAGAGAACCCAGAGCCCAGTTACTTCAGGTGGGAAAACACCTGGAAATCACACTTCCTTTAATAGCAAGAGAAAACTTGTTCTATATAGTGCATTGTTCTATAAAGTAGATTTCAGGTGTCTTTGTGTTAAGATACATATATGCATATATTAATTATATATATATGCATAATATTAATTACCATTACAAATGGTCTGGGAGATCAAAGTATCTACAAATGTATGTATATATATATGGGTGTGTATATATTACATTCATTTAATCTATATATAAATAATTCACACAGGTACGTGTGTGCTTATATATGTATTGCATGTAAATAAACTGTGAGTGTACATATTTAAAATAAATGCTGTACTGACTTTTTGATCCCTGTTAACTTCTCTGAAAGTAACACAGAAAAATTCTTGCCTGAGAATAGATAGATAGTATAGATAGGGTAGATAGTATTTAGAAACTTAAAGCTCATATCTTGGTACTATATTTCTTTTAGCATTCCACATTTCACATTCTAATGATATTGACTTCTTCCTCCTCATAGTTTCAGAGCGAGGATATATGAATGTCATTCAAGCAGGGCTGTGTATTTACCCAGAAGACACATTTTTTTCTTTAATGCTGAACATTAATAATTTACCCTCTAAGATATTACAACAGCATCAAATTCTACTTACATTTTACAAGATTTTGTATGTGACATCTAGTCTTCCAGGTTCTTTTTGTGAGCAAAGTTCTTTGAATGTGGTCTATACATAGAAAACTGTGCTTTCTTAAGTTATTATTAATAAGTGATTTTAATACTATATTTGAGTTTCCAGTAACATTTGTATTTATGAAAATTAGTGCCTGACAAAGACCTGTGAATGGGAATTCACACCAAAAGTCAAACACTAAAAAAATAAGAGATGTTGAGACAATGTGATGTGACTGCTTGATTGTCTTTAAATTTTTTCTCTATGTTTATGATCTATTCTGCAGTCTCCATTTTAAAGTGAAGATGAAAGTCAATTCAGACTGAAGTCATGAAGATAAAAAGTCAGTAATTCAGAGAACTAATTCTGATCTTGTGCATTACCAGCTTCACAGAGGTATAATTTTCCAGCTTTTCCATATGACACTGTCTTCTCCAAGAAGAACTGGCAAAAGTTGAGGTCCCATTGATCCCTAATGAAGGTCAGCCATCGTCTTAAGGTAGTTGTCCCTGTACAAATTTCTTCTCTTTCTAATTTCTAGTCATGTTTCTGTCATACCAGGTGCAAGAGAACTAGTTTTTCCCATTTGCCCCAGATAACATGTGCATCAGCATATGTTTTCCTTAGTAAGGCAGCCATTGGAGGCATAAATGTCAGACATGAAGAAGGTGCTAGGTCATACATTCTCTTTAACAGCAACGTGCTCACCCATCTGTCCCTTAAATCTCTCTGTGAACCTGTACTGTGCTTTTGAGAAGGAAACTGGACTGCTTTGCTATTGAAGCACTCCTGTACTGGGCTATGAAATTCCATATGTCTATACATTTAATGAAAAATGTATACGTAGGAATGACATGAAGAATTTTGGTGTGTGTGCAAACTTTTAGAAAAGCCTTTCAAAAATTACCATTGGTTTGGGAGCAGAGATCCCACTGATGCGCAAGGAGATGTGCTTCTAAGTCATATGTACTCTGTAATATGCACATCTAATTACCCATGCTTCAACTAATTACTAAATGGAGATTAAATCTGAATGTTGACCAAAGTACTTCATCTTTCAAAAAAACTTTCTTCCATGCAAATCATTAAAATATCAAATTTTAAAGTCTTTCTCTCAAATACCTGTGGGAATAAGAAAACATAAGTAAATGTTTGCCTCCTTATCCATAAGTCAGAAAGCACAGCTCTCTCCAGCCACACTAATTCACATAAAAGCAAGCAGATTTTTGTAGAAAATGGCCTTTACTGACAATTCTAACTTTTCTCTGGAGGTGTATATGTGTGTTTAGATGGGATAGATTCTTCTGACCTAACATAATTTCTAAAAGTTGGATGAGATCACAACCCCAGGCTTTAAGTAATTCAATATGCTACAGAGTTAAAATCACTTGGTCTGTGTCTGCCTTGAACTATAAATAAAAGGTTGACCATACTTATTCTCTAACTTTGTTTCTCGGTTTTGTTCCATACTTCTTAATCTAATAGGCAATTTCATCTCCAAAAAAACCCCAAAAATATTTAACTAGAGACTCCTCTTAAAAAAACAGTAACCGCACTTACAAAAGCTGGTTCTTGGAGCAGAAATACGGAAGTCCTGACTTTGAAACTCCTTATATGGAACCAATCAAACCTATTACTACAGTCCAAAAACCAGCAGTAGAATATTTAATATATTGAGAATTGCTGAAGGGTCAGCATGGCATACTGTTCTAAACTGGGCTGCATCACTGCAATGAAAACAAAAGGTCATTTCATATTCAACATCATTTATGCACTCAAACAGCATCAAATATCCCCAGCACCAAAGGGTACTCACAGTGTGCTATATTGTTGCTGGGCATTTTAGATCTTTATACAGCAAAATATTTTTATGGACTTTCGTTTGTTTAAACAAGACAGCATTCCCATTATCTCCAATGGGTGAGAGCAGTATCAATAGAGAGCATAACTGAGCTGGTGTAAATAGTGCTGGGTCAGAGGAAAGAGGCAGCCGCAGGATCGTTAGTGAGGTGCTAATAGGATAATGTGGTGAGAAACAGAGCTAAGTACAGAGGAAGGGTAAGAGGCTTAGATAACTAGAACAAATGTGAGCGCTGAGCTCTAGGAACAGATATAAGAGGGGGGAAAATATACTCAGACTTTGTTTGATGTAGTAAATCATTACACTGGGAGAAATCAAAGGAAACAGAAAAGACAGAGTGCTGCTAGAACTAGTACTGAAACTCCCAGGCTGGACCTGGCTGATGAAACTCCTTTGCTAAAACAGAGTGAAAAACAACTACATGGTTCTTTCAGAAAGCAAGCCAAGAAAGCCACTGGTAAGTTTTTTGTTGCCTAAATGTACCTGACTTCTAATGAGCTGTTTGACACATCTTCCTAACTAATGCCCTTTTATGGGGTCACTGATACCAATGATTGCTGCTCTAAAGGTGGCAGAGCCATTTCAGTCCCTGCTGTTCATACAAGATTCTTAGCTGGCTGGGCTTCAGGTTCCCCTCGATCAGGAAACTGGGCAGTTAGAGTGCTACCATGCAGAGCATAAAGCCATTCCTTGCAACAGCATAGCAGGTGGGAGGCAGGCTTGGGGTAAAATTTTCGGAAGTAGTTCATGGTGTGGCTCAAACTCCCCGACATGCAAGGAGTTTCTTTTAACCTAACACAGAAATCCAAATCACATTCAAAAGACTTTTAAAAAGGGGAAAAAAAAGAAATAGTATTTCGTAAATTCTTGCTTTCTTTTTTTACCGAGAGTTGAGTAAGAAGTTTGGGACACAATGATCTTAGTGATCTTTTCCAATATTTATGATTCTGTGATTTTAAAACAGGATTGTGTCAAGACACCAAATATGGAGACTTCACTGGTCTGAGACACTTCAAACAGAGCTGGTAAGGCATCACCAGGAGTGTTCCCTTAGCCCCAGAACAAGGACGGGATGAATAAGTAGGTACTGCTAATCTCTAAGTTCTGTAATTTTAATAGAAAATATCTCTGTTCACAGAGATTTATGTCCTGTTGCTAAGCAGCAAATCTGTGCATTCCTGATTTGCTCTGGTCTTAGAAAGGACCAGAGGGATGTCTTGTTTGCCATCCAGAAACTCCAGAGATCAATTAGCTTTCTGGGCTGCCCTAGGTATAGCTTTACAATACTCAAAGTTACAAGCGCATTCATGAAATCAGACACTTGTTCCTATTTGTTCCTACTTAGCAAACAGAGCTCAGGAGAAAGGAAGGAAAAGCAAATTAGAGACGATGAGAGAAGAAGGTTCTTGTTCTTAAGAATGTCGCAGTGTCTGTCTCTCATATTACTTTTTTCCCTTGTAAAGTGTAAGATGTTGTTAAAGGCTGTCTTCTGCATTGGAAGAGGTCTGCTGTCAGATACACTGTGTAGTAGGAGCATAGGCGGTGAAATGTAGAAAAATTCTTTCTGGAAAGGAGGTAGAAGGAGCAGTCAGGATCCTATCCCATTTCCACAGCAAGCAGAAAATAAATGCTAGCTCTCCCCAACAGAATCCATCCCCAGGCTCTCATGTTTCAGATCCTTAACATTCCACCTCAGACCAAAACTACTTCTCCAAAGTAAAGTTTCAAGACTTTTACTCAAAAACTACATAGAAAATATACAGTGCTTTGTCATATTTTCCAGAGGCATGGCCAAAAGATGCATCCTTCTGCTTCTATTTTGTGCTTGTCTTTTCCAAAGAAATATTGTAAAGAAGCCCAAGCATGCCCCAGCAAGTAAGTATTTGTGACTCACTTCAAATTCACCTCTCTGTCATCCGGATTCATTCCCTGCATGGCATTTCATAAAACTGCCTTCAGAAAGGTTTTTAAAGGTCTTCTGCTAACAATAAAAAGCACCAACAACAGCTCACTGTATTTATCCAAGAAAAGAAAAAAAAAACCACAGAAGTATGAAAACAAGAAAGAAATAAAATAACCCCCTAAATTTCCTAACATTACCAGCATAGTCTGAAGATGTCAGAAAACTCTTAGGTCAATGATCACAAATAGCAGCATTTGTATCCTTAAAAACTGGCATCAAGAAAGAGAAAATGTTTTGGTTTGGATTGATTTTCTGTAAGAATGGGAACTAATGACTTCTGGTTTTCCACAACATGTAGAAACAAGTGGTTAATTTCTAGACCTAGATCTAGAGATTGGACTGTATTTTCCAGAGCTGATCATTTAGGGAGGCTCCTACTCATTTCTATATCTGCTGTTTAACATATGAGCTGATGCTGAAGTCTTTCCCTCACATAGGTGTGTATTGGAAGCATTTGTAAAATTTCTATTCCCTATTCACATACCCATTTTTACTAAGCTTGTAATGTTTTCATTATATTTGAATATTTGATCTGTTCTAAACTATTATCAAATCTGGCTAAAAATTAGTCAAAGAATTTAAAAATTACAACAAACACAGATATCTGTACATATGCACAAATACACTAGGTACAGAAAAACTAAATCTTAAGAGAACATTAGAGAAGGAGGAAGAAGTGACAAAGACTGTATGTACCCATTTTCCCATGAAATTGAAGATCAGATCTGAAACTGATCACATGAGAGGCTGAAGATTCATCAGACTATGCACAACAGAAGATACTAATTTCAGAAACAGTGGTGGAAATGATTATATGATCCTATGCTTCTATTTGCTTATATGATTCTATGTTTATGATGCTGTGCTTCTAAGGTTCATATTCTGCAATGCTATGCTAGAAAAGCACAACAGTTTCCACCAAACAAGACAACACGACCCTGTCTCAGATATGAGGTGTAGGAGTCCATAACCTAAAACAAAAAAAGTAAATATTTCAAACAGACACAGAAATTTCATAATATCTACCTTTAGTAGGTGTAGACACAGTTATTTGTCTTATAACAATGTATGTGATAATTTCAAAGTTTATTTTAATTTTTCTCCTAGAAAACAGCCTCTAAATAGTAAAAATCCCACATTATACTCGTCAGTGGAAAGGTATCACCCAGGATACCAGTCAGAGCTGAAAAAACTATACAGCCATGCACTCCAAGGACTGGATTCTGGGTCACTGCTAATTGCTGGTTCTCTCTGAGCCAAAAGCATTGGAGAAAAGAGGGAAACAGGCAAATTCCTAGACAGAAGTATAAATCCAAAAAGTAGTGTTTGCCTTGGTGGACTGCAAGCGTGGGAAGGACTGTGGTGTAACGTAAGTGCTTGCACACTAGGGAAGGCAGAAGACCTCCTTGGGGCTGGAGATGATGTAATAAAAACAACATCGGACAAGAAGGAGATATTTTACATTCAGATTGTTTGAAGTTACATTTTTGACTACTTTACTCTCAGAAGAATGCACAGCAAATGCTATATACCACAGTGTCCTGCCTGTCTGCAGTTCTGTGCCAAGCTGAGGGTTCTGATTAATCATTGGAACAGGCTGCCCGGGGAAGCAGTGAAGTCACCATCCATGGAATTGCTCAAAAAAGGAGCTGATATTGCACTTCTTGATATGGTTTAGTGGGCATGGTAGTATTCAACTGAAGGTTAGACTTGAATCCTCATGATTCTATGACTCTGAGTCCTTCAAGCTCAGGTTTGCCTGCCTATGCAGGTGGACTGTTTACTATAGAAGACCTTGAAAATAAGGTTTATGGAAAGCATCTTAGAAGTCATGATTTTGTAGAAGTATTTCTTTCTTTCACAGGATTTGTTACACTCTGAGGCCAGTGCAAGGATCTGGCACTCCCTACAGCCTCTTACCTAGACCCCTGTACGTTTCCATGGCAACTCTGTTTGTGTTGCCACATCCTTTCTCACACACACACTGGGGACTTGGCACCCTGCTGAGTGGAAACCATTCCTGAGCTTTCGTCTTAAGCTGTTGGGAGGGAGACTTCACCTTTGTGTTCACCCTGCCTGTGTGAGCTGCCATGCAAACCTGCACGTTTACACCACCCTGACTGAGGTTGCTGAGTATGACGGTGGTCACAGGGGTTTTTTAGAGGATGGAAGAGTCAGGATCTTGATTCCATGGTCAGAAGGCTTGATTTATTATATTATGATATATATATAACATTATAACTATACTACATAGAAATAGGAAAGGAAAGGAGCTTCTTCAGAAGCTGGCTAAGCTAAGAATAGCAAGGAAATAATAATAACAGAGGTCTGTCTCTTGGCAGAGAGCAATAACAGCTCCACCGTGACTGGTCAGTAAATCCAAACACCTACAGAAGACCAATCACAGGTGGACCTGTTGCATTCCACAGCAGCAGATAATAATTGTTTACATTTGTTACTGAGCTTCTCAGCTCTAGCAGGAGAAATCCCAGGAAAGGATTTTTCACAAAAGATGTCTGCGACAGCTGAGTACGGGAACCCCCTGTACAGCTTGAGCTAAAACTCTCCCTGGACTACATAAAATGTGGATGCTGCCACCTCACTGGCTGACCAACCATTCAGAGTGAGTAACCCACACGTTCATCAGGACCTTAGATGGAGTGCTCTGAATTCTCCCCTGAGAGAAGAGCAGCTTCTGGAAAACTTTCAGTCCTGTCAGAAGATGCAGGGAAGGACTCTAAATGCCACTGCCTGACTAGGATGGTTGGATGAAAAAACCTCCCAAAAATACATAAAAGAAAACAACAAAAAGACTAACAGAAACCTACCCACAAAAAACACTTTTCACAAGCATGGATTTTCAATGGCAAATCTTACCATTTCTTCTCAACCCCCCAAGTGTTTTCACTCCAAACAGACCTATTCAGTTCCAAAATAAATATTTTAAAAGTCTTGCAGAAGCCATGGTTCTGGCACTTCACAGTCCTAATTTCGTTTTTGGGATTAATTCCCTGACATAATGCATCACAGTTCTCAGTCTTGATTAGAGGAGGTAATGCATCAAGTATGAGCTGAACATCTGTCATACGTTAAGGGAGATAAAGTCCTGGAGACCTTCCTTGCTGTTTGTCATGGTTTCACTGCAGCCATCAGCCAAGCACCAGGCCACTCACTCTCCTGCCAGAAGGATCAGGGACAGAATTCTAAGGGTAAAAGACAGAAAATGTGGGCTGGGATAAAACTAAATACAAAACTAAAACAAAGCCATGAAACTTAATTCATGACTTCTCCTGACCAGGCAGGTGTTCAGGCATCTCCAGGAGAGCAGGGTCCCATCACAAGTAAGAGTTATTTGGGGAGACATATCCCATCACTCCAAATATCCTTCCTCTTCCTCCTTCTTTTCCCTGCTTTATATACTGAACATGATATCATGTGGTTTGGAATATCCTTTTTCAGTCTGGGTCCCCTGTCCTGTCTATGTTTCCTCTCAGCCACCCATGTACCCCCAACTTCCTCACCAGTGTGGCAATATGAAAAAGAGAGAAGGCCTTGGCCCTGTGTAAGCCCCACTCAGCAATAACAAAAACATCTCTATATTATCAGCCCTGTGTTCTGCACAAATCCAAAACAGACTCATACCAGCCCCTGTAAAGAAAGTTAGCTCTACCCCAGCTCACTAAATAGAAAGAGAACAAAAGTCACAGGAACTAATGTTGCTATGACAGCTAGGGCTGAGTTCATTTAACCTGTTTTGAGAGATCTGCAGCGTAGATGGACACATTTGAACTTGGCATCTTGGCTTTATTTGTAACTAAAGGGACAGAAATGAGCACTTTTAGAGTGAGATCCATTTCACTGTAGACATCAATAACTGGTCAGGTGATTCCTCTGATTTTTATTGATTCTAGGGAAAGGCAAGTGTGGACTAAATTCCTGCACTAAATTGCTGTATCCCTAAAGGCAGGAATATAATTAAATGAAGAGATTTTCATTCATTGGGACAAAATTCTCAAGGAAATACTTTAGTTTCTTTTTCAGAATTTTTTTTCTGGGAGTAATTTTGTAAAGGAAAGACAAAAATTTTCTCTGAAAATAACATATTTTTTCATTAAGAAGATATCTCATCAAAGATCAAATTTTCTATCAGAAATTTTTAGCAAAATTTACTGTTCCCTAGTTTTAGATAAATACAAGTAAAAGACATGAGGTGTTTTTTTTCTCCCTCTCTAACTACCAAGCATGCAAGCACGTTCTTGGATATGAGTCATGCAGTTTTCTTTCGAAACTGTTCATTATGATCAAGAGATAAATGAAAGTCTATTTATTTTGTAATTTTACAGATACCTTTAATAATATTGCATAATGTGTGAAATATTCTTACTGTAGGACTGAACTATCTGATCTGTGCTGGTGGTTTAGCAGTTCACTTCACATCTGTTTATCCCTAAACTATGGAAAAGAAAATTCGAAATATTCTTTTCCATCATATAGATAACCACCTCTACATGGTTATTCTCTATATTTCCCCAATTTCTGGGTGAGCAGATACTTGACAAGTCATGAAGAGACCTTAAATCCACCATTCATTTTCACTGTGGTGTGTCTGAAGAGAACTAGCTGTTTGAAGGCAAATTTGAAGATAAATCTAGCAATATTTATTCTATAGATTTTAGATCTATTCTATATTTGAAGGAAGACCCTGGTTTTTATAAGAAAATATTTCCTATATCATAATACTGACCCAAAGCAAAATTTCTGCAGATTTAATGCCATTTTTTCTCAGAAATAATCAAATTTTAAATTCTCCATATTAAACATTCTCCTAAACCTTCAGGTTATTCAAATTTAAACGAAACAAGTTCCACAGATATGTTCATTGCAATTTAAGAGAAGAGGCCTCTATCCTACATATTTTGCAAATTCTTACATCTAAATTTATCTAATTTCAGAAACCCAGGCCATTTTCAGGGAAAATTAATCTCTTCTGCAGTGGGGCAAATAGACTCTATTGCGCCTTTCTCTAAGACTTTTAGAGTACCCTAAAGAATTTTAGAGTTCCAACATGTGGTGGAAATTAGTAGAAGGCAAAATGATCCCAGGAACTGGCATAACAAGCTGTGAGTCCCTTCCACTTTTGATATTAGATGTAGTTCCCTTTTAAAAAAAATTATAAATTCATATAGTCACATTTATACTGATCTGTTTTTCAGTCCTCAGGCAAACATCCCATGACACCCAACCTCTCTGCCTCTGCAGTTTTTTTTTTTTCCAAACATTGATTTTGCTTTAAAGAACTAAAAAAATCCTGAAAGAATCAGTAAACAAACCTGACGCTAGACTTTTCTTTATTAATATATAAATCAATACCATAGAGGAACACATTCATTAAGAACAGGCAAAGCCATTATAAAGCAGATATTTTAATTACAACCTCAATTAAAATTATTCTTCAGCTCTGGATGACCTCTTGCATGTAAATCACTAGATAAACTCTATCCTTCTGTAACTCAGAAAGAGTGTAAGTTCCTATAATTACCCGTAATGAGGCTGCTATTGCCCATAATCTCTCTGACATACTATCTAGGAGGGAAGGGCATGGAACTGGAAGGAACGTCCCAGCCATTAAATTCAGCATCCTGATATTGCAGGAAGGAGTCTGTACAAACCTTTCAGTGAGCTGTTAAGATGAGACATAAAGCTAGCTAGGTTTTGCCCACTTTAGGAGGCTTTTCTGGTTCTAATTTCTCTGTTTCATGTCAGGTTATCTCTATTGGTTTCAGGCCAGTATTGGAACTTTGGTCTTAAATCATTTTGCTTTCCTTTGTTCTTATTCTTCTGCTATATTAAAATGATTTTCCCAACCTGAAATCATTCGATATAGCTGCTATCAAATGTTTTCCTTCTGTCCTATCATTTTTATCACTTCAGGGACTTGAAAGAACCTCTCCACGGAGTTTGCTTTCTTTCTATGAGGTTTGCTATTATCTTTCCATCATTTGTTTGCACGTCACACATAATGCAAGTCTAGTCAACTCTTGGACTCTTTTATCTGCTTTCTTTCATTAATCTTTACTAGGAGATTTCTTTGGACATGTTGATCTAGTTACTGCAAAAACACTTTGTAGAATATTAGCAGTGAATAATTGAAAAGACTGTAGCTGCTACTGCTATTGTAGCACAGTATTAATCCTGCAGGCTTAGAATAACACACAACCAGCTGTGAAGGCATCTTCCTCTTTCCAGAACTCAAAAATATTCAGTGCACCTGCAGAGTGACAGGTTAAAGGTAGTATGCTGCTGATTCATGCCCTTAAACTTTATTTCAACGTTGGTAATGTACTGTATGCATGTGTGTAGGAGATAAAATGAGCTTCAGAACAAAAATTTATATTATTTATGCATTTATATGCAGGAGTAACTCAGAATCCCAGTGTTTTAGGAAATATATGAACTATGAAAAATAGAAAGACAAAAAAAAGGAGCTCAGATAGAAATGTTTTTATATATCTAAACATGCAGTCACAAGGAAATGGTCAATAAATTTAAACAATACATAGGTCTGTGAACTCTCTTAATTTCTTCTTTAAAAGATCTTAAGTTATCGATATAGATATCATTCTGAAATAAATATTAAAGGAAAGGACCATAATAAAATTGATTTCATGAGGATAATGAGACATGGTCCCCAGGGGACATGGTCACAGCCCCAAGTCTGACAGAGCTCAAGAAACATTTGGACAACTCTCTCAGGCACATGGTGGGACTCTTGGTAAGGTGCTGTGCAAGAATAAGAGTTGGATTTAATGATCATTGTGCATCCCTTCCAACTCAAAATGTTCTAGGATTCTGTGGTTCTACAATACAGGAGGAAGCTCATGAGCATTTTTGAGGAACCGGAGTCACTTTTTTCAAATTTGCAGGTTCAGTGACTGCACCTTTGATTCAATTACATCCCTGCACAGTGCTTGCTTCTACATGAAAATCAACCACAGGTTTATCTAGTGCATGCAGTTGTTTAATTCTTTGAACTGAAAATGTAACTGTATACATTGTGCAGCCCATAATCATTTATTATGATTATGTCTGATTCTCTGGGAACTCTTAGCATGCAGTGTTGCCTGTATTATTATGTAGTCTTCTTTACAAAGCTACTTCTTACCTCACCAGTTGACTTTTCTCATAATTTTTGTAATTAAAATCTCTTTTGATCTTATTTGGCATTCACTATCTGCACACAAGGAAATACCTTGGAACTGACTTGACTATGACTTCACACAGTCCACTAATTAAACTAGGTTTTAATCAGAATTTCTTAATCATCCTTAATTTTCTGACTAGAAGGTGGTTATGTCTGCACTCATTTCCCCAGTGACTTCCTAAAGGATGGATATATAAATGAAAATTGACTGCACAAATGAGATTGCATGGTTCCATATTTATTCCTTCACGACTATTCCTGGTCAGATTTACACCATTCACAAGAACAGTCCTTATTTTTCTAGGTGCTTTTTTGGGCAGATTTTTATTTGGAATCTAGAATTCAGGCTGTGTCTTTCACAGGTGCACCTTCAGCCAGAAATGCAGGATGAAAGAAAAAACAAAACAGAAATGCAAAACAAACCCCAAAGCAGTCTTCAAGAGAGATTGTGATGAAAAAAAAAACCCTACTTTGTTCCAGTTTTTGTGTCAGCATGAAAATTTTTAACAAATATATTCTGGATTTGAGTAGAAACCCTCTGAAAACTTCTCTTGGTCTATTTGAGACTGAAAATTTTAAAACAAGTTGGAAAATGGCACTGGAAAATGCTGTCATAAAAACTTTTTTATCACATTGTCATCTGAAAATATACTTCTCACAAGTATCTCCATTTACTTACAAGATTTAGAGTTTAATCCACTGAAGTGAGGGCAACTTAATATTGTAAGAAGCCTAAGAAGGCTCCTTGACAAAAGATTTGGTCAGAGTGGAATATTACAGAAGGACTTCTTATGTTACAGACAAAGGAATATTGTAAAAGGAATAGTAAAGGTTGAGAGGAAACTGCCAACTTGGGTTGTCTTCTCAGCTCTGTGATGGTGGATAAATAATTGCCATTCTTCTCCCACCCTTCTGCCCCTCTTCCGCTCTGTCTCCATCTTGTATTTTGGACTGTAAGCTCTTCCACATAAGCAGTTTCATAGAACCATCATAGAACCATGGAATGTTTTGGGTTGCAGTGATCTTAAAGGTCATCCAGTTCCGAATTCCCTGTAGGGGGCAGGGACACCTTCCACTAGACCAGGTTGCTCAAAGCCCCATCCAACCTGGCCTTGAACACTTCCAGGGATGGGGCATCCACAGTTTCTCTGAGAAACCTGTGCCAGTGCCTCACCACCCTCACAGTAAAGAATTTCTTCTTTATATCTGATGCAAATCTACCGGTTTTGAGTTTGTTTTAACTTTACACTTTGAGTGTAAACTTTTTCACAGTGAGGCACAATTCATTATTCAAGTTTTTAATAACTGCTGTATGGTAAATCTTTATTATGTTCTGTTTCCATTTCTTTCTAAAAATGTATTTTAAAGACCTCTAAAGAACAAAAAATGTTACGAAAATATATCTAAACTGGTCTGTAATTGTTTATATCATCCATCTATATACTTGTGGCTCATTTGTTCATGTGAGAACTCTTGATATACGTAAAAATTGCTTGACATCTCCTTGCAGCTGTTGTGGGTTGACCCTGGCTGGATGCCAGGTGCCCATGAAGCCACTCTATTGCTCCCTTTCCAGCTGGGCAGTAGATAGAAAATAAGATGGAAAACAACCTGTTGGTTGAAAGAATGCGGTTCATTAAAGCAAAAGCAAAGGTTTGCACATGCACAAGCAAAGAGAAAAAAATCAGTTTAATTTCTACTTCCAATCAGCAAATAATGTTCAGATACTTCTCTGGAAGCAGAGTTCAGCACACAGTAGTGGTTGCTCTGGAAGGCAAACACTGCAAATAATGAATGCCCCCTTCCTCCCCCTTCCCTTAGTATTTATATCTGAGCTGACATCATATGGTATGGAATATCTCTTGGGTGAATTTGGGTCAGCTGTGAGTTGTATCCCCTCCCAAGATTCTGCCCATTCCCTTGATGGTGGGGAGGAATGTCGAGAGACAGCAGTGATGCTGTGCCAGTGCTGCTCAGCAGTAGCCAAAGCACCAGTGTGTTATCAGCACATTTCTAGGTACCAACGCAAAGCACAGACCTGTGAGGGTGCAATGGGGAAATGAACTACCTCACAGCCAGACCCACAACCAACACATTGCATGATCAATGTATACACAATCCTATCCTGGTTTCTTTTCAGTAGTCTCTATTTTCCTGGATGATGTCTTACAATCCTCTTGAGAGTTTTGGAGATTCTGTGCTGAAAAGGCATTATTTAACTTTCCCACCTCTTTTTTTAATTGCACCTTGTCTGTTGTCAGTGGAGGAGAGACATGCATTCCCCTTTCCTGAACTTTACTTCATGAGTATACTGAGTCTTATATTCCAGTTAATTCTTTTTTCATTCCAGTTACCAGAGGAAAAAGACTGAAATTCTCTTACTTTACATTATATATAACATATGTAGAAGATGGAGTAAATGTCAGCAATCTGATTACTGTGACTCAGCTTCCCTCTTTCAGGTCCAAAGGTCCTACACTTGGAACTCTGATAGTGATAATATAAATTCTTCAAGTTATAAATTTGATCAAGTCAGACCCAAGAATACAGAAGAGATAATGTTCTTAGGATTTCTGACTTGGATTCAGTCCCGTGCCATGACCAGAACTTCCTTTGTGAGACTGGCAGAGAAGGAGCCAGCGCAAACTGTTTGCTGGTTAAATAAGTAATCATTGATCATAAAATCATAAAATAGCCCAGAATGGAAGACACCTTGAATGCTCATTTGGCCCAAACTTTCATGGTAAAGAGTGTAAAAATGAAATTTAAGATAAGATTACTGCCCTTTCCAACCACATCTTGTAAACTCTTCAGTTATGGGAATTTCATCATATCCCTATGGAGATTATTCAAGTGAATGATTGTTTTTACTGTATAAAATGTCTGTCTTATGTCCATGCGAAACTTTCCCTGGTGCAACTTGTACTCTTTGCCTCTCATCTTCTCTGTGTTGTTCTTTGTGGAGTGATTCCATCCCCTCCATAGCTGCACTTTTAATACTGGAATGCTATTATGAGGCCCCCCAAGCCCACTCTTCTCCAAAGAGAAAGGACCTATCTCCTTCAGTTTTTTCTCATAGTCTGGGACTAAATGCATTCCTAATTAAAAAGTATTTGAAAACTACTCTAGAAAGTATGAGATGAAAGACTCATTTGGACTCGGGTCCTAGCTGCTGTGTCTGGCAAGACACTTCTTCCATGCAGCAGCCTTGTCCTTCAACTATATCAGAGATACCTCCGCTTTAAGCTCCTTTATTCTGGTGTGCCCCTCAGGGTTATCAGTTATTGACTATGGATTAGCAGTTGGAGGTCAGAATCCTTATTATGTGAGGCATGAGCTTGAAGAGCTGCCTGGCGTGGTGCTCTGAAAAACCAGGGGAGAGGAAGGTGTTTAAGGGTTACTCATTTCATTATCACATTGCTGTAGGTGGTGGGGTAAAATATGTGCCTTGATACAGCCTTGTATCAGTACATTGAGCAGGGCTCAGCTGGGAAAATAAAGAAACCAAGTTCAAAAACGGTAGGTATTATACAGATGTCAGAAAAATTCTGCCCTCATGCTGCTCTTAGAGAGGAGGACGTGGGAAATGTGTGTAACACACCTTATAGCATATGTCAGTGGCAGAATTAACACTGAACTGCACATCTTAAAGGTATCATTGGCAGGATACCCAAAGAATACTAGAGGCTTTATTGATGTCATTGTTCTCCTCCTCATATTTCCCCAGTGTCTAAGCCCAGGAATATCTCATTAAAACAGATCTTTTCAGGGAACGCCAGGGAGTAGGGGACTACAAAAAATTGATAGCAAAACAAGAACTGCGAACTGAAACCATCAAGATCATTATCAGGAAAAGGCTTCAAACACTGCATGTGGAACAGGGATGGTTCTGAGTGCTAATGAGCATCCAGATAGGACAGGCATTTTCTTGCCCCCTGAAGAAGGGTCAAAACTAATCTGACAAATTCACTGTGCCTGAGCACTGGAGGAAAAATAGGCATGAAAAGGTCCACAGATGTCAGAGAAAGAAAACCTTTCAAAGAATGTTTAGAATGGAGAACTCAGATACAGACAGGTTTGGGGCAAGAATACATATACACACAGGCACATAGATTTGTATGTGTGTGTATATACATCTATATGAATATATATACATATATATATATATATATATATATATATATATATATATATATAATTACAAATTTTTGCAGACTGTTTTGTGTAACACACATGAAAAAAAGACCAAACTCAATAATCTAACATTTCAAGGGGATTATGTGAAAAAATCAAAAATTAAAAAATACCTTTCATTCCACTGCTGACAACCTACCCTACTTCCACTAACTTTTACTTCCATATTTTCAACATTTGACAATTGAATTATCATAGCATGGGAATCATCTGCCTAACCATGGCAATTCACTTTAGTCTTGTCACTTTAGCAGTCCCAGCCATTGGACTTCAATTTCTTTTTCAAGATCTTCCAACTCTCTTACTGTAGTGATTTTACCTTGTCAGGACTTGACAAACCATTGACCTGCAACTTCTGCCAGGAGCATGTACCATTACTCAAATATATTGGCAGTGACTCACAGGTTTCTAAGGATCAAATAGACCTGCTCTAATCAAAAATTATTTGATTGGACTTCTAAAGTCTCTTATCTAGTGTTGAAGATTAGAATAATATTTCTGACTCTTGTGATTTAACATAAAACTTAAGCCCAAAATTATGTCAGGCTAAAATGATTTACTAAGGCAGAAGAGGCAAACAAAATAAAACAATAGAAAAAGAAAAAAATTCAAACAAGACTTGGGAAATGAATGCAGTGAATATATTCTTGAATAAATGTATTCATAATTCATCCAGTTCTCATACCAACAGGCAAAAATAGTTTTTTCCACTAAAAAATGTAGCATGTAAACACCAGCTCTCCTGGTACTTGAAAAACAGATTTTATTTGAGGATGAAGAAGCTAGGTTAGAATTACTAGCTACAGCTGAGACAAACACTACTATAGATCCCACTCCAGTACTGGCTGGAATGGACCTTCAGGATCATCCAGTTCCAACTCCCCTGCCATGAGCAGGGACACCTTCAACTAGAGCAGGTTGCTCAGAGCCCCATCCAACCCGGCCTCAAACACTTCCAGGGATGGGACAGCCACAGCTTCTCTGGACAACTTGTACCAATGCCTCACCACCTTCAGATAAAGAATTTCTTAATATATAATCTAAACCTGCCCTCTGACATTTAAATCTCAGTTTAAATAAAACATTAACTTCTAAATATTATATTCTTCTAGCCAGTAACTTCCCAGCTGATATTACACACAAATCTGCTTGTCAAAACAACCTTAACTTCACTTTGTCTAAAGAGTACTGGTGTAAACCCCCGAAACTTACCCCTAAAAACCTTTGCTTTTACCTTCCCTTTTTTACAAGTTATTATCATCATCTGTAATTAATAGGTGCTATTCATGTAATTCTTTGTTAAATAGTCACCCCATTTGCAGGAGAATGTATGGTGTGTCTGAACAATTTTTACTTTATGTTCTTGTCAGAATATAAAATTAGTTTGGAAACTAGGGTTTTTTATACTGGTCTAATATGTTTGGCAACTATAACACAGATGCTTTCTACATTTTCCTCATTAAGATGTAAGATCTGGCTGAAATGGGTGCAATTATCAGTATTACCTTGCTCTTTTGTTAAGTCCAAATTGTTCTTATTGTAAAATAGAACTTGATTCATGCTTTTATAACAACAAATTTTGAGCTAAAATCATAGAATATTTTCCCAAAGAGCGAATTCTCTTAGAAGGGTTACTTAAATCTTACATCTGATGACTTTGGGTCTCAGAAAAAACAGAAAAATGCACCTTCTTTCAATTTTATGATGAAATTACAGACTGAAAGGAGTTACCCAGGTGCTTTTGACAGACAGCACTTAGATACCATGAATAACAAGGGGTCTGGCAGATTTGCACAACATGGGTATGGAAAACGTGTTGACAGAGCAATGCTTTTCAATTTTTGACTTGAACACCGCACTGCAACAGCTGCAGCTGCCAGCCAGGGATCTTGTGCAACCCTCTCTAAGTGTTCATGTATTATTTGTGCCTGTCATGTTCCATCAGACATTTTATCTGATGTTGTTGATGCACCAAATGCTGTGTACCAAAGATGGGGTTTGTGCCTTCAAGTGTCTCCTGCTCTTTTTATTAGTACATCTTAATGCACACAGATCTCCATGAGTTTTTCTTTTGTCATCCAACTACTTGAGTTTTTACTAAAATTATCTTTCCACACAGAAATTTTTAAATATGTTTCTTTCCTGTCATTAAGATCACTGTTTTTCTGACTTAGGATACTGTTGACAACACCTTTTTCAAGCACGTGCCTTGTTTCAGGCAAAAAAATTTGACCTCTCTATTTTGACAGCCCATCTAAGAACTATGAAAATACTGAAAGGGTATTGCTGCCAATGAAAGAAAATCAGAACATAATTTTTCAAATATTACAAAAGACTGAAAGTGCCTAAAAAGGAAGAAGCAACTCTCCATGTCATCTCCAAGAGTGCACTTCATTGGCATCAGTCAGTATTTTTTCAACCCACAGAGCTAAAAGTGCTCAATAAATATTTGCCATCGTGCCTTGAGATCCAGAAGTAGCTGCACAGGAACTCTGTTTTGGTGCTAAAAATTGAAGCTGTATTTTCCACATGATCATTGATGGCTTCAGACATCCAGGACTTTTCTCTCCTTTACAGTGGGATAAATTGCTTTGGCTGACACTGGTCTGCAAGGTGGATGTCATGTAGATCTAAAAATACTGTTAGTGAGGTAAAAAATTCCTATGCTAGAAACTCAGAGCACTTCCACACAGTTTTTATGAGCAGAGGAAGTCAGGAAAAATTGGAAGTTTTAATAGATGATATTGAGAACTGCCAGAAGGGGAAAACAATACTCTGAATTTGGATGTCACTCGAGAGTGAAGCAGATTCTGTATCAAGTGACAGACAGGCTGGAGTGGTGCAAATGTGCCACACTAAGGCAAAGCTGCTTACTGGTGAGTATCTCACCTGGAGACATGGTTATGCTGTGACAAAAAATAAACTGGGTTGTCTTGTTTCTCTTTCCTCCTTATCCCTCATCTCTTTTCTCCTCAAAGGCCTTTTTGGTTTTTCTTTTCTTCCTCCCCAAGGAAAAACACACAGAAATGCCAAGGGTGTAATAAAGAAAAATTCTGAATCTTGACAATTGTTCTAAAGTATTTGTCTTCCAATCAGATCTTCAAATTAAAGAAAAAAAAATCGAAGCAATGCTATTCACACAGAGTGTGAGGAATATGACATAAAAACAAACAAACCAAAAAAAGCCTGCTGATAGTGAATTATGCTGTTGGAAATATTGCAGATACTCCAGTCTGCTGGATAACAAATGCCATACAGGAAAACAGACCCCTCACAGATTTGTTGCTCACAATATGCTGTTATGATACCAAAGCAGATGCCCAACTCACAGGAGACAGCAAACCCTCCACAGCTCCTTCCTAAAGAGAGGAGAAATACCAGGGGCAATAAAGCAGCATTTAGCCAGGACTGCATAAACACAGCACAGTGTAAAATGTGTTCAAAGAACACAGCAGTCCAAGAGAATCTCACAGAATTAAGAAATTGCCTGCCAGATCCAAACTGGTGTGAAGTCAATTCAAATGTCTGTAGTGACTTGAAAGCTCTGAGGTCAAAGCCCTCAATGTATGGTTTCTGCTGGACATATTTGAAGATTTATTATCTCTGTAATGAAGACAAGACTAAAAAGGATCTCTTAGGTCATCAAGTCCAGTCACACATTATTTCTGATATCTCATCCCATGCTGTCTTTCGTTACTGGATCAATCTCTACCTGTAAATGTCAGAAAAAAGATGCAAGAGCCCAGCATCTCTTTGATGAAGAGAAAAAGGCATGAGAGCTAATAGAATTGGTTCCTTTAAAACCTAAAGTTAAATATTTAACCTATATGAAACTGAAAATGAGATGCTTATGACCACTTTTATGAGTCTAATTATGTTCCTTTTATGACCCTAGTGACAGGTGAGAAACCTGGAAAAGGAAGACATTTGCAGTGCATTTATTGATTGAAATTTAGTAAATAATTGAAAAATTCAGGATGTAAAAGACAGGAGAGAGAAAAAATTAATCTCTTTTACGTATATCAGTGTTGCACAGTTTAAAAGTAAAGGAAAGTGCTTCCAAAGTCAGCTAATTTGATTCTGAACCTGGAAAAGGCACTGCTGAGTAAGAAGAAACTATTTTTACAGACTTTTTTCCTCATTCTAGAACCATAAGTTAGAGCTCTTGAACAAAGGTTTGAAGTACATAAGCAATATTTCCTGCTTGGTGTCTTCCCATTAAAAAAATCAAAACAAAAGCTAACTGGTCTTTTTTGATGTATTTATAACTGGAGAAATCTAAACCCCATTATAAGAGCAAATGCATAATTCAACACATCTTACTTCAAAAAGAATATATTCTGTATGGAGTTGTTTTTTGGGGTTTTTAACCCCTCTTTTTCTCCAGTAGGTTTTCTTTTTCTGTAATTCTTATCTGTTCTTTGGGTAAATACTACTGTCCCAAAAGAAGGTACATAAAAGATTCATTATGGGTCATTTATAGAAGCATAATTATTCCTTCCCTTTGCAGTTATACATGAAACTTTATTTTCTCAGTTTTCATGGGAAGTTCTTTGGAAGATATTTTGTTTGTTTACTATCTTTATCATGCAGAATAGGCTTAAAATTCATATTCTGATGGTGAGGTACAAGATTGTATCCTGTCACTGAAGCAATGAATTTCTGATAGTTAGATTTGTTGTGCATAACTATTAGTGCAAAACTTTCTTATTGCCAATACATTTATTTTATCCAGGCATTTTGGCAAATGATCTTGTAACATTTTGGGGAGTCACCAGATGGCACTAAAACATTGCAAGGTGCCAAAAATCTTTGCATTTCTTGCCAAGAAATGCATTACTTTGCAATAGTATTATTTTTTCTTTATTTCTGCTATAGCCTAGATAATATCTCTTTAAATTCCACTGAAAAAGAAGCACTGGCACATGCTCATTGGATCAGAGAGGGCCAGGATGAACTTAAGGGAGTAGGCATATGATCCATGCCATTAGACCACCAAGAATATTATTATCATAATTTCAACCTTCAGATTACATCTCTTTTCTGAAAATCTGAGTGTGTCAAAGAAAGTTTTATGGGTCCTGCTTACTACATGAATCAGATTAAACCTCTCACTAAGGCTCTAGTTCTTTCCTTGTGTAACATCATTTTCAAATTTGTCTTTCTTTCTCATGTCCACTGTGCAAAGGAAATATTTAGTGATATGGTGTTATCATATTTAATGTAAACCTGTATCATGATTTAGATACATAGTTCTCAATAACTGACCAAAAATTTTTACCTTCCATTTCCTGTATTCAACAATGACAAAAATCCCATACTTCGAGATGAATAGAACAAAACCTGAAACATTTTAAGTTCTATTTAGAGCTCTTAGGATATTCAGAAGTCTTTAGAAAAGCATTGTTATGTAACTCTGTATATATATCCTATGATGTAATTTTTTTACAGTTTTGCAAATCCTTTAAGTGGCATATAACTTTAATTTTTTCCTTTCAATTTATATTCTACCCTCCTTATATTAGGAAAACTGAGTATTTATATCGTTTTCTTTTTCTAATTGTTGTAAGTTGTTACTGTCTTTTTATAACCAATGACTGCAATCTTTACAAATGCACTTTACAAATATTGAAAGAATCTATTTAATTTTCAGATGAAAATACTCAGGTTGAGGAAACATATTGTCTATATAATCTGGTAAGGTCAGTTAGAGAACAAATCACAGAACCACAGAATGGTTTGAGCTGAAAGGGACTTGAAGGATCTTCTAGTTCCAACCCCCCCTGCCATATGCAGGGGCATCTTCCACTACATCAAGTGCTCAGAGCCACATCCAACCTGGTCTTCAGCACTTCCAGAGCTGGGGCATCCACAGTTTCTCTGGGTAACCTGTGCCAGTGCCTCACCACGCTCACAGAGAAGAATTTCTCCCTAAAAGCCAATGTAAACCTGCCTTCTTTCAGTTTAAGTGCTTTTCATATTCTTGTCCTGATACACATGCATGTGAAAAGTCCCTCTCCAGTTCTCTTGTCTTGAGACAAATATAGTAGCATAATTCATATTAAAATTTAGGAAAAATCAAAAAGCCTAAAAGTCTTTACTAAACGACACACCAAACCAAATTACCTTCATGTTTGGAAAGAAAGAATGTTCTATTCATCTATTCACTTTTTAAAAATACAGACAATAAAAAATATGTAGAGTTTTCATGGAAATTTTGAAAAAATAAAAGGTGAATTTCTTTTTTAGCTACAGTCAGACTGGATCAGCTTCATTTGGCATGCTCAAGTCTCCAAGAAAATTAACATTTATTATGATAAAATACTTGTTTTGCCTTCTCCCCTTCTGAGCATGGGAAAGAGAGCAGAGAGTGAAACATGAACAGTAGTTGTTGCTGAATTCCCTGTTTTGAGAGCCTAACGTAGGAAGAAAACAGTTTTTTGCTTAATAATATTTTTTTCATTGAAATCTGCCTGAAACCAGTTTCAGTGTGGAGATTTGTCCAAAAGGCAAAAAAATTATTCTTAATAGTACTGCTGCAATCACTGCTCTTTGACTCTGTATAAGTCAAAGTACTCAAAAGGTTCAAGGGATGCACTTGAAATGATGGCCCAGGGATAGTTAGAGTGCCCTGAAACAAGTGACTGTAGCAGGTAATGCATGGCTACCTATAGAGAACTTTCATCCCATGATTCATGTCAGGATGGATCCTGCCCTGGAGCTCACAGCTGCACTTGCTCAGAAACTATCTCATAAAGCCAATGGCCCAGAGCCATTCCCTGCTCCCCATTCTCATCTCAGGGTGAATGCAAGGCCACACTTTGATATCCATCCATCAAGTTCTGAGTTTCTGCATTACCTTACGAGCAAAGTAAGGAGGCAAAGTATTTTTCTCTGGAGAAAATCCACAGAGTGATAGATGAAGCTTCACAAATACACGCTCCAGAAAGCATCCAATCATTTAAAGAACTCCCACGACCAACCAGAGTAACCTTGAAATATTTTGGAATATTTGATAAATCTCTCTCCCATCTTAAGTTTATTTCTTTTCGCATGAAAAATCATTACTCAAAACTTTGGTTAAAGTTTTTTGCAGACCTTCCATCACGTACTTCAAAGTTTCATTAGCCTGGATTTCTCTGGAACTGAGATTGCCTTTGAAGGCTGTCAACTCCAGAGTGAATTTTGTAGTGTGCAAAAACATCTCCTAAGGGGAAACCACTCTAGGGTCCCTTGTTTCATCTTCCCATTTCTACTTTCTGTTTCAGGTGGAATTCCTGATTGCTGTTTTCTTCCTACAGATGCAACTCTAACAGTCTAAATATGGCAGCAGTGAAGCAGTTCATAAACATTAATTAATGTATCCTCATTACATCCCTCAGAGGAGAGTGATGATAGAGTGGTGAAGGCATCTTGGTATGGATCCAGAGGTGTGAGTTCATACCTCTCTCTGGACTAGTTCCAAACATCACTCCCAGTCAGCTCAGCTATAAATGAGTACTACAGCACTGGGGCTGAGGAAATCAAAGGCATCTGGATGGATATTAGCCACATCACTCCCCTGTGGGAGGTTAGCAACAGAAACTGCTGTCCTTGCCCCGGCGTATGCAATTAGCCCTTGTGGTGGTTTGTTTCCACTACGTACAGAGGTGCTGCTATTCCCCCTCTGATGAAAACAGCTGGGGCAGAGAGGGATGAAGACACACATTTTCAAAGACGTTTGAATCTCTAAATCTTTGTGAACTTGGAGGGCATTAGTCACATGAACACTCTGACTATTTCAGTGTAAGGGACTTGTCTGAGTTCTGCAGCAGAATAGAAAATTGACCCTGACTCATAAGTCTGGTCAATTGGGATATTTGTTTTCTCTTCTGCAAGTCTTTGATGGTAAAAATAATAATTACTCAAGAGATTTATCCTACTGTGTTAAAGAAGAATATCTTGAAAATGTATATACATGGTCACACAACCAGGAATAAAGTTTGTTTAGTCATATGAGATGAAAGCTGATAAATACTACTTTGCATTCACTGACTGTCATAATCGTTATTCCTATTAAAAGATCCAGAATTGTTTTCAACATGGAAGACAACCACTGCCTTGCAGGACTTGTACAAAACCGTGAATTCAAAAAACTTGCAAGGTTTTTATAAACAACAATTAATTAATTTATTAGAAATTACAATATGTCTTTATAAATGGGAAACTGAGGTACAGAACTCACTGTACCACTCAGAGCATCACACTGATGTCAAAATGGAAATAAAAAGCAATATTATTGATTTCTTGTCCTGTACCCTAATCACTAAATCCATTTCCTCCTAATAAATAATTTGAATTGTTTTCAAATTATAAAGAAATAAAAACTTTCTTTCAACTATAAAGAAATAAAAACTTGTTAAAATTGTCCCAGGGTGAATGAAGATGAAAAGGCAAGTCAGGTACATGGCCTCCTTTCTTCTAAGCACTTCATCACATTGTACAAACAAACCAATGAAAATGTTGATAATTAAATGCTCCATCATTAGCTAAATAAGCAGAAGTGAAAAATAACAGGTTCTTGCAGCACCATTTAAAGACCACACTACACTGTAAAGTATCCTCTTTTATCAGATTTTTTTGGACTCTGCTAGAGTCACTGGAACCAGTGAAGCAATAAATACATCAAAATATGGAGGTAAACAAAACCATAAAACATCCAATGTAACAACTGAAACACCCACAAATACATAAATATTTATGAAGCAAGAGGTACTTCTGAAACACCCAGCAAGTTTGATTGGATTGTGCACTCACATGATTGAGGGAACTGGAATTCCATAACAAGGAAAAAAACCAGTGGATATGCAATGGAGTTCAACTAATTGTTTTTAAACTTCCCAAAGCATAAAAAAGATGACCTTCAGTCTGATTTGAATACGGCAGTATCTCTTCCCTGATACAGAGTATTCAAAAAAAAATCATCCCATTTCAGTTTTGGCTCAAAAAAAGGGTCATCAACAGCTATCATTTGAGTCTTATGCATTTGTCCATCTGTCCATCTGGATGGAGATCCTCAATCCTTTCTCTCTACTAGATCCAAAAATAGGGTTCAGGGAGCTCTTGTCCTGTTTTGTGTACAAAGGCAACAGTTATATAATCAAATTCCTATGGGATTGCCATGAAGCTGAAGAGATAACAATAGACATTTTCAACATTTTTGAACATTTGCAATTTTTCCCAATTTAAAGACCATAAGGGTCATTAAATCAGATTCTTTTTTAGGATCTTGCATGCATTAAACACAAAAGTTATTATGCATTTTCTCTCTGGTGGGCAATAGGACACAAGCAATAGGACACAAAGAAGTGGAATAAAGCTGAATCAGGGGAGATTCAGATTTAACATTAGTATAAAGTTCTTCACTGAGAGGTTGATCACTCACTGGAACAGGCTCCCCAGGGACCACAGCACTAAGACTGGCAGAGTTCAAAAGAAGCTGAACTATATGATTTAGTTCTAGGTAAACCTAGGTTCAAAACTCCTGAGAAGATCAAGGAAAACCTAGGTTAAAAACTCCTGAGAAGATCAAGGAATTAGGCTTAGGATCCTAATGGACCCCATTCAGCTGAAGATATTCTATGATTCTATGACACCATTTCCTGGAAAGATCCCAGTAACTTGTGTTGCCTAAAGCACATTTTTCAGAAGGTTGCATAGACTCATTCAAAGATAATGAAGATTGAAGAATTCGGTAGTTTCCCTTGTAGTTTGCTGTCATCAAACTAAAATTAGTCATTTCTTTCGAGCCCCTTCAGAAGCAGGAGCAACGCTGCTGAGAGCTAAGGAACTGAACAAAGCAGATTAAAACAGTGAAAAATAGACTTGACTCTTGGTTTTTTGCACTTTTGACTTATACTTCCTAAAAATCTACTGCTTAGTGATACAAATAATATTCTGTCTTCTGAACTAAACTCTCTTAGAGTATTCTCTAAGAGTATGAACCCAGATATTTTGGTGCAGATCTGTAGCTTCAGGGCTGAAGTAGCTTTTATGTGTAATAGGTAATACAATAAACCATGAAAAGCTATTCAGGCTACACAGGTTGATATTTACTGATCTTTCCCTCTCCTCAAAATCATTGTGTCCTGGCATTATGTTTCAAGATTTCTAAATCCTATACCTATGTGTGCAACAGAGCTGCTTTACAGGTATCTTTTTCCAGCCAAGAATCTTCGAGACTCATTCTTAAGATTAACTGCAATCAATACACATCAAGGCATTGTGCAAATATCTAATACCTTCCCACCAATGGGAAATATATTTACAGTTACACACAGAATTTTCTTTCAGAATTTGTTTTCATTGTGAGAATTTGAAATACAGTAGGAGGTCTTCTTGTGTAAGATGACAACTTTATGAATGTTAATTCTATTCCTAGATAAAGCACCCAACAGAAAATTGCTCTTACTATTTTTTTTGCCTGAATGGCCATATTACTTGAGATATATATAACAGCAAAATTTGCGGGTTAGTTTTCTGTGGTATTCAACCAGCTCTTTTCGTATGACATCTAAATATAAATATAGGGGCAGGTTCTGCAACCCTTATTTTTTGCCATGTAGCCTTTGCAGAATTGATATTGGCATTGTGTCATTCTATGGTGTTCCACTGGCCTTATCTGAACAATAATTACAGTACAATTTGAGCCTAATTTCAATTAAATCAAGGAAAGGAACCTATTGTTCTTATAGCTCTCCAGTAAGTAGATAATGAATGAAAGTTTGCAGATTCTGGTGCTTTTAATAGACTTTAGAATTTGATTGAAAATTATGAATTAAACTGAGCTATCATATTAAATTAGCCATTGTACAGGCCCTATTGTCTCAGCGGGTCAGTTCTCAACCTTTATTCCCTGCACACACTCTGCAAGATGTCTCACCTTGGGTTATTTTGCTTTGAAGGGTTCTGGTTACTATATCATCATGGGTTTTGTTAAACACTATCTTTAGCCCTCCAGATCACTTGAGATAGCAGGAGGTCTTCCTGCTCCCAACCTGGCTGAATACAGTATTTTTAACATTTCAGGAAGCACTTCAAGGAGACTTTCAAAGGCAAACACACTGGTGTGGGGTAAATGAGAACCCTAAGTGAGTGTGTCTGTTGCAAAAAGCAATGCTTCCATGGGACTGATCCTGCCTGGCACTGAGTGACTGAAAATGAACTTTAGGATGTTCAGGCAAGTCATAATGTGTCTCTGTACAGAAGCAAAGAAGTAAACTATTGCTTCCCATGATAATTATCCCTGTAAGTATTGTCCAAGTGACCCACCATGTCTGTCAGCTTCTGTGAACTTCTTTAAACTGCAGAAGGTAGGATTCCAGACATCTAAATGTGAATTTAATGTTGGATAAATTTTATGGACAAGTGTTGCCAGTCCCTTTCTAGAGTGTGTAATTATCAAGAAAAAAATAACTTGTCTCCGTAGCCCTGAGCATGTAGATCAGTGGATCTGCAGGTTTAGTTGACGTGACCTTGGCTGGCACGTTGGCAAATTCCATGACCAGACCTGTGAACAGAGGACACAGAGAGCAACCACCATCCCACACTTATGCACTGCACAGCACCTTGGCTGGGGCCTTCAGGGAGAAGGGAACTGCACCCTAGGGAGACTGCACATGGCCTGTGCTTCCCAAAAAGAGTAGAGTAGAATAGAATAGAATAGAATAGAATAGAATAGAATAGAATAGAATAGAATAGAATAGAATATCAAGGTCCTTCACTGACCTGTGAATATCTTCACTATAAAGCTTGCTCACATCTTTCTGGAAGAGTATATACTTCCTAAACTATTTTTTTTTTTCTGCTGGAGAAAAAAAAGACGACCAGAAAGTCGTCTTTATTTTCAGATATAAAAATCAAATCTGTCAATCCACTAAATCTGTCTGTCCTATCACGGTTCCTGTCTTACACATTTACATCTCTGATCAGCTCCTCTCAACAGCAGCCCTTCTGTGTGAAGCTCAGGATGCTTAGTTTGAGAGAAAGGGGCAATAAAAAAAATTCTTTGTTACTACTGCCTTTTTTTTTTAATTGTGCTATGACAGGGATGACATTTAGCCAAGTATCAAATGAAACATACAGGAATACAAATTGTTTGCAAGTGAAATTTTTGAAGGAGGTCTCCACAGAGACTTGCCTATTTTTATAAGCAATGACTCCTCTAAGTCACATTGAGACTTGAGTGTCATCTGAACCATGGAATTTAAAATGAAAGTGAAGTTTCATGGCTGTATATACTTTTTAAATGTCACCTTTTATTCATCATGCTTATTTTGCATCTAAACTAATACTAGATCTTGTATATAAAGGGGGAAGAAAAAAGATGTTTATAAAGGAATGTTTGGGGCTACATGTTGACATTATGTGGAGAATGAGTAAATATTTTTTGCCAGAGCATGTACTTGATTTTACTAGAATCTTATAGTAACAAATTACTTCTATTCTGGGAACCCCTTAAACATTCTTTATCCAGAAAAAAAGGTTAAACTATAGTGCATTGAAACTGCCTCTGAGGAGGTAAGATGAATGTACAGTTGCTTCAGGATTAATGTGGCTTTTAAAACAAGCTACAGTCCAAGGAATTATTAGCACACACTGAAGATTGTATTAATAACTAAACAAGAGAGTAGTAACATACAGAGTACAAAAGAAAACAAAACCTTTGAAGAAAAAACATTTTTTATTTTAATAAAAATTTCTTTGATGTTTTGAAGTAGTGATTTCCAGATTGTTGAAATTTTTCAAAATCTCAGGAGTTTATACAGTTGTGTTTATACAGTTGTGTTGTGGACCGTCTTGGTTTCCTAGGTCATCCATATGCCAACAATGTTGTAATACAATGACCTTCTTCATACCAGCTAGATTCTCTGCTGGACTGTAGAAGACCTCAAACTGTGTGCTTTGGTCCAGGTTAAACCTAGGAGTAGCTGTCTATTGCCTCAAAAGAAATTTAAAAATTCTTTCTCTAGATGATGACATAAAAATAAAGCAACTGTTACAAAATATGATGATTTTTTTCTTAGTAGGCATATTCATTTGAGCATTTGAAGAGGGGAGAGCTGACAGGGGGTGGTCCATAACACCTAAATATGAGATTTGTGCAGTGTTGACAACCAGATGTGAGTGAATCTTATCACCCTTTGCATCCAGAGATACAAAACAGGCAAAATGAAATGTCACTGGGGGTCAGTTTTGGAACAGAGAAAAAGCTACTTAGAGGTCTTCCATGAGCTACATTGGGAACCTACAGCAGCCATTTGTACAGATATGGCTTCCAACCCAAGTGTATCTGCAATGAATCTAAAGAAATTTTTTCTAAAGCCTCACCATCAAACTAGAAAACAAGTCTGCAGTCCTGTTATTTATATCTGACTTTAACCCATAGAGGTTTTTTACAGTATAGGAAGGAAGATAGCTCAGCCAGTATCCTCCTCTATTGCCTATGATATTATAATTTCTTCAAAAATCTTACAGTGTTCAAATTAGTAATTTCAGATAAAACTAAATACAGGGAGAAAATCTATGGAACTGCTAGGGTTCCACTAAAATATTGCATAGTAGTAAAAATTTTCTATTCTGATAGATGAGAATTTTATCTGTACTTACACTTCCAAAAGAATTAATTTTTAAATTTTTATTCAAATAATTATTTTTTTTTTACAAGTTGTAATTCACTGGTCTTATTTTTCAATTATGAACTGGTTTATACTCATCAGTCTGTAATAGTCTGCACTCCGAAGGCAAGAAAAATCAAACCTAGGACTAAACAGCCAAAATGTGCAATGATACTATTGCTGCTGTAGATCTAGGTCTTAATGACAAAGGTCTTTAATTGGATAAGGAACAGGGATCAAAATGGGAGTGAGCAAATGCTTTTCTTCATGGTTCAAAATCCCATCTGAGCAAGGCTGTTGTGAATGTACTGATTGACCTAGGACATCTTACTGTAAGACTCCACGCAACTGAAGTAAGATTTCATTTCCTCCTACCCACTGATTTCATTTCCCCCTGTAGGAAGTTGGGTAAAGACCAGCCCAACTCAGAAGTGCTCCACAGCTGGTATCTCTGCCTGCTACTGGTGACCTGATGGGATAGTACAGGGACAGATGGGTTATACCACCACTGCAGGGCTGGTCATGCCATGCCTGACCTGTCCTTGCTGCTGTGATGTGAGTCCTCACTCTGCTTTTGTACAGATCCAGACACTTTCTGCTAAAGTACTACCAAACTGGTCTCAAGGTTGCACTTCAGTATGGCATGGTGTTCACAGTATGCACTCATGACAGGAGTGTTTGGGGTGCAGCAAGGGCCCAACAAACATTTTCAGATTGCATACATGTCTATTGAAAATGCCAACCGACTACAAGAGCATTAGCTCAAGTGAAAAATTAAGGTTAATAATTATCTTGTGATTTTGGTGATGGAAAGTGAAAGAGATTTCGCTTGCAGGACAGTAAATTCATGAGGAAATAGCTTCCAATTTCCTCAAAACCATATGGTGCTGGCACTTGCGTGAGACAAGATACTGAGGCAGACACTGTGATATAACACCTCCAGTGGGCTTGGTGTGCAGAACATGACTGTATTTTTTCTCAAATGAAGACTGCACCAAATTGTTAACATCCTCTGATAAGGCTGATCAACATTGTTAATACTTTTTTACATGCAAGTTCAGAATTCCCCAATCAAAATCTCAGTACTGGGCCTTCAGCCATTTGTCTGTACCCCATTTTACTCAGGTAAATTCGGTTCCTGTTTCACATTGCTTCTGCTGCCTTTGTTATATATACAAGACATTGTGCTCAGTGTTATGTACATCTCATCCCTTAAGTGTGTGCTTCTGTGAATTTCCTTGCAACCATGGCGCAGCAGATGAAAATTGGGTCAGATGTTTATTTGATAAAGTCTTTTCTCTCCAAGGAATTTAATTCAATACTTTTATTGGTCCCTTCATGCTACACATTTATTAGACTTCTATTCCCCCCAAGAACATGGTCTGTTAGCTAAGCAGTAATTTGTTGCTGTAGTAGTTTATCAGGCAGCTATCTCTAAAGATTTCTGTTAAGAGTGTATACTTTGTATGGCAGGTCCATGCAGAGCCTCAGTAACAAGAATTGAGGAGAAAGCAAGAAGATTTTACTTGACTATACATGAACAAAGCAAGTGGATTAATAGAAAAGAATTTCAACTGCTGGATTTCAACCCATCCTTTGTGGCTTAATGGGATGGTTTAATAAAGAACCAAACAATGTGGGGAACCTGCACCCTATCTAATATTTCATTTGGTCTGACTCATGACTCCAGGTGGAGCTTGGAGTAAATGGTTGATAGTTACTGGTTATCAAACTGTGCCAATGCTTAGCAGCTTATGTAGCTTACAGATATGGTGCTCTTCAACAGCAAAGCTCTCCAGAATCTGATGGCAATCACAGGCTCCAGTTGCTTCTTGGAGTCCTTACCATCGGTGCTTTCTCTAAATGTATCCCTCTCTTCGTCTGTATCTCTGTGGATTCTATTTCAAAATTTATGTGATAGTTTTACAACCTGCAAGCTTAACCAACATGCTGCACTGTCACCCTGTTCTTCTAAGTCTTCTGATGTTTATGTTTTTGTAATGGAGCTTCTCACACATTTTTCATGTAAATAATGATTGTTTTGCATTCCTTTCTGGAGGAGGAGAAATTTGATGGACTGTTGGTTTGACCAGTGTGGCTGGAGAAGTGGCAATTTCATCTTCCAATCCATGGTCACTTTAGAAAATCTGTAAATATTGGAGGCAGAAATAAACTACACTCTTTTTACCTTGGACGTCTCAGCTTCCTCATGTCGTTCATTTTGTGTCCTATTGCAACACTGTAACAAGGTTTTCCACAGCTCAATTCCAAACTGTGCAAAGAGCTGCTTTGATTAATTGTAAACCTGCCACTGACTACCTAATTTGGTGACTCAAGCTCTTAAAGTGTAATAGACAATGAACAGTCATTTTCCTGATAGCTCAACTTGATTTTGTAGATATCTGTCACACCTTCTTGTCAAATATCCCTTTTTCAGGCTGAAGAGGCCAAGCATACTTGGTCATCATCCCTCACATATAGAAATTTGGTAATCTGAGAAGGAAACCCTTTCTTAAAATCATTTTCCAGCTTTATTAAATCCTTGTCAACAGAAAAAATAAATCACTTTTTTGAAAATTAGGTGTAGGAAAGCGAGAATAACCTTGTGGTGCTAAAATACACAAAAGCATCATAGATTTCCATCCCTGCCTGTCTTTACATTGACTCATAAACCTTATGTCATAGTTTCTCTTCCCTGTCCAGTTAAGAAGAGGAGGAATAGAGAAGCTTTGGTGGGTACACGATGTCCAGCCAGGGTCAGCACACCACACTGCAATTCCACTACTCTTGCAACACCTAACACTTGGTCCTGAATAATTGAGGACTGTCAGCAACCTTTGTCTCCGTACTCTGTACATTTTCCCAAATCCTCACTAATCTGTTGAACAGTGCAGTCCCTGCGCAGCTTCTTTTGGCCATGCAAACACCCAATCTATCTTTTCTGTCATTTTGAGGCTTTCTTTACTAATTTAAAAGTCTTCTCTCTGCTTAGTGTCTCTGAACACCTTTGGTAAGGGATGCTGTAGACAGGACTTCTGGAAACCCACCTAAGCTTCAGAGGCCTACTATTGCATGTGAAGCCCATCAGCAGGATTTAGAAGATGTGTAGAACTACAAAAAATTACTATTCTAGAGGATACTGAGCTCACTGCTACTGCACACATGGATTAAGCAATCATAGCACACTGTACAGTGAGAACACTTAGTGTTTACTAGTGCCTTGCAATTTTGTTTATGCTCAGGAAGACAGAATAGCTATTTCATTAAATAATTCCTAACAAAGGTCCTGATCCTGAGCAGGTACTTACAAAAAAGTATTTCTTTACTTTCTAGAGCAGTCATAAATTACAGCAATTTTATAGAATTCATGTGCATAAGAGCTCGACTAAAGCTTACCTTAAGTGAAATCAGCCCCTGCTCTGATTTTGCCTGGTAGGATTGGCAGGGCACTGTGCTTGCAAGGGTAAAATATGAGGTTCCTGGTCCCAGGAACTGAAAGCAGGAATAGAAAGGGGAAAACCCAAGATTTTCAACATAGTGCTGCTGAGATTTTTGTCTTCAGGTACCACAGTAAAGACTTTTGAGTAAGAGGTTGACACATCTGTTAGGATAGGTCCTCATCATGCCACCCTGGTCTGCCCATATGATCTTTGGCTTATCTGGCTCCTCATCGCTGCCAACCAGGAAGAAAGAAGGCACTGGCCTCATGGCACCCACCAGGACATCTACCTGGCTGTGAGTTCCTTAGTTTTCTTACAAGACTGAGATTACCTTCCAAGGGAAAGATAAAGCACAGTGTAGTTCTGAGCATCTAACCTACTCCCCTCTGGACTGCTAAAAAATTGAATATGTTTCAGTACTATGGAAAATCAGGGTTCTGCAGTTTGTACTCATGTGACAGACTCCTGTGATTTTTTTGATCAACAAATTTTATTTCAGATCTAATACTTACAAATTTCATTGGTGTCGCAAATGCAGAATGTACAAGACAGCAATCAGTAAATTTAACTGCAATAAACATAAAATAAATACGAGTACCCTTGAAGGTGTATTGGTTTTACAGTGACAGAAAAAGGTGCAGCATTTTCTGGAGCTAGATTCAGAATACTAAAGCCAGAAAGTCCTCAAGTCTCCCCTTTTCCAATTTTATCTAATTCTGTGTCAACCATCACTGTGAAATTTTGACTGTAGTCCCTCTATCTTACCCAGATGATCCACATGTACTGTGTTCTCTCACAGAAGAAAGATCTTAACAAGAAAAGAGAACACTCTCTGTTGTGAAGAAAATAAAAACAACTCATCTATTTCAACATTCTCCCACTATTCCAAAAAACAGGGTAACTAATATATATGTATCCTTTTAGGTTTTGAGTGTTTTTATGTTACTGGCCATCTGTAATGCAAGAGTGAAATATATTCTTTGGGTTCTTTTTTCTGTTTCATTGTAAAGAGAAATTGCCCATGGTTCAAACTGGGGTGCAGATAAGTTTGGATAAGAATTCCAACCTCGGAGAAGTGAATTAGAAATTAAAATAACTTAGAGGCAAGATAACATATGTTATTCTCACGCTTTGATTAAAAATGGTGAAAAAATCTCTTCTGATCTCTTTAGAGGTGTAACTTTGTCAATCACGTCTGGTTTCAGAGCACTGTAACTGGATTATGAAATCACTCCTGACTGATACAGATTTATAAAGAGGATCTACTGCAGTTTAGTAGGACTTGATTGACTTTTTGACAGCTCATGAATATGGATTAGCCCTAAACCCTCTAGAATCTTTAGAGTTAGGTGGATATTTTTCCACCATGTTAAACAATAAATGAAGAACCTTCTTATAAGATATATATTAAACAGGGATTTGATGGCAGCCTCACAAGAAAAGCATAGAATCCAAAGAGGAAGGAACAGAGTAGAAGAACATTTAGAGGGTAAATGCTAACTGGGTGGAATTTTAGAAGGAGAAGACATTATGAGATGAACAGAAGGTCTACAATCCTCTTGGTGCATATTACCCAAAAAACTTGGAGTTATGCCCAGGAATCCTGAATCTTTCCCATTTTTTCATGAAAAAAAATAAAAAGGACCTGTTGAAGAAGACAATATGTGATCAGGAAATTAAAACTGCATCAGAACATATATATATATATATATATATATATATATACATGCATATAAAAATTTACAAAACATATTTATGGATATTGCTTCTATTTCAGCTTTCTTGAGATAAAAGAATGGAAGAAAATAAAAATATAAGAAAGTAATTACCTAAAAAGGTTTCTGCTTTCTGAGATCAAAACAAGAATAAGAGGATACATGATTGTAATATCTTAAAGAAATATCTACTCAACAAGGTCTGAAACTGCAGGAATTGTTTCTGCATGACATTGCTGAGGTCAAGACCTTAACACATCCCAAAAGAGGCTGTATTTTGCAATAGACACTACAAGAATACACAAGAAATAAGAGAGTATTCCTCAAGAATACATCTTTTGAGTGATAACAAATTAAGAAAACCTTAAAGGGAAAATATCAAGAAAGAAAATAATTTGATTTGATTCTTACTACAAATTTTACCTTCTTTTTAATCTATGAAAGACATAAAAATGTGATGCTTTTACTACTCTACCACTGTATGTTCCTCATTATTGGATATGATGTATCATATCTATTTTGCTACTCTAATTGGGAATTCATTTAGAAATTCACATTCTAGTGGATGAATTAGTGATCTGACCATCTTTCACTGGTTTTAGTATCAAGTGGTTCCTTATGCTGAGTATGATTAAACACATACCACAAGAAAATAGCATTTTAAAATAATCAGAATGCATCCTTTTAACTTATTTGACACTAGTAATCTATTTAAAATAAAATTTTAATAAAATTGATCTGTTAGTGTTAATGAACCAATAATTTCTATTCAGGGTATTTCTATATAGTCTAGTTCAGCTTCATTTGCCAAGTTGTAAGTATAATATACTGAAATATTTTCTGCTACTGACAAAAAAGCATTGAAGATAAGTTTTGATAGAAAGTTGTCAATGAATGATAGGATTGGTAAAAATCCACATTTACAATAAAATCATATGACATATACATGTAAATTCAGGATAATTTCACTGATTTTCTCCCAATACATTTTGTTCTCTGACCAGCTTATTTGCTTTATGTGAACTGATAGCTACCAGAACAAAAATTGCTGTATCTCAGTTTAAAAAAACTAGTGGCACTGTGTACATTTATTACTGAAGACTTTTTTGTAACTGTCATTGCAGTCTTCAGCTCAGAACATTTTTGTACAAATGAGGGACAGTCAACACGTCAAAGGGCAGTTAGCCAAATAAACCTTTTTAATAAATCTTCCAAATGTAAATTTGAATATTGAGAAGTTGGAGGAGAAAAAAATGAAACCTGAAAAACATTTGAGATACAGAACTATCACAGCAAAATTGATAACCACAGATGCAACGGTGCTCACTAATTAAAACTATGTCATTTAAGTGGCAAAGCACTTAATATAGGAATGGATATATGATGAGATATAATAAGGAGTTGTGTCTGTATTTTTTTGCACAAGATATCACAGACAGCTTTTGTCAGAACAAATGAGGATTGGTAGAAATACAGTAATCTGGGAAAGAAAATTTCTGAAAATAGTACCAATTCATGCTGTCTCAACTACTCCCATCTTCCAAAAAAGCTCCTGTAAGAAATTCAGGCTTCCTTTAGTTTCTCTGCCTTTAGTCAGATCAAAATCATTGTTGTTTCTCATGACTTTGAAATTAAAAAAAAGATTACTTATTATCGAGGTTTTTATTGATACAACAGCATCTATTACAAACAATAAGAAGGCTGCACTTAGCAGACCACCACTTATTAATTCTAGCATGTTGCCTGATTAAGATCTGTCAGATTAGACTGAGAAAATATATTTTTTTCCTTACTCCAATGGCATCATTAGGACTTATAAAAAACAATAGTTATTCCCAGTTCAGTAAGGTACAATCCATGTATAAGGATATTGAAAAGATATATATTATATACTAGCAATTAATTCTCTCATCCTCCATGACCCAAAATGAATGGAACAGAAATTCTCTCACACCAGGGTTCAATAATACAAATCCTCAGATGTGTATATTATCTCATCAGAGATTCATCCAGTTATTACCTGCCAGGAATACATTCATTCTGTATTATCTGCTAGCATTAACATAAGTAGAGCTTCTTCTGAAACATATGAAAACCAGACTATTCACCTCTCTATTCCCTTTGTTCTCCCCAGTCCTTTAGTTCTTGTTAACCCACTTGTTGTACAAAAGTCTGATTGGAGATGCAAGGTCATGTCTAAAAGTTACCAATAATCTGCATTAACTAGAGGACCCATACAACTATCCAAATATCCCAATCTTGTCCATTTCATTTCCCATTGTACTGTTTGAATCACCATTCTTTTTGTTCACCATGCAGCTGTAGACTTGGATTGCAGCAATGTCCTCCCTCTCCTTCCTGCTTTTCTATAATTACCTCAATATTTCCATTCAAGATAAGCCATTACCATTTTATAACCCACAAGAATAATGGTCAGGGTTCTGTCTAACAGGAACAACAACCAAATTACAGGTAAGATCCTAAACATCTTATTTATGTAACTGAGTTCTGTATTTATATTTAGAATTATTATTTCCAGAACTATATCCAGGGGTGTTTTTTCTAATTAATAAAAAATATGTATTCTGCTTTTGTAGCTGAGTAACACCTAATCATTAGGGGTCTGCATACAGCAACCATGAGGTCTAATGCTGTGTAATACCTTAGAGTCTTGTAGCTGGTGTGTTTGGCAGATACAGCTAACATTGTCTCAGTGTCCCCAGAGCCAAACAGTGAGGGCTCACAACCCAAACAAGAGCAAAACAAAACCTAGTAGTGCTGTTTATGCCCCACATAATTCAGTGTAAGTTTCAGCTCCATCACAAAGCACAGCCTTGCTCTGTTCTGTCCTCAGTTTCTGGTGTGTGGGATTTAATAGCTGTACAGCTTCCAGGTGCATTAGTTGAGCTTGATGCTCAAACACAAAACCTATTTTTGGGTTTTTGGGTCGGGGTTTTTTCATCACAACAATGAGTTAAAGAAATTCATTGCATGATTAACCTTTTAAAACATAAAGAGAGCTTATAAGAAATATGGGAACAAACTTTTTAGCAGGGCCTGGTATTATAGGACAAAAGACAATGTTTTATCTTGTCTTCTTTTAAACAATTTCTTCTTTTAAACTAGAAGACAGTAGATTTAGACTAGATATAAGGAAGAAGAATTTTTACAGTGAGAGTGGTGAAACACTGGCACAGGTTGTCCGAAGAAGTAGTGGATGTCCCATCCTTGGAAGCATTCAAGGTCAGGTTGGATGGGGCTCTGAACAATCTGGTCTGGTTGAAGATCCTTATTTACTGAAGGGGAGTAGGACTAGATGACCTTCCAACCCAATCCATTCCATGATTGCTAAATACTGTTCCAGGAAAGGAGCTAATACATGCACATAGGAGCAAGGCATTGGAAGGGCCTGACTTTGGCATTGAAAAGGTTAGAAGAAGCCTGACTGAATTTCAACAGCTTTAGTGTAACACAAACCTATTCACTGGGTGGTGTACATCAATTGCTGACCTGTGCAGTGCAGAGCCACAGACATGTAGCACTTTCTTTCTTCGTGTCCTCTTAGTTCCTGTATTTCCTATAACTTCTCTGGATAAACATCTTTTCTTTCCATTTTAGTCATTCCCAGTTTCTCAAGGAGAATTTACCCATCAGCTCAGATCATCCACTGGCACTCAAAATCTGCATTCATAGGCAGCTTATGGCATGTCATGTCACATTAGTCGCCCACAACCTCAATCTTGAGTCACTGCTGTAGAGCCTGGCACGTTGGCTGTCAAGCAATTTCCCTTTGTATAATCATGATTGCAAATGACCTGAAAAAAGTTTGCCCCTTTTTTTTTGAATTGCTAAAACTTGAAGTTGTGATCTTAAAAACAGAAGGAGGAATCATGAACAGCTAAGACAGAAAGAGATTTCTTATACTAGCCTTTATAAACTGCTTTCCATTTTTAATTTTATGCCTTTCCTATTTAATTTATCAATTAATTAATGAAAAGGGAATATTTTGCCAAAGATGCACATGCCCTACAATTGCACATAATTTGAGCAATTAGCTACAGTGCTTTGATATCTGTAAAATATATTGCACAAGCAAAAGGGTCCAATTTTTTAGAGGCATTTAGTCAAATAGACATGCAAAATTGTCACTCAAGATAGTTTGTAGGTGCTGAGACCTGTAAAATTTCTTTGCATTTAAGTGCTAGCTAAGCAGTGGGCTGTCTGAATCCTTTGTTTCCAGTTTAGCAGTCAAATGAAAATTTTAACAACAAAACAGGATCAAATAAAACTGAATTTTAAGAATTTCAATAAATATGTTTAGTGCTTGGATGTAAGGGAGTAAGAAGGAACTGGAGATATCTCTTTCTGTGTAAAAACCCAGTGCTAAACATTATTCAGAGTGTGAAAGGCTAACCACTATTACCACATCTGTGTTTTTTCACACACCTCCCCAGCTGCCCACAATTCTCTTCACTGTAAATCTTTCCATAATGGTTTCCCTTAATCTCTTCTTTTGGATCATTTACAGTTTATGTGGAAGATGTTAAATTACCAGAGACAACAATTAAGATAATTTGCCAGCTCAGACATCAAGTCTCTCAGCCAGTGAGAGAAATGCCTGGATTCTCACGTCTTCTTGATGGTAATTTGTGCAAAGAACTGCATTAACCAGAGGCTAAAATCTGTCACATTCCTCTTTATTCAAATACTAGCCTGTTCCTCCCGACCCACCTTCTGGGATGCTGGAGATAGAGATTCCTGCATACAGAAGTGGAATTTGAGGTTTTAAACAGCCCAAGCCATTACTTTAATCATGAAATGTCTGTCAGATTGGAGTGCTAGTACCTCAGCTACTGCATGTTTTAAAAATCTAGCTCTCCATTAAACAACCAAACTAATGTAATATTAAAAAATATAAAGTAAAATCAGACAAATTAAGAAGAGTGCCAAAGCAGCCTTAAGTAGTGGGTTTAGCTGAAACAACTTGCCTCTGGAGGTAATGCAGAGATCTTATTTCTCTGTCCCTCAACATAGAAGGATCCCAATGCTGACACATCTTAAATGTCACTGCAAAGAAAAAATCAAGTTGGTACAAAATTTGAAAGCACTGCATTTCATTTCAGCTACTTTGCCTGCAGCTGAAAATGTCTCCTACTGCAGGACTGAGGAGCAAAGCAAACCCAGAGGAGACTTGCCACCTTGCAAAATCTGTCCTTTGACTGTTTGGCTTCAAAATTTAGTTTTTTGTTTCAATCATCACTAGAAAAAATATTTCTGAGCTAATTGATGCTACATACATATGGATTTTCCCCCAAACTCCATAAAAATCTAAGATGAGAAAGACTATTTTCACCTGGGAATCACTTTTGAGAATTCCCTTTCCTGAATTTTGTGATTTGTCTGAATGACTGTATCTTACTGGATTCTCATGGGCCCTAGTGACTGTGCAGGAGGACAGAGCAAAGACATGATCTTAACATTTGATCTCTGTGCCATTCATGACATTGTAAAGCTTAGTGGAGCTCCCCAAATCATGCCCATTTCATAATAAAGTGTGTCATGTAGCTTAGGCATTTCTTGAACAACCACAAACCCTTTGATCATCCTTGCTTACTTCCTCTGAACCTTTTTCAGTTCTAATATATAATTTTTGGACATGGAGGAACCATAACATCTAGGCAGTATTCAGTGTGGGGCAAACAATGCGTATATGTAAATAGCTTCTGGTGTGTTCTCTATTACATTCTCTCTAAGTGGTTTTTTTCTTTATTTTTACTGATGTTGAATGGATGTATTCAAGGAACTATTCATCTCAGCCCCAAGGTTTCATTCTCCAGAGGCTGGAGTGAGTGTGTATGGAGCCTCACATACATCTTTTTGTATGTGAAGCTACAACTTTTTCACATGTATGTTTTCTATGTGTATCTATTTCCATCTGCCAGTTTTTTACCCAACCACTTGTAAGGACCTTCTGCAATTTGCTGCAATGGATTTCATCCTTTCCACCTTGAAGATCTCTGTGCCATCAGCAAACTGTCACAACACATCCCCTATTCCTGCTTGTTTATGTTTCTGTTAAACAGCAAGTCTGAGAACAGCGCCCTGTGTAACTGCACTGCTGACCTCCCTCATGGAAAAGTCAGATCCTTACTTACCCTTATGTAGTCTTCCAGAGCTTAGGATACTTTCTGTTTTCTTCATTTG
The DNA here is from genome assembly GCA_024362935.1 of Setophaga petechia. NCBI lineage: Eukaryota > Metazoa > Chordata > Aves > Passeriformes > Parulidae > Setophaga > Setophaga petechia. The sequence continues at coordinate 2,458,230 of JANCRA010000074.1, read as the reverse complement.
GATGCAGCTTTCAGGGGTTTTTATTAATACCTGATGAATTCTAAAAATATCTCCTTTAACTTTGATTCTGTCATTCCTATTTTTTCTCAAGTTCATCACAACTAGTTGTGTACATGGGACTGCACTTCCCATGCAGTCTCTCAAAAGTCTCTGTGTTACCTGAGAAGTTTAAATTGTCTTACATACTATGTAAGTATGTAAGACAATTTTTTCTCAGCTTCTTTTTGAAAAAATTCCTCCTTTTTTATAGATCCTTTTATTTAAATCTAGCACAACTGTAGTAACTTTTCCTGTTTGTTTTATTTTGACCTGTGTTGTGTATTTGGGGAGTTCTAAATGCTGTTTCATATATTTTCAGCATTTGTTTCAAAAATATTTGTATTGTAACAGAAAACAAAAGAGGAGTTTTAATGATCTGCATGAAAGGTTTAAGATCACAGAAAACAGGATATTCCAAGTTGGAAAGGACCCATAAGTATCATCAAGTCCAGCTCCTGGCCCTGCACAGGGTACACCCAAGGAGTCCCACTGTGTGCCAGAGGGCATTGCCCAAATCCTGCTAGAATTCTGTTAGGGGCTATGACTACTTCCCTGGGGAGCCTTCTCTTGTGCCCAACCATCCTCTGGGCTAATAACCCTTATCCAATATCCAATATCAGCCTCCCCTGACACAGCTCCAGGCCATTCCCTCAGGTCCTGTAACTGGTCATCACAGAGAGGTCAGTGTCCTCCTCCTTCCCTCATAAGGATGCTGTAGACTGCAATGAGGTCTCCCTTCAGTCTCCTCTTCTCCAGCCTGAAAAGACCAAGTGACCTCAGCTGTTCTTCATACAGCTTCCCCTCAAGACCCTTCACCATCTTTGTTGTCCTGCTTTGGACATTCTCTGATAACTGGATAGCAGTGGTAAGGATATGTGGAAGCAGCTCTCTGGCCCCAGAGAGCAGGCAGAGGCCTTCCCAGGCATTTTCCCTGGGGAAGGCTGCGAGAAGGTGGGAGAAAGCTCAGAGAAAGAATTAAAACAATTCTTATCTCCACTTGCTGCACCTGTTGCTAGGCAAATGTGGAAAGTGTTGTGGAGATTTGTTTACCAAAAGGTGGTGGTGTTTTTGTTGGCTGACCAATGAGGTCAAAGCTGTATCAGACAGGCTGGAAGGGGTTACGGGTTTCTTAAGAATATAATATGAATATAGTATAGAGGAATAAAGCAATGGTTCAGCCTTCTGCATCATGGAGTCAGTGCTAATTGCACTCATGTCAAGGAGACCTCTGTGTTAGCAAGGATAGACCCCTGCAATCTAACCAGAGAAGGGGAGAAATGAAGGAGGGCTAAAAAATAGAAAAGTACATGCAGCAGACAAAGACAAGAGCAGAGGATTTGTGCAAAACTGTTGACCAGAGGATGACTCTGAAACAGGACTTCTACCCCTCAAATATCAATCGTGGAAGCAAAGATTATTGTTTGTAAAAAAGAGATGCAAGGGTCCTGCTGTGCCACTGAGACATCTGCTGCCCCACAGAAACCACCCTTTCTTCATTCAGTCTTATCTTAGCCACAGAGAAACAACCTATTTCTCTGCATGCTGAGTCCTCACTTTTGCTCAATATACATGTTTTCTGTCTTATCTATAGGTTACCACCACTTTAATAAGGGATTGATATTTTAAATTTTTTAAAAATATTTTAAAATGTCTACTTCTATTGTGAGGATCCAGCTCATGACTGATGTCAGCAGGCACTAGAGTATTAGAAAAAATACTCCTAGAGTGAGCCAGAGATGTGGATCTCCTGAGGCAGAGGCCTCAAATGTTCTCTAGGAGAGCTACCTTCCTTGGAATATACATTTTTACTTCCAATCTTTCTTCAAAAAAAGATTCATACATAACATAAGTCAATTTTTACTGTAGGAAAATCTTGACTTCATAGAATCTGTATCTCCCCCAAAACTTCTAGTTAATAGAATTCACTTGAACAAAAGAGGAACAAATCTTATTAAACATGTCATTAAATATTATTCTTTCCCCCTGTGGTATGCCAAAATAATTTATGTTCCAGATGCATTCCTTTTCAGAAAAGTGTAACAGGCTCCAATTCCATCTCTTCCTGATATTCTGGTTGTAAACCCCATTTTAGTGGTGAAAACATAGCCAAAAAATAAAAAAAAGCAAAATACAGAGCACAAAAAAAATTTGTTTGGCCTTAAAGGAAATGTCTCCTCTTTGAAAACCTCATACTGAGCAAACAAAAGCAAAAGTATCTGTTGATGTAATATTTATCACCCAAATCAGTAATGTTATAATGATCAAAGAAAATATATTTACCAGTAGAGAGCTGGGTATAGATGTTGTTAGTGTTTGAAAGCAGGAACCGTAAAAAATTGAATCCTGAATACAATTTTAATACATTAGACTTCTGACACCAGTTCTGTCCTGTTATAGTTCTAGTAAAAAAGAAAATACTATTGAAAAGACCAAAAGAATTATTTCTGAAAAAATATTCTTTTCTTAAAATAAAAGAGGTGATAAGGCTTTACAATAATATGCTTTCATGAAAATTCAGCAATGTGTTATGACAAAACAACTAAAAAGAAAATATTTTCTTTGAACTTTTGCTTTCTCTTTATGCAATCAAAGTATAGTATAGAACAGGGAACTCTTTCTGAAGGACTCATTCAGTTTCTGCCTCACCACAGCATTATTTAGTTTTTTCTCTCCTTCAAACACTTTTTTCCAGAGAGGATAAGAGAACATTCATTGATAGCAGTATTTACATTATTGGATATTAGGCCTTGATGGTAAAAAAGACCTGAGGGGTCAAGGGGAAATAACAGATTTGCCCCTTTATCTCAACTATATATGGTAAATATTTTTTTTAAAAGATGGCTTTAAACTGAAATAAGGCAGGTTTTGATTGGATATTAGGGAGAATTTCTTTAATGTGAGGATACTTATCCACTGGCACAGGTTGTCCAGAAAAGCCATTGATGTCCCATCCCTGGAAGTGTTCAAGGTCTGGTTGGATGGGGCTCTGAAGAGTCTGGTCCAGTGGAAGGTGTCCCTGCCCATGGTAAGAGTGCTGGAGCTAGATGGTCTTTAAGGTCCCTTTCAAATCAAACTATTCCATAATTCTAAGAAACTGTGATATTTTTTTTTTCAAACCTATAGTTCTTTTTTTTTAGCTAAATTGCTTATAACCGTAAAGCTGTTACTCGGTGAGAGGCAGAAACTGTGGACAAGAATATGAACTTGCACAGAATAATATCTATTGGGGATTTTTTTGCCCACTAATAAGTAGATTTTGTAGGGAATTCTACTATTTTGACTACCTTCACCTCTACTTAAGCTCAAATAATAAACTGAGAATGTCTTCTGTGAATCACTATCTCCCAGCTGACACTGCCCATTTTTCCAGCTTAAAGTCATGCAGTTTATTGACCCTTTATCTTGTCAGAAGTTCCAACTTCCTAAACATAGTGGGAGTTTCTTGTTTCAGACTTAAATTTTGTATTGTTCTGTTTCTCTGGGTTTGATCACTGAATGGAATAGTATTGCATTTGTTCTATATAGAGTGCATAAATTTTTTTTGCAGTAGATTGATGTACTAAATCAAAAACCTTGCAGAGAAAATTCAAAGGAAAGTTTTACTCCAGAGTCTAGGCCACAAACCGAAAATATTGAGGCAACCATAGGTGCCAATCATGAAGAGTCTGTACTTTCTGTGGTTCCAGCAGGAATTACAAGGGCTTACCAGTTGTAAGACTGAATGACTCAACATCTCCTCTTCACACTTCCATTTACACAGGTTTTAGTGAGGTTAGCTGCTGGTTCAGCACTGCAAAGACCTCAACCTAGATCTTCAGAGGTTTGAATCAGAGAACAACCTATAATCATTACACGTCACTTTTTATTTCTTAGTTCTGCAAGGGCAATAATAATTTATTCTTGAATTTTCTTAGCAGCAAATGATGGTCTAATTTTATTATAGTTATTACCACTTTTTTCATGACTGCTGGAGTCAGGAATCTGGTCATATTTTGTTTTATCCTCATTTCAGGGAAGCAGTAAGCAAGTAAGGATGCTGGGCATTCTTGTCAAACAAGGAAACCAAGACATCTAGAGGATCTTACAAAAACTGCTTGTTCCCTCTGGTTTCCTTGACAGCGCTAATTTCTCCAGTTACAAGCTTGCCTGGAGTATCCAAATTTTGGTGAAGCTTTCCAATAGTCTGTTGATTTCTTCTTTTCTAAGAAAGTCGTGCGACATCCATTAAAAATGCCATCACCTTCCAGAGGGTTTGAAACAATTTCATCTCCCTCTAGAACAGAAATTCAATTAATTTATCCTGATTTTGCAAGTCTTATGTAACTCTCTCTTTTACCCTATGAATTGTGTCTAGATGTTTCTACCTGTCTTTGGATGAATCAGAACCTTGTTTTCAAGTTTTTGAAAACACAACTGTAATTGTTCCAAACTCTTAATCCTTCTACTCTTCTTCTGTCTTCTTGAAAACTTCAGAAATTAATGTTTTCTAAGCCCTGGTTTTACAAAAAAGACTCATTTCTTTACTAAAGAAGAATAAAATATTCTGATTTCACTTGATTTCGCACCCATTGTTCTCTGTGCAGAAAATTGTCATCAACATAATTCACTGTAATTACAGGAAAATAACACTAAGAGCTATAGTACTATATATGTTATCTTTTAATTTTTCTTTACATGCTCCTGAAGAGCAGAGCTGTCTTTGGTTCACTGAAGACACAGCTCCTGAAAAGTAAACCATTCCCCCAACTGTTGGGGTGGATTAAACAAGAAGGCCTTATAAATATGATTGCCTGGCAAAAGATTTAGAGAATATAAAAACTATAAGCGAGATTGAAATGAAAACAAGTTTTGAGATCCCTTAGTTACTAAACAATGAGAAAACAATGGTGTGGCCAGCTGAAGGTAATCCCCTTTTGATGAAACAATACCCTCTGCTTGCAGACAGGTCCAAGGGTCAGAGTAGACCCTGCCAGCTTAGCAGAAGGAGTCCAAAGAGGAGTTTTTAGGGTTTAAAATGTAACACAGTGTGGTAATGTAGAGATTCTTATAGGTTGGAAATGCTATAGGATTTGTATATTGTACTAGATTGGTTAGTGAGAATCAAAATATTCAACACAGAAGATGATTTATTGTATTGTAACGAGAACTTCGACCACTTCGCTTCTCTTCACTTCTCTTCTCTTTCCTCTTTCTGCTGCATCTTCCACTTCTCCTTACTTTACTTCCTACACTCTTAGCTCTCACCCCTTTTACTCTCTTACGTTCTACCCCTCTCTTCTCTCGGGCCTGCTCCGAGCTGTGGCTGGCAGCTCCCAGCAGGGCCCCACACCCAGGCCCTTTGCAATAAACCCCAAGTTCCACGGCCTGGCTGCAGAGATCTCTCGTCTCCATCCATCCTGACCGTGCAACCCCCGCACCCGCTCCGACACCCAACATTACACACGAAGCTTGTGGTACAGCCCATATTTTATCCCTTAAATCCCAGCCTCACACTGTCTACTCATCATAGCAAACGGAATTTTTTCCACAATGCACAGTAGATGCTGCCTTGCCCAGCACCTAGATGCTGTGATTGCTGTTTCATGAGGCAGCCTACTGTGGACCAGTCCCACAGCTGTCCTGACTAAAGTCTTTAAAGGATGAATTTTGCCAAAGCTGAAGAAAGTGGCAATCTCAGCCTCACAGGCAGGACTCTGCTATCATCAATCTCTATCACAGCAGTTAACCTAACCATCATATTTCTATTTTTTCCTAAGGAAAAAAATAAATATTCAGAGTATCATGCTGTTAGACTGAACACAGAATTCAATGAATTGTTCAAAGGCAGAGCACACAATTTGCTCTTCCAGCTCTTGCTGTTTTAAAAATAAAATGTATTTTCAGGTTTAACTTATATTTAATGTCATGCTAGACCTGATATTGCTTCTCCTTAATTTTTTGCTTGGTAAAACCTTAAACCTTTTAAAATAAACTAAAAGTGTAACTGAGAGGGATTATAGTGAAAAAGCTTAACATATTTATTTGTAAATATGTTTTTAAAAATTATTTTCCTTGTCTAGACAACAGCAATTTCAGTTATCAAGACAGAACAGCACTTGTTATTCTGTTATGCTCTCATCTCCTATTATTCTTCAATGCTGCAAGTATAATAAAGGGTCCTGGTCATCCTTGAGCCTTTTGGTTTCCATGTTCCCACGTGGTATCTCCCAGTAGGTCTTCAAAAGCTCGTGGCCATTGCTGTCTACAGCTCCTGTTGCTGTTATTGCTCACATAACTGGTACTACAGCACTGGGGAGAAGCTACAGCAAAACAAACCCAGTGCAGACTTTGAATGGAGACACCCTGAAGTGCAATGTCTGATGTATTTCTGTTTCACATCGTCTGCTGTGGCACCAGAGAAGAGCTCTCTGAATTTACTCAGGATGCAGGAACACAGCAATGGGCATACCATACAAAGTGCATGTACACTGTTCTGCAGCTGGCTTTTCTGAAAACATAGCCACAGTGTTGGGGTTTTCTTTTTCAGTACTTGCTTTTGGTTTTTTATTTAACTATTTCTTCTTTCTGTTACAATGACTTTACCAAAAGTTGGCTACTGGTCTGTGAAATGCATTTTTAGTTATGATATGAATTTTCAGTGCTTTAAGATAATTTCCACAAGAGCATTCAGGCAAGTTCTGAAGTAAAATCTACTTACAGACTTTCTTGCTTATTCATGTGGTTCTGGTTTCAATTTATTCATTTCTTCTCAAGCACCATGTTGAACAAGAAAAATCCCATTTTTAAATGTTGTTAAATGAAAGAACTGGCAGTCTAAGAAGTCTGAGAATCTGAAAAATGCAAGCGCAGCCAGTAGCATTTAGCTAATGTCTTCAAAAGGGAAGCACAAGGCAATAAGGAAAGAAGCTACTTACTGGTCTGTTCTTTGAAAGAGACCTCAGTAGCCTCTTTCTCAGCCAGCAAACCCTCAAACTCTTGTCAATGCATGGAAAAGAGGTTTAAGGATGTATCATAATGCATATATACAAAGGGATAAGGGCTCTTTTAATGACCTATGGTAGTGACAAATTATTTCATCCATCTGCCTAAGCTCCAACTCAGCTTTGGCAGTCACTGCATTGGAGAATATCATCAAAGCTTGAGGCATCTCATGATGCAGACTTCACTGCTGAGGAAATAGTGGTCTTTTTAAAACCATACTCCCCTTGATCTCTGATTTGCAGTAGGGAGCATTTTATAAATCCCTGAATATAGACTGGAATAAGTCATGCTGTAAAAGCAAAAAAATATCTTCTGTACTTTCATCCTCCAAAAATGCAGTTTAAGATTGAATAGTACTTGTCGCAAATCACAAATTTTAGTGATGCAATGTGAAATTTGCAAATGGAACACTTGAATTTTTTCTTTTTCTTTAAGGGAAAATGTTATTTTTAGACTGAATATATTCTCTCTAAATGATGCAAAGAGTGTAAAAAAATAATAGATTCTTTGTATTTTGATGAGTCAAACTGGAAGCAAAACCATTTGGGATCAACTAAAAATCAGTTTGAATATTTTGATATGTTTTCCATCTCTGTTTCTAATAAACACAAAAGACAGTGTTTAATAAATTTTATTTTGTATTGGTATAAGTGTACCCCCAGGTTCTCTCCCCATTTATAATTTTCCTTATTTTCTTACATGTCTTCCAGATTTATGCCTTTCCCTACTTTTTCTGTCTCCTCACACACATTGTTTCTGGGGTTTTTAATGTGTGAAGAGAAATTAAGCAATGCCACAGTCCAACTTTATTAAACTCTCAGAGCAAACAAGACTAAATAGCAGGAAAAAATAAGTCATCCACACCATCCCTCTTCGAGCACTGCATCACTGCTATAGTACAATTACATTAAGTAACTGTGATTGGTAAAAAGCAGTTCACACTGTAAAAGAAGTTTCTGAATAATAAGATAGTGCTGACAGATCCTGACTGACAGAAAGAGACAGGTCTTCCCACTAAAAGAAAACATGAAAGTTAGTGAGGATGACAGTAGTAATAATACTGTAAATCTCAGCTTCTGGCCCTTTGCATTTTAGAGATGATAAAATTATGTGACTTCTTATGTATATATTCTCATATAAATTTTAGAGTTGAAATGCTTAATCTAATTAACTGCTTATCCTCAAAGGAACTCACTTAGCATTTGTGTTAAGGCTTTTTCACTCCATTTTCACCTGCTTTTCCGGAGTATCAGAAGCTTATGGGAAGAGGCAAGGAACAAGAAAGCCAGTTAATCTCCTCATGGTCTTTCAGCATCAAAGCAAAAGAAACTGAGCAGGACAAATACCAACAGACTCAAACCTAGGCCCGTGCAAAACACTTTAAGTAGACACATATAGTTGTATATATACATGTAGATAAATGAGCATTATGGCTCTGATCTGCTGTGTGCTGACATTTCTTTGTCAATTGTTGTCTACTTGTACTCCTATCTACTGACTATTGGTGGAAATGGGTAGCTGCTAGAAAAAGAAGTTATTTTTCCAGCTTCTAAATGAAGCATTTTGCTTTGGGGTTTTTCATGCATGTGTTGAAGTGACACTCAAAACTAATTTAAGCAACCAATTGAGAAATTGGATGCTCTTTGCACTCTATTGACATACTACATTCACACCTGTCCACATTTTATACCAGAATTATTTTTATCAAGGCATGGAGACATTGCTTTATATTAAATAAAGTCTTTAGGCTGGTTGTAGGCACACCGAGATCTACTCCTGGCTCTATCCAAGGCAGAAAAAACCCCATTATTCCTTCCTGTCTCAGTTTCCCTTTTTTCAATAAAGAGTATGCTCCTGCAAGAACAGGTTAGCTCTCATTATGCATTTGAGTAAGACCTGTCACCGAAATTTTAACTCATCTTAGATGAGTATTCTGAGTATCCTCAGAATATTCTGAATATTCTGCAACATTCTGAATATCCTTGAATATTTGGAAACTCCAAAATAATGCTATTGACAACTATTGGCATCCAAATACTTATCCCATAAATCACAACATAAGCAAAGGGCTTGCCATAAATACACTAGTCTCTGCTTCCCTCCTTCCTCAAGAAAAGATGAGGAGAGAAAAAATTGTCTTTGCAGCATGCTCTGAGTTCCAATAAATTTTGGTTATGAAGTTCCAGCTGGGGTCTGAATTACAAACCTAAAAATTACCTTTCAACCACTGCAGTTTGTTGGTATTGATAGAACAACAACACTTCCTGGACCTCAGCTGACCCCTCATGCAACAGCAGCAGAGCATCTTTCCTGCTGTGATATTGAATTGCACTTGCAGATCTGACTTAAACAAGGTACAGTCCTCCATTTTCTCTGCAGAGGATCTAAGGAATTAGAAGGATTATTTTGAAACCACGGTTGCAGAGTGGGATCTGGCAGTCTGGCTTAGTAATTGATAATTCTCACCACTCTACTTTTGCCCTCAGATTGTTTCTGAACCATATTTTAAGCTTAGTTCCTCTGCTGGCAGATTTCATAGCACCTCAAAAGGCTGAATTCAGGAACTCCTCTCTTCAGTGGTACCACAGGTCACCTAAGAGCATCAATTTGAAGTTTTTGTGGCAGGCTAGCCATTCCACCCCTGAAAGGAGGGGAGTGTGGCCCTGAACCTTCCAACATCCTGTGGAAAGGCCTAAGGAGGGAACACATGGGACAACACAGACTTTCAAAGCATTTTGCACACTTTTCATTAACAAATCTCTATGCATTTTTATTATTCATAAGATTGAATCTAAAGAAAACTAAGCCAGAAGCAGAACAGTTTGGTTCCTGCATAAAGAATCATTCAGACTCTAAGACTGGAGTTATCTCCTGTCTTTCTGTATCCCAATGTATCTCACTCCTAGCTGTATTTCTGCAATGCAGAATGTTATAAAAGTTCTCTAAAATAAAATCTTATGATTAGGAAACTCTGGAGCTCTGCATCCAAATCCTCCTCACTGTGAAGGGCCTACGCCTTCATCTTCCTAGAAAAGAGTCTAGGAGCATTGGCAGAATTTACGAGGCAAATGGCCCACTAGGTATTTGGATAATTTCAGCATACCCTGGCAAGAAATAAGCAGAGAAACCACAGAACACTTTAAAGGTGTTTTTCAAGTGCTGAGTGAAGTTCAAGCGCACTTCAAACCAGAGAAGTTATGACACTCTGTTTAAGGCTTATTCCAGGCAGATAATTTATTTGTCACTAAAGAACTGATACTTAAAGTGTTTTCTGAGACATAAATATGTCACAGACTTTTCTCTAAAAGCAGAAAGGGCTCATATTTGCTTTAAAAGTATGTCTAGAATCCTCAGAGCTATAAGACCTCCATAGTTGGTACAGACCTGGAGATAAAACGTGGTTCTCCAGACACCAAGAGGAGCTTGGACCTCTCATTGTGTGACTGAATGAAGAGGAAATAATGGTAGAGGCAGAGCAAGAGCAGAGAACTATGCATGGCACAGCCAGATATGTCTGCAGTGGGATTTCTGAGGTACTCCCCTTTGAGACAATGCAGCAGTGCTGTTATATAATTCATTTCTTTTCCTAAATATTTTCAAAGTTTATGTCCCAGATCTCCACTTCAGAGTGGAAAGAAGTACTTTCCATCCACAAGAACCTTTCAAGTCTGACTTATTAATTTACTGTTTTTCCATAACTTTTTTGATTTGGCCAATATCAACATAAATAAGAAAAATAAAAGAAAAGAAAGAAAAAAAGCACAGCACCTTAATTACAGTCTCTTCCTTGTTGTAACAGAAGCCACAAAACCCAAAGAACACATTTTGGCTACCTCCCTTGTGGATATTTCAAGGTTGAATTGGCAACAAATAATTAATAACTGCTGGCATGAGTAGAGATGTTGCTTCTAATCAGGAACTTGAAGTTTCTCCAGAAACTTGTACTGCATCCCTGGCAATGAGTTTGTTACTGACTGACAAATTTAGGATAAAGGAAAAATGAGCAAACAAAATGGTTTTGGAATTTACCTCATTCTGCTCTCCATTCATATCAAAATATTACTTCATCCACTCAGGATCATATACTTCCTATTTTGGGGAGTTGAAGCACTGCAGTGCTGGGTCCCAGATTTCAAGGATTAAATGTAACAGAATCTTTCAGGGAGGTTGCACATCTTGACTATGAAACATAGTTCATCATATTTCACAAGATTAACATGAGTTTAATTGAACCACCAGAAGATGTGTCAGAAGAATAATGCACATAATGGCACAGCTCTTAATTCTTCCTCTTCTATGTCTGATCCAATTCTCACTCAAAAGGATTCATTCCAATTGGTTTAACAGAAGATGGATTGGACCCACAGAGTGAATCCAAATTACAATGAAGGGCCCAGGAAGCCTTTGCTAATTTCTGAAAGCAGTAAATAGGCTCCTTATTAGTATAAATTAAATTGGTACTGAAATGTACTGAAGTGGTGGAAAGGATTTCTGTTTGTCTTTGTAGAAAAATGAATTTTATTCTCTGTTTCTTTTTCCACATTGATCAGAGTTACATGAATACAAACAGGATTATTCAGAGGTCAATGCATTTTGTACCAAAGCCTAGAAAATATTCCATCTTTGTCAGAAAGAAAATCCATTTTCCAAGTTTGATAGAGCAAAATGTTCCAGTAATAACATAGATTGGTAAAAATATAAATGAAAAAATCTCAGTTGAATTTCCTTTACATGTCCAACGGTCTAAAATCATTATTTAAACATTTTTTGCCTCTCTACATTTTTACTTTACATAACCTAGAATAATAGTCTTTAACAGAAGCATAAATGAGCATGATGCCAGCTGGAAAGATCCTTGGATGGAAAGCTGGACTCTGATCTTGTCTGTGACTTTGATTCATTGAGGCTTGAGCAAGAATCAGTATGTTATAGACTTAGATGTCTACAGATGTCTGTGTTTGTCTTCACAAATTTATTTCCCTAGATTCTTTTTATTGGCAGTGGAAAAGCAGGATTTTGTGGAGCATTGTTCATTCAAGCTATTTTTTACATTTATCTTAGAAAGAGTTGAGTCATAACTCCAACGTGCCTAATTCTCTCTAATGACAATAAAGATTTTCTAGACAAGCAGCTTAGCTTTAGACATCCTCATCTGCATGTATAAATCCTACTCAGGGTAGTCCTCCACCTTTCTTTTTCTTTTTTATTCTTCCCTGTGCTCAGATATTCAGCTGTTCCAGACAAGAATATATTTAGCTGCAGAGAAACTTTGTCTCATTGAATATTAGACAGACAGTACTCATGTACTCCATGCTTTGAAGTGGCTGCAGAGACATTCAGTGGAAGTGTTATTTCTTTATGCAAAGAACATTCCACAGATTCTGCAGTTTTGTCACATGGATACAGCTATGGGTAGATATTAGTCTTTCCTCTAACCCTACTATGATCCTATAATTATGTTGCTTTTCTTCAGGATTCAGTTACATTGGGCTTGTTCCTCTTTGCTCTATTGCCCTCCTGGAATTCTGCTGCTGAGCTGCACCCCAGATTTTCTGTCAGCTGTGAAGAAGTGGGTAACCTCACATGGTGAGCGCATTTTCCTCTTGCTCCTTTTTCCAATATACTCATCAGCTCCAGTTTTCTGCTGGAGGAAAGATACTGTGTTATTCAACTTCTCAGCTACCTCTGCCTCCCTTTGTTGCACTTGCTTTTGCTTTCCCAAGCCTTTATTAAAGTAGTTCTAGCATTATTCCCAAAGAAAAAAAGTATTAACACATATGAAGAATATCTTATTAAAGATTAGTTGTGTATCATGCCACTAAATGGGAGCACATAGCTCCTTCCTAACTCTGGATGGCTGCAGCATGCCAAGTATCCTATACTGTGGCATGAAATGTTATAGATCACCTCTCCAGCATTAAGATTTGCTTCTTTCCTTTCAACAAAAGCAGCTAAATCCCCAGTCTGTCTGGCTTTTTGCCTATATTCATATTAACATTTAGAGCAGAAGTCTTCTTCATTGATCTTTAAGGCTGAACAGGTGATATTGCCCACAAGTTTAGAGGCAATGAAAACATGCAAGTGTCTGCTTGTGTTGTACATGTGATTAACTTTTATGGTGAGGAGGGAGCGGACCTTACATATTCTTTCCTATCAAACCATTTTTTAATAACAGAATCTATTTCTTCATCCTCTTTCACACCACATCAACTTGAGCCATCTCTGAACATGCAGTAGATCTTTTCCACCTATAATTTCTAAGATTTATTTACTGATGCCTATGGCAAGGGAGGAACAAAGCAGTAAGTACAATATATGACTGTTAATAGCTGCATTTCAATGCTGGTCATGTTTGAGCCTTTTACTGCTGGATAATAATAACTTTTTTATGAATGTTTGGAGATAACATACGTCTCGTCACCTTGCTCCTTACGGGGCAGAACTGTAAGCAAAATATTTTATATGAGTTCTTGCTATAAAATTTAAAATAAATCAAGTTACTCTCTTAGCCTGGTTAAAAAAAAAAAAAACAAACTCTTTCCACAGATTGGTTTCACCCTCTTTCTCCAGTGTGAAGATTCCAGATTGTCAGTTGCACGGACATCACATTCAGTGTTACCTCTTGTATTTTCAAAATTGTTTGGAGTTCAAGGTGCTTAGAGTCCTCTGTGGAAGTAGGGGTTATTAATGCAGTCCCAGAAATATACTAACATATATCTCTTGCCCACAACCATCTTGTAGATGGTTTACAGCATGGAAAAAGGAGCTCTTATCTTTTTGCACCTTCCTGAGGAGCCATCTTGATTGTCTGGCCTGGTCATCAGGTGATGAAGCAAAGTGGATTCCATCTCAAGTCAATCACAAGATGCCACTGTAGCCAAAAGATCTTGATTCAAAGCTCTCTGAAGCTCCAATTCAGTCTCCCTTGGTTTTGATAGCACCTTATTCAAAGATCTATTTCACTGCTTTTTCCTATCCTGAGTTCCTTTGGATTCAGAATTTAACTTTGTGAAAATACAGATAGAGACAAAAATATGGTTCACCTGTATCAATGCAAACTGTTTTCTTTCTATTTAGAAACACATCTAAATTATTTTGGCTGACGTCTTTCAGCTGGAAAAGTAAGAGCTGACTTTGAGGGCTGCCACATTGGTCCCAAGTCTAAGAGGACACGTATCTTGATCTAACTTATCCAGTCAGTACCTAAAAGTTCCAAAAGTTTTTGCTTGCACAGATTCAATATATTTAGCTTTAAGTTACATATTTAAGGAGGTTAATTGCTATGGGTTCCATTCATTAGCAGTTGATAAAAACAAGTTTCTCTAGAGGGCAATGAAATCTGTTAGGATAATGCCTGCCTGCTGAAGGTACCTATCCATACGCAGTAACTATACAAAGTGAGTTGAGTGGTGAAAGTTTGTCATGTAAGCAACTCAGGCTGACGCTCAAATTTTTGTTGAACAATCCTGCATGTATTTTAGACTTTTAGACTTAGTATCAACAGGCATTAGAATCATAGAATAGAATCATTAAATTTGGAAGAGGTCTTTAAGAGAATTTTTGTCCGGCTTCCTCTTTGTTGGTAGGCATTGTTCCTGAGCTAGGAGAAGGCTATCCTTGAACATTAACCAGATTGCTCTGGCGCTTTCTATCTAGTGCTTTATTCCACATACTGTGGAATAAGCAGATCCCTGAAGAGGTCCAATTCTGCTCTCCTGAAGTTCATGCTCTGCACCCTCCTCACTGCCATAAGGGTTTTAAACTCAGCCATTTCCTGACCGCTACAGCCCAGGCTGCCCTTGAGTTCCACAGTCCCCACCAGACCCTCCTTGTTGGTGAGAGCAAGAGCATATAGCATAGCACCTCTCATCATTGGGTTCTCTATCATTTGGAGAAGGGAGTCATCAACAACACATTCCGTGACTTTTCTGGTTTGCTTGTGCCCTGTGTTGTCCCTCCAGCACATATTGAGTTTACTGAAGTCCTCCATGAGGACCGGGACTTGTGAACGTGAGGCTGCTCCTCTCTCTATAGAAAGAGTCATCTGCTCATTCTTCCTGCTCAGGCAGCCTGTAGCAGACTCCCACTGTAATACGGCCTGTCCATGCTCTCCCTACAACCCTGACCTATAAGCTTTCAATTGGCTCATCATCCAAGAGATCCATGGAAGAGCTCCATGCCTCACAGCTGGTCACTGACATAGGGTGACACCCCCTCTTCTCCCTCATCTTCCCTTCCTGCTCTTCCTAAAGAGCCTGTATCCTTCCATTCCAAAACTCCAGGCATAGGCACCATTCCAAGACATCTCTGTGATGCCAATAAGATCACAGGCCTGCAGACATGCCCACAGTTCCAAACAGTTCTTGTTGATTCCCCATGCAATTCATCTCCATAGAGGTATGTAAGTTGGGCCGCAGATGAAACCAACTCACTGGCGGGAGAGGCTGGAATACTTTTGTGTTGTGCATCAGGTGCTCTCTTTCATATCTTCTATCCTAAAGCAACCTCTCAGGAAGCTCCAGGGCCAGAGACTCCTGTGATGGTGGTAACAGGGGTTTGTAGAGGATGGAAGAGACAGGGATCTTGATTCCATGATCAGAAGGCTTGATTTATTTTATTATGATATATACATAACATTATAACTATACTACATAGAAATAGAAAAGAAGAGAGCTTCTTCAGAAGCTGGCTATACTAAGAATAGAATAGAATGAATAATAACAAAGGTCTGTCTCGTGGCAGAAAGCAAGAGCAGCCCTGCCATGAGTGGTCAGTAGATCCAAACATCCACAGGGGACCAATCATGGATCCACCTGTTGCATTCCACAGCAGCAGATAACCATTGTTTGCATTTGCTGCTGAAACCGCTCAGCTCCAGCAGGAAAAATCCTAAGAAAGGATTTTTCACAAAAGGTGTCTGCGACAGACTCCCACACAGAATGCTCAGCTGTCAATAGTGGAAGGGAAGGCAGAATGTCATTGTCTACATACCATCTGAGAATAAGGCCTGCAAGAGAGTAGGGTGAGACACCCTGGCTGCAACTCATAGGAAGCTCAGTAGAACAATTAAACATTAATTTTCTTTTTTCAATTTTTATATCTTTTATTTCTCTGTTTCTCTAACTTGTGAAATATTATGCCACTTTTTTACTTTGTTTTCATTCTTGCAGAGAGTTGCATGTCTATACTGAGAGAATTCTTGCTGTAGAGTTTGGCAAAATGATTTCTGTAGCAAAAGAAACATTTCTGTTGTTTCTTACTCCCACTCAGAACACTAACAGGAGCAGGATAACAGATTCCTATCTATGTGCTGTGACATTCTTCCTATAAAAACACATATACAGTACAGTGCTTCTAGCTTGCTAACAGCTACAAACTGTTTTAGTATTGATACCATAATATACCCTCAGCATTTATCATCAATTCTCAACAACAAACTATGTCCTGCACTGAGGGTGTTACATTTTAATCTCCACTGGGAGCAGAGTAATGTGATGTGCAAAGGAGATGTAAAGCCTCTTCTATGTCCATTTTTTACATTAAAATCCCATTGAAATGTTGCTAAAATCTAAAAAAATCATGAGAAGATACATATTGCAAGACTGAATATTTGAGGACAATAAAGGTGGAGGGACATAAACTATGTGTTTTCTGAATTTTATGCAAAGGTTTTTTTCCTTGATCATACCACATTCTGTGTATTTGTAATGTTTTGATTTTGGATGTAGGTAAACTGTAGGAAATTCAAGTTCAAATATAACAGGGTAAGAACATGTTTGATGCTAGTTTTTAAGGCTTGGCTGTGAAATTTGCTATCAGTGAAACATTCAAGATTAAACATCAAAATTAACATTAGTGAGTATTCACAAATGGGAAGTAAATATAGCAAAATCAACATCTCTTTTTCCCTGCTCTACATGCAGAATTGCAAAACCAAGGAACTTTGAGGAAACACCAGACTGGTTTTCCTAGTCATTTCATATGATATCCTGCACTCAGTTTGTTATAGATTTCTAGAGCTACTATGATCTATATATCCGCAAAAATAAATTTTAGCCTTTCAGATACACTGATATGCTGGAAAACAAAACCTCTCCCTGTGTCTGGTAACACTGTTCTGCATGGCATCTGAGACACTAGGAGAAGCTTTGTATTTTCCCCACTAAATTTTGCCCAAAAGCTTCCCCAGTTTTACTCCCATCTAATTATTATAATAACACTACTTGAAGGGGAAAGAGGAACAGCACTGTAATTGTGATATGTTTATCTAAGATATTTGCTCAATTTTTTCTCCAAAGTTGAAAGGTAGTGAACATCAGCATCTTTTCATCATAAGAATATACATATTAAAGGAATGAAAATACATTAAAATACACTCAATTAAGAAACTTGTGTTAAAGTGATGATAGAAAATATTTTCAAGAATGGTAAGTCAGCCTAGCTTCACTGACACAAGTGTAACTGGAGAGATTTATATCAGCTAAGGAACTGGACCAACATGATAAGTCCAAAAAATAGCGCTAAACATATATGTGGTCAAAACATCACTCCGTACTACAACAGTGCTTGTATTTCAGTGTATAAATATGCAGCTCTCATTTGATTTCACAGTCATACAAGCTTAGAATATTTCAGCAAGCTTTATTTGTGAACTAGAATGAGTTTGAAAAGATATGCAGAATGTTTGAGTTACAGGTTGCTGAGGATTCAGCTCAGGTTTTCTACTCCTATTGCCATTGCAAGAGCAATGAAAGAAAACTCAAGAGAACTCATTTCCAAAGGAAACAAATATCTTTACTGCTCACTAAACTGTGCTCATATGAACTGTCTGATATGGTGGGAAGATTTTAACTAAGAGAAAGCCACCTTTCTGCAGAGAATTACGCATTAAAAGTCAAAGCATAGGATTCATGAAGATAACAATTTCCAGATCACTCCATCCCTGCTTGGGTAAATGTTATAAATGACCTTTCAGGGAGACTCCTGTGACTCTCTGACAGTCACACCAGCCAGAGAACTTTTCTCCTGTCTTTCAGCTGAGTAATACCGAGTTACTGCCTAACCCTGACCTATCGCTAATCATCACAGAGCCAGACATATACAAAAAAATTATTAGCAATCAGATAGAAAAGTCTGGAAGGAAAGAGACTCCCTTGCCTGACAGGTGCAGAAGTAAGTGCTCTGGCAGGCTGCTCATATTTGGAAGGCCCTCTTTGGAAGGCTACTCTCACAGCAAAGAGGATCAATAGAAAAAAATCAAATGCATTATCTTTGTTTACATCCTAGGCACAACAGTGTAAAAATCCTCACCAGGCTAAGGAGCCTGACGGGATGTGATGGATGCCCTGTTTAAACGACGCCTTTGAAAGCTTTCACAATGCTCTGACAGAGGACTCACTGGAGAATAATGACTTCCCCTTAAATTACAAGAGCATGGGATGAGAAGGCAGACAGTGTGAATGTTGCACTATAAATTCAATATGTTCAACTGCTTCTGGTGCTAAAGAGCAATTGTTAGTGGTGAAAACACATCCAAGATTCGTCTTTGACCCAGGAAGTTTTGGTTATCAGTAATGAGAAAGCTATGACACTTTATTTTGAATTATTTTTTCCACTTACAGAATATGCTTGCAATCAACAACAGAAACGTGCTTCAGGCTTGAATTTGCTACACTGGAAATCCATATAAAAATAATACATAAAAATTCAATGGAGACGCTCAAGTGTGCATTGTGTATTATTCTTAAGTGCATACTGAGAGTGTACCAGTACAGCTATTTGGTATATTATGTGTGTTATGAAGCTTTAGAATAATAGATGAAATATCTGGAGATGGAAATATTATAAAAAAATAGACTTTCCCTAGATAAAGGAAATATTTCATACAAAGTATGTGGGGTTACTGGTAAGGGAAAGCTTGATCTTTCTATAAAATTTGCACACTCATGCTCTTCCCCTATATTACCAAGCTAAAAGTAAAGGAAACCTCTTTGGAATAAAATTGATGGTCTGGCAGAGATATTTACTTTTTCTGGTTTCTGGTCAGTAAGCAAACCTATGCTAAGAAAGCAAAGCTCGCTCACCTCCAGACTGCATCTAGATACATCTGCATTCAGATTAATAGATACCACACAGGGAAAACAAACTTCAAGTTATTTCAGCCACCACACGCACACAATATAAAAATCCTATTTATGAGCTGAGCCCTAAGTATAAAACTTTGACAACATATTTCTCTTCCCTGCTCAGGTGGCTACATACTTCTCAAGGACACTATTCTGAACAATCAGAATGAAAAAGTGCCTCACACTATAGTGGCCTTCCAAAGATCAGACTCAGTAAAGGATAGTGAAGGAGCTTATTAAGAGAAGACAGCAAGTCAGATGGAAATTACTTAATTGCAGGATACACTAAACTCTCTAGGAAGTCTTAACTTTTTTCTTCTTTTGTCATTAAAACAATCCATATTTTCACATTCCTGCTACTTGCTGAAGGCAACTACTGATAGCTCACCTAGCTGGAACATTTACAAGTTCCTCCAGAACAGCATTATATGTGCAGCAAATACCCACATGCTGCATATATCATGCATCACACTGCTGGTCATTTTGTATAAGAGAAATGGAGATAAAAAGAGAGTGAAAACTTATAGGTGATAGACAAAATCAGAAAATAGTAGTTGAAAACATAAAATAAAAATTAATTACACCCATGGGTATACCAGTCATGAATAATGTGTATAGCCTTCGTAATCTGCTAGGAAAAGGAATGAACTACAATAACCTGAAGTTTCTTTAGTCCAAATGCAAAACCATATTTCAGCGGTCATGTCTTGCTGGATTTTCATTGATTTGCCAAATGGATATCTCAGGTCACCACAGAAAGGTGCCAAAAAGAAATGCCAAATTATGGGGGAACATCTTTTGTTCTTTTTGTTCCTTTCTTTTTTTTTCCCACAGAGGATCATGGACTTTGGTAGAAATATATTTTCTTTAAAATTTGACCGAAGAATGCCAGGGTGTTAGATAGAAATGGAATACTGGGTACCTAAGACAGACGAAGGTTTGACATTTAGATTGATTTGGTTTTTACTTTTCTCCTTTTACTCTTTTTCAGACTTTCAGGAGTCTAATCTCTGTGCAATATCATTCTCCGTATAGAGAAGAGATGCTCTAAGTAGACTAGTGAGATTCAAAAGATCTTACTACTGTATTGCCTCATGTAATCTGTAACCTTTAAGTAATGACTGTATAAACAAACTAACTTTAATTCAGTTTGAATATTCTTTGGCTAGTAATGAATTTTGTGCTGAGAAAAAGTCAGTAAATAACCTTGTGGTGGTTTCGCAGGAAATATGTTTTTTTGGGATTTCTGAGATATGCTGTGGTCAGGCCAATGAGTGCTCAGATTTTAATATTGGCACCTGATGTGGCCACTGGAGATGTTTGGACATGCCTCTGAGGACACACACACACACACACACACACACACACATACACACGTTAAAAACAGAGCTCTCCCCACCTCGGAGCCCTCTTTGAATTTCCAGCGGGAAGAGCTGCTTCTCTCCCCCGGCCCAGCTGCTAGCTGGGCGGGGAGGGGAAAGCCACATGGCCCGGGAGAGGTAGGCCTGACCCAGAGGGGTGGAAGGGTGGAAGCGTAGAAGAACAAAGTACCAGGAAGCACAGAGCAGCCTGTTTCCACCCCCGCCCCCCCACCTTTGGAGACAGAGAGAGAGCGCAGGCTGTGCTAGAGACTGTGTTACCTTGAAACTTAATAACACATGTGGCAGCAGGCAGCACGGCTGAGGAGGAGAAGGGGGAGCAGTGAGAAGGTGTCCGGCCGCTGTGGGAGTCTCTGCATGGTCAGAGCCCGAGCTTTTAACCCTTTGTAGACAATCAAAACCTTACAGATCATTAGCCCTTCCTAAGAGAGAGATAAGAGTAGAAGAGGAAAAAAGAAATGGGCCAGTGATGAAGTCTGGCAAGTGAAAGATGTTAGAAGAATGGAGAAGATAGAGTAGCATTTTTTGCTGGACTCTTTTTTGTATAGCCATGAACTGTTTCCTTGTGATACAGAGACTGCATCCAGGGGAAAGCAAGGGCTCAGAGCCAAGAGAGTTCAGTGTTGAGACCCCTCGGCCCCAGGGGGTGTAAAAGAAATGGGGGGGGGACAGAGGTCCCAGAGATGAGACTGTGCTCTGTTTGGAACGGGACGAGGCATCCTTAAAAAGACCACCCTCGAGCAGCCTTGCCCATGCCGGTGGTGAGAGCACTGGGCATGGAAAGAAGATGTCACAAATAGCAAAAGATCTCCGGGCGGTGCTACGTGACAAGAAGTCCATGGCACAAGGAAGGACTCCTTCTACTCTTGATGAACTGAAGATTTGATTATCTAAAAAATAGTTGCCAGACCAAGAGTTAGTGATTTGAGAAATGTGAATGTGTTGAGAATTTAGTGGGAGGAGGAGGGGGAGTGTTTCTGTGCAGTTTTCATTTTCCTTGTTTGTTTTTTTTTTTTTTCTTTTCCTCTTGGTAGTTTAGTTTTTGTAGTTTAGTTATTAATTTTTTTTTTCTTTCCCCTAAGTAAGAGCCTGCTTTGCATATTCTGGGTAACACCTCACAGCAGACACCAGGGAAAAAAATTTTCATGGGGGCACTGGCATTGTGCCAGTGTCAAACCATGACAAACCTTTTTTTTTTTTTTTGATCCAATCACTTTGTACATTTCCCGAAACTACCCAATCAAGAATAAAAATATTCAGTGGATTTTGGAGCTGTCATGCATGAGAATCTCTGACTATGAAAGTATCAATCCCACGTGAGTGAACCTCAGCTCATCATAAAGTTCACAGGCAAAGGTCAGTCATTAAATATTGATAGCAATAGTAATAATAGTAACAATAGCGATAATAGTAATAATAGCAGCACCAGTACTGTTGTCATCTTATTTTTAATCAATTTTGTATGTGAGCATGCAATTTAATTAAGTTTAGATGTTGACTCTAGTTAAATATATGACCCAAAAGCCAGAAATGCTTTCCTGGAATTTGATTTTCACTTAGGTCATAGGATGAACCCGAACCCCAATCCCAAATTTTGAATTTGGTATTTGACCTCACAGCTCACTTTAGAGTTGACATCAGCATCCTCTGCCTACATATGAGTAAGCCTAGCAAAATGATGTGCTGACTCTGGCAGCCCTTTATACCTTGCTATTCCTACAGAGTTATTGAAAATGGAATTGGGTTGTCTCTACTTTAATCAAGGGTAAAAGCAAGACAAGTTGCAAGAGAGAGGAATGAGCAGTGCAATTTGTTGGCTACTGCAAATCCCGCTCTATAATTACATTTTGTTCTATGGTAGTTATTTGAATTCACTTAGTACTCAGAGCACATAATTTCTAAAAAGAAAAGAGAAAATAATTTACAATTGAAGCTAATGGGGTGTTAATAAAATATAAATCTGATGGCTGCTGAGGCTCATGGAGAGTGAAACAGACAATTACTGCTCTGAATGCTCCACTAAAAAATAAAAAGTTGTTGTTTTTGGAAGCATTTGTTTAAACCATATTATTTGGTTTGCTAGAAATTGGCAGAGATGTGTTGTTGGAAAAGGTTTTTCAGGGGAGAAATGGGAAGGTATGAGTCCAGAATTATGGGAGTGGAGAAAAAAAGGATCCCCATCAAGCAATGCAGTTGATTGATTTCAGATTATGATCTGCCTAGGAAATATATCTTTTCTAGCTGTCTGTGTTGTGTTTGCAGGGAGGTGCCTTTGAAAATTGGTTTATAAAAATTAAGATTAGGATTAAAGTGAAAGAGAAAATACTAAAGTTACTGAGAAAGTGTTTGGTTTCAATCTTTTTCTCATCAAATGTCCAGAAAAATAACAACAAGGAGTCAAGTAGTAAGGGGTGCCAGAAAGTGAATGATGTTTTGACTTGAGAATGATTTTTCTCTCCCAATCATCAAGGAGCTCTTTTATGATCTTAAGTAATTTTTCAGTCACTCACCCTATTTATTCCACAGTGGTAACTTGAATTTTCAGTGTTAAAGCCACCACAAGCTGAAAAATCTGATGCATCTTTTCATACATAACTGTTAGCTCTTTAGTTTGTTAAAAATAATCTCTAAAAATAAATTTTTGAACTCAGTATTTGGGAATGAAAAGTCATGCCAACGGTATTTCCACCCTGTGTGCTGATGTTTCTTGGTGTATTAATAACAGGAAGGATATATCATAAGAGTGTGTAAAAATGCTACACTGTCAAATGTTTTATGGAGTATGAAATTGTAAGTGTCAACACAATAATAGTAAGATGGGGGTTGTAGTACAGTTAAGAGTGATCAAAATCAATAAATTTGGAAAACTGTCTGGATGCATCATAAAAGCAGAGCGTTTATAATGGCTGCCTCTCTGTGACAAAATAAAGATAAACCAGTGAACAGAAAATGAACAATTATGATGTTTTAAGGTCTAGCATCCACCTCGAAGTTATGTGCTTTGGTATTGGGCAGATGTCTATAGCAAAGCAAAGACTGAAAGCTCATTAAAGGAAATGGGATTCCTTCTTTCGGCCTAGATTGAAAAAATAAGTGAAATGTGAGACAGCCTATTCATTCACCAATTTCACTCTCAAGTCAGCCATAAAATTCAGTCTCACTGTAATGATGAATTTGTAGATCTACAGAAACACTGGAGCCAAAACAAGTCCTTTTTTTCCTTCTAATTAAACACTGGTTGTGTCTGTTGCACCCGGTTCATTGTCATGGCACTGAGTATTAATATTTCACAGTGCTGAGGAATTATTCAAAATCTTTTCTGATTAGCCTTTATTAATTGCATGATGAGGGTCTTTAAGAAAAGTGATTTAGAATCCCATAAAGGTAAATTCACAGAATTTTGAGTCTAGTTGTCTACAATTGGGAAATAACTGTTAAAGGGTGCCCACAAGCATATGACA
Organism: Setophaga petechia; assembly: GCA_024362935.1. NCBI lineage: Eukaryota > Metazoa > Chordata > Aves > Passeriformes > Parulidae > Setophaga > Setophaga petechia. The sequence goes on along the minus strand of JANCRA010000074.1, from coordinate 2,434,245 downwards.
GAATATCTAATATTTTTAAAATATATATTATTTCTGCTTATGCAATATATATTATATATATATTCGTTATATGTGAAATACAAATTATTTTGAGGGAAAAAAGTGATATCCTAAGCCTCTGTTTTTATATGCCCAGTTTCAGATTCTGAAAATAAAGGTTTTGATATGTAATGACTTCTTCTGAATTGCTGCTTGGTAGGACTCCTGCCAACAAGGCATTTTTAGCACAAATTTAATTCAAATTCAAGAGCAACACAAATATTTGCTGACTCAAAGTTGGATATAAGCACAAATATTTTGCTGAATGTGCACCACAATTCTGAGTTCTCCACCATGGAAATAGCACACATTCAAAGACAGAACATCATAAGGTGCAGCTATGCAAACTAATTTTTATTTTACCATGGTATATTGATGAATGTATTTTAAACATATGTCACCTCACAAGCGTGGTACTATAGAAAAATTACTTGATTGGGGCAATTTTGGAATAAGAAGAGCTAAAGATATCTTTAGTGTACAGGGGTTCATTTCTTAATATGGGATAGTTATAATTGGACTACCATAGGAATTGTTTCATTCTATTTGCTCCATGTCACTACTGCCCTTAGATAAATTGAAGGTCTCTTTGTGCATATGTTTAAAATTCAAACATGGTACAAATTGAGAAATATTCTTTCCCTTCTGGTGCATAAAAATGAAGGGATGACATTTGTCCATTGCCTTCAACAGAATTAATTTTTGGATTTATTTAGAACATAGAAACCAAAAATTGTTTTTCCATGCATGCTACATTCTTGCCTTTGGATTCCTACAACCTGTGCAGAAAAAACCTTAAACAGAACTGCTGAAAAAAAAAAATGTTCATAGTTGTTCCACTTATAGTGCCAAAATACATAGGGATATTTTTGCTCACTAAAGAACTCACAGCAGAAATGAAAATATTCTGTACAGAACTATACAAATGCTCAGTTCAGAGTCAACCACTGGTGATTTCTGCCTTTGCATATTGGAAGGAGCTGTTAAGGTTTGTTTAATTATTACTTACACCATAATACAGTCCACAGAGAAAAATTAATTGCAAAATGTATCCATCTTAGAGGGAAAGTAATATCAGCTAGGATAAAAGCTGAAGCTTTTCCAATTAAAGCTGCTGTCAGTAAAATGCAGAATGTGATTGTAAATGCAAAGAAGCAGTTTAACTTTAGCTCTCCTGCAAATACACCATGGACTGGGGATGTGAACACCATCTGTCCAAATACTGGCCAAACCAATCTTTTTAATAATTATATAGATTCAAACACAATCACCCTGACATGCAGTGTAATCTTGCTCCAAGGTTATTTAAGACAAGCAAAATCTCTGTTTATCCATGAAGGACTAAGTGATGAGTCACTTTCTGAGTATTTATTTAACCCACTTCCATTACATTCATTTGTTGTATCTCTGAATATGGGTTCAATAGAGCTTGAGATCAGAAGAAGAGCAGAGTTATATCTGCAATCCTGTTAAATGGTAATCCCATTTTAGTCTGCAGAAAGAACGGCTCCATCTTCAACTGGTATTGATTGTCCTTGCTACCATATTGCCAATTTGAAATTATAAATATGGCATGACTAATTAATTAGAAGTTTTATTACTTTTTAATCTATTGTCTCCTTAAGAAAGCAGTTTGATAGACCAAATTAAATTTGTTGGCTATTTCAATTCAAAAATTATTCAAAACGATGATGTAAAGCAGCACTTTCTGAAAAGTAATGAGATGATCACTCCTATTAGTTTTTTAAATCATCTGAGGTTGACTAAGTGTTTTAGAGATCCTCTGGAGACAGCAGAGAAATGTGTTGGCTTGTTTCTTTAAATATAGACCTTTCCTAATTATGGATGCTAGATGATGCTAAGTGTGGTCTACACGCTTGGATGCCATTCAGATGGACTTGGGCAAGCTCAAGTGAGAACCTCATGCAGTCCAATAAGGCCAATTGGAAGGGCCTGCACATGGGTCAGGACAATCCCCAGTATCAATAGCTGGGGAAAAAAGGATTGCAAGTAGCCCTGAGAAGAAAGACTTAAGGGTGCTGGTGAATTAAACAGTTCATATAAGTCACATGGAATCAATGTGAGTTCACATTCACACACAGCCCAAAAAGTCAGCCATGTCCATCACAAGAAACACAACCAGCAGGTCAAGGGAAATGATCCTTTCTCTCTTTCCTTTGTACTGGTGACACCCTATCTGGAGTATTGCATCCATCTCTGGGGCCCCCAACCCCAGAAGGACATGGGCATGTTGGAGAGGGTCCAGAGAAGGCCACTAAAATGCTCAGAGGGCTGTTTCCTCTGCTGTGAAGGCAGGCTGAGAGAGCTGGGGTCGTTCACCCTGGAGAAGAGAAGGCTCTGGTGGAACCTTATAGCATTGTTCCAGTATGTAACAGTGGACTCTAAGAAAGATAGGCACAAACCTTTCAGCAGGATCTGCAGTGATACGACATGGGGTAATGGTTTCAAAAAAAAGAGAATGTAGATTTAGACTAGATACAGGAGAGCTTTTCCAACAATGGTGAAACACTGGAAAGAACAGGCTACCCAGAGAGAAGCCACATCCCTGGAAACATTCAAGATCAGGTAGGAAAAGACCCTGAGCCATCTGGTCTAATAGAATATTTTCCTGCTCATTGCAAGGGGGCTGGACTGGATGACCTCCTTTCCAGCCCAAACAATTCTATCATTCTGTGCATTCTGTGATTCCCCTGTTATGGGACATGACTTTTGGTTGTGTAGGAGTCTGCTGTAATTAGTTGATGTTATTAGTTGTGAGAATTTATAGATGGGAAGTCTTGAAGTCTTGGTCCTGCGTAAGTTTTACTGATCAAGTATTTCATCCAATATTTTGAAGTGTGGAGCTAGGAATGAATAGAACATACAAAACAATACCTCAAGTCATAATTGAAAGTTTACTAGAAAAGATGGAACATTCCCAGCTTGGATACACTTCTCCACACTTCTTTCCGGTAGTAAGCAAATATTTTCAAGGACAGGTCAGGAAGAGCAGATACTAATGTGTCAGCAGCATTAATGTGTCAATTCATCTGTTAAGCAGAGTTGTAACTTTTGCAAAATATATGAGTTTGAGTTTAGTTCTATTGCATTGAAACTATAGCAGTATCTATATAGTCTAAAGTTCCTCTGTACCAGCTGAAAATCTAGACCACCAAGCTTTAATAATTCTAGTTTGTGCAAACAAAGCATAGTTTGCAAAAATGCATCCTTCCAACAGCCAAAACAAGTAACTGTTGTTATGGAGAAGATGCAATATAAAAAAGGAAAATCCTTCCCTAAAACAATTTTCCAACTCCAACAAACTGTTTCTCAATGAGGTCCTGAGACGGGAGCAATATCTCTCTACTCAATACCTTGTGACAGATTTTCTTCCATTATTTTTTCCATAACTTTTTCAATTCATGTAAGTTTAATACTCATAGATGTGAATAGCACAGCCTGTATACATGCTGTATAAATATTATTTTATGAGCTTGCCAGCTACTGTTCATAACAGGTGCTGAAAACCCCATACAATTACTCCTTTATAAAGGAAACTCATAGGTTTTTTTCAGAAGTCAGAACTTCAAAGAAGTAAAGGAGCTGAGAACTCTTCTTGAAGCTACTTTAGTGTGCAAAAACTGTATTCAGGTTCCACATTCCAGTTAAAATACACATGCACAATACTCCAATCTTCTTTATGCACTCAAACCAACTTCCTTAAAATGAAAGGAAGACATTTCATTACTTTGGATTTATGTACAATTGCAAGTAGTCAACTAGGAGAAGAATTATTGGTATCACTCTCTAAGGGGGAACAGCAATTTTCTATTAAGAAAGTCCTTATTTAAAAGCTTATTCTTAAATAAAAAAGCAAGGAAAAAAGAGCAAAAATGTGAAGTTGTTACTTACCTGCCTTCTGACTTCATATATCCTTTAATGAGAAAGTTATAAAGCTGTTGCTGTAAGAAACGTTCTTTTTGCAAATGCTGTAAATCCAGGAAATGTACTTCTCGAAACATTATTCTCTTATATAAAGTCAAGGAAATGCAAATAATTGGCCATTATCCAGCTGCAAAAAGCAACTATGTTATCCCTTGGTCATACAGTAGATCAAAAAAAATATAAGTTTTCTGAAAGACATCATTAACTATTTGGTGAACACCTGTTCTTTAGATTATATTATTAAAATGATCATGATATGATCCCTAAATTATTTTTGGTTCGCCAGCAGTCTAAGGCACAAAATATATACATGGCTTTTGTGTTGCCATGACATTTTGGTTGTATCGCACATCTTCAGGTGCAGTACCCCTATCTTTTTTTTTTTTTTTAATTTGAAAATAAATTAACACGAAATGGTCAGGGCATAACCTCCCTTCTTACGTATCATTTATATAGCTTCATAATTAATTGATGTGTCTGAGATACAGAGTAACTAATGAGACTTTCTTAAGAAAAATGTCTTTTATCTCACACCAAGACATGAGGAGCTCAGAGATATTTATTCCTTTTAAAAGATCAGTATGTAAAAATATTTCATAAGCATCATCATTTTTTTATCCTATAGAGATTATTTTTATATAGTTGTTTTCATGTGTAATGGGTCCATTTTTCTTTTGCTGGTTACTCTCTCTTTTATTGCAAATAAAAATATGTATGGATAAATTGCACATAAAGTTGTTTATTGCTGCTTAAATCTACTGGAGGTTTCAAAAAAACATATTGTGCAGAAACTCTCATTCAAATTGGGTAAAGATTCTACCTCCTGTAAAATTCTATGTCTTATTTCTTCTAGATCAGAATCTTGCAAGAGGATAATTAACAAAAGAAGCTGAAGATGTTTGTTGGTGTTCATTGACATAGGTCCAGCAAGCATGAAACTAAGTTTGTTTACAGGTTGTAAAGGCTGAAAGCGCTGCTAAATTCTTTATTTTCAGCTCCTTCTTTCATTTATGGTCCTTAATATGAAAATGCCCCCTGGAATGGTCCATGCCTGCACAGGGTCAACACATAGACTAGTAAATAAAGCAAGCTCCAGACAGCCCTTGGACTAATGTGGTGTGGCATTCCTTGGCTATATTTTTCTAAAACCAGGAAGGCCTCTTTTCTTTCTCATGGGAAAAGCTATTGCCCATGCATTGTGCTTGAATGTGGTGAAAAACCATTAACTATGGTCAGCTAAACCATGCCAGGGAGTACAGGAAAATATAGGACAGTATGGGACAATCACAGGCCAGAGTTCACATCCAACCAGTGTTTTATTAATTAAAAGAGAAATTAGTCAGAGGGTTGGGGATAGGAACCTGAGTGACAAGCTTGAGTCACAAGAACAAGCAACTCCTGACTCAAAGAGAGCACAAAGCTGAATGTGAATGCAGTTGGCTCCCCAGTGCAGGAGGTGCAGATTATCCTTTGGAGAAGTGAGAAAAGGCAGGAGTGCATAAGCTCTTTACTGAGGAAGGTTAAACCCCAGGTCTTCAGGTGACCGTAATTACATAGAGTCTTGAACAGACCTGTTTAGTTAACACAAATTCTTTTTTTGAGAGGTGAAATATACACATGGTCTATATTTCAAAGAAAATCTTCACGCTTTGAAAGACACATAACTGCTTTTAGGACAGATGAACCTACAGCCTCTGTCATGGCCTACAAAATACTGTTTCATCTTATATGAAATGGCAGAATTTTACGACAAGTGATTGGGGTTAGTTTCTGGGTGTGTACCACAAGTACAGAAACACTTAAGCACATTCCTGAAAAGTGGCTCATGCCCATGGATGTTACTGAGCTGGGTCACTAAATTCACCAGTCACTTTCAAAAATGTCACACAATAAATAGAATTTACTAATGTTAAATATTGGTACATAACCTTTTGGTGACTCATCACCTTTTAAAAATCTCACTCTGCAACTGCTGACTGGTAAAACATCAGCAATGTCAAACAAAAAGAATTATTTCCTTCAAGAGGTTTTTCCATTTTGCCTGGTTTTTTGCCCACTGAAGTCAATGGCAAAATTATCTAGGATTTAAAGGGCACAGTATTAGGTCATTGGTGTCTCCTAATCCATTTGTCCTAAACCTCCTCAAGAGAGACAAGTGCTGTAAGTGTAGAAGAGAAGACATTTGTTTTAATTTTGCTTATTTGAGGTAACAAAATCTGGCACCAAATGCATTTGTGTGTCTGGGTGTAATTATTCTCCTTTCAAGGAACTGCTATTTCTCTCTCGCCTCAGGACCATTAAGGTGTTAAGTACAAAGACACTGCTTGATGGAAGTAGGCTCCAGACAGTCTGAGATGTGAAGAATCAGCCTGGTGAGAGTTCCCACATCAGACTGTTGATTAAACAAAGGTAACTCAGTACCATATCACCAAGAGTGAGTGCAAAGGGGGTGGGGAGGGAAGAGAAAAAAAAAATTGCAAGAATGAAAAGAGACAGAAAATCCTAACCCTCATATCCTTCACAAAATTATTTCCTATTACATGTTTTTTCCCTTAATGTCTCTCAAGTTTTAAGTTTAATAATTCTGTTGAGTATAATCACAGCTTTGTTGCTGCAACAATTTATAAGGTAAAGGTGCACAAAACCAGAAGCTGGCAGCAAAAGTTTCCTAAATAGCTGCTCTGTAAGTGTGATCATGGGTTTCAAGGGCTGCCTCCCACTCCCTCCACCTACTAACCCATTAGTCAACAAGGACAATCACTCATCACAGAAACAGGCTCAAGAAAGATACCTCATTCTTACAATAAATTGACCTGGATATTAAAATGCAAATCTGTCATCATAAAGCACTGCAAATTCATGTGGATATTGACAACAAATGTGAAGTTAGCTTAAGGTTTTGAATAATTATATTGAAAATAATTAAAAAGGAAAAAAAAAAAAAGGGTTTTTTCCCCATGTTTATCTGTTACCAATTGATTTAATGAACCGAATTTTTTTCTGTATTGTACCAACAATACCTGCAGACTAACCTGTGACAGGTGGGAGGAAAGGAAAGGAAAGAAATAGTCATGTTCTGGGCCTGCATTTGACCAGGTGGTTGCAATTGGAAAGGTCTTGTCTGGTCATACAGGAATTTGCACTGTCACCTCCAGTAGTATCTTACATTGGGTATTTTTCTGGTTTGAACATGGAAGTATTCACACCTGGACACATATCATGCATAGTGCAGACAGCTACCAGCTCTGGAAGGTCTCAGTCAGTCTGTGCAGAAAGTCTAAGAAGTAGTGATCGAGATATATTGAACTGAACAGAAAATTTAAAATTTCCCCATGGATATTAGAAAGAAAATCAATTTTTTCACAATTTAAAAAGACAGCCTCTTTATTTCCATGTATTGGGGATGATACTGGGCTTGAATACTATGTTAACACTAATAAATCTTTGTCTCAAAAACACATTGGGAGGGGATTAAATCATCTTTTGTCCTGGAGTTTGTTTGCTATTTTTTGTGTGAATGGTCACAAAAGGTGAGTGTTGGCCTAAGTATTAGGGTGTGTTTGTGAAACATTGGTGGTACACAGCCATATCTCTTATTTTACAGGAAAGAATCAATGGAGGTCACAAGACTATTGCCAAGATCATGTTACAGCTTCTGTTGAAGAGGTTATAACCCAGATAAAATCTTTTTATCATTATAGAACCCAGCTAGATGGACCTCATATCCACAGCTGCTTTCTGATAAGTGTTGGAAACAGCTGTCTGTCTGGAATAATTCTAGCAGGCATGGAATACTGCACGAATCTATATGCATAGAGTGGATTTCAGGATCTCTAAATAAATCAAGCTTTTTTGATTCTTTCTTTCTGCTGCTGGAAGATGTATTACAGGAAATAATGCAATAAATTCTGAAGTAGCAGAGATAAGTAACTGCTTTCTGGTCGTTTTTCACATCGACATAGCATATGTGCAATTTCTCATTAATCATGGAACACAGAAGACCCATCAGAAATGGATAAAGGCATGATGCAAACAAAAATTCTGCATTCTTACAACAAAAGAAAATATAAATAGAATAGAGTAGAATAGAATAGAATAGAATAGAGTAGAATATATATATAAAATTATATAATGATGGAGTGGTTTGGGTTGTAAGAGACTTTAAAGATCATCTGGTTCTGATGCTCTCCTGCAATGGGAAGGAACACCTTCCACTAGACCGGCTTGCTCAAAGCTCCATCCAAGCTGGCTTTGAACACTGCCAGGGATGGGGCATCCTCAGCTTCTTTGCCATTTTGTGCCTGTGCCTCACGACCTTCACAGTGAAAGACTTCCTCCTAACACTTATTATAATATCATTCACTCTAGCAATTCAGAGACACTCTTAGAAATAAGCAAATAAGAAAGTAGCACAGACATAAGAAAGAATATGCATGAAAAATTCACAGTTATAATGGAAGAAAGAAATAACCTACAGTGTCACCAGCTTTTCAACTAACCCCAGCAAGCTTCAAAAAAATATTAAGGTCTTCCTTGAAGTTGTAAAGTTTGTATGCCAAATGAGTGAAATAGGGACTTCTGGAAAAAAGTATGCACCTGAAAAAATATGAGATGGCAGGGAGAGAGGAAGTGAAGGATAAGACAGGGAGCAAGTTCCTGCAGGCAAATGTTATTCAGAAATTTGGGCCTTAACTGTGATTGACAGCGTTGAATATTATCATTCACAAACAGCATCTCTAGTTCTTTTTAACAAGTTTATAATAAGAAAAACAATAAATACTTTACTTACAAAATAGGAAAGCAAATTTGCAAATAATTTCCTATCTCCCAGATAAAAATAAGTCTCTGTAGGTTTTTATCAACTAAAAGTCATCTTTTCCCCTTAGAGTACTACATCATGAAAGCATCAGAATATCATAACAAGGACAATATGAACTGCTGAAATGATGGAATGCAGGCTTGGATGCCACAAACAAGAAGTGTATTCTCAATATGCCATTGATTGAGCCAGTGGAGCAGACTGGCAGCATACTTGTCATGCTGAAAGCTGATTGATAACAGGGATAGATTATTTATAGCAACTTTACTAAATGACTTTTTATAGAATTTCCTGCAGAAGAGTACAAACCCAGCTTGTAATATTTGTTTATCCTGAACAAAGGCTCCATATCTGAAATGCTATGGATAGACACCCATTCTGAGGTAGCATCCTCTAGCAAACCTGCTTCTCCCTCTGCAGCTGATGCCTTATTTCATTTGTGTGAAGAATCATTTGTGCCTAATTTTGAAGGAAGAAGGGGCAGGCAACTCAGGAAGACTGCAAGGATGTTTGTTGTGTGGTCATGCAAGTGAAAAGCCAGAAGGGCCTGAGCCTAACTAGAATTTTACCTGTCTACTGTCACACAAGGCTGTAAAATACATTTCTAAAAATACATTAACAACAAAAGAAGAGCAAAGGAGAATCTCCATCCTTCATTGCATGCAGATGGAAACATAGTGACAAAGGATGAGAAAAAGGCTGAGATACTAAATGCCTTATTTGCTTCAGTCTTTAATAGTTGGTCTCCAGGTACCCAGTCCATTAAACTGAAAGACAGGGACAGGGAAAAGAGCAAAGCCCACATAATCCAAGAGGAAATGGCCAGTGGTCTGCTATGCCACTTAAACCTCCACAAGTCTCTGGGACTGAATGGGATCCACTCAATGGGTGAGGGCACCAACAGAAGCGCTCACTGAGGCACTTCCCATCGCTTACCAGCAGCCCTGGCTACCCATGGAGCTCCCAGGTGACTGCAAGCTGGCAAGTCTATCTACAAAAAGAGTTGGAAGGAGGATCTGGAGAACTGCAGCCCCGTCAGCCTGACCTCAATACTAGGAGAGGGTCGTGGAGCAGATTATCTTGAGTGCCACCATACAAAATGTGCAGAATAACCAGGGGATCAGACACAGCCAGCAGGGATCCATGAAAGGCGGGTCTTGCTATGTGTAATTATGTATTAATTACATTGTGATCATTGTTCTCCCAAAAAGTGATTATTCCAGAGAGTGTGATAGATTCACCTGAAGATATACAGATAATAGAAAACTTTGGAGACATAAATGTTTCTTAGCAGCATATTTAGAAGTCAGAGACAAAACTATGAGGAGGCAAAATGATCGGGCTAATTTTATCCAGGGAACGTAGGTTAGAACTGGGAATTGAATCCCAGACCTGAGATCTGTGTCTAGATCCTGAGCCTGGGCAATGCATTATCCTACTGATCTTGGAGATCCTTTCCAACCTAAAAGATTATGTGCGCCTCTATTTCTCCTGTCTCTGCTTAAGCTTATTATTGATTAGTCTATGTGAAAATAGTTAAGTTTTGAAAGGCATCATGGCCCGCTGATCCAGCACCACACCAATAAGTGGGTTTATTACAGTTTGACTTTCAGAATATTGTGATTTTAGGGGTGTAAATATTGTTAAATAAAGGACAGTTAGCTGTTTTTAAAACAAACAAAAACTCTAAAAAACCCTAATAAAAAAAAAACCCTAATAAACAAACAAAAACTCCAAACAAACATAAAGAAAACAAAAACCCTATTGAACCTAAAAAAAAATAAATCTGAAAGTACTCCAGGCCCAATTACATAAATAGCAGAGGTATGAGAACTAAAGTGATAAAGGAATACTTACCAATTGACACGTTACAACAATCAATGGGCATCTCTTCAGAGTCAATTGCCAAGTATTAAAAATCAAATTGAGTGGAAGATGCTTTCAATTCAAAAACCCCATCCACCATGTCCCCCACAGGGGATACCTGACCACAGAGGACCACCAGGAACACCTGGGACCAAGCTCACATGGCCAGAGGTAACAAATATAGCATGCTGCTTCTCCTGAACACCAACAACCACCTCTCCAGCAAAGCAGGAAAGGGGAATTAAAAGTAACCAGTCTCTGCAGCTATACATTGTTCTGCATATTAATAACTACTCTGTCAAAGAGACAACAACTACTCAAAAATCCTTCATATGGACCTTGTTATTGCACAGTAATTAATGCTTGTGCTTAAGTCTGTCCTGACCTAACTCATGGCAAACAGATGCATTTGACTTGCTTACTCAGCACTTCTCACCAAAGACATGCACACAGGTTTAATTAAATATTGAAATTAAATTAATGAATTAAAAAATATCACCTGAGGAACACGGCATCAGTCATAAATGGAGAATTCATTCTGAAACAGAGATATGTCTGATTATTGAAAATAGGAAAGAGACGAAAAATATCATTTGGGGGAAAAAAAAGCAACTATTGTCCCGTAAAATCTGTGAGGTATAAATATGGCCTTTGAACAAACTAAATTAGTTGGTGTGCTTTGTCAGATGTTTTTGATTACATTCATTTTTCTTGAACTGATATCATTAGACTTAGCCAGTTATACACACAAAGAAATTAAATCAATAATGGCTCTGTGTTTTACCGAATTTCCTGTTTAGCACTCCCAAATCTGAAGTATTTTTACCAGTATTTTGTCCAATATGGTACAATATTTTAAATAACAACATTTGGCAATCTAGAGAAAGTTTGGGTGGTTTTTTTTAGTAAATTTAGATTTACTCTCATGGATGAAACACTGCCTGAGAGAGAGCAGCAAGAGCCTATCTGTGCAGGGAGGCCTCAGTTTGAATAAGCCTTGATGATGATTAACATTTTTCCCTTTAGGGAATTCTTCTCTGCAGCTCTCTGTTCAAAACTGGTACCTTTTGATTCATCATGAATATGTTCTATAAATTCACATGAAGGGCTCAGAGTACATAAATTATCCAAGACTGAAATTTCACTTTATTTCAACTACTTAAAGTTCAGTATTGAGACTAAGACAATGAGCTAGGTGCTTCCAAAACCCAGCAGCGAGGCTGAGGCATTTCTAAAGGATACTTCACTCCTTGCTAACATAGATATTCAGATGTGCAAGTACTTCCTTTGGCTAAAGACTAGTCTGTGGGCATATATGGATAGCAAACATAGAGCTGAAGTCAGGTGTAGCAGTCCTAACCTTGAAACTAACTAAAAATCCTATGGGGATGATTATGCTACAAAACCATATTTTTTAGGATTTCTGGCAAGGTCTGCATACGGGAATCTAACAAGTATTTGTTTACTTGGGAACAGAATGTGTTTGGTATGTAAATTATTGGCAGTGGACTTTCTCATTGCTGTTTTCAGAGCGGAATATTTTCAAAGTAGACTGTGCTTTTGCAGTACTTTTTCCCAGTAAATAGATTACAGACTGAAATTAAAGAAGTTGCAGGTATATTTGTGCATAAAAAAGGCCAAAGATACAGGGATTGGGTCCTGCAGGTACTTTGATCATCACATCTTTGCCTTCACAAAACAGTATTAACTTACTTTTGTAATTAATTACTTCAAATATTGCCTCTCTTATTTAAAAATATTTTGTCAGTATCACTGTAGCCTTATTAAAAGAACTTTGAATAAAAGAATTTATATTATGAGGAAATCAGCTGAAATGATGCTGAGCTCTGAATCATAAGCTGACTACTTCAGCATTCTGCACAAAGTAAGGCATTTCCTAGTGGTTAAATTCATTTTACAAGCAAAAAATAACTGCTACCATGAATACAAGTGCTTTGATGTGAACACCTTCCATTTGCAGAAATGTTTCTGAGGACCACCACTAGCTCAAAGTTTCTTAGAGAGGCAGGCAGAGACACTTTTGCTGCCCTATAAATGAGGGGCTGAGGTACAGCTGACTTCATTGACAGTACTGGACAAGAAATAGCAAAGTTGGGTTGGAAAGAGTGGAAAAAACAGGAAAATCTTCATAGAATACCTCTCCACAGCTAGGGTGATCAAGAACCTAGTGAATGGAAAGGAGAAGAATATAATAGCTGTGGGCAGATTTAGTCAGATTTCCTAATTTATAGGGTTAGGACATTAACTTCTAACATCTGATAACAAATATTCTCAAAAGTAAGATAAAATGGACACCTTCTGGAAGTGTTCTATTTGGGCACGGAGAATGTGCTCTAAAATTCTGAATTTCCCTCTCTCTTGGCCCGTCCACAATTTTTAACATCAAATTAGCCAGGATTGAGACCACATTAAAATAATGTAGATAGCCGAAATAATACTGTTCAAAAGCTAAATCCTTGAAAATACCACTATTTGAGTGAATCAGTGAACGTATCAGTCGGGTGGTATGGTGTGCTAAATAAATAATTTCCCTATTAAATAGATGGCCTTTTGAATACACAGCTATAAGATATGGCTGATGTTCAGTAGTCTTTTTATAAAACTGGTCTGTTAGGTTTTTATTTAAAAAAACCCTCTGTTGTTGATATTTTTAACCAGGACTAAAACTATAAGATTATAAACATCTTTATAAATTTAATGGAGTTTATTACGAGCCTTAACACAATTGCAAGTCTTAACCCCAAATCACCTCCTGAAATCTCTGCCACAGGTTAGTAAAAAGTCAGCATAATTGCAAGTAACTAAGTAGAATTTTAGCATAAAGTCTGCACAAGCACTAAAACTGATTCTAGAAATTCAATATTAATTGTGTTGGTAGAGTTAAAAATCTATAGGTCATGAGTGATGAAAATAACTGAAAGAGTTTATATCATTTTGATCATTGCATATATATTTTAAAATTTCTTTGTATATAAAGCTGAATGGTACATGACGCTAAATATAACAGCACCATTTTCTTTTTCATAACCAGTTTGGAGTTAATCTGCTAATTAATATGTATACACATAAATCAGAACTCTTATAAAAGGAAAAATATGCAATACTGTTTACTTAGATTAAATAACCCAACCTCATGCTGTTTTCCTACACATAGCATTTTGCTGCAAGTGTAATTAGACAAATAAGATGCTTCCACTAGCACTGCTTTTTACAGATAATTCATTTTTCAAGCATTAGTGCCAAGCCTCAGTGAGATCTCTTATCTAATATGTGTTATACAGTGCCATTTCCATCCAGGTTCCTTTTCTGTCACTGGAAGTATCATAATAATGAAGAAAGTTGTTGTGAGGTATTTCTTTCCCCCTAACTTATTATCAAATTTGTAGATAAATGTTTCAAAGTATTTAGTTAATCATGTATGAGCTGCATTTTAATAAGTTTGTATTGGCTGTATCTTTACTGATATCTCATAATACTAACAGTGAATTTTAATCCTTTATTTCTCCACTATTCCCAATAGTTAATCATTTTCAGATTTTAATTCTAGAATATCAGAATATCATATGAAACCAAAATGTCAAATGATGACCAAAAATACAAAAAATAAAAATACTAGTAAATTTCATTTTGATTAAGGAGTGCAACTTTCTGACTTTTTCAATTTTATAGCCTAAAAAAAGAAAATGCCTATTTGAGAAACATGGAACATTTAATTTCATTTGACATGTCTAGGTTTAGACAGCCTTGCCCTGAGCTCAAAACAGGGGATGGACAGAATTCTTTCTGCCTTCCTGGTATCTCTGTTGCAGCATTTTCTGACTTTGAAATTCTTTCATGTTGATATCCTTGTCAGTTGCTCAAGCTGTGCAATTTGTGATGAAAAAATCAGTTTTTCTGAAGAACTGCAGGATCCAGGAAGTTTTTAATTCATCAGAAATTTGAAATGTATTCTAATTCAGATTGAAACTGAACCAAAACCAAGTATATATAATCTTTTGGCAAACTGTAAGAGAGAAAAAAGAAAAGAACTGTAGCATAATGTCTGACTGATGATAAATCTGAGGGGAGTGGCTGATGCACCTGAAGGCTGTGCTGCCCATTCAACAGGACCTTGATAGGCTGAGGAGCTGAGTGGAGAGAAGCCTTATAATGTACAACAAAGGCAGATGTTGGGTACTGCATCCAAGGAGAAATAACCCTAAATATCAGTACAGGTCAGGGCCTGACCTAGAAAAGAAAGCAGCTCAGCAGAGAAGGAGTGGGGAGTTTTTGTGGATGGCAAGTTGACCACATGCCAGCAGTGTGTCCTTGCTGCGAGGAGGGCCTGGGGTTGGGAAGACTGTGGTCAGTAGGTCTAGGGGGGTGACCTCTGCTCTGCTCTAGGGGGCCACATCTGGAGTATTGTGTTCAATTCTGGTTCTCCACAGTTCAAGAAAGACAAGGAGCTACTGGAGCAGGTTGATGAGGGGTCCGCAGCACCCATCTTATTAGGAGAGATGTCTAGTCTAGAGAAGAGAAAGCTGAGAGATGATCTCATCAGTACATATAAATATCTCCAAGGTGGGTGCAGGATGTTTATGATGGTGCCCAGCAACAGGACAAGGAGCAATGACCACAAACTAAAATACAAGATCCATACCAACATGTGGAAGTACTTATTTATACTGAGGGTGGCAGAGCACTGGAACAGCCTGCCCAGAGGGATCATGGAGTCTTCCTCTCTGGAGACATTCAAAACCCACCTGGACTTGTTCCTGTGTCACCTGTTCTCCTAGCAGGACAGTTGGACTTGATTTTCAGAGATCACTTCCAACCTTAACAATCCTGTGATTCTGTGAAGAAACTTTGGTAATTTACAATAGCTTTTGGAGCCATAGTATTTGACAGAGGCTGCAGAGAATTAAATAGGAAGAAAGGTTTAGCTGAAAGACAAAGATATTTTCAGTGACTTTTACTAGAAATTCTTCTCTACAGCTCTCTGAATAGCAGGAAGAACAGAGGAATGATGACATAAAGTGTACTAGACTATAGAAGAAAAGCTATAGATATAAAATTTGAGCCTTACATAAAAAAGGTAGTAGGTAGGGATGATGTAGATGACTACCAGTCTTTAAAGCCAAAGGGCAAAGATGCAGTAGAGTATGGCGATGATGACAAAAACATACACAGCACTGAAAAAATGTGGGAACAAATATTGAATGAGACAAATTGAGGGAGAACGTTCATACAAAAGTAGATCTCTCTGCAATAACAATCAGACAAGAAAAGTTTATATGAAAAAGGTGAAAAGCAGGCATAGAACTTTCCATTTTCAAAACCCAGTGACTCTATGAAGAATGCTGACACAACATTTTAGAGACATGTCTCTGAAATACACTTCAAGATATGAAAGTACAGTCTCAAAACCAGAATGCTTTTACACATGATCAAAGCAAAACTGTGAGCGAGCTAATAGCATCCTTGCAACTATGAACCAGAGTATCAGAGTTCAGCCAGTTAAGATACTGGCCCAAAAATATGCATTCACATATACAAGAAGGATGGTCTAGACAAGAAGGATGCAAATTGCTCACACTCTCCAGATCCATTATCCCTCCTGGTAAACTTTATAGAAGTGAATTTATGGGAAATGCCATAAAAAATTCAAGGTACTCCTTCACATCTTTCATACATGATCCAGTTACATTATCTGCTTTAAATACTAATATTGGCTGTAACTATAACATATAAAATCCAAGAAAATCATCTAAATTATAGGACTTTGGAAATATTTTATGAGATAGTCCCATGAACCAATGTTGAAACATTGGCGTCTTTGTACTTAATGAGGTTAGATGATTTTTCAGGTGTGAGATAGGAAGTGTTGTCTAAGGAAAGAAGGAAAAATCTCTTGCATATTTTAAACTAAAGACATAAAACTATGGAGAAAATAATTGAAAAATGGTCATTTATTAACTCGAGATTTGACATATAAACTTCTGTTACTGCACAAGTTCCCATGGACTGTGCTGCTGAGGTAAAGAAATTTCATATATTTTACCTTGCAAGTGAGTTTCATTACACATAAAGATAATTGTGATAACCATACAAAGGGAGAAATTCTCCCACACCACCATGACAATATCCATTTAGACTTCTGTATTATTTAATGATCACTCCTGCAATAAAAGCAAAAATAAATAGGTGAAAAACCTGCTACTCATCATAGCTCCATTTTAGTCAAGTTCTAGGGAAAAAATTACAATTTGATGCCTTGCGTAATAACTCCCAGCATCTCAACTAATGAGCTTCTGAAGTGGCAGAATCATTCACTTTTATGTGCAGTTGACCATTCTTGAAATTTTCTTGGCTCTATATATAATTTATGTGTAGCTTTTATAAAGTCAGTTTCTTTAATTTTAACTTTTACTAATTAATTCCTCCTTTCCTCTTAAAGCTTCCCTCATGTGTTGATTTTTGTACAGAAATATGAACACAAAATTGGGTAGCATAGTAGAGAATTAGAAACTGAAGATCAGGCAGTGGCCAATAACACATGTTTTGCTAGACTGAAACTTGTGTGAGCCAAACATGCAAAATCAGCCCATTTCCCTTTATTATACATAATAAATAAGCAGGTTCTGATTATTATGCTTGGATAGGATTTTCATGTACATTTTCTATATATTACTACTCAAAGCTTTATCTAACCAAGACAAATAATTTTATTTAACAGGCATCTGGAAAATGTATATAGGAATCATACTTTGTCTTAGTGAAAAATTGATTATTCTTCCAGAAAAAGGTGTCAGGGTTCTGGAGGTTTTTCAGCTCTGAGTTTTCATAGTAAAATCTCTCAGGACAGCTGATAAAATGAGCTTGAAGTGTCTAATCTGTAGACTTATAAAGAAGTGCAAATAACCTGCACAAGAAGTAGTTACTCACAGAGGACAAAGACAATGGTCAACATTTTAAGCAATGAATCAGGCTCTTCTCTTGCTTTTATTATTTTTTATTAAAGTTTGGCTGGTATACAGAATTATGAAACATTGTACAAATTGTTTTCTTTTTATTTAATTTTCTTCTTTTTTTTGGAAATTGTGTTTTAGCCTAATATATAATCATCATCCCCTGGAGAGCTAAATATGTCCCTTACTGCTCCTTTGTAACATTCAATAACAGGGAGTCATTTATTCTCAAAAGAAGACAAGATACGTGGCAGAAAGGAAATGACTCTTCTCCAACTGATTTTATTCAACATTTCTTTAGGTTTGTCCTCTTCTATCCAAGGCATTCATGTAGACGTTGTGCTTTCAGTCAACAGCAACATTTATTTTCATGAAACTGTAAGATTAATGTTCATAACTCAGAGTGCCGTAGTTTAGATCCAGATTTTTCAAGAGGCTCAGTCTGGTACCATAACACTCAATATTGCCACACTCAGCTCTGGAAATGGAATTCATAATCTCAAGTGGGGGCCTAAGTTCCATATACGCAGGAGTCAAAAAGATTTCAGTGCTTAGTTTCACAGCCCCCTACCCACTGAACTCACAAAGCCCAACAGGAGGCACTGAAAGGAAAGTTTTTCATGGCATTAAACAGCACTCCCAAATTGGTGGCTCAGACCAAGACCCACATCATTCCATGGCCCCACACAAACCTATGGCATTTCTTTTTGACTGACCCAGGTCATCCTCATCAGTTCAGTCCACTCTGGAGCTGGCAACATAAATTCAGTTCCCTCTGTAGCCAGAGGAGGTTTGAACCATACACCCTCTCTTGTTACAAGCTTTTATTCACACTCAGTTGGAGCTTACTGGGATAATGAAATTTCTATCCTTCTTGACTTTCTAAAGCTATAGTAATCACCTGGAGCAGAATTTGAAAAGACTGACCAAAATTAGAAATATGTTACAAAAAGCAGATCATCCTAACTTCCAGTAAAAACATCAAGTACTGAGATGTAGTTCCAACATTCCTTACTTTCTTTTGACTTACATTATGAGAAATGGAGTCTAATAAAATTCTCTATATTCGCATATCTTGTATACAAATTTTTTTGAGTTTGGATATTTATTCTGTTGATTAGAATTCCTTTTAGCTTTTCTTTTTTGTGTTTGCAATATGACTTTGCTGGCATCCTGCAAGCTTATCTTAAATAGCTAACTCCTAGTCAAATAATATTCTGCTCTGAAAGCTTTTGATATGCTAATAGAGCAATATAATTTCAGACTTGGCTTCAGATTAATATACAGTAATTACTTACAAACAGGTGAGGCTCTTTTCAGTTTTATTGCCCCTGTTTACAGATCAAAGACCTGGCTTAGCCCTCACATCAAAGATATGATTTAACCTTTTGAGTTTTATCACAGGGAAAAGACCTGAATTACAATTACAATAATTTTTAATTGTCAATGAGTAAAAGCATGATCAACTAGTCAGATGGCAGCTCTGTCAATTAGAAGCATCAACAAGCATAAAACCTGACCTACAAGTAGGAAGATTCAGGGTGGATTCCTAGTAGATCTACCCATAAGCTCCACCATGGATGCTAGATAAATTCTCTGACTTATATCATAAAAAATACTCCAATAAATAATCCTGATATAAAGAATATGCACTTCAGAGGAAAAAACTTTCTATTACAATGCTGTCAGAGCCCTATCTAGCATGTATATGTCCTTCAATCATTTTATGGATACACATTACTATGTTAAAGAGCATTTTCATACGAATAAGTGGGGTTACTCTTGTGAATAATATTGCACAATGTATAAATGCATGATCAGAGATTAATTCCTCTTTAATAAGAGGAATTAAGTAAATAAAAAATTTGAGAACATGTATTATGCTCTGTATATAATAATCAATCTTCAGTGAGGAGTAAATTGTGTTGAGAAATAATTCTCATTGCTTCTTCATCAATGTTTCACCTAAAGTTTGCAGCACCCATATTAATATATTTATATTGCACATAGTTATACCAGAAAACTATAGAATTTTGATTGTTCAGTCAGGTCTCAAAGGCTTTAAAGAAGAAAACCCAATAAATTATCAGTAAAATTATTAATTTGCATTAGTCTTAAAACACATTTGAAAAAAACATTATTCCAGGTAAAAACCTATTACCACAATCATGAACAACAAATAATGTTACAATGAATTTACTACTCTCTTATAAGTCTTTAGCTTACAAACTGGGACATTTTATTCTATCTTTTATGCTTTGTTCTCTACATCCATGTATGTGGATATATGACAGTGATATGTGAGTTTTGCAGATAATTTCTGCACAGCATAAGTGCTAAAAAGTACACAAAGCATCTTTTACCTCCTCCCCTATCAGTCAGGAATATCAGCAATATCAGTCAGCAAAACTGTAAGAGTATAATTGCCCAGGGAATTTGTTGTTTGGGACCCCCATTTTGAGGCACTTAGCTCAAGCTACCAACATCACAATTGATCTATGTCAATAAACCTATCTAATGGAGATAGGAGCCTACTGGCAAAATTTCTTTAAGAGCATTGCTGTCTTTCATCACATGCTGGCTGGTGATGCCCACCTCTTCCATTCGCTTT
The DNA here is from genome assembly GCA_024362935.1 of Setophaga petechia. Lineage (NCBI taxonomy): Eukaryota > Metazoa > Chordata > Aves > Passeriformes > Parulidae > Setophaga > Setophaga petechia. The sequence goes on along the minus strand of JANCRA010000074.1, from coordinate 2,413,997 downwards.
TCATGTCTTTACCATTTTCTTCTCTTACTGTCTTCCATGTCTTTCCAACAATTCAATCCTGATGCCTTCAGACTCCTTCCAGATGATGATTTTTAACTCTGTTAACAGTTCAAGACCAGGTTGGGCATTACCCTGATCCACTGGTCTAGTGGAAGGTGTCCCAGTCCATGGAAAGTGGGTGGAACTAGATGACCTTTAAGGTCCTTTCCAACCCAACCCATTCTGTGATTCCATGACAGTGAACAGTTGCACTGCTTTGCATATGTAGACCCATCTCTGTACACTCACGTGTTTTCTCCTGCCTGACACTCTGAGTCACTTGTTGTGAAGTTTGACCTCTTTTTTTAATCAACTTAACATATTGAAGTCCTGATCAGTGATTAAGGCCTTGATACACCGACAAACTAATTGCAATACATTTTAGTAACAGTTGTAACATTTGTAGCAATTAGAGAGCTCGGCTTTATTTCAACAGTAAAGGACAAAATTCTATTTCCACCACAGTTAGTATCTCTGGATATCATTTGAAAGAGATGCTTGCTTTAGCCAAGTAATCCTCTTTTCTTGCTTTGGGAATATTTTAGAAATAATAAGAGCGTTTTTTCATAGTCGCCTTGCTTTGCAAAAGATATCGTTTGTTGGCAAGGAAACAGCCTGCAAATCTTTCTTGTCCAGGACAAATATTTCTTATTTATTATTACTTTGCCCTAGAAATATATAGTAAATAACTTGTCCAAGTCGTCTTGGCAAGGCATCATTTTTGCCTTTGTCATTCATCAAGGAACCAGAAAACCAGTACAACTTTCCATTCAGCTTGTGTCAAAGATATTGGCATTGCTATAGAAGATACCAGCCACTATTTGTTGCTTTGACACTCAGAGTAATAACATTGGTTGGAATGAATTCAGTTTGTATGACCATATTATCCTCCACATGCACTCTACTTGGAAGCTTTGTGCAATAATATTTGTCATATTCCCCATTTCTGGCTGCAGTTAATATCCATGAACAAGGAAAACACTGCAACTTAAATTCAGCAAGTCAGAAAGGACATTGACATTACTTAAGTTTATGTTTCTTGGTAGAAAAATACCTCTTACTCCTTTAAAACCTTCTAGATGAAATTGCATCTGTTATTCAAGAAAAAAAATAAATCTCTCAGTCTCTCAGTGGGATTCAATGGGATTTTCAGGTCTTGAGACACAGATCTGGTGTCCAGAACATCAAGGTTCAAAGTGGCACTTTCTGGTAACCTATGGGAATTTTTGGGCATAATTTGCATAAAAAAATTTATAAGGTCCAGATGGAAGTTTATGTCTGTGTTCTAGGACAAGCCTTTAAACATCAGTTTGAAGTCCTTTTCTGACATCAGGGTGTCTACCCTGTCTACCATGCCAAAGCACGTACCAAATCATTAAAAACTGATGAAGAACTGAAAACACGGTGACAATTTCAGATAACACAAGGCAGAAAACCTTGATTAGGTCAAGATTTTTTACCAAAATGTCAATAGGAATTCACCACCGACAAAATCAGGAGCTGGAGCAACACTTTTTCTGTAAGGACTGACTGAATTCCTCGTCCCACATGTCTGTACCATAACCTCTCTGAGGTAGTTCTATATGGTTTTGCATGCTTTCCAGGAGAGGACAATGATTACTCCCCTATGTAATTTTAAATTCTTATATCAGATCAGCAATTTGCCATAGGCTGTGCTGAAACCCTGAGAGACATTCATCACCTCTCTGCGTCATACAGCTCCCATGCAAGCCCTGGAAAATGCCCTTAAAAAAAAAAATTAGGAAAACTTGGATTTCATTCACATCTATTTTAGTCCTTCTCCTTCAAAAGACAAACACAATCACATAGACTAGAAATAACGCTTCAGTTGTATCGACTTTGTAGGCAAGAAAAAACATAATTACTTGTCAGTGGGTATAATACAGGCAAAACTTCTTTCCATAAAGTTGAGAATTTCACAAAAGAAATGCCAACTGCTCCTCGAGGACCAGCTGTAGGATGATTTCTTGGCAGTAAGGGGATTAGAGACATGACACATACATTAGTTGGAATAAGAAATCATCCACTGTGTTAGAGGAAACAGTGAAATTAAGAATGAGCTTTACTAGTTTTGCCATACTCCCCTGGTCCAGTTTTGTTTAACGCAATATGTTTATGTTTTTAGTGCTCATTTTCTTGTCCAGTTGAACTGAAATGGGGACTCTTTCAGGAACATGTTAATAAAGCTGTCTTCTAACTAATGCACACACCTATAAAAGGTAATCAAATTTGACAGATTTAGCAATTTAGTGGATGATCATAAAAATAACCATATTTTCTTCATAAGCCTCTTAAGCTATTAACCACCAAAGTTTCATACCCTAATGAGACTTCAGAAGAAGAATATTTATGGTTATTTGAGAACAACACATATAATAAATTTTACTTCCAAAATTTTTACAGTTTATTTATTTATTTCTCTAAATAATCTACAGGACAGGATAAAAATATCCAAAAAATAATAATAAAAAGAAAAGTTCAAGTCCCTGCTGGACTGGGATGTGTGAAGTCTAGTTTATAGTTTTAGGTTACAGTGTCTGTCATTTGCGTTTGTCACATGGAGTTTACATAAAATGCAAAATCCATCAATGTAAAGAACCATTCACAGTGGGAAAAGGTATTATCATCCCATCAAGTGTGAAAACTGTCTCCATCATAAGACATGATAGCCCCAGTGAGCCATTAAGGAGACTGCCATTTTTGGAAGGATCCAAACCTAAATCAATTGTTCAGTGATTAATACCACTTAACCTATATACTTGTCTCTCAGCTGAATGTGAACCAGCTTATATTCCTATGTCTGTTTTTAGGCCAATTCTATCCAGAGCTATAGTACATAGGGTGGAAACAACTCTGTTCACTCCTAATCTATCTCTATCACTTTTTGCACAGGTTTGCAGCCCTGAGAAAAATAAATGAAACCTTCCTGTCAGCTACACAGTATTATATATGTACTGTATAAGCACTTTGACCACATCAAATGCAAGGTCATTTGACTTAACACGAGGCTTAATTAAACTTTAAATTGGTATGATACAAGATGCATGCAGATATATCTATATTGCTGTTGCATATGGAATTCCATGAGGTTTACCACTTATTCCATGAAATGCAAAAGATTGGATTATATCCTAAACCTCATGTGAGGGCAGTGAAAAGAGAGATGAAAAAGATCATTCTGCTTCTTTCCATGTACGAGTGCAACACATTGCTAATATGTTTTTTTTTAATTCCAGCAATTGAAAGAACCAGATGCTTTCCTCCTGTGCTCCCAGTTTCTTGGGTGACCTTCAGTAATTTCAGCCCCCCTCAGTTTCTCCTCAATTTCACCTCTGTTTTCATCTGTAAAAATAACATTAAATTATTTTGTTCACAGAAGACTTCATAGTAGATAGCAACGATTATATAAAAAGTGGAAGAAACCTGACAATTACTGTTAGCCGAGCCATTTTCACTTTTGGCTCCCTTTGCCTTTACTGCTTCTGTCACTGTTTTCTGTTTTCCTGATCAGAATGAAGCTATGCAGCACAGGGATAAATCTTCCTTCAACAGCTGCATCTCATGATTTTGCAGTGTTTAATTTCTTTGTTCACTAGCAGAGAGTCTTTCTGACAGAAATCAAGTCCAGGTTTTTCCTCCTAGACAAGATAACTCCTAATGAACTTTTACTGTGTCTTTTTATGACATTTTTGCCTAGGAGAGAGTTAATTTTGCCCAGAATAGCTGGCATGCAGTTTGGATTTTTGCTGGAAACAGTGTTGATACACTCAGGGATGGGTTTGTTATTGCTGAGCAGTGCTCACACTGAAAACAGAGCCAAAGCCTTTTCTGCTCCTCCCCCCACCCAGCCAGTGAGGGGGCTGGGGGGGCACAAGCACTTGGGAGGGGACACAGCCAGGACAGCTGACCCTGACTGACCCAAGAGTTATTCCAGACCACACAGCACCATGCTCAGCATACAAAGCAGGGGAGAGAAGAAGAAAGGGGTAGAAGGAAGACATTCAGAGTAATAGTGTTTGTTCTGCCAAGTCACCATTATATGTGATGGAGCCCTGATTTCCTGGGAATGGCTGAAGAGTTTTCTGCCCATGGGAAGTTGTGAATTATTCCTTGTTTTTATACAGTTTTTTGCATACACAGCTTTTCTTTCCCTATTAAGCCGTCTTTGTCTCAACCCACAAGTTTTCTCACTTTTACTCTTCCAATTCTTTCCCCTGTCCCACAAGGGGGAAGTGAGGGAGCAGCTGGATGGGGATTACTTGCCAACTGCAGTTAAACAAAGATACTTAGTTATGCAAGAAATGTGAGCTTGAAAAGACCTGCCACTGGGTGGATTGCATTGACTGGAAGACAGTCAAAATGTGTCATGAGCAGATTAGGCCAAGCAGCGTCAATGATAGAGGAAGAGCAAAAAATTTAGCATTACAGAAATTGCAAGTTTTACCTGGATAAAGAAGTGGAGCACTCAGCACTATTTGTGTTTTAAGCAACAAACATTTTTCTCCAACACAGCTGAGTTGTATTCATCACACATTTATGGTTATACTATGCCAGGACATACACATATATTTTTCATGCTGCATGCTCTGACTGACTTGCAATACCCTGAAGTATCAGCATATAACCAGTTTTGTAATATCCTAGATTGAAACTAACCACAAGATGGAAAACTAGACAGGCCAGCAAAAGAAAAACTCATGGATCAATTCTGGAATAGATTCTGTCCTCACAAAAGTTTCCAGTTTCAGAGGACACAACCTCAGAGCATCCCTTCGGCAGGATGCAGTAAGAAATGTTGTGGCAGTAAGAAAAGCCATATTTATGCCAAAACACACTTATAGCTCAGACAAATGCCCCTGAGCCTACAGAGTTCACTCAAAACCTTAATGCCAAGCAGAAAACAGACACAAGAGGGAGTATTCTCACTGTGTCATGTCAGGTGCCTAGAGTTGTCAAGGAAGGTTACACTCCCTATGAAGTGCTCTGAATCACGCTTGAAGGACAGTACTTCTGGCTTAAGAGGGATCGTGGAGTAACTTCTTGGGCATTTAGAATGACAATGTGTATTGGAATCAGTATGCATGAAATGGGTGCCAAGACAGCTGCAGGCATTTCACTTTTATTCACAGTGCAGTGGCACTGAAGCAAAATGTCTGTGGAGATTCACCACCCAGCAACAGAAACCAAGACAAATGTGGGACAATAAACTCAACCACAGAACAGGGGGACAATGACAGAACCATCTGCAGAGCTGAGGGACTGCTGCTATCTTCTTCCAGTCACTTCGTTTCCCAAAGCCGACTCTAATGCATGGAGGAAAAGGTAAGTTTGGAGTTCTCAGGTTTGCTCCAGAAGGAGGCAAGGCTACTGAGCAGGGCAGTCCACTACCACAGTCTGATGCCAAAAAGAGTAAACAACAGAGGAAAGATTACTTGCAGTCACTATGAGCAGTCACTAGAAGTTTGCATGTGAATCACTTATGAATCACTTATGGAAATATGGGAAATCAAGAGAGCAGAGTCATAAGGACAAGGTAGCTCCAACAGGGAAAGTAACATTTCCAGATGCAGAAACTGTTAATTCAGATCCTCATCTCCTCTTTTAGTTATACTGCAACACGTGTTGATATTATTAAATTGGTATCGAAGCTGGAAGATGGTTTGGTTAATAATCATGTGCTTCTTTTCATTATATTGTGATCTTCCCTGTGATGGATTTTATTATTTGGTGTAATTATAAAAATAATTTGAAAGGTATCACTCTTGTGATACCTTTGTGATCACAAATCATTTTTGATTCTTTGTTTTTCTCAGGACTTAAATTATATAATAACAAAAGCAGAAAAGTTGTTTTATCAGGGCAAACTTGATAGATACTTGAGTCATTTCTTAGCAAAATTTTCTTTTGCAAGGATTAAAAACAACAGAGCTGTTTTCACGTCCTGCTCTTATCTTCTGATAAAATCCAAGACTAGGGTTTTTGACAGCTTTTTGGGTTTGTATGGGGTTTTTTGTTTGTTTGGGTTTTTTTGGGAGGATTTTAGTGGGTTTTGTTTTGGTTGTTTGGTTAAAGAATGTCATTGGTTATATATAAGTTCATAATAACCTGGACAGCTAACATTTTAAGTGGATATGGCAGACCAAGGAAAGGAGAATAATTATCACAGAGGTGAAAGGTGTTGTTCAAGTGATGTATAAGGTTAGTGTTTGAGTTAAAAATAGAACTCAGATTCAGAACTCCTTGAGAAAGACCATGGGATGACAGAGCCTACAACCTTCTTCTACCTGTCACCTTTAGAACTGTTGGACTTAACATACCACAGCAGCTTTACAGCTTCTTCTCATCCAAATTCAAATTGAAACCAAGGTCTCAAACCCCCTTAAATCAACCTCCCACTGCACATTATTCCTAATGTCTCAGCCCACACCAGTGATAAAATTATGTAGAAATAAGATAAATCACAGAATTGAAAGTCTATGAAAACAGCTGGGTTTACAGTCTAAATATTGATTGTTGCATTTCTGTAATGCTTTGCCTACATGGGAGTGTCATGAATATATTGTGGATGATACTTGGGTCAGAGTGCTGTATTAAGGCATTTGGACTGCGCCTTGGTCCAGGCTTGAGAAAACTCCACAGCAGTGACACTGCTGCACACAAATCCTAAATAACAGCACTGAGATGTGCTTGAAATTAAGAGTGACAGAATAATTTACTAGCAATGTGGGATGCGATTAATCGTAATGAGATGACACTGACCAAAATAAAATCCTAAATTGAATGATTTCCTAGTAACAACAAGACTATTGGGATGCAGGACTAACCCTCTATGTGAAATGCTTTATTTTTTCAGTCATTTATCTCAATGCAATCATCTGAATGAAAGTTGGGGTTGGACTAGAGATTGGAAAAGGAGAGTTTGCTGGTATGCACAAGAGAGAGACTGAATGTCTTAATACACTGTTTAATAAACAACCAGTATGTGTTCAAAAATATGGTGCCTTCTTATTATCCAGCCATATAATTCACAAAGTGCAGTGGCACCAGGCAGTATTAAGAGATTAATAGGATGTAAATGAGAAAAATGAACAAGTGCAAAAACAGTTCTCATAGACAGAACCCAAGCATTGCAACCAAGTCCTGTTTTAAAAAACGGATTCTCAATAGCAATGAACATGAGGTAAATGGAGCGAATAGGTTGGTTGCATCTGCAAAAATGGTAAAATTCCTAGAAGAGTGATGAGGGGTGTCTGATGGCTCTTATGGATGGCAGTATGAAACTTCAGAGATAATTGTGAGTCTCTTCTGATCCAGAACTCAATGCAAATGAAGGAAATTCAAACTCCAGGATCTACATGCAAATTTGGAAACATTAGAAATTCTCTATTAATTGACAGGATGGGATGTGGGATGTCTGACCCTACATGACTGGAGAGACTGCTGAGAGGAAGATTTCACCCTGCAGAAATGCATCCTAATAGTAAGGACAGCAAAACTGTCTGGGAAAAAGCTCCCAGCAATGACAATCAATGGCTCAGAACACATACAGTCAAAAAAAAGGTCAAAGACAAAGTAATAAGCAAAAGCAGACTGACCAAGAGGACCAATGCCCAGTTTATGTATAGAAGGGTGAAATACAAAGGCAGAAAGAAAGTATTCACAAAAGGGCAGCCATGGAATGGAATGAACAAAACAAGCAGAATATGTTGCAGTTCAAAATAAAAGGTTTCTGGGGAAAGAGAAGGAAGGACAGTGTATGGATGGAGAGCTTGGTTCTGTGGGATGAGATGGACATTGAGACTGACTCACAGAAGATATTAGAACTGAGAGTAGCATCACAGGTGGACATGCAGAAAAATTTGTTAAGAGAAATCTGGCTCAATGTTAATAACCTGATGAAAAGTTTTCTAAGAAAACAGAAAGAGTCTTTTTTCTTTTAAACGATGGTGAGGAAATGAAAGCTTATTCACAGTATCTGAAGGACAGCAATTGAAATATTCCTATTCATCCTCTTTTCACACAAAGAAGCTGATCTTTCTACTTCCTAATCTTAGTGATCAGTAAGGGTTGTAGTATTTGAATTTAAAAGGCTAGACCAAAAGCTTTTTTTCTGGAAAACTAGAGAATAAATGGAAGAGCTAGTTTGAAAAAGCAGAAAAACCTATGAAGAGGTATTTCTGTTTTGCAAAGATGCTTAAAAAAATTAAATAAAACATCTGATCCCAGAATTTGATGTGCTTTCCTTAAATAGAAAATTATTTAGAGAAGCATCCAAAGCATCACTTGCTACATTTCCTATTTGTTAAATTGGAAAAGTAAACCATTTTACTGTCAAGGAATAAGTGCAAAAAGGAGGAAGAACAAAGAATGATGAAAGCATTTATTGATGAAACCAGTTCAGCTAAAACTAAAAATGTCAGTACTCTGTGTTAATTAAATACTTTAAAGTGATTTGTTTTTAAAGCAATATTAATTAGAGAACCCTCATGAGAAAAGACACTGAGAGTTGTATGTCAAGTGACAGAGTTTTTTACTCTACAGCAGATTCTCAGATCTCACTGACACAATGAACCCAAGACAAAACATTCTGTACACAAAACTTACTCCCTGGGTCTTATTAAAATAAGGAATGCAATTTCTCAACTTATATATACAATATTGGAGGAGTGGGAAGACAAGAAACGCAGAGAAGGAAAATGCCACATAAATTCACTAAGCCCTTCAGCCTGGCTTTCCACCTGCTTCTGTAGGCGCCCGCTCTCTACATGACCTCTAGTTACAGCTCCTTCTCCTGCTTTCCTTTTTGCCTTTTCCTATATTACCTAATCTTATGTGATCTGTAATCAGTTGTAATCTGCAGCTTTTGTAAATATAAAATCATTTCCAAAAAAGGACAATGGTACCTGCAGCTTCGCAGTTTTTCCCAGACATTTTTTGCTCCCAGTGATGGTAGCTTTGATTTCTTACAAGAGTAGACAAAATCTTAGAAGTGTGAGCTTTATGCATTTGTTTATGTATGGTCATATAATCAATCATAGAAAGGTTTGGGTTGGAACACACCTTAAAAATCATCAAGTCCCACTCTCCCTGAGATGGTCCGGGATATCTTCCCTTAGATTAAGTTTCTCAGATCCCCACCCAATCAAGTGGCCTTGATCACTTTCAGGGATATAAATATATTTCTGATATCTTGAACTGGGTAGGTAGTGAAGATGAGATTTTGTATTGTGGCTCTCCCTTCATGAGTAGTTTACAAACCTCTTTTGGTATTTTGGTTCGTCTACTACTGGAAGCATACCTTTCCTAAAAAATATTTTGGAAATTACTTTTGGATCATGAAATCTTATTTGTCTTGAAAATTCCACTGCACATAACACAAAAATTTGTACTCTCCTATGCTTTTTTCTTTCGTAGCATTGTTTTTCTAGCTTATTTTAGAATTCTTTCTCCTTAGTTTTTTTCTTTTTTCAGGACAGAGGAAAGGGTGTCCTATGGTACTACTGATACCTGCCATCAGCAATCTTTCTTGACATTCTCAAGAATGTCCATTTGGTGCTAAATTGTATATTTCTTGTCCTTGAGGTGATAAATTTACTTTTATTTTTGAAACACCTGTACAACTGAATTTTAGTCCATAGGAGAAAACACTATCCACCCTTAGTTTGGTGCCTCCAATGGAATTTAATGAAAATGAGATTACCCAGATTCAATTCAGACACAGTCTTCTGGTGCCTAGGCATACTTCAATTTATTTATATTTAGAAGGTCATTCTTTCCACATCAATGATTCAACACATGTTAACAATTCAATCACTCTTGATCCTCCTTTCCATCTCTGGAAAGGCATTAATTTAAATAATTTTTGAATTATCATGGGCAGAGAGCTTAATGTGATGAAAATTTTATGCTCCCACTTCTCCTGAAAACACATAGCTAGATCTTTAGATCTAGATCTTCCAAGATGTTTATTCCTAATTATGCCTACTGAGGATAATTTGAAGTTTTAGTTTAACCAACTCTTAAAACCTTCAATGTTTCTTCCAGAAGAATGGAGATGTCTAAATGGGATACAATTAGCTAAAAGTCCTCTGAAAACTTGGAGTTTAAACTCTGTTTCTAACTTACCCAGCTATACAATGGGCATAGTATTGCAGCATCATATTATGCTAAGCTAGAAAATGTTTTTGAGATGCCCAGGTACAGCATTCAATAAATAAATAGCAGTGAAACTCACACAGAGTATTTAAATAGGCTTCAGCTAATTTAAGTGAACCTGGGAATAGCTTTCATCTCCTATGAATGGACTTTGAGTTTGTACCCCTACCAAAGATAAACAATAAAATCTCACAAGTGAGAGAAAGAAAAAAAGAAAAAAAAAAAAAGAGAAAGAGACTTGAGCTGGAGATGGATCAGACCTGAAGCCTTTTTCTGAGATTTTATGTTTCACTATTTTTTTCCACAAATCTCAGAAATTATACACTGTTTATTTTGAGATCAGATTTAATCAAGACATAATTACACCTTTAAAAAGAGGTCTATAATGATTTAACTGGCTGTCCTTAAATATGATGAAGACAGGTGTCACTGAAATACATTTTCAAAAGATGGAATTGGTCACAATTGTTTTCCAGCATCCCCTTTTATTTCCATATGTATTTACTGTGTTCCTATTTTTCATAGTGTTTCATAGGTCTAATTTCACACTTGCTTCCATCAGCTTTGTGACCTGCTTGTAATTTGAAGTTCCAGTAAACTATTTTTTCTACTTCCTTCCTTGGGTACCAATAAAACCTCCATCTGCGTTAAAAAATTAATATTGATGTGCAGATTGAGTACAAAAATATACCTAGACCAGCTTCCAACAACTCCTGATGATTTCATTAAATCTTTTTAATAGCCACTGTCAGTGGGAACTCTGTGTTCTCAGAGAAAATTACTTGCTCTATTTCTTCAGAATCAGTATTTGATTTTTAAAGCAAAACGGCCCCAAGCTAAAATAATAGACAATTATTTTGCCCACAGTCAAATTGAGATTTGTCAACTAAAATCCTTTATGGGACATTCAATGGATATAGTGTGTTTCACTTGGATACAAAAAATTACACTTTGTAGTTTAGTTTTACTGATTGCCCTATTAAAAAATGCTGGTATATTAACTGGTTTAGTTATTGCTTTAACAATTTTATTTCAGAGTAGGAAAAAGATTATACTGGTCCAAAGACTTTTATGGCTCTTCTTTCTTTAGCTTCTAGGAATACTAACTGAAATGTGATTACAGCAATCAAACATTACAGTAGCTGGGCCAGCATAAAATGCAATATGGAAAACTCTCACTATTTATTTAGGGTACTTTCCACAATCTGTGAATTTGATCAGGACATAAATTCAGATTGCTTCCTCACCATTTCAAATTTGGAAATACATGTAATAGATTCTAGTAGAGAATGAAATATGTCAGACTGTAGAACAGGTAGCAAATTCAGAAAGCTCCCTCAAAAGGTTTCAGGGAAACAAAAATCCATTGTTTTCCTCACTAGTTCTGGGGAATATCTCTCTCAGCTAGGACTATATACATGTGCTATCATGAGATGAAGTAGGGTGTGGATTTATTATGTACACCAGTTGCTCTGTGAGTAGCAGTTTCCTGCAAGCAAAATTTTATCCTGCAATAAGCTGTCATCACTTGCCCTGAAAAGAAAGTAAGAGCCTGTTCAGAATCATTGTCCTGGAGTAAATTCCCTGGCTTTTTCCATGGCATCTTGCTTACATTGCCTTACAATTCAAATAAATAAGAAATTTTTAATTTTTTAAAAATTTTTCCTACTGATTTTATTTCAGACAACATCTTTCACTGCAATAAAGCTAGTTTGGTGAACATCTCTTTCTTTTAACTGACATCACAGTTTTTGCACCAAGCATGTGTTTAAGGTCTTGCTGAGTGATGAAATGCTAAAAGATTCATTAAAAATCATTTTATTTATTTTAGTTAGGCATTCTGTTTAAATAAGTCTACAAGTATCATCAGTAGACACACAAGATCCCATAACAGGTCATACCAAGAGTCCATCTATCTTAACATCTTAGCTTTACAAGTGCTTACTGCAGGGCAACATGAATAGAAAGGACTTGTAACAACATTTCCCAAATATATTCTCACCCCTTCCAACCCTTTCTAGCTCAGTGACTTACATCTTTGTTTTTATACCCTGCACAGGGTTTTCTTCCAGGAATCCGTCTAGCAAGTCCTTGATCCCATGTCATCTTTTAGCATCCTAAATGTAACATGAGGTAGAGTTCTTCTTGTGAACAATCAAAATCTCAATATCACAGAGGCCAAATATTCAAAAAGGCATCTCTGTTCCATCTATATTTTTCTGATATTTTTAGCTTTTCTATTCAGTTAAAGAAACTCGGCGTGTCCATCCAACAGGGTTTGCTCTCCTACCAGTGGAAGACACTGCACCTTCATTAAATCTCTGCTTTGTCCTTTTCTGAATTTTTCCTAGTTCTTTCATATATATTTTGAAATGGAAGCAAAACTATGAACAAGATAGAGTTGAACAGTGGATTCAGACAGTGGATAACTGAACCATCTGTCTGGCAAGACATTATGTCAGTTATTGTGTTTCCAAACCGCATATTACAATCTGATCTACCTTTTGACAACATGCTATCATAATATAAATAAGAATAATAAGATGTAACAGGGTTCTGATGTAACACACCCCAAAAAGGATTCTCAGAAACTGAAATTAGATTTTTATATATGTGTGAAGGTATTGGATAGCTATATTTTGAAAGGAACCTTCATTTTAATTAACATATGTTGCAAATGTTTGGGCCATGTTTATGAACACAACTTTTACCAGTTTCAAAGGATTATTTTAAAGTCTTTCTATTAGTGAAAGGATTATCTTTGTTTCCTATTCCCAAGTATGCAAGTGGCTGATGACACTCTGTCAGGATTGCATAAGAGTTTTTCAGTCACCGGTCCAGTACCTGGTTATTCCTTAGGGCTCTCCATGGATATATAATACAAGCGCAACTATCAATATATTATTGATAATTTATAGATTCCAAGGGTAAGACTGAAGAGTTTTCAGATCAAACACAAAGAATTGGCACTGTGTGTGTGCATGAACACCTCTGGTTTCTGTTAGACATGTATCTGTAAGGTTTGCTCATTCATTGAGGTGGCAGTAAGAAGCAGAGAGTTGACTGTCATGGTTTGAGAGGAAGTAAGTTTTCTGGGATGCTGTGGTCACACCAATGGGTGTTCAGATTTGAATATTGGCACTTGGTGTGGCCACTGGGGACATTAGATGCGCCTCTGAGAACACAGGGGTTAAAAATCAGAGCACTCCTGGGGGAAGTTCCCTTGGGTTTCTGGCAGGGAAAAGAGTTTGGATCTCTCCCCCGTGCCAGCTGCTGCTGGCTGGGCGGGGGAGGGGGAAGCCATGCGGCTGTGAGGTAGGCCGGGGCCTTGGACAGAGATGGGAGGTAGGCCTGGCCTGAGGATGGAAGGGTGGAAGAGTGGAAGAGCAGCGAGAGGTATTGGGCAGCCCCCTCAGTAGAGAGAGAGAGAGATAGATAGAGAGAGTGAGTACAGCCTGTGCCTGGGACTGCTACCTTGAAACTCACCAGCGTGTGCCGGCAGCACAGCCAAGGAGGAGAAGGGGGGTGGAGTGCAGCGAGAAGGTGTCCGGCCGCTGGTGGGAGTCCCCAGGCGGGCAGGGCCCTAGGTTTTAATCCCTTTTTGGACAATGAAAACTTTACAGAACATTAAACTTTCCTAGAAGAGAGATAGAGTGGAAGATGAAGAAGGAAATGTGCAAGTGTGAAGGTCCAGGCAAGTGAAAGATGTCAGAAGAATAGAGAAGAATCTTAGGTGGGAAGAGATGATGGAGTGGTTTTAGCTGGACTCTTTTTGTATAGCCATGGACAGAACCATGTTTCCTGTGACACAGATACTGCATCCAGGGGGAGGCAATGGCTCAGAACCAAGAGAGTTCAGTGTTTGTACCCCTCGGCCCCAGGGGGTGAAATTTGGGGGGTCAGGTGTCCGTAAGGTGAGACTGTGCTCTCTTTGGAACTGGACAAAGCATCCTTAAAAAACGACACTAGAAGCAGATCTGGGCCATGTGCAGTGGTGAGAGCACTGGACATGAAAGGAAGAAGTCACGATGGCAACTGTTCTCCGGGTAGTGGCACGAGTAACACGGAAACACACGAGGTTTCAACGGTGTTTCCTGATGAAACCTATGGCACAAGAAGGACTCCTCTTGATGAACTGAGAATTGATTATCTAAAGGGTGGTGATGGACCAAGAGTTGGTGATTTGGGGGATGGATGTATTGGAAATTTGCTAGGGGGAGGAGGAAATGTTTTTGGAAAGTTTTGATTTTTCTGTGTGTTTCTTTTTACTTATAGTTGTAGTTTAGTTAATCAAGTTTTCTTTATTTCTAAGTGGGATCCTGCTTTGCTTATTCCTGGTCACATCTCACAGTAGAAACCAGGGAGAGTGTATTTTCATGGTCCACTGGCATTGTACCAGCGTCAAACTGTGACATTGACACAAGACCATCCAGTTCATTCAGGAGCATTCAACAGTCCTCTCTAATGAAAGCAAAATGCTTAATCTGATCATAAGCTTTTGCATTATTAAGATACGACAATCTGAAACATACGTATACCAAGAAATATGGCAGCTATAATAAAACTCTAAATGACATATCAGAATGGAGAAAAATTTGCAATGAAATCTTGATAAATTATGGCCAAGAATGTTTGCATTATTTACTAGGGCTGGTCAAGAGAAGTTTTAAACTGCATTTTCTCCATTTTAGCAAGGAAAAATACATGGTTTTTGAAACACTGAAGGGTAAATTATTAAAACAGAAAAAATCTCATTAAACCATAGCATACAGTCATAGAAAATTTGAAAAGTGTACCTCTTTCAGTTCACAACTGAAAGACAGTTCAAAACACTCAGAACTACAAATACTCTAGAAGAACATGGTACAGACACATTGTATACATATATCTCTCCACAGCAGACTGCTTTTCTTAACTTGGATTGACTGCTGATGGAACTTATGTTGTATGCAATTTGTGTATCATTATTCAGCAGCAATAGGGTTGTGGAAAAGTTGCAAGGGTTAATTTCAGCAGAACTGATACCTGGAGAGGATATTTATTGTGCAGTTGCCAGTGTTTTATTGTCTAGTGATATTGGAAAAAAACTTATCACTGAGGCAGCCAAGAGAGCTCCTTCATTGCCTTAGGAACAAAAAAAAGCTTCTCATATTTCATAATAAATATCATAAGTGTTCCACATTTTATCACTGCATTATACACCAGGGAACATTCTGCTCTAAGCTATCACATCTGTCTCACATGTTGTCTGTCCTTACACAGCAGGATGAATTCTCTACAGGAAAATGTTATTTCTACTCTGAGATTTTCAAGTTTTACTTCAGGAACCTGATGCAACCCTGAGTGAGGGTTTTTTACAAGAACCTGTGACATGTTTCAGAAAGGAGGGAGAGTTAAAATGTTCCTCAGGATAGGAGTAAACACTGAAGGGTTCGTGTCCAAACAATAACATCTATTCACAATGAAATCTTTTCCTGGATTTCAAAGATCTTATGTGAAAGACCAATTTGTAAAATTGCTTTTGGTCAACTGAATCATACCAATTCTACAGTTACAGAACAGCATGCATTTTATGAGGTTCATGAGTTCTTGGGAAGTAACATATTTATTAGCAAGACAAAGAGAATGTCATATATTTTCCCATTACCGACATGCTCTCTTTCCCACAGAATTATATAATATTTTCTATGATTTCTCTGAGACTCAAAATTCAAGTATGCAAACTCATTTATTTTATAAATTTAAGTTAATTTCAGAAACTGGTAAAAAAAACTTGCTGGATAAAGTGGAAAGATAATATAATACTTCAGTGAATAATGTATAACTAAAAAAAACCCAGTATCTTGAAAATTAGAAAGAACTGATTTACAAGAAAGTGTAGAGCCACTAACTAGAACTGTCTTTTTTAAAACTGAGCTGAATAAAGAAGAAACTAGATGAAGGCTCCTTAGCCAATATACATAATTTGTGAACTTCAAGAACTCATTAAAAATATGCTTTCATTAGCTTCTTGTTAATCCAAAGTATCATTTTACATAAGAAAAGTCTAAATTTGGGGGGGAAAAAAACCCAATTCTCTCTATGAGCACTCAAAGTTGTGGTTTAAATAAAACAAACTGTTGAAATAAAAATAATTCTAAATTGAAAAAAAAAACAGTTTAGGAGTGTAAAATAAGTAAACTTAATGAACACAAAGATAAAAACTTGTATTCCTTCAGACATTATTCATATAGCTTGCAAATAATCAGGAAAATATTTTATAGTCCAATTCCAGTCACTGGAACCTCATTCTCAGACAGGTTCTATACCAGGCACCTAATTTAACATACAATGAATCTCAGCAACTCACAGACTTCAGGTGGGCCTAAGTGTTGAATGGGAATCTGGGACAATTCACTGCAATAGTGATGTAATACTGATTAAGTGTGCCCATGCATTCATAATTTGGCAGTTCATAATTTTGATTAATTTATCACATTATAACCATTCTGTCATTAGCACAAGGAAAGGAAGAAATTCAAAACTTTATTGACAAGAGCTCAATTCTGGCTCCATAAAGAATGGCCACGGTTGGATGTCTTACATGAACTTGCTCTACTAGAAGCAAATTGAAATTAAGAGCAAACGTTATTCCTTTGTTAGAAGCAATTACATTCTCAGAATAACTTCATATCAACTACAAATTCAGGGCTGCACCCTCTTTCAGGTATGTGACTCAGTATGATTTAGTGAACTCAGTCAATCAGGAAATAAGCACAGTTTCATAGAAAAAAAGGGGGAAATTTATTACAGCTTTTTACTTCACAGATTGTTAAACCTACTTGTCACAGTCAGAATGCAAATCACTCGCTGTAAGTCCAAGTAGACATCTGGTAGATAAATTCTTTCTTAGTATATCTAAGTTTTCTTTTTTATCTTCCTATACCACCATCCTCCCACCACTGTCACACTCTTCTTTAAGTATGTTTGAGGAAAAAGTATTGCACACCACTGCAGTTTGCTCTTAGCTGGAAGTCAGGTGTCTAAAAAAGCCATTTTGTTATGGTCCTCCTCAGCTGGACAGGGAACAGAGCATATAACAAGAGGCTCATGGGTTGGGATAAGAAAAGGGAGAGATCACCAGTTACTATACTCGATAAAAAAGACTTGACTTGGGAGAAGTTATTGGAATTTTTACCAGTCAAAATCAGAGAAGAAAACAAGATCTTTAAGATGCCTTCTCTGCACTTCTCCTCTTTCCCAAGCTTAACTTTATTTCCTATTCTCTACCTTCTCTCTCCCAGCAGTGGAGAGAGAGAGGGGAAGCAGGTTACAGTAAGTTCATGTTTTTTCTGCCACTGCTTCCTTCTCAGGGAGAGGAGTCTTATTTTAGGATATGTATCTATAGGTAAATGTGAAGGTTCAAATGACAGGTAATTTTCTAAGAAAAGCTTCATTCTGTAGGACATTGCAGAATTTCCACCAAGAGAGTAACCATGGCACAAGGAACTTAGATTTTAAATGTACAATACAACATTAAAGACAGAGCAATTTCCTCCTTACCTTTCTGTATAGCAGCAGTGGGTTGAAGAATAGCATCCAGGCTATCTGGAAGGCCATATTTCAATTGCTTGCTCCTACTCAATGGTTCTAAATACATCTACCCCAGTACTAAAGATTATCCTTTCACTGTTTTACTTCTATGCCATTCATTGTTTAAGACAGCAGAGGAGATTAAGAGCTTTCTGAGTGTTACCAGGGTGGCTTTTTATCTGGATTGGTTTAGTTTATTTAAATTATGCTTGCAGTACAAGAAAGAAAGCATTTAGCCTGAAAACAAGAATCTCAGACAATATTTGTACAAGAGATTTAAAGGGACAGACTTAAATAACAAGTAAGCTATCCAATATCCCTCTATTTATCTACTATTTCACAGAATATGCAAAGGCATTATTGCAACCCAAATGAAAACTCTTGGAGTCACCAAGAGCCTTCAGTAATGGATAAGCATTATTGCTTTGTTGAAACCTCTAGGCAAGGTCAAAATGTAACATGAAAAGTATAAATGAAAATCAGTCCTTTTCCCCTCCCTCTCTAAGCAACAGATTAGAGGAAAACCATGCTAGCTAGGAACCTCAGCATTTTTTGGTCTACATTCAGCCAAATATTTGGTTACCTATGACTGAATTTGAAATCTAAAACAGCATTAAAGCAAGAATTTTCCCTTTTTAAGGAAGGCAATAGGTAAGTTTGTAAGCAGGTAGTAATGAGGTACAAAAACACAAAGTTATCTTCCTGGCATCAGGACCTCATTTATATTTTTGCTTAACTTCTTTTGTAGACTTTTGATTTTACTAGAAAACACCAAAAGTATGACAACTAAACTATGGCAAAGCACCAAGATCTTTTTCATTTCTTGTTTTCATATTTTTCTTTCAGGGAACTTTTTTTTTTTTTTTTTTAATTTGAAAAAGTCACTAATTCTTCCTGCATTTCATAGTTGGATTATTTTAGCTATCACATCTGAGAAATTTTTCTACAGTGTTTAATTTACTTGTAGCACAATTCAATTTTTTTTATAAATCCCTGAGGGTCTAGTGCTTTCTATGAAATTTATCTAAAAAAGATACATCAATCAGTATGGCATCACTAACTAGACTATGATATTTTCCAAAAAAATTATTAGCCATCAGGGAAATCAAATATTCTCTATCTCTTTGAGGGCATCCTTTCTTCTGTTAGGAGTATCATTAAGTTTATTAAATGGCTTCTCCAAACTTTTGACGTGAAGAATGTCCTCCATTAAGAAAGGGTTAGAGTGTCCTTTATCAGAGAAGGCATAGTCTTGCAGATTATATGATAAAAATTGCATGTGATCTGACCCTGTTGAATGATCAAAACTTCCCTTGGATAAAGACATGATTCTTTTTTTTACAACTGACATATTCTTTCAATAGGTAAATATTAGGGTTTTTTTCAGTTTTGTCTCAATGGAGATATGTTAACATAAAACCCAAAGACACCAAGTGTCTCTGCTCCCAGAAAGTTTAGCAATGGTACAGTTCCCTTTAAGAATATTTACATGAAATTTTAGCAGAATTGATATTTCAATCGTGAAGTTTCATACTGAAGAAACAACTCAGCTTCTAATAGAGTTTCTACAAAAGTTGCTTTTCATGCTCTGGAAGGAAATCTATTTCTGAGTTATTACCAAGTAATTTTCAAGTTTATCCTACTTAACATAAAATGTATGATCATTTTGGAGACCTCCTGGTCAGCATGTGAAAATACATTGTACTCCTCCACTCAAAATTGTTTGCTCTGCTTCACAAGGGAAGGTCCCACTCAGGCAGCAGGGAGTTAAAACCACATTTCCAAATTCAAGGTGAACGCTTGTGCATTATCACACTGGCAACCTGACCCTCAAAACCACATTCTTTCAGGGACATTTTCCCACTAACTTATGAGATAGTCACTCTGGGCTTCTTCAGCAGAGGAGGAAAATCAAAATATTTTAAAAACATGGTTCATGCGGACCATTTTGCACATTTCTGTTTGGGTAAGTGAAAACATATCCTGCAAGTTTGACTGTAAAATAGTTCTACTCACTCCGGTTCTTGCAGGCTGAATTAACATCTAACAGATGCCTATATTTTCCCAAAGGATTTGCAGGAGGATCATCAACGTTTTTGCTTTATTATACAGTATTTGTTTGGTAGCTGGGAAGATTTTGCAATACCATTTGCATAAATTCATATCTCACATTCTCACTTGCAGACTTGTAATTTGCAGAAAAGTCTTAAGAAATTCTCAAAAGACAAATCCAGGCAAAGGCTTGATGGACACCACTGTTCAAATTTTAAAAATTGTTGCTACAATTACTACATATATTGCTGCTACATGCAATATATTTCTAATATTGCTACACCAGACACATATAGGACAGTATCTACATTTCAAGTAATGTCACAGGAAAGAGGAAAGGAAAATCAAAAAGCAAAATTAAATTTCCTTGTCTATCTTAATGCAGTTAACTAATTAACATGGATATTTAAGTAATTTTCTATGTAAATAGGGATAATAATTAAGTACAACAGAAGTAAAGCAGGAACCACATATTGATCTAAGCCTTAATTGTTGTTCTCTGTCTAAAATAAAGAAAATTTTTCATGATGACACAGAATTAGGAGGTTCATATTAGGTGGAGGTCTGGGATTTTTCATAGAGACCAGCTGGTCATCAAAAAAGATATGTTTTCCCTAAATTAAGCAGTTTTTTCATTTAACCCTGAATATTCCCCATCAAACCATACTATTTAATTAATTGTTGCTGAAATTGATTTCTGAATGCTGAAACCTTTTTTTGGCTTCTTTCTGGAACACCAAATTTCTTATTCTTCCACAAGTTAACAATAACTGGCTTTGAAACAACTGAACAAACAAGCACAGGCTATTGGAAAGCATCTTAAATGTGAAAGTTCAGCTAAGAAGCATCTCTGATAATGGAAACAAGCACAAAAAGCTGAAAGCACCAGAGAAAAAAGCAAATTAACTGGGTTTCTGGAGTGAACAGATGTGGTCTTTAGAGTTGAGAAGTATGATTTCCCCCCATGTTATTCCCTAATGAAACACAGAGGCAAGACATTGTAGCTTACTATATTTTCCATACCTTTTGCCTGAGGCTCACTTGCTTCTTTCTAGGGTTTGCACTATCCAAAGCTATACACAAAAAAAAAAACCAAAAACAAACCTGTTCTGAATATCCTTTATATGGTTAGGAGTAAAACTCAAGACAAATTCTTTTTGTTCAATCATTGTGATTGATTAAAAGTAAAATCTAATGGTTAGAAGAAAGAGCATACAAAAGTGGACAATGACATTAACTTAGTGAAAATATTTTCACTGGCTGCTCAGCTGTAATATTGTCATCAAGCTATTCCATCAACAGGAGTTTAGCCAGCTCAACCTCTCTAATGCCCTATTGCAAAGGCTGACCTAAAACCAAGGAGAAAAAAGGTATGGAATATCTTACCTGGAAGCAGAGATTCTTTATATTATTGCTTTTGTTATTGCCTTCAGATAAGCTTGCACAATTCAGTATGTAGTACAAGTTCAGACCTAAAAGTCATGTTAATCCCCAGATCTTACTAACCTTCAAAATGTTGAAGAGTGGCTGGACACCGTTACTAAGAATAAGAAGGAAAATATCTAAATATTAAGTTCAAAAGTAATTTTTATAACTGGCATAATCTTATATGAGTGCTTTTTGACTTGCTTGTAAGCAGGGTAAATTATGATCTGTGATTTTCTCCATCATCTGTCCTTAATATAAGACACAATATTTGTCTTCCAGGGTAGGATCAGATTATCAATTTTAAATGTCTAACAGTGAGAAAATCATCCTGGGCTGCTTTGGCAGTCATTACAGAGAAATTGGCACATTTATCTTAAAAGTCTTTATATTCCATGTGTGAAATAAATCATCACTTTCACATTGTAAAGAAGGTAATTTTTTTATCTGTATTGACTACAAAATGAATTGATCTGAACTTAGCTGAGAGAAGTCACCTTTGTGGTTCCCTCTCCAAGTGCTAGCACTTGGATCTCCATCTACTCATGTGCCCATGACACAGGCAGTTTGTTACACAGAAAAGGGGTTAGAAAGGGATTTTAATGAGAATACAGAACAGACTATACTTACAGGCACAAGACATGCACACAATGATCAGCCCAGTTGTCCACACAACTCTTACCCTTTATCCCCATATCTGTTTTCCCATGTTTGTTCCTCTCACAAACACCTTGGTCCCTCATTTTCCACCTCTGGTTCATCACACAAGCATTCCCTAGTTAGTAATCCTGAAATGTTCTCCACACCATCCCACAATGTGTCTCGCCCCCACTAAGCAGTGACACGTCCACTCCAGTCTTTCATCTTGTAATATAACAATACGAATTTGCAAGAATGAGACCTAGAAGCACAAGATTTATCATCAAAATTTTGCAGACTTTACAGAATGAACACTGAAATATAAGGACTGAATCACAAGCTAATACAAACCAAAGCAGCTCTCATCTGGTCTTTAATGATTTCAGTGTATCATCCCCTTAAATGTGTCTTTTCACCAGCTTTATCACACCGTGGAACTTTCCTTTCATATTCCATTTTTCAGGCCCTGGACATGGCTACACGGCAATATTGTCAATATATGTAACTACATGAAAGTTGTTTCTCTTCAACTTAACTTGTTAAAAATTTTCTGGAATACTTTAGGGCAGGACAGTTACATGAGTATCAGGGTATGTTATGTTGATATGTGTCCTCCATAAAGCTCTCACAAGTTTTAACTATTTTCTTCCAAATTAAATTCCTATGAGGTCACAAGGAAAAACAATTAAAAAGGGAAAAATACAAGCTCATTATGAAAAGACAATAAAATATGTCTGGGAAGCTTTAAACTTTACTATTTTTGGCAATCTTTCTTTTCTGTTTTCCCTTCCATTTAAAACCACTTCAATCCATCAGTTCTGAAGATGATATTTCTTTTTTTCCCTACCAAGCAAAACAAGAAAACTCCAAGCACCCAGCCTATAAATTTATTTCTCTCTTTATCTTGAACTCCACTTGAAATTTTGTTGTCTGACACTTGCATCTAATTCATTAGCAGTGATTTTGTGGTATCGCTTTACAGCTGACTTTGTTCTGACACATAAGATCAGAAAAGCCTGAGCCTAAATGCCTCAGTCATAAATTTTAACTGTCCTTCAATTTAAATGCTTCCTGAAGACTGTTCTCCATTCAGTGATTTGTAGATGCTGGGTTTTTTTCCCCTCTGTTATTACATTGCCCTCTAGAAATGCTGACAAAGATTGGCTGCACGAGTTCACCCTGTGTCAGCCTTTCATACTCTCCCAAGTTGAAATGTTTCTGTTGTCATTACCAAGAAAGATTCAACATATGTAGATGCATATTCTGCACACTATTATGCTTCCAGCAGCCAGATCATTTCTTTTATCGTGCTGTCAGCTTTTTTTTCAGCCACTAGAAAGTGCCAGCCTTTGCACATAAGATCCAACCCACCTTGTGTGACACAGAGGCTGCAGGAAATGCAGTTAATGGGGTGTTTGTAGGCACACACTGACCTGTGGACTCTCCATGGAGCAAGGAGAAGGGATCCCCTAACCATGAACACCTGTGTGTTCGTGGCTTCTGAGGATCAGCTACACTTGATAAAATATGTTGATTTATATGCTGTGTAAATTGCCCAGTTTCTTCAGTTGTTAAGATGCTTACATGCTACAGACAAAGAATAACTGAAAATAAACCAAACATCCCAATGAAACAGGTTTTCAAAGTTTATAACCACACGAGTAAAATCTTCCTCTCACATTTGTCTAGGATTGTGCTCTAAAGCACATGCTAATATATTTATGGAGAGCAAGAGGATAAGCAAAAAGTCAGTCTGAGCCTTCCCTGACCAACCAAGCACAGTGTATGAACAAGGAGTACAGTTGCTATGGTGGACCTATGTAGAAGATGGATTTGGGGCCAAAAAGCTGCTTCTGACTGAGTAATCTCATGGCAGAAACCTGATGTGCTCTGAATTATTGCTTGTTATCGTTATTATTCCTGGAGGAAACCAGGATCCAGGGTTAGACCACTGTGGATCTTCCTTAATTCACTGATACATAATACTTGAGTGGAAAGTGCAGTTCACAATGTTCTTTATTCTGATATGAGATTAATTTACATCAAGATAACAGCAAATTAAATGCAGGACAAAATAAATGAAACAATAACAAATTATGTTCTAAGATGATGAGATGGAGACAGGAGGAGACAAATAGAGACATGTATCAAATCCTGCATTCAGTTTTGTGCCCTTCACCACAAGAAAGACGCTGACGTGGTGGAGTATGGCCAGAAAAGGGCAAAGGAGAAAGGGTCCCAAGCACAAGTCTGATGAGGAGTGGCTGAGGGAGCTGGGATGGTTTTACCTGGAGAAAGGGAGGCTCAGGGGGGACCTTATTGCTCTACCCAACTATCTGAAAGGAGGCTGTAGCCAGGTGGATGTCACTTTCTTCTCCCAAGTAACAGGTGATGGGATAACTAGGAGGGTTTTCAAGTACGAGCAGCATGCTCAGGGAAGTGTGCAGACACAGCACTTGGGGACATGGTTCAGTGGTGGACTTGGCAGTCCCGGGTTAATGTTTGGACTCAATGATCTTAAGGTCTTTTTCAACCTAAATGATTCTATGTTCAGGAATTATGGGGGTTGTGGGGATATTTGAGACAGGGCTGTTTAGGCAATGAAAAGGTTCAGGAGATAGGAGCAAGAATAGAAAACAACAATATGGAGAGGAAGGATTAAGTGGCATGTGAGAGAATCAGAAATGGGACACAAGGAGAGCAACAGGAGCCTTTAACTTGGTTAAAAAAAATAATAGAAAGCAGGACAAGGAGAAGTAAGTGAAGAGAAATGCTGACTGAAGCCTGAACTCCTATATAGTAACACTTCCTTATGTGAAATATTTTTTCAGACTATAGAAGGCTGTGAAATGCAGAAATGGCCTTCCAGCTGACTAGTAGGAGTAGTGTTGATAAGAATATTATAACTATCTGTGATGTGGTAGCAGGCAAGAGCATCACTTATACTCAGTGACTATCTGGCACTATGAATAACGCAGATAAAGTAACAAAACAGGTCCTAGTGCCATAGTTAGCTCCTGCTGGCCCAGATACAGCAGACAACAAGAAAACAACAAATAGAACTAGGAGAATTGATCAGGAAAGGAGCAATCACAGCTACCTGTGTCCCAGGGACTCAAAAGCAAGTTCTGCTCACTTTATTTTCTTTCAGAAGAAGAGGTATAAATGGGCCTTTTTTTCCCTTATCCCTATTACTTCATAAGGAGTATCATCCCACCAGGTTAGCTCAGCATTTCCTACTCTTTCCTACTTTTCTCTGACCATCTGCAAATTATTGGCAATGATTTTATTTAACTTATTTTACCTAGTAAACATATAATTTCTGAGTCATAAATTAAAATAGCAGTAATTTTGACAACTCTGTAACAATAAAGCTGGCTTCCCAAGCAGGTTCTGCCCTGCCATCTCCAACAAAGAATTCTCTAACCATCAAGTTCCTATGGTGCTATAAGCTACACGAAATTCATTTCCTACAATGGGAAAATGGGAAAAAATGTTCCTTTAATTTCTGCAAGAATAGAAATTAATTACTCATTAGGTTATTCAGCCTCATACAAAAACTTCTAGGCTTGTATGTATGTGAGGTTTGAAACACTTATTTGCATAAAGCGAGTTCACGTAGGAATAGTATTGAATATTGACAAGTCTTATGTCATTCTACTTTTAATTTTAGAAAAAGGACTTTCTTTATAAAGAAAATTTTCTTTAATTTTTCCCTTTTCCCCCCAAAATGCTATAACTCGAATAATAGAGAAAAAAAATTAACCCCTTCAGATACCACAAACAAAATTCATCTACCCATGTTATTGTCCATGTTATTAAAAACAATGAACTAAAATCAGAGCAGTACTTTACAAGATGGAGATACTACTTCTGTTGTCACCTAATGTAGTGTTTAAACCAACTAATTTTTACCACAGCTTATCATATTCCCTCTGAACAAATGATCCCCATGCCTGAATTTACATTGAGGCACATTAACCTTAGACCTCATCTTACCTCAATAAACCTCATTTATTTCCTCCAAGAAGAGAAGGAACCTTTCAAGGACAGTTGGGCTTATAATGCCACTTTCCATTGTCAAGTTAGCCGCTCAAAAACTAGTTTTTCTAGGAACAATTAAATGCCTATTTGGCTTTTTGCAGTGATCTGGTATCATGCAAAACTCATGGAGAGCAATGGTTTTCTTTTGGAGAAGTGAATTAAGTAAGATTCTCCACTGATGTAAAGTGAGAGTTAAAATGTTGAGGTTTACCACTTTGTGGTAAACAAAATTTGTGGCCTTAATTTCCATTAAATATACTTTTTAATGACAAAAAGTCTGTAGATCCTAACTAACTGAATTTTCGCAGAGTTTTTATTAGCAGGAATCTGAAGCAACTAACTGCCTGTTTCACAAATTCAGAAACACAGGTATGCAATTTCCTGAGACATGAAGCTTTCAGGAAAGCTTCTTTGATATGATACAGTGTGATGGCTTTATACAAAATTTACACCAGCCTAGTTTCCTTATTTGTGAATTAAAGCAATCTGGTAAATTTGCAGGATATGTTGTGATGTAAATGGACACCCCAGCTAGGGATGATGTCGTGTGACATAGAGAGTTCTGGAATGAATGAAGAGGCATATATTTCATGTGGAGTAATGTGACACACTTGCAATGTGTCAGATTAGGAACTTTTCCAGAGAGTGATGCAGAAAACTCTGAAAGAAGTGAGATATGTGCAGGTTTATAGCTTCTTGAAAAAATATAATAAAGAAAATAAAGAGAGAAGAAAATGTCATCATCTGTCCCCTAGTACTCTGACCAAAGATTAGATGCTGAAATCAGTATCATGAATGTCCTAAGCTCCTTCTAGAGATAAGGGAAAGAAACAAATATCTACAGAGGGATTCAATCCATGGCTCTTCACAGCTTTGTATCAGCGAGGCTTCAGGTCTCAGCTGGGATCCCAACAACAATGTTTTCATGGTTTAAGAATATTCCAGTGATGTTGCTGAGGGACAAAGAAAACTGGTTGGTTCTAAAGGAGCACATACCCTTACCTGAGTAGAGACCATATAGTGTACTGTCTGGAGTACACGATAATAATCTTTGATTATTCGTCCAGAAATTTGGCGTTTCATCCACCCATCTGATATCTCCTTTAAAAAGGTCTCAAGGACTGGAAAAATCCTCTTGTTTCCTTATTCCTGTATCAGCTTATCCTGCCTGAGGTGGCTCAATTATACCTCTATTGCAGTAAGTGTTATTTATCCAAGAGGCAGGAAGCCCAGGATGTGTTCTTCATTAAACCAAACACAGACCTAGATTTTTTCCAAAGGCAGAAATTTAGCTCTATCAAAAACATTGTGTTTAGCTTTCTAAGCACAGAGATACTTCAAACTCACCTTTGTGAAGTTAAATCTACTTAATACAGGGTTTCCCTATTGCCTCCCTAAGCTCAAGAGGTAAATGAGGATATAACCTGAGGCACGCTGCAAACACCACAGGAGACAAACAATGCATCAAGTAAAGTGTAGGCAGAAGTAGTTTTTCCTATACATTAACTCCTCTTAATTTAACCTCAGTTGCAGGGTGTGTTGTCACCTTTCAAAGATTCAGGTAACCAGGGCTTAACCTACATTTCTGCTCATGCTTTTGTAATATGCACTGAAATACAAAGATGCCATCCCCCGTGTAAAATGAATAATCATCTGATTCATCCAGTACAATAGTTCCCTATTTAGTATCTTCATCAAAGGAAATTCCCATGGAAGTCAAGTGAAACTCTCCCAGATGAAGGACCTAATAAAAAGCTTACATCCCCAACTGTTCATAACTCATGATTTATGCACTGTTTTTACCAAACAATGCATTTCATGTATTCTTTGATCCAGTACTGCACACAATCTTATTCCAGTTATTTTAAAAGCAGATACAAGCAATTTTTTTGCAAAAAAACCTTGTCTGCCAAGAATTTGAAGAGGAAGGCACTCATTTTCTGAACTGTTTGACAGCAAATCAATTTGTTTTAAGTATCCCTGAAAGGCCGTGTGCACTCTGGTTTAAAGAGTGGGAAGGGGTGAAGTAGGGCTAAAAGGCAAAAGGTTGACTTTCATCAGACTGTGGTCTACATGAAAAAAATGTCCAGAGGTCTCAGGGTGACTCAGGACATGTCTGAGAATTGTCTTCTTGCACGTTAGACACCTGCTGTTTTAAACAAATCTTTGGGCTTCACACAAGGGTTCAGCTCAGCAGAAAGAAAATTAATGCACAAAGAAATGTATCCAGTTACTTGAAAGCAGTTTCTAACTATTTCTCTTTTTCCTTCAGCTTACATTTATAGTCATCGAAAGTCACTTGTTGTACATACTCATTTTTGTACAGCTTGCTTGAGGGTTCACAGGGACTTCATTATCCAAGGGTCACCAGGAAAACCTAAGACTTGCTGGGAAGTAGAGTATCTCACTGTTTTTCATCAATTTGGAAGAATTTTTCTCACTAGAAACACTATTCTATATCTTTGTACTCTTAAATATTTCCTTCATTCCTCTCAAGGATCTAGCTCTGCTTGTGGTTTTTCCCAGTGTTGGAGAAAAGTTGCTAGACTTTGGTATGAGTTGATCAGTCTCTCAATTTCAATGATCCTACCAAAGAGACAAGGATATATTTCCAAACTGGGTTCATCTAATATCAGACTGTGCCCTTTTGAGCTGAAGATGGATACAATAACAGCATGGATACCACTGATGGATACCACTGATGGATACTACAACAGCCTTTCTCTCAGTAGAGGGCATCAAAGAGGCTTCAAACTGTGACATGCAGCTTCACTTTTCCGGTGGTTTACTGGGTTTGGAGTATTGGTTGGTTGACTTGATGGTTGGGATTTTTTGAGATGATTGATTTTGGCTTTTTTTAAGTTAAAATTTAGAAAAATGAGCATTCATAGGATCTGATTTTTAAAAATTAGAGAAAAACCCCAAAATGTATTAGGGCCTCATGTTCCTCTTTTGAAAAGTTAAAAATGCTGGGAAAATTTGCTCTTTTGAATATCTTGCAATGTACTGTCTGTATAAAAAAATATATTATAACACATGCAAGCATATATTTCCTTTGATTCTTTTCAGACTTAAAAAGGGAACATCTTACATAACATATATATCTGCAGAAGTAGATTATCCTTTTTTTTTTTCATAGGCTGGAGGAGAGCTCCCTTCTCATCATAATTAACTACTGAAAAGTGGAACACTGGATGATTAAAAGCATTTCCTTTTTTTTTTTTTAATGAAATTACTTCTCCCTAGAGGCCAAACAGAATATGCTCTACATATACACATTTGTCTCTGGATCGTGCTTAGCTACATATGTATAGATTCCATATGATTGGTCTAGCCAGGAAGACCATTCAGAGCACTGGCACCTGGTAAAGGACAGCCTCAGAATTAAATGTGTGTCAAACCTCAATCTACTTATTATTTTTCTAAATTACATTGGTCAAGAATGTCCCCCTATTCCACAGTTTAGCATATTTTAAAATTCAAATCTCCTCACAACTTCCACTGTATTAGGAAAAGTTGATGACAATAAAGACAGGGCACTTTCTTAATAAAAATTCAAGTACATGAAGCTTGTCTTCCTTTTTAAAACAGGACAAAAACAGATGGAAACTATATAAATTATTTAACTCTTCAAAATAAGACATTCATAGACAGGTGATGACACTAATCTTTAGTCTTATTTTGTTAAAGGAAATCTCTTGCCTCATAGCAAATTAAATAACTTAGCAGTGTTATATTAGTTTCTGCTGCATTATTAAAGGTTTGTTCTGAGTAGAAGACTCAGACACTTAGATTTTTTTTGTTAGATATGTACCAAAAGGAGAATGAAAGACTGTATCCAAAGCAATTGGTTGTTCAAAAACAAGCATTTTTGTGCCATGTTTTCACATTTTCACTATTCCACATCCAGATTATTTCTGATACAAGTGGGTCTTTTTGTTCATCAGTTTATTGAAGGGAAATTGATTACTAATTGGAAGAATAGGGAAAATAATTATGTTGAAATAGTTCCCAAGGAGAGTAATTTTAAGACAGACATAATTCTCTTATTTTGTTTAACTTCAAGTACAGATAAATACTATGTTACCAAAGGTAATAAATGCAACTAACAACATACTATTAATAATTACTGCCTTCAGAAGCTAAAATAAACTCCACCAATGAACAAAATGTTAACAGTTATTGAGTCAATCTTTTGATAGGATTTTTTTTTTCAAAATTACATTAAATTACAATACCCCAAAAAATTTTAAAGAAAAATCCCTACAAAAAAATCTATCTAGACTTTATAATAAGTTTCTTGTCACCAATAATATGAAAAGATATCATCCAGTCCATATACAAAAGATTGTTATGAGTCAATTAATTGGAAGAGACAGTGACATGAAATATAAGAGAGGGTTTGAACTTACAGCTGACTTTCTTAGTAAGACTGTTCTCCCACTTTTCTCTGTAGACAAGGGACAGTGATACTGGTAATCATTGTAAAGTGCCCTTTCAATGTGCAGATCAAACACGCTGTACTACGTTTGGGGTGTCCCTTTTGGGTCAAATACCAATGACAATGGAAACACAGGACCCCAGCCATGTCACTAATGTTAATTTGTAGAGGTATTTGTAGAATAAGCATAAGACCCATCAGAATCTGACTCATTGTAACACTAAGCAATAAATTGCATAAGCATACTTCTTTCCTATAATTCATGTAAATGTTATTTTAGCAGGAATATATAAAATGCTCTTTAAAGATTTGAAAGAAGAACCCATTGAAATTCCTCTCAAGACACCAGTGGGAGTTTTATCCAGTCTTATCTGTTGCATCTTCATGAGAACATTTAAATAAAATGGCTGACTAGAATAACAAATTTATCCGAATACATTGACATTTCAAAAATGTGACCTATGCTAAAATCAAGACAGTGGTCATAGAACTGAGATGACATTAGGAATTATCTATTCTAATTGCCTTTCTTCTATAAATAAAGAGACAGAAGATGTGTTTAAAAACTATTCTTAATTAACACAAGTTAAATATCACCTCTTTTAAAGCTTGCTGACATTAAACAAAAATTCTGTTTGTTCTTCTTCTGCAGCAAATGAAAAATAAAATCATTTGCTGTGATCCAGTAAAGGAGATGAAGTGTAGGAAAAACCTAACAAATCTCTAGGAGATCTTTGAACTAGCAATTACAAAAAATGCACTAAACTCCTGGTAACTCTGGAAAGGAAACATATATTTAGAGTAACAGATGACTAACCAGTTACACTTGGAAAACCATCCCAACAGCTTTCCAGACCACAGCCAATAAACCAGAAAACAGAAGGATGATACTGAGCAAACCCTGGGAGCTTAATTAAAGTAAGTCATGAAGAATGGGGAAAAGCTGCTCTTTTCACAAAAAAAAAAAAACTGTGCCAGGTTTTGAGAGTGGATTTGAATGCCTGAGATGCTGACACTATGATTACAAACAGCTAATCAGTTACTGCCATCTACAGAGCTGATCTCACAGCTCCACATTGATTGTTTTGGAAGTTTCGTGTATTTAGTGTCACAGAAGTAGTCTGCAGGTCAGATCTTCTTCTGTCTAATACTAGAGGGGATCTTTTTCACTGAATTTAACAAATGCAGAAACGTGCCAAATTTATCACCTGTTAAGTTTGGCCCTGCACCAGAGAGTTAACCTGCCATATTACTATTATTTCTGTGCCTGAGGCCATTGAAGAAAGGTAAAAAGTACTTTTCACATTAATATATTGTATATTTTTTAATTTGATAGAGGACTAGCTGAAGATCAAAGACATTTTTTTCTTTCTTTTTTTCTTTCCCACAGTTTTTCTCCAGTCTTAACTATCTTTTCAAAATACTCTACACATCATATTTACTAACAACATGTTGTAAAAATATCCACACATGCACAGTGAAATTTGCTTGAAATTTTCGGAGACCCTGAAACAACAGTTCTGCTGATCAGGTTTTTGTGTCAGTAGTAGTGACAATAACACCATCATTATTACAGCTCACTATTGCACACAAGAATGCACTAAGAAGAGGGAGGGAAAAATAAGAGTAGTTTATTTTAAGAGTAAGAATTATTACAGATGGTATTAAAAAAATGGATAGTAAAACTGAAGGATAAAGGAGACAGCATAATCATTTTCATCTTCTCAAAGAGGTATATTCCAGTTTTTGTTAATGTGATTTCAAAAAATATTAAATGCCTGCAACATATTTCCCCAGATGCCTGTAGTATATTGAAATAAATGGCACAGAAATGTGACGATATTTGGAGAGGATCTGTTGGGTTTCAGCTCTGTTTCTGAGGAGAAAATGGACTTTTCTCCTCAGAAATGGTTCTGCAGAATTCTTTTTCTTTCAACTATGATCTCTAACTACAGACAGGTTGAGAAATATACCATAAAACAAAAGTAGATATTTGGTTAGGATACTGGACCTGATGTTGTTGGAAAATACTTTTAAGTGAATTTAAGTTGCAGAGCAAAGCGCTCTTGTATTTCTGCCTCTAGCCAAGAAAATGCATTTCAGACCAACAAAGGGACAGAAGCAATTGGGAGTTCTTGCAGTGGCTGCTGGACTACACAGAGGCACCTGACAGCACAGCAGAGCCCCACACATCACTGAGCTGAGGGGTGGAAGAGGCAGGGGGATGGAGGGATTCATTTCCCTTAAAGTCCAGCTGTAACTGCATTTCACAGAACACCTTGTGGTGGAAGTGACCTTAAAGATCACATTGTTCCTATCCTCCTGCCCCAGACAAGGACACTTTCCACTTGACTAGGCTGCTCAGAGCCTCATTCAACCTGACCTTGAACACTTCCATGGGTAGCCACTTCCAGGGATATTTGCACAACCAAACTTAACAGCAATATCATTTCTTGCTGAAATTGGTCACTATTTGCACAATAAAGAAAAACAGTATGAAAAATATGTGTACTAGCACCACCTAGTGATGTCTGCCAAATCATTGGTTCCTTGTCATTCAGAACTCGGAAGAAACCTCCCCAGCTGTATGAACGCCTGTACCAGCATGCCCACGAACACCACTCAATGGTCTTTGAGATGTCCTTGGATTTTGTATCTTAATCTAATTTTATACACTACAGGCTTGCATGTTTTCAACTAAGATCTTTCTTCGGAATACAGGCAAAAATATTTGAATTTACTGAAAGATATGTGATTGATCAGTACAACTTGAAGTGCTGTAGCACTGTACTATCTCAACATTTAGACGTGTTGGCTGTGAACCTCAGAGGATTTTGCCTAGAAGCCAGTTGTTGAAGCATTTATTCACAAGTAATTAATTAGTAAAAGGCTGATGATGACATTGAAAGATGTCTCAAGTTTATGAAGACCTTGAACATTCACGCTTACCAACAATAAAGTTTTGGACTTTGATTCACCAATTTTTTTTTGTTACAACAGCAGTTGTTTTATTTTCTGGAGCTACCTTAATTTATTTTTACCCAAAAGTGATATTACATTAAAAGAATATAAGGTACAATAAAAATACGTTAAATATTTAAACCCATTTTCTCATGAAAAAACAAAGGCATTGTATTCCACATTTCAGAAGCTTCAACAGGCATGATGCCAACAGAAGTAGGCATCTGCGTAGGTCGGGGCTGATACAACAAAGCAAACAGTGCAAGTAAAATTCTTCTGAGTACTTAGTGTTATATGTTCATGATTCCCTCAGCTAGCCCGAGGAGTAATGAAGAGCAAGGATGTATCCCACTGTTCACCCCACCCAGGTTTGTTCTGCTGTGAAACACAGGTTCTCTTTATTCAAAGAAATGAGCAGGAAAGGCAGGCAAATACTGAAGCTACCCTAACTTTTTGTCTCCTATGTAGTGAGCACTATTATTATTTCTGTTGTTATCATCATTGTGGTAGTTATTTTGTGGAATTTCACTTTTGTACCTTTGCCAAGGTAGCATATCTCCCCAAATACCTGCAAAACTTGGGAGGCAAGGTATCACTACATGTTTAATTATTTGCTCAGTATCTAGACACTTTTTGAAAACACAATAGTGGGATAAGTTGGACAAGGCCAGGCTAGATGAGGCTCTGACCAGCCTGGTCTAGTGGAAGGTGTCTCTGTATGTGGTATGATGGGATGGGAACTGGACAGAGTTTAAGGTCCCTTCCAACCCAAACCATGCTAGGATTCTATTTCTGCACCAGGGAGAAGATATTCAGCTAAGGATGGTACTAAATACCTACGTACAGTCTTTTTCAACAATGAAGAGGACAGCCTTTGGGATGTTTAACTTTTTTACCCATTTTTTCTTTAAAAGTAACTTGAAACCAGATGGTATCATAAAGATAAAAGAAGCTCCATTAAGAACCAGCAGAGATATCATTAGTATGCTAATGGCCAGATGTTTTCCTAAAGAAGAGATAAAAGAGATAAAAGATATAAAAGGTGTCAAGAGAATAAATAGATCCTTTATTTTTTAGTGTAGAATCCAACACAGAAATGACCAATAGGATACAGCAATGCAGTAAAGGAAGAAGTTTAAAAAGTCGTTTTAGAAGTCTTGGCAACATTGACTGGGGAATTGAAAAAAGGTCCTGTTAAAAGTTCCTTTAATAGTCTTACATAAACTAATGTCCCTGAGTGAAGAAGAGATGTTAGATAGATAATGACTTTTCACTATATAATTATGATCAAAAATTACACCCAATAAAACTTATTCAAGAAAGATAAAATGCCACAATACATATGTTCAATCAGTAGAAAACAAATCTGATCACAAATATCTTAAACCAGCTACCTAATTTATGAATAATGTTACAAGGAAACCTTTTTAGAAATAAATTCTTTAAGACACATACGCTTTTATTTTAGTTTAGGTATGTCAGAAAGCCTCAGTTATATCCATTTCTCCAGTCCTGAAATACTACCTGAGCTTCTTTGTTTTAAATTATTTTTATTCAGGTCTGGCCTTGAAAAAAATCTTTCTACTACACAAAAGAGTCTCTTATCCATTATTAAAGGCTTGGTCTGAGTAGAAGACTCAGGTTGTGGTAACTGTATCAAGCAGAAAATACCCAGAGGATGATTAGGTTAAATTCCATAGTATTATTACATTGTATGAACTGTAATAATGTATGAAAAGTCATGGGGATTTTCTTCTTTAGTAAGAAAGAAAGTCCTTGTTACCAAGCGTGTTCTGCCATGTAGCTGCCTGGCTTTGATTCTTTGATAGAGAGGGACAGAAGTCCAGATGTTTTATGTGTTCAGGTTGAACATTCAAAACTGAAATATTTGGTGTGCTTTGGAGAGCCTTAAGGAAAGTTTCTTTAAGACAGTCAAGGGAAACCACGTTGGTTGAGTACCTGGTCAAACTGCTCTGCTGTCCTTACTCTGCTTCTAGCCTGCAGAAATACTTCAGTAAGCATATATGGTTCAAGTTAGCTTTCTGGAAGCTAAAGAAAATGATACCAATTTCTTTTAGGAGTAATCTGAGATTCGCATGCAGAAAGTCCTGTATGAAAAGTGATCTTGCTAGATAGATGCAATTACTCAAATTAAGCTTGTCAATTAGATGCGAACACATCGATTTTTCACTTCAGCAAATAAACGGCTCTAATGTGAGTGTATTTGTGGTGTGGCATTAACAGTAGGAAAAAAAAAACGAAAGGAAGAAAAGGATTCGAGCCCCACTAATTGTGGAATTTAATGACTTAGGGTACTTTAGATGAGATGATGTTTGTGGGCCTCAGAGGACAAGAAAGGACATAGCCATATGGCTTGGGAAGAGAAAGAGGTTTAGCTGTGGTTTACCTGATTTGTAGCGTGCAATTTCTCTTTAAAGCAGGAGAGGGAACACTGAATTTTCCAGTCAAATTTTCATATGAGTTGCACATATCTGAAGCCTGGAAATTACTCTTGCCTCTTCAAAAGAGGACAGGCAACATAAGTTTTGTAGAAATCCAGACAACTACAAGAACAGAAATTGAAACCTGTTAACAAGTTTAGAAAGAGCCATGTAGTGAATTTTGAGGTCATATGATAAATTTATAAATGTGGGTCTATTAGGAAAATGTCAATCTGATATTAGTTTCTGCATCCCAGTTAAAGACTTCAAATTAATCAGATAATTGGACCAGGTGAAGTACATCTGAGAGTGCTGATGGAGCTGACCAGTATCATCTCAAAAAGGACAAAAAAGGAGGAGGTTGGAAACTAAGTCTTATTTTAGTCTCTGGGAAGGCTGTGAAGCAAAACCTGAAATCCGCATCCAAGTCTTTGGTAAAATTACTACAGTCATGATGGACTTACCAATGGCAAGTTGCACCTTCTGCAGTGAGACAACTGCAGTGAGCAAGGGTTTGCAGGTGATGTGAGACCAGTGGACATCGGTTACCTTGACTGTAACAAGGTTTTCCTCAGATTTTCCATACTAATATTTCATTTAGAAGTCTAAATCCAGTCAACATACTAAATGCGTTGAATACAAAGTGTGTAACCAAATAACTGGACTGGCAGGTTCAGTGAAATCCCACTGGTAGCTAGTTATGAATGACATTTCCTTGTGATCATTTCCTTGCTTTAATGTATTTTCCTGCAAGTAATGAATTGGAGATTGACATGAGTGTGCACAAACCAAATTCAAACCAAGGAGGAATGAACAACTTGCTGGGCAGAGAACAGGGCAGTTTTTTGAGGGATCTTTGAGTTTTTTTGAGGGATCTCAACTTGCTGGAGAAATAGAGTGCCAAACAACAACAAAGAGCACTAATTCTACCCAAACATAAACTATGTGATGGGGAATAAGCCCATCTAAAACAAAGTCTGGGGGTTGGCTTACTGGAAGGCAGCTTTGCAGAACATTAGATGTGGGTGCTCATGCTGAACGAGTGGAACACAAGCTGGCAGTGTATCTCTGCAGCAGTGAGGGCTTACCCACACACTGCTTTAAAATCATAGCTAGTACATGGAGGGAAATGGTTGTTTCCCCTCTTTGGCCCTTGTATGGACACATGGGAAGTGTAATGTCTGAGTTTAGACTCAGCAATGTGAGAAAGTCAGTGGCATGCTGGAGGGAATCCAGAGAAGCATCAACAAAGATGGCTGGGGACAAGAGAACATGATGTGTGAGGGCAGACTAAGGGAATAAGATTCATTGTGACCAGAGAGGAGAAGGCTGAAGGGGTTTTCTAGCCTGAATGCTCCTCCTCAGTTGCATGCAAGCCTTAACCTTCTGTGTTTTATTGACGCAGTCATCCAGAACTGTCTGGACACAATCCTATGCAATGTGTTCTAGGAACACCCTGCTGGATCAGGGAGGTTCGGCCAGATGACCCTACTGCAGTCCCTTTCCAACATTAACCCTTCTGTGATTCTGTGATTTGTAGATAGGCCCAGACACATTCCTGGGCTCCTCTTTGAACTGAACTCAAGCTCCAAACATTTTGCTCTCTGAAAAAACTGAGTAAGAGTTTCCTTACACCTTATCTGAATAGACCCTTAACTCCACTGATTCTTTATCACGTACAAGCGTTTCACTCCAACTTCCATTTTCTTTTCCACTTGCAGCCACATAAATTCTTTCATTTGCACCATATTCTTAGCATTCCTTTGTTTGCCTGTGGCCATCAGGATCCACTTAGTACATTATTTTTTTAAAATATGTTTTGTTTTTCTCTTCTGCTGCCCTGCAAATCTCCAGACACAGGAATTAGAAGAAAAACTCTGATTCCATCACTATGGGAATTATGAGTATGCAAGCATTTACTCAAAGTTTGGATGTTTGATTTTTTTTTTTTTTAATTTTAGCAGAAAGAAGATTAGAAAAGAAAAATCTCTCCAAAGCAAACACAAAAACAAACCATTGGGAATTAAAGCTGCAGTTATACAGCTAAATTTTCCCATTTCTGGGAGTCTTAAGTCTGCAAGGCTAATATGAAAATCATTCTTAAATCATGCTGCAAGGTTCAGTGTTGCAGAGGTCTAGTGGAAGTCTGCCATATTTTCTGAATCCCAGGAAGATGAAGAGCTGCAAGGGTAAAATAAAAATACATTGTCAGTTTATCCTGAGAATTCGGCATCACAGGGGACCAGCTGAAGAGTCCTTCAGTGTGGATTTCCTTCCCTCCTAGAATTTGAGAATGATAAATTTATGCTGAAAGAAATCAAATCTACTCCTCAGAAAAATGCTCCTAATAAATCTTAAGAAATCACAGACAGGGGAAGCTCAATAACATCTAGATTGTTGCAGGTTATTTGTCAATAAAGTATGAAAATTAGAACAGAATTAAGAAAACAGACTTCCTCTTTTACTTTCCTCACTAGTGGCAAAATTGATGACTAGTGCAAGTGAGAACAAATTTGGCCCAAGGAGAACTAATTAGAAACTCCTGCCAAAACACTCTGTTTCAGTCTGCTTGTGGATGCAAATCTCTCCTCTACAGTGCAGAATTTGATTGCACATTCCACACTGAGAACATCAACCAAAACCCATTCTGCAGGGAAAATGGTCCAGCAAAAATACCTTTTAGGTCAGACCTTTTCTTTATCTTCATTATGGAACTAGTGTTGGCTTCAATTTCTCATGTGGAAATGAGGAGTAAAATATTACTAAATGGAAATACAGTGTAATCAGTAAACAGTTTTTCTTCATCTTATTTTATTAATAAAATATAAACCACTTTTTAATGTTTGCTGCCTTTATAAAAACACCTCTTACCACAAAGACATATTATAGGTTAGTACAGAGGTAAGTATCTAGATAAGTGTTCAGGAAGTGCCTTTCTTATTAAGTAATTCTTCTATACCTTTTTAATAATGTAAGTCATATTGGTTTAAATAGAAAGAAGGAATAAAATATTTGGATTGAAAACACTTCTGTCTCTACCTGAAGCAGTAATTGCTGGAGACTGCTAGAAAGGAACTTCAGCCCAAACTGTTAATTTTTTACTGATTCATTTCTTATGAGAATTTATCCTTTTCAGTCCTTTGCTATGGCACTTGTATACTTGAGGCACTTGCAAATTTGTGGCACTTGCATGGAGAAAAACACACCCAGCTAGTTACTTTGAATTAAAACACCCATTCAACAAGGAAGCGTGTAAAAGCATTTGGCTAAATTAGCAAGTACTGCAGTGTCTCTACAGTGTGAGGGAAGATATATCCTAACCTACAAAGCATTTCAATCAACAGAGGTCTTTCTATCAACTTAAGCCACTTTAGAAATGTCTAGTGGTTCATTAAGTCTACATCAGGGTAACAATGAGCTATTCTCACTTCTAAATCTTCCTTGGTTTTACAGGACTTAGGCATATGTTTAAACTTAAGCAAAACCTTAAGTGGCTTCAAGATAGGGAAGTTGAATTGTGAACCTTTAATGAAGGGAGAAGCTAACAGATTAGTATGGGTACAATTTCTGCATGGAGAATTAATTCTCTGATTATATGGATATCTAAAATACTGACATAAAGTGATACAAAACAAATCCCAGTTTGGAAGGAGCTCTTATTGTGTTTTGTCTTCCTGTGTTTATTTTTTATAAATTAAAAGTTCTTTTGGAAAGATCTTCTGATTCCCACTGATTCTCAGACTCTTCCTAGTCCAGGTGCATCATGACATCCTACAGCTTTTGGTTCATTATAACCATATTTTTTAAATTCCTTTTGCAGACCGACAACCCTGTACTTATTGGCAAACTAAACCACTGATTGTGATGGCAGTGCCTGTTATCTTTAGTAATGAATAGTTTCAGCTGAAAGCCCACATGGTAATAAATCATATTTGATACAATAGCTTCAGTATATCAATGAGTTATTTAAAAAAATGCCATATGCTTGTTATTTGGGGTTTTTTAAGGAGTTAATAAATTTTTTGAAGCCTTCCAAAATGCATTACAAAAATGTTTCAAACCTTCTCCTCTCTTTGCTGTTACTAAACAAAGAAATGACACTGCATTATTTACACTCCCCTTGCATTTCTTTGCTTTCTGGATCATCTGTTGCAGTGAAGGCTGCAAGCACTTTTCTGAGATGAGCAGGATGACCACCAAAATTCATCAGCAGATTAATGTTGAAGCCAAGATGACATGAGGCTTACACCATTCCAGGAGATTTTGATGGCATAAAATGAGTCTTACCTTTTGTGCAATGCAGAAACATCATCAACTTTGTCTTATTCAGCTCAATAGTATGGAAAAGCTTTAAAGAGCAGCTGTAATCTCCACCTGAACACCAATGTTTTATAGAGAGGCTGTACCATTTCATCCAGACATTGTAAGAAATATGTTTATTTATAATTTCAGTTATGTAAATAACAATGAAACTACCTAAAATATGTCTCCATATTTCATTTGGAATTAAACAGAACAATTATCAAAATTATTTGCCTGTATTTTAGAAAGTAGTCCAGCAACAATTTACACTGTATAAATATTCACAAAGCTTTAAATTTTCTGTTTTCTGATTTTGAGATATGGACATTTAAAGAAGGTTGTGTTAGTCAGCCCAGCAAATGAATTTTTTTCCTAAAATTTAGAAGCAGGGAAGAACAGTAAACACAATATTGAATTCAGTATTTAAAGGTTACTTTTGTCTATCTCCACACTTTTGCTTCAAAATACCAAGGCAAACTAACTGTCACACAATCCTGGGGAGTTAGTAATTGGAATGCAGGATATAAAAGATAGAAACATTGCCTGAAATAAATCTTTTTAACTTCACTGATTTCAGATTGACTGAGCTAATTTATAATAGGTGCAGCTCTCCCCAGAGATATAGACAAAGGTAAACAAAGGTAAATACAGTCTTCTCACTGGAACTCAGGCAAATTAAAGTTCTTCTACTTATCTACTCATCCACTCTTAACAGAAGATTTTCCTCATTTTTTTCACTATATATTCATGTAACTTTTTCCTGAATATAAATAATCAAAGTCATGGTATCAAATTTGCAGTAGAAAGAAACTGCTAGATAATGCAGAACAAGATTGACTGTAATGACTGATTAGGTTCAAATTTTTGTTTTGATTTGTTTTATCAAAAGTTCAGTCATAGGTGAATGCATTCAAAGGGTCCCATAGCATTTTATTTATTTGGGATAACGAACCTAAAGAATGGCATCACAGTTGAGGGTCAGACCTGTGGGTGTAGTGATATGGTCTGACACTACTGCAGCTGCCATTGTCATTTCAATGTGTGTTGGGCTGGCACTTTAGGAAAGGGTAAAAATTTTAAGGAAACTGAAAAATGGCAAAATAGAACCAACACCCACAGCAAGCAGTGGTTCCTCAGAGAACCTCATCATTCCGTGGTGATTCAGTGTCCAAAGGATAGGAATCCAGGCACACTCAGAAGTGCTGGTAGTGCCATTGCCACAAATGTCAAAGTAACCCTGAGTCATAAAGAGGATGTCCCCAAGGAGTACCAATTCACCAAGTGTGATTATCATGTGTAATCCACTGGAGAAGTATTGAGTTCAACACAAAACACATCACTCATGGTTATTTTAATTTAAAAGTGCACAGCGAGGAAAAGTGGTACCACTGACCTTGATTTGCATAATATACACTTGTTAGGGCAGAACTGTCAATATGGCCAGGTCCAGAAGCAGCAGATTGCCCCTGTTCTGAGTTCAGCAGTCATTTGTCAGTAAATCTGGAAGTCTGCTGCCCAGGTCATCCCTGCTGCTATCTCAGGGCTGCAGTTCCTACCAAAGAAGACACGAGAGACATGGGCTCAATTTCCTGAGGAGACAGAGATTGAAGCTGCATTTCTTCAGGTGAATGCCCTGGTCACTTGACTAACAAGCTTGCAGTGGAAGAGTGAGGTGGAAGGGAGCTCTAGATGCTTTCAGAGGAAGTGGGAAGCTGTTGAGGAAGGAACACAAAAGTCCTAAGTCAGAGATCCAATGAGGTGAAGCAGAAAATAAGAGAAATCCTGGATTTTGCTCTGCACTCATTTAGTTGCACACTTTGCATTTAATTGTGGTGCAGTAAGATGTCCAATAGTAGGAATAGAAATCAAACCCATCAGACAGAGTCAAATGTGTTCTATTTTTCTTACTTCAGAATTTTACTATCCTGAAGATATTAAGCACTTTGTGAGAGAGGATTTGTGGTGGTTTTTCCCTTTTTAAATTTATTTTCCATAAGCAGGAACTGGATAGTTCTGAAAACATATTCTATAAAGTGGAAATGTTAAAGGCCATGGTCTGACTGATCAACCTTGTGAGTAGGGGTGAACCCTCAAGTAAACCTTACTTGAGGGTTCACCCCTACTCACATTATAATCACAGAGCACGGGAATTACTATTGGAAAAGTTTATTATTGTAGAAGGTAATGAAACTATAAACCTGAAAGCTGTTTGCTAAGATTCCTGGACAGTCAAGTGACAGTCACTCTGACAAAACAAATAGGCCAAACCTTTGTCTTTTGGGTTATATATCTGATTATGCTATAGGTATTTAAAAACCTGAATCTATTGGTTATAAAACTGCAAAATTTACTTTAATTTTTAATGAAAAATCTTAATGAGAAATTGTGTCTACTTCCTATTGAATTTATATGCAATTTTAAAAGTCTTTCTTCCTGCAGAACACTATTGCAGCTTATTTCAAATAAAAATGTCCTTGACTGGAATATTAGATTTTCACTTACACTAAGTTACAACTGGTGTGTTCCTTCTGCTAAAATCATCATTTACAAAGAAAAGGAAGCAGTCTACTTTTCATTCTTCTAAGTTTCTAAGACTTTTATTTGCTTCATTGAAGGTACAGCTGATTCAGGAAGAGATGCTTCTGCAGGAGTTCAGAGAGCAGAGTCCTTATTTTGGATGTGTCAAGCTTTTCTTCCAGAGCCCTTGGCATCTGTAACCATTTACCAGAGATCTTTTTACAGAATGAAGGTGTAACTGTTGGCAGAAAGAAAAACACAAAAAGGAGATAAGTTTATTATGAAATTAGGTAATAGAGTACAGACATTCACTGTTGGAAAACAGCGCTTCAAGAACACATTTCAAGACTTATGGGCTGATAAGTCATCTGTTTCTTGCAAGATTATTACTTAGTTCTGTTTTCAAGGTTTGTATCACCTTTCTCTGTCCATTCCTGCAGTTGCTATACCAGGACATTTAGTGGGTTGTGTTCCAGCAACAGCAGTCCAGACAGAGAGAAGAAAACTTGGAACAGTCCTGCAGTTTTCAGCTCAGGCTGTTTCTAGTTGGGGTGATTTTTGCACTTCACAAAGATATCCCACAAGTCACAAGCCCTCAGGGACCCAATTCGTTTAAGAAACTGAGTAAGGCTTCAATCTAAGATGCTGTCACACACATGAAGGATCTTCTTAATTTCACCTTCAAAACCACTTCCACTCAAGTTCAGACCAGGTCAGAGGGGAGGAAAGAATCTTATATTTTTGTTTTGACTTCATTTGCCCTCCCTGACTCTGTCCTGACAATACAATCAGGCTTTCAGCAAGGTCTCAGTTCCATTTCACTGAAGAAGTCAAGGACTAAAAACAAAGAGCAGACTAACTTTTCCCCTTCAGTTGTCTTTTCCATATCTGTGCTGTAATACAACAACCAGGAAAAATAAGATCTGCCACCCTCATTGTCATCTTTCTATGAAAAAAACAAATAATCTTATTTTCCTGTTTTGGAGTATCAAATTAACTTCAGAGTAGGGTAAGACAAACTTTTGGAAACTACTTTCCTAACAGTACTTCTGATATCACAAACTATGTAAAAATATATTATTGTGAAAATAATATATGTGTTATTAAAGTACAGTGTAAATATATAACATGGAACAGGTAGGCCATGATTTGAGGTGTTCTGTGAAGCTAATCAGCTTCATAGAACATAGCATAATAGTCAGTTGTAAAAGTGAGTTGGGAAGAGAAGAAAGGAAAATCTTCCATCTTCAGCAGTCATCAAGGACAATAAATGTCTATAAATCTTTCAAACTTGTAAAAACAGTCATCTACTATTCTAGTCATTAACCAGATAAAACATTTTCACTGAAACTTATGTCCAGCTTCGTTTCCTCTAGACATTTATTGTGTCTTCACAACATAGTAAGTATGTACATTGTAAATACATTAAACTAAGTTATATTAAACTAAATAAAATAAACCTAAGCTTATTTGATAGGCTTTATCAGCACTGCAGGTGATATTCACAGACCTGTTCCCATCCCATGTTCAGTCATGTAACAGAATGATTCCATATAAGTACTGACTCATTTTTTAAGGGAAATATGAAACATTTGAGTCAATATATTTTTTAAATGTCCACAGGTACTCTGGAAACATGTTTAACAAGGCAAAGCCTGATGGTTTATTTTCTTAGAGTCTCAGCATTTCATGATGCAGTTATCTTACTTCGAGGAATAAAGTAGGAAAAGACAGACAGACTGGGGACTATTTAATGGCTATGACGATGCATGCAAATGGCATGGCAACATCTGAGTGGTCAGTGCATAGATCTTTCTCAGCTGATCCTTTTTCTGTTATCTCTTCCACACTGCAGGGCTGCTTATGTTGTAGTTACAAAGTACACACACAGATCTTGAAGAGCTGCAAACATCAGGTGCAGCAAACATCAGGCGCCTTGCAGCCTCGGTTTCAGTTTTG
Organism: Setophaga petechia; assembly: GCA_024362935.1. Lineage (NCBI taxonomy): Eukaryota > Metazoa > Chordata > Aves > Passeriformes > Parulidae > Setophaga > Setophaga petechia. The sequence continues at coordinate 2,369,429 of JANCRA010000074.1, read as the reverse complement.
TGAGTAATTCCCAACAAAAGCCTCTAGAAACATCCTGAGGGTTAACCTTTAATGAAAAATTCCCTAACACTCATAAAAGAATTAGAGGGGATGTAATAAGCAGAGAATGAGCATGTCAGGAAGCCTTAAGATTATACAGGAAGGTGACCTTCTCAGATGTGTATTTCTGCACAGTGAAGCCCCCCCTGAATGTCATGACTACTTCTTTAGGCTTTTAATCCCTTGTTTTCATGTGTAGCCTTACCACAAAAACTTATTAGTGCTCAACCATGTGTTCAGGAATATTTTAGCTATTCTGAAAGCATGACAGTTACATAAGCAGCTAACATGAAAATGTGTTTGACAGCCATGTTCTTCTGTTCAACTCCTTTCTGCTATTTTAACCCTACTGGATTTTCAATTAGATTCCCAAGCTAAGGATTGAGGAAGTCAATGGAAAGAAAAGGGGAAAAAGTTAAAACTCAAACTTGGTAATAAAGGTCAAAATAATAATTAATTTTTTCTCATCATAAAAGAGCATTTAATAGATCTTAGATTTTAAATTTTTACACAAGTATAATTAGGGTGTAAAAAACACTAGCATGAAATGGATTCTTTGCTGTTACAGCAACTTTGGTGTAAACCTTTGGTAAAGAGATTGAAGAAACAACAGTAATCATGATACACTTGGAAGCTGTTGTGGTGTTTATTTCTTCCTTGATGAACAGCTGCTATAGCACTTTGCACCATTAAAATCATTTAGTTAGTCTCTAAAATGTGGAAGGCAATTTATGAAGGGAATTAATTGCTTCTCTAAAAGCTTTAATGATTTTTTTTCTTCTTTTCTATTTCAGAAATACTTTCACCAGCTATACATTGAAGAGTCATTCTTACAGTGTCAAAATTATACATTGACAAGGACATGTCACTAAAATGTTGCTTATACAGTAGGATGAACTTCACTGCAATCGTTCAAATTCCTGTTTAAATTGTGCCTCTCTCTGCAAGCAGGAGAGTAATCAAGGCAGGAGGTTGAGGGAGAAATCCAGCCCTGCCATATGGTTGAAGGAATGTACCTTTCTGAAGAGAAAGGACAGGATGGTCAGCATAACTTTTGCTATGAGATGAACCCCTGAACAATTCATTAGCTGTGTACTGTGTGTTGATAGATATCACAAAATCTTATATCCTTAGATATACCTTAGACTAAATATGCTAGGGTGTGCTTTTCTGGATCAAATGGAATCACAGCTCTGACCAGCTTTATTTTAGCAGAAACTTCTGTCTCATGCTTGAAAGAGTGTAATGATAAACACTCCTTTCATTTAGCACAGTTCTTGGCAAGTTCACAGCAGTCCTCAAGGTCTTTTTTTTAATTATCTGAGCTGCAGCTAACATTTCCCAAGGAACTAAACTGGAAGAAACACCTGACAAGACAACAAAAACACAGATAAATGAAAGTTCATATTTGGTTCCATAGTTATTTTTATTAAAATAATGTAGAATCTTGTTTTAACTTTAGGTATTATGTCTTTCTTGTGAAATATATTGATCAAATGTATGTCCTGTTCCTGAATGCTTTAGAGATACACACTAAAAATATTCATGGTGGATGCAGGAAGAATGACATTTTTGAAGAAAATTATTCAGTCACTGGTAGAGTAAATAGTGTCCTTCAAATGCCACTGGTATGACTGCAAAGTAGTCAGGGATTTTGTTGATGTGCAATCAAATAAATCAAATAAATTCCTTTACAAAATTCAACATAAGCAAATAATTAACTCTGTAGTGCCACTCAGCCAAGAATGATAGAAACCATAAATACTGCTTTCCTTTTATTTTTTAAAGAACCAATAAATTAAAGGCAAGAAATAGCATTATGGGGAAAATAATAGATCAATTCAAAATTGAACAGCAAATTAGATTAACAGGAAGAAGTCTATGAAGGGATCTCTGCAAGGACAGGTCCACTGTCCACCATTAGACTGCAGACTGTAGTTGAGAGTCCTCAAACCTTTTGCAAGAAAATCTATGGGCTATATGTAAATTTCTCTATATTCTTAGTGATCTGACTAGTTGATTGGTAATAATCGCTGTAAAATGTTCAACTCAACACAGAACCCCGCATCCAGGTGTCATTTCTTTCAATAAATCCCTTACTACAGCACCTATGTGAGTTTTCTTTCAGGAAGGCTGCATTGAAGGGAAGTAGACCCATGGTTGCCTCCCCTAACTCTGAGCTCAGCCTGATACTTATGAACACTCAATAAGTCAGGTGACTAAAAGCTATTGGTGGCTTTTTTTGGACCCAGTAAATTTTTGGTGCTTCCCACATTTTCTGTACCTAATAAGCTATCCCCTTTAGTCCCCCATGATCTTGTCATTAAACTATCTAGACACAGCAATTAAATATTTATTTGGAAATACTGTTCTTCCTCTAATTGGTGTTATTTCATCATTTTCTTGGTTTGCTTCCTATTTACCCCAGTGTTCCTTTTCTTCTTCTGAACAGACATATACAGGGATTTCTAGCCTGGTAAATTTGGTCATTAGCTTTGGTCTATTGCTGGAGTTGCATCCATGCATTCTCTCAGAGGTTGTCAGGTTGCAGTCCCTGCAGCTGTATCAGCTAATTCATCCCCTTTACTAATTTCTTAGTGCCCTTGACATGACCTGGGCATGACAATGATTTCTTTAGATATTTAAGTTATCTATTTCTTTTCCATTTAATACTTTCTTGCCTTATGATGTGAAAAATACTTATTCTTTCCATAACATTTTAATTGGATGACATATCCCAAGGCCCTACAGCACCAAAATTGTCTGCTAAGAATCAAAAATGTGGTAGGTATACTTACAAGAGTTGGGAGTGAAGTATTAAATTCAAAAGGTATAGTTAAAAGAGCTAGGAGTGAAGAATTAAAATCTAGTGGAAAATTCTTTTAAATTTAACTCAGCAGAACAATTCTGGGCTTATACTATATTTTCCATAGAGTTTTCATGTACTATTTTGCAATTGGTCCCCTACAGTTAAATATGTGTCCAGAATTTCACATACTTCACACACTAACTAAAACAAAACCTCTTAATCTGACAAGACAAAAACTTGTATTCATCAATACAGTTACACTGAAAAAGAGAGAGATGCAAACCAATACTCAGCTTACTCTTTAAGAGATGCAAACATAGCTGCTGGGATGCATAAGATACCCCCAAATTTCCACTATCATCAATAGAGATATCAGAACAGTCTTGGAATCAAGAGAGTTGAACGGTAGCAAGTATATGACTACTTCTTATCTATAGGCACTTAAATAATGTAGAACACTTAGTCAGGTGAAATACTTTTAGAGTGTCTAGGATGCTCCAACAGCCTGCCAAGTACGGTGTTGACTTCTGGAAGACCCGTATTCCTTCTGATGTGGCAGCTGGATAGCAAATAAGAAGTCACAGAGTGTCTGTAGGGTAACTGACCCCTGTGTTTAGGCAACTGAGTCCTACTCTGGATTTCCCCTTTTGGGAGCTGGATTGCTCTTAAATCTCAGCTGATTGCATTAACAGGTAGGAGTCTGGTTGTGAGTTGAATGACACATCTGAGGTGTTTGCTGGAGTGGAATCAGCAGCTCTCAAAGTCGAAGAGCAAGCTAATGAAAAAAACCTTCCTTGATTTTCTTCTCCTTATGTTTCTTTCCACCTTCAGCAGGACAAGGGTGTCCATTTAACAAATTCAAATTTCCAGAGTTACAAGCAAAGCTATATAATCAGTACAGGAGAATTATTTCATCACAATTACATGCTGTGCAGCCATTTGTAAAAGTGTAAAGTCAGCTTAAAGGAGGGAAATTGATATGTCACCATCTATTGATAGAGGTTCTAAAAGAAAGCAAAGGACAAAAGTCAGATTTATGTAAATGCTACTGTTATCATTCCAGCTAAAAAGTGAAACTGGCACAGCTCTATTTCTTTATACAGGACAAAATACTCACATCCCATATGCAATTGAGAGAAATCCAGTTTAGGAATGAAAAAAAAATTACAATTTCAGTAAGAATATATGTTGATTATTTGATTAATGCAATTTAGAAATTGACAGAACAATACATAAAACTGATAATTTCTGGGTATGTCAGTCAATCAAAGCAATTAGATTCCAGATTATCCTTTTTGTTAATTTCTTCACTGATGTAATGATGTGCCTGTGCCTCCCAACTGATTTTCAGTTCGTCTCTCTGGGTTCCTTTGACTTCCTTTGTAACCTTGAAGAGCATATTTCTTTCTAAGCAGTCCAGTGAAGCCAAGAGAAATAAATGGCAATGTTAATGGTATACACAACATAACTTTGTCTATAATAAATGTGTATGGCATTAGTGTGCAATTCCTTTCAGCACAGGACCCTGGAAACATTTTTCTCCAGAGAGGTGAAACTCACCCCAGTATGGAACAGCAGAAAAAGGTGTGAAAGTCACTTCAGTAACTACTTCATGACACTCACTTTCTTTCTTAGTCTTGCATGCCAAGCATTTGCATTTTCTTTTCTGTTTGAAACATGAGAGGCATGAACAACAGATACTAAAACTTCAGCACATTTGTCTGTTAATTTAATGTAAAGCTGCCTAGAGGAAAATGGGTAATCTAGTTCTCTTCCACCCAATCTTATGGCAAGAAAAACTATAATGTTATTCTAAGCAGATGTTTGCCTAAATCATTCTTTAAATGATGTAGATTTTGCTACTTTTATTGACATTCCTAGGCTGGTCTACCAGAAATGTTTTCCTAATGCCCATTTGAAATCGCTCCTGCTGAGTATTAAGGCTGTTCTTGTCTTGGATGACAATGAGGAATACAGTTATTAAACATGAGAATGTCATTACAAAGCTTGAAGGAACTGTAAATGTTTTGGAACCCAGAGAACAATTGACTAATTGCTATTTTGCATTTTTTTCTAAAAATGGTTGTTATGTCTGCCTGCAGTTGTTCTTTTCCTGAATTAAATTCCACGTATTTCCATATTTCCTCATTTTTCAAGATGTCTGATCATGTTCTGTACTCCTGTGAGATGGCACACATCTTTTTTGAGGCTGAAGTGCCTCAAGCTCCAAGTTCAAGAGCTTAGTATTATCGAGTAGAGAACAAGAAATAATTATGTGTATCTAAACATAGATACACTCTTACTTAATGCAATGCATGTCAATTATTTCAAATTCAGATACACTGTAGAAGGTACCTTTCTCTAAAACTGATGTCTAAACAGTGGTCCTTTTCTTTATTCTGTTCCATTAAAAATTTCTACCTTAAAATTTACAATTCTTCTTGTAAATTCTTATAAAACAAATAAACGTATTTTCTTTTATGTTATCCACATTGTAAAAAAAACCTGAAGTGAAAAAAGTCCCTCAGAAACCAGATGACATTCTAGCCCAGTATTTTCAACCACTTTTACCCATTTACCTTAGTAGTTAAATCTCTGCCCTGTTGCTCTACCTCACTGCTCTGGATAGTTCAGATTCTTTCTATGTATAAGTCTTGATTTGCCATTGCTGCTTAATCTGAGACAGTCATTATCTGCTTGCAGTCCATCAGAAGCTGACACAGAGGATGACAAAACTCTTCAATAAAATCCAAAAAGTAATTCTTCCATGTGCAGGCAATAAATATTCTTAACAGCTATTAGATTTATTTGGATCAAGGAATAAAATAAAAAGTCAGTTTCAAATATTTTTAACTACTGTAATTAACACTTGCCCTTCATATAAATATGATATAGATGTACTGGTCATAAGCTGGAATTTATACAGGCTGAAGTAACACAACTCATAATCACTAAAAGTGAGATTTATAAAAGTTTTGCACAAGTGCTGCTGAGTATGTGGCATTAATTTTTCCAGGAACATTTCAAATGTCCTTTTAAAAGCCAACCAAAGGTTGTCTTGATATGTCCATTTAATTAGAAGCTGAAAAATGTGATCCTCACGCTGTTGTCAGGAGCATACTGCATGCAGGGATTGAAATACATTTGATTGGCTCCTCAATGTGTAGCTGCACTTCAAGCAACAATTCTGGAGCACAGATAATTGGTGCCCTGCAGCCTTCCCCACTGAAAATCAATTGAATTTCCATTATGTTTCAATTGTCTTGCAGTGGGAAACCTACAGGGTTTCATTGGCTGGTGTTTTTTTTTTATTATTACCTTCCACACTAGAAAATAAAAGTTTTTAATGCTTTTTCCTAGGTAAACTACTAGCAATACAAGAAAGTAATCAATTCAAACAATCTGCTCTGCATGAAACTCCCTTCCCAAAAGGGCAAGTAATCTTCTGTATTGTACTGATTTTCTCATACTTCCAAGCCTTGCCTCAGTCACCATGGTCTGCAGATATTTTTGCAGGGTATTCTTCATGTAGTACTTCATGTGGAAATAAAAAGGAAATCTGCAAACTGTTGGTTGAGATGCAGAAATGCAAACTGAGCTCTGAGTGAGAGCCCAAGACAAGAGGCCGTGAACTGCCAACCTTTGGGATAATAGAGGGCATGAAGATGGGTGCCAGCCAAGGGAAGAAATGCTGAAAGACACAGCAGGAGCAGGGAACTGCTGACATTTTGCTGAACAAAGGAGATGAAGATAAGTGACTCCAGCGAAGTGGATGAGCAGTGGAAAGGGAGGGCAGGAGCAGAAGGACTGAGGAGGAAGAGTGAAACAGGGTAGATGGTGAGGGGGACCTTTGTTGGGGGTCCCTCCTTGGAGCCACCAGCTTGAGCTGTTTTTATGTTACTGCTCTGTGAATAGATGGCTTTATGGAATGAGACATCAAAGACCCTGACATGGCAAATCTGGGGTTGAACTAGTCAGGAAACCAGTGTGGGTGTGAGTGTGAGCAGGGGATGTGGGGGAAGGCAAACAGAGACCTGTTGGGTCACTGGAGCCGCTGCTGTGAAGGGGCTTCAGTCCCAGCAGTGACAGTCCCTGGAGCTGGCAGTGCCACTGCCACAGCCTGTCAATGGTCAGACCAGGAAGTTTCCTTAACAAAATAACAGAACAAGCTTCTCAGTTACTCCTTTGTATAGCCAAAACCTGTGCCATATAAAATTGAATGCAGGCCAGACTAAAGCAAGAGCTTGTTATCATCACTTTGTATTTTATTTACAGCAGCTGCTTTCACCTTATTAGATTGCAAAAGACATGACATCTGTATTGACTTCTCACTCTTCTTCAACACAAAATGGCCAGCACTGAAGAAAACTCTTACAGTCATCCAAAGAAAGTTGGACGATTGTACTTCTGTGTAATCAAACACAGCTTTACTAAGGAAAAGTATCCATCCATGGTCTTTCTTATTTTACTGACAGCCTTCATAAACAAAGCCCAATGATATTTAACTATCTGGTCAGAACAAACATAGATGGCATTTGGGAAATAAAAGAGCAAAGGAAAAAATAGTGCTTTATTAGATCAAACCAATTGGAAAAGAATGTTCTTAAAATGGAGGACTGTGTTATTAACAGCAGTCTCCCATGCCTTATTCTGATATTGTTATGTGACTTCAGAAAACTCAGGGGAAAGGCAAGCATTATTTTAACCCTCTATCAGGTAACAGAATAAAAGATTTCTGGAGAGAGAAAAAATGGTGAATGATCTTGAAATCAATGTTCCAACAAGTAGTCTAACATCACTTTACAGTATAAAGAGACATCATCTGTGGCTCTGAAAACTTGACTTAACATTTTCAAGTTATATTTTGAATGCATTCTTCCTCTGTAGTGCTGAAGAGTTAGATCAAACACTTGCTTCCATAAACTTCTTATGTGTGCCAAATTCCTAATTTAATTCACAAAGTATAACCAATGTCTTACTAATGGATGTTACATTAATATAGCTATAGAAACAACATTACATTAATTAAAACTTTGTAAATGCTGTAATTAAGATATTCAGTGACAGCTGCCTTTCCTGTCCCTTAGCTTCGCCCAGAAGTCTCTCAGCACTACTTATTTTGGAATCGGCAGCTGCATGGATGCAGGAAAAGCCATCTGTTGGTATTTTTTAAATGTTAACTGAGAAACGTTCCAAACAATTTCTTCTAATACTTTAAAAAAAAATTAATTATTTCTTTTAAAATTGTGTTTGATTTTGGCAGGAATTATGTCATTAGCACTTAAAAATAAATGCATATTTGACTACCTATCTGACTGATACATTCTATCATCATAGGTTCAGAACAATACCTTTGCCTTACCTGCATAGGTAAAGCACTTCAAGGTTTTATCCCTGGTCATATTTGAAAAGCTGTATTATCCAGAAAGATACTACCATCTACAAAAGGTCTATAAAGTCATTCTGTGGATACTTGTTCTTCTTCACTATCAAATCAAGGGGTTTTTTCCCCTCACATTTGGAATTTCAATGGGTGCAACAGAGATAATTTTGATACCAGTCCATGTGACCCTTCTTTCTCTTCTGTAACTTTAGTATCTGCTAAAGCAGGCTGCCCTTCACATATAGGAAATTCAGAATGCTACCAAAACTCCTCCATATTAAACTATTTGCTTTCATATTTTAATTTCTTACTTATCTCAATGGACTCTGAATCTTGCTTGTCAGCACAGCTGATTTACCCCCTCTTCCCCTAATCTAGCATTCCTACTCTGTTAATTTAATCTCACAATATGAAGCCATTTCCTTGTGAATAACATTTCTCCCTCTTTGGTGTTTACATCCTCCAAACAATCTGTTGCTGTTATCAGACCTGAAGGAATAATGAATTCAGTGAATTACACATTTTTTCTCTATGTCAGCAAGCAGATGGTATAATTCTCAAACTCATTCATCATTTAAAATTATATTGGAAGAGCTTTCAGTTTTGCTGCGTGGGAGCTACAGGAGTGACAGACATGCTGTACATCCATATTACCAGCTAAGTTAACTCCATGGTTTACTCCCATGTCCCAGTTCCCCAGTCACCAACATTACAAAAACATTCATTTACTACTGAAATCTTTGGTAGCATAAACTTACTCTACCCTGAGAAGAATCAGCATAACACCATGATAATTTATTTCAAGCACAATTTGCAGAAGTCAATAAGAATAAAGTAGCATCAGGTCTGATTTCCTACACCCACTACAAAAGCAGGCTTTCTCCACAAACATTTTAAAGTACTTTGAAGTCCCATCCTAGCCTTTCAAACATACACTCAGTACTATGTTAAAAACACAATGTTCCCATAGTCTGAAACTCAGTTGTCTTATTGTTTCAGACCCTGCAATTAAAAAAAAAAAAAAAAAAAGCCAAAAATAGTAATTGTAGTCTAGGGCCATAGGGAACTCATGAAGAAATCTTCTGAGGAGGTTCAAAGTTGAGTTGTACAAGGCATATTTGGCAACACTACTGCTAAACTTAAACAGCTTTGAACAGAATGGACACAATAGCTCTACAACACTTCACCATATGTAAAAGCATTTAATATTGTAGATGTAGCCAGTAAGCCTGGAACATAAGAATTTTACACTCTTCCAAGGGAATGTTCTGTTTAATTCAATGGTGTAGTACCTCAGGTGAAACAAGAGCAACTTACCTGCTTTTCCACTGACAGAAACAGGTTGAGGAACAGGGAGAGTATGTAGATACGTATGTGATATTTTAGAGTTTTACTGTTACAGAAGCAGAAGTGTGCCAGCTTCTACTTTCTGAGGTGACTTCTCAGTCAAAGCAGCCAGTTATGCATATGACCAAAGATACAGTGGAGCTTTTAAAGAATTTCATTATTAAAATATAAATAAAGCATAAATAAATCAGTATGAAATTTAGCAGTTATTTTGGATGTCTAAGCATATCATAAATTGCTTGTAAATCTGATGTTACAGTGTTCTAGCAACCTTTAATTTCTAGCAGTCTGAGGCAGTCTAAGACTTTTTTTCAGAGCTGAATAGATAGAATGAAAAAGAGACTGATAATCTCAGATGCCAAATTTTCAGTGCTGACTCCTGTAATAGAATGTAAACCCATGAATTGTGTAGCAGAGGTTTCCCCTAAAAAGCTTGAAGAGAATAGTTCATCACAGAATGGGACATGAATGAACCAGTCCTAGATTAAGGAACCACTTAAACTTTTGTTATAAAAGAATATACCTCAAATCCAAAGTCAATTTGAGAGATGCATTATTTGGGACTAACCATCCTGAATCCTTTCCCTAAAGGGAGAGGATCTAAGCTCTTTTTCTCGGACAAGCAGAGAAAGATTTCATTCATTTATTTGAAACAGCTCTTTATGCTCTATTTCATTATTTAGAACAAGTGCTTTTCAAGTGCAAAACCAAATTCTTTTATTTCACTGAGGAGTTTGATCCTATTTCTTAAGCAGCTGGCTGCCTACTTTCATACCATATAGGAGATCAACATTTCATCAATATTTCCTTAGCCAGTGACTTTTTAGTACTAAAGATAAAACCTTTCATTAAAGGACTACATTGTGGTATAAACAATTATATAGGGTTGCAGAATTATGTTAATTCTCTCAAGCTTAGTGAACTAAGCTACTATAAATCATGGACATTGACACTGCTTCTCTCACGCATGCACCTGTGGTGAGACTAATCTAACTTCTACGCTTGAGCTGGCTCTACATAATTAAGGGTAATTTTTAAACACAGTTTTCAGAGGTTGTAATTAAGGGTGAATAGAGGACCTATGAAGATATAGTTCTGCTCATAAGCAAATAGACTAATTCATTCTGCATTAACCAAAAATGTATCAATAACATTGTGATTCAACTACATAGTAATGCAAAAATATTTTCATTATTTCAGTGACTTCTTTCAAAGTTAGAGATTTCAAAATTATTTTAAAAGTCCTAGGAAGAAATCCCATAATCTATGGTATGTACTTTATATTAGCAGAGTTACAAATACTCATAAATGTGGCTTCATCATACTTGACTTTGGATTAAAACTACAAAATTAATAAATTAAAAAATAGAAATATCTCCAGTAAAATTTATGTCAAATAGTCAGCATTGTTTCCATATAAACAAGCTATCAAGTGAACATATTGAACACACCACAATCTTTATGAACTTCCATTTACATCTTATTTTTTCATGTTTAAAAATGGAGTTTTGTGATAAAACTCCATTATGCCCTGAAAGGCATTGATAAGTCAAGAATTCATGGTACTAATAAGAGCAAATCTTTTATTCATTTTTGAAATTGTTTCCATGAGTTTTACAATAGTTTTTAAACCTTCATTTTTGAGACTTTCTGCCCTCTTAGATTGTAAATATATGAAAAAGAAAAACAGTGTCATTAATAAAAAATGGGGGTTTTCTTGTCAATAATAGAAAGAGGAGAGAAGATGAAAGGGAAAATTCAGTACCCAATGAATAAGGACTTCAGAAAAGTCTCATCGTAAATGTGAACCCGCTAACACTTCCACTAGCAGAATCAGAGTATTAGATGTCCACCTGTTTGAATATTTTGTTGTGGTAGTCTTAAACTTAACTTTGAAAACATTCATAGCAGTAGAAAAAGTGTAGAAAATGTCTTTCTACATTTGTAGTAGGGAGTAGGGAACGCTTGCATAAGGAGGTTTTTCAGGGTTTATGTTTTCACACATATTAATGACACTTTGAGAGGACTAAAAATCCTCACCCCATTTCATTGCAGAAGCTGATATATATATGGAACTAAACCTGAAGATAATTTTCTCTTCAAATTCTCTCCATCTTTCTTCCTCAAAGGAAACTTGAAGATGTCAGAACTGATGAAAGAGATTAAATGGGTTTAGTCTTACTTAGCAGAGCAACTGTTAGGGATTCCAGATTGTACTGTTGATATTAAACACATTCCAATGAAACAAGAAGGTGACAGAATCCTGTCCTTGAGGGATTAATAGATAATTTAAGAATAATTATCCTTCCAATTCACAAGGTTGAAAGAAAAAAACACCTTTTAATCAAATAAGGAGACCTTGATTAGATATTTGACAGTGTTCTCTATTGGTTTAGGCTAGATAGTGCCATGAAGAACCTGACTGAAAAGTAAAACACACCCAAGAATTCTGATTTTGATTCTAGTCAGAAACAGATACTAAGAAAAAGATTCAAGAAATTACCAACAGATAGATGGGGGGAGAAAAAGCAGCCTCTGCACTCAGCTGCACCCTGGTTTCCAGCAAATAACCCTGTTCCTGCAGCACAGCAGGTTCCATACTTCGAGATTCCATCTGGCATTGGGGCACCCACAGTGAGTTTGAAGATGACAGTAAACTGAGTAGTACAGTTGATAGCACTAGAGGGAAGGGATGACATCCAGAAATATCTTGACAGTCTTGCAGAACGGATCGGTACTGTGGGTGCATTCAATCCCATTGTCTATGCTATTGATAATGCTCTTAAACAGTTATTTGTTTCTGTACACACTCTTAAGGAACTCCATTCCTTACTGGTATCCACTTGGGAATTGACCCACTGACAATAACTCTTAGGATGCAGACTTCTAGCAAATTTCTCAACCTCCTAACCGTGCATCCACCAAACACATATGTTCCCAATTTATTAGACAAAATGTTGTGAGAGAGCATTCCTAAAAGCCCTACAGTAATCCAGGTCGATGACTTGTGTAGTTCTTCTCTTGACAATGTCCCCTGACACTGTTACTATACACATTAGAACGGCACTAAATTCATCAGGAATAATCTGCCTTTGGTGAAGCCATGCTGGTTGTCTCCAATCACCTCTTTGTCCTCCATATTGCTTGATATATTTTCCAGGAGAATCTGTTCCATGATCTTACTGGGCACAGAGGTGAAGCTAACTGGTCAGTAGCTCCCAGGATCCTTCTTTTTATCCTTTTAGGAAATGGGCATCATGTTCCCCTTTTTCCACTCTATGGGGACTTTGCCTGACTGCCACGACTTTTGAAACATGATGGAGAGTGACTTGGCAGCAACATTCATCATTTCCCACAGGAACCTGTGGTGCATCTCATTATGTATCCACAGACTTGTTTATTGCTCAGGTTTCTCAGGTGATCTTAAACCTAATCTTCATTGGCCTGCATTAAACACCAATCTTGAGTTTTCTTTTGCTGGTTTGGCAGCTAATTTTTGCCTATAGCTCCTAATGCGTTCATCCCTTGTTTTCAAAAACAATTCTGTGTAGTCAATCAATTTATTTTTTTTACATAAAGGGCAACCTTTCTGGCCCCACCTCTGCCTTTCTTACTTGTCCCTTCTAAATAATTTATATTCACCAATATCACCACTCTAGTAGCCTGATTCACCCCACCACATACCAGTAATAGTGATTAGATCACAGATTTCTAGCTGGACAGTGGTTTTCAACTTCTCTGTTTTGTTCCCCATGCTGTGTGCATTGGCCCAGAGGCACTTCAGCCAGGCAAGTAACAGCTTTTTAGAGAAACACACCCTTATTATTTTGAGACTTTTCACAGGCACTTACCTGTTGGTTTCTAAAACATCGATAGGCCCTAGTTCTCTCTTGCTCAAAATTCTGCCCCCTTCTTGTAATTCTGGTTTAAATTTCTTTTTAAAAGTGAGATCAGCCTTTTGTGAAAGACCCCTCAATCCACTTTATGAGTGATTCCCATCAGATCTCAACAGACTTAGCTTCTCAAAGGTACATCCTGGATTGCTGTAGAAGTCAAAACCTTGACTGTGTGACCATCAGTACAGCCAGGTATTCAACTGTTCAACACCTTCTTCACAAATTCTCCCCTCTGACTGGGAGAATAGAGGAGAGCACACTGTCTGTGCTCCAGACTCTTTTAAGACTGCTCTCACAGGCTTATCATATAATCTCTTTTGATTGCTCTAAATTGTCTCATCACAGTATCACTAGACCCTATGTGAAGCAGTAGACACAAGTGATAATCTGTAGGTTTCATTAGACTTGGCAGCCTCTTGGTGTAACACTGAATGCAAGCTCCTAGTAGGTTGCAAATTTCTCTGGAGAAATTGTCTGTGTAACAAATGGGTGTTTTGTTGCCTCTCAGTAAGGAGCCTCTAATTGCCACTAATAATTTACATCCTTTTCTGGTGACACTGGTTCTAATGCAGGTGGGTGTTTGGATCAAATTTCATGGTTGACTTCTTGTGTGTCCTATTTGTTTCTTACGTGCTCTTCATTCTTTATTCCTACATCACTGTAATTGTTAAATAGGGTCCCTCCAGGGGAAAGGTTCTTCTGTTTTGAGCAAAGGCAAGGATCCAGTTCACTTCATCTCACAATTTACTTGTATCAGTCATGTTAGGGTTGAATTTAAACTTCCCTATTTCTTCAGATGTTCTTTAGTAACATTTTATGAGATTTTTTTGGGAAACTAATGCTCTGAGAAAATGTTTAGTCCTTTTTGCATCAACCTTTACAACAGAAACTGTTGCGCTACAAAATTTCATCAGCCCTACTTAATCTAGTTTAAATAATTGATATAGAAATGTTTTGTACAGCTGTGCTAGATTGAATCAGACCCCAACTTGCTATGCATTATTTTTCACTCTGTAATCATAATCAGTGATAGTTACAAGGAAAATCAGCAGACTTATTTGAAACTGCTTGATACATTCTCTGCTTTTGTATCCATTGACTTCCTCTCTGTATTTCCATCCTTTTGAAATTTAGTCATAAATTAGATGCACTGAGAAAAAAGAAGTGTATATTTTGAAAATTTCTTAAATTTTCTCAAGAAAAACATTATGTGCTTCTGAAAGTATATGGGTCAAAAGATTTGGAGAAATTTCCTGGATGGAATTTGTCTGGATTTGTCTCAGACTAAAGAAATTCAAACTGCTTGAATTTTCTACAGTAAATAAAACATCCATCTGTATACTAAAAATGGTGGCTTATGTTACCATTAACATTTCATTTAATGGAATGGTTAACAAAATCTGAAGCACTTGAAGTTCAAAACTCTCACTGCTCCTGGCATCTCTAAATCCTATGTATATATAAATTCCACTGTCTGCAAAACACTTTTTTTAAATGCAGGGAATCAACAGTAAATAGAGATCTGTGTAACATGCAGGATGCACTAGAGGAGGAGAGGGAGCTGCTCTTCCTTGTTTTTAATTCAAGATAATACTGCCTTGACTCTAAATACTGCCTTGACTCTAAATCACTACCAACTTTTTCAAGAAGCAGAAAAATTATATACAGCTACTTCTCTTCCTCCTTTGATTGAAATTAAGATAGTGCTCAAAAACTAGGTAGTGCTCAAAAGAGAAAGTGTTTGTCCAAAGAATTGGGTCACCAACCGAATGTGGGAGAGAGAACTCCATCTGTCATTTTGCTGCAGAGTTTGCAGAGCTCATTGCTCACCTTCAGACATGGGAATCTAGGAATGTTTAAATCTCTTGATCTTCATTTCCTTAGAGCTCAATTACCATCCCTAAAGATGTGTTAAGTCTGATCTTAAATATACATAGGAATAAATGCATAATGATTATGAGGTCTTTGGACACTATGGTAATAACTTCCATAAAAATATGAAGTCTACAGAAGTACCTCTGCTAATTTTTTCTCCTTCTATTCTCCTGAACCTCATTGATAAATATTAATGCTATTTTAATACTTAAACATCTTCCACTGTGTGTTCCTTATACTTTCTACGTTGGCACCTAAGCTTCCCTTAAGAAATTATGATAAATTTCTAAAGGCCTCCCCAACACATCATCTCAGACCAAGCAAACTATCATTTTGCTGATTCTTCCTGTGTTTTACTACTACCCACAAGATACTAAGCAGAGTACAGGTAATTAATATGTGAATCATTCAATTGGAGCTATGCAATTTGTTGAATGTTGTCTTATAAACACTGTATAGCTGAACAGGAAGAAACAGAAAAACAGAATTATTTCTTCTAAAAATTCACAATAAAACAAGAACACATTCCTTAGAATTTATTAATAGTAAAGATTTCTATCACTGTTCTGCCACTAGGCACTTCTTAGGACCTTCCAGTGTATGGAATGACCTGAAAAAAATATCTATTTTGTTATCAATTGATTCATTTTTTACAACTTTAAAAATTCTTGCCTCTATTTCATAAACTTCACTAGAAATGCTAGACCCTGTTTTTGCAGTGTAATGTGTTTGTACATAAAAAACTTTTCAAGTTTTGTGGGTGAGAAATCTTTTATTTGTGTCTTTATTATTAGAAAGATTTGTAATAAGTGTTTATTTCTTCAAAATTAAGTAATAATGATAGCCCAGCTATTCAAGGATTAGCCAAAATGTTCATGGAGCATTAATTATACAATACAAAAACTCCTACTGTAATTACTATTTGTTCTTGAACATTTCTAAATCTCTTTACTCATTCTAATACCTGCTAACACAGCAAGCCTAGTATAAATAAAAAATTAGCTAAATATTATAAAAAAATTACCTAAATATTATTTAAATTAGGAATGTATATATATATATATAATTGCACATTTATATTTCATATACTGGATTACAATTTAGTCTGAGAAGTGTGAAAGACTCCTGCACCATTTCCAGTCACCAGCTGGGCAACTTGCTGTATGTCTACACTATATCTATATAGAGGAATAGCACTGGAACAACTTGGGCTGCACCTTTGTAGCCAAAAATATTTAACTTTTCAATTCAAGCACCAGGACAGGACACTTTGGAGACTATTTTTTGATTCCTAAGCTTGTCTCAGTCACTGTGCAATCCACAGATATTTTTGGTCCAGATTATGCAAAACTGTGTGTTTACCATTAAGGAGTCTCAATAATTTTTCTTAGTTTATTAATGTCGACACAGCAGAAGAATATTTTAATGTCCTCATAGCTACTCTGTGAAACTGAAAAATTCAGGAAGCTGAAATAGAATTGAAATTATGGATCAGTTTTAATAATCAGCTCAGAACAAATCTACAAACAAATTTTATCTCTGAATTAACTCCACTGCATTGTCTTTGAAAGGGCACAAAACTTAATTCTAGAGAAGGAGGAACTATTCAGGAAACATACCTGTTGTGCATCATCAGTACTGGCTCTATCTGAAATGCAGAGAGCAAGGCACAGGTGCCTTCTTCCCCAACTTACTGACAGATATCTCACAGACCCATCTGCCTTAGGGCAAGCCAGGACTCTTAATACAAAGATGTGAAAAATCTCTGGCCTTGAAGAAGATTTCTATTCAGTGATCTTGATAGCAGGGAAAAAAAGAAGGTAAAAACATGGATTCAGGTCCAAGATAAGAAGATGTGATCATAGGAAATATGGCCAGGATTTGTTGAATTAATATAAAGTGCAAGAAGCGCACTGGTACACAGTCTCATACAATTGGCAGAAATTAACAGACAATTAATCTGGAAACAGAGGAAACCATTCCTGTGCTGATAGCTGGTCATCACATACTGGTTTTGAAGATCTCAGGAGCCAGCAGTAAATTGCAGCAAAATTATGCTGATCTGCATCTGATTTGTTTCTGCAATGAATTCATTACAGGCAGTGGACAACAAACAGATTCACATACTTTGGAGATTTTTGTCTCCCCCACACCTGGTTGTATTACAGGATATGCAGTAGAGCTGTTAAATAAAATCCCCTTAGCAATAATAAGATTTGCTAATGTTGTTTTTATTTGGTTCACTAAAGTGCCTAACATTCTAATAGAATTAGATATTTCAGCAAAATATGCTGAAGTAAAAATATCTCTGATTAGAAACTGGTGATTTTAAGGTTTCAGCTAAAATAAAAACAGCAGTGTCTGGAATGTGAGGATTGACATTTTCCAATTTGTAATAAAAATGTCAAAACAGGAGAACTTTTCACAAAAACACTGCAGTGCCATCATCAGTGGTAACCTTAATGAAGCCAAAGAATCGGACAAACTTCGTGCTAACGGGATGGTGAAGGATCTAGAGGGGACAGCATATGAGGAACTGCTGAGGGCAGGAGACTGAGAACTCCTCATTGTCTGCAGCTTCTTCAAAAGGCTAGGCAGAGGGACAGACACCAATTTATTGTCACTGGTGACCACTCACAGGCCCCAAGGGAATGGCCTGAAATTGTTCAGGGAGGTTTAGGTGGGATATTATGAAAAGGTTCTTCATCCAGATGTTGGTTGGGCACTGGAACAGGTTCCCCTGGAAAGTGGTCACAACACAAAGTCTGGCAGAGTTCTAGAGCTCCGTCAAATTGTTCAATTTGGACAGTTATGTCAGGCACATGATGTGACTCTTGTAGTTCTGTGCAGGCCAGGAGCTGGATATGGATGATTCTTATGAGTGCCTTCCAACTCTGGACAGTCTGCCTATGATCCTTTGAAAATCTGATACTATGTGTGATACAGAGAAACACGATACTGCAGACAATACAGGTACATATCATCTAGAGATTTCCTCTGTTCTGCTGGGAAGGAATGCATTATACTCATATAAACTTAAATAATGCACTGTCATAGGAGTGGCACAGGCTTTGACACAGTCATTCCAATCTGGTTGGCTTGTCCCTCATCACACATCACTTTTTCTGCAAATGATCTGAAGGAAACCAATACGTGCAGGTAACTCAACACTGAGCAGAGGCAGGACAAATCATTATCAAAAGGTTTTAAGTGCAGCTGAAAGCAGAGATCTTTGTATATCTCATGTGGAAATAGCTCAGAGGATATTCCCAAATTAAAGTGGTTGCACTTCTAAGGGATCTCCAGAATTGAGAATGTTTTTTCTTTTACTGCTACTTATACAAAATGTCCTTTAAAGGAGATACAAACACAGAAATCAATGTTGATAAAGAATATATACGTGAGTACAAGCTTCAACAAAATACACAAAACCCTAGAGCAGAGCAGAGTGCATCCAGAGAATTCTGTGACTAACTGAAAAGATAGAATCAGACATATCTGTTTGCCTAGACATACCAGTGACAGATGCTTAAATAAACACAAAACAAAGGCTAGGATTCCATTAGTAGCTCATTTGCACTCTAGAACTAAAGCAGCCCAGCCTGTTGCAGCTCTGCACATAAGAGAATTTAAAAATAGGAGTTTTCTACCTTGCAGGAGGGCTGAGGAAAAAAATTGGAGAGGAGATGGATCAAAAATATAAAATCACCTGAAGTTTGTCGCTGTCCTAAGAACAGGGAGCAAAGTACTAGGATTTACCTTTCAGGGCAGAATTATCATAAAGGATTGTAATCCATGGTTTGTAATGTCTCTGGTATCATAAATTCACATGTAGTATAATGTGCAACTTCTGGCAAGGCAATCACCACACAGCCTTCCTCTCCTCACTACAGAGACATTCTTCCCAAGCATCCTAAAATGCTGAAATTGCATCCATTCTTAGGTGTCATTCGGAGAACTGTAATTAGTTTATTTTCTAATACATCAAGAGAGCATAAGGAAACAGTTATTTCTTTACATCTGAATATAGCCAGATAGAGCCATTTCTGTGTGTGGATTTAATTTTATTTATGTGACTCTTATGGGCTAAATAGTCTCAATTCAGAATGTTTTTATCTGAATTATTTTTTGCAAAATATTTAATTATTGATTTCAGTATTTGAGGAAAAGAAAACACAAGTATTTAAAGAAATATTTAAAACTTTTTTTCTTCCTCAAACTCAGCTTAAGCCAAATTCTTATCCTTTCAAAGTCTCAACTTCCCTTGCTGTTAATATAGGTTTTAAATTAGTAACATGAAAAAAGTACATGAACATCACAATCAGTTTAAACAAGGAATTGTTCACTCTTCAGCAGATTGCACTGATCTGACTTCAAAGAGATGATGTAGTTCTGTAAATCAAAATGGAAGAAAACTTATTGAATGCAGGCTGAAAGTCCACCACAGAAAAGGTATGTAGGATAACCACAGTATAATATCTACTTGAAACAGTTTGACCACATAATTGTACTCAATGACATTTAATAGCCTAAAAATGAACTTTTTCACAATATATAATGCATATACTAAAAGAGTAGAGGGAAACACAATTGGCAAAGTTAGATTTCTTCAGGATGAATCACCTGGAGCGAAATATTTATCCATATTCACCAGTTAATCTATTCAAGGTGTGATTGAATGGGTGTGTGAAAGAAAAAGAGCAAACAAGTCACTGAAAACAGTCACTAGGGGACAAAAGTGTAAATGGGCAAAATTCAATAAAACACCTTCTATTCCACTAGTGCTTTTATAAAGGCAAAGTTCCACATATGTACAGTGATAGATCCACAAATTATGTTAAAGATAGTTGGAGTCTCCATATACTCTGTAAGAACATTTTAAACACTTGAACTTTAGAAGATGAAGTGTCTTTTCTATATTCTAGTGAGAAAAACATTATTTTTAAATTTTTTTTAACTCTATCTGAAAGCAATAAGCAAGAAAGAAAAACAATTCAAGGAATGACTTTAAGATCGAATAAAAAACTAAAACCACTTTAATGGCCAAATCAAATTTTTCTGTAGATAACATAACTAAGAGCAGAGCAGAAAGAGAAAAGATAGAAACTTATAGCACCAAATGGAATCTTTCAAGATTTTACATAAATAAGTGACATATTTCACAGAACTTCAATCTAATGTGACAATTCCTAAGTATTTATTTTCTGACTGTCCTTACAGGATAAGAATATTTTTGTTTGTTTGTTTTTACAGTCTTCTGCACAGCCTGAGTCTATTCAGGGCTAGATATGGGTTTAATTTTATATGCACTTTCTTCCCTCAATACCAACACATCTAAAATAATGCAGCAAGCTTTACATGGTTTTCAGATGACAGAGTTATATCTGACCAAGAATCCATTCTTATCTGGCTGCTTATTCAGCAGACAACACATATCCATGGCTACATCCTCATACCTGCTTTCTCTACTGGTGGACACCTAATTCTCTAGCTGTTCACTTTTCATGTGTGTGTTGGCTTTTTCAGATGTGTAGTTACAACAAAAACCAAGGAGATCTGATGCATTTCCTTGACCTTAAAAGCTCAATATTCTAGTATTCCAACACAAAGGGTCTCAGTGAATTGTGCTTATTTTCATCTCAAGTGTGTACAATATATATCAAAGACAGAGCTGAGGTAAATTAATGCACTGCCATGATTTCCATCATTAGCTTTGTCCATTAATTTGGTTTGTTGACAAATCAAATACTCTGGCTAAGAAACATAGTACAAAGCCCCTTTTAAAAGAAATCTTTTTCTTAACTCAGTGGTGGATTGCTTTATTGACTAAAATGTGTTACATTCCAAAGCCTCAGTGATTTCTGCAGGACACGAAGTTCTGGCAAACAGAAAAAGCAAATTACTTTCATGTTCTGAATTTTTCTCCCACACAGTGACTTGTTTGCTCTTCAGCATGTCCTTCTTAGTAAATACTTTCCTTTTGCCCCAAATAACCCCAGAAAAGTGAAATCAGGTTCAATAAACTAATGAATTGAACCTCCCACAATTCCATGTTTTTTAAGGTTTCCCTTTTGAGAGTTTCAGGTTTTGTTCTACCTAGAAACAGGTATTGTTGTCACCAGTGGTGTAATAACTTCATGATTTCATTTTCAGACGGTAATAAGAAATTTAAAGACACAGGAAAGACTTTGTGTGAAACATAATGTTGTGTCCTAAAGACAAGAAACAGAAAATAAGATTATTATCATACAAATATTCTGAGAAGTGAGATGTTTAAATATCTTTTAACAGACAAGATTGAATCTGAGTTTTTGAAACCTGTGCAAGAATCCAAATCAGTTGAAATTATTCAAAATTCTTCATAACTAGTTTTTTGAGTTGTAGTCCTTGATAGAAATATTCAGTGACCTCTGTACTCTAGTTTTAAACTATCTGAAATATTAGTTTGATAAATGCACTACCCAGTTATTTAAAAATCAGTCACTTCATTTATTGTGCTCACCATAAGAATATCTAAGCAATTAATTCTAAAATAAGTATCATCAGAATGTTTAATACATTGCTACATTAAAATATAAAAGTAGAAGTAATAAATGAAATACTTAAACTGATAAATTAACTTTTAGAATCAAAAGAGTAACTGCCTTTGAAATTTTATTTGTGTTATAAACTCAAACTACATTTTATTACTAATAAATTTTCATAGTCTATGGTGTATCTAGGAACAATAAAATTGTGCAGGGAAACTCTTTCTGAAAGTTACTAGGGGTAATAAATATCACTTGTTTAAGAACAAGTGACTATAGCTAGCTAAGAGGAAAGACAACTCCACTGAAGGAGAGTGGAGATGGAGAAAAGCAGGACTGAAAGAAAAGCTGAGGTTTGAATTACACCACAGGGTCAGAATCCCAAGTGGACTGAATGTCGCTAATTGGAAAGACTCTGCAAAAGAGAGGATGGAAAGTTTTGTGGCCTAGAAGTCGTGATCTATAGTGAAAGATAAAAGAAGCTCTCCTGACAAGAAATGTGTAAGAAATGGTCTTTTTAAGGCCTGTATTTGTCATACAGGCGATCTCTCTTTGATTGCAAATACCTCTTTAATCTAGAAGATAAAAGGTCCAAATGAACACAGAGGCTGAAAGGCAGAAAATCTCACTCTACAAAGAAGATGCAATTTTTAAGTAATCAGTGGAATTAACTAATTAAAAAAAAAACAAAAACCAATGAACCAAACAAACAAAAAAAAAAATAGGGCAAAACAAAGCCTTATGATGAGCCATAAAGAACTCCATATAATTTGAAAACTTTCAAAAAACAGGTTATGCCTCAGAAGTTTAATGCAAGAATTTTGTGAGATTCTTCCTTTTGCCTATAAATGCTTTAGACATTAATCCATCTTAGGAGTTCTTTGGTTTTAATTTTTCAGTAATGCAAAATTCCCCTGTAAAATCCTCTTGTAAAAAGACATACCTGACTAGTTTAATTCTTTAAGAATGCCCTTTAAATCTTAATTATGCTATCTACAGCCAAATGTAAAATGAAAATATTTTTAAAGATAATTCACAAAGAGAGATTGAAGATCCTTTATACAAGAAGGCTCTGTATTTATAGAAATTTAAAATGTTGACTGAATGTTGACCATGATGGAAATGAAAGTGGAAACTGAACCATTCTTACCTATATCAGCCAGAACAATTCTTATATTCAAAACTATATTTAAATGCTAAAATAGGTATCAAGGTCTCATTCGGCTTTTACAGATATCCAGACTTCTGTGGCAGAATTGAAACACAAAAGATCTAACTTGCAATGGTTTTGTGAAGTCATCAACTGCAAAACAGGATGTATGGACATGGGTGTTTGGAAAACTGACCCAAAGGATCTGCAGTGGAAAACCAAGAAATTCAGTTTTAGTGTAAATTTTCTGCTTCAGACCTTGAGAAGTTGGAGTATTTGGTGAATATTATAACTGTAAATAAATAGAACCAAAACTCTGAAAGCAAAGCTTCGTTCATTTCTACACATAAATATGGACTGAAGATTCTCTCTTGCTCTCTCTCTCTATATATATATATGTATACCTTTAAAAGGAATAAATTTATTTTCTCCTTTGTGTCTCACATATGAAATAGATGTGCCCCTACTTATCTACAGAAAGGCATGCACTTGTGGCTTTGAAATATTTAGGACTCTTCAGAATATTCTACACATGTATGAAAGTGTCAATTCCCTTTTAAAATTACCACTTCAGAGATATTATATTATTACAAAAAAAAAAGTCACTTTAATGCCATCATATGGTCTTTTCAGAATATTTCCTGATCTTGCCCTTATCTTCTAATATCAATTATATGTAAAAGTGAACAGGTACACATGCAATATCACCCATTAACATCTTTTTCCCCCACAAGCTTATTGCCACCTTATAATTCTTATGCTAATATAGACTTTATTTGAATTGTTCTAAACATATATTACAATGTCTAAATCACAGGCCAGAATGTACTTTGATTTGATATTTTCCTGAATGGTACTGCCTGTAATAAGCAATAATGTCTTATATGTTACTCATGCTGAGTAACCTGTGTAAAGCTATATATTGGTGTTGTTTGTCATTACACATCTGCACCCAACTCCATTTTAAAAAGCATAGAACAGAGAATTTGTCACAAGGGAAAACCACAGACATCAACAATAATTCACTTGTTTGGGTTTTGTTAAAGGACTGCATTTGGTAGGGAGATTGACTTGATGGCAACTAATAGAGAATCAGAACTCAAATTCAATAACTTAAACTAAAGAAGCATTTAAGTTAATGTCTTAGGGAAACTTCATGATGCTTGTATCCCCAATTATCATTTCTGTTTATGCTGGACATTGAGTTCTGCACCTTTAAAACTCGATCTGAGAGCACAGAGGGGAAGAAGGAAAAGTGGTGGAATTTTTTTCATGGCTGTATTCAAAAACATAGATATAAGAAGTGTCCTCAGAGATCTCCACTCTGCAGACAGAAGGGGAGTATTCCCTCGCTGTTTTCGCTGTTTTTTCTCTCATTAGCTGAGGCCAGAAGGTTTTCTTGGAACTGTTCAGCCATTGTTTGGTCTGGAAACAACAGGACTATTGTCTGGGGGCTCCCCAAGCTGCACTGCAGCCAGGACACCTGACCCAGAGAGACTGAGAGAAAGCCGAAGATACACCCACAAGATTCTCTCCAATCCACAGAAGGACTTTCTGAATTTGCCATCTCTTCAGAACAACGAGAGATTTCATTGTTTAATATGATCAATTTTTTCATGTCTGTGAGTACTTTGCTTGTAAAATAAACAGTTATTTCCACTTCTCTGGAAGGAGATTTTCCTCCCTAACCGGTGGGGGGGGCACTGGAATTGGCTTTCTTGGGGGACTCCTTCAGAGATTTCTACCCTAAATTTCCCTAAGCCAGTACAGTCAGACTTGTATGAAACCTGTTCACTGAAATAAATTCTCCCCTGTGTGCAGAGGAGAACCTACGAAATTGCAGAAGAAAAATTGAAAAGGCGCAGGCCTCTATAAACAGGCAAGGTTTACTGCAGCTGCAAATGTCTTGTGATGTCTTCAGTAACACACTGGTTCAGATAGAACAGTTCTCACAGACATCAGGGAACATCTTTACCCTGAATTCATTAAGATCTAGACAAGGTTCACAGATCAATATTCATCAAAGAGCTACAAGCCTCAAGGTGCTCAGTACTGCAGTGCTTGAGATGTTTGGAATTTAGACCTGGCAGCAAAACATAAGGTCAAGGACAATGTTTCATGTACCTTGTAAGGCTTCCTGCTACATGTTGCTAGAACTAGCATTCAGATGGTTGGAAGGGAGCCTTGGACTTACCGTAATGACAGCCAAAAGGAAGGACTTCACTGCCAGAAACAGGGACTTAAGGACCTGAAAGATGCTGTTAAACACCCCTGGGAAACAGGAACAGAGACCCTGCAGCCATACCTTTTCTTGGAATCTCATTTTAATAATGTCTCCTTTTCTTTTCTTTTCTTTTCTTTTCTTTTCTTTTCTTTTCTTTTCTTTTCTTTTCTTTTCTTTTCTTTTCTTTTCTTTTCTTTTCTTTTCTTTTCTTTTCTTTTCTTTTCTTTTCTTTTCTTTTCTTTTCTTTTTTCTTTTCTCCCTTCCTTCCTTCCTTCCTTCCTTCCTTCCTTCCTTCCTTCCTTCCTTCCTTCCTTCCTTCCTTCCTTCCTTCCTTCGTTCCTTCCTTCCTTCCTTCCTTCCGCCACTTCCTTCCTTCCGCCACTTCCTTCCTTCCTTCCTTCCTTCCTTCCGCCACTTCCTTCCTTCCTTCCGCCACTTCCTTCCGCCACTTCCTTCCTTCCTTCCTTCCTTCCTTCCTTCCTTCCTTCCTTCCTTCCTTCCTTCCTTCCTTCCTTCCTTCCTTCCTTCCTTCCTTCCTTCCTTCCTTCCTTCCTTCCGCCACTTCCTTCCTTCCGCCACTTCCTTCCGCCACTTCCGCCACTTCTTTCCTTCCGCCACTTCCTTCCTTCCTTCCGCCACTTCCTTCCTTCCTTCCTTCCGCCACTTCCTTCCTTCCTTCCTTCCTTCCTTCCTTCCTTCCTTCCTTCCTTCCTTCCTTCCTTCCTTCCTTCCTTCCTTCCTTCCTTCCTTCCTTCCTTCCTTCCTTCCTTCCTTCCTTCCTTCCTTCCTTCCTTCCTTCTTCCTCATGAAGAATTGCCCACTGTAGGGACTACACTGTAAGGGGAAGTTCCTATACAGGGTAAGTAACTATTTAGAAAATTTTGTATTTGATGTTGCTGCATTTAATTTTTTATACCAATAAACATGCCTCCAGAACTTTCAGGTTTGACATCTTAGTGGCAGTCAGTTCCAGACAGAATACCCTAATATACACAAAAATATGCAGCATTGCCCTGTCATGACATGAGTCAGCAGCTAGTAGTATGCTAATATAATATTAGCATTGATTTTCTAAGCTATTCCAGTACAATACATTTATAATACACACAACTGTTGTCAGCATATGCCAAATCGACAACATTGCACCAATTTGATCAAGAAAAATGGACAAAATTATGAAATTAATAGAATATGCAACAGCAATATACTTAGGCTTTTTAGAATTCATTTAAATGATCTTGCAGCATCTTTCTGTGACCATACCACAGGTCTCAGCCATCTAATTCTTAACAGCTTTTCTATTCTTATAAGAATTGTTTAGCTTATGCATGCATTCACATACCACTTCAAATATAAGACACAGAATTTCCACATTCTGGAATTAGTTTTTTCAACAAAGTTGACTTGAACTTAAAACCATTGGCAGAGAGATCTTTCATGGTAGTCACCTAGGATTTTTCTGAAATATTGTCCTTTACTACTGTGGTGGATTTACCTTAACTGTCTGCCAGCTGCCCACCAAGCCACTCTATCCCTTGCCCTCCTGAACAGGACAGAGGGAGAAAATACAACAAAAATCTCCTGAGTTGAGGTAAGGACAGGATGGTCACTCATCAGTTCCTGTCAAGGGTAAAACAGGTTCAAGTTGGTGAATTAATTTAATGTATTGGCAATTAATAAGAGAAAGGGTAATAAGAAACAAAGAAAAATCTAAAAACACCTTCACCCCACTCCTTCTTTCTTCTCAGGCTCAACACAACTCCCAAATTTTCTACGTCTTCCCTCTGAGCAGTCTAAGGTGATGGGGAATGAGATTTGTAGCACTTCACAATCATTCATGCCTGCCCCTCCTTCTTCAGGCTCTTCCTCTGCTCCAGGATACAGTCCTTCACAAAATTCTCCTACGTGGATCATTCCCAGGGGCTGCATTTCCTCTCACAGTGCTCCACTGTGGTTCCCTTCTGTGGAATGCGTTGCTTCTGGAAAAGACTCTTTCCATGTGGGTCCCACACAGTTCCTCACAGGAGTGTACTCCAGGGATGTCCACACAGTGTTGCTTCCTGCAGGGCACTTCCACCTGCCCTGGCATGGGGCCATCCACGGGCTGTAGCACTGATATCTGCTCCATGGCAAGGTCTTCTCCACAAACTGCAGGGAAATCTCTACCTGGAGCACCTCCTCTTCCTCCTTCTTCATTGGCCGTGGTCTCTGCAGAATTCCTTCTATGAAATATTGGAAATCAATCACATATAAGATGATTCTAGATGCTGTCTTCCTGCTTACCACCAGTACTATCTGCTATTCCTTTCCCAGTTTTGGGGATGTTAAGAATTTCTGCAAATGATCACACAATTCAGTTATTTTTCATCTATGTGAAAAAAGAAAATGAAAATAAAATTAAAAACTCAAACACAATCCCCATTTCCTGATATTTTAATCATGTCTTCTAGTATTGTGTATGATGATATATACATTATTCCTAATTTCATAAATCTCAGGACTAAAGATTTCCAGAGTATTTTCTTTTTTAGCAGAAGCTGGTTTTCACCTGTATTTTCTTGACTATGCTTTTATTTGGTGTATTTTGTCATTTTGGTTGGTGGGACAAAAAAAAACCAAGATAAAGGATTAATGACATAATCATTGATGACATAGTCAGAGTTTATGCACTTATTGAGCTCTTACTACTATAACACAATTCAAAAATTTTTGAAAATTACTAATGTTGACTCAGAGCGAATTGTTAGATAGACTTATTCTTAATTTTCCCATGTGCATTGAGATACTTCCCAGAGCAGAGGGAGGATCCTATGGTTTGATACCTATTTCCAAGAGTATCTTCTTGCCTGGTGACTCTGTTTGCCTAGTGTGTTTTATGCAAAACACATTTAAATAAGAAGGCAGAAAGTTGCCTTGCATCTCAGGAAGGAAGGCTTCAAGATAAATTTCCTTTTAAACTGCTAAGTACAGGTTCAATACACTGGATATTGTTAATAACTCCCTCACATAATTAAGCCTCTCCACACTCTGTACATAAAGGTCAAACAATCCAGGAAATTACTCCAATTTTTTTCAGCCAAAGATAATAGGAATTATAATACCTACATCTAGCTATGTTTTCTTCTCCAAAGCCACAAAAGAATGGGCAGAGCAACTCAGATACAGAGTAGCTTGGAGAACTAAACATGAGGTTATATGAGAATATGTAAAAAGCAGTGCAAAATGCATCTCTGATCAGGTAGCACAGAACTGTACTGCCTGGCACTTTTGAACATTTGCCGATTTAGCAATTTATGAAGTTAAACCCTACAGTGGAATTCATTAATTTCTATAATGTAAATTATTTCCTCAGAAGTGCATTTCCCATAAGTGAGATAGTTTTGCTGTGGCCATGAATAAATCAAAAATGAAGTAATCTTTATAGGCAGTGCTAAAAAAAAACCTGACTCGGGGGAAATCTGAACGTAAATAACACAGAAAAGTTTACAGAAAAAACACCACACAAAGTCATTAAAAATACATTTATATTATGGGGGAAAAAAGGACTGCATAAAAAAAAAACCTGCCTAAGCTTAGCATTGCAGATCTGACATTCATTGTATTGATCAAAACCCTGTTTTGTCAGGGAAATGTTAGATAATATAATTTTGACATAAATTCTGTAACCAAGAGGACAAAGAGAAATCTTTAAGGTCTAACATGCAGTTTTGAGGCTTTAATCAAGAAAAGAATGATGACCAACACTTTCTTGAGTGAGTAATGATTTAAAGTATATTTTTCCCTGTGGACCTATCAAGAGGTGCCTTGAAGGGAATCACTAGAGGAAGAAAAATGGTCAGCATTTTCTGAAAGCTATCTTTTCAAGGTGTTACAAAAATGGCAAATCAAGACCCCTCAGCTCACTTTTTAAAATCTCTCTGCTCATTCCGTACCTATAGGTATCTTACTTGTACATTTGTATAGAAGGAGACAAGTAGATTCTACTGCTACTCCTTTGCCTTTAATTAGCTTTCAATTACCAAGTTTCTTTTTTTTTTTTTTACAAAAAGAAAAGCAGATAAAAATCTCTTATCTTACTTGGCAATATGTAAGGACACCAGTCCTGTTAATTACATGCCAAGAAGGTCTGTATCTGTGATGGATCTCAAAAACTCCTCCCTTGATCTTCTGGGGTCACTCCACACATGCCACAGTTCAAAGACTTTAGGTATTGCGTTTGTGCTCAGGGGACTTTATTGGACAAAGATCAGTACATGCCTTACATAACACTTCATTTTTTTTTTTTTTTTTGTAGCTCTCACACAAACTGTGGTCTTATTTCTTCTTTTAGACAAAAAATACAATAACTAGGATTAAGCATTTTGGAACAGAGTTCATCTGACAGTAACCATCAATATCTTCCTTCATTAGCCAAAGTCATAGTAAATATATATTTCTTTATGTGTACTTGGACAAGTTTTTTCAGGCTCAATAGGATACTCTTGGAGTTTGGACAATGGTGGAACCCCACTATCTGATGCTATAGTTTTTTAACTGCATCTGTAGAAATAAATAAATAAAATACACATAAATATAACAGCATGTGGAGCAAGACTGACAGTACTCTGCTATTAAGACAGCCTAGCACTTCTCTTTAGAAGAACCTGTTTCACATGGTTATAACTACCTTACATTTGTCAAAATCAATATTTTTTTTTCTATTTATTATGGCTTGATTTCTTCTGCATGCAGATGCATTTTGTGGAGTAGCAGAATTCTTTGGGACTTGCTCAGGCATCTGATTCTACCAACCAGCGACTGAATTCTGCATCCCTTTTGTCCCCACACAATGGCTAAGCCCAAGAACACTTCTCTTACAATGGGTTCCCATTAGTTCTCTCCCCTGCCTTTACACAGGTACCTGGTGCTCTCTTAATGAACTGTAATATTTCAAGTGTGCCTTGACCATTCCTGCGCAATGAATAAAGGAAGAATCTTGAGGAGAAAAATGTCATTGTTGTACAAGAATGAATAGAGAAAAGAAGGCAAAATTAATTGGCCAAGCAACCTTATTCAATATCCTAACTTGATGTGTCAATCTCAGTGCTATTTTTGCGGACAATATATTCAACCTATTTTATATATGTCTGGTTCTGATTCAATAGTGCCTGAAGCCACAAAATAAAGTGAGGTGGAGGGCAATCAACTTTATATATTTCATCTCAATTATGTCACACTATTTTTCCAACAAAAGAGGATGAATACTAGATGTGATTATGTTTTCATGTTATATTTCTTTTTGTACCACTGAAAGAAAAATAATATAACTTGAGAAAGATTTTTACATTATGTGTGGCTGTGAAAAAGTTCAGTTTATTTATGTTTGGTGTTAATTACAAAATTATATATAGTCATATTACTGTAATTAGTGGTATTCTGGCATCAAACTTTTCAGTTATTACTCCATTTTTGCAGTAATAATGCCTATAAGTGTGGTTTCTGATAGGCATATGTAAAGTAACTATAAAGGGTGTGGGACAAAAATCAATGAAATAAATATTTACAGAGGATTAAGGTCTGTAAATTATGCATCTCCTAAAGAACACAACTTTCCTGTCAAGCATCCTATTGATTTTCCTAGGCTCTTTAATTCTTCTTCCTCTCTGGTGAAATAATTCTCATGAGAAATAGAATATTGCTAAGTTTCAGAGATAACTGACCCCTTAGACTACAGCCTTCTTTGGCTCTCTATGGCTGTCAAGGAGAACTTGGAAACATGAAAAAAATGTGGTACTAAATGTGGCAATACATGTACTATTCTGAGTACTTCAAGAGTTTTCAGTCTTACTGATCCTCCTATCCAAGTACCAAACTTTTTGTAAAACCAATAGTCATAAGATACACAATACACACTTTGGTGAAGGTGAGAAATAAAGTTGTGAAATACATTTACACATAAAAAAACCTCCTAAAGAGTTTCACCATTATATCACAGAATAAACTTGAAATGGGAATACTTCTGGGGCACAAAGAGCTCTTATAATGTCCAGTGTCCAAATTATCCCACTAGTAATAACAGGATTGATATGATATGATAAGATAAGATATGATATGATATGATATGATACTATATGATACGATACGATATAATATAATATATTAATATATATCAGCTTCCAGGGGTCATATCCTCAAATCTGGCAAATAGCAGGCACCTACAAATGAGTAAGGATAGAGTGAATGTGCATTGTACTTTTCAAAATTCCCCTCATCTGCCTATGAACCTCTTCAACCAAATTTAATTTCTACATACTTTGTAACAGAGGATTTCTCTTTCATGAGCTTGTGCAGTTTTTCCTAGCAGCAACATACATTTTATCAGTCATTATATCCCTGGCAAAGATTGATGGCTCTGGAAAAGAGAGCATAAAAAGGAAGATTTGTCATTGAGAAGTCTTTATCCATATAGAAAAATAAGAGCATTTGTACTGTTTGCACAAAGAGCCACCTCTTTCTAAATGTGTTGAACCTGGTTGACTAAGTTCATTGCATTGCCCCTTTTGTTAGAAGAAAGGATGAACAATCAATTTATAGCTATAGTATATTTGCTGGGGGTTTTTTGTCATTCATGAACTGTGCTTCTCTATCACACCCTCCTCTTCAGCTATTTCTCTTCCCAGATGAGTCTTGGATAATTCCACTCTTCTTTATACATAAGTCACCCCATAGCTGTCAACATTCTCACTCAAAATCTTATACATTCTTCTATGTCCAGGTAGATTTCACAGAACTGGTTACATAATGTAACCTGTCATGGGAAACATATTTGACCATGGTTACCCAAGTCTATCAAAGAAGCACATCCTGGTACCCTTCAGTATATTTTCTTTAGTCATGAAGGTAAAAATGGTGTTAACATGATCCAATTTTAGTACACTAGCAACAAATCAACCCTCAATGTATTCTAACGTTGGATATAGCAACCCCAGAAAAATACTCTGACAAACTTTGGAGAAAAGGTTTTCTCTCCTCACTATGGTCTCCTTTCCCTTTGGAGTCCCACTGATACCCTATAGCTCTGCTTCCTGAATGTCATGGTAGCCTGAAAAGCATTTGGAAAAGTCAGCTAAAACACTTGGAACAGAGCCTTGGACTGTATAAATCTGGGAGCTGGGTTTGCTCATTTTCAATTAATGTGAGATCTCCTTGTCTGACCTTGTATCAAAGAAGACATGTCTGGGTAAATTCACAGCCCATAAGTGAGATGTCTAAGCTCTTTACAGTCAATTGATACAGCTGCTTGTTTCCAGAGGGGGAGTCACAGCATCTAGTCCAGATTGAATCTACAAGGTCTGCACAACACAGTTTTGCAAGGTGCCAAAATCCATGTATGGACAGTTTGTGCTTCCATTCATACCTTCTTTTCTGCCAGTGAGACTCCAGAAAGGAAGCAATAAATGCCTATGATCAGTGACATCTAAGCATATCTTTAATATTTGTTTTGACTTCCTCAACCAGTGTTTTGAGCTGCCAGGAAGCCAGACAGCCCCATCAGCACAGTGCTGAGTGTGACCTAAAGCTGTGTTAAGAATTGCTATCCTATTTAATACCATTTTGTAGCTTCCACTTCGGAAAAGGTTTGGTTTAAGACAGAGTTAAGTGACACCTGCTTGCCAAAGACAGCATCAGCCATCCCTAAATTTCTTTCAAAATCTAATAATTCCAACAGGAAACTCACCCCAGACCAATTCACCAGAAGCTAATCTATATATCATTAGAAAAGCTGAGAGCTGATTTATATTCTTTGTATACCAAAGTGAAGAAAAACTGGATAACAAGCTAAAGTATTTTGTGCAAATTCATATTTGGAGTTTTACTTCTTATTCTGTACTGAAACTAGAATTGTCACTCTTCTCATCTCCATCTGCTATGCAGAATTCATGTGTTCTATCAGTGTGAATGTTGATATGAGCTGCTTTTTATTGCTTCTTGTAAAAGAAGAAATCTAACTTCATTGGTCACATGAAGATCCACAGGAAAGGTAGAAATCTGTTCTTTAAATTCAGATATATCTGTGAAATTATATAAGCCCAGTAGGGGGGTAAACTGAACACCAACACTATTACATACTCATGACTTCCCCATAGAATATAAAACACTCCTGGTCAAATTCAGAGGCATAGAATCATAGAATGACTGGGAAGGGACCTTAAAGATGATCAAGTTCCTATTCCACTCCCTTTCACTAGACCACTCCAGTCCCTAAGATGTTAGCTCACCTTCAAGCATTAACTCCACACATGCACAGGACCTCCAAAAAATGTCATCTGTTTATCTGTAATGGGGCAGTGACATCTGTGTTTCCATTTCTGATAAGACATTGGTCTAGTCAATGTGTCATTCTCCAGGTGTGGATCCATAAAAAACACATTTTTTCTTTAACTAAAACAAACTGCAGCACATGGGAGAGGATGAAGTCCCCTCCTTTGTGAGAGCAGCCTGTCCCTATGTCAAGTTCACAGATATCCCTTAGTCAATGAATCTGCATATGCCTACGATTTCCTTTGGCAATCCATGACTGAAATTTAATGGAGCTGCGAACATGTACCAGAGAAACAATAAAATCTTCTTTCCAGTTAGGCTCACAGCAAAAGTGTGTTCCTATTCAGGTTCAGGAGCTAATTAATAGCAGAATATATTTAAATACAGTAAGTTGCTGTACATGCTTTGGAATTCAATGAAACCTAATAAGCAAAATCAGGTTCTTTTATGTAAACTAATCACTTATGGTTAAGCTCACTTCATAACACTTTTACTGCATTGTTCCATAGAAAATAAATTGCTCCTTTTAGTGTGGGCAATATTTCTAAACTCTCACATTCCATAAATCTTATTTTCTTCTTATTCTGCCAGTTTTATTTGAAACAATTGTACTAAAGTGTGCACCACAATTCACATACCATGTATTACCTCCTATCAACAGCTGTTTCCTACTTTCCAGTTGCAGTTTCATATTTATGTATCTTGTCAGCTGGGAAAACAAATACTTTGAAATTTCTTCCACACTAAGAGGAGAAGATTATATTGGATAACTCTGTCAGTAGTATCTTGGGATTTTGACATGATTTTTATTGACCAACACCAGCATAGTTGTTCATGATTTTGATAACTAATATTAAACCATATTTCTGAGGTCTAAGGAAACATCTTTACAAATTATTACATAATGTTTACTTTGAAGTACTGCAATTGCTGCTAAGGGCAACCTGTAACATACTGAATTGTTTTTATTGGTTTATGATGGAATGTTCATGTTTCTTATTTTCTTTTCCCTGTTGATTAAAATTCTGTATAGTTTGATATTGACCTGAACAACATCCAGAAAATTAATTAGACTTACCGAAAAGAACTTCCATTTAAGGACTTAGCAGGCTTTAGGGATCACTAGGAAAAAAAGTAAAAAACTCCACCTCATAGTTGTTCAGAATTATATTTCTAAAGGCTGCAATTCCCTGTGATATGCATGGAAAAATGACTAAGCCCTCAAAACTAGGGAGCAGCCATGCTTATAGTACTGTTATTGAAGGGAAGTCAAGAACTCACTTTTCCTGAATTTATGCTTCTCTAATAATAAAAAATGCTCTCCTTGATGCAAGGAGGCAGTACCTTAATGGTTAATGCCTTAGGGAGGTTTCACCATTTGTGTGTGTGTTGTACATATGCTATAAGACAAAAGCAAGATCATCAGGCAGAAATGTAGGTAGATTCTTTTATTATGTCTTCTGAGTTTATAATCTCATCATAAGAAGGCTAACAGCTTGATCACATATTTTCCCATCATAAACTCATACTGACTTCTTCAACCCACCTTCTTGTCTTTAATATGTTTGGAACCAGTTATCAGTTCATCCTGCTCTTATTTTAATGGTGCATTTTTCTCACATGGTCCCACTCTACAGAAAAATACCTGTGTCAGAATCAGTAGCTGTTTGCTAAAACCTGATCTAGATATACGGAAAGTTCCAGCTTTTGTGCATCTTTTCATCATAACACACTTTGATTTAGTTTGTGTTTTCTGGGGAGTTGGGGCTTGAGCAAGCAACAGAAAAGGAAAAGTATACAGATCTAATCAGACAAGTTAGCAGCCAACTGACACCCACATTTTCAGCGTCCATCTTTTGCCTTACTTGGCAGTTACCTTCTACTTTTTACAGTTTCACCATCTAGTAGAAATGGAGTTGAAACTATGAAATTTAGTAACAAACAGTTCTATGGGGACCTACAAGTTAAATTTTCATCTTGTTAGCCAGCAAAGAATTTGCATGAAAAACATCTGGCCATCCTTTTTCTACCAATTTCTGTTTGACAGAAATCAGGACTGTAAACAGGTAGATGCCATGAAAATGATTGTGACTTCATTTAGTACTAAATGTTATCTGCCCTTCACAATTAGTCTTTAAAGAATATGAATTCTTGATATGAAAAAGATAGCTTGCATATAACTGGGGATAAATTTTGCAATCCCACATCTCCACTAAATTACAGAATGCTCTGTAGCTCAATATTTCTGTTACTTTTAAGTATCATCTTGTAACTGATTTAGTAATCAATATATCTCTTAAATATCTGCCAGATTTGTGAATTTAATAACCTGATAGGTCTTTAACACCTCTTTTGGACAAAGATGAAAGAGTGGTCCAAACAACTGCAGATCAGAAGCACCAGATATTGTATTACTGTAGTTGAAATGGTGTCTCTTTGAAGTTTGAATTCTTCTTCTTTTGACTGTATATCAAACACTAATTTATTGTTTATAAGTTTGTTATTAAAACTCTGTGTTTTCAGTCATGAAAATAATGAGTGATAAAACACTGATGCTATTCTTCTGAAAGAACATTCATTAAAAATTTAAAATGTGACATCACTGATGGAATTTCCTGCCCTTGCCAATCCTCCTATTGTTTAAGTCCAACAATAACCAAATTTCTGCCTGATATTATATGAATATTCAATGAAATTTTTCTTTCATTTATGTAAAAAGAAGGATAATCTCTATTTAAGTGTTTAAAGTGATGATGAATGGAGAACCGCTTGTGGTAACACTTTCCCATTATTATCCATTATTATTTACTGTCATTACTTTTTTTTTTGTTTGTTTTTTGTTTTTTTTTTTTTTTGCCAGTTTGAGTGTTTGCAGCTCTTGTTTCTGGTCATTGGAACTGAGAAGCTACTCAAGTTCTAAGATGCATCAAGAGCAATAGAATCATAGAATACACAGAGCTGGACATGCTCCAAGAGGATCACAGAGTCCAAACTCTGGCTCTACCCATATCTAGGAGTTAAACTATTTATCCAAGAGCATTATCCAAATGTTTCTTGAACACTGACAGGCCTGGTGCCATGACCAGTTCCTTGAGAAACTTCTTACAGTGCTTGCCTATCCTGTCAGTGAAGAACCTTTTCCTAGTATCCAATATGAAAACTCCTGATGCAGCTTGATACCGTTTCCACGTGCCTTATCAGTGTTCAGCAGAAGGAGATCAGCACCTTCCTCTCTATTCCCTCTCAAGAGAAAGCTGTAGAAAGCAATAAGCTCAGTTTGTCATCAACTGGCTTTCATGACAGAAATACTGTAATTCTGGCATATTGCAGTCATATCACTAGGAAAAAATAATGAGCCTTGGAGAGCTCTTCTTATAACCTCCCTTTACCAAGATTATAATTTCAGCATAATTTTTCTGGTCTTTTTTTGCAAGTGGTTCTTTATATGACTTAAAGTTTCAACAACTTTTACACTTTGTTTAATATTTATAAAAAAACAGTTGCAGTAGAGCTATATTCATTGAAAGCAGTTTACAATTAATTTATTAGAAAAGGATAAAATTAATAAGTTTTTTAATAATTCCCAGATTAATCTTCTCCATAATTTTGCCAGGCACCAGTAGCCCTTACAGAGTGCTTTGCACTCTTTTTTGTTCTACTCTTGAATTCTTTTTTTTCTGATATTCTTTTATGCTCAAAATTGGATATCACCTTCCAGTATTAGTCTCATAAGTGTCTTTATTTTGTTTGTGTGGCAAGGTTTTGGTAGTGGGGGAGGCTGCAGGAGGGGCACATGAGAAGAGATCAGGGACTGCCCCTCTGTTGGATCGAACCT
Source organism: Setophaga petechia (assembly GCA_024362935.1). Lineage (NCBI taxonomy): Eukaryota > Metazoa > Chordata > Aves > Passeriformes > Parulidae > Setophaga > Setophaga petechia. The sequence continues at coordinate 2,332,043 of JANCRA010000074.1, read as the reverse complement.
GTTTGAGCTGGCTCCAAAATGGACTTGCTTCAGGCCAAAAAAACCAGGAGCCGTCAGTCAAGCTGGTTCTTCCTCTGCTGTAATATTTTGAAGAAAGGGTGAGAAATGCTGTGCAGCATCTGAGAGAGATGTGGACTGAAAAAAACTGAGAGAAGAGCCCTGTGGATATCAGTCAGTGGAGAAGGAAGTTCTCCAGGCAGCACAGAGATTTCCCTGTAGAGAAAGTCATGGGAAGCAGATTTGTTCCCCTGCAGCCCACGAAGGAACAGGCAGGAGCAGATATCCACACTAAAGCATGCAGGGGACCCCATGCCAACAAAGTTGACATGCCCTGAAGGAAGCTGCAGATTGTGGAGAGCCCATATTAGGGCAGGCTTCTAGGATTTTTCACACATCTGTGGGCCCATGGAAAGAAGTCTCCTGTTGCAGACATCTTTTATGAAAAATCCTTTCCTTAGGATTTTTTCTCCTGAGAAGCTGAGAGGCCTCAGGAAAAAAATTTAAACATTGATTATCTGCTGCTGTGGAATGCAACAAGTGGATCTTTGATTGGCCCATGTTGGATGTTTCTAGTTAATGGCCAATCACAGCCCAGCTGGCTCAGAGAACCGAGCCACGAACCCTTGTTATCATTCCTTCCTATTCTATTCTTAGCTAGCCTTCTGATGAAATCCTTTCTTCTATTCTTTTAGTATATTTTTAATGTAATATATATAATACAATAATAAATCAAGCCTTCTGAAATATGGAGTCAGATCATCATCTCTTCCCTCAACCTAAGACCTCTGTGAACACTGTCACAGCCTCCTGTAGAGCAGGAGTCAAGTTTTAGTCAGAAAATTAATTCAGAGAGCAATTAAAATGTGAATTTCAGCTGATATTTGGAAGGACCAAATAAATGGAATTTTCTGTATTTTTATTTCAATTGTATTTAATGCCTCTTTCATTACACTGACTACAGGTGAGAAAAGTCTTGATCAACTTCCTTTACTGTCTCTTGTCAGGTATTTATAAACCCTCATTAGATCTCCCCTGAGCCTTCCCCATACTAAGTAATGCCAGCGCACTCAGATTCCTTTCGTGTGGCAGATGTTCCAGTCCCCAAACCATTTTATAGACACCAACTTCTGGCTCAGGGCTGAAGCAGACATGTGCCTATGTTCAGCTACTTTTCTGGCCCAACCAGAGCCGTTGGTTCTTTCTCAGAGCTACCTCTGTGCTGTTTCTCTTACCAGCAGCAGAGGTAGCTCTGAAATCAGTGCTGAGTACATGAGGAGATGTTTGGCTGGCTCTAGAGGCGGTTTTCTAGCTGCACTGGACAGGCGGCTGCACACAAGTTGAGTGGGCGCTCGGGTGGGAGGCACAGAATGCTGGACAGGGTCATGGAGGGGATCATGATGATGGGCAGGATCCATGGAGCAGAGCTGGAAGCAGGGGTCTCAGGCAGGGCCAGAGCAGACAGGAGCACAGGAAGCAGGACAGGCAATGGGGTAGGGCAGGACACAGGCTACACACGAGGCTCGGAGGGCAGCTGGCGTCCGCCAAGCGCGCAGCCAGAGGAGGGTGAGTAAGTGAGGCCATGGGCCAGCGAGGGCAGAAGAGTCAAAAAGCAGGCTGGAGCCAGGGCAAAAAAGACAAAACCAGGCTAGAGCCAGGGCAAGAAGCAAAAGGAAAACAGACAAGATCCCAGAGCTTGTGACACAGTCACTCTTATACCCCCTGGCTCTTTCCAAGGTCTGCCTGCTGACAGGAGACCATTGGCCCAGTCCAGCGTTCCACTGCAGTCCATTGGGGGAGTCCTTTTGCCGAGTGGAGAACCTGTCCGGAAGGCAAAGTGTCCTTGGTGGTCTCCTGCTGACTGCCTGTCCCATGTGAGCTATGAAATGGTTGCCAGGCAAAGTGACCCCCGAAACAGGGCCCTATCCTGGCTTCTCCCAGTTGCCTCATGCTGGTGGCACACATATAGCCCCTCTGATAAACAGTGTTGAGACAGAAATCAAAATTAAATTGGCTCCTCACAGCAACATCTAAAACCCAGTTTAGGAAGCCTCTGAACTTTGAACACAAGGCTCGATAGTCCACGCCAAGAAGTCTTCAAGAAATGCTAATGCCTTTGGGAACTCACCTGGAGACTTTTCCTGTCATATGAGTTTCAATAATTAAATTCTCAAAACTTTCTGAAGAAGAGTTTCTTTGAAGGAGTCTCAAATTTTATATCACAATCTGTCTTTCCTCCCAAAAGTCCTCAAAAAAAAAAAAAAAAAAAGCTAGCCAAAATTATTAGCTGCTTTTAAAAATTTGACCCTCATTTCATCCCCTAGGTTCTTAGCTAATGCTGACAAACTCAGGAAAGCCTTCAAAACCCCACACATCAAAATAAAATAATTAAATTTATTGTTAATTGAATTCTTCCTTCGCAGAGAGCCATCAGAGGCTAATATCCCACATACATCTTACTTTGGCTTCACGCTGCTATTCTGTACAAGATAAATTTCACCCATCAATGAAATTTTATCAATGGCTCTTAGTCTTAATAATCACATCAGGGCTTTTCAAAATTAAATGTATGAGCCAAAAAATAAGAACATGGATGCCAGCTTGCTTGCAATACTGAGCATGATAGAATATTTTGCTGTCTTACTGGAAGACTCAGAGGATCTTGGTCATTAAAAGGCAATAATGGAAGGGTCTCCCGAAGAGCATATTTTGATACTAAAATTATTGTAAAACTACTGAAAGACTATTAAATTCAGCTAAGAGGGCCATAATCCAGGAATTCTCTTCCTAAATAGCCAACCTTGAGCATTCCATCAAATCAAAGCCTTTAGAATGCTTTATCCCTCCCTGTAGATACAGTAATACTATAAACATTGGCATTACTAAAAGAAAAATGAAAAACAGAGATCCACATAAACATAAAACATCTTTAGTAGATCTGGCAGTGGTGCATACTTTTGTACCCTTCCTAGGGGACTGTTTCACAGGTTATTCCTCAAGCATACCCTTATCACACACATCTCTCTTACACTCACATGTTCAACCAGTAGGCTTCATTCTCTCATTTTCATTTTACAACCCTGCTCTCATTCACAAAGGAGCTATTTGCTTATTTTCCTGGAAGTTACTACTACCCAGTCCAGTAAGATCTGCTGCACTGAAAATTACTTCTACTGGCGTCTAATAGTAAGTAGAAAAAAGCTGAGATTTCATCACAGTGTAACCCAGGAGTCCCATCCCGTTGTAAAGGGGAGTTGGGGAGGATTCTTTGTGACAGATTTCTCAGATGAAAATAAAGTGTGAGCATGGCAATATTATATTGGAGAACTGTTTATTGATACAGAAAGATAAGTGTTCCTACTGAAGGGGGATAGAAAAGGGAACAGAGAGGGAAGAAGAGAGTTTTCTCTTCCCTGATTAGCTGCCAGATGAAGCCTCCCCAAGGACAAGGCTCCCAGCACGTGTACAGCCCCTAGAGTAGTTTTTCACCTCATGTATTACATAGGTTGAGGCATAAATAAAAATCAGATTGGTCCCTCTCACTAGGCAAGATGGGATTTCCCCTAGCATTTTGACAGCTTACTAGTAAATGACATTTTAAAAATTACTTTTGGGTTCAGAGTCTTTTTAGAAAATCCTTTTTCATTCCATTTTCTTCAAAAATGCTCATATGGAAGTAGTAATTTTGCTTGTACCTTTTCTAATCAAATAATATGAACACTTCCTGACCCCTTCAGGTCACGGTTAATTTGTTATCACTGTGAATGCAGACAGTGTTGCCTTTCTTCTGCACACTCCTGAGATTTACCACATGAGGTATTTTTAAGTATAAATCCCTTAACATCTGCCTTAATTTAGTAGATAAGATCATTAACAGCCATTATATCTAATCAACATCTAATCCTCGTAGAAGGGATTCATTAGCGGGATGAAATGGGAGCAGAAGCCCACTAATGATAAATGTTTATTTTCTCTGAATAAATTTCCACTAGGGAAGAGCTAGCAACACTTTAACAACCTCTTCCAGAACAGTGCTGCACTGCATATTGAAAGATCACCCTCAAGCAGTAGGTCATTAAGAATGTGATGCTTGTTTTATATCTATAAACAAAAAACAGACTCCTTTCAAAATAGAGAAAAGGGACTTTCAGAAAACTTACATGCAGGTATTACAACTCTTGAATACTGTATGCCTTTTTAGGCATCACAATATAAGAAGGACATAAAGTTATAAGAGAATGTCCAAAGGAGGGCTACAAAGATGGTACACAAGGAGTAGTTGAGGTCTCTTGTCCTGTTCAGCCTCAAAAGAGGGGAGACTTAAGATAGATATTACAAAAAGGTTCCCCACCCAGAGGGTGATTGGGCACTGGAAAGGTTCCCCAGAGAAGTGGTCGCAGCACCAAGCCTGACAGAGTTCAAGAAGCATTTGGACAATGCTCTCTGGGACTGGTGTGACTCTTGGTGGGTCCTGTGCAGGGCCAGGAGCTGGACTTCAATCACATTTGTGGGTGCTCTCCAATCCAGTACATTCTGTGATTCTATGAAAGGTTTAAGAGTAGTTAGCACAACCTTTAGCTTGATGTGTCATCTGGAATACAATATTCCTCTCTGAATGAAGATTGTGTTATTGTGTTTTCAGAAGATTTTGTTGTATGTGGACATACAGGACTGCATACCATAGCACAGTATTCCTGAGGTGTGTATTAAAATAAAGAAGAGAGCATGACTATACAGCTATGAACTGTCTGAGTCCTTGAAAGTCACCCGGTAGACTTTCTGAAATTCCTGTCCTTGGACTTCTAGCTTTTCAAATTAAATTGTAGATGCCTTTGTCTGCTCTATTAGAATGTAAATCACAGTAGCTATATATTAAAGGTTTATATGTTAGAATGGAGTGATGTGGGGTCACTAATGGACACTTGTCAAGCAGCAGTACAATAATAAAGCACAATTTTGCCTGCCAAGCTCCCCATATCTTTGTTGTTGTTGTTGTTGTTGTTTTGCTATTATTTTAAATTAGCTGAAGAAGGCAAGGCTTAAAATTAGTTGTACTAATAAAGTCTCTAAATAATTCAATGCTTGCTGAGGACTGACTTTATTTTAAGCTATTCTTCTCCTGACCATGTTTTTGTCTAGAAAATAGTTGCAATAATTATAATTGAAAAGTAGCTCCAAATTATTTAAAATTTTTCCACTGTAGAAACAGAATTTGCTTACTCCTCAGATTATAATCTAGAGATGTTTATTTCTCTTACGCTGTAATTTCGTATGCTTCTGGAAACAAGTGTGGAAATTACTCCTGCACTTTAGCCACTTCTATAAGCACCTTTCTGCAAAGCCTCTTGGCTGAACAAAGAGAACCTGAATGCTAAATACATCTTGATTATGTAAGAGAATCTATATATTCATTACCTTATCATTTCTAACCTCAAAGATACACTTAGACACTACTGCCTTTCTGTTTCTGGGGTTTGGTTAATGTTTGCATTCAAGTTACATTGAATAAAACTTCATCATCACTGAAGAGAGGATCTGGAATCCAAATCTAGTACTGACCAATGGCCCAAAAAAGTCTGTTTCTCAGGGCTACATAACAAAGCTCTGGGTCCCTCTTTCCAACCCCATCAATGCACAATTTCTGTGCTGTTCTACCAGCATCAAATCCATATCTCAGCTTAGAGAAGTGGATGTTTTGGAGCATTATATGAAAGTCCTTACAGAAGTCCAGTTGGCTATGTTTTGAAACCAAGGGCAGTCCTAGCATGTCTGATCTATATTTTGTCATGAATGCAGCCTGTCCAAGATTATCTCAAGATTCCTGATTACCTTGCTGCCAGGCCCTGACAATGCAAGGCCTTGCAGAGTTACTGGGGCTCACAAAAAGTTGAGGTACTCTGTACTGAGCATGATCAAGTGATCTTCCAAAGAGCAACAAAGGCTCCTTTATGAGCAGACAAAGAGGTCCGTTGGCCTAAAAATTGCCTTGACACTCTGGAGAATGCTACCTTTATCTCAAACCTGGTAAAATTAGCTTCTTGCAGGAAGGTGATTGTCTGAATTTTGACTTATTTTGTTTTACCTCAGGGATTTTCAGAGTTCATAAAAGTAAATTAATCTAGAAATTTTGAAAACACTTAATAATTCTGTCATAAGATATAAAATTGAGATGTGTATGTAATATATACCCTTCATATTTGTCTTTGACATCATTTTAATCTTCCAACACACTTCATTTTCTTTGCTTATCTCTGTCCTGATATAGTTGTTGAAATCTAAAATCCATACAAAAGTTTCAGTAATGTGAAATTTGACACACTCTGAGAAACCCCATCAGTATGAGGGTATATTTTATTAATCTCCTTTTTTCAGCTGTGATAATACTCAACAAACAAGATGAGCAGAACCAGGGAGAATTGTGGCAATGATATATACAGATAGCATAGGACATAACACTGAGGTGGTGAAATTTCATACAATCAGTTTGGGAACCTAGTGTTGTTTGGTCCTTTCCACTGCACCTCATTTCATCCCAATCCATGTCATCCTATTCACTGCATTTCCAAGTTTTCATTTTGTTTTTAACATGCATTTGATTGCATCATATGTCTGTTTCAGTGTGTTTGCTTCCCTTTCACTTCCTTTCATGAAAGGAAACTTCATTCCATGAAAGGAAATTAAATCTTGCCAATTCAATGAGGATCAAATGGGCAAGGTTTGGTTCATTGCCCCACACTTCAGGTCATCCTATTGCCTTTTAAAAGTTTTCACTTCAGTGTAGATTTTTTTTAAGCTTTTGATTTCATTAAATATTTCTCCTGTCTTTTATTTTGACTCTCTTCCCTGATTTCAAGATTTCAATGAATATAATTTTGTGAAGTTTTGGTCCTTTTCACTGCACCTCATTTCATCCCTAGACTTTTGCTTGTAGTCACTTCATTTGCAAATTTTCTTTTTTTTTTTTTTTTTTTTTTAAGTGGTTTTCATTTTGTCAGGTCTCCTTTCCAGAGAGGTCGTTACACTTTTCTGATTTCAAGATTTCATTTCCTTTCATGAAAGGAAATGAAATCTTTTGAATTCAATAAGGATCAATTCACCAAGGTTTGGTCTTTTTTTCTTTACTCCGTGGCACCTCATCACATAGTTTTCTCTTCATTTTGTAGTCTTTTTTTTTAAAGCATCTCATTTTCTTCATTTATATTTTGGCTCTTCTTTCCTCTTATTTCAATGAATACTGTTTTTGCAGGTTTGGTCTTTTCATTCCACCTCATTTCTTCTTGGTGCATTTTATTTCATTCACTTCATTTCCAAATTTTCTTTTTTTTCTCTTGCATTTGATTTAATCATATTTTCTTTCCACTGGCTTTTTTTTTCCCTTTTTGTCTCTGATTTTTATTATTTCTTTTCATGATATGTAATTTTTTTCATGAAATGCACTAAAATTCTACAAGTTTTCAGTTTTAGGAGGGAGGAAGAAGGAGATTAAATTTAAATAAATCTTTTCTCTACAGAGAAACCCTACATGACCAAGTTTTTCTGGAGTAATTCTTGTCTATGAAACAGAGTTTTCCAAAGGAGAGCTAAGTTATGCCTCTAGGTCTCAAACTGGAGCATTGAGCAACGTCCTGGCAACCTTCCATTTCCTTAGGAGGGTCTTCAGGGGAGGCAGAGGGAGACTCTTTGAACCCATAATGATAGAGCAAGGAGTAATGCATTGTTCAAACTGAAAAGGTAGACAGCTATGAGGTCTACTCTGAGTCTCCTCTTCCACAGACTGAACAGAAAAAATAACCTCAGCCAATCTTCCTGTGGCTGCCCCTCAAGGCCCTTCACCATCTTTCTGGACCTCCTTTGGATGCTCTCTAATATTTTAATATCTTTCTTATATGTTTAATAGTACAAATAAACCACACCAGTTTGTCAGTTGGGCTCAGTTTCAGAGACATTTCCTGTGCAAATATAATTCATTCATATAAAATATAGCTACTAAGAATGCATGAAAGAGGATAGTGAATGATCTGACAGATTATTCAGATGCATTTCTTCAACTAAAATGAACTAAAGTTCATCCATCATGGTTTTCTCCTTCTACAAAGAACAAGAAGCATGGAAACATGTGCTTCCTACATTCAGAACTGAGAGGGGACACCTGTGTCCTGTGCTATCACATCTAGCACTACCAGCATCAGTGTTACTAGAAGGCTCAGCTGAGACCATTGTACAATTCAGGATTTGGGAGCCATCTTCCCACATATCTGGAGGGAAATGACAAACTTGGGACTTTCAAGAAGCTGAAGGGCCTGCCGAAGAAGCACCTCTGAGGCTGAACAGCTGCAAGTTGGCTGCCTGGCACTAAAATAATCAGCATATTTTTCTACAGGGCCAGGTGTGCTTAGCATATTTGAAATGTGCACATCAGCTCAATCCATGAAACTGTCATTCACAGCCCTGATGCTATAATATTTAACACTTTTTGGACAGGACTAAACTACATTCTGCAGTACAGTTTGCACTCACCAGGATTTATAGTATGTGATGATTAATTACTGCAAAACAGGCAGTCCTCCAGCTCACATCCCGCAGCCCTGCTTCCCACCTGAACAGATCCATGTTGCCATTGCTGGCTGTGTGTGCTCAAATGATCAGATTCTGTGCTCTGATGCATAGGCCAGCTGTTTCAGGACACCTTGCACAAAACAAACAAACAAACAAACAAACAAAACTCATTACATTTCCAGTATAGAAATCCAAATTCAGACTGATTGTGCAAAGAGACCACAGCCTGTTCTGACCCCCAAACTGTGCCTGAGAGCTGCTTGAGAGAGATGACAGCAAAGCCATGCCAGGAAAACAGGACATGTGGATGTCACGCAAGCCTTGTGCACTCTCAATGCTGCTGCATTAATATAGGTGCAACCTTTTTATTCTTCAGTAGACATTTGGTGAACTCTATTCACTGGTTATCCATCCCTTCAGATGAAAAACATACACACACATACATACATATGCATACGCACACTTTAATGTGTATAGTTTAACCTTCCCCTGTCAGGTAATTGAACAATTGAATATTTCAAAAGAGTCAGAACATGTTTACCTTGTTACAAGATTCCTAAAGGTGATAACTGTACCTGGCAGAAGAGCATACCACTTCTTAATGACATCACTTTCTTCATGCCAGGGGCTGATTCCCACTGTACTTACACTGCGTACCACCAGCTGATTGCCAATGCCATCTTCAAGTTCCACAAATAATCAAGGTAGAATTCTCGGAATTCATATATTTCATTTTGTATTACCTCTAAATTTTGGAAACATCTTAAATACACTGTTTAGCGAAGATTGTGACATCCACAGCTTTCTGTAAGCACTGCAAACAAGTAAACATGGAGATATTGATAATGGTGTTGTTTGAAAGCAAGCCAGTACACCAACCATTTATAATGTGGGCAATATAGAGTTTATTCACACATAACTTACACCAGACCAGAAATATATCATATCCCAAAATCTTTATCTACATTTTATTAAAATTAATAACTGTACAGCAATTATCAAAGCCAACACCAAGTTTTATAATGCAGTAGGTGGACAATTTCCGGCTTCCTGCAATAGCATCAAGGCCAAAATCATGCAGAGGACTTGCATCATATCTGCTTCAGATCATGACACAGCTTTTGCAAGACTACTCCCTCTCCCAAAGGGTGCACTGGCCTCCCTCTGTATGTGTACATTGGCACATTGGCATTGGCACCCCTCCATATACATGGCCCTGCTAAGTAAGAGACCTCAGACACAGCATGACTGAGTAGCTCCTCTCCCATCTCAAGACCCCACACATCAGAAGCAAAGGAACAGCAGACTGCAGTTCTGGGTAACCTATAAGCCACTGAGATACTCCTTGACCTCTGAATCCCAGCTGTGGAGAAAGGATGCAGCGAGTATCAATGGTAAAAAAACCTTGAGCTGATCAGGTTGGAGTAAAGACAGTGTAATCTGGCAAAGAATGCAAGATCTGCATATATACCCCAAAACTACACTGATACAGGCTGTGGTCATAGTCTATATAGAACCATCAGCAATTCCCTGTAAGTGAAAAAGAATATTAGTATCACACTAGTCAGAAACTACCAACTGATAACCATGATTTCTAAGGAAGTCTTTTTGAGGTACAGCTTTTGTGTAGTTAATATAAACCTATCATGTTCCCTTCTGGTTAAAATGTTATGCTTAGTTTAAATTTAAACTTAATTTTAACTGTAATATAAGCTAGTTTCTTTATTGTTTCTTTCGTTTGCAATTTTTTTTCTATCATCTTGCTTCTGGAGAGACATTGGCCACTTAAATTTCTCATTTTGTGATACATCTGAGGATCTCCTAAACAAACCATTTTCTCAATATATTTAAAATGCTAAATGTTAATCAGATCATCTATCTCAAGAAATGTACTAGAGTATTTTAATCCTGGAACGATCTCCTAATTCTTACTGAGACAGTACATTTTACTTCCAAACAGATATAAGTAACACGTTGTCCTGTGTTCTTCTGCCTTTGATTTAAATCTTCAGTGGAAAGAATATACAAGTTACAGAACCCTAATTATTCAAATTTGTCTCTTAACATGATCATTTACTATTCTAATTAAAAAGAAAAAAAATTTATTAAGTAACGGCAAGTGATTTAAGGCAGCAGCCCCTTTTTATCTCAGTACAAACCTGCAATTGCTGACATAACTCTTGACCACTCTACAAAATTGTACTTCTAGTAAAGATGCAAGAATTTAAGGCTGACATTTTTAAACCTAAATCGTTAGATGCTTTCTTTAATAGCATTTTACTGGATTGCTTTTAATGCCATAAAGTTGATATTTGATAGTGAAGTCTCAATAAATTTTATCCTGAATGGACAGAGGTGCTGTCAAGTCTTATCATCTTTAGAATGAAGGCAGAAGATCCTGGCACAATTCACTTCTAATTAAATTTTACTCTCCATTGAACATTCTGCTGAAGTTCATAGCTGCTGGCCACAGAGGAGAGCCTCAGGCTGTGGTGCTACCTCTGATGTGTCTAGTGGCCCTTCCACATTTCTGTAACTATCCTTGCATCTTATCACCTCATCAAAGCACCAGGTTCCTTTCTTAACACCCTGAGGAAAAAACAGGCATGCTGTGTGTTACTTCTGGATCTGGCTAAATGGTGAACCTTTCTAAATCCAGGATTTAGTTGCTTTAAATTATGGATGATGACAGAAACCAAGAGAACAAACATAGAGTATTAAAGATTTACATAGCTTCCCCAACTTCTATAAACAGATATTCAAATGCCATATTTTGTTATATTTTTTAAAACTAAAGAAACATACATCCTGTTTAAAGAGGGCAACTGTAAGCATACTGCTTTTTAGATAGAACTTTTGTTATAAAACAAATAGCAATTTATGCAGCTTATGACAGTATCACTTCTTCATATAGGAAGGAGGGGGCAATTAAACATTTGCAAAGCCTTCTTAATGAATAACCCCTGACCTTTTCTGCTCTGATACCTGTGGTACTAAATTAGGTGTTTGTGACTCTTACATTGTTATTAATGTTCTTACGATTACAATGTCTTGTGCATACCTGTTTTAACTCCATATTTAGGCTGCACTTTCTTCATAGCAGAAAAAGTTGAAGGCACAAATTTTGTGCAGAACCTTTCACAAAGTGACACCAGACTCTCAGGGTAATTACAAGTGACAAGTCACCATGAGGAACTGCCCCTCATGAGAAGTAAGCTGACGTGATCCTTACCCACGAACACAGAGGAGAGTAAGGCACAGCTTGTAGGTCACAATGAGATTGAAAGAACCTCTGGAGGTCCTCAGGATCAGCTAGAGCAGGTTGATGACTGTGTCCAGTCACGTTTTGAATACCTCCACTGACTGAGGTTCCACAACCTTCCTGGCCAGCCTGTTTCAGTGTCTGACCACATGCACTTTAAAAACTTTTTCCCCCAAGCTTAAATGATATTTTCTGTATTTCAGTTTGTGTGCATCATCTCTAGTCCTGTCACTGGACAGATTCCTCACTATTCTATGCTTGCATCAGAGGAATGGGAAATCAAATCCAATGCAATTGCTAACCAGCTGCTGACTGAGGCCAGGCACAGATCCCCCAGATCTGGGTTAGTGAAAGCAAATCACACTAGCAAAGACCAAGGAAAAGATGGTATTTCCTGTTCTTTGTAACAAGGTCCTCTGACCAATCCAGCAGGTGTGTCACATTTTCTGGGGTTTCATTGTGCTGCTGCTATGCCTGCAGAAATCCTCTTTTTTGCCCATCATATGCCTTGTGAGATTAAACTCTAAATTGGCTTTCCTGAGTCCATCCCTGCACACTTAGAAAAATTCTCTCTGTTTATCCTGGGGCACTTGTCCCTGCCTGCACCTCTTGTACACCTTCTTTTTACACTCCAGTTTTGCCAGGAGCTTCTTGTTCATCAGAGGAGGTCCAACCACCTTTACATGACCTCCTACTAAAACAGATCAGCAAGTCTTGAACTTGGAGTCAGTGATCATTGAAAATTAACTGACTCTCTGATCTTCCTCTTCTCTCCTCTCCTCTGCTCACTAGGGCAGTAACCCAGTGATAGTCTTCCAAGCAACTCTCTGAACAGTCCAAAATCTGTTCTTCTCAAGTCTAGGTTTGTGATCCTGTCATTTCCTTGACTCTCAGGATCCCAAACTTCTCCATTCCAGGGTCACAGCAGTCAAATCTGCCCCCAGCCTTCACATCCCAACCAGTCCTTCCTTGTCTGTAAACACAGAAATCTTTAGAGATAAAAGCACAGCAAATAAGGAAACTAATCTCCTACAGATGGAGACTATAGCTCCAAGCTGAGTCTGAAATCATACTCTGTGTGAATCTAATACAAAGAATCTACAATATAGTATACACGTAGATATAATCCTGGCTTGGATTCTAGTGTAAGTATAAATTGTTATTTCCAACAAAAAAGTATTACAGGATAGAGTTTACTGAAATATGAACCATAGTGCTTCTGGTATGCCTTCTGGACTTGATAACACTGTAACACTGCTAAGTAACTAGGAAATTGCTAAGAAATCATCTAGGAGAAAAGTACTCTTCCATTTTTTTTTCTCCTCATTTCAATTTGAATAGTTTGTCCAAGATTTTAGGCAAGAAGATAGGAAAAATCTAAAAATCTAATTTCAGGGTCTATTTCCATGTCCAGTCAATGGAATAATCAATAATGCAGAAGCAGATTTTAGACCAAAGTTTAGTGTTTTGAGAAACATCTTCTACAATCTGAACTTGACATAAAATTTTTGTTCACGAAAAACTGTTTCACTATAACATCACTTCCAAACAACTGAAGTAAGTTTTCCCTTTTTTTTAGCAAAAATTTTAAAGTAATAGGTCTTCAAAACCTAAGTAGTTCTGACATTGTAAAAGACTATTCATTGAAAGCAAAAGAAAACATCTTACAGATAAAACTAAAAACCCCTTTAAGAGAGAGATTTTATCAGCTGCCGTTGAAAACACTCGGCGTAAGAGTAAAGAAACATATATGGATTAGTTATATGTTCCAAGATCACTATGACCAGCTGGTTCAACAGAAGTAAATACTGGTCTCACTTGACAGCTTCTCCCCTATTGATGGTGGCTGTATTTATTGTCACAAATGAAGATTCTCAGCAGAGTAGCACACATGGTAACAGGCTTGCATATTTTCCTATGAGAAAGGTAAAAGTGCAGACTGGCAAAGTGTTAGCAAAGATAGGTTATGACTGTTTGGTCTTTTTATCTATTAAAATATAAAGAGTATATTGGCAAAAACAAACACTAGAAAGGTTGCAAGTCTGTAAATCTTATCTACTACTTTGTTCTTATTGTTTTCATGCCTATTGTGTGTCTTTCTTCACATGCTTTATAATAATAAAGTAGACACAGATCTCTTCTTAAGGCTCTGAAGAAGTTGAGTGGGATCCTGAGCCTGGGAACATGAGAGAAAATAATGTAGCAATTACCCATTTTTGTTACAAGTTAGGGAAAGAACAGAACCCCAGCTCAGCTGCTCTTTGAAAATTTCTTTCAAAGAAAGTTATGGAAAAGAAATCCTTATGCAAGAAGACAAATATCTTCAGTGACTATAGAGCCCTAGATAACTTTGATGTTTGAGAAATAAAAGCTGAAATAAAATTCTCTTCTAGGTTCTACACTTGTCTGAACAAAATCTTTGACTCACCCCTTCACAGTGATGTAGAACATGAACGGACATAATATTATGTAACACAGTTATAAGGCTTGAGAAGCTTATATCTTAAAGCAATTCCAGGTTCTTATCTAAGAGAGACTGTCTAGAAATCGCTGCTCTTATTGTTATTATTGTTATTACTATTAATATTTTTATGATTGTCCAAATCAGTTAGTTTGTAAAATAATCAATAACCTTGTTTTTTTAGATCATAACAGAAGGATAAAAAAGAAGATCGAGCCAGAAAATAAAAGTCAGATGACCAGAATGTTGGTACATTCACATGCTTTAGTCAGTTAAAACCTGTGATCACAATCGTTCACCTGGTTTCCCTGTACTTAGTTTCCCCTGTACTTCCCATTAAGCATGAGAAGATGTGAGTATTGAGGAAAGCTCTTCTGGATAAAATGGCTTTGCTACACAAGTCAAATCTAAGAATACTCTAAAATGTTTAGCACTAGGTGCCTTTATATCTCACCTCTGCTACAGCCACATTTTCCTGCGTCTGTCTTCTGATTTTTTGCCATTAGAGCACATCATTAATCATTGCTAAAAGTCTGCAACTTGCCTAATGCAGTAGAGCTGAGGCCTTGGGGCATGACATAAATATCCATCAACAAGATGCTTTTGCATCATAAGATTGACCTTGTACAGTGCTCAAGTCTTATGAAGAAGCCTCTGATTTTGGAATTAGAAGACTTTGTCCATCTCATTAAATGTGCAAGATAAAGGGAATAGAGTTTCCATTTGCAAGTAAGCAGATATCTGCAGCATAAAACTTCTAGTATTGGTCACAGAAAAAAATGAACTAACACACAAAAGACAAAAAGCTTTGTTCGTGGAGAATATCTTCTCATTTGCTTTTCACACTGGTGATATATCACTATAGACCTCTAAAAATATAAACTTTTGTGCCATAGCTTCCTACTTCCTAGTTCCAAATGCTTGAAATTAAAGCGCTGTATTCTCCATGTATATGTAATTAATTCAAACAAACAAACAAACAAAACCGGGGGGGGAAGAAAACAGAAGAAACACTGCACAACCAGTTTTTTTCTGCTTTAAATCCTCCCAGAGGTTGAGTATTCCTAATTTCCACTGATGTCGATGATACTCAAAGGGAACTAAACTTTTGCAACCAAGCAGTCCATGATAAACCATCAACACCTCTGACACTACATATTCAAAGGCACTGCCTCCAGAGAGACCATTAATGCTGACACACAGAGCCAGCAATTGGCCTGTGCACCTCCAAATGTTTGTTTTGGCTCTATCAATCACCATCTTGCTGTGTGATTAAGTCCTTTTCCAGGATGTGGTTCTGGAAGTCAGACTGCCAACTAATTATTCAAGGGACATCAGACAAAAAATTGGCCAGATTTAGAATTAAGCCACATTTCTGATGTTCTTTTCTTAAAGTGGTCAGAAATGTGCATTCATCACAGACCATCTACAGTTCAAAAGATGTGTCATAAGCAAGGCTCTTCCCAGGGAAAATGGCATTAATGTAAAAATCTCTCACTAAGCAGACACCAAGGGAGAATGCACAAACAAAAATTATATGATGAGTGCTTAATATCAATAATGGAGACTTTCTCTCATCTGAAAATTATTTTTATGATTAGGAGTATCCATCTTCATTCTCCAAATACAGTCCTTCTAAAAGTCATTAAAACACAGATATGGGTTCCTCAATCCCAAAATAACCTAGGAATTCAATACATTAGTGTCCTAGTTTTGTCCAGGACAGCGTTAATTTTTTACAGATATTAACTGCAGAACTGTAGAGTTGTTCTGCCTTTGGCCCAATGATTGTGTGATTTGCACAAAGTGAAATAACCCCAGCAGGCAAACCTAGAAGAGCAGCCAGGATGACACACAGGGTTTGTGTCTCGTACTTGCCAGTAGGAGATCCAGCTTTAGACATGGCCAATGCTGCTTTAAATCCATTTCATGGAAGTACACTTAAATTATCAAGGTCTTATGACTTTACAAGAAGAAAAAGGATGTTTCTAAAAAAAGTTAGGTAAGACAAACACACCAACTCACATATAGCTTAATCTGCTGTAGACAGAGTAGGCTCTAGTTTTAACATGAATTACAAGCTCAGGATAACCAAGACTTTGTGGAAATCTGCAGTTTGCCTTTGCTTGTTAACTTACTAAACCACAACATTTTCCATTAGGTAGGAGGAAGAGGACGTAACAAATTTTTTTCCGTAATAAAGATCAAGAATTTTGAGGGGATGACCTTTTAAAAATTTAGGGCAAATGGGGGTGTTTTCAACTGCCTATATTTCTTCCAAGTTAAGCTGTCTTGTTAAATGCAGTACTTCTTCCTAATAGTCTTAGTCGATTGCTTAAAACAAGTTTACTTTCTTCACTTTCATTTGGAGTATACAGACTATGTACTGAAGAATTCTATTTTTGGAATATTTTGTTATTGCAGATAATTGATTTCATAAAGAAATTGTCACATTTGAAACCATAAACCAGTGTAGAGTTTTGTTTGTTACTGTTGCTAAATATAACTTAGCTCTCCAAAGATAAAATACAGATTCATTAATCTGCTGCATGCTTTTATCCATTCTCATGTCCCTGGAAGATTTCTCATTTATTACAAAGAAAACATGGCTAATTGTTAATTAGAAAGTGCATATGAATGTGATAAGATTTAATTAACTCAAACAAATACAATTCAAGCCTTTAATATATAGATTTGGTTGCTCTCTTTTTTCTTTTGATTTTTCTCCATGGAAGAAAGTTCTTAGTTTGCAAAAGTCCTATTTAATGTCCCTGTTACCCTGAACAATTTGACCCTTTTTAATAAATTCCTTCAAAAAAGACAAAAAGAAAAAAGTAAAAATTATCTCACAACGTTTAAAGATCTATGAAGTCTGTATTTCAAACTTTGCTGGAAAACTTTAATTGAAAGAGTTTTCCACCAGAAAATGCCCTTTCAATAACAGTGCCTCTTTTGGCCCTGAAAGAGTTAAGGTTCTTCATAGTAGCTACTATGGGTCTATGTTTTGGAATTGTCAAAAACCAGCATCTGTGTTGATTTTGGTTACCTGTGTGGTAACACAGGGATGGGTTTGTTACTGCTGAGCCGTGCTCACACAGAGCCAAGGCCTTTTGAGCTCCTCACCCCATCCCACCAGCAAGAGGGCTCGGGGATGCGCAAGGAGCTGGGAAGGGACACAGCCAAAACAGCTGACCCTGACTGACCCAAGGGCTGTTCCAGACCATAAGGTGTCGCATTCAGCAGAAAAACTGCAGGGAAGAAGGAATAGGAGGTTGTTCAAAGTGATGCCTTCCTTGGTCACTGTTACTCACTATGGAGCCTTGCTGTCCTGGAGATGGCTGAATGACTGTTTGTCCATGGGAAGTGGTGAGTTAATTCCTTCCCTTGTTCTGACTGCTTGTGTAGCTTTAGTTTTCCCTATTAAACTTTCTCTATCTCAACCTATGAGTTGAGAAAAATTTTCCCACTTTTGTCCTTCCAAATCTGTCCCCCATCCTACCAGGAGAAAATGAACAAGGGATTGTGTGGGGGTGAGCTGTTGGCTGAGGTTAAACCATGCAACAAGTACGTAACAAGAAAAGCAAGTCAGCATTTTATTTAAAAAATAAACCTTTATACCAAGAAAAAGCTGGAAATTTACTTTTCATAAAAGATATTATTTTTCAAATTGATTTTCCTTTATATTTGCTTTGTTGGGTACATTATGTTCTGACTCAGCAACAGTCATATTACACTGAGTCTGTCAGGTCATGCTGGCATCACTTACAGTCTCTGTTCCCACCAGCTTCTGTATATTCAGGAACGTGAAGAACCAGGATGGAAGATAAAGCAGAGTAGACAGCAGGATCCCTCTATTTGTGACTTAAAGCTACATTTCTGGTAAACTTAGTTTGCAATGTGTAGATATAACCTAGCTAATAGAATCAAAAATTAAGAAAACTTGCCTTACAAAAGCAGGGCTCAGCATATACATTTATAATTAGAGTAAATTTTTGCTTAAATAAACTTTTATGAAATCTGAAATGCAGCAAAAAAGTGTATTAATTTGCCATTAAAATGAAAGTGCATGAAAGATTTCAGATTGATGGATACAATGAAAATTATATCTCACAATTTTCATATAAAAATTACCAATTCTTCTTGGAAAACCTCAGATAATACTCTAGAAGGGATATATTTTCTCTGTAGCATAGCTTCTGAAAAATAATTACATTGGAAAGATTTACTGGAAAGTCTCTTAAGCTCTTTCATGTTCCTCTGTCATGTAAAGTTCTGTTGGGGAAACTTATATTGTATCGCATTTGCCTATATCTATCACTTCATAATTACATAATTAGATTTTCAGCTAAAATTTGGAAATAAATATTGTGCTTACTATGTATTCAGATAGGTGCTACAACCCAAATATATCAAGTGACTATGTGTGTCATCTATATATCTATTTTAATAAGCTTATTGTAATAATATCAAAATAAATGCTAAGTTAAGACTGAATCTCAAGGTTTAGTGTATGTGAAGAAGTCCCACGAGGATATGTGCTGTCTTACAGCACAGTCTATAATTTTAAATAGCCTTTGAGAAAAGCATCAATCCTAGAAGCGGTTCTGAGATCTACAGAGTATGTTAATAATGCACCCAGAAGGACAAATTTTTTTCAGGCCATTTCCAGAGACAGGAAATACCTCACTCATGTGCCAAAACCAATAAATATCGGGCAGAAAAGAAAGAATAGCACAAGATAAACTTTGGATTGGACCTTTCAGCACTTTCCACACAGGGGAGGAGGCATAAAACAATATTATGCCTTGTAAACTCTACTAAATGTCCATATTCAGACTGTTTTCTTGATAATGAAACTAGATGTTATTTGCAGGTTTGATGACAGAACTCAGCTCTTGCAACACAAGTCATCAAAAGAGGACTCAGTAACTCTTGGATATGCACTATCACACAGCCTCACAATCCTACAGGTAGAAAAAATAGGACAGGAAGAGGAGTCTTATACAGAGCATATCATCCCCTTTGAGGTCCTCATCAATGCCTTCAGAGTGAGAGACTGTCCTTTCCATTTAGCTGAAATACCTTACATTTGTAATTTTAGCCCTACTGTGGTTAATATTGTGTTTGTGTCAGGATATCAGCTGCAAAATTGGAAAGAATGGTAAAGCATCCAATGAAGCTCTCTTCTCATATTCTCTTAAAAAAACCCCAAACTTTGCAAACCTTCATAAATTATACTAAAACCCAGAATTTAACTGCATGAAGAAGCATATTCCCTACTCAGCATTTTTCATGTCTGAAAAAGCTATGCTGCATTGCAACCCTAATAAGTAGTGTGACTTTGAATGCCAAAATACACAACATCTGTGTCCACTCCCAATGTGACCAATGAGAACTAATTTTCCACAGCCAGGATAAATTATCATCTTCAAGGATGAAAGCATCTGTCTCCATGATGTATAAACACGTCATCCCTTTGGCCTAAGAGAGGAGTCATCTAAGCAAGGGAGCAGAAACAGGGGCATTACAGCAAAGTAACCCCTTGTGGGAAACCAGCTGTTAGCTATTTATCTTTGTGTGGCCAAGGAGCCTTTATCCAAGATACAGCTGTTCCTTCCTTTCCTCCTTATGAGCTACACCTGCCTCAAACAGATGAGTGTGATTGTTAAATGCTTTTCTCAGTATTTGAATTCTTAGACCTGATCCTAATAGTCCCTTGCTCTCACTGGTAGTATTTTTAAGATGTTATCAATTTATCTTTGTGGTAAGAAAGAGACAGGCTTATTTTTACTTTCATAGAGATGAATGAATAAAATCGCTCTTGTTTTTTAAGGTACTACAAATCTACGCAAGATACCTATTTTCTTTCATCCAACTATGAATTCTTAATGCAGCTGTAATATTATATGACCTCAAAAGTTTTAATAGGACTGAAATTTCCCAAAGGAAACATGTATTCCTAAGCATATGTCACAAGCTTATTTCTCTGTATAAAATAATACTCATACAGAGACTCCAAACAAGACTCATACAAACATTTTGTGGTAAATTGCACTAACTACAATGACATTTTTCTGTTCAGCTGACAGCATTGGGTTCTAGAAGCACAAATTCACGTGAGGGTATGTTTTCTACTCACCCATATGCAACTGTATACTTAAAGTCTTCACATTTGCTTTGTGTCCCACCTTTCCTAAGTCCACATTCCTCTGCACTGCATGCTCATAAAATTCAGCAAGATTATTTACAGAAGCACTGGAGGGCACCACTCCAAAACTGAAGTGCATTTTCCAGACATTGGACAAGCATGCAGGAAAAAATTACAAACTACACAGATAAAACTTCAGAGCAAAGAACAGGCAGAGCTGGGAATAGATCACAGGTGTCCCAAATTCTCACTCAGTGCCCTTTTTGCTTATAAATTATTGATTCACAATTGTCTTAATATTTATATCTGAAGCCACCTAAACATGTTGGAAATGTTTGCCTAGCAGATTCAGCTTCCAAGTGGCACAACACACACTGATCCATTTTGCTGAGGTTTCAACTTTGCCACCTCACCTGATCAGCATCCACAAAGCATCTGAAGTTCCACCCAACAGACATAAAGGTTGATGAGTGCATTGAGAATAAGCACCAAGGCAGTCAGAATTTGTTCAATGTGAAAGCTGAAAGAAGCAGATGAGTAAAAGCAGTTGCTGCGGGCAGCCGAGGTCTCTGCTGGCTGCATGCCAGACCCCTGCATGTCCAATGCCTTCACAGGTGGGGCTGCCTATGGCCATGGGCACTCCAGGGCAATGCAGACTGCACGAGCTTGGCCTTGCACAGTGCCTTTGTATGTCTTGATGGGAGCACAATCTATCTTCTTCTATTTGCTCTCAAAGCAGCAGCAGTGACAATCCAGGACAGTTTCGCTCCTGACACCATTCTTTGCTGACTGGGACTCCATCCTGCTAGAAATCCTAAAATCTGCAAATCATTCCCTGTCTCTCGCTAAATTCATCAGAACTTGATTTCTTTTCTACTCAGGAAAGGCAAGGGATGATAATTGGAAATCATTCCAGTAGCTAAGCAGGCCAAATAAAGTAGTGTCTGGTAATTCATCCAACCAACTTCTTGGAATTAAAAGGGCTTTCTTGTAGATTGAGAATAAATTAATCATGAATCTATAAACCAAAAAGCACTGGTAAACTCAAAGAGAATAATGAGTACATGACAGGAAGCAGAGAATATCATATGCAAGGATGTATTTTCTCATTAAGCACTACACATAAATAAGCAACCTTCTTTTCTGAAGGATGTGAAGAATAGGCTGTAGGTGGAAAACACTGAAAAGGAACAAACAAAAATTTGTCATTATTCAACCACCTACATTCTTTCTTATAAAAATAGATGCATGCATACAGAGAAACAAAACAAAAATGGGGGCATACGAATATGCACAATATATTCACAAAGATTTTTTAAAGGGATGCTTGGCCATTTGGGAGATGGAGTTTGTTTGAATTTCTTCATTTAATTGGGAAAGGATTTTAGCAGCAATTCAATTATTTAATACAATTTACATTCATTTATTTTCTCCAAGAGTAGAAGGGGTAAGGAAGAGAAATTACTTCTTTCTTCCCTCTAATGCTTGTCCTCCCCACAGTCACTTGGAGGCAGTGCAACAAGGCTCCTGAGACTCCCTGTGTTCTTTGGCCACACACTAATATAACTTTTGCCTACTTTATTATAAACTCTGTGGGTTCTTTCTGGTCATCAGCTGCATATTGATTCTTAGAAGTGTCCCTGCTGCAATACACTTTTACTTACAAACTTCTAAATTATATCATCAGAGAAGACTGCCTTCTGTGCTGAATTGCTTTCTCTTCTCAAACAAACCCTGTACTGCCTCCTAATGTATTAACTGGGAAGGGCTGTGTGGTTGAGTACTTGTAATCTAAAGGTGGTGTCAGAATCTGAATTTCAGATTCTGATGTAAGGTTGAGCAACATCAGTCAATGAGGTCAGTGCCTCCAGGGTCTTGCTCATCTCTCCAGTCACAGCAGTGAAATAAGCTGCAAAAGGCAGTCATGAAATCATTTGCTGTTCTACCTCTGTCTTTCTTGTATAAATGAAAATTACCCTGTGCTGTAGCAAAAAAAAAATCCAAAACCAAAAACAGAAACAAAAAAATTTACTTTATTTTCCAACTCTTCTGGAAAATAGAATAGTTCTATTATGTGCCTCGTTGTATGGGATATGGCATTTTTTTATTCTAGTTCCTAATGTAAATTAAAAACCTTGTAGAGTGTTTGATTTCCCAGAGTGACCATCTCTTGGAGTCCTAGAGACCAATACATATTGTTTCCATACACCTCTCTGCCTTCATTTTACTTTTTAAGATAGAAGTTGTGATTGTCATGGTAAACTAAAAACTAGCTCTTTTTTTTTTCTTTTTTTGTCTTCTTCATAAGTTTTGAAGCACAATAAACTAAAACCAGTATGTTTTCTCAATTTTCTCTATTTTTCAGACTTCTTCCCATTGCAGCCATCTGTAGCCTCAAGCCTATCTGCCTGGTTTGTATACTATCTTCAGCTCTTTATCTTCAGTGTTTTGGAGTTTTTTTACATTTGAGATTTTTAAAAAGTTTTACATGAAAATTATAGAGAACCAATATCACAGTGAGCATACACCTTCTTTGTTTCTTACATATTCCTTCCTTTTTCCCAAATGTCCACCAATGACCATGCACAATTGGCATCCTTTGCTTATGCTCTGCTAATGCACTTCCATTTAAATCCCTACTTTACTTGTGCACTTTAATTTTGTATAAGCTATTTTAGTCATCTCTCTGCCTTTTTCTCTCTCTAATTCTTGATCCTTGGTATGCCAGATCACATCTTAACCCTCTTCTAGGATTTAAGCCATTCCCTGTTAACTTTCTGGAAGCTAGACTTATTTATTCCATAATGACCAAGTAAGAACCAGAGATATTATTCCCTGTTAACCAAAGGCCTATTTCCATTCAGCACTACTTAGGAAAGGGAAAAAAAAAAACTGTGGTCAGAGTATTCCCATGGTCTCTGAGCTCTTTTAACAGCAGAAGTGCTGACTGCACTCACTGGATCAACAAGGCTATACTAAAAGCCATGGAAGTGTTGTGAAGAGGTTGGAAAATAAGAACCTAGAACTGTCTTTTCTTGAAAAGACCCTAGAACTGTCTTTTCAAGCAGCATGACTAAGAGTTTTCTTTCAATCTCATAGAACCAGTCATGTTCTGAAATCAATAGAGACTGTCAGCTCATGGATGTTCACTTTTTGTGTTTATTTATGACCAAAGTTGGCATTTTTTTCATTTTAAGTGTACATTTGGTATTTCATATCTATAATGTATTAGATATGTTGCACCACAGAGAAACTGACCATTTACAACAACAATCAGACAGTCTAGAAGTTTTCTTCCATTGTTTTGAACAATTTATTGGGTTTTTCCCCTTTTACCATAGACACATGTTACAAGAATATAGTAAGATCTCTAATAAGCACATCTGCTAAAAATAAGCAAATATGAAAGTGTAAATTCTACATTTTCAAGTTTCTTTTAAACTTCTGTGCTCCTTTGTTTTAGAAAAATTACAGAAAGAGCCAAAGAACTCAACAAAAATATGGAAAGAGATACAAATCTTATTTTAACTTGCACCCATCACTCCTGAGCTCAGTAGACACAGTTCATTTGCAATGTCCCTTAGAAACCAGTCATGATATGCAAGTCTGGAGAAGCAAACTCTTGTATAAAGCACGTTTCAAGTGCACCAGCAGCAGGGATGGCAGGAATAAAAAAGGCGGCAGGTGGAGAACATGGAGGTGACATAAGGACATGTATATAGGACACCTTGGGAGGTCCTTAATGCCCTTGACAGAAAGGATGGCTGTCCCACAAAATGCTTCTATGATCGTTATTGTACCAAAGGAACTGCACATCTTGTTCACCTTGCACTCTTCCATGTCAATACGGCTGAGTGGCCAAAAGGACTGACAGGTTCTCCCCGGCACAGGCTGGATTTTCCTCTCAGTACCTGGAAAATTTTCTACTGAGTATAGTTTAAAAACCCTTACAAGCCAATACTTTGGTTAACTATGTGTATTTAGTTTTACACTTCTCACACAGCAGAAATTTTACACTGTTATACACAGCAGAAAATTTAAAAGATCATGTTACTCATGTTTGATTTAATTAGTACTTAGGGAATTGGGTCTGGCAGGTTACATGACTCCTTGCAGGGTGGAAATTCTCAATTAGCAATATGCAAATGAATGCACAAAAGCCATGTTTCCTCATTTTCTCCTTTGACCCTTTGCTCAGTTTCAGGGGATAAAGCCGGCCACTTATAATTTTTGTCAGAACAGGATTAATAGCTTGAGTTCACACATCCAACATGAGGTTGTTTTTGTCATCTCAGAGAACAACAGTAAGTACAAACCATTTAGATGCTGTCATTTATAGCAGCTCATATGTTTTAAGTATTTGTAAAGTTGGGGGCCTTCTAATGGATCTTTGCATTTCCACATTTTAGTAGATTTGTTTTGCTGTTTCATTCTGCAAGAGTCATCATTCATTACCAAGACAAGGGGTTCTCTTTGAAATCAGAGTTTGTATTTCAATTCTGCAAAACTAGAATATGCTTCTGTGCTGGTCATCTTGCAAGTCATAGAGAGAATCTTATTCTTTAGTCCATTTCTGTTGGTATTTCTTTCCTGTATACACCTTTATAGCCTCCCTTTAATATTAGTAGGAAACCCAAAGAGAGTAACGTGTCTTGCTTCTCTGTTATCACTAATAAAACACTGCTGTATTTAATGGTTGCTGTATGGGCATCAGGAGTTGGTGTCTGCATTCTGTGTAAAATAGTATGTTCAGCAATAAATAGTTGTAAAGCTGTTCAGTAATCAGCTTCTCAAGGTTTCTCTGAAAAACAAAATTCCGTTGGGGAAACCAGGCTGGCTTTGCTGTTTTGCATTTTTTTTAACCTGGTGTTTATTATTGCACAGTCCTTTTCTGTGATCTTGTTGCTAGGGTCATTCACAGTACAAACATAATTTCCACTTAAATGTCACAAAGCCTTTTAGGATATTAGAGGGGAAGAGGGAAGATTCTTTTCCTTTCTCTATAAACGTAGAAGCCAGCTCAGCAATAGAAGGGATGAGATAACAACTGATTAATTTCTGTACTATGGAAATAGCAAGACTTTTTGAAAAAACACATAAAATTGTGGTCAAATATTATTTTTATGTTGGTGGTATTTCAAGAAACCCAATTTTTGCCCATCTTGGTAGGTAATTGTTATCCAAGGATATTGGAACTATAAAATTAATTGAAAAATGAGGGGAAAAAGGAAAATAAAAAATATTATCTTACCTGAGTGACTAGAAAGTGATTATTTCTCTTTTTTTCACAAAAGCATGGTTTTCTTCGATGAGCAATAAGAAAAGAAGCTGATGAGAAACGTTTTTGTTCTCTGATTCATTTTTCAAATAAGTTTCTTAAGGAAGTTTCCTGCTGTTTCAAAATAATGCAGACCATCATATTAATAATTACTAATAAAAAATATATTATCTGTTTCTGCAACTACAGCATAAGTTAGTTGTTTGACTGTAAAGAAACTTAATAAAGAAACATGGTTAGATTGCTGCAAAGGTCGAATACTAACCAATGTTTTTGTACTTACAATCTGCACGTTCTGCAGGTTTCATAGATCTGTTTCATACGTACACTAAAAGATAGAGATCTAAAGAAAAAATTAAGTGAAGATGAAAATGAAAAAACTGTATTAATACCTTTCTGCCTATAATAATAATTGCAAAATTTTGGTTCTCTTAGAATTTGGCACAAGCATTTGATTCAATTTCAGATTTATTCTCACTTTTTCATTTAACAGGCATACATTACACACATTTCAATTAGATTATATTTTTCAGAGGAGGAAAATAAAATAGCTGATATTCACATCTGAGATTACATGCCATGGTCAGAAGTCACCTGAGAGTCATAGCCAAAGAAGACATTTGTCTGCATCTGTCCATAGAGAAAATATTTCCTCAGAATGTAATAAATACTGTCAGAGAGTATAACCAAAACAGCAAGTGGAGCAGCCTGCAGGAAAAAAAAAGATCAGACTCAAGTGTTTTTAAAATTGGATATTTGAGGTTAAGCACTGAAGAAATACCCATTTAGGCTGTGGGAAATGAGTTCTTTAGGTTACAGATGACTGAGTGCTCATGGACCAGCAGCACAGCTATCAAGCAAGTTTTACAGATGCAGGATGACCTGAGGCCAGAACATTCAAAATCTCTGAGCCCTGAAGTTGGGCAAGGTTAAACACTGAATTAGGGGCACTGTTTCATTCTTTGAATCACATTCCTGGCCTGTCAGCCTGGGCCATTCATTCCAGATAAGGACAATACCTCCACATATTCTTCCCACTTCTGAAATTTTACTGGAATATCTCTGCTGGTGCCTCTGCTTTGCTTCTCCTAAACTCCAGCCATGACCTGACATCTTTCTTGGAGCTTCACTTTTCTTCTGCAAGCCAAAATGACAGAATCACAGAATGGTTAAGGTTGAAAGAGACCACTGGAGGTTATCTCGTCTCTGCTCAAGAAGGGTTTCTTAGAGCACATTACTCAGGATTTTTTTCCAGTCAGCTTTGGAGTATTTCCAGGTAAGAAAAAACACAACCTCTGTGGGCAACCTGTTCCTATCATACTCAGTAACTAAGTTATTCCTCATGTTCATGTGCAACTTCCTGCCCAACAATTTCTGCCCATTACTTCTTGTCCTATTGCTCAGCCAAGAAGAGCCTGTCTCCATCCTCTTAACAAAGGCAGCTAGATAGGGTCCTAATTGCCTTATTCTTCACAAAAGAAATAATGCTTCAGCCTCAGCAGTTAGAAGATATCTTTCCAAACTTTACAGAGCAGGGATATTTTTTACTACTTCCTTACTAGGTAGCATTTGATTTTAATTTATGAGTGGATGCATTTGTCATGCAAAGTTTGTTCTTAATATTTGAATTTCATTTTCTGCCACTTTAATGATTTTGGAATCTCATAAAATTTTACAGGGGTTGTCATTTTTCTGATACAGCATAAAAATCTTGGTATAACAAGGACATATCTTTGCTTTTAGACTAAAATAAGTATTCAGAATTGGTATTCATCTTCCTCACTGCTGTCTAATTACTTTGATTAGGTCTAGTGTGTGGTTTCACTGTTCATTACAAAATGTGATCTGTTTTTATAACACAGATGTCTTCCTGATCCTTTTTATTCAAAACTAAATTCTGTACATTTATCACCCAACTGATGGCCCCTTACTGCTTTCAGTGAATAATTTTCCAGAGAAAGTAAGAGGATTCTTACATACTAATGATTATATAGAGTGATTCATTACTTAAGTAACAATGGCACACATTCACATATCCTGTGGTGCTACTGTCCTCAGTACCTCCACTGAGTCTTAGATCTTTGATGGAAAAATATTCAACTCAAGTATTTGTGTCAGAACATACCCTTGACACCTTAAAGGGCTTCAAAATGCATCCATCCCTGCACTAATGTAAGAGGGATGTGGGAGTGGACAAAGCAACCCAATCTAGACAGGGAACACTTTCCTGCCAATTGCTCACAGGACAGATGGCCCTGAAGCCAAAAAGAAGCAAAGATGGTTTGAGTTATCATCAGTCTTCAGAGCTTCTTCAGTTCCAGAAGGAAAACACAAACAAAAGATCAGTTCTCCAGGTTCCATGGAATAGAAAGTTTGACTGGACTCTCTGCACGTGTGATGTATCATCAGACTGTACTGACAGGTCTGTCTTGTACTGTAGCCACAATCTTACCATGTAAAGCAACTGCTTCTTGAGACAACCGTAATACTCTCCAGAAAAGCAGCTGATTACTCTGAGAAAAAGTGTTCCAAGTACCATCCTTAAACCAGGCTGAGAATTTCATACCAACTAGAGAACACCCTGTACAGAGACTTTATGAAATCTCTGTTCTTCACTGGTGGGTCAAAATCTTATCAGCTGACACCTGTGGGCTCATGCCTTGAAACAGAAATGTTTGCAAACATGTGCATCTTCATAAATAAACAACCCACAAATCACATCACTGTGTGCATTTTACAGATGTTTTTTAGAGGAAATGGCTTGTAGTTGCGCTTGGAATTTATGATGGAGCTTATATGAGGCCCATCATGGGCAAAAAGCAACAGCTATGCTTTGCTTTTCTTCCATTTCAGCAACAGGCCCATAACTGGACAGCCCAACCCATTACTTCACAGCACCTAGCTGCACCTTCCTGCAACTTGATCTCCCCTGGGCTTTCTCTCTGTACTAAGGTTCTGGCCCAGCACTACAACATGCCATTTTCCGTAGTCTGTTTAATAAAGTAAAGTAGATCACTCCTTTCATGACTCCTGGAAGGATGAATGAAGGGAAATTCACCCATCAGATCAGAGAGGCACCAAGCGTAAGTGGGTGCAGGCTCAGGAAGTCTGTCTCAAACCTTCCACAGATATGGAGAAAGATTAACAGCATCAGGCAGGCTAATGTACTTCAAGCACCACTTAGTTATAACCCATAAACATTACTGCACATGCTGAATGAGATTTGTTTCAGGAAGTAATTCATCCATTTCCCAGTTTTTGGACTTTCTGAAGAACAGAAGAGTGGTAATGGAAGTTCCTATGTAGGAAGAAACAGCTATTGAATAAAATACTTACAAACCCTCCCTCCTCTTTCCATCAAATTATTCACATCAATGCAATTGCATTTTGCCCAAGCACCTCGTAAGTGAGATTGGTCTTCTTTTAGAGAGAACTTTTTAGACTGATAAAAAAATCTAAACCAAAAACCTCCTGATAGGAGCCTACACATTTTGTTAATGTGTTTTACCTGCTCAAACATTTAAACTTTTAAAAATTTAGGACAAGAAGACTAAACTGCAGAGCTTATGTGGGGGAGCCTCTTTCAACAGGTAACACAGATAATGGAAGACAAAAGGTAGCATAAATAGCAAAGGCCAGGCATGCTTTACATTGATCAACAGTGGGTATTTGCTTGGATATTGTATCTCTGCACTATTTCTGAGCTGGATGTGACATCTTCTGTTTAATCTCTGGAGCTCTGGAGCAGGTTCAGAGTTTCAAATAGATTCCAAAATGCAAAATTTCTGATATTGTAATGGATTTATAAGCAAGCAGACAAACAAACCCAATGCTCAAGCTCTGCTACAGGCAGCAATGAAATATATTAAGTTCCTGGCTAAGTTATGTAGACTACTCTATGGTGTAGTAGAAAGTACAAAGGAGATCCACTTGTTGTCTTGCATCCTCATAGTCCTGAGCCTTTGCATCTTCTTGATTTAAAATTAAATGTAAATTTAAACACGAGTCGAAATTTAAACATGTGCCAAGAAAAATAGCAAAATCAGCAGAAGACCTTGAAACAGAAATGATGAGTGCAGTTATTCCATCCGATATTACTTTTTTTTCTAAGCCTGCAAAGTCCCCTGTGAATGGTATGCATTTTTCTGCTGCTAATAAGTAAATAAATAAATAAATAGCAAGTAAACATCCTGTCTATATTAGATAATCATATGCACATGATCAGGAGTCAGACACTTGTAGCCACATTAGGGTCTTCCAGTTGTCCAAGTCTGTCACAAGTTTAGGAAACACAGATTAACATGATTTCTGACTTCACATCAGTGCCTGGGAAAGGCAGGTGCCATCGATTTCCAACCAACAGGAATTCCCACACATGAGACTGTGATGCAACAGGGAATTCCACAATGGAACTGCGTGTCTAAAAATAGTACCACACTTCACACCTGCCTAGCTTCACACAGTGCCCTTAAAGCCATGCAAAATGCAACATAATGAGCCACAGTGTCCTTTTAAAACAAAACGCTGTGGTTGTGCCCAACTTGTGTTAAGCAGTCCTTGGGAAGAAGCTGTTGCAGAAGAGGGTGTCCTTTTACTAAGCCAGGTTGCAGAAGTGGCAGAGAGCAGTGTGAATATTGTGTAAAGGTGGTAAATGTCACAGCTGGCTACTGCCTGGGCACCTGTACAGAGCAGGTGACAGTGCTGTAAAACTGTCCCTCCTGGCAGGAGGAAGGGGGTGTGCCTGGAACCCACGGTGCCTCCTTTTGTTACTTGTCCTGCTCAAACTGGGCAATAGGAGCAGTCAGAAAGGGTTAAACCATTCATAAAATCCAACTGAATGACAACTAAATTTCTCTTTAGCAAAACACAGGAAAGAAATACAGTAGGAAAATGTGATGTAGGTGAGTACAAACAGTGAATCCAGGTCAGCTGACTCCAGTGCTGATCGCCCTGAAAACAGTGCTGTTTTCTAAAGCAGAATTGAACCAGGGGAGCTTGGTGAAGGAAAATTTTAACTGAAGATGGGTATTATTATTATTCTTGATTTCTTCAAGAACATTCAAACCTTACAATGATCAAAGATCTATAAGTATCATGCTACACAATGCTATAAAGCTCAAGGTGCTGAACATTTAATTCTAAAGATCACGAACTGCTTGTGACTCCAGCTTGGCCAACCAATCTCTTGCATGATAAGAAATATATTTCTAAGTCTTAAATTCATTTAACTGCCAAATGATACATAATGTTTCTTTCCCAAATGTTTGTGCATTCATACTATGATATCAGATATACAAGATGATTTAATACTGTAAGATTTGCTTTATTTTATGCATGGAAGAGACCAGAGGTCCATCAAAATCAGTAACACCACAAAGACATGCACTAAGAGAAATCCAGCACCTAAGTTTTCTTCAGAGTTACTTTTGGACTGTTTTCAGTAAAAATGACGCTTAACATTGGTCTTGCTAGTCTAATTTTTATTAGCCTTTTTGAGTTTTTCTAATATTCACATTTGGGCGAAAACTGACCAACATGTAGTTTTTTTCAGGACAGGGTGCATTTCTAGGAAGCTGGAAGGAAAATAATTTGTAAATAAGCTCCAGTTGCAAATCAGCTAGCAAGGTAGGGAACAGTTTTTTCATCTGCATTTTGGGTGCTTGGTTGCATAGGGATCAAAAGCTGGAATCATAGAATCATGGAATCTTCAAGGCTGGGAAAAGACCTCTAAGATCATCAAGTCCAACTATTAATTAAGGTATACACACGACTGAGATCATTAATTTAAAGAAAATTCATGGCTCAGAGGATGTGAGCTATTCTAAAACATTGTTTGCACTGTATTTTCAGCCACTAGGTGCCACACTGTGCTTTGAGAAGGTCTCAGCAGCATCCCTGGCAAACTAAAGAGACAATGTCCAGTTTCAAGCTATGTGGAAGCCTGTTTTTTTTTTTTTTCCTGTAGATACAGATATTCTGTATGATCTCTGTTATAGTTCAAAATATAATTACCTGTTCTGACAAGCAGAATTAACTCTCAAAAGTTAAATTTTGCTTCTCAGTTTCTGAACACTTAGTTCTGCAGCCTTCAAGCGCTATTACTGTGGAGGAATAAAATGGAGGTGTAAAATATATGTGTGCTCGCAAAGCACAGCATTACTGAGTCAATGCAATTGTTTTTCACCCAGGAAGCTGAAAGGGATATGTAGGAACACTAAAAGTTAAATCAACATTGTATTGATATATAAAAGAGCTTATGGTGCAAAGGGAATAGAAACCAATCAACAGACTAATTGTTATCAAGAAAAATGCTAATAGCTTCTCATTATCACAACTGCAATGTATTTATTAAAATGGACTGTATCCCTGTCTTCACCTGCTCATTAGGATAGTGCATTTCTTACAAACACTCAATTAGAAGAAAACCTATTCTGAGTACTTTTGTGTCTAATTCCTGAGAGCTGCTTGCTGTTTCCAAAAAGAAAATTCACTCTTTAATAGCATTCTATTCATCTTCTGTTTACTTCCCTGAAGTAAAAAAAAGCAAACAAATAAAAACCCAACTAAACAAACAAAAAACACAGAGGAAAAAAATTCAAGCAATTAAACTCCTCAAAACCTTCTTCATAATCCAGCTTTAACTTTGCATTCAGCTCAGCTGCTTTTGAGTTCATTCATTGCTACAGTATGACCATCCTCGCCTCCTGCTCAAGAATGGCACCAAAGCAGAGCACACTTTGTACTTACATTCTCATCAAGTCTTTATTTCTGAGTGTAGCTTGACAGGGTATTGCCATTACCCTTTCCCTTCACAGTTTTTGCCATGAAGAATTAGATCATGAGTTTATCTATAGAAACAGGAACAGACAAACCTTGACCTAGCAGGTAGTCCTTATGCTTTTTGCTGTCTGCATGTATAGTTCCAAAGTCCAGGAGACCAAATACACCATATTCCTCAGAGTTTCATTTCCAGTGTGAAAAATTACTCTTTAACTGCCTATACAGTGTTTTTTGCAACTGGCCAGACTGATGCTTCTGGCCAGACTTCAAAGTTCTTTCTGAAAACAATGCACACTCTAAGGTTAAGAAGGGAAGCACTGATTTCTCCCTACCACTCAACTCAAACAGGTCTCTTGAACTGAATGACCACATGAATTATCTTGCTGTGAGAAATGAATAGACCTGCTTTCAACAGAGACTCTACATGATACTTTAAGCTGTCTTCTAGGAAGTTTTAGCTTGGTCATACACAAATACTAGGTCTGGACATTGCTGCAGTCTTACTTCAACAGTGAGATATTTTCTGGCTATTCCTTGTATTTCAGGTCTTTACAATCCAACTCTCAACATCAACTAAAGCAAGTGGTTGCTTGGAGATTTACTTTGGTGGTTAGTAATCCCACTGACTCTCTTATGTAACCAAAGTTTTCCCTTTCAATATCCAGGAACAAGTGTTAATGGGCCTCCAAGTTTAATAAACCTTCTCACAAAACCCTGAGAGTGATATCAGAGATATATCTCACAAAACCCTGAGAGATATCAGACTAGAGTACACCACATTCCACCATGTTTGGCTTCATTGGTGTTCCTTGTTTCTGAGCATATTATGGCATAATAAAAGCCCTGGCAATTCCCTTACAGGGGTAGAGCATGTAATATAAATCTTAATCCTCAGGAATTAAAATAAAAGCACCATTAAAAAACCCATGTAACAGGTTTACAAGTATGCAATGATCATTTTTCCAGTGTGCTTTTTCTCTAGTAGCCTTCTGTAGAAATTAATGCACAACTAAGAATTACCTTGGTTACTTTTCTCTCTACCACATATTCAACAATGAAAGCCCTTCCAGATAAATGACATCCTTTCTGCTAAATTTTATATCATGGTCCTCCAACTTTCATACCAGCTACTTATATTCCAGAAATCCATTATTCTAGCTCTGCCCACTACCCAGGCTCAGTAAATGTACAAACCCAGAAATGAGACTGTCTCATGACTTTGTATATTAGGGTATTGTATATTAGGGTGTCTATTAAAAATAACTGCCAGTTTTGCTATTCATCATCTAACACAGCTGAGTTTGAAATAAATGCACAAAAGTAACTTGATTACTGGCATTTAACACCTGATCTCTGCACAAGACCATGGCTTGCATGCAAACCAGGTACATGCAATGTAAATGTCATAGACATAAGAGCTACTATAAATATTAGGACCTCAGCAGTGGTCAAGAAGTATCTGTAGTCTTCCTCACTAATACCTCAGCAGATGAAGCAAGTTCCTTTCTTCCATCTACCTGCAGCATGAGAGGTTGTCACACAGTAAGAAAATTCTTCAGACATACTGTGAAGAAGTGCTCCTAGGTAAAGCATTATTTTTCACTTTAAGACTGTCCAGTCATTAAAACTGATATTTTCCTTATTTACAGATTTTTTAGGATGATGGCTTTTTCATCACAGTGGTGGCACATTCTTGTCTCATTAGCCTGAGAGGTTTCAAAGCATATAGTTCAGTAAAGCTGCAGACACTACAATTACCCAGACATGTTTGCTTAAAGAGAATGGTCACATACTGCTTGTGTCCCAGCCTTAATATTAGGACATCATAAAATACTGTCTTGAGCACCAACAAGAGACCTTCCAATCTTTGGGATGAACTATTCTGGTTCAGTGGAAATGGATTCCAACAACATATGGAAAGTTCTCACCCCAAGACAGTAAATCATTATCCTCACCCAATACTGATTCTCCAAGAAGGCCTTTATTTTCATCAACTATTTTTCTGAGGTCCTTTGCTTAAGGGACAGAAATGTTAGCCACACCACATGAAATCAGAAAAAACATAACACATTTTATGAAGTTGCAGCAGTAAGGTTCCATTACTGGTCTGCAGCCTTCCTGTGAGCCCCTGCTGTAGCTGCCAAAAGAGTCTCCAAGGAGTTATCTAGCAACTGTCTTGGGTGTTATGATGCTTCATCAATTCTGAGTGCCTACAGACCTCTGCAGAGCACAGGAGAACTCCTGAGGTGAAGTTTGGTCCTTCACTAAGAAGAGTGTAGATATTTGGAAAGCCTTTCCACACAGAATGACTTTGCTTATGGACTTCACTTCTGACTATCAGCCCACAACACAGCTTCATGTCAGGACTTTGATACAACCAGGCACACTGAACACGCAGAAGGAATGGTAAAATGAACTGAACCTTATTATTTCACACTTAACACAACAGCTATGGACAATTGAGGCCAACTTCAATTGATAGAGGTAGAGCAGCATTTGAAGAAAAACATATCAGAATCCAAGAAATCGAAGATGTCCAGATGTGTTATATTTATTCATAGCCATAGCCAATTTACACTCAGTTCCAAGCTTGATATGATTTGGATTCAGACTAGGACTTGGAACTAAAGCCACAGATGGAAGATTTTATAGTTTCTATACATAAATGCATTTCCCTTGACACCTCTGGAACCTTCAAAACTTCAGACTTGCCTGAAAGGTGAAAGGCACAAATCTGCTAAAATTCCTAAAAATATTCATACTCTTCCTGTCCCTTCTGATTAGGTATTTTCCTGCAAGACCTGAGTCCTCCATCAGTGGTTAGATGAGGTCCAGTTTTCTCTTTGATACTTTTTAATGCACACATAGAGGCACCAAGTTAATTGCTGAGGAAAGTTGAGTTCAAGTGACATCCATGTATAGATAAGTCCAGGAACTGTACAAAGACACGTAGCTCCTGTATTTCACAGTCTCAGGATATACAATCATTGCTGAAAAAGACTCTTTGCTAGGTGAGGTCAGGTAATGGGAATGCACATTTGGCTGAAACTAAATCCCATCAAGAGGCTGGATACAAGTGAGCATCTATGGCCATAATGCAGCCTGTAAAATTAAACATACATACCCAAAAATCATCAGATTTTTTTACAGACCTGTAGGGCTGATGGATTCCTGACTGATATTATTGGTACTAAAAAAATGCCTCCACCTATTTTTATCAGATTTTTTTACCTAGGGCATTCTGGAGGATCCTGCTGTATGATGAGACAAACATTATTAATGTCCTAATTTTTTGCTGGTGGTACGCCACTGATGTGATATAACTGGACATGAAATTTTTTGAGGCCTGTATTTAAACATCCAGCACTAAGATCATCACAGATATTGCAACCATCTGTCCAGAAACAAGAAACTTATGATCAGTCTTATCTATATATCTTATAAAAAACCCCAAAAATCTTCAAAAAGAAAAGTATCACAAAGTACAATGACTTAAGTAATCTAGAATTACCATCTTTGTATGAGGCCTATCTATCAACAGATTCAACTGTGTAAATACAAGGATCAAACTTACTGAGACAATGAGGCTTTAGCATTTGAACTTTAACCTTTATTCTCTGTTTTGATTTCTGTAGTTCTTTTATGAACCCAGAATTCTGAATACTCATGTAAGGTCTTCCAGCTCATAAATACACATAAAGACACATTTCTAAATCAGTTGATTTAAAATTTATTGATTTAAAATTTACCAAAAAAAAAAAAAGCAAATGCTTTGGAACCTACAAAGTATGTGTATATATGTTTTATTGCAAGTGTTCTGATTTCCTTCTGCTCCAGGCAAATTTACCACAATCAAAACCTTGTAAACCTTCATCCAAAATGCAGGACCATCACATAATATTGTGAGAGCAGAAAATATGAGGCTGGGTAGCAGCACTCTCTTTAGTTAAAAGTATTTTTAATGACTTCATCCTTCATGGTTGCCCAAAGCGCCCTGCGAAATAAACCTTTAACTCTTACATTGTTTCTGTCTTAAGGGTAATGAGCCATATGTGAAGACATCTGCAATGCCTGAAGGGAATGATCATTAATTAGAGAGTAGACAGGACACTTTCTGATTGCTGATATGAGATGGGGAGGTGGGAGAAAGCCTTTCAAAAAAGTCACGGGAATTAAGAAAGAAAATTAGTCCTTTAGTTGACATGAATCACTGTAGATATCACAAGATGTGAATACTGTAATTCTGATTTTTATTTCTTGTATGTGCCGGGGAGAAAAATTGCTGCACTGTGGGAGCAAGACACCAGAGAGGAAACAGAGGGACAAGAGAAAGGAATTCTGTGAAAAAGGCTAAGACAACAACATATGTTGTTTATATAGAAATGTCTTTCTGGAAGGTCTGGAGGAAGCCGCAAAAGCAGGGTGCAGATTGTATGCTTAATCTCTTATTTTCCCTGCTCTAATTGCCCTTAGTTTAAAAATTACTAGGTCAGGTACTCTCATTTTACAGCTTTCTCTGGAAGTAGGTGAAGCCTTGGCATCTCCTCCTGGCTGAATACCCATTTTGAGTCACCTTTGTCTAGACCTTTGTGTGGCACCATGTGGTGTCAGGCACAGCATTGTGCAGGGACAGCCCTATTTGCCTTCTCAAGGAAACATGAAGCTGGACTTGCAACAGAGTGAGGGTTTTCTATAAATCTGTGATTTCTCCACTGTTATGAATCCCTGGCTTTTTCCTGGCTTGGAGAAAAACAGCTGTAAACTTGCAACTTAAGGAACAGAAGGCACACATAGAATAGAGAAAATAATTTATAGGGAGAAGTAGAAAAAATGATTCATGCCAGCCAGAGATAAGAGGAATGAATCATCACCTTGCTGATCTATCCCCATTGATCATAAAGGGAAATGAGACAGCTAGTTCAGAACAGATGCCTGACTCTTGGGCTCCTGAAGTCAGACAACCATAATCCCTGTCAAGATTGAGAGATTAGTGGTTTAGGGCTCCAAGTTCAACGTGTTCTTGGAGGTGGCTTCAAGCTAGAAGTCTCTCTTGTGCTCAGGTTTAATGCTCTTGGTCTCCATCCCTTTTTTTTTATCAAAAATACCTACTTGGCTGTTACGTGTTCTGTGGAGGGTGTATTTGACAGGAAACTTGCATTTTTTATAGACTTGCAAGTACAATCTTCTTCATAACAGCTGCATATATACATACCACTGATTTTACAGGATTCCTTCTCTTCTGCTCTGTCATGGTTTATATTTCCTGAGTTATATGAAAACAAAAAAATTATTTAATGGCTATAGCGTTTGCATTTTGAGATTGTTAATTGTTCACTAAATATCATACACTCACCTATTGTGAGAAATCTCAGTATACAAGATACAAACCATCTAATGCTTTGGCAGCAGACTTGGTATCTAAGTACAGGAATAAAAAGGGACAAAGTGAACATAAATCATCTTGGATTAGCATGGCTCTGAGTATGAATTAATAAGCTCTGCTGTTACACCTAAACAAGATCTGCTTGATGTCACATCACTTTGTAACAGGGAGCACAAGCACTCCAGTCATCCACTTCCATCTAGACAGGCAACTGAAGCATGTATTTTCTCAGCTGAAACAAACCCTCAGGACAGACATTTATTCATTCTTTGCAGCTTTGGTTTTTTTGGCCATGATAGTCTTATTATCTGCAGTTTCTTATTTTTTCATTTCAGTGATCCAAAAAATTATAATTAATTTATTTCCATGAGTGATTGAAGATTTTTCAGGGAAGGAATGAATAAAAATTTAAGAAAACTTGCTTCATGCTTTACATAAAAGAATAATGTTTTGATAGGGAGTTCTAATGCATCCAATACAGGAAACACAACTTATACTTAATTCCTGGTTTTTAGATTCCTATTTAAATGGAAGATGTGGGCTTCATGAACAAGTATTCTCTATTTGTTCTGAGTGTGCTCAGCTAAGGAATTTTTCTCTGTGCACTTCAGCTTTCCCCAGGTAAATATACCTCTGGAAGCATGACAGTAACTAACTGAGGATTTAGATGCATTCTGGGAATTTTTGGACTGTAAACCCTTGGCAGATGGAGACAGCCAAGAACATTTCTGTCAGAGTTGAGCCAGCATTATGATTAATGTTTATACATGATCTGCAGAAGTTAGAAAGAATATCTAAAACCAAAAAAAAAAGAAATGTCAGCAAGAAACCTCTAAGAGGATCAGCTTCCTCGTGATCCTGCTGTTAACACTAATTACCTAGATGTTTTTCCCTAGATTCTTCAGAAACAGAGTTGGCTGCTGAATAACGATTACATTTTTTCCAACAGAGAAGGATAGTGCCAGCTCAAGAATTTATCAGGTATAACATGTTTCACTGTTTAGCAAGTTCGATGTATTGATTGCTTCTTTCTTGAAAGTAAGACACAGCAACACCATGCATAACATGGCAGTTCCTCAAAGGAGCTCCTCATGGGAGAGGGGAGGTGCAAGTCTGCACTTCTCTTTCTTCTATGTCTCCAGCCACACAAAACAGTAAGTATTGTAGCATACATTTTTAACAAAAATTAATGTGTGCTTAAACAACACTAACAGTTATACTCTGGGAAAGAAAATTAATATGGTCCTACTGCACAGTATTGACATCCCAGTGACTGACATGAGGGAAATCACAACTATCAGACAAGGAGATAGACCTCAGGTGATGCTTTGAATTAAGAAAAACACACAGAAATAAAAACCTCTCTTGAATTGTCAGGAGAAGATTGCTTTAAATGCAGGGTTTTGCTCCAAACAACATCTTGGCAATTTCTGATTTTTAGAAGGAAAATCTGTTTCCTTTTACTTGAAACACTTATGCATCACAGCCCAGCCCCCAGTGACAGATGTTGATAACAAAAAAACTACATCTGACAGAAATTCTCATAATAAAAAAAATATTATGACTAAGACATCCATCCTGCCAACACATATCTGTGGCCTTAACTTTTAACAGATGAGCATTTTGATGCTTGCAACACCAGGAACAAAGTTTAACTGGATTTTTTTCCTATTTTCTTTCAATAGCACAGCCTGTTTGACATTTCCTCACAAGTGTCACTAGGGACAGCAGAAGCTGAGTTATTGGTTGCAGTGACAAGAGATAAGCAGTCAGCGACTTTTAGGCTTGAGGGTACAAGCCTGGAAACATCAATAGAGTCAGGAGTGTAATCCTGAAAATAGACAAAAGCAGAAAAAAATTGGAAGGTTATTAAAATAAACCTTGAATTCTGCTTCAAAAGGGATATGATAAAACTCCCCAGGTATTTATACCTTCCAAACACTTCTGTAAAGAAACATAATGGATTTCTCACTGCCCACCTGAGGAAACAGGTTCCTGGAGGAAAACAGCCCTGGCTGATCATATTCAGAATTACATCCTTGGATTTCTAATAGAGGTATTTGGGGTATGCTCCCCTGGGAGAGGAAGGCTGATCTCAACAGAGGGATTCACCTCACCTGTCCAAGCAAGTCCTCTTTAGTCCCCCCTCAGCTCAGTGAAGGGAAGCAAGCACTCCTGAGGCACAATCCACCTGAGCTCTTTTAGGTGACTGCTGCAGACCCAGGAGAGCTGGAGAGCATCCTGTTCCTACATCTGTACAGGAATCTGAGAGTTATCACTGCAGGGTGAACTCAATGTTCTAAAGTGAGGACAGATGTGTCACTGGGTTGAGGAAGCATACATAATTTGGTGCTCTAAGAAGATTTGCAAGTCAGAACTTCTCTGAAAAATACTTGCATGGCCATTGAGCAAGGATATGTCTGTTTTGGCACCTGTAACAGCTGCCTTTGCACTTGGGGACTCTTGCTGCTGGAGATCACACACAGAGACAGTTTTACATGCATGTTTAGTATCATCCTGCCATGCAGCAGCACTTTATCCTCATGCAACTACCTGCTTTTCTTGCCCAGCACCTCCTCCACAGAAGAAGTTACCTTCCTCCTCCTCCTCCTCCTCACACTGGAGCTATCACTTCCCATCCAGGTCTCACAACAACCCTTCCTTCTCCCTTAATGTGATCTGCCATACTCAGCTTTTCTCTACAGCTAAGAGAGCTTTTATTGAAAAAACTTGAAATCCATTTAAGTCCATTCTTTTAATTTTAAAAATGTTGAAAAAAACTCCTTCAATTTAAAAGGGGTATCAGCCATCCTGACATTGGGATATCAAACAGAAACACAAGGCTAAAAACATCCAATTCTCTCTCTGTGCTGCTGGTGTGTCTTCACAATTCTTGTCCTGTGGATGCCCTAGAGTTTTGGCTTATCTTTTATAGTAGCATTTGAAAAGACTTCTGTAACTAGGGCAGGAGGAAGTTCAACTTCCCTTTTCCTAAAATATTGGGATTTTCTTATTCACCCCTTGCTGTCCTAAGAATAATAAAGTTGCCTAGATGTATGTGCTTCACCTGGCATTTTTCTTCTTTGAGCGATGTGGTCCAATTCCCCTCCCCATTCCCATCTACTGAATCATAAATTTGCAAGATCACCAGGTGAGGGACCGTAAGTGTGTGTAATTGCACTTAATTGGCAGGACATTAGAGACAGCAAACTGAAAGTTCAAGGGCAGAAACATTAATGACAGCTGCGTGTACATACAGCAACAGTCATTTTTTTGATCAGGAATAGAATGCAGAGATGTTTTAATTGTCATAATGTTATACATGCTGTGCTACATTTAACCTGTCTGAAAGCTGGTGTGTGGGTTGCACAGAGTTTAACAAATTGCTGCTGCATGTGGCTCTTGTGTGATTCTCAACTCCAGCTGCACTTTACAAATATTCATCATTTACTTAGTGAGGGAAACAATGCTTCCCCTATTAACTTTTCTCACGCTTCAACAAAGGTTACACAATTATTTTTTTCCCAAGGTGATTCACCTCAAGTCCCAGTAATATTTTCATGGTCTCCATTAGCTGCATAGAAAGCAAATCAGGCAGTAGTGTGCATAACCTTCAGGATCCTGTATTGTCTATCTAGGCCATGTCTTCACAGCTCAGAGAACAGACACTCTGTTGGTTCATCTCTAATGGGTGGCTATCACTGGCTGTACCTTTAATGTTCTTCTGCTAATGGAAAACAATTAAGGGCAATAGGTTTTAAGAGGGCCAGCCAAAGAACTGGATTATGGCTTAAAAGAGGACTGACTTTCAGCCACTGCTTGCAAAGTACTTAAAATTGGCAGGGAAAAAAACATTGTAAAACATAGAAATGATCAGCAGGATTTGAGAAATTCTGCCTTAAAAAGTAATTGCATATTTTGATGGAATTTGGTACAACAAAGGTCTGTATAGTCACTGTTCATTATAGGTACATTTCAAACAGGAATTTGTGCTTTATGTTTATGTTCTGGTCCTAAATCCCTTATTTCCAAATGCACAGTCTGTGCTCACAAATGAGACAATACTGTTCATATTCAGGGGCAGAAGAGTGTCCACAGTTCTGTGTTTATTCACTGCCATTTTCTAAAGGGATAAAACCTTCAGTCCCACTCCCTACATAGCTGGTTCCGCTTCTGTGCACACACCACCTAATCTGAGGGGTCATTTAGTGCAGGAATGTTTCCAGTCACAGTTTCAAATTTTGCTCTCTTGTCTTTATGTTAGCTGTTATCAAACAGGCTTTTATGTAAATTAACAGGAGCCAATTAGCAGGAACTGCAGATAAGCTTTTATGTGTTTGATTGTATAGCAAAGAAATTAAATGACTGATGTTTTATCTTAAAGTTGCAAAACCAAAATAGCTTACTGGTATAATACAAGCACAGACATATCCTCACAGGAGCAGCACATTCAGAATATCACTGTAATTAAGGTTTAAAAGGGTGGAAGTTAATGCAAAGAATGTACATAGTAGTGGACTTTTTCTGCAGACATCTGATAGATACATTATGAATACAAAAAAAGATACATGTAAACAAAGAAATAATATTACAGGAGCTTTTGCAAGATTTTCTCCTGTTACCTTGATTTTTCCATACATTAGCTTTGAAACATTCTTTAAGACCTACATTTGTTTATTTCCTGCAACAGTAGTAAAGACAGAATGCCCACAGAAGAAAACTAATATTAAAAGAGTGAGCAGAAACAATGTTCAATCTTTGCTGCATAGAAATTTACCATTAAAATTGTACTCACACTTTGTTTTCTTCTGTGCTTGAGTGTGCTGATTTCTCCTATTACTCAGACCCATACATTCAATGGAATATGTGTTTTCTTAACAGTGGCAGCACCTGTATCTGCCTTCCAGGACTGGTGCAAGAGGGCAATCCAAATTACTTTGTTTTTCCACTCACCCACTGTTGTGTACCTCAGAGGTTACAGAGGAGGTCTTCGGCCTCTTGAGAACTCACATTAACTTTGCCATTGATTTCCTGATTTCAGCTCAGTTATACAGTAAAGGAAGAAGGCACGGTGTCACAGGAACATCCATCTCCATAATTCATGTTACAGAGAGCTATGTCACATTTTATCTTTATGGACAGTTTCATGAAGGCTGTTGACAAAGGTTCAACACATTTCTAACCAGACATGACTGCCACTACAGTGGAAAGCACAAAACAACAACAGAGCTCCATCAATCAAGTGAAACAAAGAGATTTGTATGGAGAGAGATCAGAGCAACAGGAAGGATCAGAGGTCTGAAACAGTCTGTGACAAAAAATAGTAAATATTAGGGCTGTGATGAGACGAAAAGGAGCAGCTTTAAGCCATCAGAGACATCTAGGTCAGACCTGTAAAAATCCTTGTAAAGACAAAGCACACAGATCCGAGGAAGACTTGTTTGGGGAGACTGCAAAACTCTCACCACTGAAAGTTTCAAACACATGCCAGACAAAT
The DNA here is from genome assembly GCA_024362935.1 of Setophaga petechia. Classification (NCBI taxonomy): domain Eukaryota; kingdom Metazoa; phylum Chordata; class Aves; order Passeriformes; family Parulidae; genus Setophaga; species Setophaga petechia. The sequence goes on along the minus strand of JANCRA010000074.1, from coordinate 2,288,681 downwards.
ATTTGTCAAGAAGAACAGATGTATTGCTGACTCTACCTTCTTCTTACAGGCTGTTTTATAAGATTTTTATTCAGTACTTAATTTCATAATGCGAATACACACATACTCATCCAAACAGTACAGAAAAAATTAGCAAGTTAGAAGTACAAGAATAACAAGGCTTAAGAATAGACAAAAATTAATTTCATAATAATTACAAAGTAGATGGAGATACTAAAAATGTAAGCATGAATGAATCTTAATAAATTAAATTATCTTTAGAAACTAATAAATCTACAAAGTAATTATCTATTCTGCTGAAAACACCTTTTTTAAAAATAAAATAAAGATAATTAAAAATAATAACTCGGAGAACTGTAAGTTAGGGAAATAATTATGAACAAAAAGAACTATACTAATATATCAAATATGTCTGGTGCTGGAATTCTTTGGCACAGAATAGTTTTTCTGTTTCTTCTCTGGCACAGAATCCCCATCTTCTTATCCCACAAAACTGAGTTTCTGTGTGTGGATTCCCTCTTTGGAATGGTCTTTGGAAACAGATTTTCCTTCAAAACATATCCTTAGCCATCAGTAACTGCAGGTCAAAACTGTGCTGAGAACTACCTTCAAATCTAATGGTGGGAACTCAAGTTCCAGTGCACAGGAATGGTTTCTGTCAAAGTTTAATTTACTGGTATAAACATAAGTAGTGATAGCAGTGCCATAGTTGAATAATTCCCAAAATTCCCTGGGTTGACAGTACCACATGAGACTAAATTCCAGGTGCCAGGGCCCAGAAGGTACAGTCTGGGGGCTGTTTGGGGCCTTAGTTGTAAGCTTACAATCCCTGAAGAGCATGGAGCGAAATGGTAAATGCAGTTTGGATGTTGCCTTTGCAACCTGAGATTAGAGAATCATGTGAATTTTGTCTCCTGAACTACAAAAGCAAGAGAAGGGGTTATATACAGTTTTTAAATTAATATAGGATTTCAAGTCCTAAGGCAAAAAAAATTAGAAAAACAAAAATAACATGCACACTCATGCCATTGGTGCTCCTGGGCTGCTCCCATTGTTTCTAGCCCTGGCCATTCTGAGAAAATTAGAGTATGCGTAGTTCAACTTAAAAATGTGACAGAAATTTGTACAGATTTTTGTAAGTAGGGTTTGGGTCTAGCCTACTACAGCACAGGCATTATTACTAAGCACCAGCCATCTGGCTAGAAACCAGGACCATTGTCTAATCCTGCAACCAAGAGTTTCTCTTTAATTTTATTGATAGGTAAGTGAATTGGATTGAAAGCTGAGGTTCTGGTCTTTTCTGCTTTCCTGACTGACAAGCACGTTAAGCACACAGAGCCTATAAGAAGAGTTGCCTTTATTCAAAAGCAGGGTAGAGAAGCCAAAAAACATAAAGGAAAAGTGCAAGCCCTCTTAGCCCTCAGCTCCACAGTCCTGCCTTTCAGATTGACATTCTTGGGCTTCCCTCTTCAGCAGCATTAGTCTCATGGTCTCTCTGAAGCACTTGAAAGTATCCTGCTTTACATTAGGGCAGTCAGAAGTTCAAATCCTGGTAAAACTGTCACACAGTTCATGAATAATTTCTCCCTGTACCTTGCAAGAACCCTAAACTCAGAAAAAAAATTAAAAGAGAAAAAATTCATTGTAACTGAAGCCATGCTGCAATATCTAAAAAGAACATGGCCTTTGTTATAATAAAAGCTCTTTGTGTTAACTCTTTTATTAAGAGGGACCATGCAAATTTCTCTGTACACATGGCAGATCAGAAGGGGCTTTCATAATGCAAAGCCTTAGAGTATCTTCTGAATGTACCTGGCATTGCTCTGAATTTGCACAGTCTACTGTTCCTCTTCGTCTCAATCAAAGAGAATAGTTCTGAACAAAGATTAATGAAAATCATTATTAAGATGATTATTGGCAGAGATTATTTTTGCTGTTGGTATCTGAGGCATTCATAATGTTATGTGTAGAGGTGAGAGCCATTTTCATTAAAGCTCACACACACACTTGCATTTTTTTTTTAAGATCAAAAACCAGCCTTAAATTAAAGACACAAATGCTGGCATCCTGGGTACAACTATTATTCCACTCCCTCTGCTCAAAAGAAAAAGATTAAATGAACTGATATTATTTTCTAATTCCAGGAAGAAATGAATCACAGATCACTAGAGTCTCTCTGCAGCTTGTTTTTTTTAATTATATTTATTGAAATCAAAAGTATACACATCCCACTTTATAGTGAAGCACCTGCTTCTTTGACCAAACTTTCTTCCAGTCTCAAATATGACAGAGTTACACACCAGAGATGATATAATTTACTCACAGAAATAGCTTTGTCATTTATGGCCCATATAATTTCACACTTGCCAGTCATCTGGTTCAAAAAATATTTGAAAGACCTTCTTTTTTATTGTGGTCAGCAATTTTCATTCCCAAATAATCCAAGCACACAACCAGCACTCATCTCTAATTTAATGTCCACAGCCATTGCTGATGTAATTATGGATGAGACACGACTTGCTTGATTTTAGGTTTTGTCCTGTACATCTGTGTTAGTCACCCTAGGTTCCATTTCAAAGACTGAAAGTATAAATCATCTAATATACACTTCAGATATCTGTTGTAGGGTGAATCTTGCCCAGAATTTTCTTTTTCATTCCTCTGAGCAACTGCAGATAGCTAAATTTTTAGGAAGAATAATTGTGCCCCGTGTCTGCTAGTCTTGCCTGTTAGAAACATGGCCAGGACCTCTCTGGCTTTCTGGATGACCACTACACCAGAAATGAAAGACTGCAAGACCTGGGTGCAGGCGTTGCATCATGGAACCTATCAAGATATGACATATTCCATTTCAAATAAGAGTAATTATATGAGCTAATTTAAGAGTCCTTTCTGTCTTCTCTCAAGCCCTCAACCCTCTGCCCAATGGAATGTAAGTGACCAGCTCTTCTAAGTTGTCCAAATATTTTTTTAAAAGCCCTGACCTGTAGAAAAAAACCCTCCACTTAGTGGAAAGTAGGTGCTATCTTACTTTATTACTAAACCAAATACCTGACTGGCCTCACACGAACAGACAGAAAATAATGATCAGGATTATGACAGTCTGCAGGCTGAAGCAGAAATGAAATCCTAATCCTGTTCCAGCAGGAGTATGGTGCAAGAAAATACTATAACACAAGGTCCTTTCCTTAGATACTGCTGTTCCTGGGCTTCTGATTATGTGCTGACTTAGAGCCATTACTACATTTCAGCAGTTTAGTTTCTTCCTTCCTCAAGAATGGAAGGGTACACAGGACAAAAGATCTAGCTTGCTACTGCTGCTGCTGAGATTTTCAGGAGGGTATTCCTGCTACAGTGGGTGATCATGCACCCATGTGCACTGCAGATATCCAGCACACACCTCTCCCTCAGCCTTTCACACACCTTTGAGCAAAGTCACCACTGACTGTCATGTGAAATGCCTGTCATGGGTTCCAGAACATTTCTCCATTGCCTGCTTACCTCTTAACCTTGCCATAGCAATGGATCAACTGTGACAACTAATGAGAGCATTTGGGAAATCATGGGAATTCAGTGGAATCCAATGCAAATTAAATATATCACTGGATATATGTAGGATTCTTTATGTGCTAACAAAACCTCTCCAGTTCTGATGTCTGAGTGTTAGTCTTACATAATTTTGCAATGTTGCTGTAAATTCCTTAAAGACAGGCATGTGATTGATACATTGTAAATTGCAATACCTATAAAAGATGGGGTGACTGTACAACATTTGGGTTTATCTCTCCACTGAAGCAATGAATTATCCAAGGGAATATGACAAGCAATTTATCAAAATATAAACCACACAGTCAAGCAAGAGTATATATTCCCTTAAAACCTAAGCAAAAGCCCATCAGAATTCAACAGCAGACTTTCTGTTGACTTCAGGATGCTTTCAATGCAGACTGAAAGAAAATTCATGGCTAAACTGGAAGGTAGGGTGTAAAGTGGTATAAAGTGTTAAGTTGAAATAATACATTTTTATCCTAATTAATTAATTCTTTTCCTTTGTAAAATTTATATGTGTTAGCATGTTTGAGGTAATTGTCTTAATCTTTTTTAGTCTGAAATGGAAAGATTTTTTCTTTTAATATAGTGAAATACTACATACATTAAATAGTGGCGACATAAATTTCAGAATGAGAGAGTGTTATTCCCCCCTGGGGCAGCACATTCACCTCATCTTCCATGGATTTCCTTTTTGTATAACATCTTCAGCAAAATGCAATTATTTCTCCAAAGTGAGCATACATGGCTTTATAGTAGAAGAAGAACCTAAATATTAAAGAATTGTGACATTTTCCATTAGAGAGAGAATAAAAACTGTGTTCTTCTGTGAGCCATGTCATCTGCACAATTCTTTGTATGTTTTATGTCACTCTCCTGTGGTTTAACCCCAGGTGATAAGTCAGTACCATGCTGCAGCTTTCTCACTCCCCTCCCAGTGGGATGGTGAGAGAACTGAAAAAAGGTAAAACTCATGGGTTGAAATAACAACAATTTAATAATTGAAACAAAGTAAATTTAATAATGAAGATGATGATAATGATGATGATGATGATTGATTCATGATGTCGACAAGAATGATAATCACGAAAAGGAAAATGAAAAGGAAAATGGAAGTAACAAAAAGAAAAGAGACAAACAAGTGGTGCACAGCAGCATTGCTCACCCACTGACTGATACCCAGTACATCGCCCAGCCTTGATGGGTCCCCCCTGGCCAGCTCCCTCCAGTTTATATACTGGGTATGATGTTCTCTGGTACTGAATATTGTTTTTCCAGTTCAGGTCAGCTGTCCTGGCCATGTTCCCTCCTGGTTTCTTGTGCATTTCTTCAGCTGGCAGAGCATAAGGAATTGAAAGGTCCTTGACTTTTTGAATAAGCACAGCCCAGAAAATGCAATACATTAACTACAATAGCACTACAACAGAAACATCAATATGTTAACAGCATTATTCCCATACTAAATCCAAAACCCACAGAGCTGTACCATCTACTAGGATGAAAATTAACTCAATCCCAGACAAAATCAGGACACACTGATGCCTCCAGACACAATCGCAAACACCTTGATGACGTCCCCTGCTTCATCAGCAAGCTGTGATATCATTTGGAGAGTGGAAGTGGACAAGAAATTTTTTCCAATATCAGAAGTCAAGGTGAGGTAAAAAATATCAAGTCTATCTCAAAGAAGAAAAATCAGAAGCAACATCTGCTTTTCAGACATGTTAAGCCTTTAGGAGAAAATGAGTGCTGTGTTTTTTATTAGCAAAAGCAGACTCCTACACTCGAGAGCTTAAACATAACTTGATTTTAAATCCTGTCTGATGTGTGTTGTACACTGTTTGTTTATGTGGAATTTACTCAGTTGCTGACTACATTAGCTGGTAAAACAAAATATGATGATTCTCAGTGCAGTATGTAAGGCAGAGCTTTTTACCAAAAGCCTGGTGAACAGAAATTCTTCTGTCATCCACAGAAAAAGCACAGCTCACCTGCTGTACCTTAGTCCAAGAGATCCCAGCACTGTTTGTTTGGCTAGTGTTCCCTCCCTCTGCTGATTCCACCTCCTGCATTAAAGGCTGTCAGTAACAGCATGCTCTGAGGTAGAGCTGCTTGTCCAGCACAGAGGATATTGTCTGAATCATATCATATCGCCCCCTAAAAATGATCCACAAGAACAGCGAATGAAACTATGAATAATTTCAAATTAACACCCATATGAGAGAGCAGAGCCTTTCCCCAGGGTTCAGAGTCACCATCTTCAAAGCTTTTCATGAAAAGCTTTTTAATTTGAGTTTCACCAGACTGCATGCACAATCTCAGGCAAGCAATAGCAAATACCAGAAGAGAAATTGTTTTGAGATACAGCAGGAAATTAATTTAAAGCTTTGTGAATGTGTGCACACAAGTATAAAGAAACTGTCTGAGTACTTGAAGGAAGAGTTTATTGTACAAACATTTCTCTTGTTATTTGGTCTAAGTAAACTGAAAAAAATGTATTCAGAAAGGGGCTTTGTCAAGTAAGAATTACAAAGAGAGTGATAAATTGTAAGATAACAAATTTATCCATCAAGCTGAGAGTACCAAAGAATAGAGCCTTTCAGCAGCATCAGCAGCACAAGAGCCAAAGCTTTACATAGAATACGTCAAAATGGTACTATGGCCAAGCTTAGCTCACTGTAGAACGTAGCCACAACTTAGAACTTAATCCCAGTTTTGGGGCAAGCTCATTTAGCAACAGGACAACAACCTTTCACTGTTCTCCTAAATCTTTAGGCCCTAAATACCTCTTGCCAAGTGAATCTAAGTTATTGAGGTTCACAGGAACTATTTAAACTTGATTATTAGAGAATTCTTTCATAGAGACAAATGGGGTTTTATTCATTCAGAATTTATAGAAATTATTTCTAAGCTTTTAATGTTTACATAAATGCCATGGATGTTAGTGGAGATAGAAATTTTCATTCAGTGATACACAGAACTTCCTTCACAAGCTGCTTCTTGCACCTGTGGACAGAAGAGTCCCATCTTCTGAGAGCAGTTGAGATGTTAGCCTGCAGGGTCTGATGAGGGATCTTTTCACCTGGATCAAGACTGCAAAAGAGTGATTCTTATCTGGTCTCCCTGAAGCTAACTTCTGGATAAAACATTTCCTGGATCCCCTAGGAGAAGCCAGGCTTGCCATAGAAAACAGCAGAGGCAGGGTTTTGCAGGAGGCCAATGTGCTACATTTGAAATACAGCAGCAATGCCCTGGCTCCTCCACCCTCACCTCCCCAGAGGCAGGGCTGACATTCCAAGGCTCCCTGGCCACAGCAAGATGGTGAAGCAGCAAAAACTCAGTGGCCTGTGGTGCTGGAGTTGCCCAGAACACAGTTCCTCATTGAACATGCACAGTGATATAAATTGAATATTTTATAACATTCAATTGAATATTACATAATAATATTGAATATTTTATAATATTCAATATAAATTGAACATTTTAATAATCAAATTAAATATCCACTTCTTTCCATGCACCATGTCACTTGGTGGACATCTCCAAAGGCATTCCAATGCTGTGGCTTAATATGGCTGACCTTACCAGACATCCTCCTCTCTGCTGAGGCCGGCTTCTCACCCAAAATCTGAGAAGATGCCCAGTCAAAAGAGTAGCTGTGGTCAGGATTGGAAGAAACAGATGACTGAAATAACCCTTTTCTTATGTTTTTTTGAAACTTAAGAAGACATCCTCACTGAGGGTTGTCAGAAGCTCTGAGTTTTTTCTCTAGTAGATCACGTAGTTGCATGCTGAAATAGACATATTTCAATATCTTCTTTAATTTTTTGTTTGCACATTGTTATTTTGAATAGTCAGGTGGACATATATATGTGATTTAACTTTATTCTCAATTCTTGATTTGAGTATAAATTTGAAGAATAAAAGAAGTGAACAAAGAAAAAGTGGAGAAATTGATGAGCATCATAAGAAGGATATAGAGAAATGCATTGAAGGGCAGGGTTGTGTGAATGTTTTTCTCTCTTAGGAGAACATTTTTGAAAACTGTAAGGAGTATTTGAGTGAGCTCTGAAGTCTGACAGTTTTTTGCAAGTTAAAGTAACCAAGGGAAATATTTTATATAAGTAGAGCATTTCTTCACTGCTTCTATTCCTTGCTAGCATTAATGGATGTTAAATATCATGCAGCAACCGGTTCATAATAGCAGAAACTAAATCAACAAATCAAACCAAATCAAACAGCCAATAAATGCATGATGCTATGTGTGCCTTTAGGTGCATCATATTATTTACATTCTGCACAAAACAAGCACCAAAATTAGCTTAGCCATCAAGGCTACAGAAAGCCATCATGCCTACAGAAAGACACCATCCTTTGGTTTTGATGTATGGTAATGCATTTCCATGTATCAACAGGTTACTTTTGAGTTGTAGTACTTTGTCTTGTTATCATCTGTTGCCTGATCAGTCAAGATCAGGATCCAGCCATGTCAGTGTTATGAATGGATGTGGGGGTTTAGATAGGTCCTTGCCTTTTGCCCAGGCCTCTGCCAGCAGGCAGCAGCTTTATTGAGGTGCCCAGCATCCCAAAACCCACTCTTGTTCCCAAGTTCTTTAATAATGGTTGATTTGGTCTATTGTAGAGTGAAATATTTATTTATTAGACAGAAAACCAACAGACATAAAACTAAAATAAAACTAATACTACGCAGGAATAAGGATAAAAAGAGAAACTACTAGTGGATATAAACAGCGTGAGGTTAGAGGTACCTATTAATGGCACAGCTAGCAAAGAAATAATATAACTTAGGATTCAATGTATTTTACCATTCAATTGTTGGTGGGTCACACATGGAGATCCTTTCCCTCAATCCCCAGTAAGGTAACCACAGAATCTGCATACAGGCCCCAGGGAGAAGTCTCCCACACTTTCAGGGTGTGTGTGTAGAAGGCTTCTGCCTCTGTGATATCTCATGTGTCTTTTATGGTTTGTAAAACAGTGTCTCTTAGTCAAGAATATTTCTTTTATCTCTTCCCATATCAGCTCTCCAGACTAAGATGTTGATTCTTAACTGAGGCCTGAGCCCTTTTGGTGCCAGAGATGACCCCTTGCTGGGCCTTCCAGCTTGGGTTATCTTTTTATGGACCAGCTATCTGTGATGGGAGGGGTGGGGGGCATCCTGCCATAGCCAGCTACCAGGGAAAGACAAGACAGTGCACAGCCACCATCCTAAATGAACTCAACAGTCAGGTGATGAATGGAGAAAAAGACAGTTACCTAATCAAGGAGAATAATGTGAAGCCCAGGAAATAACATGTCAGTTGCAGGAAGAATTTAGTTTGTTTTCAGGTAAGTACAGGAGACACAAGTAACACACTAAATTGGAGGTCTAGGGAGTGCAGTGATAAAACAGCTCAGAATCAACCATTGAGGGGGAGGGTAGTAGAAACCCAGACCATACCAATCTGAAAAGAGACTGGAGAGAAAAAATTGAAAGGAAATATCCTCATGATATTGACCTTGGCTTTTACAGCTGCCCTTTCTGGCTGTAGGTATAAATAATAGCAATAACAACTCTGATGGCATAATAATTTTTTATTTAATTTTCCTGTTTCCCTTAAAAAGGCTAAATAGATATAATGGGTTAGAATTTCTCTAGGTGTAGTACTTCATACAGTGTTTGTCTTAGCAGTGCTAAACAAAGTCCTTATTTCAGTGTTTGGGAGCAGTGCAGAGGGAGGCATTCCAGGAAAGACAGCGCTGCCTTTTTCTGTTCTGCCAGTATCAAGCTCTGTATGGGAGACTGTTGTGACTCACACTGAGGCATAATTTATTTACCTATGACCCAGAAAGGCAAGGTGAAAATTCAGCCCATTTCTCATGCTGTCCTTTCCAAGATCCTTAAATGATAGGAGTACTGTGCTTGCAATGTGGACTTGTCTCAGAGGTTTAAGAAATTATACCTCTTTTTCTGCTGGATGTTAACAATAATTTGGTTAAGACTTGACATTGTAAGGCACTTTTCCTAAATAGACAGCTACATCAATCCTCAGAAAAGCTTTTGCAACTTGCTGGAAGCACATTTACAAATTTGACATGAAGTGGTGGTGCTGTGTGGGGATTCAAGGCATTCTGAGGATGGAGGAGTCTGTTCCCTTTGATGAGTCTATTTTTGCAAGAATGGGATACCTTGAATGTCTTCCACTGTCAAAATTACTCTGGAAAATAGATCATTAATTAAAAGGAAAGAGAAATTTCTTTAATTAAAGTGAAAAACTTAAGAAATAAGTGTGCTTGAAAGTGGATACACAGATGTGAAATACAATGTGTAGCTTGCTACTTCTAGTTACACTTCACAAGGTTTTCATTTAGCTATAAAATTGTCTCAATACACTTCTGCAGATAGGTTGATATCTCTACTCAAGATGCTGGCTGCTGTTTGAGGAATACTGTTGTTCTTTGGGAATCCTTCTGTACTTGAAACACAGGACATTCATGGAAACTGCTAAGAGGTAATTTAAAAATAAATAAAAGGATGTTCTTTACATGCTTCTGGAATTTGTAGTTGCAAAAGGTGGGGGAGTCAGGTAGCATCAGCAGGTCCAAAAGAATTTTAGTCCAATTCATAGCCAGAATATCCATGAACAAAAGTAGGAAATAGGAAGACATGCCTATCCAATTCTTACAGTTGTTGCAGGGTATATGACGGAAAAGGACTGTGGAAGGTGGCCAGGTTCACATGCTATCACTCAATGACATCTTCTATTGGCACTTCTGGGCACAGAGTACCAGGCTAGGCAGACTCATTGGCTGGGTCTTCACCCTGCCATTTCAAGTATCTGGACATCTTCTAAAGGTGAAAGAAAGGCATATGTATATACTTGATATTTAACTTAACTGTAAGGAGTTCATTTACTCACTGAAGATGAAGTCATCCATGAAAACAGGAATGTTGGATTTAAATTATAGTTGTAAAACTTTGTAGCAAGCATATTGGGAACCATATTTTATGCAAACATAATAAAAACAGCAAGAAAGCACCTTCTTCTTCTCCTGCTCTCAAAATTTGGAGACTGCCACAAATTACAGGTGAGCCTACCAAGTAAATGGGAAGACATCTCATTTCTTCTTACTGCATTGCTGCACTTAATAAAATAGGATGGAATTTAGCCCTCAGTCATCTTTAAGCTGACAAGTGTGAATTCAGATAAATTCTGGAGGAAGTACTTCAGCTGATAAACAGAGAGAAACTTTCAGACAGTGTGCTTCAGGAGAAACAAATTTCAACTCAATGCAAAAATCTACTGCTGCGAGTTTCATTTTAATCAGTCATTTTCTTCTTGTTTTTATTTGCACAGCAGTTCTGAACAAATTGAATAGTATTTTTTTCTCCTTTAGTGCAGGCTGGGATTCTACCACTTCCACTGTAAAGGAGAATTCAATTTTGCAGTGATAAGTTCAAGGATACACAGATAAGAAACTTGAAGGAAGTGGGTGTGGGGCCAGACCACCAGGCAGGAACGGAAAATACTGAGAAAATACAGAAAAAGGAGAAATTTTCAGCTGCATTTTACATGCTGAACCTAGGCATTTTTCTCCAATCTACAATCTTCAGCCAGAGAGAAAGCAGTGAGCTTTGCTAATTTCATTTCTTGGTTGTTTTAGAAAGATGCATTTACATTTTCTGTGTGGATAAGCAGGACTAGGCAGCTTGTGGAGAGAGATAACATAAGCGCTGAGCTCTGTTGAGCCTTGGCAGCTCTCTAATCTTTCAGGTTTTAATCTCAACTCATTGTCCAAACTCTATCTCTCTAATGGCCAGAGTAAATCCAGATTTAGATAAAGAAATGCATGGGTTCGACTGAAGCTCTGGTGGAGGCTGGATGCTGTGTTCTGAGGTAGAAACAGCATGAGCCTTAGCAAGGCAGGCAGGGAAGTTTTAAACTCTGCAGCCACCACTGCTGCGAACGTGCCGCATGCAATAGTGGGGACTGAGGATGGATGGCTTGTGACACAGAATAAGCACAGACGAGAGGGCAACTGCCCGGGGTCAGCTATCTTGGCCTCTTCTCTTCAGAGATGGCCAGCAGCAGCTTCCTTAGCAGGAGGATACAGAGATGGAGGCTGTACAATAAGATTTGCCAGAATAGTCCTTTGCAGTTTAGGGACAGCTGAGCTGGAGCTGTTGTCTGAGCTCAGTAGCTCTCACTTTTATTATTCTGTGACTTCATCCAGTCATCTTCTCTATGCACACACAGTCACTTGCAGCAGGGAACTTCAGAGATGAACTAAGTATTTTCTTGCTTTGTTTCCTATGAAGTTACCAGCAACTTTCACTTGAAGTTTTTAGGTACTGTGTGGGAAGAGACAGAGGAAAATTATTGCCTACAAGCCCTTTGTGTATCCCACATGAATTTTTACAACCTTTATACAACCCTCTTTATACAACTGTCTATTTCCATTGTTTTTCCCTGAAGAGCTGCATCCTGTTCAGTCCACTCTCATGTGCAATCTGCATCCCACCATTGATTACCTGTGCCACTGTTCACTTGGCCTTTTCTAGGAGCATTATGCCCTTGAAACAGAGACTAGAACTGTACGCAGAATTTAAGATGCAGGCACACCAGCACTTTGCACAGTGATTTAATAATATTTTCTGGTTTATTCTCTTTCATAACAATTTTTAACATTCAGTTTGCATTTTTTACTAGAGCTGGGCACCGAGTTCAATAAAACTATATATTATTACCCCAAGATTCCATTTCTGTGTAATAACAGTTAGCTCAGAGCCCATAATTTTATATGTGAAGTTTGGATTGTTTTTCCCCATGAATGTTATTTTACATTTATCTTTTCTGAATGTCATCTGCCACTTAATCACCAAGTCTGTTAGTGTCTAACAATCTTTCTGCAATTCTCTATACAAATTCTCACTTTTAACTCGATGGTTTGACTTAGATTTCCCACTACTATGGCACACCCACACTTATTCTTACATCCTAGGAAAAAACACTCACTCTGATCAGGTTGAGGTGAATAATTGACGTGACTTGTGTTACCATTTTCATTCTAGATTTTACATATTTGTCTTCTTGCCTATACCTGAAAACTTTTGCACCATTGGAAAGTCACACAAGCAGCGTTGCTCCCATGGAAGACTGAAAGAGGAAGTGAGACAGAGCTAATTCAGCTGTCAGGAATATCAATGTTATTGTCTATAGAGCTGTAGAAGACAATCCAGACAATGGATTGCACAATAGCCTCCCAAAATAACTATTTTTTTATTCCCTTAAACTTGAATTCATTGCATAGGCTATGCATATTTATAGCCTAAACTTGCTCAATATTACCGTTTCTGTTTTGACAGAGCTATGGACATGGTAAAATGAAAGGTCCAGCCTTGAAGGATTACAGACCAATATGCTGATTTAAGAAATTTGTTGAGGACATGTGTAGGTCTAGTTACTCAGTTGAGTTCTTCTCTAAACATGTCTGTTTTCCAGAGTTGTGGATGAACATGGTGGGTCTGGACTGGGAAGTAAATCACAGCCTCTAGTTAGCATTGCCCAGTTATCTTTTTCTAGCTGCTAAAATTCTCCCTAGGATTAAAAAGAAAAAACACTAGGATTAAAAACCAAAACACCCAAAAAACCAAAACCCCCCAAAACAAACAAACAAAAACAACGAAAAACCCTACAACATCACAGAAAAAAAAAATTCTCCTTTAAGGTGGAATCTTAAGTTGCCTCTAAACAGATGGCAGCAAGAAAAGGTTTTAATAGCCTCTTGCCTCCACAATCTCCAGTCCTGCCACATTTGCTGAGTGCTTAGTGACATTAGAGTAGCTCCAATCTGTACCTTGAGATGCTCTTTAATTAAGCCACAAGAAAGCAAACAAATAAGCAAACAAATAGCAGCTTTACAACAAGCCATTCATGGTTTGAGAAATGCAGCTAAATTGCATGCAATGCTTTATTTCTTTGAGTGAAAACATTTGGCTTCAAAAGTTGGAAATGTATTATTCTGTAAATCTTCCCATTAATTCCATTTCATTCTGAATTCAAAGCCAGGCCAGCATTAATTTATTTCACTCAATTGCATCACCCCTGTAATGTTATTCTTCAGTTTTTACTTTCAATCTGGCTCTGACTGATAACATTTTGAGATCAATAAAAAGGCAGAGGTTGTTACCAAAAATAATGGTATGTTATAAAGCTGCTGTAGTCCAACAATTAAGGGCATTTTATTATGTAATAAAGCCATTGCTATTTTTTTCACTGAAGCCACACAACACTAATTCAGACACTAATTTATACATGGTATATTATTGATGGGGCAAAAATGCACTAGTTTATATCAAGTTCAAAAATATCATATATCTCTTAACATATTAAAATCAGAATCCTCACGAAGCTACAATGTGATCTTTCTCAATTTGGACAACAAGTATGCATAGCATGGGATAGATCCACTTGTCTGAATAGTGCTTCCTGAGCTGGGTGGTGTGGAAAAAAAGGTATAAACCATGTTTATAGAACTTTATAGAACTTACCAGCACTACCTTAAACAGCATGACTAAAACTTTATTCTCACTGCTACTATCTAGGCTGAGAAATGTATTCAGGGGAGTGGTTATCACTGGCAGGAGTTTGTTACTGTTTTCAGGTGCACATTTCTCTCACTTCATGTGAGAGAAGTGTTCACTGACAAGTGAACAAATGCGCCTGGCATTGGGAACAGAAAAAGAATCTCTGTGTCCTGTAACAGATCCCAGCACAGTTTAGCCTTGCCTAAAAAAATGCTTCTTGAGCAGGGGAACAATATATGTATGATATATAAAACAGACGTGCTGTGTCTGAGAAGTGGAGCACTTCTGGATCCTCCAATGACATTTTAGATAAACAGTAGGCAGATCATAGCCATGCAGATTTCTTTGGAGGTTGATTCACATCCAGTATAAAGCCTGAAAGAGTACAGAGGATTTGAGAGAGCAGTATATCCTTCCTGAAGCCTTCCGAGGAGTGAAAGCTGTGGCTAAGACCATATTTCAAGGATGGATTGTAAAATTTAGGAATTTCAATTTATATTTAACACATCTGAATATGTGTTCATAGCTGCCACCAATGATAGCTACTGAACTCCTTTGGTTGGATATGAGCTGGTAGCATTAAAATCCAGGTTTGTAACAGTAACTGTTAAAAGCAAACAAGAATTCTGGAAAAAATAGTCATGTTTCAGACCTTTATTCATCACAACACTTTGCTGTAGATATTTATTCATCACAGAAGTTTGGGGAATTCTTTACCTAGTGATAGGATAAGTAAAAATCTTTCTGCAGAGTGTCTGCTTTGAATTAGACCCTTGAAGGTAATTTTTAGAGACAGGCTGCTGAGTAAGATGGAGGACTAGCCTGATTCACTGGGACCCTTTCTCTGTTTCAAAAGCTAGAATGATCCTCAGCTCATTAGAGAGTTATTTGCATCTGTCAAATATCTTTGCCTTAAAGACAAAGAACTCATAGTCTGAGAGACTTTTTTTTTTCCATTCTAAATTCTTCTATAGACCTTCACCATGATCTTTGTCAGGTCAAAAATTAGACCTCATTTCCTCAGCCCTTGTCCTTTTTGAATAGTGATGATAGCACTTACTTACCTCATGGAACTGCAGTAGATCTTCATAACCCAGAATCTGCAAACCACTAACAGCATATAAGTGAGAATTCATAGAGAAAAAAATGTGGGGAATATAGGCTGTCATTAGGCACCTTTCAAATTAAACCAGATGGGGCAAATGAAAAGATGAAGGGCCAAAAAACAACACTCTCCTGGCTCACAAGGGCATGGCCAAAGTGATCAATGTCACTGTAGTTTCCAGCAGCCTGCCCAGTGTATGAATATATAAGTGGAGCCAACACACAGATTTATGAAATCCCCAGAAAGCATGAGTCCTAAATCCCAGTTTCAGAAGGAAAGAAAATTTACTCTGTCTACTCCTGTAACAAAACATTCCAGTTCCTTTCTAAACTGTTGTTAAAGTAGTTAAAGTCAGAAGTGAAAAGCAAATAAATAAAAAGGATATTCTCTCTGAAAATAAATAGATCATGGAAGTATGCAGGGATAATATTGCTGAGTTGACCATCATTTTTATTACTGGATATCATTTTTACTACTGGATGTCAAGCTCTTTGTTAATAACTGCCTGTGGTTGTGGGATCCCCTGACAGAGGGCCATAGGTATCACAAAATCTCAGGCACCGGAAAGAGAGATTGAGGATGTGGAGTTCAAAATTCCCTTATCAGTCATGCATTTCTTCATGGTGTGGTGGTTTGTTTTTGTTGGGTTTTTTTTCCTTATTTCCCCATTTCACCAAAGTGAGCTTTGAAATCACTTAAGCTCCTAAAATGTCCCTAGGTTAAAAGGGAGAGGCACTATCTATGACATCATGGACAGGGTACCAATCTTCTCCATTAAATTAAAGAAAGCTGAAAAAGCATTAATTAAGGTATCTGAAGGACAGGAGGAAAATCAGGCTGCTTAGAATTGGAATTTAGTCCAAAAATATCTGAGAAGAGACTTCTGCAAAGAGGGATTGACCTTGCAGCCTACTCCTGTGCAGGGTATGCAAAGGGCAAAATGACGCAGACTTGGAGAACTGCTTCAAAGAAGCAATTCACACAGAAGGAGAGAAAAGAAAGAGCTGGTAGTCATTAAAATAAGTTGTGCCCGCAGCCCACACTTGAAAAGGAGACCCACAACATCAGCAGGACAGAGAAGTCTGTGTCTGGTGCCACTCAAGAGCAGAGATCTGTGTTTGAAGGGATCTTACCAGCCAGCTGCTCAGCCACTGGCTCTGAAACTGGATCTGTAAAGGTACAGTGACCATGGCAATTCACACCTGGTGTTCACATGTGGATTGACTGGACTCTTGAAGGATTCTTCTGAGCCTGTGCAGTGAGACCTGCACCATGACCACAGTGAGATAAATTTCTGCTTTTAACGTGGAATGAAAAGGGGTCTTTGTTCTCTTCAGAGAGAGCCGGAACTCCTCACTGCATTGACAGTCACACACTGCAGTCACACAGGCCAATAATCAAACAGCTTAAGTGTCTCATCTCAAAGCTTTAAATCAAGGGGAAAGGCATAAAACCAGGGCCACTAGAGATAAGCCTGAGGGTAGCACACCAGTGTTAAAGAGATGGTGTCCTAGCAAGGTACCTTGTTCTCCTATCTCGCTCTCCAAAAGGTATATGCAAGGAAAGAGTGACTCTACGGTTGTGGCATCACCCCTGGATATATTATAAAGTTGTGTAGGTGTGACACTTTGGGACATGGTTTAGTGGTGAGCCTGGCAGTGCTGGGTTAATGGTTAGACTTGATGATGTCAGATGTCTTTTTTCAGCCTAAATGATTCTGTGATTCTACACTGTAAAGGAATTTCCATCTTGATTTTTAGAAGCACTGACCTGTTGTAGAGTCACAGCTCAGCTATCTGCAACAAAAAAGATTAAGTATCTAATTTCTACACAGCTGTGCTAACCTTGCTACATTATGGGAAAGGCTGTGTCTGTTTGGTGTCTGTTGGCCAGTCTGATTGTCATCACTGCCTGTTAAGTGCTCCTTCTTCCAGAAATAGTCCTGGTCTGGGCATTCCAAAGTTTCACTACTCTATGCATTGAGGCATCTGCCTTGCAGAGTGGAAATAGCAGAGAACATTAAGAAAAGATGGAGAGCATGGTAGAAGAAGGATCCAGAGACCCACATGAATAATATGTTGAAGGCACACCTATATCCTATGGCAAGTCAGATGATTTCTGGATGTGAAAGTGCCATTGGGAGAGTCTGACTGCTATTGTGGATTGTATTTTTAAATGTGTGTCTCTGCTATTCATGATCTCCAAACTTTTATTTTATTTCTTTAACCTCTGTCTTACTTTTATCTCTGCTTAATCTTACATTTTTTCCTAAAATGTATCTTGCAATTTCTAAATCTCATTTAGGCAATGATTGCTTTTCATTCCTAGAATTTTAGATATAGGGGAATATTAATTTATGCATCTGATCATTAGATAGCTCTAGTCCATACTAGGATTTGACTGAACCCATAACAAACTAAAAGCTGCAACCTTCATCTGCCTCAGGCATAACCCAAGAATGATTGATTTACAGTGGGCCCTTTGCAAATGTGAAATTAAACAGCACAATTTCTTTTGAGGTAAGTTTGCTCTTTGAAGGATGATCATGTATTCATTTGATTATCCCTTTAATCCTTGTCTGCAATTTTTCATGAGGATTGTGTCACAGCATAAGAAACATGGTGGACCCAGCAATGACAGTGGTACCAACACATTCAAGAAGGGATGTGAGAAAGAACTACACCTGCTTACTTCACCTTCCATGACTGGCAAACAGGTTGAGAGTCAGTTTTAAAAATAATTATTATTTCTCTCATGCATTATTGGAAACAACATCTGGAATTCAATTCTCTGGCTAATAAGGAGCCACAGGGGATCTATCACACTGTGATGCTTTCTTTGAGGAAATGTGAAAAGGATTTTAGATAATAGATTCATCTGAGAGTTCAAAATCATTTGATCTTTTATAAATAGCAAAATATGATAAATTATTCCATTACCTGCCTCACTAACACTTTGGTGAAAATAAGGTTTGGCATGGTGTCTTTTTTGCCTACAACTGGAGAACAGAGAAGCCAATAAAACAGCAGAAGAAAATTTTAAAAACATGTAAGTTATGGAAATGGATATGAAGGTGTTCTCTTGATAAGGCTTTAACTTCTAAATTTCTCACAGCCTCTTTTTCAATAGTCGTATTTTTCAAAAATGCCAGTGTTACCTTTTGCCTGATGCCAAAAACCTAATAGGGCACATCAATAAGAATTATAATAAACAAAACTATAGCAAAAAACTGCAATTTCAAATGGAGACATAATGTTTCCTGCCCTTCTCACATATTTTCTGATTATACCAGCATACAGCACAGGGCAGTTTTGGTTTCAGTAGCAATCCTTTAAAGTTATATGCTCATTTGGGGTAAATTTGAGTAGCATTCATGAAAATATAAAAATGGGATAGAATTCTGAAGATCACAGTGAAGCCATCATATTTATACCTTATACATCAATATGAAAAATTAGTGTTTAAAGATTAACTAATGATACAAAGACATCATGCTGCTGTGGAATGGAATGGAATGGAATGGAATGGAATAAAATAGAATAGAATAGAATAGAATAGAATAGAATATTTCATTTGTAAGGGACCTACAGTGGTCATCCAGTCCAAGTGTGATGGGAAATTGAGATGGCTTGTTTGGCAAACACAGTGTCATTGACATAAACTTGGATGAAGGTTACAGCCTAGCTATTTAAACTGTTGCACTTAGGACTTCTTAGTAGCTAGGATGGAAAAAAACCTCAGGCTAAAAAAATTAACATAGATAATAATGTAATCATAGCAAATACTGAAAAGAGTTGTAAAGTTCACTTGAAGTAATTGTGGATCTGGGTGATTACTAAGTTAGAAAATAAAATTATGTGACAGAAAATAAAAGCTATTATATTCCTTCTCCAAACACCTTGAAATCTGGAAGGAGCACTTTACCTTCCTCTCTAACAGTTGGGATGTGTTTATGAACACAAGTTCTTTATTTCTTTCCTTTTACTTATAGAATCATAGAAACATGGAACACCTTGGGTTGAAAGGGAGTTTTTAGAGGCCATCTAGTCCAACTCCCCTATAATTAGCAGAAATGTTTTTCACTAGATCAGGTTACTTGGAGACTCACTGATTCATGTTTGAAACCAGGATGATAGATGGCAAATACTTTTTGCAAAACCCAGTAAATTATTTACTGGTTAGGTGCCGATAGCATAGTAAAGACAAAAATTTAAAACCTTTGCTGAATAAGCAAAATTTTAAATTTAAATCTGTTTTCCAAACAGTTCATCTTGTAAATTCACTGCTGAATAATTCCAGAGTGCTAGTAACCAATCTATATTGCCAGGTTACTCAGCTATTCAGAGGAATTTGTTTTGCAGTCAATTAAATCACAACAGTTACCAGGGAGTAAGAAAGGTAAAGGAAACTGCATCTACTACCTTCATAAAGTAACTTTCTGAACAACAAACATTTCAGCATCATCCATTTCAATCATAATTAAACTTTTCATACACCAGTCTTTCAATTTTCAGTGCTGTTTTAATAGGCAACAAAGTTATTAATTCTCTAATAAACTACCTACTTGAAAATTTGTTTGTTTGCAAGATACCTAAAAGCAGCAGCAACTTATTATGTGCATCTTCATGAATTGGTGGGGGAAGACCCTGAACTCTTTTACCATCTATGTTTAAAACTGCTAATATGCATGAAAATATGACCTTCACAAGTATGCTAGCTCCTTTTAGCTGAGAGTTTTCAAGTAGTAGGAAATTCAGTTGTAGAAGAAGAAGAAGCTTGAGTTACCTGTGTGTAGATGTCCTCCAGTGAACAGAAGTTTTGAGCTCTCCTTATATTATACCCTATGCTCTAGTTATTGTAATTAAGAGTCTTGGAGAAATTATCCCACTCTAGATTATACAATATTATTATTATTATTATTATTATTATTATTATTATTATTATTATTATTATTACTCATGGCCAGCTGAATTGTTTTCCAGGACTCACTGATAGCAATCACAGTTTTGGCACCTAAAAGACATGAAGATACATATAGATAGATACAAATATAGATGCTTTTATCTAGAGTTTAATCAATCCTTGCAATTTAACATGATTTCAAGTAGACTGTGAATTAAAAATAGAATAGTGCTTCCTGATTAACTCCATGTGGCAATTCTTTTATTTTGTGCTAAGGCTTTAATATAAGATTACTTTGATTCCTGTATAAAGGAAAAAAAGCCTCTTCAAAAGGCTCATCATACTTTTATTGAGCTGTCGAGCCAGCAGAAACATTCAGGAACATTTATCCTGCCTCTTTTGTCTGGAAGCTGAAGACAAAGAGTAAGACAGAAAGTGCTACAAAAAGAATGGAAAATGTAGATCATTTCAAACTGCTGTGGAGTGGGATTTTGCCACTGAGGACTCCATAATAGGCTGGCACAAAACCTGGATATAATTTCTTATTTCAGACAGAAAAAACATTTACACTTGTACTCATACCAGGCTTCCTGCATTAGAACTGGAAAGACACAGCCATTTTTGGGGTGCAATTCATCTGAAACATGGAAAATAATTGCTACTTGAAAGTGTAAAAGAATTGCTACTTGAAAATGCCTATTCCTCTCCACTGAATATGGGGAGGATTTAATCCAAACCAATAGTTCATATGTTGGTAATTGTATCTGGTCAGAGGTGTCCCTGTCTCGGTACTGAACGCCAAGGAATCATGGAGAGCCTGGCTAATGCAAGGAAAAGGTGTGTGAGACTTACTGATTCACTATCTTTCTTTGGAATTAAAAAACATACACACATATTCCAGCTGTAACAAAGAACAGCTGCCCTCCTCCAAAAAAAAATCCACAAAAATCCTCCCTCCCCACCTCAAAAAGAAAATGAACACCAAAAAGGCCAGACCACACAAATGCACAGAAACAGCAACAATAACAAGAACGCACCAGAAAACTCTTCTAGGAGAACGTTTTCTGTGTAAACCCAGCCTCAATCAGATTTTATCCTAATAAAGGCAAGACATTAAAATCCTGCACTTTAATAGTGCATAGGTGCTCCTCACAGGTTTTCTAAGGCAGAAAGGCTGCACACTGATACTCTTGAAGCACAATTCTAGTACTGCTACTTACAGTATTTTTCTTCCAGTTCTTCTCAACTTTCTATCTAGCCTAATACATGTGTATAACTGGCTCCCTACAGCCACATCACAGAGTGAAAAATAAGTGAAAAGATCACAAAAGGGCTAGCAGTTATGTCCATCACCTATAATATCTCTGCATGGTTAGAAAAGAAAATGCCTGAGAGAACAAAATGTCAGACCTTTAATAATTTTTTGTGTTGTAGCCCATGTTACAGAGAAATTGTTTTATTTCATTCCCTTTTTATATAATAAGTTGTCTCAGGATTTCAATTTTCTGAGTCGCATTAATTGTGGTACCCTCCCTTCACATCCCTGCAGAGAGTACTCTGCATTCAGAGACACTGGACAAGACACATTATGACAGAGTAGGTCTTACTCTGTTTGCCACTAGAGTAGATATTTCTCTTTCAATTGAAAAGCTGGTTTTATACACAAGGTGCTTTTCTACTCTCAGTATTATTCACACATGGCCATCACAGAAGGACTACCAAGGCAGTCTAAGCTGAACTATGAGGGCTGCTGATATCCCATAGGCTGTTAGCAACCTGAATATTCAAAAGTCGAGCTCATAGCTCTCTTAAGATTCAAAATATGTCTTCTGTGTGGCAACATAGAAGTACTCATACAAGAACCAGAGAATAAGAGATTCTTGCAGGCAAGTACCAAGAAGGTTCCATGAGGCACTGAGGCAGGAGGGTAAGAAGTGGATGCTGGACCAATTCCTATGTCTCATGGCCAAGAAAGAAAGTTGTAGGTAGCTAAATAAAGTTTTCAAGTCAGATTGATCAACTGGGTATCAAGGTTCAATGCCAGCTCCAGAAGATGCATGACCTCACAGAACATGTTCATGTATCTCTCTGCAGAGCAAAGAAGAGTGATTGATATAAGCAAGCTTTTATCATGTTAACACCACAATCTGCAAGGTTAATCTGTCCTGATTGTCCTAGCAGGATAGTCACAGTGGCATGCATGTTATTTCATACCATCAGCATATGCTCACTAAGACAGTATCCAGGTCATTGCTGACCCTTTAGTTTTTAACCAACTAAAAGCATGGGAGACCAATACACTCAGTAAATCCTCTCAAGCCACTCTGAAAATCCCAAGGATAAAAAGACCTTCAGCTTTGTTTTGCTCATTCTGTTGTTTTCAACTCTTAGATTCCTTTGGGGTTTCCTTTCCTTCCCTTTTGCAATCCTTGTCATAAACCAAGAACCATACTCAAATGTTAGAAGCTAGAAGCAGCATTTTAATGACCTATTGAGAATGAAATGAATAATTTAAGATTTACAATAGCTTTAAATTGGTTTTTCTTGTTGTAGGGTGTAAACTTCATTACAGAGGGGGGATTTATTCTCTTTCTGTTTGCTTGTAATGAAATGATACAAAATCCTGTCTCATATTTTCTTTGTGTTAATTGGGGATTTAACTGTTACTTCCTTTGCTTACAGTGATGTACATCAAAGCCCTTAAAATCCATTTTAATTGTGCTGAGTGGATTTGGTCAATTACACTAGCAATCTTCCCATTAATAAGCATGTGAAAAGAAGACTGTTCTGTATGTAAATTAATAGAGCTAATCAGTTGTCCTCCCTTTGTAATACATATTACAACATTTGGCAGTACTTCAATAGGAAGTAAAAGTTTTGTGGCTTGTGCCCAGGATCATGTTTTTGTAGCCTACACGAAGAGAAGAAACTGAGGTTATTTCCAGATCCTGTTAAAATGCCCAGAATTTATCTGGTCACCACCTAAATATCAGAATATGAGGGCTTTGGCTTGGAAGCATCCTCAGCGTGGGAATTGTAATGACTATACAGTTTAGAAGTTGATCAAGACAATTCGTTTTTGTTAGAGAGCACTTACCAGCCCTACTTATCATAAGATCTTATAGCTTGGTCATGACAGACAAACAAGAAGACAACTTCTGGCCATGTCTAGGAAAAGACAAAAAAAGGGGAAAAAATCCAAAAAAGATAACATAAGAAAACAGAGATTACCTTGCTTAGTGTAAGTGGGTCTCATCACATGAGTGTACTACTACTGCTACTACTCAGTCATGCACTTGGCTTTTACCACACAAACAGCATGACTCTTTTAAAACAGACATGGTATAGCTCATGAAATTACTAGTAAGTAGTATTTCTGTGATACCTTTGAACTTGACTGGATGCCAGGTAACCACCAAAGCCAACCTATCTCTTCCCTCCTTAGGGCAAGGGAGAGAAAACATGACAAAAGGCTTGCAGTCAACAAAAGGACAGGGAGAAATCACTCACCAGTTACTATGCAGCCAAAACAGACTCAGCTTGGGGAAAAGAGTTTAATAAAATACTAATCAAAACACAATCATGAAAAATCAAACAAAACCTTAAAACATGTTCCCCCTTACCCCTCCCCTCTTCCTGGACTTAGCTTCACTCATGATTTTCTCTGCCTCTTCCCCACCAGTGGCGCAGAGGGATGGGAAATGACATTTGCTGCCAGTTCATCACATGTTATTACTGCTGCTCCTTCTTCCTCAGGGGGAGGACCCCTCACACTCCTCCCCTGCTCCAGTATGAAGCAGAATCTTCTGACTCCTTCTAAAAGGCTATGATTCTTCACAAATTTCTCCAGCACAGACCTCCACAGTCTGCAGGGATAGTGGACTCATCTTGGAGCCAGCTGTCATTGGCTCTGTTGGAATGGGGGAAGGTTCTAGCAGTGTCTCACAGCAGCCACCCCTGTAGCCTCCCTGCAACCAAAATCTTCCTACACAAATCAAACACATCATCACAAAGAAATAATTTGTTAAAAGTTTCTGGGATGCTCCTATAAATTAGAAAATCACCATGTGACAAAATACTGTATGCTCATGAAGTGAGCAGGTCAGTGATGCAAGAAAGGAGGACAGGAAGACTGAGGACTGGAGTCACTATTCAAGTACTGAATGAAACATTATAGGTAGTACATGAAAAGCTTTCAGCATTTAAAGATATCTGCCAGTGAATTAAATGAGAACACAATCCAGCTGAAGTGCATTTAGAAAACTTCCTTTTAATCTCTTCATCTCTGAGTGGTGGTTTCCCAGAATCTGCAGGTATAACAGGAGCATGACATTTTCTGGGCCCTCCTTTCCCCACACAACTCGAGCTCCCTTACTACAGCTACCCAGGATGGCACTTCACTGTCTAAACATAAGCATTTATAGGCAGTAGTGGAGTGCTGAGATTTTCAAGACACCAACATGACAGTCAATGAAAGACTTACCAGGCACTTGCACTGCTCTGTGGAGACAGCTGCAGGCGGGCCAGGACTTCAACTGAACCACCCTGTGCTTACACAATGAAGTTCTGTCCTCCTTGCAGCCATACAGATTGTGTGCCAAAAATGTCCACTTATCTCTGTTAACTGCAGAGCAAAGCAGAGGACTGAGTTGAGATGGGAACAACATTTTTGGCTCTAGACAAAGTCTAATGCATTTCACCTACAGTTGCTTCATGCACAGACATGCATTAAGGATATGTTGGACATAATGTGTACAGAATGTGCTGCTGATCTGTCTGGGCATCCTATGTGTCTCATAGATCAGGTCACAGGTACTAAACTCTAATTCTATCAGAGCACAGCCATAGGTAAAAAAAATTCTTCAGATTCTGCTCAGGTTGATTCTATTGACAGAAAAGTGGGATAAACTACTTGAAAACTAGGTTGTGGGACAACTCAGAGCATGATACTTGTGGCTGCAATACTATGACCTTAACAGGAGTTTAAGTCTAAATTTCTGAAACAGAGGAAAATCAGGATTCATTTAATTAAAAATTAAAATGAGGGAGACGCAAGGGACCTAAGTTATAATTTAATTTATGAGTTAAACGCCACGTTGGATATTTGGACACTCTCCAGTACTGAACATGCTTCCTGCTCATGTTAATCATTTCTGCAAGAAAAAAATTATCAGATTACAAAAGCTATATCTCTGCCATTTTCAGGGTAACTCAAAGAATTGGGACACTGTTGAGAGTCTATATTTTATCTTCTATTGACATGCAACCAATGTGAAAGAATGTAATTTTCATTCAGTCAGAAAACATTAAGCAAACAGTGAATTGGGGAAGACAGGGTCTGCTCTCTTTTTAAGCTCACAGACTGCCTTCTCCTGTATGAACAGGCTTGCAGTTCCTTCATTTCAATTCTAAGCAGCCCTCATTGCTAGTCAGATTCACTGAGGTGCTGAGTATGCACAACTTCTGCTAAGTCCACCGAGATGCTTTGCTTAACCAATCTACTGCAGTTGTGGGCTTCCTAAAATATCTTGTAATTCTCTAACTCCAATTTTAGAGTCAGCTAAACTTCATCGGAGTTAATCAAATCAGCAATTTGCACAATAATCTGAAAAACCTATTAAGCCAGGCTACTGGTTTACTAAGGCAATAAAAAATGCTGCCCATCCTATTGTTTTATTTTCAAAAGAGTTTTATTAATAGATTTGCTCTTCAGGACCAGTGCTTGAGAGATAACTCTCTACTTTCATGTCTTATTAAAAAGGTATAACTTTCAATAAACCACAGCAATATTATAGGTCAGCTTATACTATGAAACAAAATGAAACTCCTATTGAAGTAGTTTTGCTGTAGGAGACCTAATTCTAATTAGAATTTTGTCGGAATATAAATGTTACAAAACACAGGAAACCAAACCTCAATAAAGCAGCAGATTCCTGAGACATAGAAACAAAATGAAAATAAATTATTGTCAGAGCACAGTTCTCTGGGACCTTGATTTATTTGATGATATTCAGAAGGAGCCGCTGCCTCCTGAAAAAGCAGTCAGTAACAGCTCCACATTCAGGGATTCTGAGCACTGACAGCAAGCAGCAACTGAGTTAACACGTAATTACAAAGATAATATTATCAAGCTCAGTCAAGCCTGATAAGCAGTTGGGATTCTGTTCAGGTCATCAAGATGAATTTTAGGATCCTCTTCACTCAATTTCCCTTTTCTGTTACTGTGGTTGATTTTACTGAAGTTAAACTACTGTAAAAGTAGGCTCATGCAGGACAAGATAGGCCTTAGTATCATTGTTCCTCCCTGCAATAATTGTTTCCATAATTGTTCTTGTCATTGTAGTAGATGATCTGCACAGAAGAAGCCAAAACAAAAAAGGTTGTGTCCTTTCCTGCTACTTTATAAGGCATGATGATAGCTTCATAAAATTTTATTGTGTTACTATACCAAGACTATAATACTATTCTCATACTTTATTATCATGCCAAGAACTGGAAGCTGAACTCAGAGAAATTCAACATTGAAATAAGATGTAACTTGCTACCATTGAAGGCCGGGAAACATAGGAATGATTTGTTTTGAGGGTTAAAGAAACAGAAGGAAAAGAGAGGTTCTTCAGTGTTGTTCTCTTTTGCAGTTAGCAGTTCCTCACTCCAGTTTCACCATAGCTCTGTGCACAATAATCCTTCTTTCTGGAGCACTCCTGTAGGAGCTATCTTAGTAATCTGTATGATGTTACCAGTTAATATATTCATACTGCTCACCCAAGTCAGAAAAAAATCTCCATTACCTCAGTATAGTTGAGAGCTTGTAGATAGTTTTGTTTTTGTCTGCCTCATGAGGTATGTTTTGTCAGCTGAAATGAGACATTTTTAACCTAATTGATTTGGTGTCCTTAAGGTCTTTCTTTAAAGACCCTACCATCAGCTAGTGTCTCCTGTTTTGTAAATGTGATTTATATTTGTCCAAACAAAATATTTGGTTTAACTGAAGCTGGATAAAAGTAATGGTTTGTGACAAACGATTATGTAAATGGTCTCTTAGAGACTGAAATGTTGTGAAAATGTCCTAATGTGCACTGGGTTCTTGTGGCCAGGTTTTGGCAGTGGAAGGACTGATGGAATGGCTTCTGTAAGAAGAGATCAGAATCTCTTCTTGGACAGGCTCTGTTGAACAGAGCCTGTTCCAGTTGGCTCCAAGACAAACCTGACACTGGCCAAAGCCGAGCCCATCAGCAATCCTGGTGGTGTGTCTGCAACAACATACTGAAGAAAGGGTGGAAAAGAAAGCACAGCAGCTGTGAAAGAGAGAAGTGAGGAAAAAAGGGGAGATAAAAAATTCTGCAGACACCCAAGTCAAGGAAGGAGACACAGGAAGTACTCCAGGTGCCAGAGTAGAGATGCCCTGCAACCAGTGGGAAAGCACATTCCCTTCCTGCAGCTCAGAGCACCCACACTGCAGCCCTTGGGCAGCCCCATGCCCTGGCAGGTGGGTGTGCCTTGAGGATGCAGACTGTGGAGAGCCCGGGCAGAAGGAGGCTCCTGGCAGGGGCTGCAGCCCATGGAGAGGAGCACATGTGGGGCAGATTTTCTGGCAAGACCTGTGACCCTGTGGGTATCCACACTGGAGCAGTCTGTTCCTGCTCCAGTGAAGAGCAGGAAGATCTGCAGCCTGTGTGAAGGGATCACATGGGGACAGCTCATGAAGAACTCTCTCCCTTGGGAAAAAGCCTACTCTGGAGCAGGGTAACAGTGTGGAAAGGAAGGAGTGGTCAAAGCAAAGTGTTATGAACTGACCATAAACCATATTCCCTATTTCTGTCCCCATTTCCCTATTCCTCCTCAGGGAATAGAAAGATGAAATGGAAGAGTTGGAAATGGAGGAATCAGTTTGAGCCTAGGAAGAAAGGAGAAATGCCTGTAAGGTGACTTTAGTTTCATCTCTTTTTCCTAATCTATTTTAATTGGCAATAAATTAACCTAATCTTTCCCAAGATGAGTCTGTTTTGCCCATGCTAGTAACTGCTAAATAATCTCCCTGTCCTCATCTTGAACCAGAAGCTTTCCCATCTTACTTTTGTCCCCTCATCTTCTTGAGAATGAGGAATAAGAGAGTTTCTGGTTGCGGTTTCACAGCCAGTCAAGGTCAACTCACCACATCTTGTTCAGTAGTTTCTCTTTGGAGTTTTAACTCCTGAGATTTGCTGCCTTCTTTCTTTTTTTTTTTTTAATTCCAATAAGATATAGAACTTTCATAGATTTATAGGATGAATATCTTAATCTTTTTGCAAACTCATTGTGCCTAATTTAACCATCTAACTAAATTAACCATCTTTTGTGAAATTTACCCATGCAAATCATAGAATTACAGAATCATTTGGGTTGGAAGGACCTGAAAGATCATTTTGTTCCAGCATCACCACCATGGGCCAGACACTACACACTAGACCAAGTTGTTCAGGATCCCATCAAACCTGGCCTTGAACACTTCCAATTAGGGGGCAGTCACAGGTTCTCTGGGTGACCTGTGCCAGTGCTTTATGACCATCTGAGTAAAATTTCTTCCTAACACTTAATCTAAATCTCTTATCTTTTAGTTTAAAAGCTTACTAGGGAAAAATTTTGAAAAACTCTCAGCAAATGGTAAACTTGGACTCTTCTATTCTACAACGTGTGATGGAAAGATACTACCCTATTTCTACATGGTACAACATCCCAAATCTCATCTCACTGCTTCCACTTTCACAGTGGAAACTCACATTACAGCTTCATCCTCAGATGCTTTGGTCCCAAGAACCCCATGTAGCTAAGATGAGTAAAACTAGATTATTTGGAAAAAAGAAAATACTATCATTGGAAAATAATGCCCCACCTCACCCCCCCACCCCCCCCCCCCCAGATAAACAGTTACAGCATTACCTTGATATATCTAAGAGGAAGTGCAATGGGCACAATAAAAGCATGGAAGGTACTTGCTTTGCAGTTACCCAAATAACATTCAGTTCCAAAATTAAACAAGCCTAAAAGTCTGTCAGTGATGTAGCCCTGTGCAAAAGATTCTGCCCTGTGTGGGAGTCACACTCCTGTTTCATCTCTCACAAAGATACAGGTCTCTGATATTCTCTACTTGTTCCCATTCCACCTGTCGATATTATTCTCAAAACTGAGCAAATGCAAAAGCAATGCAGTTCTTAAAGTCTCTATCATCCCTTCTTTTGCACAATAAACAACATTTTTGAAGTGGGTAAAAAGAGTAAGAGCAAAACAAAGCTTTCATCTTCTTCCATAAAAGCCACACTATATTTTTTTTTCATGTTCCTTTTCTCTTTTTCCCCTTTGCAGTCCCTGGAGCATCAGCACAGTTTTCTTCATAAATAGATCTCAGACTTGAAAATGTCACTCACTGTTAACAATTAATTATCCCAACTGCAATCATCAATAGTTCTTTCTGTAAGCACTCAAGGCTCTGAACTGCTGATAAAAAAGGAAATCAGGGGTAGAAAAAGATTACAAAGTAAATAAATCTGACTAGTACTATGAATTTAATTGTTGGCCGGCACAATTAACTGGATGAAGCAATGCATCAGGCATGGAGTGGTCTGCACACTCTCCACTCTCACCCTACTGTATTTCTCTGTCTGTAGCTAACATTTACAAAAACCACTGAATCATAGGTGACAGTATCTAATAGATTTGTCATCTTGAACAATTTTTCTTCCAAGGTAAATGCAGAAAATTCAATTCACTTTAGAATGACAAAAACCTCAGAGTTTTGAAGTCTCTAGCATTTATAGTTAAATATTTACAAGCACGATAACCAGCTTGAGCAACAGGATAAATGAGAAAATATTAATACAAATGTCTGTAGTTTAGATATTTATTGAAGATTCAGCTCAAATTGCTTGTGGAGTTCAATAATATTTTTACATGTACAGACTATATTTCACAACTCTCTTCCCTTAAACCAAATACTTTTTTAAACACAGATCATCAAAATACTTTAAATACTCAAAATAACAGCTTTAAAATAATTCAAACAATTTTTCTTAATATATAGTGTCTTGTTCCCCAAGACATTAGGGAATTTCAATTATTCTATTGTTTAATAATGTCCCACAGTGTCTCAGCACTGGGTGTGAAAGGGATGTGTAAAGGAATAAATATTGCTCTTCCGTTTTAAGAGAGAGAGAAACTGAGGCAAAGTGCTTTCCTGGGGAGACTTTCTTGTTCAATAAGCAGATCCAGGAAAGCAAACAAAACTCTGAATTTCAGTCCAGGAAATGACCGGAGATATCAAGAAGATGACTGGCTGAGGCAGTTCTTTCAAAAGTAAATATTAAATTCAGAAATTAAAACTCTTGCTTTGAAGTGGAAAAAGAGTATGATGTGCTTGGAAAGCTTTCTGGCTGGCAAGCTGCCCAGAGTAAAAGGATCTGAGGGAGCAGGCCAAGAGTGGCAGTCCCTGATCCAGCATGTGCCCAGGTGGCCAAGCAAGCCAATGGCATCCTGGCCTGGATCAGGATAGCGAGGCCAGCAGCACCAGGACAGTGACTGTACTGTTCCCTGGAGAGGCCACACCTCAAATCCTGTGTCCCTCACTACAACAAAGACATTGAGGTGCTGGAGCATATCCAGAGAAGGGCAATGGAGCTGGAGAAGGGTCTGGAGCACAAAACTCATGCGGGGTGGCTGAAGGAGCTGGGGGTGTTTATGTTGCAGAAAAGGAGGCTGCAGGGGGAACTTAGCACTCTCCTACCAGTACCTGAAAGGAGGTTGCAGTCAGTTAGGGGTCAGTCTCTTCTTATAAATAGCAAGAGATAGGACAAGAGGAAAAGGCCTTAAATTTGACTGGTGGAGGTTTTGATTGGATGTCAGGAAAAATTTCTTCATGAAACGAGTTTAGGGCATTGGAACAGCCTGCCAGGGAAGTGGTGGGGTCACCATTTGTTAATGAAAAAAAAGAAAACTGAAGGGACTTTAAAGTGGGAGAAAAACAAGAATAGGGAAGCTTTAAGTCCCAATAAAGTACCATCATAAATAAACTCTTTGTAAATACTTAGATGAGAACAAGGAGACAAATTTTTCTTTTACAAACAGGGAATTTCCCTTTACAGAAAGGAGAAAAAGCAACAGATAACCTCTATCTTCATTCTAGTCTCTCTTGCTATTTGATGTAATGTTCTCAGAAAGAAGCTTAGGAAAGTTCTGTAAATTTGGTGTAAAGGTGCCAGGAAAGTCATATTCAAAGAGTAGCTATCAAGGGTATGCCTTTAAAGCAGAATGATTCATAAGGTGGGGTTCCTGAGTTGTTTATCTTAAGCCTAATACACTCACATATCTGCTCAAAGGAATACAGACCATGTTTATTAAATACACAGGCGACTCTAAGCTGCAAATACACCGTAAAAAGGGACAGAAACCCCAAAGGGAGAAATTGTTTGGAGAAAAAATAATAGAAGACGGTTGCAATTTAATGAGAACAATTAGAGGACATAAGTGTAACCAATCAAATAAAAACAGATTGGAGAAAAGATGGCTTGGGATACCAATAACTGAGAAAAAGGTGTGGGATTCAGGTGGCTCAACACTGGCTGTATGAGTGCATAGTGTAGTGAAATAGGTACACTCTAATATGTGCTATACAACATATCACTTCCACTACTCTCACTGCTGATAGAATCTCTAATAAAACCTTGTGTTCAGTTCTGAGTATTGAATATCAGGAGAAATATGTGTGAATTAGAGACTTCTGAGGGGAAAGTACAAAGTGGTCTTTGTACTTATGGTCTGGAACTCATGATCTATATGGAAATATTGATGGAATAGTGATTTTTTTTTTGTCTGGATAGAGAAGACTGACAAACAATATCATAAATGTTCTCAAAGCCTGAAAGGTCTGCAAATGGACATGATATCCATGATAGACAGGACATAAATTCAAGGCTGAAACTGCAACCTGAAAAAAATCATTTTAGAGACTTGAATAGGTCAGTGAGGATAGCAGAGCACTGGAGCAGATTTCTGGGCAGCTTTTGAAACCCCAACCATCTGACCATTCTAAGAAAAAAATTACACAAACAGTCCTCAGAATGACACAGGAACAGCTGACCAAACCTTGAGGTAGGTGAATGGATTAGTGATTTCCTGCAATTCTTTTGAAAGGTTATTTTTTTCTGCAACTCTGACAAGGGAGAAGTCTGATTAAGAAGAAGCTTACAAAGGCACCTCACTTTAATCAGAATTTTTGAGAATTGAGTTCAATACACAAATAATCAGACTGTGAGTTTTTCTTCTTCATCTCATAAGACAAAGATTTTATTAGAGGTGTCATCACAAATACCTACAAACAAAAAGCTTTGGAGAATGACTTTTTTCAAATATTCATATGAGAATAATTATTTCCAGTATAGCTTTACAGCTATTTGGATGGACACTGAATACCTGACTATTGATTTCCTTTCCTAAAGAACACTGGTGCACCCTTGAAAGTGCATCCTGGTTTGAACTTAGAAAGGCAGCAATTGTATTTGCAGCGTTGCAAGTTCTCTTAGAATTACTTTGTTTCATTTCACTATGACAATCCTGCTTGTGATAACAAAAAGATCTTTTGGCTCCTGGGTCAAGATCTCCATGTGAAGTTTCCTTAGATGTTAGACCTCATGAATTTTTAGTGACAAGAAGCTAATGGCTCCTGAGACCTGTAAAATTCAAATCTATTGGAAAATGCATAGTCTGGGACTGATGCTGATCACATATTTCTCCTCTTATTTGCTCTCACTTGAGACTTCACTCCTCAAACAAGGTTCTTGCTGTTCTGCTGTCATTGTGCCTTGATTTCGTCAGCCACAATAATATCCTTTTTTTTTAATGCTTATCTATTTTCAGCTCTCTACACAATTTCTGAGCTTATTTGCAATAGGACAAGGCTGTAAATTTAAAATCTTTCCATTCCTGGGGTGTCTTGTACTGCTCTGACTACATAAAGAGGCTCAGTGCTTTGTGTTCTCAGGGAGAGCCAACAGCAATCAGCCACATGGAGATATTTTTATTATCATTCTCTTCCAATATCTGTCTATGAGTATCATACAGCACAGATGTAGCTCTAAAAATAAGTATTCCTGGCTGAAAATCTCTCTCATTGATAATCGTGTATGGTTTGCATTTGAGGATTGTTTTTCCCCTTCTATTTTCCCTTAAAGTAGAACTGAAGAGTGAGATTTGGTGCCAGGAATGGAAATTGGGCCAAATCATGTCCCATGCTAGAACATATGCATAAACTGAGAAGAAGTACCACAGAATGATTACAGTTTCAACCTCACATGACAATATTCTATTGCCATATGCATAAGGACTACACACCCAAGAAATCTAGTTAAAAATCTGATAAATTTAGGATGACTGGTATAAGCAATCTTGGAGCTCAATGTTCTACACACTTTGAACCACACAAATGTGTAAAAATTTGAGTGATATGTTTACCTAGGCAACCCTTCAGGCAAGGAGAAGAAAAACAGAGTTACAAAGCATAGGATAGATTTAAACTTTAATATTAGTGAGGATGTGCCCGCTGTAGGAATGTTATATGATTAAGAATCAATTAATCCACAGGAAATACAGAGAAAGATTTTCATGTTTTGTCTTTGCCTGCTGTCTCTTCATGCCTTTTGAACTAAGATCCTTCTTCTGCTGTATTTGGTGATGTAATTTCCTTAAAATAAAAATAATAAAAAACCAACCAAATGGAGCTGCACTTAAGTGTCCAGAAATCACTGATAGACCAGCTGGGGAAAGCTGGAGCCAGTGGCCAACTAGACAGAAGACAGAAAGCCTTCAGATGTCTATGAAGGTGAGTTCACTACAAAACTTTTGTCTTTCCTATCACTGTAGACAGATAAAATTGGTCAGGTAGTTTGGACACAGAAAATGCTTATTTCTCTTTGTTGGCTGTAAGGCTGACAGGGGACATAAGGTCCATAGCTCAGGTGGAAGTACCTTACAAACCTCCTCCTTCGGATACCATCTGGAGGGCAGAGAAACGCTTGAGGAACTGGGTTTGCTGAAGATTGGAAGCAGAAGATTACAAAGTGCTTTAATTTATGTAGGAAAAACAAAAGTTAGTATGATTTTGTAGTAAGTTAGCAATTCTATAATGGGAAAGGAGAAAAACAATCTATATGTAAAGCCAAGAACTTATTGTTACTATAATTGAAATCTTAACAAGATAATCAAAGAGTTGTTATGAGTCTATCTCAATGTATTTAAAAAAAAATTACAAAGTGAAACAAATTCAAGAATACCACTACACATAAAAGGTATTAACAACAATAATATACCAGCTAAGATGATTTTTAAAAGCACAGTCCCCATCCTCTACCCTTTTTCCTGGTATTATGTTCACCTTTTTACTGTCATCCAGGCTAGGGAAGAGGAGATGGGTGTAGAGCATCCCAAGTCCTTCACTGGAGGATTATGATGATGTTGGTGATGACTTCTTTCTGCTTCGGATGTTTTTTGTTTGATAGCACATATTTACACCTTGATTTTTCTTTATTGGTTGGCCTGTCTATGCTACATGCAAATTTCATGCATAAATGTCATTTTACAGATGCTGCATGTTTGTTTACGGTTCTCTTTGTTATTCCTAAATCCAGTTTTCCCACAAAGATCTGAATTCCTTTAACTGACCATGGCTGATCTGTTTACACACTTGGGGTTTCCATGTATGTCTGTACCCCATGTTAGCTAAACCAAATTACAACAGAGCTGCAGTTAAGTCAGGACTAGCTCAGAAAGACCAACCTTGACAAAGCTTCAATCCCATGGCCTTGTAAATTGAGTGCAAGGACTGTGATTTTTTATTAAGGAGGGCAACACCATATTGCTTTGCTGCAGGGCTACATTTTCTAAACACCCTGCTTTTCAAAAGGTCCTGTGTACTGCTAAAGCCAACTTGATGATGAGTTATATGAGCTCTGCATACTGTGCTCATATTAAAAGGTCCCCTTTTCCATATTGTACAGGCAGCATAAGCAAGGTATGTTCTAAATGCATCATCTGCTCTCACATTTAGGTAGTTTGTGTTCCTTCCAAATGAGCTGTTGCATGAATCACCCATTACTGAGAACAAAGAGCTAGAGATCCAGTTTTATAGTCATTCATTCTAGTAGGAGCTGACAGTAATGACCTTAGAATCCCCTGCACTACCTGCAGAATCAGACTTGGCCTGCAAATAATTATTGTAACATAACAAGGTCAAATTCTACATTTCTTTAAAGACTAAGGGAGAGATCTCAGGAAATGAGTGACAGCATGAACATAATACACACACCAGCCAGTGGGAAGTTCTGTGGTAGTTACTGGTGGGTAGTTTTCCTCACTGCAATAACAGACATGTTTGAAAGCATAGACTTGAATTCAAAGAAGGCTGATTTCCTAACCCTGAGAGATCCTCTCTAATGTTTCTAGTGTCAAATCTCTAGAGAAAGCGAAATCACTACAAAACCAATATCACTTTGGGTCAAATAGTTCTCTACTGGCTGACCTTGGACTATAGAATTCCCTCATTTGGCCTTCTGTATATGCCCCCCAAAATAGGCACCTGAGCACTTAAGTGCTCCAGTCAGCATCTACTAACAAACTCAACACTAAGATGGACTGTGCAGACCCCAGAATCCAACCTCCAGCAGACTTTTCCACTTCTCACCACATTGAAGTTACAGAATTTTTTTTAAAAATACATATATATAAAAAAAGAAAAAAAATTGTTACCAACTTTTCATTGATCACTTACATCAACATAATCACTATAAATTTAAATTTGCAGGAGCTGTGTAATACTAAGCACTGACAGATAACAAACAGCTCACCAATGATTGCAGTCCAACAGTCTGCATATTTGTCATTGTATTTTCTTCATAGCAAACTCATGTATAATGTGCTGCACTAAAACACTCTTTTAGCACCTAGCAATGCTGCTTTTTAATATTCATTTTATCCTGAAAAAACAATTGCTTTCATTGATGCTATAGAATCTATTCTTAGAAATTTGTTTTCTCATTTCAAAGTTTTGCAATAGAACATGCCTTGTTATTAAACTGTCAGCTAGCTTGAATTTACTTCTTGGACTGGTACATGAACTTTAGAGAAATTTGACCATTGCTCTTTAGTCAGATAATTTTGGCATGGATTTTTGAACATGACTTGGAACTAAAAACAAAAAAGAATTAGTACCTCGACTCAAAGGGAAAACAAATTCTATCCAGGTTATCACATCAGGATTGTCATAATATTTATTAAACTTGTGTCCAGCTCCTTGATTTTAGATATTTTCAAGAGAAACTGCAGCAGTCATATCCTGTCTCTCAGGATCTCTACAGTGAGTACAGTTGCTGCAACAGATTTGTAGAGTTGCATAAAAACCAGTTTCATGTATTAATCTTTAGTCATGGTATGTAGAATTGTAGGTTCCTGTGCCTGAGATCAAGAACTGCAGTCAGGCTATGCATGGGGGATAAAAAAGCAACCCAATAACAAAATGTTCAAATTCAAAAGCACAGAAGAAGAAATGTAGGGAAAAGAAAAATTTTGAGCTGACAAATGTGAGGAGAAGCTGTCTCCCTGAATAGAAAATTAAATTATTCAAATCTATGAGGCAGTTAAACCACTGGAAAGAAAACAGAATGAAAAAGAATTTTAGCAGATTTTAAAGGCTTGGGTTTTATACAACATCTTGCCATCATTTGCAGTCTCCTGCTGTCAGTTCAAAGGCATTTGGCCTTATTTCTTTAAGACAACAAAGAACCAGAAATCACAAAGGTTAATGCAATTCCTGAGCAAAATTTATAATGCAGTACTGTGGAGGAAGCTGACAAAGTGAAGAAGAGGTTGAGATTTAGCAGTAACTGGCAAGCTGGAGAATTAAATAATTTGACAATTTTATGTACTATATAAATAGATGGGAAACATTTATGCTAGCTTTTTAGGCTATAATGGGTATATCTGAATAAGGGTCTCCTTTGTATTTTGAATCTGTAAATCCAAAACCTGGCTATTACTGTTAGGAATTGTTTTACCTGTACTGTACTTAATGTACAGTGTAGCAGACCCACAGACACAAATTCACCAGTTCATGGCTCAATCTGATTTTCAGAGCATCAAATACAAACCATTGATAGTTTAGCACCACAGTTTTTGTGGGATTTGTTTTGTGGATTTTGTTATGTAGGGAGAAGAAACTTAGAAATCAGCAAAACAGGTTGCAAATTATATTAATTGTTCTAGCAGCCTATTTCTTGATTCTCCCTTTCTCAAATACCATAATTTCTCCAAATTCTGCAATTTATCATTCTTCCTTCAGCCTTCAGCAGGTCACCAGAAAATATCTGTCCTGTGATCAATATGCAGGCACACCCCACCTTTTAAAGTATTTCATACCTTTCCTTATACAAGAGAAAGATGCACATAAGGGAATTAAATGATGAGGAATCCAAGCACAACTTGTTGAAAGACTGACCATCCATCCATCCATCCATCCATCCATCCATCCATCCATCCA
The DNA here is from genome assembly GCA_024362935.1 of Setophaga petechia. NCBI lineage: Eukaryota > Metazoa > Chordata > Aves > Passeriformes > Parulidae > Setophaga > Setophaga petechia. The sequence goes on along the minus strand of JANCRA010000074.1, from coordinate 2,250,983 downwards.
TCCATCCCATAGAGGAAGATGCCTGTCTCATGGCCATGGGATTGATATAGCTTCAGTATCAGGATGAAGCTGATGGATGTTGCCACCAAAGTGACTGTGTTCTCCTCAGGTAGCTGAATGTCATCACGGAACCTGGTAGTAGGTGCTCACAGCTGCTCACACCTTCCTAAACTGAAAGATACCTCCCTGGTCATGTGCTGGAGAAATAGTTTAAGTTTGTATTCTTCAGGAGCCTCTGAAAAGCTTTTGATACCTAACTAGACTGCCTAGTACAGAATGAAAAATCACTTCAGTAACAACATTTTGAAATACCCATCTCAAGACACATTAAAATCACTATACAGTAACACAGAATTTCTGTTGCTATGAGACATACACCTGAAGCTCTTCAGAATGCTACATGCTGCAGTCATTGTGTTCTTTATGTCTTTACTAGAATTGTGGGCATTTAAAGATTCTTTTTTTATCGCTTTGGATTCGTGATGTTACATCTGCTTATTAGCATAACAATACATTTTCTTACAAAGCCCCTAGCTCTACTAAAGAGGCACCTTTCATAATGATTAAAATAATCAGTAGCAATAATACACTCAAGAAAAACAGGAAATTATATTATTATTTAAAACTTTATAAACTAAATAGTGTTCAAAACATTTTTTAAGCCTCCTTTTTACGTAAGTTCCATGCAAAAGTCTCTAATTTTGTAGGTGTTTTTATCTTCCACCTTTCAGACTGTCAGTCTACATGGAGACTTTGTTTTCTTAGTGCTTGCTTGAATCAACTTAGCTTCACCTGAGGAAAGCACCATCTTTCTCTTATCTCTTTTTTTCTGTATCCTTCTTTTTGGCTTTGAGAACAACTTATTAGTATTCATATTCCTCAGCAATATCCCTACATGCCATGAGGCCATATTTTTGTAGGCACCCAACAGATCACAGAGAGGGCTGGTGTTTTCCAGAACTGACATACAGTCTAAGTAGCTTTAACAGAAAATCTGGTTTTCTGCCCATTTTACATATAGGGAAATGGGACAAAGAGGCAGTAATACTTAAGTATAATCTTAAATGGCATTTCTTCATCTCTATCCCATCTAAAATAGTTTTGTACCTAAAGAAGAGAGCACACACTCCTTGATAAAGTAACACAAGGTTAACATTAAACAAGATTTTATCCATTATTCAACAAACTAGTGCTTACCTATAGATCCTAAGCTTCTGGCATGACCATGGCTCACACAGGCTAGGAGACTGGTAAGAGGGTCAAATTAAACTTATTTCGATAAACACTGTCTCGGGAACACGCTTACATAAAACTATTTCCCACAGCCCTTTACAGATTCCTAGTATCATCCAGTGGTCTAGAGATCACCTGTGGGTTGTCTGCATCATCCCAAGTAAAATGAAGCAGATGAAAATCCTCTTTAATAATGTAAGCAACATTCAGCTGTGGCCATAGCACACCTCTGAAAGAGCACAAATAACTAGACAATCATCGTAGTCCTGGTCCTTAGCACTAAGGACCACATCAAAAGCCAGATTTTCTTGTGTTGTTAGTTTTCTTACAGGATTTTCATACCAACAGTTTCTTGTGTTATCTACAAAGGACTAACTCCTCAAGCTCTATCTTGGTTGTTAAAGACTTGGAAACCTACCTAGGATATGGTGATATCAGTAAAAAAATAAAACTTAATTTCTGATGAGGATCTCAGTGTACGGCTGAAGAAAAGTGTGTTTTTCCAACCAGCGCAGAAAGTGTCTTTCAAAAAACAATCATCAATGGAAATAGGAAGCCAGAACACCCTGAAACCCTGGATATAAAAACTGATAGTTCCACTCATTCTTAATCTGCTCACATGGAATTAACTGCGCGATGAGTTGAGCAACAGGATCAGGAAAAAGCTAAAGACACTCATTTAGTTTTTTTCATCCTAAGGCTTGAGCTCCTAACTGCCCCAGTTCTGTGTGCCTGTGTTAGAAAGGGGTCACTATGCAGCCAGGCTGAGAGTGGATTCTTGATTTACTTGGCATCTTGCAGTGGCAAGATTTTAAGGCATCTTGAGCCTTAAAATGGCCCAAGCAAAATAGTAAGTGCTCCTCTAGGCTCCCTTCTCTACTAAAGGTTAGTTTATAGTTTATAGTCTTGAACTATGAAAATTTTAACAGTGCAATAGTTTTGAGAAAACTCTTGAAAATTCTCATATTTTGCATGTTCTAGTACTTCTTCCAAAGGGAATATTTATAAATATTTGGGTAAAATTGCAGCCATAATCTCCAAGTCCTGTGGAAGCCCTTTCCCTTCATTCTTGTCCAGGCTGTAGTCAAGATGTTTCAGAAAGGTTGACTAGATTTTTATTGGTCAAAAAAAAAAAAACAGGGATGCTTCTGAAATGTTTTGGATCTTAATAAAGGAAAAATTGAGGAGTCAGATGTCAGACATGGACAGTGCTGATGGAAACACAGAATGAATATTATGCTTGCATTATTTCATGGAAATGGAGAGAAGCCCAAAATAAGTAATAAAATTACTATTTTATAATCCTCCAAAAAACCAAAATTAAAATAGTTTTTCTTCAAATGATGGATGAAACTCTTAAAGGAACACCAGGGATTTAGAAAATTTAGAGATATTGAAAGTCTTTAAATATTGGCAGCAAATACTTCAAATTTTCCAAAAGGTTCATTGTAAAAGCAATATGTTGATTGCATGTATGGGTGTAAATACTTTATCACTTCTTTATAATAGACCCTGCTCAACAGAGCTGATAAAATCAGTCAATTAATCTGATTAATTAACCCTTTCTTCTTGTAGGACAATGATTCTTGAACATGCTTTTATTTTTACTCCATTAGTTCAAACTGTTCTTCACAAACAACTCCCTGGCTCTACGCTTCTTTTACTCTGGGTAAAACTGACAGTTCTCCAGCACAAGATCTGACCACTAGTCCAATTCCAGTGAAGTCAGGAGCCTTGTGTTGTTCAGCTGGTCATTCAAATCACACAGGTTTTTTTTTCTAGCATTTTTTTTGCTCCTCACAAATTGGTTATAATAGTCAGCAAACAGTGACAAGTGTAGGATATTCAGCTTTTAGTAATGCCCAAACTAATGTACAAAAATGACTGTATACAGCAACAGCAGCTATTGACCAAATGGATAAACAAGAACACATTTTCAATCGTTTCTGTGAGCAGTTAGAGGACAAACACTCAGCAAACATAATCAAAACTAGACTTCAAATGAACAATATGTATTGCTATCCAGTATTTGCACATCTTTTATTGAATTTGTCTGGAAGAATACTCATTGCTAGTGAGTTATTTGAGACCACATGCATGCATACTGTATATCCCCCATTTAAAAAACTGTCATATTTTTCCACAAATAATAATCAGTCCCTTTTTACTGTATCTTATAAATTTTGACACTCTTGAGTAGTGCTATTTATTAATAACATTCTTAATAAAACATATGGGGATTTATTAACAAGATTTTTTAAGGTCCACACACATCTATTAAGAATCACCAATGCATGATTCTATTACATACTGTTCAGCTCTAAGAGATAATCTCTTGCTCAAGTAACCTGTAATTCAGAAATTTCTACTGAAATTTCAAAAGAATTAATTTTTTACATGACATCACAAGATAGTTAGCAGTTTATTAGAAATTGCTAGATCTGTGAAATGTCATGGCTCTTCTTGTGTTAGTCCCTCTTTTATTTTCTAATAATGCTAACCCAACTTCCCAGGTGTTGTAGAAACTGGCCCATTTCTATTATCCATACAAAGATAGGAGGACCTCAAATTTTATCCTCAAACATTTATCAACTAAAGTGCACTCCCAGGGCAGCCAGGAACAAATTCAAAGGTCACCAACAACTCTTTTGTCGAAGATATGTTGAAGAACATAAGTGAGTAAAAAAGGTTCTTCCCAATACTGGAAAGGGTCATTAACTAAGACTTGTTTAATGACCATTAACCATCATTAATTAACCATTAACTAACACACTATGTTATTCATTTGCCAGAAGCATTGTGCAGCACTTTAAATGAAGGAAGAGGAAATCATAAACGAAAAATTCTCTCCTGAATAATACTCACAGCTGAATTTGGGGCACAGTCTGGTATGTGCATTGTAAAACTACAAGGCATTTCAAAAGTCTCACTGACCACAAAGGCTTTTATGCTGACATTGGCTCCAGAAAAATCCCTATTAAGAGCTACTTCAGGTCATAGCTTCTCCTCCCAGAGAGGGCTGGGAAAAAAATCCTATTGAGGAAGAAATCTCAAGGTGAAGAGAGTTCATGGGTAGGAAGTTCTTCATCGAGATTTTTACAACTGCAGCGTAAACCTAAGATCTCAACTCACAGTATGTTCTGCCCTTGGATATCTATAGGAGTCACAAGTTTGATTATTTAATCAAACCCAGACCTGGACTCAGCTGTAATCTCAGTTTGCAACAATGCACACTTTGGAATAAGGAGGCAAACAGAAATAATTTAACACAGGCGGATCTCAAGCTCTTTCTCACAGTTCCTCTTTAGAAGTGAGAAATGTTGGGATAGCTGAGGATGAAAGGATCCATACACTGATCATCATAACAAACCTCTGGATTTGGATCTCTGTTCATGCACACCAATATATGTAAGAGTCTGAAGAAGACAGGTACAATGTAGTTGCCATAAGGTAGGAGCAGCTTCCTTTGGGAATGCTTGCCCAAGAAGATCTGGGCTGATTATGTAATTAACAGCTGATCCCATTGTTAATTACATAATATAAGCAGGACTTTGGAAAAGTACGGTCTAACGGCCTGTGTCATCCCTGGTTGCAATGGACTTTCCTCTCTGGGAATATTATTCCAAGTCTACTCCTCTCCCCATGCATACTGAGATTGAAGGCACCTTGCTGTTCCCATGATTATTGGTTCTTCCCTCCTCCCACAACAAAAAATTAAAAATGTATCTTACACATTCTGAAACACCGACATTTAATTAAAAGATGCAATCAATTCAATATACATAGTTTTACTGCTTAATGCATCCTAGCACACATAATGCAGAAATGAAACTTCAAATTAACAAATACTCAGCACAAATATGTAAAGAAAAAATGATATATACACTAATTTTTTTTCTTGTAGATGATAGAACTGGTATGTTATAGGAGGTTTGTTTTGCTTTGTACTGAGTATAAGATGTGTCACTGTAATACAGATGACACAGCCAGCCAGCTTTACAAATTGGGATAATAGAGTGAATTGGTTGAACAGGCTCAAGATACACAAACAGCTGCCAGTATTTTATCTGGATGGACATTTTTCAGCTAACTAATTGACCTGGGTGTAGATAAAATATGGGAATTTTGGATATTCAGAATTTTTAACAGCAAAGATATGGAGGTATTTCAAAACACTGATGATTCCAAATCAAAGTTTAATTGCAACTTTAGGTTTAATATTTTAATAAAAAAATGTTCAACAATTTCTACAGGAAAAAGGTGATCAATACTTTAGTGTGGCAATTACTTAACAGTGGTATTGATTTTTACCAAAAATCATTCACCTGTATTGAGAAAAAAACATGCAAAAATTGTGTTTACAGAGCTAATGTGAATGATAGATATGGGTGAACAACTGTAAACACAACAGATTGCAGCTGAGACAACTTTTGAGGGATATTCTTGAGGAAAGCCCTCTGAATCTGACTCATCTCTTCAATCTGCTCATGGAGAGTCAAGTTTTTTCCTTCATTCCAGCAGATTTCATTGCAGCAGTTTGAACATCTCCTTCCCTTTCCTTCCCCTCCCTGGACTGCCTGCACACCTGCCATCCCAACAGGAGTTAAACCCATAACTTTGTCAAGTACCCTGGGAATTATGTTTCACAGGGCCAGTGCTGGGTCTGGGTATGGCAATAAACTACACAACAGGACCATCTTCTCCAGTGAGCGTGTTATTCCATATTATCTCACCATATGGCTTATCCACAGGGGCTGCCTCTGCTGTAAGGTTACCATAATGTCTGCCAACAGAGCCGAGACCTCAGTGTATGAGCTTCTTTCTTTCCTTAACAGATGCTTAAAGGACCCACAGCATTCCATTTATGGTTAAATTAAACTGAAGCTGGATGAAGAAGGTATTAACGCTTGCCTTCATAATATTTGGGATGAAGAACTGCATTTTACCCAAGGTCCCTGACAGATGAATATGATTCTAACACAGAAACTCCAGCAGAGTACACACATACAGAACCTGCCATACAGGCCATACCTCAGAACTCAGTGGTTTAGCTAGAAAAAGCAATGAATTTAAATAACAGACATAAGTAAGAGCTCTCAGATTTCCTCCTTTTCTGAAGATACTTCAATTCTAACCTTTGTTCCTACATTCTTACTCCTCTTGTTGCAAAAAGGACTTCACCCAAAGCCCAAAAAGTACAATGTGAATTTTTATGTTGCTGTAAATGGACTTTGTGTAAGAATAAAAGCAAAAACCACATCCCCAGTCAAACCTCTGTGAGCACTACAAAGAGCAATTAGAATGCAGATAACACATTGCTGTTTCTAATTGTTCATTATCATAGCATTATAGATGTTATGGCTGGTTTTTTCTCCTTCTTTGCTGATGCTACATCAGTCAAATGTCCCTATAGCAAATTACAGAGACATATTTCAATCTAATTAAAAACTCACATCAGTGTGATTAAAAAACATCAGTAGCAGTGTTCTAGAGGGAGACAACATTCCATGTATTTACAATAGCTGGAGGTGGGCCTTTCTTTTGCTGTAGTTAACTCATATTTCCCATAATAAGGTCCTGCTGCAAGGTGATTCTGACCTTGCTGAACTGTAACTGATCAGGTTGTGCTGTTATATACCAGGTTGACTTCCTGTGTCTCATTTTTCTGGAAGTGAGACAAGGTTCCATGTGGAAAACTGTATGGGATTCTGTGAATGAAAACAATTAATTTTAAAACACAGGCATGCAGCACTGAATTGAGGCTGTACTTGGAAATGTAATCTTGACTTTGAAATAAGTGACTTTGAACTCTCAATGCAGCTTGCCACCTGTGGTTCTCCTATCTTGCTCTGCAGTAGGAAAGATCTCAAGGGCACAAAATCCTCTGCTTAAACATTGCCCTGTGTGTCTGTTTCTTGACAGGATGACCTGCAGGCTTCTCTGGTGTCTGCTGAACGACTAGCAGGACCCACCTTCTCCTCTTGAAACACTGGGTCTGGGATTAAAGGAGGATTTTGATAGCTGGTTAGAGCCAGCCAACTCCACTTTACAGAGTGAAGTGTTAGTGACTGAAACTCCCTTAAAGATCCATTTTAAAGAGCTGCTTCTTAAATCTTTAAATGTTCAACTGAGTGTTGATAGTCTTATCTCCCATAGTTAATATGAATGAATGTCCCTTTTAATCAACCAAGCATTTATCACTGAAGATGTGTTGAATTAAGGAGAAAAGGCTGATTAATGACTCTGCCTATCTCTCTCTGTGTTAGTATCTCTTCATAAGGAAGGGGAGTTATCCTCTGTATTTTTTAATTAATTGACACATTTGCTACTATTAATTTAGCAAGTCATTATGACATAAAGGCATTTGTCAATAACTGTCAGTGAAGGCTGATAGAATATCTTAAAACATGGCTATGAACACACAGCCCACAGATGCTCACAGAACTTTTTGGAGATGTCAAACAGGAGGAGAAAGAAAGTTCTCACTGTTGATGGTAGCACGTAACATTCTTATGGAAACAAAGAATCAGGGCTTTTGCAGTGTTCAATATGTCTGGGAGCTGTCTCACTTCCTTTACAAAAAATCTGCTCAAAAGAGGCTCCTAGAAAAGGAAGAAAGAGGTATAATAATACAGAATATCAAGATGTAAAAGATTATCATCCTCTCTGTGACTCTGGCTCTAACATCACCTTCCATTCCTGTCACATGTCACTCCCTTGATCTGATCTGTGTAACCATTCCCTTTATTCCCCTCTTTTGTCACAGTGCAGTTTTGTCACTTACCAGAAGTGGCTCCTTTACAATTACTGTCCAGAGCAGTTACTGGGTGTCTTGGCTTCTGTTTTGAATGAGCTGGATAAACATTGCCATCTGTAGCCCTTTTTGATGATAGTCATTTTCTTTGCAGAAGTCTGAAACTTCCAGGCTTCACTTTCCTTTTCTCATTCCCCAAATGATTCCTCCAGCAAAATTGCTCATGGTATATCAGCCAGTCAGAAGAAAGAATATGAAATTGAATAGGACTTTTTTGCCTCTTGCTGTTATGCCAAGTCCTTTAAGGAAAGAATAATGAACCATAGCTGATGCCAGTCATTCATGACCATTGCCAGAAATGTAATGCAAATGTAACTGCAAAGAACTGATATGCCTACTCTTGGATGCAAAATTACTTTGAGTTTTCCCCTCCTTATATATGATAGAAAAAGAGACCTAGTGCTCCCACAGGAAAAGAAGGAAACCCTTGAGAAGTGGGAAAAGGTCTGTAGAAAATTATGTTCAATGCACCATTTCTATTTCTGTATCCCATCTACAGAGATGGGTCAAAAGCAAGCAAGGAACATAAATCCTATGCAATCAAAGAACCTGTTAGGAAATGTCAGAGATTCTCCTAAGCTGCTAAGCTTGAGTGCAAGATCATGATGATTCACTCTCTCTCTCTCCTCAGTGATATTCAGAATTTTCTGTTAAACTCCAGCTTTAGAATTAAAAAGGCATTAAAAACTCTTTAGCAATGAAGAGCAATAATCTACATAACAAAACAGAAAGGTTTGAAAATGCAAATCATCTGGAGCCTGAAAGTTCAAAACCAATTGATAAATTGAATCAACTTATCAATACCAGGGTGTTTTATTTTCTTTTTCATTTAATTACATAGTTTCAATACAAACCAGGAGAGTTGTCAGGGATTTATAGTGCTTCTCTTCCTTTCAGAGCAACAGCCTGATGTCCTCCAGCAACCTTAGTAAACCACTCTGGTCCGCTTTTGTCATGATCTCCCAGTGCCCATTTCTCTAAAATTCAAATCTAACTCAGATTTTAAATTTTTCCTCCATCTATTCCTAGGATACCTCACCCACCTACCTTCATGAATACAAATCTGAGCAAGCACACAGGCAGAGCAGAGTTCTTCCCCTTCCAAAAGTTTCTTCACTTGATCACAAGAAGTTTTAGAAAAGAAAAAAATGCCTATTCCTTTAAATGTGAAGAGCTTTATGTCTGGTTAACAAGTACATGAATCCACATTTCTGTTGTTTGTGAGAGAAAGTAAGAGTCTGTGTCACCACCCTAACTTGTAAGTCTTTTAGCTTAACTTATTTCTAAGATTTCTTTTGCTCACCAGCATGCACATGTAGATGATTTCACTATATCAAGGCTATAAACAACACCCTTGAGGCTGTTTGTTTATTTACTAAGCAGATAAATTTAAAAATCTGCTATAAAATGAAAGACTTGTATCTCCCCTTGACAACGTGATAATCAACACATAGTGAGTGAATAGCTTATACCAAGTTTGTACAAGAATTCTTGGGAAATTATTCAAGTCATGCATAGGACTTAAATAATTTGCTCCTCCAATCAAAACAGTCCTTGATATGGGAACTCATAAGTCCCTTAATGACTTAGTTTCTTTGTGGAGCCCTTTGACCCTCCTGCAGAGTGCCACCACAAGGCACAGCCACCAGCACCACATATTCTGTGTTATTAGCCAAATCTAGTGAGCAGGTCTGTCACTGATCATGAGGAAGCATCAACAGCAATCCTTCGGCTGACTTTTCCACTCAGTGACCTGCATTGTTGGTTCCAGATTCCTACCTCTAAAGGAAAATCACACTGTGCATAAAACAAAAAGAGGTAAACAACACAGAGGAATATTTAAGCTTTCATTCTCCCTGCTTCTCAGTGTGGTGTCCTAACCCTGATGATAATTTTTTGTCCCAGTCTGGTATCCATTCTTTCCCATCCCCACAGATGTATTCATCCTGCAGATCTTTAAGATTTATTTTCCCAAAACCATTTGAATATCTGTATCACCAAGGTCAGTGTTATATTTCTGACTGTACTTTTCTCCTTATTAGAAACCCAGCTGAGGGCTGTGCAAAACCTTATGCATTTATATGCAGATGACACTTCTATTTTCACTGAATGATGAGGTGTCCTCCCTTTCTAATTCTCTTTCCTCTGAAATGGCGAGTGTGATCATCTGACTTAATGAGCACCTTTTTATTCTTAAGGCTGGATAAAAAAGGCATAGGCTTTGTGTTCCTTTCCCTGTTCAAAATATCTCTCTTGCACAATATGAATTACACTCACTACATTTTCGTGAGTAAAAGATGTGCAACCCTTAGATGAAATTATTGATGTTTCTTACAGGTATTTACAAGACTATCTAGATGTTGTGTCCATCTTGAAGATACCTTGATGCTATTTAAGAGGCTTGGCTCTATCTCATCTAGTTGCAGACTAAGTTACAAGCCATCTGACCTGACCAAGGAATAAAGCTAGAAGCAGAAATAACTAGATATCTGTGGGTTTTGGATTAGGAGGCATGACAACCCTTCTAACACTTTACATGTCATTCAATTCTACAACATCCTATGTTGTCACTTAGCAATAACAATCTTTCTGAATGTAAATAAGACTATTAAAAAAACTTTTCACTCTCCAATTTTCTTCATTTCTAAAACCAATTAATTTTTAAAATGTGAAAGCCTGGACATAATATAACTGGTTTTAGTGCTTTCTGATTTGTTCCTAGGAATGTAGTGCCTCTTGTCTACATATAGACTTCTTTTTCTGAAGACAAATCAATTCTGTGGTGGGGAAAAAAGTGTCCTTCCTGTAAATTATTTTGTTAATCATTTAAAGGTCTTGCACCTTTTGGTCTGAATACAATCACATAAGATCACACAGACCATCAGGTACTGTGAATAAGCTTACTTCACCTGAGGCACTAAATGTAACAACTTGGGAGTTAGAGAAATTTTTGACATGGAGTTTTTTATGGGTAAAAATTAAATTCACAGGTCTTCCCTTTCTGCTGAAAAGGCAATGAAGGGCATGGAGAACAGCTAAAGGTGTAGTGCTGAAAATGAAGCTGATGCTGTGATAATAAACCAAAAAACTAGACCCAAGGCTTGTGCTGAAATTTCAAAAACAAAAATTCTGAGAATTTCTTCAGAGTTACGAAATGACCCCTAACCCCAATTACACTTAACAGCCACTGAATTTTGTCAGGATAACTGCATCCATGGTCTTCAGCACTTGCACTGTGCTGAATCACTTCCAATTGTCTTCGTGTTTCTCAGCATCTTGGTATTCCTAAGACATTATTCAAAAGTTTGCTAATTGGCTTCACTTTGTCAGATTCACTTAATCCATTAAGTAATGATTTTGAGGTGGGGATGTGTTTATTGAAATGCTCTGTTTTTCTGGGGTTTTCTACTACATTGAATTCAGCCTTTCTCATGTTTGTTTTTATTTAGACACGAATATTGATCTTACTGATAGCAAAAAATTAGACAGTCTCACAACTGCAACCAGTTACAGAGAAAAAAGCAGTATATGCATTGTTTAGAAAATAACATGCAAGATTTAGGCCTAAAGTGTGTACATTGTAGATGTCTCCAGTTAGGCAGGGCAAAATCTTTCTTACAGACCAAATTTACCAAGATATTTCAAGAAGAAATGAGGAATCGGAAAAAAGTTACAAACCTAAGCATTCTGCTAAATCTGTGCTCGTGTGGAATTCAGTCTTATTTCTGCATTTAAATAGCCTACTTATTAAATAGACTTTCACAATAAATGAGTTCCATATACAACATCAGAGTCCCTGCTACAGGCCTGTTACGACCTACAATAATTTATGGTCCTGTCACATTCCTATTAAGACCTTAAAAATTAATCACTTTGAATTTCAGATATTTCAGATTCCCTTCAGTCCCAAGGCTGCAGCTGTGGTACCAGTGGTTTCCTCAAGATTGCAATTTTTCCCATATTAAAATTAAATATCACCAGTTTCAGACAGTTACATGGAAAATGCCTTTGGTTTATACTTTGTGTCAGAATAACTCCTCAGTGATCCTTTTTTTTTTTTTTTATGAAAAAGCACAGCTTCTAAAATCTTCAAAGTTCTTGCTTATGATTGCAGATCTTGAAGTGCAGCCTTGTGAATTTATGCAGGATGATCCTGTGTGTTTTATGCTCCCTGTGATATCACTGAAAACCAAGGATAACATCAACTTGAGAAATGCATTTAGTCCTTGCAGGGGGATTTCTGCTTTGCTGCAGGTAACTGCTACATAATTCAGGTTCTGTTTCATTCTTGTTTTTTTCAGTAAGCATGAATAAATATTTTATTAGATTTGCTCATATATCAAGATCTAGAAAATCAATACAAGTATTTATTTTCCGGAAGAGAAAAACTTTGCATTCTTCCTTCCCATTGTTCCTTGTAATAAGTTGGCAGCAGCTAAAAATCTTGTAATGTAAGAAATTTAGGAGGAAGATATGAGAGGTAAATCACATAAACCATACTAGGGTATGATACCTCTGCTTAGGGACTGATCTTCATTATGGAGATTCTACTTCATTATTATAATCACCTATTGTCCCACAAGATTTAATCAGTAACCCTGAGCAGTCGAGCTATGCCAGCAGTTTTCTACATTATAAAGGGCATTTAAGTACAGTACATTAAAATGATTACAATCTCCAGAAGACAAGAATCCTTACATCTCCAGAAGACAAGAATCCTTACTTCTCTCAGTTCTTTAGCCCTACCAAAGAACAAGGTCTTCTCAGTGTAAGTTGTTTAGTTGATTCATTTCCTGCAAGATCTAAAAGGCAACTGGGTGCAGGCTCTGCAGCCTACTGGAAAAGATGCATGGGAGGACTCATTCCTTCTGCAGACAGCACAGTGTTCAGAACTTGTGTAGGGGAACTTTATTCCGAGTTGTGATACTGATCAATTTGAGAGTAATTAAGTATTTCCATGATTAAAATTCCCCTACCCTTTCAAACTTCTTTATTTTTTATAATCAGATTTTCTTGATCTATTTTGTCTCACTGCTATATAATGTGTGACTCTGTCCAAGAATAATCTGACTTTATTTATCACTTTGAGTTTTTGTTCATATCATTTGTTCTGCATCAGTCCTAAATACCAATATAATTTCTTGGCTCACAGATATATTGCAATTCTCAGCTCACAGTCATCCTTTTCTTGCTGCTTTCTTTTGTTCACAGCTTTGTCATACTCTGTATTCTGGAATTTAAAATTCCATTATTTTTTTCTGGCTTTTCCATGTGCCTATTGTTCCCTTAATGTGATGCATATCTGTATCTGAGCTGAATAGCTGATTAGAAGTTATTCAAAATCCAGTGCAGAAGACTTGATCATTTCCCTCTACACAGAGAAAGAAGCATCTGCACTACAATTAACCAAGTAAATGCTTTAAGATTAACCAAGTAAGATGCATTCCATCCATCCCCTTATAGCAGGTATTTAGTATAAGACAGTCTTTTAGATTCTCCTAATAAACAACAGAGGTGGGCCCCACAGAGGGCGAGATGCATCCTATGCTTTGGCTATAAATTCAATGACCATGAACAGGGACACGTACATAGGCATATCCTACAAAGTATTCCTTGGGCCAGAGAACACCCAGTATGAATTTACTACAAAGCACAATTGTCCCTACAGGAAGTTTTTATCATTAAAGGGACAGTACTGTTTCAAATAAACAAGGGTCCTTAAGGGGCTTGTGTCAGCTAACTTGGAAAATCTTTGCTAAGGTTTGTGCAATAATTTGTCTCCTAGTACATGAGACAGTCCCTTACAAAATTTTCACTTATGATATTCTCATACAGGGTCTTTTCAGGGCACAGAGTGTGCTGGCATCAAGCAATGAGTGTCAACCAACACAAATGCATGAAAGGTGGGACTACAGGAAAAGGAAAAATGTTGCTATCAACACACAGTTAAAATTTGTCCTGGCCAGACTTCATTCTGTCTTTGCTTCTGTCAGGTATTTTTTAGATAATACTAGGAAAGCCTTAATCGTTGAACTTTTATATAAATCCAACACAAGTCTCAGGAGTTCCACAGTGACATCTGTAGACAGCAGAAACTTCACCTTGAATAAAAATCCATCAAAACTCTTGAACAGTAAAGCACTGTATATTTTCAGTTGTTCACACAGAAAATATTGGTGCTTTCTAACCTAGCTCTGTCTATAAATTTGCCCTATATCTGTGAAAAATCATAGTACCACTATCCAAGTTCAGCAGTTCACAGAGGTTAAGATCCCAGCAATAATCAGAATAAATAGTCTGATCTCCTGCCCATTATAGATATAACCCTCCTTGGAGCACAGCAATTTTTGTCTAGTATATCAACTTTTGGCAATATATCCAGACTTAACCCAAAGATATGTGGAGAGCTTTATTTCCATGAAACACCACTCCTCCCTCTTATGCTGTTCCATAGAGGGAAAGGAAACTTTATTTCCTCCTAGTTTCTCATTTAAGTCCACCAGATTTCATATTCCAAACTAAGTTCTTAATAAGCCAGTTAGTACTTTATTCCTAAATACTGTAATCATACCCTTCTATCATCCTGACACAAAAGGTTAACATCTCCCACTACAAGTAATTTTTCTTCAGTACTTGAATAAGTTTTGAGTTTCTTTTCCATCCTCTCCAATTTTAACAGTGTTTTTGACTGTGGACACTGAGTTTCGCATAGTATGAAGTTTTATCCAAAACACATTTCTAGCACCATTATTTATCTAAATTCTACTTCTCTTCACAGCATCCTTCTAGGATTTCATGTTTAGTTGCTTACACATTTTAACCATTTGAAAGTACCTTATTTTTATATTTAATTCATTGACATGAAGCATTCATTTCCTGCATGAAGACTAAACTATGAAGTGTTTCAGAGATCATAGTAGGCGGCATTCAAGGTAGATATCTAGATCTGAACAGCCACTCGGACTTTTTACTCACTAAAACAGGCATGTCCACAGGCAGTAAGTCTGTTTATTTTGTGTGTATGCTAGAAGATTGTGTGGATTTTATTCTAGAAATGTCCATAGGCCATGATGAATACTTTTAGTCACCCTGAAGCATTAAGAAGTTGGTGTCAAATAAATTCTCACATTTTGACCCTCTTGCACCTTCCTCTAGTGGATCTATATGCTGTTTACCAGAAAATGATCATTCTTTTGTAAGCAACCTTGCAAACTCCTTTTCACAGGACAAAGGGACTTTCAGAATTACACAAAATCTTTTCATGAGGTGGGCACAGTATCAAAGCACAGGGACAGATTAAAAATAAAATTCTTTAAAACTCAGTCAGACAACCTGGAAAATTAATGGATGGCCTCACAGTGTATGGCTACATGGCTAAGCCTTCTGTAATTATCAAAGAAATGAAACATTCAGCCCAGTTATAGGATGATTTGTTTTTCTCTGAATGAAAATAATAAGAGGAAGAAGCAGGTCTATGTGTGTGTGCATTTCAGTGCATGTTGCAAATGCTTATAGAAATATGAGGTCAGTACATGCCAAATACCTAAAATCACAGATTCTAGGAGGGAGATTACTTAATAATTTTAATTAACATCCTGTTATTCTATTACAGAAGCAATGCATTTTAATCAACATCTACAGACAGGATCAATACATTGGGCTACTTTTATTAAAGTGCCTAAATAAGGAATTTACAAATTGACAGCCTAGCCATAGAAAGACAAATTCAATGATTCTAGTATTGAAGGCATATCAGCCTCAACTTGTTCTCTCTAAAATCTGAACATCACTATCAGTGGCTCCACATGACAATGACTGGAGATTTCAATACTGCTGTATATGGCTGTAGGAAAAATCTATCCATGGCCTGAATGTGTCATGGTGTTCATGCCCCAGCAAAACACTGTAACTGAATAGCAAATCTTATTTTCATTGAGAACCATCTCACCTAAATTTAAGGCATCTAAAGTCAGAATAGTTAGATTAGTTGTCTGACATTTAGATGCCTGAGATTAGGTGAAGTTAATCCTGTGATGAAAAAATTCCACAGCTTAGTTTGGAGTATAAAAGCAAAGAGTGGTACATCCCTATTTGTGCTCTTCTGCTAATGAGGAGTGGGAAATGGGCCTTGCCCTTGGTTTTAATTTAGTATGAAGTCTACAGTTTCTTCCAATACCTATATGCACCATCTGTAACATAGGCATCTATAAGGTAGGAATTTCAGCAGTGTCCTTCTCTGATGATGTGTCAGATTAGATGAAAGAAGAATTATTCACTTTTCTCACCCCTCAACAAGCCATGCCATGCAGAACACTGCTTACATGTTGTAAAGACTGAGCACATCACCATCATGCAGACATATCCTGAATTTCCTCACTAGAAGATAATGTGATTTTAAAAAATCAGAAAGAAGAGGTCATAACCAGGTCTTGACACAAAGAAATGAGGAGCATTATGGAAATCAGGGCTCTGAGAATACAGGAAAAGTGAAGATATTACAAAACTGAGATGCCTGAAGGTCAGGGAGGATGCAGGGAGAATGATGTTTACACAACCAAGCACACAGTATCAGGATGATGGAAGAAGAGCAGTGAAACTGTGCTTTGTCCAGGCTAATTAGTCCTGCTGAGAAATTCCATCCTACCATCATTATATGACTTGAGTTCCTAAATGAGCTTGTTCAGCATCCAGTGCAGACATACCTCCCCATCCCAGGAAAAGAATGCATTAATTCCTGTACCTCAAGAAGAACCTTTATCTTGTTGAGCTCACAGCAAAGCACAAGATTAGATGAGAGTTAGTAACGTGCACTCTGTTTCGCAATTGCAGTTTCTGCAATCAAAAGTATTGTTTAGTTGCTTGTTTTGTGTTCCCTAAGGTAGGCAGCTAAGCACTACACTGCAGTTAACTCCTCCCCTTCCCCCACCCCAGTGGGCTGCAGGAATAAAAGCAGGAAAACGTCAGGGTTGAAGTAAAAGCACATTTAGTAAGTGATGGTCACATGGAAGAAGTGACAAATAAAACAGAACAAGCAATGCAAAGACAATGACTTACCCCCTCTCATGGGTGGACCAATGGCCAGCCTTCTCCCAAGAAAAAGAAAAACCCAAAGCACCTAACCCCTAAATCTCTTACTTTTCCCTTTTTATTGCTGTGCATGATATTATATGACATGGACTATCTCCATCAATTTGGATCATCTGCCTGGTTTGCTCAACCTATTGGAAAACCCCCATTGTATTCCTTGAAGAGGAGAGGGAAGGACAGAATGAGAAACAGAGAAGTCTTTGACAGAGTGAAAACACAGTTCAGGCAGAATATTGTTATGTTATCAGTACTGTTTTGGTCAAAAATCCAAAACAGAGCACCATTCAATCTGGTATGAAGAAAGTAAACTCTATCCCAAAAACGTCCAGTACATTGCTAAATAAAATAATTCAAGAGGAGCCTCTTGGTCAGATGATGGATTTGAGTCATTATAACACACAGAAATACAGTGAGATCTGCAGCTTTGCAAACCAAACCTTCTGTGATTTATTCCTTCCAGCACAAGGTGTCTCGTTATCTTTGTATGTATTACAGTGAGATATCATTCCAGATCTCTCTGAAACAGTGTTTATATTCACAAACAGCCAAGTCAGATAGAAGTAAAGAAAAGCAAGAAAAAGTTACCTGATCAACTGAACCCAATCATATATAAATACTTTCTTCTTTTAATGCAGAGAACAAACAGACTCCATTTCTTTTCACCCTTTGTCAATAACATAAGGGTATCTTTCTTCCCTCAGACATACACTGTCCTCATTATATACTCATTATATTTCCAGTGCCTTGGTGGCTATGTTTGGCTGTGCCTCTGAAACTAAATTCCCAGGTTATCTATGTCTACAGATTATCCTCTGGGGAATACTGTAAACATCAGCAGAGAAAGACCAAGTGCAAATCTTCAGAAGCATTTAGTCCTTGTTCCAAGGTGTCCCAATGTCCATTCCGGTAGCTCATCTCCTGAGATGTGCTATTTCCAACAGCATCTTATCTCAAATGCCACATTGTCCTGCCATGCCCTGGTATCCCTGACCACCAGACAACAATTTTCTAAAAGTTCACTGTCTGGTTCTCCTTTTTATACTAGAATGCTACCATAATTAGACAACTGGAATCTGGGAACTGTAAGTTGCTACAGCCCCTTCAGTCCTTTCCATGTTTACAGGATGTCAGGGAAGACAATTCCTCAAAACCACAGTACACAGCACAGACTTCATCACAGTTTTCACTGACAGGTGCAGGTATCAGAGCACACATAAAACTGTTTTTACCAAGACTTTCTGAATGGTGGTCACCCAGACAGAGAAAAATGCTGAATATTTTCCCTGCTGTCCATGCCAAAACCAGAAAACCTCTTGATATGAAAATTCTATACTCCATTTTGTGAATTGATAGATGCAATTAACAAAGGCAACCACAACCCACAGCTGAAGAGCAAAGGCTAAACTCAATCCATTACCTCACTGGCTGGAGGATTCCAAAACAGCAAGTGGGGACACACACACTGCTAAGCTTAGTCCAGGCTTAGCAGGGGCACAAAACACACAAGCCCATTCCTGACTGCATCATGCCAAAGGGCTTGCCAAGGCACTTGCACAAACTTCTCAATGCTGTGATTTCTATAACCTCCAAAGTTCTTGTCTCTCTTTCTTCCAGCAGGAGACCCAAGCCTGTCTGTGAAGGATACCTTTTAATTCTTCAACAGCATTCTGTTCTCTTCTACAGAAATTCTACTCCCCAAGACAGATATAAATCATCCCAAAGCAAGTACAATATGCAAACTTTCTCATACAGAATATTCCTAGCATCCCCCAGTTGCAAGGACATCTTGAGAGAAAACAACTCAAATCTTCCTCCTCACCAAATCTTCCAGTTTTCACACTTTTCTCCCAACACCCAAGTCTATGGGATCTTTGCTAGAGATGACTTTCAGCACTGATTATCAACTTGTTGACTAGAGACAACATCAAAAGAGAATATCAACACTTTGCATGTCTGTATGCAGGTTGACCTCTGCTACCTGAAAAAATGTTTCATATGTAATCACATCATTGTTGAAGAAGAGTGTGGTTCTCAGTGTATGTCTTGATGAGAATTCAGAGCTGCAGACACAAAAGACCAGACTGTACTGCTAAATATAACAGTATTTCATACAGTACTATTCACAATATGCTTGTGAATAGTACAGTCCATGGCATAGGTTTGGGAAAAAGGCAACCAGCATCGTCCAGGACATTTGTCTGTCACCAGTGATAGTGTAAACCAGACACCATTCTTGATCCTACAGACAGATTGCCCCCATTTGGAGTCCAAGATAATTTATTCACATAGAAATTGATCATTCCATGCCAGATGGTACCACAGAGAGAAATGTGGCCTCACACACACTTCATTTACAAGAATAAACATAAGCAAAGAACCAAAGCTTGGTGTGGGCACTCTTCAGAGTTCAGCCATTCCTTCCATTTACAGGAGAGCAACAGAGAAATGACACTGTTGAGATTCACAAGCAGCTGCCCGGAAAAAAGCAGAAATGGAATAAGAAAATGTAGCATTTCACTTCTGTGATGGAAAATATGGATGATAATATTAATTTCCCTTTTAAAAATGGGGATTTATGAGACTGACTGTACAAGAAGAGCTCTGAAAATTACAATATACATGCTGAACTTATGATTTATTCAGCAGTATTACTCAGTTAACATTACTGGCATTAATGCTATTAGAAGAAGAAAAAAAGTGTCTGAATAGCCAGGGCAGAAACCGAATCACTTAGAAATCAAAAATATATTCACAGAAAACCCTTGCAGAAGACAATTATGTCACAGAAAACTCAGCCATTTATTCAAGCAAATCAAAAAGTAGTCCACAAGTCAAGTAACAATTGAATTAAGATACCAATCACCGTATCTATTAAGCTTTTTAAGATTATATGACAAAGTTTAAAAGAACATTCCAGTACAATGTGAAATATTATTCTTACTGCTACATCTAATTACAAAGAGGTGTAAATCACTTGGTTTAAGCTTTAAAAAAAAAAACTGCTTCAAATACATAATATTAAAAATAGAGATCAGATATGCAGCTCCCATATGAATGGATTATGCACCAGCAATTTTTAAAGTCACTGTGAAAGAACTTGTATAGAAAATTTTCCTCTCTCCTTTCTTCAGCAGTGCCATGGAGATAGGGCTGGGATGAGGACAGGTCCAGTTATCAGCCTTTGGTTCTGGACCCTGCATGACAGGACTGTGGTAGGGCTCCTAACCAGCCTCCTGCAGCATCACTAGGCAGGAACTGATCCTGTGCTGGTCTGGAACAGTATCCTTGGACATGGACAGAGTGTCCAGGGAAGGCAGACTGGGATGTGTACTTGTAGTGCCCTTAGGGCCTAGAAGATTTCAACTCATCAAAGCATTTAAGCAAATACTTTAAGACCCAGGTAAGCAGTTAAGAATGTGACTGATTTTACCTTACAAACTGTTGATGTCAATGTAAATTACTGACACAGATTGAAGTGCTCCTTTTGAATGAAAGCTGTGTTTATTCTCTCTGAAGTGATAACTAGTCAGCTATTTAATACACTCGGCTGGATCAGGATGGCATAAAAGAACTTTATTCATTACATGATTCTCTGTCCAACAGCATACTGCAATTGAATAGTAATGATATCATTAAATTTTAGGACTTCAGCATTTTGTAAATTAATTTGGCCTCTCTGTCTTGGGAGGCAAAGGGCAGAGAGGGAGTCCTTAAATACTGATGAATTTTTTTAATAGATGATGAGAGCTTTCATTCGTGGAAAAACACTTAGCTGGTTTATACTGTATTCCAGACATCCCTATATCACTTTCACTTCTGAAGTCTGATGCTGTTCTGAAATGGGATGAGACAGTAAGATCTGTGAGATGAAGTTCAATGTCTTCTGTTTCCCTCAGACTGAATAAATTACCAAGCTAATAACATTACTTTTTTTAGACTGCATTAAAGACCAGTGCTAGTCCCAAAGTTTCCTTCTGAATTAATTCCAGTCCAAACTGGCAAATCTGCACGTAATTAAGTCCTTGTTAACCTAAAGAAACTTGTCCATTCACCTCTTCATCTGGCAAATATTAATTGCTGACACTGATAAATCACTATCATCTCACCTGGACAATTTTGTGAAATACTTAGGTAGAAAGGTAGGATCAAGCAAGTGAATTTAATGTGTATTTTGAGGGATTGCACTAGTACGTTCTTCATATCCTGGTTTTATAGACTAGATATTTTGGCAGGTGAAAGGTAATGACTTGGGATTTGTACCAGATTGGCAGCCATTCAACACTCCCAGATGCATCCATTAGATACATGCAGACCATTGCTGTAGCTCACATGCTACTACTCCATGTTAGACTTGAATGTGCAAGAAGGAATCAAGGTAATTTGCAACCTACTCAGCCTAAGAGGTCCACTGAGTGTCAAATCAGCCCTTGTGTATGCCCCATATAGATAGGTAATGTGCAGTAGATTATATTTAAGAATAAATTCCTCACTGTAAAGGTGGGGAGTGGATGGCTCTTCTCTGGAAGGGTTCAATGCCAGGCTGGATGGGGCCCTGAGCAACCTGGTCTAATGGAAGATGCCCCTGCTCATGGCAGAGGAGTTGGAACTAGATTGTCTTCAATGTCCTTTCCAACTCAAGCCATCCTATGAGTCTATGATAATTCTGTGATATATATTCAGAGGATAAAAAAGAATCTGGGACAGATCTTTTATGCTTGTTTCTTCCTGGCTAGATAGATAAATATCAGCCCTGTGTCACTGTAGCAATGCTTCACAGGAAAGTGATGTGACATCATGCCTTTCAGCACCAAAAAAATGTTCTTTACCATGCAAGTTAATGGTGGTTCTCTGTTGACTGATAATGTTCAGAGGCTGTGTCTCTATTGGTGAACAAAACTTAACAGAATTATTGCCTGACATTGAAGCCAGCTGGCACAGTACACCTTTTATCAATCCTTTTAAACTCTCTGTCTCCAGTGCAGCACGTCCATAGTCACAATGCCTGTTTGGAATCATCACTCACGGCTTTCTAAGTCAGCTTGGGAGGCATTTGACCCAACATTGGGTGCCTCCAGTCAAAACCATGCCAGGGACAATGTCCACAATACAGCAGAAGAGCTGGCTGAAGTCCAGGCCACAGCAGCATATCCTGGCATTACTTAGTTTACCAGCATAGATATGACTACAAGCTATTATGACAGTGAGGCTAATAAAGAACAAAAAATACCCAGTGTTTGTAAGTTGAATAAGTGCATATTTTTGTAGACTCACACATTTGAAAATTTGGTTTTATCTATTTATGTACCAGTATGGAACAAAAAAAAACAAGAAAGGAAATTTTTTACCCTAACTTGCCTGACAGAGAATCTGACGCAGGCCAAAGTTCCACAAAGGCCTTTTTCATTTATTCAGAAGTTGGACAAGTAAACAAAGAGAAGGCAGTCCATCAACCAAAGAGGACTAAAAACAGACCTTTCTACCCAAATTCCATTTTCATAACCATTTCTTCCTTTCGTAGAGTGATGGATGAAAAAAATTAATTTCCAGACTAAAGAACAATGGAGGAAATATCACTGTGGAAGTAGGGTATACAACCAGTCATGGCCTCCCTGAGGTAAGAAGGAAAGAAATGCAAACTCTCTTGATGAGGACCCAACAAATGTTATTTTTCTCCATAGGTTGTAACAGAAGCCTTGAGTAGCTGGCTTAGACAAACATGCCTGTTTTATCAGAGGAATCTCTCCCTACTTTTGCCTTTTTCTCCCCCTCTCCTATCTTTGTCATACCTGTCTCCAACCACTTCTCTTTACAAGCCATTGATGCCCCCAGGCTGCAGAAATTCACTCACATTTCGAGTGATTCATTAGGCTGGGCTGGCAATAGCAGCTCTGTGCACTCCCTACTGCTCTCTTGTGCCTTAGAGAGCAAAATGAGACATCCAGGTCAGACTATATGGATCTCTTACTTCTGCTGCTCCTTGGCAAAATCTGCACTTTGAGAGTATTTCAGTGACAGCCTCACTCTTCTTACACAAAGTAAGAAATATGACCTTGGAATCACAACAGATAAAGCAAAACATCAGTCATGAAAGCAGGTAAAAACATTACTGGTGTTCTCAGGGTTTAATCCCAGGGCCAGTCCTGTTATCATCAAGTTTTCTTGTAGTACCAAACTGGGATGTGCTATTGACTTTCTCAAGAAACGAGGCATTGAAGAGGGATCAACACAGATTGGAGCATTGGGCAATATTTAATGAGGTGAAATTTAACAAGTGCTAGATTCTACACTTGGGATAGAACACTGGGCACAAGTATAAACTGGGAAAGGACTGGGTGGGAACAGCCCTGCAGACAGGGATCCAGGAGTGCTGGCCAGCAGGAGTTCAACACTTCCAGCAGCGTGTTCTGGCAGCCAAGAGGGCAAACCCCGTCCAACACAGGGTTATCCAACACAGCATCACCATCCAGGCAGAAGAGGAGATTGTCCTGCTGTTTTCAGCGTTGGTTAGGCCTCATCTGGAGCAAGATGCACAGTTCTGGGCCCCACAACTTAAGAATGATGCAAAGGTCCTTGACTGTGTCCAGACAAGGGCAACAAAGCTGGTGACAGGGCTGGAAGGAATGTCATGTGGAGTGGCTGAGCATTCTGGGTTTGTCTAGTTTGCGGAAAAGAAGGCTGAGGGATAATTTCATTGCCCCTTACAGCTTTCTGAGGTGAGGACATGGGAAGTGAAGTGCTGAGAGGTGGGAATCATTCAAAGCTGCAAAGGAAGGTTCACACTGGACCTCAGGAAGCATTTTTTTATCCAGTGGGTGGTCAAACACTGCAATAGGTTTCTTAGAGAGGCAGTCAATACCCCAAGACTGTCAGTGTTTAAGGTACCGGACCTTTATAGTGGGAGCTATATGTCTCAATTTTAAATTATATATGCATATGTATATGTGTAAGTGTGTGTGTGTATATATATATATATATGCATAATACATATATATGTTTTGTATTATAGATATATTATAGAAGTATTTAGTAAAGACTGGTTGTTAGAAGACAAACTGATTTTGTCTTGACAATTTCACACTGTTCATAATGGGAAAAATCTTGATAGAAGAAGGAAGAATGAGGTGGAGGAGTACCTGTGAATGAAACACGCTGCAAAAAATCTGGAAAGACCCCTAAATGCACAGAGTTGTCATACTTATGCTGTTATGATTATTAAATAGTAAAAGAGATGGATAAAAATGGATGTGCTTAATGTTAAAGAGAAAATCTGAGTTGCTGTGTCCTATGCCATACGAGCCTCCATCTCTGGAAACTTCCTATACTTCTGCTGGAGTATACTAGTAATGTTCATCTCCATTCATCTCCATTTAGACCCAGGATCCTATTTATGCTAACCACAATAAAAGCAAAATTTATCATCCCCTAAAGCACCTCAGTTTAAGAAAAAAATGAGATCTTCCTACTGTCCTTTACCCAGAACCATTGAGTAAGGGTGCTGTTTGTGAGACGAATGCCACATCAGTTCCAAGACTATTTCTCCCCATCAGTACTACAGGTATAGTTCCCTGTAGAGAAAAGTTTGAATCAAGGAATGACCCTTGTCTTTAACTCAACTTCACAGTAGGCACTTACCTCTAAGTTAGGCAGGAGAAGAGTTAGACTGAACAAACTCTTTTTCTCTAGAGTGCCCTTCTCTGGAAATGAAAGCACACTTGCACTGGGTCATGAGGTGGAGAATAAGCCCTTGTATTCAGTGAAGGGGTAAGATGTACCAGCTCAGTCCCCTGTCTCCTGTTCTTCTGTTTAGATACTAGTGGTATGTCCCCATACATATAAGAGGCAGATGGAAAATCCTACTAGCAAACATACTTCTGGGACAACACAACATATTGAAAATTTTCTGGTCTAAATTCTGGAACTATGTCAGGAAGTTGGTCTCTCTGTTTTTAAGCAGCAATAAAACCCAAATTGGCCTGGAGGTGGCTGCATTTCACTGGTGGGGAACAGTACCACACACGACAGGTGCACACATGGTCCTCAGCAAGGGAAATGGATAAGAATAATTGCAGAAGGATGGCCATTTCACTGTTGGAAAAACAAAACAACTTGCATTCTTAAACAGGTAATAATTGAAATATGAGAGTTTGGGAGTTTTAAATAGCTGATATTTATAAGGTCCCATTTGGAACAATGGCATAAAGAGGTTCAAAGAAAAATGAAAAATACAATTATTCTTATTATCTTTCTAAGACAGTATTTTACTCACATTTCTGAACTGTTTCAATTTGCCATGAAGTTCAGCCATCTCTATTCCCTTTTGAATGCTAAATTAATTAGTACTGAGAACCTCCGACCTATTTTCTTCTGTTATTTTTTCTTTTTTTTTAATCTGAGTCATGTTGTTCTAGGCAATCTCCTAAAAAGAATCTGAAACAGCAGGTACTGTGTTTCACCAGACACTTATCTCCTCTCTGCCTACCTCATTTTAAAAGGAAGCTGCACTGAAAATGGAATTTGATTACAAAAGAAATCAATGTGTAACTCAGAAAAAAGAACCTCCTTCATAATTTATATAGCCCTGCTGCTTCACCCTAATTAATGTTCATCTGTAACTTATTCTTCCTGCAGGTTTTTCCTTCTAAATGAGTGAAAAATGACAGGAAACCTTTGGACAGTAGTTTGCTATTACAGAATTACAGAAGAAACTGGATTGACTCATTTAAAGTCCCTAGTAAAAGTCTCATAGGCCTTAAAAAATACTGTCATTCAATTTAAAGAGGGTTTTATTTGATCCAGGTGCAGCTGGATATCAGAAAGGTAATGTAAATACAACAATCTATTGTCAAGAGTGTAGGCAGTTTAATTTCTTTGCAGAGGATATATACCTGGATTTTCTGTTTAACTGGCAGGATAATCAGCATGCAACTGTGGGAAACAATCATTAAAGTGACAAAATATGGAAATGAGCCTCATGCTAGATAGAGGGTGGAAACATAGTCCTGGGGTGAAGGACTGGATTCATGGTCTTGGCTTGATTTTTTTTCTCAGTGGTAGGCAGAAATCTCTGTCTACAGAGAGAAAATACAGATATTCCTTTCTCTCATCCTTTGTCTATTTGTGGTTGAAAAGCTTAAAGCCAAGGACCATCTCTCATATTTTGCATGTCTGCAGTCTATGGCATAGGACCTTTATTTTCATGCAATGCATAAACATAAACATATACTATAGATACAGAGAGAAAAGCAGTGTGTGACTCAAGAGCAGGGATATCATCAGGCATATGTCTACCTTCAGCATCTGAAAAACTGGGTAAGGCAAAAAATCAAAACTCTGAGGAATGCAAAAATATGTTATCAAAGGTTTTATAACATTTGCCACCTTATCACAAAGAATGATATAAAGCTTATTCAGTATCCTTATTAACCTTGCACATTCACAATGTAACACAGTAGATTTTTCACCACAGGGAAACTGATGCATATGAGCAGCCTAAGGAATTGTTCAAAATCAAATGGTGGAAGCTAAGAAGGATTTTTACATTTGCAAACCACATGCATCAAATCCTAGACAGTATTTTAGGAAAAAAAAATAACTATGTCTACTCACTTAAACTAATTACTGCTTTTCATAAATAAACACAAAATGTACCCATTAGAAGCAAAGCTTTCCAGTGGTTCAATTTTAAACATGAGGAAATAATTTGCCTGTGGAAGTAATTTATTTGACTCTTCCAAGTATAATTTATGGCACACACATGAGGTTTTTCCAAAGCAACATTATCCCAATGCTGAATTATAATGAGACAGAGCACAGTGCTGACTTTTATTTTTGATTTTCATTCAGATAATTAAGATTACTTTAACATTTTAGACAAAACAGTGATAAGACCAGCATTATATATGGAAATTGGATTTCAGGTTTTGCTGAACTTATTTCTTCTAGGTAACAGCAAAGCTCAAGATCTAGGCTCACCTGCTTCATATCACAGGGTATATTAAAATTATGCTTCCATTTCACATTTCTATGAATGGATTAACCTTTCTTAATTTAAGCAGTTTGCAGATGGCCTTGGAGGGCAGCTCTTGCTCCCCAAATTGTTATGTAGCAAAATTGCTCTGCTACAGCTCTAACAAACCTGCACTAGGAGGGGAAATACAGGAAGAATTAATGTTATCTGGAGGATACAGTCTAGGGTATAGGTACTTATGGTAAAAAAAAGGGGCATAGTTCTGGCTATTTCCCCTTTTTCATCACATACTTCCATGCAACCTGTCTATATATATAATTTAAATTCATGTTTTAAGAATTTTGTTTGTTTTTTAACTTAAGTCCTAGTGCATTGCAAAGCTGAAGAAACTCCATATTAGAGACTCCATACTAGTCAATAAGGCTATAACTATTAAAAACTGTCCAGAAAACAGTCTAGGCACTGGAATAAAATCAACAGCATTGCAAAAATGCCAAAGCATTCCTGAAATGAGTTTGTCCCACTCTAACTTCTAGTCTCACAAAAAGTTGCTTCCATGGTTCACCTGTTAATTTTCCCTGTCCAGAAACCATGGCTTTCCTCATCACTGTCTCATCTACAGTCACTCAACCTACTTCACAAACAAGCAAACAGATCAGGACCAGCCTTGGTTTGTCTAACCATAAAAAAAAAAAAAAAAATAAAAAAGGTTTTGAGAAAAGAACTTGAATCTGCTTCTCTTTAATTTTTCATCATCTTTGATAGATCATTCATGTGTCAAGCAGAAAATGCTATATCCCACCTCACCATTCTGCCTTTTAAAGTGGATGTGCTGAGCTAAAGAGCTTACAAGTTGGACAAAAAGTATAGAGATCATGCTACCAGCTTATTTATACTTACTTGGTGTTATGTAAGTTCCTCCTGGTTTACAGTGATAAAACCAAGAACAAAATATAGAGCATAGAGTGACAAGACCTTCCATTTTTACTCCAGTATTGACATGACTGTTATTTGTGATAGAGTAAATGTAGCAGAACTCCACAAGCTGATCTTTAGTGGCATAAACTTGGCAATGGTGCCACAGAGGCCTCTGGCACATCACAATGGCATTGCAATAAATGTAACTCAGATGAAACAATCCATGCAGAAGGACTTTGACTTAGAACACCCAAGTAAAGCCTGAGGAGCCGTGACCTCTTGTTTCCTTGATCTCACCTTGACAACAACTAACATTGACTTTGTGTGCAAACAGAACAACTGTTGGATTCTCACTGCAATTTGGTTGAGCATTATCCATTATTCACTGGGAACCCTTAAAACAATACCGAGAAACACAACATTAAGACTTAGCTCAGTGCTGACCCTGAAATGGAACAGTGGATGCTATGAAAACATGAATTTTTCCCAGTGAAATATTAAAATATCACAAGGCTTTGAAAAATAAGACCACTGTACTTGTTCCCAAGTCCACTGAAAGAGTAACCAGACCATGTCTATTGTTGGAAGAATAGTTAACTAAGAATTGGAAAAGTACAAGACCATGGCTAATCTAAGTCCTGCACCTGCAAGGACATTGTGGCCTTGAAGATAGCTGTATTAGAGTAACAAGGTGCTGTAGCTGAGAAAAAGACATGAGAAAAAAGAGATGTAACTCCTCAGGTATGAGGAAGAACTGATATCTATAGTTAACCAATACACAGCTTGGTTTCCAAAATATGTATGAGCTTATTACTTGTTGTGCATAAAAGTTAGATGCTCTATTCAACAAACAAAGCTTCCTGATTCTCATGTTGAGGGTCCCAAGCCTTCCCTGCACAGTAACAGTCTATCACAGAAGGAAGCATGAAGGGACAAAAGCTGAGGGAAGTTTATGTTACATATCAGGAATTTCTGTAATTTTGAGTATAAATAGTATTTCTCTGAAAAAATTTCTACACACACATTCCCAGTTACAACCCATGTGTTTTTCTATAACACCCAATGACCTTGGGTATTTTGGTGACATTAGCTCCATGACTGTGCCAATTAATTGGGGGTGTCCAAGAACACTGAAGCCAACTGACATCAATATACAGTTCCAACAAGTCCAGCACAGGGCCATGAAGACAGTCAGGAAGGTTGAACATATAGAAGAAAAGAGGAACTCAAGGAGGTGGGTTTATTCAGTCTGGAGAAGGTTTATGGAGAACCTTTTTTCTATCTTATTGCAGAGGATTACAGCTACCTACTGAGAGGGTGTAGCACCAGTGGAGCATCTCTTGTTTCTCAGAGTAGCATAGCAATAGCATAGAAGGCAGTGAACACAAGCTGCAACACCCTAAACATTTATCAGCTACTGGGGTCATGAGCATAGTCACATTTATGAAAAAGACCCAAAGAGGAGAGGATGAAGCGTGCATCCCTGTGGAAGCACAAACTGCAGCTTGAAAGGGCCCTGAGAAGATAGCTCCTACCTGCTCTTGCTTTGAGCAGTGTGGTTAGATTGAGACCAGAGGCCACTGGTATATATATATACAGATACCCTGTGATTCCCTGACTGCGTAATCACCTGCCCTTCCACAGGAGCTGTTTTCACTGTTGGACAGCTGAAATTTTAGAGGCCTGAGTTATATTTACATAGAATACACCAAACTGACTGTGTGCCAAGGCACAGCCTTTAAGCACTCAAATTATTTGATATTCAGACCTATTTTTTATCTTCTCCCTCACAAGATATATGAGCAACCCCATTGAAATTTGAGAATATGCTTCCTGGGAATATGTTCAATGCACAGCTTGACTTAATGACACAAGAATTCTCCAAAACATGATTATTCTCTTAGCTATGGCTCCCTCTTCCTTGCTACTCTGCCCTACCTCAGTGGCCAATAATTAAATTAATAAGCTAAACATTAAAATCCAAGATAATCAGAACCAATAATGTTAAGACTGAAGGATTGTTCACACCCGTATACACAAAATAACACAGAAAACTCAGAAGAAATAAAACCAAAACAAAACTCTAGAGGTTTATCATCTAATGAAATTGGGATAATGAAGAGACTCTATCTGCAGAATATTCTACACAGTTCATGACTCTGATAGTCAGCCAAAGGTCTGCTCTGCATGCTGGGCACACACCATACACCTAACTATTAAATAGGATACACATAACTGCTCAGCCAGGTTTCACAATAATAGAAATGGAGATACAAAAAATTGGTAGCCTTTGGCATGGAATCAGCAAGACTGAATGGGGCTTAGAACCCCCCTTCAGAGGCAGAAGGAGGCTGGAAGCACCAGTTCAACAAATACGTGGGCAAGAAGCAAACCTGAGATAAACAAGGCACCAGCACTCCAGCTATTTACTGGAGGATGTCACCAATGGCCCAAACAAAACACCACTGTTCACTCAAGGGAAGGCTGACGTGTATTCCCAAAATGAATCCCCTCAGTATGGTCTGCAGCTACAGTAAAAAAAAACAGAGGAAAGAAAGCCAACCACAGTTAGGATGCTTAAGAATATTTTCAAGTGTGCATTTGACCTCAACATTTAGAAACCAGTCATGCCATTCACCCAGTGACATGAGAAATTTTGCTGCAGATCTAAGAATTACAACGGCATAAGACAAATATAAAATTGTTACCTTTACACAAAGGACAAATACACAATAACTGTACACTGAAGCTGAATCTGTTCCATTTATCTCTGTAGATGAACTCACACTGGCAGGTAGAGTATTAAATTTGTCAGCACTGGCCTAGAAGAGTTACTCAGCTGTCCCTCAAAACAATGGTGCGAGTTTAAGCATCACTTGAGCAGACCTTTTAATACATCCCAGTGTTTGTCTTTCTTCCAATTATTCTCTCTTTTCCATTATCCTACTTTCTTTGTTCTCTCATTTATGCTCAGCTGGTCCTGTATTCTCCATTCCATTTTTGGCATCATTATTATTATTACTTCTCTTGATATTTGTCTTCCTCTACCAGCTCTCATCTGTGCCATTTGCTTTGCCCTTTGTTCTATTCTTGTCTTCTGGACTGGGCTGGCAATAAGAGATGGCTGCATGGCAGGGAAACCTTTCATCTCAATGTTCAGTCAGTAAACAAAAATATTGAGCTGACTCTCTGGAGTCTGGTGTTTTTTCTCTCCATCAAGCTCAACAAAGTAAAACACAACAGCTCTCCTCATGTAAAACTCAGAGCTCTGTCCTCTGCCAGGGCACTTCTTGTAGAATCTACTGGATGGATCATCTGCATGCTTTGCAATCATAACTCACAGTTTAGCAGTACAGAGATTATTGTTGTGCTGTTCATGCATCACAGCATTTTATTTCTCACCACTTGAAATTCTGCAAAACATATTTAATGATGCTTCCCTCCTTTACAAAATGCACGAATATGTATTCAGAAAAGAGCACTGGAGTTTCATTTTTTAGCATGCTCCAGAAACTTTACGTATTGCATGTAATCAGACCAAAAATACTCCAGATTTACTTAAGTTCTTCAAAAGGAATTCCAGACATTTGATACAGGTAAAACTGTGCATTTTAGATGACTGCTGTTTATCGTGTTTGTTCTTTCAGTCGTATCCAAAATTGCTACCTACAGAAATCCAGTATTTCTTTCTAGTTCTTGCTAATGGTTTTAGAAGACAAAAGAAAGATTGCTTAAATGTCAATTTTTTTTTCCTACTGACAGATTGCCTATTAAGTAGAAAAAATTTCAAATAATGTGTGAAATAATGCTGCAAGTCAATGACAGGGTTCTGGCCCTCTAAATCTGACATCTTACAGCTTCTGCTGAGGGTCACAATTGCAGACACTTTCCCTTCTTGATTAAGTTTTTCTGCTTATTATGTTTTATCACCTTATGCTCTTGGTGTGAAAGAAAACTTTCCTTTTTTTTTCCTCTGTCTGCTTTTGAAAGAAATGTACCATGACCTGACTAGAAAAAAAATTTCATATTGGCTGAAAAATTAGGGCTGATTGGCATTTAATTTTGTATTGTGAGTTTTCTCTCCTGCAAAATAGAATAGTTCCTTTCCAGAGAGCTGATTCCTTAGGGGACCACCCAAGGAGCTTAAACTGGTCCCGCCTGCCTGGCTCACCCACTGGCTGGCGTCCCACTCATGTTTCTAGGCAGACAGCCAAGAAGAAAAGTCACCTGAGAGCAGCCTGCCGGGTGGAGGTGATAAAAGCCACCTGTACATCAAGGGAGCCAAGTGTCATGTTGGGCAAAGAACAGAGCAGCCTTCAGGCATTCTGGGGAATCAACTGGTTAAATACTTGACGTTTTCAAATAACTTAAATCTGAAGCAAGTTACAGACTTACAATTCTGAACAACTTACAATTCTGAAAGAAATTTCCAAAAATTGTGATGGCTACTAAAAATACATCTTAATATACATTAGTACAGAGTAAGACTTACTTCTTGGTGATATTCAAAGAGGAAAAGGGGATAATCTAGGTAACTGCAGAGTAGTTAATCTGATTTCACTTTCCAGCAGAGAAATCCTAAAGTTGATATGAGATTCAATTAATGAAAATTAAAGGCAGTACTATAATTAACACCAGTCTATAGTTTTATAAGGACAGCTCATGAAACAAATTTAATTCTCCTATTTGACTTCATCGTGTTTGTGCAGCTCATAATGTACTTGATTTATTAAGGTTTTTGACTTCAGATGGAAAATTAACTCTTCAAAATATCACTGATGCACATATTAAATAGTGTAAAAGCAGGATAGCTGATGGACAAGAGAGATGTCAGTAAAATACCATTATCATCAAATGCAGGTGGCTTTGAAAGGACTCTTCTGGATTTGTGTTATGTGAACAATACTTACTAAGGAATGTATCTCTAAACTTGAAAAAGTGATTTGGAGAGGGTTGATAGGCTGGGAGACCTGCAAGCAGGTCTCCATGAACCCATAGAAGTCTATAAGGAAAAAGGGAAATCTATTTTCTTGTATGTATAAAGACAGAGGTAATCAGGATGAGAGACAGCATATGCTACTACCATGACTTGTAAAATTAGATAGGTTAGTACCTTTGTACTCTGCCTGTTGAAACATGATCAGAGAGCTATACTGTTAACAGAAAAGGGATACAGAAAACCTGTGGAACCTAGGCAGAGATGCCTTAGCCATTTGGGAAGAGGTATCAGAGACTAAAGAGCTTTCTGATTCTGTAGGGAGATTAAATCAGGTGTAGTCATTATACTGATTGCATACAACTTTTTCAAAGCAAGGCTGATTACCAGAAGCAGTGATAGTTTCTCCAACTTCAAGTATTTTCCAGTAAATCCTAGATGCATTCTTCCATGTGCTCTGCATTTAGACTTCAGGCACAAGCGGTAATGTGGGGATAAATTGGTTAAATGTAGACTTGGGTTCACATGAGTTAAAAATTAAGAAGGCAAGGCTCTTCTTAATCTTTCAAGTTCATAAGGATATACAAAACACATTTATCAGTTTTCATGAAACTCTGCAAAAAGGGCTCTTCTCACTTCAGTAGTTTGAGGCACATTTGCACAGCACAGGGCAAGAAAGAGAAAGAAGATACTTAAAAGTTCTTTGTCTTGGGAGAAATGCAAAACCTCAGGGAAAGCCCTAGGGTGAGATAAGCTTTGTATTTCCCCTAGAAGCAGAGGTGTTTGAATGTCTGGCCTTTTAAGTGACATGCAGAAATAGTACACAGAGACCACCAAGCAAACAACTGAATTTTGAATGATTAACTCATTTTATAAAACATCCTTGTTAAAATAAAGCCCCTAATAAAGACATAGATCAAAATTTGTTAGAAAAAAACTCCAGTTAACTTAGTTGAAGCTGTAGGACAAATCTTTCTCTTCACTAAATAACCTTTCAGCTGATTCTGATTCTTTCTGACATATTAATGCTCTGTGTTTAAGAATTCCCCTCAGTTCTCAGATTAATACCACCCAGTCTTTCACTAATAAAACAATCTTTTCCTTTGCCCTTTCTAAGTTGAAGTGTATGCAAATTATATCCAAAGACATAGTCCTTGGATTGATTCCCTGATGATGGAAAGGTAATTTGCTTTCTCTGTGTCAGGTAATGCCACCCTCACACAGATGCTTGAGCACTGGTTCAATTTTCTTGATTGTCAGTAATGATGACTTCTGTTAGCCTGATTTTATCCCAGGACTATGCAAGGATTTTGTTATTTTACAAAGCTTATGCACCTGATCTTTACTGGTGCTCTTGCTGCTGGAAAATGCAGCATCACTTGAATGGCGTTGAATACAGCAGCTAGATGTTAAAAAGAAGTCTTGCCTTTCATGGCAAATACAGGGTGGGGTGAGCTAATCAACAAATTGTTCAAAAGCCAGACAGAAGTGTGGAATGACAGTGTCTTAGAACAGAGAAGGAAGTGTGTGCCACCAATTCATCAGATGTCAGTCTAAAAAAAATCACTTGATGGCTAAGTACCCTACAACCCTAACACGAGTGTTTCAAAAGTCATGTTTGTTATGTGATTTTTTTTTCATGTCCTCCTTGAACACTCATAGAGATGCCTGGACTTCCTCCAAATTGAGGGAGTTCCAATATCCAAATGCTCAAAGCCACTATATAATGGTCAGCAGTGAAATCTCTCCCATGGGAAGATTACATGATCCACAATTTCCAGAAAGGAGAAAATAGCCCCTTCCTTAGGAAGTACAATGGTTACCTTTACACATAACAAATGGGCAGAATTCTGTCAGAATTCTGAATTAACCACGGTAAAGTCTTCACTTATTCTTTCTTCAACCCTTCCTTTATGCTGGGGTAATCTAGAGCAGTAATTGCTCAAGTTGTCTCCCACAGCAAGGACCTGTATTCCCCAGATGTGGGCAAACACAGTGGAAAAACTCCCTTTGTTCCTCCACTATACTTAGTCTCTTCCATAGGAACTGAATAATTACAGGTTTGAAATTATTATTTTTATTATTTAAATTAATATACCTTCCAGGGTCCCCAGTCACAGTTAAGACCCTGTTGGATCTGAGAATTTATGAACACACAGCAAGAATCTATCCCCTTGCATAAAGACTTCAAAGTGACAATGGATACAAGAGAAAAAAAGCAGAAGACAGGTGAATGACTTGTCTAGGTAATTTAGCAGGTCAGAATAACTTACAGATCTCTCTTGTCCTCCAGACCCTGTGCATTCATTCAGCAGATGTCTTCTAAAGCGCTGAAAGTTATTTTGTGATTTACTGTAAAACAGCTGATAAAAAGTGGGGAAAGCATTCTGAACACCATTGATCTTGCTCCCCTTCAATAAAAAAATAACCCAGGGGGGCAGGATAGTTCCTGGAATAAGTTGTTGACATATACAGAGATAATCTGGGAGTTAAAATGTTTTCAATAGCTTCAAATAATATTGTTGGCGGTTGTTTAACCTATGTGGCTCTGATAGCAAAGGAGTTGGTTCTTGCAGCTTTCAGACCTTTCAGAAAGTAAGACATGAGTTTCTGTCATTCTATTTTGTACACAGAACACAGTTGCTTACCATTGTCTTTCTCTTCTCCATCTCCCATTCTTTTCTGGTAAGAAAAAAAAAACAGCAAAAAGGAGTAATGCTCATGTCTGGATTGTGGCAGTCTTGTCACCAAACCTGGAAACAGCATTTTCATCATTAATCAATTTTGTGGCAACATTTGCTGTGAAAAAAATGAACCTTTTAAAATTAAACTTGTTTACAGGCAATAAAGCAATTAATAAGAAAGAGACAGGGAATTGACAACTCAGGTAAAGAAGCACTACTATATCAGGTTACTCAGAGCCCTGTCCAACCTGTTCTTGAACGTTTCCAGGGATGGGGCATCTACTTTCCCTCTGGGCAGCCTGTGCCAGGGCTTCACCACACTCATTGTAAAAAATTTCTTCCTTACATCTAATCTGAATCTATCCTCTTCTAGTTTGAAACCACTACCCCTTGTCCCATCACTACAGGCCCTGCTGAAAGGTTTGTGTTCATCCTTTTTATAAGACACCTTAAAGAACTGAAAGGCCACAGTGAAGGTGTCCCCAAAGCCTTCTTTTCTCCAGGCTGAACAATCCAAATTCTTCCAGGTCAATGACATTTTTCTCTGTACTGTCTGATTTCCTGCCAGTACTACAGAATATGCACTATTTCACATATTCACTTTAGTAATTCCCATATTCACCTTAAGAAGAAAGAAACCTCAGAAAACTACAGGAATTCACTAAGGCATTCTTCATTGCATGCTGCATATACCGAGGAAAATGCATTACAGCAAATTGAAAAAAAACACATGGATATGGACAGACCTGTAACTAGACCTCTCAAAATGCATTTATTAAATTGTTAGAGAGAATGAATAATTTTGCAAAATGAAAAGAAGAAAAAAAAATTTTAAAAGAGAT
Organism: Setophaga petechia; assembly: GCA_024362935.1. Classification (NCBI taxonomy): domain Eukaryota; kingdom Metazoa; phylum Chordata; class Aves; order Passeriformes; family Parulidae; genus Setophaga; species Setophaga petechia. Next base: position 2,214,502 of record JANCRA010000074.1, on the reverse strand, counting down.
TTTCACTGGTCTAGATGTTGTGAGAGTTTAAACTCTAAAATAACCCTATTTTGGGAAATTTGGGAAATTTTTCCAAAATATTCCAGTGATTCATTAATATGAGATCTCCTATACGACACTTAGTATGAATGGGATCTTGCAGAGACAGGAGTGATGATTGGTGATGAATAATGAGGAATCATATCACAGAATCAGAGAATGATTTTTGTTCTAAGGGACCTTAAGGATCATCTTGTTCCATCTCCCTTCCCTGGGGAGGGACACTTTTCCCTAGACCAGGTTGCTCAGAGCTCCACCCAGCCTGACCTTAAACACTTGCAGGAAGCAGGGACACACAATGACTCTAGGCAGCCTGTTCCAGTGCCTCACCACCCTTACAGTAAATAATTCCTTCCTGATATCTCGTCTAAATCTACCCTTCTTCAGCTTAAATGGCCACACATTGCACATTGAAGGTTTAGATTAGATATTAGGAAAAAGTTCCTCACTGAAAGGATGGGCAGATAGTGGGCCTGTCTACCCAGGGAAGTGATGGAGTCAAATCCCAGAAAGTGTTCAAAAAGTGTGTGGATGTGACAGCTGGGGACATGGTTTAGTGATGAAAACTGTAGTTCTGGGTTGACAGTTGAACTCCATGAACTTAGAGGTCTTTTCCAACCTTAATAATTCCATTATTCTATTCTATTCTATGATGCAACAAGAGAGCCTGCAGCTTTGCTTTCATTCCCAGAAGAGAAATGAAACACCTGGCTCTTGGGAAGTGAGCAGTAGTTCATATCAAAGCTTTAATATGTTATGTAAGGACCTTCCTCACAGAAATCCGGAGGCCACAAAGGAGAAAGGAAATGGTGGAAGCTAAAAATTAAAAAGTCAATGATTATCCTAAAATGATATGTACTTTTTCTTTCATAGCTAGAGAATTTCCAGGCACAGAAGGGCAGCAGATCTTGTGCTACTGGGCACATATACATAATGATGACAAGAAGTACTCACACACCAAAAGCTTCAATTAAAGAAGTAGCCAGACAAACTTTACTTCACTTTTCTTCAAATTTTATTATCTTTCCTTTCACCCTCAAGGACAGCAATTTGTGAACTCAGCTATAAAGTGAGTAAAGGAGTTCAGAAGCTTTTGCTTTACAGGGTAGCCTTAAGGCTTCATGTATTAATGCCTGTCTCAAAGTTCCTTTCTCATCCACACAGAAATGGATAAATTCACCTTTCCTTCAAAGTGAAATGGAGACCACCTCTCATTAACATGGCATTTAAGTGCACACAGCAGGTGTCATCCCGCTTACAAGGAAATGCACTCATTAATATTAATTACAAATACCTACATTCATGAAAATGAATCATGAGTTTATTTATCTTCCTTTAAAATTATGTAACAGAGAGAAACAAGGAAGATCAGTGGCAAGATATCATAAATATAGATAGAGAATGAGAGGGAGAAGATAAATAGATAGATAGATAGATAGATAGATAGATAGATAGATAGATAGATAGATATAGACAGATAGAAAGATAGATATGATGGAGAATCAGATCTCACCCACCATCTGGGTCTCAGCACAACAAACCTCTCCCTGATTTCTTCTGCTTCCCTCTTCTAAACTGATTTCTTCACAGTAAGACAAGGAGAAAACATAACATCATCTCCATTCTCACTTCCAAACTCAAGACATCGTGTAGCATTATGAGCTCAAACTTGAGGAATATTGACCCAGAGTTACTCTGAATCTAAGATTCCAATAACTATTACAAAAGGAAATACAGATATTCACAGATTCACTGGATTTTTTATCAACCATAGATCCCACTAATGAAAGAATAAACAACCAGCAACTGTATTTATGAGCCCATTAAAGGGACCATCTAAAGAAACTGCAGTTAAAGTCTGTTTATCATTGTTCCTGTATACTGCTTCCAGAAGCTTAACTTAAATGAGCTATAAAAAAGGAAAACAAGCTATTTCCAAACAATCCTCACAATTTAAATAATAATTAAAAAATAAATCTAGCAACTATAGAAAAGAACAGCAAATAAGAGATGGACCCCCAATCAAGAGAGGCTGGCTGCCTAACTGTACCAAGGACCCCAAGTCCAAGCCTGGCAGGGACAAGAACCACCATGTTGGTTTCCATGGAGCTGTGCCAGAGCCACAACAAATCTTAGTGCAGCTAGAGGCAGTTAATGGCCTGTTCCAGTGGAGATTGCTGGGCACAATAATCCACCACGCTCTACTCAACACTGAAAAGAGAAGGGGAGACAGAGTCTTCATTAAGAGAGGGCACAGATGAGACAGGGGGTATCATTCCCTAGAAGCTGTCAAAAAACTTGTGAATAAGGCAATTGGGGTCATGGTTTAGTGGTCAACATGGTAGTGCTGAGCTCATGGTTGGACTTCTTGACCTTGGAGGTCGTTTCAACCTGAAAAATTAAATGTTGGGACAGTTGGTTGGGACAGTTTTTACATGGTAGATATTGCCTTTTGCAACCGTTGGCCTTATCAATACCAAAGTTATTTGTTGACTTGAACTGACTGGTAAAGGAAGTAGAAGTATCAAAAAGAGCATACAACAAAAGGGACAAAACTGTTTCTCAGATCTCAGAAGTATCTTAACCCCTGTGTAGAGAAGAGCATAACATATCGAAAACCCCACAGGTCCTATTTCAGATATTCTCCCTTCAGCTATTCCTATCACCTACCTTAGATGTTCCCTGAAAAGTATTCATATTCTGTTTTGAGATTGTCACAGCCCTCATCAGCTGTCAAATTACTTCCTCTTCTTTTGAGCCTGGACCCTAATATATTTTAACCTGTGTATAAATTTTACTGTGTGCTTGCTTGGTCCTTGCAGTACCTAAATATTTGCAAAACTGTGACTTCAACTTCTGGCCTAATTTCACTCCTGATGACCAACCTGGGGAACTGACAAATATTCTAAATATACTCTGAGAAGGATCAAAATTTTTTCCCTCCTCTGAAGCAGCAGTAACAAAAGCCCTGCTAAAACATTAACAAATACACCTCTGACTTATGTTAAGAAAAATGTAACAGGCTGGGAATGAACATAAAATAAATGATCATGTTAGCATTAGAACAGATTAAATAAGTCACAGTACATTAAATTACTTTTTCTGCCTTTGTATACTCCTCAGGTGCTGCTGGGCTGAAAACCAAATTACACAATTCAGTTTTCTAGGGAAAAATCCTTAACACTGAAAGCTGGAATTTGCACAGTCCTATGGGAACAGAGGCTGTAGCATTCAAAACACAGACTTTGTACATGAATAATGGGGATGTTCGGTGAGTGAGGTGTTTTTCTCTTTATATCAACAAGTCTTTATATTTAAAATATATCTAGCTTGAAAACAAGTCCATGAGTTGCTATTTATGCTCAATATTGCACCCTTAAGGAACATTATAATGAAAATTTCAATTAAAAATGAGCTTTAAAGGCAAGACACTTGTGTCATGGGATCAGATATACAGGTGGTGAAAAAAAAGGTTCACCACCAACTAGATAAGAGTACTCCTTTGGGTTGTTTCACCCCAATGCTGGAATACACATTGTCTTGAGTTTGTCAGTTTAATGGTCAGCTGATGATTCTCCAATATTCAGAAGCAGATTATAGTCTGTAACTGTTATTTTAGCTCTTCATTCCCAGTTGAAAAAGTAGTAGTTCAGTTCCTAACTCCTTTAGGAGTCTGTACTGTCATGCCTTTGGAGACCTCAATTTTAACCTTTTCAAGTTCAAAAAAAAAAAAAAAAAAAAAGTGAGGCAATCCATGCATTTAGTCCAATTAGTAAGATATCATCCTCTATGCATCCTCTCTGAAAGCACTGAGATGCTTTAAGATAGCAGCAACTTTGCTGTATAAACATGAGTGCATCACTTCTGAGAAACAGAAATAAATGTTCCCAGTGGCAAGATGAACTCAAAACAATCCTCAGCTGAGGGTCATCAGGAATTATATAAGACTCAGACTGCTTGGGCCATACTCTTTGGATGTCCCAGCATTTAGTCCAGAATGATTTGCATGGTAAATGTTATAGGCAAATGTTGCAATACAGTTATAATTTGATTTTTTTTTTTTTTAACCTTATAAGATGGGGTAGGCCAAGACTGTTGTTCTGCTTTATTTGTAGTGGGCTTTGCATAACTGTGCAAAATTTAAGGGACCATTGTATTTATTTTGTTTTAACAAATAAACTATGTATCAGGGTTTGAAAAAAAAAAAAAGTAGGGGTTTTCTTCCCCCAAAATTCTTAGAAAGTTGAATTTTTCATTTTTTACCATCTTCAGTTGTTTTCAACTCTAGTTTGTCCCATGCCATGCCTTCCTAGTAGACCATGGCTTCACAAGAAAAAAATCAACAATAAAACCCAGATTACCTGTCCAAACTAAAGATTACATTTATTTAGATAAATTACATTTATGCTATATATAGACTGATAAACAGCACCAGAAATTATCCTCAGGGACTGGAATTCAATCAGCTCTCCAGGTAGGCTTTATAGCAATCTCTGGCCATACTTTTGGTCCCAGCCGTGTTAGACCCCACCTGAGCAATTTCTGGGAAGTGTTCAGAAGTCAGCAGGCACCAGGGATCATTCTCAATAGGCAGTTTGGATGCAAGCATCATGTAATTGAGGCTGACATGTTTTAACATTATATTCATGCCAGTAGTCCTTATCACCAGAAAACAACCCTTAGCACATTTATCATGCTAGTAGATAGGTAGCCAGGGAGTCCAGGTGTTTGAGATAAACATAAATTTTTTGGTTGCAATACATTTTAGATATAAGAAATATTGAGATTCTATGACCATAAGACAGTTGTTTACACAGCCAGCACGCTGAGGCTGCACTTTAATTAATTAAGGGTATTGTTATCTGATTCCTTTCCATTGTCAAAGGATCTCTGTTTAAGAAGAAAATAGCCTGTGTGGATACACAGTGAAGCAGGAGATATGCTCACTGTGGCATGGTGTGTAGGTGTGAGTTATTTAGAGGGTGCTATTCCCGAGATCAAATATTGCATGACAGCTCCAGTTTTGCCTGGAATATGTTGGCTTCATAGGACTTCTCTGTCTACTCAGTTGCAATGAACACATTTCAGTGTAGTAGCTCTTAGGGTACTTGGCTTTTTTCTTTAAAGTACCAAATTTTAGGAGCCCTTGATCACATGAAAATCTTCAGTTTCGGAGTTGCTAATGGATTTTTCTGGGTCTTGTGACTTCGAGGAGTGGGGATGGGTGGGAAGGGAATAATGAAAATGCAAACATTGCAGTCTTCAAAGTTGTCAAGAAATAGAAGGTATCTATATGTTACTTACTCATGTTTTGTACTCAGACTGGAGGCTAGTGACGGGAGAGGAAATGTGGTGTTATTTATACATGTTTAGGCAGTATAGCAGTGCATCCTAGTCCCAAGTGTATGATGTAGCTGAGTTATGTGCTGGTAATAATTAATGTGTATGTATCAGTTTATATGCTGCCTTCGTAGCACATTTCAGAAGAGCTGCTAACCTCCCTGGAAAATGGCTACCTCTGATCTACCTACATTTTTTCCTAATTGAAAAACACTTTTGATTTTTTAATTACTACATCAGAAGAAACTCAAAAATATTTTTGAGAGAGACTTATTTTTACAGCAAATCTCCAAAGGAGGCTTTCTTTTTGCTTTCATACCATAGCAGCCATTCTTTAATTCCCTAGATCATCATGTGAATAAAATTGTTGATAAACAGCTGGCAAAACAAATAGACAACTGCTACAGTGTAAGCCAATAGAAACTGCTACATGTAAATGTTTTATCTGCTTTAGTATCATTTGTTAAACAAGTGTCTTTGCATATTTCAGATAGGTTTTGATAAAATGTTGCTTGCTTTTGCTGCTACACAACCATTAACTGACTGACCATGTAATAAGCATAAAAGCTCAGTAATTATATGCTTGATTAGTGAATATTCTTTTCTGAGCTGCACGGCAAAGTCATTTAATTTGTATTATGGTCTATTACCCCATTCTTAGCTACTAATTCACCGTGTCTATGTACAGGTATTCAAGTATGTGACCTGGGACTACCATCTAAAAAATTAGCAGCAGCCTACTCCCCAGGATATATCAGTTGCCCATATCATGAGACATTTTTAAGCATGTATTTATTTTCTTGTATTTGATTACTGGCAGATGGGACTGCATTCTGCTGGTTGCTCTGCCCTCTCGGCCAGCTGCTTGCACCAAGACCCTGAAATCTCTGTCATGCCTTCATGACTACACTGATGCAGTCTGTGAAGACCCCAGTGGCGTAGCTGCTATTCTCATTTTTGACCAGGAGTCATCAACTATCTCTGTTAATTTGTCTTTAAGCCTAAGTCTCAATCTGTTCCCAAGTCTGCATCCTCATACCATCCCACTTGCACAAGGCAGGCGGGAGGGAAGATATTAAGTGTGCTAAGTGGAAATATCTACCTCTGATCAAAAAAACTTATTGTTTGTACCTTTCACATGTGATTATGTCCATCTGCCAATTTTACAATATTCTTCCTTTTTTTAATGTACAGTGATGTTCTTTCATCAGTACAACTTGTTTTTTCTTTCCTATATTATTTGCATCTTGCAAATTCAGTATCTCAATAGCTACCATATAAATCAAGGAGATGAATATTTTCGTAAAATAGCATCTGATTCACCTTTTTTATTTTTAGTTTCTGGAATACATGCAAGAACTTGCAATACATGCAAGTCTCAGTCTGGTTAGTTAACTTAAGTACTCTCGTTAAATGGACCTTTATTTCTTGAAAATGGGTATCTTTGTTTCTTCTTTGCTTTATCTGCATTTTATGAACCTCTGCCCCAATATTTATATGAACAGAGATACTTTTTTTTATTATATCATCTTTCTAATGGTTTCTAAGTCATCTCTTTTACTCATCTCCAGCTGCTCACCATCTCCTCATTACCACCTTTTCCAGCTTTATGTTTTACACTGCCATTTTTCTTATCTTCAGCAACCAAAAGCCTTCTAGAGTGATTGTTCTTCATCCCTGAAGGAATCACCCATATCACTGCTTTTCTCATCTCCTCCAGCTGGTTCCCCACAGGCTTAAAAAAGGATATTCTGGCTTTGGGCACAACAGAATGCTCTCACTGCATGCTCACATATTTTAAGGGAAGCATTAAAACTGTCCTGTGGTTTTTAAAGTTGCTCTCAATGTCATATGCATGGTGAGAAATAGTTTCATTTGGAAAACTTGAGCATTTTACACCTTATATCATGCAGCACATCAGGGCACACAAAAAGTGTTCCATGAATTAAATTTGATCCTTTATGACATAGCATTTTTATACTGTAAGTCTTCATTATTGCACAGTAGTACATGTGGCATATGTGGAAGACAATCCAGTTACTTTAGAATACAATTATTTTGTTTTTGATGCAGCCAAGGCTTGCCTGTGTTTGGCAAAATGGTGTTTGTCCTTAGCTGACACAGAGAAGATCAATTTCTCAGTAACTTTTGCAGAGTTATAACAATTTGCATCAAGTAAAATACTGCCAATGCCTTCTGGGGAATAAGAGACCAATACAGAGTTCTATTTGACCTTTCCAAGGAGGGCATTATTAAAGATTTATTCCTTCCAGAATTCTAATTGGCTTCTATTGGTGACCTTTCTGGATAATGGTGATGTTTTTCTCAAACTTTACAATGCTCTCAGGTAGGGAATTCCTTCACTGCTCTGACACAGCAGCTGAATTTTAATTTGCATCCTAGCTCCATCACTTCCTTCCTCAATAATTTCATGCTGCAGTCTTGAGCAAGGAGATTTTTGCTGGGATTTTTTTTCATAGATGCTTTATCTCTTATTCTTAAATCCTGAAAACTTATGATCAGATTCAGGAAGTGTCTAATGACACAGAAAAATCCTAACAAGATGGAAGAAGCATATGAGTAAGAATGCACTGCTAGTGACTAGCTGCTTAATTGCTATTGGCTACAACTGTTTTTACTTTGTTCTGTGTGCCCAGGAACCTGACTTGGCCTCTGTCTTGCATCTGGAGTGTCTGTGGGGTGCAGGTCCCAAAGTGAATTAAAGTTGCAGGATTTCTCTGACTGGCAATTATTAGCTTTGCTCTACACTGAAGCTAGGAAACTCTGGGGGTTATCTGTAGTATGGGTGACATGGGTAGAAACTTTGGAGTTGATCAGCTTTATCAAATTGCTTGTGAATCTTTTCACTATTCATTATGAGACTGCAAAGATGGAGCCTGATGCCTCTCAGTTTTGTCCAAAACCTGGCAAAAGGCAACAGACACAAACTGCAGTACAAAAATCTCCTGTTTCAACACAACAAAAAAATACTGCAAGTCGTCAAACTCTGTTATAGGTTGTCCAAAGAAGTTATGGAGTGCTCATGTGTGGAGATTAGATACAGCTTTGAGAAATCTGATCTGTCTGACCCTACTGTATAATCTTCAAGGCCATGGACCTCACTAGACACAGCCCTGAGAAACCTGCTCTAGATGACACTGCTTTGAGGTCTTCAAAACCATACACTTCATTAGGTCAGTTCCAGTCCTCACAATTCCTTATTTTACTTTTATAAGCAAAGTAAAAAATCTTGCTGCATTTTTTTTCGTAGAAAATAATTTGATTTCTTTCTCCAGCTGAAATGTGAATAATTTTTTGGATATTACACATGGAATATTGTGTAATTTGTATTTAAGATGTTAGATTTATTTTTTTCCTACCTGACTGATTTCTAGTCCACACAGAAAATATTTTTATTGAAATTATATGAAGGTGACTTTGTTCTGTACCATTCTACCGTGACCAGAATTACTTGTTTAGCCAGAACAAAACCTCTAAACAAAATTCAAAGTTCTGTTGCTTTGTATACTACCTCTCATTTTTACCATTCATTTCAGTAGTAAAATAGGTGGCCTCCTGCCAGAATTATTGTGGCAGTGTCCCATATGAATGTTAAGCAGGCAACAATGATGCACTATAATTACAGTGCTTGAAATGATTGGAAATAAATTGGCACTCCAATTATAGATGTATGAAAGAGGCTCCAGTATATCACAGTCAGTCCATTAATTTCTGAAATAGCTCAGGCGATCTCACTCTTTTAGTGACATTCGTTATTCGCCGCTGCAATGAATCACAGTGAACAGTGGCGGGGCCCTGGAAATTAGCAAGTTGAAGGACATTTGGAAGCAGAAGAGCCATTTCATGTTACTCTGTGCCCAAAAGAGAAAAAAAATGTCCAAGTGCAACATTGAAATCTATTTGCTGCATTTTGAGGAAGAAATTTTAATGTAGTTTTTGCTCCCACCTGATGCCTTCAGTCAATTTACACAGTATTCCAAGTGAGCACAGAAATAATTTTATGGAAATCTGCACAGTAAGCACATCCACATTTCTACAGTGTACTTCAAACATTTTAATGGGAAACTCAGGACTGCAAATGTAAATACTACATGTTACATTTGCTCATCTCAGCAGGCTATTGCTCTTAAGATAACACATTAGTAACTTGGTACTGGTAAACCATCATTAACTGGTACTGGTATCTGGGAACTGGGCCTGTGACTAACACCTATGGTGAACACCATCTGTACAGAAACTTTATTTGTTTGATATTTTCTGTGGATAGGTTCATCACTGTTGCCCCTTTAGTTCACCCTGAGCCTTTAAAATACTTTGTTTTCCCCTGACCACTTACCGTGAAAGGTTACCATCAGCTGTAGCCCAATTTCTCTGAGGCTGTATCAGAATAAAGGAAAAAGCCAGAAACAACATCACTGAAGGAGAGAGGAGAAAGATTGTTTCCATTCAAGTGTCTACCAGTGGCCCTGTGGCTGGTTTCTACCAGCTCTGTGTCATAGCCAAGATGGGGAGATGGAAAGAGATATATGTGCCCCAGAGTTCCAAGGTCTGTCACTCACTGTATAATTCAGTCTTTCCAATTAATCAGTCTGAAAACTGAAATACTTTCAGTCTCCTCCAGAGTGCACTGGGTAGTGGAAAGGACTGGTCAAAGGATATCAACCCCATTCCAGTAGGATGATGTTTCTGGGCACTGGAAATAAAGACCAGGTCTGAGCACCCCAAACAGTCTTACAGATTCAAACTTTTCAATGGGAATTTTAAACTAGCATAAACATTTATAAAAAAAGTTAAAATATACTTCAAACAATTGCTACAAGAATAAAGCAAGTTATTACTACTAAGCCATCAGGCTTAAAACTCCAATTCAAGTGTTAGCAATTCCCCACTGCTTCCTCAAGGATTTGTAATTATGTAACTCCAGATTAACAAGCAAGCAGTGTTAACAACTAGTCTATGTATTTTCTTAAAATAACTGAAAATATCAAATTCTGACTTAAGAATTTTTTTATTTTATGCTCATAAATAGAGTAGGCAAACCTGAAGTACAGATCAAGAACAAAATTAATGTTACTATACTCCATGGCTACTTTTTTAGAAAACTATTGTCATATATTCCACAAAAAAAAAAAAAAAAAAAAAAAAAACCAAACTGAACACACCTTGGAATTTTGAGTATCTTCTGCAACACTGAAATAGAGCAATCAAGATGACTGGGATAAGATAAGATGGAAAGTGTGGTTTGTAAACATTCTGTGGGAATTTGAAGGGGGGAAAAGGGAAAATGGAATTGAACTTAATAAAGAATTTAATAACAGAAATCCAAGCAATGTCTACAAGGTTTTAGAGAAAAAAACCCAAAATAACCTTTCAAACAAGCATGCATGTTGTCCATGATGAAATTCTAAGTGTGACTAGTAAATGGAACTGTATTGATCAGATTATATTGGATATTTACCTCAAACATAACATATTTGTACAGTAGTGGGGGAAAAAGCCACCCAAGCTGGCTACAAATTGTCTTGTCCAGCAGATCTCAAACAGCTTTCATCAACTTTTATAGGGTTGTGCAGAAACCAGGATGTCTACATTTTCATCACATTTTTCAAAAAAAGTATAAAACCGCTGTTACAACACCAGCAGGAGGCACAGCATGTTCAATCACACTGAAAATGGACTTGCAAATGAAGACTGCTCCAGAACTTTTGGGGAGGGATGTTTCAATGCAGGTGCATACAGATATCATAATAGACTCATGGAATGTCCTGGGTTGGAAGAGACCCATAAGGATCATAGAGTCCAAAGATCCACATCAAGAACAAAGAAAGGCAATTTTGATAGGAATGGGAGACTTTAAACTGAAAAGTCGTGTTTCTGAAAGACTGGGAGTTCATCATGAATCCATTGAGAAATTAACACATCAGTGTGCTTCAAAATCTACTTCACAGCTTTGAGCTTATCAAAATCTCCTCCTTAGCAGTTCAGGAAGCTTGAGTTTAGCTGTGCAGCTCATCTCTCATAAAAGTCAATGAAAAGTCCATTGTCAAATTTGTTGAGTATCAGACCAAGTCCAGAAGAGCACTTTACATTTTTTGAAGTGCTCTACAAAGATTAACTAATTGAACCTCTGTCATTAGAAACTTCTTTGGGGGGAGGTGGGGGGAATGAAAACATTTTTTTAATAATCATTGCCTGCCCGAACCTTTCACACTAAACCTAAAATCCCATGACTAAAATGAAGAAGGTTTTTATTTTTAACATTTCATTCCCTTTTCCATTGACTTGGATCAATGTGTTTTAAGGAGGTCACTGTCAAATTGCCAACTTTTTAGATGTACAATTTAATCCTAATTAAAGGTTTGATAGAATTCTCTCAGTAAAATTAACTCATTCGAATAGGAGATAATTTAAGATCATTCACTAAGGACCTTTTCTACTTCCATACAGAACATAAAATTTTTATTTCATCTAACAATATAAATTTAACTTGATAAAAGAGGTGTGGGATTTGTTCCAAATTTAGGGATTTATATAAAATGGACAAGTTAATACTATTCTTTCCCTTTGGTGGTACTATGAATTATGTTTCTAGCAAACTTGCAGAACTTTAATATACTACAGCTTTCTTAAAATACCTTTCAATCTCCTTGTTATCTCTTGATTTTGGTATTGTGTGAGTTTCCTTGTCCAGAACTATTTAAAAAACTTCTATTACTCTTATTAAAAGTAGTATCTCAGAGAAAAGAACAACCATCACACAATAGTTAGATGGGGATTTTTCTGCCTGGAAGATTTTAAGACTTACACAAGAATAACATTTAAATTTAAATGTTGCAAAACTGTGTTACCCTCTGGGTTTGCTTACCTACCTGCAAAATCAGTTTGTAAGTTCCTGTTTATTCATCCATCACCAAAGTGCCTGACCTAGAACACTGCTTGTTTCCCAGATTGCTTCTTTTGACTCCTAAGTGCTCTATGCTGATTTTGAGAGTCTGTTCCTGATGTTGTATTAAATGCAGGCTCCTCTTCGCACATACAAATGACAAATGTTATCATAGCAGGTTCAAAGCCAGGATTTGAACCCTGTATTCCTCAGACATCCATTACATTGTCAGGAAATGCCAGACACTGAGGTCAGAAGTTTCTGGGCATCTCTCTTTAATTTTGAGGAACATCTTGAGACATGCTGAAAGATATGGTCAGGCTGGATGGGGGTCTGTGCAGCCTGGCCTGGTTGAAGATGCCCGTGCCCATGGCAGAGGGATAGCACTCTATATAAATGAATATAGGGAAGAACAGGACAACCACACTCTGGTTCGTAGGAAATAAGTGGTAAATGATTTGTAATCCCCTATTCTAAATGGTACCCCTTGTTACTTTTGACTCAGGCATTTCAAATGTTTAGCTGTGACTGCTTATTTGCTCCTTTCAAAAGTTTATGAAGTCCTTGATCTAAGGTCACTAAACAAATCTGAAAGCTGTAAATGAGTTCAAATGCAGTATAACGGAAAGTTAATTTTCACTGCCCTGTCTCTAGATTAATCAGTTGAGGACAAAGATGAATTAAACAATATATTAACAGACTGATATAGCAATACAGAAGCTGTATTTATCTATCTCTGAACCATCCACTCCAACAGCTTTACATGCATTCATTTTCTCCAGCTAGAGTAATACATGCCTTGAACATGGCTCCTGAATATCAGATAAAGTCACATTATACCAGTAGCATCAAATGAATTAATACCAACAGAACAATTTCTTCAGATGCTGGTTTTACCTCAGCAAGAGAAAAAGAGAATTAAGCAGATTTGCAGTACCTTATTTACTAAAGTGCTAAATGCTATTGCATACCAGAAGTAACTTGATTCCAATCTCCAAAAAACTCATTCAAGTAAAAAATAGTATCTTTAGGAGAAGGATCAGAAGAAGACTGAGGACCTGCTGTGCTCAGAGAAGGATTGAGGAAAACCTTCCAGTACTTAAAAGGGGCTTGCAGGGTAGCTGGAGAGGGACTTTCAAGAGGGGCATGTAGTGATAGGACAAGAGGGAATGGCTTTAAACTGAACGAGGTCAGGGTTAGTTTAGCTATTGGAAAGAAATTCTTCACTATGACAGTGATGAGGCACGGGCACAGGTTGCCCAGATTGTTGTAGCTGTTCCATCCCTGGAAGTGCTCAAGGCCAGGCTGGATGGGAGTCTGGGCAGCCTGGTCTAGTAGAAGGTGTCACAGCCCACAGCTGGGGGTGGAGCCAGATGACAGTTAAAGGTCCTTTCCAAATCCAAATATCCTATGATTCTGTGATTCCTAGTGATGGGGAGAAAAAAATTGTTGCCTTTGATTAAAACGCTCAACACATTGAAACTCCCTTGAGAGATCCCACAATCCATTATATTTCCTCAACATAAAAAGGGTAGCTGTCTCTCATGAGATATTGGTGATTACCACGTAGACAGAAGAATAGATTCATTAAGACACCTTGAACCTAGCAGAGGAATGAAAACATGAGATGCTTCTGCTTTATTTTGCAAAATTTTCTTCATAGAATATAACATGATTTATTGAAAATAAATTCTAATGGATATAATCTTATCCAACTCTAGATAAGAAGGTACAAAATCACCTTGTCAATTCCTGTAGCAGTGTGTGACTCCTAAAATCAAGCCCCTCAACTTCACCAAAGTGCAAAACAGTGTAATTTCAAATCAGGTCACATTCACCAAAGAAGCCATGACATTTAAGAAAGCAAATTAGCACGGTTCCTGCAGAGTGTCAGCTGCTATTAGATACATTACCTACTCTTTTCCACAGGGCAGCCCTGTGTGTTCCCCACTTTACAGCTCCTCCTGAAAGACACAGCTGGGTAGATCAAAGGATGTGCCGAGCCCCCGTGTCTTGTGTGGGAGTCAGAGAGAGGAGAGCAGCACTGAGGTGCCAAAGCAGGGTTTTTTCTAGGCATTGATCTGAGGCTGGACAATAACTGTAAGAGCAGGGGAACAGCCAGTGACTGCTCAGATGAGCTAGTGAGGAAGAAAAGACACAACAGAGAGGCTCAGAGATGACTGCTTTGAGAGCAAGTGATAGGCTACCATGTGCTGACTTCTGGTCATCAGCATTGCCTAAGGTTAAGCCCAAGAACTGGGCCAGTTCTTGTATTATTACAGTAGGGTAAAAGTATCAGACTCCCAGGCTAGAGGTGGTATGATTTTATATGTCAGCCCTCAGTGCATGTTCCTTCCAATCTATTTTGCCATAGGGGATCTTCAGCTCCTTGTTTTTTACAGAGAGGTTTCTATTTTTTCTCTCCTGTTGGTTCTCCTTTGTTGTAGCTCAGTAAGTAGGTGCAGTGCCTGAATGTGAGTGAAATTGCATTGATTCTGGGCACAGACAAGCATCAGGAAGTCAGCTATGGAAGTGGTGTGCCCAATGCACATCATCCCCGTCCCCAACATCATATTTTGACACAAAGTGTCCATCTCCACACCTCTCCCTTATGGCTTTAGATCATGTAGAGTTTTATTTCAAAGAATCACAGAATGGTTTGGGTTGGACGTGACCTGAAAGATCATCCCCTTCCAATCCCCCCTGACATAGGCAGGGACACTTTCCATTAGAACAGGTTGCTCAGGGCCCCATCCAACCTGGTCTTGAACACTTCAGAAATGTGGAATCCGTAACTTCTCTGGGAAACCTGCGCCAGTGTCTCACCACCTTCACCATGAATAATTTCTTCCTAATAGCTAATCTAATTTTTTTTAGATTTTTTTCTTTATACATTTGTCATTGCACATTGCAGAGTGGAACTAATGTAACACTCACTAATGTGAGTGTTACATTAGTTCCACTCACAAAAGTAATTGGGGGTCACAAAACTCCCTAGAAAACAAGTTATTCAGAAAATAGGTGTGTCATTAGCAGAGTTTTAACAAGCTTTGATTTGGATATATCTGTGTACTGCTTAAAAACATCTACAGATTGATAGCAACATAAAAGCAACTACCTAAAGAAATAGAGTCCTGCCTACAAACATTTTTACTCCAATCTTCAGGTACTAAATAATATTACTATAATCAATTTTAAAATGTTTATTTCAATGCTGCTTCTTCTCATTTTAAAAGGAAATAGTTTTCATGATTTTAACACACTTTCATCAAGGTTACAGTAAGTAGGAAGTGTTAATGGAGCCAGCATTGCAGTGACATACATTCATATACTGAACAATGCTGCATAGTGTGTCTAAACATTTCACCCTGCCCCTAGCCCCAGAAATGATTCTATTTCAGTAATGTGAAATTATTCTACATGCATAGTACTTTACTGCTTCCTCTACCACTTGTTAAAACCATTTTTAAAAAGGAAAATATGTTCTTTTTCTGGTGATCTGGTTTTTTATAAAGAACGAAGAAAAAAATCTCAACTGGCAAACAAAAAGCCCTTGAGACCTGATGTACTATCTAATGGCTATGTTGAAAATCTCTGGTTAAAAGGTTTACTCTTCTGTGGTCTATTCCCAAAGGTACAAGAAAAAAATATTTAAATCTGGTCCACTGGACAGAATGATTCTTTCTTTACAGCTAGACTTTTCCATTTTGTGTAAATCTTCTTTACCATTATGAATTAATTAGCCATAAAAAGGATAAGAGGAATGATGTTCCTATTCTACAGTATGACACAGTCACAATGGAACCAGAAATTGAAAGGATAAATCTTGCAATGAACGGTGACATGCTTTATACATATATAAGTACTACAGAAAAGATGATATTAACATTCCTCAGTTTTAATAAGTTCTTGATCTTGATCCATCTGAGAATTCAGAAGCCCAATTGCAATCTAATGCCCTTCCAGAAATAGCACAAAATAAAGCTCTGATGTCATTGACGTCCTCATGGGCACAGTAGCATGCCCAGATTTTTTTCTTTCTGTGGAGTTAAGTGAAAGACTATGAATATTACAAGAACTAGGCCAGCCTGTGAGGTTAGGTGCTGGGACGAGCACATGCCTCATACAGGCAATGGTGCTGCATTTATGGAAGCCCTTAAATCACTCCCATTCAGTCCAAGCTGGCTTTCTTACTACAAAGTCAAGCTAACAACAAATTGGGATCTCCTCCTTTAATGGTACTTTTTAAGTGAAGAGGGTAGAAAACCAAAGAAACAGATAGTATTCACTTATCTAGGAGAGAAGAAAGGAGCATACAGCACTTAATTCCCTGCGTCAATGTGAGACAGCTAGAGACACCATACTGCAGAACAAGCTGAAGCAATTTCCTACATGGCCTGAAGGGAGCACATTAAATAAAGTACAACTAGAAAATACATTGCCTAGAGCAGAAACTAGTCAGATCCTCCAAACATCAAGCCTCCATTGAGATCAATACTAAGCTGAATTTCAGACTCCTGCAATGATTGGTGCTGCCTTTTACTCAGCATCTCTCCAGCTACAACCCAGAAGCTGCATCCCATACGGGTAGATCAGAAATCAAACAGCCAATTATTTGTCATATATTTATTAGAAAAATAGGTTTGAGGAATTCCTATTTCTGTCCTGATCATCTCTTGCCACTAATAGAAAATTTTCAATTTTGTCTTTTTCCTGCCTGCTATTCCACTGCCAACTCAGCCTGTATGTGGTGGTAGGCTCACTTCAGCAGGGATCTTCTCTCTCTAGCTTTGCACACACTACTGAATAAAAAAGGGACTCAACTCACTGACTCTGAAGCCAAATGGCATCAATCAACATCCATCTGCACTTCACTGCACTTGCCCCTGAATCTCTTCTGACTCCCTGCAGTGTCTCTGTGATATGGTTTTTATTTTTCTCTTCTTCTGTCCAAAGTATCTAAGACAAAATGAGCCTGTGTCACAGCCAGCCTCAGTAGAAAATAAAAAGGTATGGATGTTAGATATGACCTGAGACATACCATAAAGGCACACAGGGTCATTTGAGGGCACATGAGCTGCTGAGATAGTCCTGAAGGACTCTGTAGACTGGAGGAATCATGGACTTGTCCATATTGTTGACCAAGAAGGCTCCCTGGCAAGTGGTCATTGTCTCACACTGCAGTAAACGTTCAATTGACTTGGACAATGGACAAGACTTCATCTGCCAACCCTATCTCATCTAGACTATTATTTTATATAGCCCTATATTTATATAGTCCTATTTTTATACTAATAAACTAAGCTGTGCCTGAGCTCATTCCCTGGCCAACAGTGAGACTGGCTGACACTCTCTGGTGATAAATGCAATACTAAAAATACCCTTCCCTTCAAAAAGGGGTAGCCATTACAAAAACAATTCCAGGGAATTTTCTTTTGACTGCACTAATTCCTGAACCTCCTAAACTAGTTGGGATGGTTAAAATTGTGCCAGAGGCTTTCTTATGGTTTAACAGAACAGAAAATCGGGGCATAGGGAGAAAAGGAAGTTATTACATGTGGATATTGCTCTTAGCAAACTGTAAAAATCCTGCAGATATTCCAACATTTGCAGATAAATATGTCAAATTGTTAAACTCACTATCTATTCCTTCTCCTTTAGCACTGTGCCCCTATAAATTTTAATGTATTTCTTTTCTATCAAAGGTATTATTTGGTATAAGTGACAAAGTGACACATTTGGTAGCTTTGTAAATATACATTTGAAGACTCCTGGCTGTCATAAAATAACTGGGCTGTCAGATTGCAAAGTCAGAGTAAAGCAAGGTGGTTAACTGAAATGAGACTCCCATGAAGAATTTTTTTGTCACTCTGTATGTGGAGGCATCTGCTGCAAATTCAGACTCTCAAGTCAACAGACACTTTGATCACAGGATGATTTATATCAGCCATCAAATGTCTGAGTGGTAACCACACATCTGTCACCAGGACAATGTGGCATAAAAGAGAATTTAATTGCTTTTGGATTATAAATAAAATGAACATTGCAGGAATAAATTATGAGATCGCTGTTAATTTGTCGATCATGCTATCAAGGGCAAGAAAAACTACTGGGCATAAAAATCAAAGTTATTTTTGCTCCTAGGAGATGCTGTTAGGAACGTTTTAATAACAAATGGTAATAATCTCCTTTTGGTAGGTACATACAAGCTGAAAAAAAATTGTCAGTGTTGATGAATCTGGCGCGTCTGTCTCATTTAATCAGCTCTTGCAGGTGCTAATGGAGGAAACAATCTGGGATAAAGGACTAGTGAAAGTCAGATATTAAAGATATATTTAATATTTTTATTCACTTTTCCTATTTCCTTCCTCCCACCCATTATTTAAAACTGATGGCTTGGAAGGGAACCACTTCTGAGACAAAACAAGCTGTGTACTCACCACCATAGAAAGCTAATTTGTTTTCAATGTCCAACCAAATTATGGGTGTTTAGCATACCAGAACAATGCAAACTTCCCTGTCCAGCCAGTGGAGAGGGGTCTGGACCTCAGCTGGATTACAGGATTTGGATTACATAAATACATATACAAAATACATAAATATTTGCATGTGGATAAGGTGTCCATATACTCATTGCTGTCAGTGGTTAATAAGGATTTGACTCAGCTGCCATGAGGTGATATCCAGTGTCCTTTTAGCTGCCCTAGGTTACCTGACACATCTACACGGGATTGCTTGAGATGACCCATGACCTCTTCCCTTCTGGATTAGCAGCAGGAGGCAAAGAAGGATTCCCCATGGCAGCAAAATTACACCAGATGCTGGCATTAGGAACTGAATCTGGCCTCTACTCAGTTAGGTCCATCACTTTATCCCTTGGTATGGAAGGTGTCTACATTCACTCTTCAGTGAAGTACCCTGCAAGGCCAAATGCATGTTACTTGAGTGTTGCAAAGCTCAAGTGAGGCTTCCACAACAGGCAGCAGGAATACAGCACAATGTCCCTGCAAAGCATGATATAAATGCCATAATTTCCCAGTTAGAAAAAAATAGAAGGGAGCAGGGAGAGTTGTTTTTATCTCTTGCCACTGTGATCCTGGTCAGGTCACAGAAATCCATTCTCCAGCCTCCTTTACTTTCATGTGTCTTTTCAATTGAAGTAATTTGTGAGACTCACCTTTCGTAGAGAACATTTAGGTTTATGGGGTCCAGATCTCTGTTTCACAAAGTGTTCATGTAGTATCATAGTAATAATAGCAATTGCAGAAATCACATTCTCAGTACTTTATATATGGACTGGTGAAGTGTTTTGTGTAAGCCTTGAGCTAATGAAATTGATTGTCAGTTCCTGAGCCTGTAGCAAGTGCCACTTATTGTAATATGCCACATAACTTGTAAGCATGATCTGATTCTCATACAGCCCTAGTGAGAGGTGTAAAGAATACACACAGTGTATGCATGAATAACCACTTCTGGAGAGGTTAGAAGACTAGTCAAGGGTGAATTATTCATTGTGAGGGATTTAATGTCCCAATTTAACCCACTTTTTCTGCTTGGCAGTGATTGGCATCCAGGTTTGAGGCCTGATTGCAAACTGCAAACTGACTCAAGTGATATAGCAGCAGCAGAGAGTCGTCAAAGACTGCCTTAGGGAACACCACAGCAGAGAGTTTGCTGTGTCTAGTATCACAAGAGCATAAGGGGTCTATGTCATGTTCTTTTCCAAGATCTGCCTAAGATGTGTGACAAGGAACAGATGCTGTTTTCTCAGGTTGGTCTACTTTAACTCACATGCAGCAGCTGAACAAGTTGCTTCAGTTTATGTACAGGACCTTAGCTATACCAAAATATGAGGGAAGAAAAAACTGTCTTCAAACCTCCTACGGCTGACTCTGTATGTGAATATTATTTGATTATATGGAGTGTGCAGTCACAATTAGATGATATTATGCTTTCTTCCTTATCATATTCAGTAAAATAATTATCAGTTCAAAGCATACATATGAACTCTAGTCCCACCAAAGCCTATTCTCTGAGTTTGGACACAGAAAGCCTTTCTCATCTGTAGAAGAAGAGTTTTGCAAGTAAAAGTAATACAAATAGTGAGCAACTTAGTGGGTTAAAAGACTTCTAGGAAAGAAGGGTCGGAGAGGATCAGGTGAGGAGATAAGGCATTAGTCACAGCTACTTTCAATAACATGTAGAGATCTTAGAGGAAGATGTCTGAGGAAATGCGAGGCAACAGTTGCTGCTACTGGAGATAAAATACTAGTTTCAGTAAGAAGCTGAAAATACTGTGAGAGCACAAGTAAATCACAGAAAGGGAAAACAAGGATTAAGCAATCCAGGCACCAGAGCAAAGATGAGATGATTATAAGCTCTTGCTAAGAATAAAAGTCTCTTCCTATAAATTCTTATACCTAACAAGTATTTTTTTTAAGTGAAAAAAAAACCCCTCAGATTCGGCATTTGCAAATTCATTTTAATGGGAAATACCATGTGTAAAAACAAATATTCATGGAGTTAGTGGTGATCCCACCATTGAAAGTCTTTCAAAACAGAGGATGGAAATTATATCTAGAGTGGCATAACATACTCAGTCTTGACTGAATCAAAGGAATGGACAAATGGTTTCCTTGTCCCTATTTGAGTCTTGGCTAAACAAGTGGCAAAGGAACTCAGAGACTGTTTTACTGCCTGTTTTTCTAACAATGGTTCAATTGTCTCCTACAGATCTATCCACCCTCCACTGAGCCAGAGGTGTGAAAATCACCTGTGACACTTTTGTTCTCCACTTCAACAATGGCAGTACAGCACTCCAAATCTTTTGCACAGATATTACTAACACTGCTTCCAGAGAGAAGTCACATACCTCAATAATCGGACATTTTAAACCAAAGCATTTTTCTTCAAGCACTGAGGTATCAATAGGGCCTCTGGCTTCACAGGCTCCTAGACTTGCAGAGGGAATGCATTTATTCTTTTTTTTTACCCACTGGCCCCAGTAAACGGTAATGAGGCGATGCATTATAAGCTGGGTTGATATGAAGCGCTTGGCAAGGCTGGTGTCCCAAGGTATTCCAATACAATAGGAGAAAACCTTTCTGGTCCTCTCTTTTGAAGGGCAGGTTAAAAGTAGAAATCCAAGTGTCCTCTCTATCACCTTTATCTGCTCAACAACAGAACTGTGGATATGGCAGTTAAGATCCCCTAAAAGAAGCAGGCAGTCTTTTCGAAGTCCTTTCAGTTCCCTTCTTTTTCCCTTCATAATACTCAGCCAGTTCTCAGTCTTGCTGCAGAATTTTGATATGCCAAAGCTATTCAAAGTTCACCTGGTGACACAGACTGACAAATGGCACAAGTTTACACATGACAAGAGTATTTGGAGGATGTTCAAAAGCAGGCAAAATTGTTACCCATAAGGGAAGATGTAGCCCAGTTTCCAACAGAAAGGCTGGGAAAAGGATTAAAAATTGTTTGCCTTGCCACAATTTCTGCATATAGAATAACAAGGTCGATTATAACATGGGAAAAAAGAAGCACAAGGCTGGGAGCCAGGAGACCTGAAGACACTGGGAAAACCTGCCAGAGTGCTAGTGTTGACTGAGACAGAGTTAGTTTTCTTCATAGTAGCTAATATTGGGTTCGGATAGATTCTGAAAACAGTGTTGATAATTCAGTGATGATTTTGTTATTGCAGAGTGGTGCTCACACAGAGTTAAGGTATTTTCTGCTCCTCACACCGCCCCACCAGGAAGGAGGCTGGAGGACAGAAAGGAGTCAGGAGGAGAACAGCAGATTTCAATTTGGTAATGTTTGACTTCTTTGCTACGAGGGAAAAAACAGATGCCACTTCTCATCAGGTTGTTGATTTTTTTTTTTTTTTTAAAGTTGATATCTTTAATTACTTGCATTCAGATGTTCTAGCCTCTGCCCTTTGGGTCCTAACTGTCCCTTAGATGAAGGGGACAGGACACAGAAGGAAGTGTGACTGTTGCTAGTGTTTCATGGGGGCTCTGGGTCACAGCTGGGCTCTCTGATGTGTCACTCTCCATGTCCCACTCCTCAGAAAGAACTTTTTTCAATATCTGGGTCACTACTTATTAGTGAGCATTACTTTTTTAACTTGCAACAAAAAGCTACTTCAACATATAAGTCTGCAGCTAAAAATACATTGACAACAGAATTTCAGCATGAATCATTAAAATGCACCTGAAGATGACCATCCTGCTGTTGCTCTGAATCAGTTCCTGCAGCTTGCTGTGGACTGTTAGTCAAAAATAAAATGCTAAGAAGAAAATCTAAATTAACCCCTGGACAATAGAAATGCAGCTAGACTTGGATTCATATGTTCTGATTTCACACTGTGCTGCCTGAGTATATACTGAGTGCTAGCATGAGGCAGTGTTCACCCTGACTCTAGTTAAAATTGTTGGATATTTTAATCACATGATGTAAATTTCTCCAATGAGATTTTGTACCAAAATAAAAACAGGCCCTCTTAAGACTCTTGAACTGTGATGAAAAATAACACTACAGCCCTGTTTTGGCATCCTTATCACTTGGAAAAGGATTGCCTGGTACTAACTGATGCTGAAGATGCAGCATGGCTGTCATTG
The DNA here is from genome assembly GCA_024362935.1 of Setophaga petechia. Classification (NCBI taxonomy): domain Eukaryota; kingdom Metazoa; phylum Chordata; class Aves; order Passeriformes; family Parulidae; genus Setophaga; species Setophaga petechia. The sequence continues at coordinate 2,191,600 of JANCRA010000074.1, read as the reverse complement.
TGCAAGAGAAAATATTTATCCAAACCCATTTGCTTTTTTTCATTTTAAGGAGGAACATATGCTGCTTACCAAAAGTGAAAGTCCATTTTAGTGAGTATCTTCTTTCTGAAAAATATTCAAGTAAGTTTATTAGTAAATATTCAAGTAAATTTATTATTACACTTACAGGGAGTCAAGGGTGTATTGCTTAAAAAAAAAAATCAAGAGGAAGCTTTCTACAATCCAAACCACTGCTCATGTACTTTCTGAAGCTTTATACCCACTCTAGGAAGGTACATTTATTCATCAAGACAGCTCCCAGGTAACAAAGAATTTCTCCATCCTTCGCTCACTTATTCCTCTCCTGCTTCCCCTGTAATGCTTCAGTGTCCTGAGGGCCAACTGGAACTGCCATGCTACAGCTGTCTGTATGTGCTAGCAATGACCTGGTGATTTCCAGAATTTGTATTGACTGCAGGAGAATTGGGACATCAGCTCACAGCATCTTCTTTGGAAATTCATTATTTTCATAAGTTTGCAAAATCTAGCAGAGAAGAAAAAATGGTGTTGTTTTATAGAAATTTTTGGAAGTGTTTGCATTCAAAAGTGTTTGAAAGTGTTAAGTCCTTCCTTTCCCTCGTTTAGGAAAATATGAGATGTTTTCTGTCACTAACTTAAGGCATTATTAAAGAGCAGTTCTCTTGCTAGAATTTCAGGTCAACACAGAGACACTGTCTGGACAGAAAGGTCATGTAATGATTTCTTTGAGAGCATTCTTTGTTCTCTGGCTCTAGCCTGTGTTGGTCAGAGAGCTGACTCTCAGCTGGTGAGGCTGATTCCTTTGAAAATCGTTCCATTTCTTGAATATATGTACAGATGTTTTTATTCATATACCTAATAAAAGTGCCAGGTTTGCAGCACAAACAGAATTGAGTTTGAAATAATTCCTGGTACAACTGTGATTCAAAATGAATAACACTGCACAGTGTTATTTGAATAGTAATGGCTCCCACAGAGGCAGTAGTTTTGAAACTATATTATTAACAAGAAAGCTTGAATTACAACCAGTACCTATCTCTTTCCAATATACTTTAAAATTTTTGCTGTTTCACTATTTTTTACGCTGCTTAAAGTATGGGTTTGATGTCCATGAATTGTGAAGCAGTTTTCTGGGCAGTTTTAGGAAGGTTCCGTGGAAATGAGTTTGATGTTAATAAAGCAACCAACAATTTTTTGTTTTTGTTGTTCAATGTTAATGCTTTTATGGAGAAATACAGAAAAAAAGTGGTACAAGCTGTATAAATGAAGCAGTGAAACAAAAATTAACTCAAGTCTACCTCCACTTTGGTGAAGAAACCTGACTGTTTGCAAGTATTATGCAACTATCTGCTTGAGTTTTTTGGGGAACAACTTGCAATAATTTGAGCTACTCAGTTATACATACCATCCTCAGGACAGCATATCAAGGCTTAGACCCTGCAGTCCTGTATAAGAAAATTCTGTGTCATCTATATTAAAGAAAAGATCCCAAAAATACAGATACTGCTGTTCAGTTGATTCATAATAAATGACAAAAAACATATTGCCTCTCCATGAAGATTTTGAGCAACATTGTACCTTGAGAGATGGCTTACTTCCTAGTCAAATGAGCCACTCTGTTGGGAATGGAATGCTGCAGAAGAACACAGGATAGATCTTGCTTATCCCAGCTACCGAGGAAATGCTCTGGCACACGGTCCAGCTGGTGTGAGGCCAAGACTCTTCTCAAATCTTTGCAGCCACTTCACTTGGATATTAGTTTAGACACTGTTGAAAGCTTGTCTCCAACAGTTGCTGGGAGAGAAAGAGCCAGGCATATTCAGACTTTTAGTTCTTACTTTCAGAACTGCTCTAAATTGTTTAAGATATAAACATAAGCAAATTGATTAAGTTTCCTTGCATAAGTTTGCTGGGGGAGTGAGAGAGGGCATGCAGGACTATCTAAAGTTTCAGTATCTAAAGTACCTGACAGATTTCAGCATCCCAAAAGGAGAAAGTAGGGGAAGTTGAACTGCAGATGTTTTTCCAAAGGTTTTTGTAATTGATTTGTCATTGTTTGCTGTTATTTTTAAGTTCTGATAGTGCCCCTGGGACCAAAACTGGATCAAAATAATGGGCAAAGCCAGACACACACCAGTTGTCAGGGATCACATGGGGGGCAGGGGTGGAGTCTCTCATATAATTTGTCTGCAAGTGATCTAAATTCATCCATTTTGACTCTGCCTATAGTGAGTGTAAATGTGTTGAAGGTGATTCATCCCATCCTAGGAGAAGTATTGACTTTGGATGAGCTTTTACTCAGTATAGAGTAAAAGCTCACTTTTACTGAGTATAGAGGGAAAGAGCATTGACTAGATGTAAATAGTTAAAGACTGGAGATGAGTAACATACAGCCCATCCATAATTGTAACTAGGGGGACTTTTATGTCTTTATTTGATATAGCTTTGAAAATAATAGTACTGTGGGAATCCATTGACCTCACAAACATGAAGACAAAAATTTTCCTGCAGATGACACAATTGTTTACTTAGAATAGATTTTTACTTACATAATCACTAATATGCAAGTTAGGCTTTAATTCATTGTTCCATAATGCAGGCTGACTATTCTAACTGATATTGCACAAGTCTTATTCCCTTTGTCCAAAAAGAAAAGAATGCTCTCTTTGGATACATGCAGGGAAGTATTAAGACTTCAATGATCAGGAGAATGCACAATTGTGTCACAAAGAGCTTTCAATCAGATGGCACATAAAGTGAATGACAGCTCCTATTTCTAAGCAAGGTATCTTTAAGCTGTGAAAAATTTGTAATGGAATGATTGATCCTGACAGGAGTGTTTTATCCCCATCATTTGATTCCAAAGTGTTGCAAGTCAAAATTGATGAGGACCCCTCTGAAATAAAGAGAAGAACTAAGTTCAGAGATGTTCTCTGTGCAGGCCAGAGATAGAAATGAACTGTGTTAGGGAGCTGCAAGTGATCCCTTCATAATTTAAGAAAGGTGGTGAAAAGACTTTTTAACCCAAATCCACATGGAAAAGTGAACAGAACTAAGATAATCACAAAAACTACTGACAACTGCCCCTGAAAGAAAGAACAAAAAAAGAGCAGAAAGTAGACTCACCTGTCTATTGTGTGCTTGTGAGAAAAGGCAAACTCCAATATGCACAGTACACAAACCATGAGCATTAACATGCACAAATCTGTCTTCAGAGAATGGCAAAGAAGACCAAGACAAACTCTTCTCAGGAATGCAAAATTAACTTCCAACATGTAATGAACACCACCCAAAACATGAAAAAATCTGGTTATATACCAGGATTATATTTTATTCACCAAGAATCTGGTCAAAGAGTGGAACAGGGTCTCAGAGAGGCTTTACAGTCTCTGTCTTTGTCAATTGGACAAGGCCCTGAGCAACCTTTGCTTATTGCTCCTGTTTTGTGTAAGGGTTGGACTAGATGACCTGTGGAGGCCCTTTAAAACCTAAATTATTGGGTGACTCTACAAAAAATGCATGAGCACTTATTAAAGGTTTGTGAGATCTGCCTTTTCTGGGTTTAACAAAGCACAATTACTGAAAAAAATGTCAGTTCCCTGAAAGAAAGACGGAACAGCAATGATCTAATCTACCTCATTCTTGCTTGGCTTTTTTTTTTTTAAGATTCCCAATTGCTAGAATATTCCTTGTTCTAAGATTCAAAACAGATTTTTGTTTCAAAACAGTCCAAAATAAAAATGTTTGGAGATAATCTCAAATTAAAGGTTTGGACTAGGACCCTGAAAAGGGTTTACATTTGGTTTGAATCATGGAAAAATATGTGAGTCAGCCTTTACCAAAAAGAAAATATTTTTAAAATCCATTTTTTGGAAAAAAAAAAACCTTAACCTTTTCTATATGAACACAAGACACAATATCAGCAAATTATTTAGGTGTGTTTATATTTTAGAAGAATGGGGGATTCTTACAACATATCACTGAGCCACAGAAGCAAAGCAGAAGGAAGCAGAGAAAGGAAACAACAGACTGAGAGGCTTGGAGATAGTCTTTGCTCCTTAATTGCCCATCTGGGAACTACCCTCTGTGATCAAAAGTTTCTTTAGACTCTTTTTCACAAATAGTACCACTAGGACTGCACATTGGAGGACAGAAGAGCCAAGAGGCCTCTGCTTGGCACAGGGAGGAAGAGGAGGCCCCTATTGGAGTGCATCTGAGAGCAGCTCTGGAGGCACTGCAGGCACTGGGACCAGAAAATGCTGTCAGCTGGGGAGGTACCAGAAGGACCTCAGTAGCACTAGAAATAACCTCAAGCAAAACAGGATGTTCAGAAAACAGGGAAAAGCATCTGAATGCCTGAAATACATTTCCTGGCCCCTGCTCTGGTCAGCACTAAGGATCTAAGGCATCCCACCTGTTTGGTGATCAGACAAGCTAATCAAGGAACTAGGTCCAATATTAGGGAACAAGTGTCCAGAACAATAAGTGTCCAGAACAAGTGTCCAGGTATAAAAAATAGGGAATGAGGAGAATATATAGGAGATAAAAGGGGATGATACAGACAAAACAGTCAGACAGGCATGAAAGAATCATTTTTGAGCAGGTAGAAACAAAAGCATAGGAAGCAGGTCAAAAAGAAACAGGAGCCTAGGAAACAGGGAAACACATGCAAAGCAGAAATTGATGAAAAAATGCACCAATGGGATTAGAAAGAGGTAGCTTGAAGCAAATTGAGACTGTAACACTCTTCATACTCCCTGCCAGCTGGACATCTGTCTGTTTTCCTAAGGGACAAAAGAGAGGATGGCTGTGACGGGTGATAATTTTGTATGTACACCAAGGGTTTTCATCTTGAGAAGAAAAAAGGTCTCTGTCCTTATGTTTTAGGTTTTTTGTTTAATTACACCTAATGGCATTCTCAGTGCATTACACATCAGAGCAGCTGTCACCAAAACAGGATCTTTCTTCTCTGAGAGCCTAATGACCTATCATTTTTGCTTGACAGTGGGAGAAGCACTGAGCTGCTGTGAACTACTTATGATTGTACCCGGTGACTTCTCTCTGCCTTCTGACCTCCCAGTGAAAATGGAAAAGTTACTTACATTTTTTTAAGAGAGAGATTTTTCTAAACTTGTCTGCAATATCCTTCTTGATACAACACTGCTTTTTCAGCAATCTGACTTCTGAGATTATGGTGAAGAACTGATTACAAGTCTTTTCTATTATGAAATCCTGCTCCTTTTGCCTTCATCATGAGTGAGAGAAAGGGTGAATAAACTCGCTTAGCTTTTCTGAAGTGTGACAAGATTAAGAAATTTATTTTACCAGAATTAGGGTCTAAGTCAGTCTTGAAAGAAGTCCTGCTCACCTGGTGTCCTCTCATCCCTGGAAGGGTTCAAAGCCCAAATGGATGGGGCCCTGAGAAAATTGATCTAGTGGGTGGCATCTGTGTCCACTATAAGAGACAGTGGAGAAGAGATCAAGCAAGACGATCTTCAAGGTCCCTTCCAGCCCAAACCATTCTGTGATTTCTATGACTTCTGTGGCAAGTACAACAGAAGGAGTCTTATATGCCAAGCAGCAAGATCAACATCTGGTAAGAGTTTTGCTACCTCTAACAGAAATACTGTGATGAGCTCTACTTTGAACATTACCTTGAAAATTTCAGACAAGTTAAACCAATTGCAAATCAGAGGCTGTACCATATCAGTGCTCTCTATTTTTCCAATACTTTCTACATTTGTAGAACAACCGAGATGAGAAATATTCAATTAGGAAATAAAATGCAAAACTTGTTTCATCAATAAGATTCAATAGCCTTCAGATCCTTACTAAGGGGTTTGTAAATCACAAATGTATGTCTTTAGCTCAAGAAGAAATGTCTTTTTAAAATCTTTGAGCTAATTGAATTGCAGGCTTTAGAAAATGGAAAAAAAAAGTCATTATCATTCTGTGATTTGTGTGCTTCAGATAGCACATTAGAAGACTGTATGAGTTTCTTTTGGCCTTATCATCCTGACGCTGTTGAGATTTTCAGCTGCAGTTTGGGTGTGACAAACAAAATGAGACTCATCCATTTTGGATGCTGTTTTCATGCTGCCAACGAGATCTCAGACAAGCTGGCTTCTCTACACTATGCTCCACATGTCAAAACACACCTAGTGGTGGCTGCAGACCCTCAGATTTCCTTCAATACATTGCTGCCAGACCCTCCACAAGGTAAGGAGAGAAGGAGCAAGTGACCACTCTCATCTGATAAATTGTTGTAGCCTTTGCAGCTAAAATGAAGCTGGTAGGATTTCTTTCAGTGACCATTAAGTGTTAGCAAAACTTGATAAACTGGTTCATAAACTTGATGAACTGTCACATAATTAAATCACAGATATGTTCCATCATAACTTTTCTTCAGTGAATTGCTGGAACTGTGTGTAACATGGCAAATTTGTTCCTGGATTCTTCTCCTCTGTTTCCCTGGATTCTTCTCCTTTCATTGGCCATGAAATCATAAGATGAAAATGCAGTGACTTATGCAGTGTGATTTCCTGGAGAGTCACAGTTGTGATTTCTGCCTAATGCAGTGTCACTGATGTCATCTTCCCTGCATGAGTAGCATTTCATGAGTGCGATGCTCCAAAGAAATAAAGTCCTACAGAACTGCAAAGTAATAATAAAATATTTTTGCAGTCTTATAATGAAACTCCATCTTTTCAGTCTTTAATTACCATATATGCATGCTCCTGCTGTAATTTAGGGAAGAAATTAAGCATAGCTTTAGTTACAAAAACTGGGGGGGTTTTGGTCATTTTGTCTTCATTTAGAGTTGAGAACTTGTTTGAAAGCTTCTTCATTTCGGCCTGTATATTTAACCTTAGTGTTTACTTATGGCTTGTTGATAAAATGCAGTAATTTAAAAGGTTATGAGACAGGTGGAGTCAGCAGAGAACATGAAGAGAAGTCCAAGTGCAAGAATTTGGATTTCAGGGGTTCATTATCCCTTTTAGGATGTTTGATTTCTGTGAAATTCAATAAGCCTTTTTATGCAGAGAACAGATGTAACATTATAATTTCTACAGTTCCTTGTGTCCTTTCTTTTTGGAGATGTTTAGCTGCTTATGACACAGAATTGGTTAACATTAGAGCAGGGATATCCTTGGAATGAAACTCTGTGGGGTTTATATCACAGTATTGAACTCAAATCTCCCTGGGAGATCTTTTCCTGTGGTTTGAAGACCTCCCTAGGCATGCTGTTGTTAGGCAGAGTGATGAGTGAGCTGCTAATTTAAGAACTCAGCATGGAGCTCAGTTCTTATTGAAAAATTCAGCGTGGAAAACCCTACAGAGAGAGAAAGCAAGGACAGGTAGCCTGGGAGAAATACAGACAAATTGTCCAAGTAACCAGGGATGAAGTTAGGAAAGCTAAAGCCTGGAAAGAATTCAATCTGACTAGGAATGTCAAAGACAACATGAAACGCTTCTATATATACAGGTATATTTGGTGACAAAATGAAGATAGGGAAAATGGAGGCTGTGGCTGAAAGGAAATGGGAGACGTAGCCACCTGGGACAGGGCGAAGGCTGAGGTACTCAACAGTATTGCAACCTGAGCTGTTTAACATGGACAGGGATCAAGGGCACCCTGAGCAAGTCTGCTGACAACACAAAGCTGTGCAGTGCACTTGACATGCTGCAGGGAAGGGATGCCTTCCATAGGGGCCTGGACAATTGAGAGATGGGCCAGGGCAATTAACATATAGACCAAAAATTAACGTACTCATGTTTATCCACCTGTATGTTTTAACTTCTGATCTTCTACTTTCCACCACATACAACTGGAGCATAAAAAATGCCTTTATTGGAAGGGAAAACCAGCAAAATTTCCCATGCTTAATTTGAGGGAAGAGTCCAATTTCATGTTTCCTTTCTCAGGAATTTTCACCGATAGCCACAAAGTTGTTGTACAAACACCCCCAAGGCAGGAAGGTTTATATGGCAACAGTCATATAGACTTGTTTGAAAAGGACTGTCAATGTCACTTTAAATTTGACATTGCATCACAAATGTGGACCAAATCTCCAAATTATAAGCTTTAAGACCATGTTTGCTCACATTTTTTACTGATTCTTTCTTCTCCTGGCTCTTACAAAGATTATTCCCACTCACACCTGCACCTCAACTGTGGAAATTCTCACAAAGATCCCTGGAAATGTGGAGGTGTCAAGGTCTGTTCACAGCTAGGTGGAAGAATATTCATACTCAATGTCAGCCTTTGTTTTTCTTCACTAAAACATGTTTTGTCATTTGCTTCTAACATAGCAAGGTAACAGAAAATAATGTTCCTTTCCACATTGTTTCCTAACACTTTCAAGATGTATTTATTATTATTCTACTTTTCTACTATTCTTTTGGCCTTTCCTTTTGCAGAATCTAATTTTGGGAAACAAAACTTCACAGTATCGTACTCATGATATGTAAATGTCAACATTTCCAGAAGTAATTATATTCCAAATGAACAATGCTTAAGTAAAAAAGCCCTAACTTCCCTTTAAGTAGATGTCTTAGTGGTGTGTTTTGCAGTGAATCGTTGAACCCAGTTTGTTTCTATGTTTTAGGCAGTGAATTGTGAACTCAGTCTCTGGATATCTGACAAACCTTCTGTCTCAGATTCAGGGACATTTTACATGCAGGTCTTTAGTCCCAGAAGTCCCCAGTTCAACCCTCAGGAGATAAAATTCATCTCCTCAAGGAGCACTGAGCACTCAGTTCTAAATTTGAACTGCTCAAGGTTTCTATCATTTGTAAGAGATTCATAAGCCAGGATGAATTTTGTAATCCTTTGCTCAGTCAGAGCTCTGTGTCTGATCCCTGGCTAATCTAAATCATTTACAGCTAAATCATTTACAGCTAACCATTTCGGTTGGATCAAGAAATATGATCAAGATATTCATTTGATATGATCAAATATGGATCAAGAAAAACTAGGAGGTTTGTTGGGCAGGATGTAGTCACCACCAATGGAGGTGCCAACAGCGGTCAAAACTGAAATTTGTACATTCAAAACTTATTTTAAATCTGCTATTATTTCAAACATGCCATGGCCATCTTTTTCAAGTCAGTTCTTAACTAGTCACCAAACCACTCCTCATCAGGGATTAGTTCAGTGGACAGTTAAAGTAAGCTTCAGATTTCAGGCTTTATCCATTTTTATACTTATAAAGAGTAAAATAATACTGCACTAATTTTTCTTAGAGAAAAATCTCATTTTTGAGATGTAAGTCACAAATGATTTCACAGTTTTTATTCAAACTTTAAAAGAAAATTCAGCTTCAGGCATGGCTTAATCAGAGGGAAATTTTACTTGAAAGAGTAGTGAATTTATTGAAATATATCTGTTAGAATGTAATATCAGGCAGCACTGGTGCTGACTGATATGCTTTGTTAAACAGTTTCATTAAGTCAAGGTCTCAAGCATAGAATTTCATAAGGATGCTGAATTTGTTGCAAATTCAATAGAAATCTTTTGTGTAATACATTTAACTTTTGCCAAAGAAATAGTCACAGAACAGAATTACTAGAAAGTTTCTTTAAATCTTACCAGAGAATGAAACTGTTCTAATCTTGATGCTTGAAAAATATTTTGTGGTAGGAATAATGCCCTGAAGACAGTGCTCAGAGCATAAAGGAAAGAAGAGTCAAACTGAACATGAAAAATTCACTATTAAAAGAAGTATACAGTCATTCTGCACCTTGCTTAACTGCCATTTATACCAAATATCAAACTTTCCAATTTCATTAGACTAAAGGAGGAATCATTATTAAATAATGGTATCCAGGGAAACAAACCAGCCATGTCTCTGGAGGTAATGTCCATATTCCCTGCACAGTGGTCAGAGACCTCAAGCCAGCTGACTCCTCTGAAAGAAAACCTTGCATAAAACTACATCAGCCTGCAAATTTTCATTCTGAAGAAAATAAAAGATTGAGTGTGATAAAACAACCAGTCTGGGAGAACCTGTTGTTTAATAATACATGAAGATGAACAGTTTAATTTCCCCTAATTCTAGCTGTATAAAATTCAGGTGCAAACCTAATGAAGAATTTCTCTATTGCCAGGGGAAAAAGGTCAGTGCCTCAGTCAGCAGTTTAACCCATCACAAGTTTGTTGTCATCAAAACTCTTACAGAGGGGAATTCACTGCCAACACAGTGGGATTTGGATCACATGTTCAAGGAGGGTGATGCAAAGGAATAAGTTTTTTCAAAACTACTCTAGTGACAGAGTCAGGGAATGAATAACACATTTTCTAAACAAACAGCAGGTTTTTAAAAATTTCCACGGAAAAAAATGAAAAAATATTGTATTTTAAAAAAAGGAATTTGGGAAGCAATTGGAAAGGAAATTAAATGGCTGCAAGTATTTGAACATTTGTTTTCAATTCAACTCAAATCCTGGATAAATGTAACCAGGATGACCCTCCAGTGAAGTCAGAAATGCAGAATTGTAATCCAACTGTCTTTAGTAATGTAACACAATGTAAAAGCTATCCAGTCCCAAAAGATCTTGGAAACCAACCTGTTTCCCTCTGCCTTTACAGATACAAGAAATCACAAGACACTCCAGCTCTATGAAGAAAAGTGCAGTCATTCTTACTGCATTGCAGTGCTGCCAGATGTGTAAGGGCTGGCATGGATAATTTTGAGGAACATCTGTAATAGACACCCCAGAGAAGCAGAATCACTTTTCCTGGCACAGAGTCACATGTTTCAATACCTTGTTTCCCAATTACAAGATGAAGATAGATATATCACCACAGATTGGCAATGCCTCATAGGGGTATTTCTTGTGAGCTATAATTAAGCAATTTCTCTGAAGTAGATTGTCATAGTATCAAGGATGTTGATATAGGAAAGCAAAACACCTCTACGAAGCACCAAGGAAACGAAAAAATTGAATGGCTTATACACTTATTAAAAATAGGTCTTAAAGCCACAAAATTTCTGCTGTCCAAAAATAGTTCATATTCACAGCATATCTCCAGTCATTTTCACTTTATCTCATGTAAAACAAAAGATTTTGAATGTAAGAGAATTGTGTTATACACACATTGCTCTAAAGCAATCGGAAACCAGACATCAGGGTTCGTCTAATTTGTTAAGAAAACCATTTGTTACCTATTGGTGTGAAAATCATGTTTACTGCTTATATTGCCTGAGGCAAAACACAAAGATTCAAAGTTAATTTTTTTTCATAAATAAAACATTGTAAAACTCTTCATTGTACTGTACTTTGAGCACAGGCTCAAGCACTGGTGCATGGTTGCCATCTACTGGGTAGGACTTAGTTACAGGAACTCATTGGGTCTTATTCTCTGCCAAACATCCCTGCAATCCAAGTGACTGTGTATATGTTTCAGAATTCTGAATACATTCTGTCTAATGTACTTTTTTTTTCACTTTCTGGGATGAAGCATACAGAGCTATTTTTCTCTGTCTTCAAAAAGTATCACTGCTATTAAATATGTGGCACTTGAGGAAACACAAGCTCTCCCTTTTAGCAATGCACTGATGCTAGCAAAGAAACCTGAATAATAATTGTACCACAAAAAGAAACAAACACATGAAGATTAATACATAAGGCCATTATATTAAAGAGCAGCTCAGTAAATTGTATTTATAAATGCAGCCGGTGTGATTTATAAGGCATGAAACTGAGCACTGATTTCAATTTCCTCTTAAGATGTATACTGTGTTTACATAGTCTGTGAGTCAGCAAACCTCCTGAATGTTTGGACAATTTTAAGGAACCAATAATTCCATTGATTTGAACTAGATTTCTCACCTGCTAAAGGCAAAATGTGGGTGAGAAACTTCATGCTCTGAATAATTGGAACTCTATATAATAAGGCAGAACAGTTACCTTTAATGCCAAACTACTCAGCAACAGCAACTTGCATGGGTTATTCTAGGAGATTATCTCCTAAAAATAGTCTTTTATGGCTCTTAAATATGAAAATGTATCTCTCAAGACAGCCCAAAGGGAAAGATGTTTACAGCCAGCACAAGGCAGGGATATTTGCCACAGCCCACTTCTCTGGATTGGTCCAATCTACTCCTCACACAGTAAACAGAGCCCATGGAGCACAGAGTTTGTCAATGTCCTATGAGTAAAAATACTTTGGCATCAAGTAGGATAAAGATCCGTGTGTGTGAAGCTCTTAGCACCTTTGCTAAGATGCTTTCAGGCCTTCAGTGAGAGAATGGGACCTTAAAACCATCCACATGGCATTTAATGGCATTTAATCACTGTCTCCAATCAAGGTCTGAAGGTCAAATAGTCTTTTCCTTTGGAGCTGAAAGGAAATAGCTGAATTTCTGGTTGAGTGAAACCAAGCAAATCTCTAAAGGGGGACTGGCATAGCCTTGTCAATACTGAGCAAAGCTGAAAGAAAAAAGAAAGATAAGACATGGGACCTCACAAAGAAGAGAAACCCTGAGATCACATAGGATTAAGAAAAATCTGAGATGGTTTTATACAGAGTAAACCTTTGTCTGACAAGCCAACCATACTTTTTCAAAGAAATAACTTTTCAAAGAACTAATTTGATTAGAGACAGCCATTTGATGAAGAACTACACACTTGACAAATCCTGTGCACCATCCTTGAATGTTTAGAGGACAGTGGGTCTATTTTAGCACAGGCTTAGGGTCCATGGGGGAATGAAATGGTAAATGAAACAACCTTTTTCCAGATAAATCACTATCAACAAATGCAATGAGAGCAAAAATAAAGCTCTTAAATGAAATGTAATCTATGTAGTATAGAAGTCCACAATAGTGACTGGGAATTAACTAATACTTAAATGACTTCAAGTGCATACCCATTCTAGAAGTCATAGAAATAAATTCCAAACTTCAAATGTGTTCTGAGTTTCATCATGTGAATCCATGCAGTACTAAAAGAGCTGTACTTTTAAGAGGGGATATATGCTCTAATATGAGAATGAAATTGTTATGACATCTGATAATGCAATAAGTTAATCTTCTATGTGTTTAGATATCAGTACCATCAACGTGAAAAGAAATCACTACCTGAATGATTGAATGGTTAAAATAAGTGTATCCCAAGGTACTGAATGAACATTTTACAGTGTAAAGAAATCAAAAAATAGGTATTTATTTACAAAATTGACCACTGCAGAGTATATTTACAGAACTACCAAAACATTAAAGGTTCACATGAAATACATTAAATAGAACTTCTGAAATAATGTTAGAGCGAATTAGAATTAATTAAACTCTAGAATTAATATTAAATAAGATGAAAGGTTACCAATTCTTGTCCACAGTGAAGGAGACAGAACATTTTCTTCAGTCCAAGCACTGCTGGCAATAAATAATTTTGAAATTTGGAAAAAATGTGGTGTTGAAGGTTTTGTATTGTTCTTCAGCCTTAGCAGAAATTTCTTGACCCTACCATAATAGCAAAGACCCCTTTCTCATTCAAAAGATAAAAGCACTCAAAATAGCAGTTAGTTTTCCATTTTGAGCCAATAAGAAAATGTGTGAGAGAAAGAAAATAATTCTTCCAATTCTCTCATCTGTGGGTCATTGGTAAATGGTAACTCACAGGAAAAGAAGGTTCTTCCATATTTCTTATAGACGTTTTTCTACTTGTGATAATTTAACCAAGTCTGGCAAAAAGGGTTTTCCTCAAAATGGGCTGCTGAGTCAGTGTACTATGTGGCAATTTACAGATGATTTCTGTAGTTCAATTTAATGTTTTCCATATATAATAAAATATATTTTCTAGCACTTTAAAACTCACAGAAAAAAAAACATTTCCCAATAATCCAGAAAAAAAATCTCATTAACCAGTCTACTCCATGATCATAAAAATCCATAAACTCTTTTTTTCAGTACAAACATTTGCACCATTCCACACATAATCAGTTGCCAATATGAGATATCCTCTTCCTAATTACTATCAAAACATTTAAAAATAAAAAAAAAAAAATTATGCATTCCACTTCTGTCTTGGATGCCTTTTTCATAGCAGCAGAGGTTCTTGGGAAATTCATCAATGTGAAAGACCAGCTTGCAGTTTTTTATCTTGGTTTCTTTTGAGACTTAAACATCTGCTCATCTTTCTAAAAGGTACTAGCAAAGTCAAGCAGGTAGATTTGGATTTTTTTTTGCCCTAATGCATTTGTCTTTAGTAGTTTCTAGTTAGAAGGAGGTGCCTTCCATTTCTTATTCTTTGAGAAGTGCATCAGAAAAAAAAAAAAGTGAGGAGGATTGGCGTGGCTTAAATTTTGGTTTATTTACTTAATAATGATTTATTTCTTCACCTTAACATGTAAGATGGCAGATAAGAGTAGCTGATTTAAAACCACTTGTAAACATTCTGTAGTGCAGGCACAACAAAGCTTTCGTCTTGCCAAATATTTCATTAAACATTTTAACAGGCCTGTTTTGCTTGTACTGCATAAATAAAGTGGTATTTTATGTCCTGCTATAAGTAATGGGGCATATATATTCTGCAACTAGATAGAGGTCCCTTGGGGAAACACCAGGTAGCTTCATAGTAATCACATTTTCCTTAGAGTACTTGGTAATTACTAATTATTCTTAATGAGATCAAAAGTAATTGCTATGTAACCTTCAACCATGCTTTAGACATTGAGAAATAATGTGTGTCATCATAATTTACTCTTTAATTGTAACTATCTTGCTATTGCATGCATTTTACCATATAGCTGGTTGCTCTGTAGTTACCAAGCAAATAAAAAGTCATCTGGTCATATTTATACCTAAATATATGGTCATATTTACATTTATCCTTTTATATAAGCAGCTGCAGGACGAGTAAAGAAGCTTTCCAGTAGTTAACATTTGTGTTTGTGACTCTTCCATTTGTAACCCCTTGAACAGCTGAGACCCACAGCCTTCAACAAGCAAGTCAAGGGGGTGCTGAGGTACTGGAGTAGCTTGCCCAGAGAAGTCTGTGCATGCCCTAACCCTGGGAGCGTTTAAGGCCAGGTTGGATGGAAGTCTGAACAGTCTGGTCTAGTGAAAGCTGTCCCAGCTCATGGCTAGCAGGGGTTATAAACTAGGTGGTCCTTGAGGTATCTTCCAACCCAAACCAATCTATGTTCGCACAAGTGCATGTTACAGATCTACCCAGGTCCCTTGATACAATGGAAAGCTCTTGTTATCTGTATTGGGAACTGCACAAGAATTTACATTTTCCTGTTTGGCAAAAGGGTGTATGCTATTGCAGTGTCTCACTTGATTTCTTATGGCACAGATATCACAGAATCTCAGTAACACAGAATATGCTGAGTTGTAAGGAGCCCACAAGGATCACTGAAGTCCAACTCCTGTCCCTGCATGGGACAGCACCAAGAGTCACCCTGAGTTCCTGTGAGTGCTGTCCAAACACTTCTTGAACTCTGCTAGACTTAGGGCTGTGACCACTTCCCTGCAAAGTCTGTTCCAGTGCCCAGCCACCCTTTGGTGTTTTATGATCTGAGTTTGTATCTTCCCCATGTACAATCTGGTCTTCTGCATGCTGCTTATCCTACTTAAAGTGTTCTGAAAGTTTTGACATCCACCTCCCCTAACTGTTGTAACATCCTTTCTTTTGGCTTTGATGCTTTATCTGGACCTTTAATCCCTTATTTCTTAGTTATCACTAACCTTCTCCATTCCTCAGACTCCTCTAAGATTTTTTTTTATTCCAGACCTTCCATAATTCCTATTTAACACACCCACCAAATCCCTCATATTCAGAAGGTCAGCTCTCCTGCCTCTGTCGTCCAAAGGTCTCGGTCACACATCTTCCTCTGATCTTCTTTTCCCTGCATCACAATTAACTAGTAGAAAAAAATCTCTCCATCAAAACTTGAAAAGCCATCATGGTGCTTTCATTCAGAGCAAACCAGTAGTTCACACAGTAGTACTAGAAAAAGATGAAACTGTGCTCAAAATTTGCACAATTTGTTTATATTTTATTTTTCTTTACCCAATGAAGGTGGGAGGCAATTTTATAAACCAT
Organism: Setophaga petechia; assembly: GCA_024362935.1. Taxonomy (NCBI): domain Eukaryota; kingdom Metazoa; phylum Chordata; class Aves; order Passeriformes; family Parulidae; genus Setophaga; species Setophaga petechia. The sequence goes on along the minus strand of JANCRA010000074.1, from coordinate 2,175,529 downwards.
CTGCCTGTCCTGGTCTGTATTTTAAACTGGAAGGTCTCTGGAAAATGAGCTGTTATTTATGATATACCTCTACAAATGAATAAAACTTTGATAGAAAAGATCTAACCCAACTGTAGATTTTTCATAGCCCTGAGCTGATTTGATCATGCTTATTATTATCAGGCAATATCATTGTCATGCACATGAATACAACACAAGGTTCTCAACACAGATCACATAACAAAATAATTTCAGATGTTTTCTTCTTGTTTTTCTCTTTCATTTTCTCTTCTGAACTCAGTTATGTATTTATTTTCTACAATCTGCTAAATTTCAAGGAGCTGCTTTGATCTATGTATATCTACATATATTTTCCCACTGCTACTGTTTTATTATTAGCTTTGTACGCTTTCATGTGTCTTTATCTATCAACCCTATTACCAAAGATGCTACTGTATAAACTCTCCAGACAAAATAAATATCAGTCATTAGATTCACAGTGAGTGTTCAGGATGGGAGAACCCTGGGAAAGACAAAATTCTGTTTCATCTTCTTAAATATGTGTTTAAAATAGGTCAGCTGAAATTGTCTAGAGGTGATTATCTTTCCCAGAGAACTTCAGAGGGAATGAGGAAATTAATTTAGGCTGGAGAGTTAACTTTCAGATGGATATACTGGAGAGAGAAGGGAAAGCCATTTATTTTACCTGAGAGAAGGCAGGTACCCCTCAAAAACCAGAATGATAAACATTATCCTAATGTTTAGCTTTAGAAGTGTCTCTGTCTCAGAATCTTTAAAATGGAAGGAAAATGCTTTTTGTAAAATAATAACTGCACATTGCAGTTTTATGCAGTTTGAATGGGCTGAAGAAGTGAGCTTTAGGACTGCCTGGGGGCTGGAGGGATTGTGGTTCACAGTGTGAATCCCAGAGCACACCTGGTCTCATGTTGTCCTGTAACAGTTCTAGGGCCACTGCATTGCTTTCCACTTGAAGGAACAGGCTTCATCAGAAATCAGCAAAATTACTTATTTTCTTCATAAACCACCTAACAGCAGGACTGGGTAAACAATCTTTGCATGCAAATCAATTGCACTCAGATTTCATGCAGTAAGGAAATCCCAGCACATCCAAAGCCTCCACTTCTGCAATCTCCTGGAGTGTTTTGAATCAGTTTATGGCAGCTTCACACAATTTTCATGACATTAACTGCTGTAATGTGAACTAAAACTGTTACAGGAATGACCACACCAAATCACCTGAGGGTGAGAATATAATATTCAGAGGAATGTTGAAGACATAAAGAGCTCTGACCTACAGCTGCCCAGCTGTTCCTTTGAGAAAATTATGCCCCTCCATAATATTATGAGCCCTGGTACCTTGCCCCCTTGGCTGTTGAGGCACACTGCTTGGATATTAAAGAAATGTCTTTCGTTGAGACCTGCAGAATGAATGAGAGAAAACTTTCCTTTCCCGTTCTCCTTTCAAAGAGGAAAAGTCTGTTTCAAGGATCTTCAGTAAAATAATAAAAACTGTTTAAGATATGACAAAATGCAGCTCTTACACTATTACCTGAAACCTTCAAAATATCTAAAGAGGAACAACTTACTAGGATTTTGTTTTATAAAACTTTGTTTTCTGATCCTTTACCTTAGGTTTCTTCATAGATAAGGTTTCAAATCAGTGGTCTTCTGACAGAACGAAAATTTGACACCATCATCTACATTTCCATTTTTGACTAACTGTAACGATCATTGGAACTGATTTTTCTTTTTCTATTGAGATGACTAATTTCTCTATTTTGAAACCCTTAAATGATATTCATGGGGTTCAATAATTGCAAGATTTTGTACTTTTGTCAAAGCAAACCCTGGTATCAGTACAGGATAGAGAATGAAGGGATTGAGGGCAGCCTTGCTGAGAAGTACATGGAGAGGCTGGTGGATGAAAAGCTAGAAATTATTTGGTAATGTGTACTCACAGCCCAGAAAGCCAAGCATGTCCTGGGCTGTGTCACCAGAGGTGTGGCCAGCAGGGTGAGGGAGGGGATTCTGCCCCTCTGCTCTGCCCCTGTGACCTGAACATTGCAACCAGATCGGGGGTCCCCAGCACAGGCAGGACACGGAGCTGTTAGAGAGAGTCCAGAGGAGGGCCACAGAAATTATCACAGAGGTGTAACACCTCTCTTCTGAAAAAAGACTGAGAGAATTGGGGTGGTTCAGACCACAGAAGTGAAAACTGGGGAGAATTTACTGTGGCCTTTCAATACCTAAAGGGGGCTTGTAAGAAAGACGAGGACAGATTTTTTTATTAGGGTCTGCTGGGGTAGGACAAGGGTAGTGGTTTTACACTGAAAGAGGGTACATCCAGATAAGATAAAGGGAAGAAATATCCTACAGTGGGGGTGGTGAAGCCCTGGAACAAGTTGCACAGAGACATGGTGGATGACTCATCCCTGAAAACATTCAAGGACAGGTTGGACAGGGCTCTGAGCCAAATGTTCCATTTGAAGATTCCCTTTTTCACTGCAAGTGACACTCACTTTAGCAGAAAGCTCCAAATGCTGGAATAGGCAAAAGCAGGGCTCTTGTGCATCTGGCTGAAACTTGTTTAAAAAACTACTTTGCCCTGATAATAAAAACTTATTTTTCTGGACTGTTTGAACTGCAATGTCAGCAGCATAGATACACAAATATCAGCCAATAGCTATTTTTCTGTGCTAGAGGGAATGATGATATCTGGAACAGAGCAGAAAATCAAGGGTCAATTTCTTTGTTTATGGGCATGTATCTTCTCAGCAGGTGGGTAGAGAATGAACCAGCAGATTTTTCTGTTTTTCCTCAGGTTGACTAGTAGCCTTATATACTTCAGATAGGCCAAGTGGCTATTTCTTGTATTTGGCAGCAAATCCTTGAGGAAGAGAGTCAAGGAACTTGCTCAGGGAGAAACTGGGAACAAATTGAACAGAGTCCCTCCAAAATTGCTGCTTAGACAAGAGCCCTTTGTTCCTACCCTCTCGTACTGCAGTTCTTATTGCTATCACAGCAATAAAAGGTAAACAAGTTACTGCTACAAAAGAGATGGATGGGAATTAAAATATTTAAATCACCCAGCTGCCCATGGGGACCTCATTAGTACCCAGTGTGCCTGTGAAAACACCACATTTCAGAAAGCTATCATGTTATTACTTCACTTGCTGTACAAACACTGCTGTGTCATGACACTACATGAACCCCAGAAAACCTGCTGCAAACAGACTAATCCAGATTTCCTGCACAGCAGGAAAGAAGTCCAAAAACTGACAGAAGAGCTGAAGTGGTAACAAGGCAAACCAAGCCTTATATTACCTGCTTCTGGTTTTTCAAGGAGTCTTTTGTTACAGATTTGGATAAAATGACCCTAAATTTATCCCTTATTCACTTAATAACTGACTACTTCTTTTTTCAAATATTTTTCTTGCTCTTACGAATTAAAGTCATATATAATAGATCTTAGATTACTTTCAATTTATTTTGAAATGTTGCTTTAAAAATATTAAATTTCATTTTTCAAAGGAGACTTGCCATTGCCAGAGTTCATTCCCATTGCTACATAAGCACTAAATGTCTTCTTCAGAAGGAAAATCCTGAGAGGGATAGAATTAATTCTGATTATTTTAACTAACTCATTCAAAAATTAAAATTAAAGACCTGTAGAAGTCATAGAAACCAGCTGCTGTTCAGTGACCACTGAACACTTTCAAAATTAACATACTAAATTCTCATTTGAAATAAATCTTGTCTTCAAAACTTTTCATGTTGTAACATTTTCAGTCTAATGAATAATTATGTTTATGAAATGCAGTCCAAAATAACTTACAGGTAGCTTAAAGATTTAGGGAACTGAGTATATAATCTAAAATGAACCCTTCCTCATCTCTCACAATGTTGATGTAAATAGGTTTATAAAGTGTGTTTTTTCTATTCCTTTTCCCTGGAGAGCTTTTAAATGATGGGTCAGAAAGATTAGATTTTTATCTCTTCTTCAGTGGAACATTCAAGTATTAGCAGCGTAATGCTCACTAGCAGATCACTGCTAGTGGACTCTACCCAACTTGACTTCAGTCATCTGAAAGGTATCTATGAGCTTCAAGTTAGTGATCTGTATTTAAAGGACAGAGACATGCACTTCCAAAGTATGACTCCAACCACTTCTCCTTGACACCCAGATTAGGACCTGATGAACCATCCCCTTCAGCTACTCATCTCCCACTGATAAAAGAAATGAAATAGCCTTCACAGACGTCTAAATTTCTAGGCAGGTGAGATGAATCTCAGCCTGCCTGCTCATTCACAGTAGATTTAAGTCATACAATTTCCTGACTGATACAGCATCGTGCCTGGATTTACATCTCCAAGCTTAAGGATTTTACAGTAAAATGCAAAAGGTGGGCTTTGAAGAAATCGCTTCAAAAGAGCTTTAAAGACTTTGAATTATTTTTCCTGCCACTAAATTCCCATGACTTCTCACCAAGACCCATGAAACTTGAAAAGGCTGCCTATCTATTCTGCATGCCTAATATATTCCTCTTCCCTCCAAAGCATCTGGATCATTTGCAGAGAGAAATGTGTTTTTATAAACAACTCTGCAGTCAGCAGGAGGCCAGATGATAGCTGGCTGGTGAGGTGCCAGCTAAAGACAAGATACTCCAACATTACAGGAGATGAAGTCAGATGAGCCTAACTCCAGGAGGGTTTTGATTTTTATCTTAATAATTCTCTGTCCCTGCATGGTATTGAGTAAAACACCATAAGAAACAAGAAAGAAAAAGTGGAAGTGTGTGACAAAAACTTTTAATATTGTATTTGTCAGAATACAGATTCAGAGGCTATTATAGTTTATCTGATCTTCCAGCCATCAGAAGAGAATGAGATTAAATAATGATCAATTGTTACCTGCCACCCTTGTTAGATTTATTTTCCAGGCTGTCATGCTAATAATACTACCAAAAAATTTAAATCAAAAAAGGAAATTTGACTTTTTTACTGCCACCAAACAAGGAGCTGTAAAAGTGAAAACTGGCTGGCAGTTTGTATATCTTTCATTGTCACAATATCCTCAACCTTACAGAACCAGCCACAAAACAAGCATTGAAAAGAACACCTTAGGGAGATCTTCAAAGACTGTATCCTTTTACAGTCCATGACATGAAAATTTTCATATTTATTTAAACTCTGTTTTTGCGCTTGTATCCCATGAAACATTTCGAATACTTCATCTTATTAGTGAAACCATTATTCTTTCATATTTACATAATTCCCTATGAGTAGGCATACATGCATTTGTATGGCTAATTAGAGGCATACAAATAACCTGTCTCAAACTGCTGGCAAAAAATCGTTCACTTAACAGTTTTCTGACACCCTTGACAATCCCTATCAGTACATTTTCTTCATGTCTTCTAAGAGCATTCTGGTTCTAGATTTTATTGCTATGTTAACCTAAACCTGAAAGAAAAATCATTATGTCAGCAATTTTTGCTCCATTCTTACCACATCGATGTACTGTATTTCTAATATAGCTCCCAACCCGCTAGATCTCTTCTACTGTACCTATTCCATTACTGTTGGCAAAACCTTCATGTTTTCAAGCCACAATAAATAATAAAAACCTAAAAAATAAGAATGAGTAATATGTGCATTTATTTTGTTTAATATTGATGTGGTTTAACTCCTGCCAGCAACCAATCCCTAGACAGTTGCTTGTTTACTCCCCAACCAGCAGGATCTAGGAGTCAATTGGAAGGGTTAAAGGTTGGTAAACTTGTGGGTTTGACAGGGAAAGCAAAAGCTGTGTGCACAAGCAAAGCAAAACAAAGAGTTAATTCACTGTTTCCTATGTGCTGGCAGGTTAATTTTCTTCATCATCTCCAGGAGAGCATGGTGAAGAAAATTAACTCCACCCCAGCCAAAACTAGTAAGAATGGACATTTGAATTGAATCTGGGGTATCCAGGACTCAGGAAAAGGAGTGATATTATGGTGTTCCACCACTCCTCCTCTCTGGTCTCATCTAGATATTTCTGAAGGAATTTCAGGGAACTTACTGATTATAACGCTACTGCAAACAAGGGAAAAGGAAATGGTATTCCTCTTCAGACAACCTTTTTTCTTTAAAGCTGTCATTTTGACTTCAGCACCTTACCAAGATAAATAATTTAATTACAGATAAAGGCAATGGTATTTGCTTGGGTAAGAAATTAGAATGGAGATGTAATAAATATCAAGCCAGTTTAGCCACTTAGTTTTAATCCTAATATCTCTTCCACTCCTTCTCCTCTACTGCAAGATAACATTTCCTAGTAAAAATAATCCAGGTTGTAATTTCATATGTCATACTGAGGATAACACCCAGTTTCTGCACTCCTTAAATGGCAATCAAACCCTTCTTAAAAACAAACGGGTGGAACTTTGGTGGTGGAAAGACTATTGCTGCAAGATCTGCTGTCATCCTACAAGAGATTAAGTGACAGAATGATGAGCTGACAAGGAAATGGCTGTAAGGTAAAGGTCCCAAGTTAGGCCTGAGGAAGTCCTGGATTCAGCTCTCTGTGACAAGTAAACCCTTAGGAAAACCACCTAATTTGATCCATCTTGTCTTTTACTCCTTATTTCTTCTATTTAAAATGCATATTCTAACATACTCTCTCCCAACTTCTGTTGCTACTGTCTGTGTAGACTGCAAATTCTTTAAGACAAGATCTCTGCCTCTTATTTGATGACAGAACAGTGGTGTGAAAGTGTCCCTAGCTTGGATGACTTTGTGCCACAGGTACTTTATTACAAATAATAAAATAAAAGCAGTGTTTATTAAATGAATTTTCAATGCACAAAGGCAGATAACAAATGAGAGGGGAACAAGTAATAAAAAATGTGAAGGTAAATTGAAAAGGTGAAATTCATAATACACATCCCAGATTTTGGTTGAGGCAGCAAACCTACAAAGTCCCAGTGAGGGAACACATTTACTGAGGCTTGGTGCAACCTGATGATAAAGCACAGCAAGCATAGACATCACGTGCAACAGTGGTTGAGGGAAAATACATAAAAGATCTTTCAGAAAAAAATTGACAAAAATGGAGGGGATTCACAGAAGAGCAGCTAAAATAATTAGAAGGCAAGAAGAACTGATTTTCTACGAAAATTTAAAAGAGCTAGCTATAAACTAGATATCCATAGCTGCAGTAAGAGGGAATAGGATAGGATAATAAGGAATTGAACTTCTTGTCATAGCAAATTTTGCTATGGTCTGTTGAATTTTCAAGCAGAACACATATATTTAAAAACCTCCATGCAGCAGACATAATAAGATACTTCTGCTGCCTGATGGCTGAAAGTTTTAGGGCTCAAACTGTGTTTCTTTTATAAACCTGAGAAGGACCCCTCACAGTAGAATCCTTTGGAGGCATTGACATGACCCTTTTCCATTGCCAGCCACATCCATTTGAAGCCCCTTAACACAAAGACCAGAAATGGATTTGCAGAGGTTTGGAACAGATTTGATGGGGTTGATGTGCTTGCAGTATAAATGTAGATGTATGACTATGTGTGTGGGCATTGGAAAGAAGCAGAACAAACATTAAAATAGTGGCCTCTATTCTTGTCAAACACCACTCCCAAGACACTTCTTCCGGGACACTGTTCCCAGTGGTCCAGATGAGAAATGTGTTGTTGATGTGACTCCCACAAGGCTTTCCCTCTGATAAGAGCCAAACACAAAATGATCTGTCAAGGAAAAGTATTGTGTTCCAATAGCAGGAAGATGGCAAGACAGAGGCAGTATATCATGTGTCATAAATTTCTATTCTTTTTAATGCAACAGGAAAAGATACATATTTCAAATGACCAAGGGAAAACAGACCACAAGCAGCAATCTTGACTAAGATTTATGGAATCTGAAACAAGCAAGATTCTTAAGTAAAGGCCACCAACTGATAGTGATTATAAAGGCCCTAGTCAATTCTAACAGGGGACCTCAACTGAAGTTTTATCAAAAGAGCACTTTTAGCTGCTGCAGGCCATTAGAACAACACACAACACAAGTGCCTCTGAATGTCTTCATGCTGCTGCAATTCAGATGAGCAAATAGCACTGTTTGGTTGATGCTGCATACACTTCAATAAAACTAATGTGATGATTGGCTCATTATACAGCAAAATGTAGTTGAATTATTAGCTTTAGTGACATTTCTAGCTGTGTTTTCAAGAGACCATGCCAAGCACTATGAGGCTGATGTTACTTTAACAAACACAAATGGAAAGAAACAAAAAAATCTTCCCTGAAACTCTAAATTATTCATACAAATTACCTCTAAGGAAAGGCTGTCCATCTGATACATCAAAATGCAATATCCACAGCCTACACATTTAGCTCAGTGAACAGCAAATCATCCTCATTTTTCAGGAGTAAAAATGCAAATACACAATGGCTTTTCATTTTGCTTGTATATATATTACTTGATTTCATCTAGGTAAACGCTATCCTCACTATCAAACACAGCTACCAGTGACTTCTGGTCAGAAGGTTATGAGCAACACACAGTCATTAACTACCATACCTCTGCTCTCTCTGCTGACTTTTGACCCTGAAGTCAAGTTGGATTTGCCTGGCTCAGTGCTTGGAAGTCATTGCCATTCAGTGAATGGCACTCTTCCTTCTGACTGGGAATTGGTGCCCTGTTTGTGGTGGGAGGGAGTGCTTTGTTTCTAAACGTGCCAGCAACTGGACAATTTGCTGTGTACTGCTTCTTCCAGGAACATGAGTGAACACCTCATGCTTGAAAATTCACATCTTCCCTAACCACACTTGTTTATAATTTCAACAGGATGCACCTTTCTTTTTCACTTTGTTCCCTAAAACTCCTGTGTACAACCTCTTAGCCAGCTGAACTAACAACTAGGAGCTAAAGAGCAAAACCACATCAGTAGACAGTTTCATGACCTATGTTCCCTGTGGATCACCACTGTCCCAATTACACAGTATTGCTGCATCCAGGTTATTAATTGATGCACAGCAGCAGGGAGTGTGGTTCATTTCACTGGTAGTGATGAATACTATCCATTGTACTGTGCCCCAGAACCTGGAGTGTGAAAGTCACTACAGGAGGAGAGCAGTGACTTTATAGAGGTGCTATAACTATACTCCATTATTGCCCAAGAAGAGAGACTAATGACTCTAAGCCTCATTTAAAAACTTCACTGGGTCTTTAAGTAACTTATAGCTCTCTGCAAATTCAAGGTGAGACTTAGAGGTTAAAATTTCACTAATAAGTACAGGACCCTTTCTCTGGCTTCAAGGGCAAGTGGCTTGGCACTGTCATCTACACAGTGAACCTCTCATCTCTGCCAAAGCTGCAGGGTCTCATTCACTCTGCCTAATGCAGACAGCCCAGCCATTGTCTAGGAGAGCACTGGATTACATGAGGCAAAAACCACAGCAGGGACTCAACAAGATATAGACAGGGATAGAGTGGTGTTTGAACCCACGCCTTGGGTGTCCAGGTCACTTCTATAAACAAAACCCATCAAAAAAGATGCCTGGCTTCGTGATAGGCTTTGCTTTGGCACTGTATCTAGACTATAGTCTAAAAAAGAGTCATTACTCCAGGGAAAAGACAGAAGATCCTGTGAGCTTTGGTTTAACAAGCAATAGTCCCACAAGGAAAAAATCAGTTGATTCAGACTGAAATAAAAGAGCATTAAAGTTTAATGAAACTCAAAATTCCAGGTAACTAGGAATTGGGGTTGTTAGCCACAATTCCCTGCTAGGAAGAAGACAATATTAGTGATAGCAATATTCTAAAGCTTGAAAATGAGGTTAAGTCATGCAAAGAAACAACTTCCAGCTGATATGTTTGACCTAGGTCAATGCAGGAAAAACTCCCGTTAGTCCCCTTTCTAAATGCAAATCCTGCTTCAGGCTCCACTGCAGTAATAATTCATAGCTTGTGCAGTCAGCCCAGCCACCATGTGGAGTGGAAATTGCACAGTGGCTAAAGCCACACAATATATACAGATATATTCACATAACTCTTCTGCCAAGCCTCAACTGGCAGTCCCAAGGGCAGGCTCATTTTCTGAAGTCTCAAGTAAAGGGTGACTTGAACCCTTCTAAGAAACACAGAAACATTAAGTGAAGATCTGTGATTACTTACTAAGTCACAATTCTTCACCTCTAAATGATGATTCAAATGGCTAAAACAGCAGTGTTTTACTTCCAGGAGTGAAGGGAAACAGGAAGACATGGGACAATACAAACAACCAGTTATTCTTTTTCCAACCAATCCTTAAAACTCCACTCTTGGACTTTTGGTGACTCAATTGCTCGTCTCAATGAGACATGGAGCTGTGTCCCATCTCCTCTACGGCCCATGGAGCACTTTTTTTTTTTCATATTTCTATCCTCTTCAGTTTTGGTTCTCTTTTCCCTTCTTTCTCTCTGAGATATTTATTTCATTCACTTTTTATTCTAGTGTTACAGGTGTAACTGTAGAATCAGTTTCAAAGGTTTACCCTAGGGAGCTTTAAATGGCTGTCATAGCCTCACTGGTCATAGCAGCATCACTGTGCAACTCTCTCATGCAGATAATATTCTGCAGGGGCAAAACAAGATGACTACAGTAATGCCAGCAGTAGTTTACTTTCACTGGGATAAAACAATAATATTTTTACTTTGTATTGATCTGATTGATTTTCCTTTCTCCGCACAAGACAAATTCTCTGACATTCTCTCCTGACTGAAACACACTGAATTTACTAGCTGCTCCTGGAGACATCCAGCAGGTTCTTTACAGACAAGCTTCTGTGCTATCATTGCTCATGACAAGTGCTAGTGAGAAACCTGGCATCTCTCTTGTCCACAGAACTGAGCCACAGCCATATACTGGTGGGTCACTGCTGACTCTTAGTCAGTTAAAATAAAATTTAGAAAATGCTGGAAAGCGGATGAAAATTTTATGGAAAACAAAGACTATTTTTAACACTTGCTCAAAGCAGGACATTAGCTCAAAAGTAGGGTACCAGAAGCAAAGCAGCAAGTTTGAAGGGTAGTCTGTTTTAGACAATGCAAAAGAGTTTTTAAGCATAGGGAAAAATAGATATGCAAGTTCTTTTTATGTATTTTGTGGTGCCTCCAGTATAGCCCCCTACATTGACCCTTAAACAAGCCAATTTCCTTCATTGTATCAGAGCCCAGTGTTGGGGCTCAGACAGAAATATCTAGACTTTCCTGTGGTAGGAGGGAAAGATCCTGCTGAGTCTCTGGTATCCCATGTGGATTCAGCTTCCACAGACATCTCCTGATTAGCTCTATCATTCACTACTGTTGACAATCAAAAGATTGTCTGATGAAAACAGATCAGAAGGCAGTAAGGCAGTTTATTCTCTTCACTAAAGGTTAAGTTATTGAGTAAAAATGAATAAAAAGAAAATTAATATGAATAAAAATTTTGAAATAGTTGACTGAAAACCAAATATGCCTCTATAAAATAAAATCTCACTGACACATGGGAGAGAGACCTGTGTTGTCTCAGTTCTCCTCCCTCCTCTGAAGGCCAATCACCCTCATCATACAGCACCTTTCACACTGAATTGCATTGTGGCCAAAGACCGATACTCATGGTGAAAAGGTTTGGTTAAATAAAAATGTGGTTTTATTTGAAAATCATTTTTGACATGATTTTGTTTAGTAATTTAACATTTTTCTCCTAAAAAGTTTGTCTTCTCTTACTCACCACCCCATGCCTACTGTGGCAGCAGCTCTCTGGCCAGAGAGAGCAGGCACATACCTTCCCAGGCACTTTCCCTGGAGAAGGCTGCAAAATCTGTGAGAAAGCTCAGAGAAAGAATTAAAACAATTCTTATCTCCACTTGCTGCATCAGTTTCTAGGCAAATGTGGAATATGTTATGGAGATTTGTTTACTAAAGGGTGGTGATGTTTTGGTTGGTTGACCAATGAGGTCAAAGCTGTATCAGACAGGTTGGAAGGGGTTAAGGATTCCTTAAGAATATAATATGAATATAGTATAGAGGAATAAAGCAATGGCTCAGCCTTCTGCATCATGCAGTCAGTGCTAATTGCACCCACGTCAAGCGGACCTCTACGCCAACAGCCTACATCACAGGTCTTTCTCAACTCCTCAACAATGATAAATAACAACAGTGATTACTGTCTTTGCAGTTCTGCAAAAACAACTACCCAGACACTACGGTCAGTGCAGGAGGAAGGGGTGGAGCTGCTCCAGGTGCCAGAGCTGAGATTCCCTTGCAGTCCATATGCAGCCCATGGAGGACCACAGGGATTCAGAGATCCACCTGCAGCCCCTGCAGGAGACCTGCACCAGAGAAAGTGGATGTCCAAGAGAGAGTTGTGACACAAAGTATGGAAGAACTGTGCTGGAGCAGGGTCCTGGCAGGGACCTGCAGACCTGTGGAATGAGGAGCCCACGCTGGAACAGATTTCCTGGTAGAACATCAGATCCTGTGAAGGACCCACACTGGAGCAGGCTGTGCCTGAAGGACAGCATCCCATGGAAGAGTGACCCATGCTGCAGCATTTTGGGAGGATTGTCTTCTTTTGTCACCTTCAAGGATAACCATTTGCAAGGAGAAAGTATATTTCAATTTAACAGGATTAAGTGCTTAAACTGGAACTTTGGGTTGTAATTTCTAAGGGAGTTCTATTTTCAGTTTTCTAGATGCCCTCAAACCTTAGACCAGATTGTAAATCCATCTAGAATCTGTGCACAAACCCCAGGTACTGTTTATCCAGCCTCTATCTCCCACCTTGAATGTCTCCATGTTCCAGTCTCCTTTTACTCACTAGCTAGTCCTGCTTGAAGTTCACTATCAAATCACCCACATATCTCCAGAGAGAGAAGAGAGCAAGGTCACGGAGAAAATAGTTAGACATAGACTTTAATAGGAAGACAATAAAGATTACAATGATCAGGATAATTATTTTCCCTTCTTACCAAATACAAAATTCTAGATTTAATCTTGCCAAGAGTGTGCTTGAATAGCTTCATCAGTTGCCTAATGATCACTCACTGGTCTTTGTTAATGGTTCTATTATCTGTGTTACAGTTTAGGTAGCTGTGTGTTTAGTTTTTGTTTTTCCTGTAACTTAATTTTGATTTTCCCTGTACCTTGCCTTTTATGCGAACCAGCTATTAACCAGACAGCCATTGTAAATATCACATATGAGGAGGTACTGAATATTATAAATTATCTGTCTGTAATCTAGTGACATCTTTCTACTGTCCTTGTCCTACTGTCATTTGTGTTGTACAACTAGAGCACTACAACTGACAGCTGCTAAAGAACTCAAGTGCTATCTCTCTAATCATGACCTAAATAGCAACATATCAAATACCCATTGAAATGTGATTAAGACATTCTTAAATCATGATGGATAGTAGAAAGGAAGGAACAGAATCTGAGCGTACAATGATGAAACCTGAAAACAGTAGATAGTGTCCTGTAAAGGAACCATTCCAATGACTCTGTTGTGCATTTTAATTCTTACATGCTCCATAGAGTACAAGCAAAGTGAATAAAGAAAGTTATTTATGGCTGCCTCTGATCTTCATTCTGCCTATTTTCCTATTTGTGTACACCTTGTGTGTGTGTGTGTGTGTGTGTGTGTGTGTGTGTGTGTAGAATAGTTTGTGAGCCAAGTATCCTAGAAAAATTGCAATGATTAGCCCTGACAAACGTAACTGGTTGAGTCAGCTCCTTTACTTCAGATTTGCTGTTTCAGCCTTCCAGTTGTTTACAGAGGTCACACCAAAACAATCTCATTCTGCTTTTTAAAAAATTACCTAGATAGAAAAAGCTTGAAGTGATGTCACATCTGCATGGAAGCAAAACATCAGCAATCATATCCACAAGAATATATGAGTAGAGGATTAATATTTATGCCTGAATTTACTGTGTATGGAAATGAGATACTTCATCCAAATAGGGTACTCCTCAGGTGAGATTCTGATCTCAGAGAATCAGCTACAAATTAGGATGGCTGACTTTAATTAAGATACATTTGCATAAATGGAATCAAAGAAGCATCAATATATTAACTCCTATCTAATGATTTCCAAGACACAAAACCATGATCAGAGAGTAAAATATTTCCCCATTTCTTCAGAGATTCCTTTTTCTAACAAAGGAACATTCCTTCAGTGTTTTTTTGGTTTTTTTTTTAACAGAAAAAGTCTAAAAATAGAATTAACTGTCTGGATATTATAGTCTAGCCTCATTTGAAGATGCCTAAGATCCTCATCACAGACAAAGACACTTGTGCATTCTTTGAATGAATAGGCATGGTTCGTGCAGTATCAGTTCACACAGCTGGGGCCTGTGTTGACATCCTTTTTAGCTAAATCCTAAAACACCTATCCTAGTCCAGTGATCCCAGGCCTCAGGCTGATGAAGCAATAATGATGTTATATATGAGCCTGGGAACTTGACTTCTACAAAAGCCTAGAAGAAACCCAAAGCTATCCCCACCTATCTAGCAGTGTCTGAAGCACCATAGTTCTGATAGGAGTCTGGGTCTTGTGAACACAGAGTGCCATGAACAGAGAACCCCACTAGTCAGTAATTAAGACAACATTCAGACCTGTACTGACCAGTAGAACCAGAGATGAAATAATTGCTTTCCAGCATGGCAGACCTAATGTGCAATTACCTGTTAGAACACTAACAAAATTAAATATACTATTTGACAGGTATTAAACTAATTTCCCTGAACTGAGTCTGATTTGCTAATGGCAGCAATTGGTAAGTGATTTCTCCTTGCCCTTATGTTGACCCCAAGCCTTTCATTGTATATTTTCTCCTCTGCCTAGTTAGGGAGGGGAGGGATAGACTGGCTTTGGTGGACACTTGGCATGCAGTCAGGGTCAACCCACCACACAAGTATGAGCACATGAGCCACATGGGCATGCAAGTACTCTTGGAAATAAAACACTGTGCATATCTTCTCCTGTTAGCTGCTTGTGCCCCTTCATGATCTCATAAATTGTAAGTTTGGTAAAGATGACAAGATGCGCCCATCATCTTTCCAAGTACAGTTGCTCTTCTATCAGTGTGAGGAGAGGAAGCTCAGAACTGCATTGCAGCTGTGGGCTTTCTACAGGACAGACCTCAGAAATAGGAACAGCTTGGCTGCAGAAACATAACAGTGGTAATGGCAGGTAGGGAGAAATTGAGTTCACACCACTATAGCAATTACTGAAATGAGTCCACACCAGCTATAGCTATCATTGAAAATCTAAGAATTCAATTACATAAAGTATTATCTCAAAGACAATTTTGAATATATTTTCTAAATATCATCATATAATGTTTCAGCCTCAATCTCCTTATGGAAAACAAGAAAGTAGAGGTTTTCCCCAAGCCAACAAAAAGGAATAAGTGTTTTCTGGCTTCTTTTCAATAATTTAATAGCAACTATGCAACAGAGATTAATACTTCTATTTCTGTGGCATGATAACAGCCTTAGGATAGCATATGGCCTGGCCAACACACACAGCTCTACAGGTGTCCCTCGAGAGGTACCAGCTCAAGGCAGCCAAGGGCTGTGTCTCAACACTTGGATCATTTGTTATTTTCACTTTGAGGTCATGGGGGAAACATAGCTTTCATTGGTAAAAATGTATTGCAGACCCAAGACGAAGCAATCCTACGGGTCCTCTATGCAGGTTTATGAGCTGAGGAAAAATAAAACTACACTGCCTGCCAGTCTTCTTGAGCCACAGCTGTTTGATCAGATCTTGCAAGCCCTTTCTAAAGAGCTCAGCGGGAGAAAAATGTCAGATATATAGCTCCGAAGAGGCTTCAAAGGAGCATATCTACAAACCAGAGGGGAAATGTATCCTTCACTCTACATCCTCCCTGTCCCCCAGCCTGGCACAGGATTTCTACAGCACTGTAACGAGGACAAACGAACAGAGCTCACATAGTAGTACAAAGTCACAGTCATACTAAGAGAAACCTTCATAGCAATTTCTGTCCTCAGCCATTAAGGTGCCTGCATAAGCAAACATCCTGTGATTAAATTATACACACCACAGGTCACAGGGGAGCCCTCTGCTCATCCACACAGACATTATTTTGCATAGCAGTGTCTCAGATGGCAAAGGAGAAAGCATGTCATAGAGGTTTTTATTTAGCCCAAATGCTGTTAAATAATTCAGGTCATTATTAAAATATGAAACAAGATTCAAATAGAAAAAATATTTAAATTTTTAAACAGGGAGCATTTAAAACTCTTTATTTGGATGGAATACATCATTCCAGCATGGCTTTTAGCCATACAAAGGTCAGGATTCCAATCTGGGTGGAATGCTAACCTAAAGTACACACATTCAATTCAAAAATACCAAAAATAACAGTGAAAATCTTTAAATAGCTTGTTTCAATCTCATTAAATAATTGACACATTGCACAAAATACTCAATATAAATTCTCCTAAGGCACTAGTGATGCTAAGGATGAATTCAAATTGCTTGGAGTGACAATGAAATTAAAGCAACTAGTCTATGCTGATTTTTCTCTATCTTCGTAGTCTGCAGAGAGGAACAGGTGCTTCCAGATGGTGATTCATTCTTCCTACTTTAAGGGATTATGTACCCTCTGCAGTCTCCTATTCAATTTTGGCTATAGAAAGACCCCAATCACTTTTTGTAGCATAGTCTACTTTTTTTTTTTTTGCATCATTAGCTGATGCAAACCCCATTGTATTACAAGAAATGCCACAACAAACTCAGTAACTTTAGTGTACACTGACTGGCTTAGTAAGAAGTTATTTAGAATTTTAGTTATCTCTAAAGCTAGAATTAAGTGAATAACAGATTTTTCCAAACAAGTGTCAAAAGCAAAAGGAAATAAGATAAATTGAAATTCCAGATTTAACTCAATCTAACCCAAGATTTTGAATTTTGTAACAGATTACAAAAAGAAGTTTCAGATTTGAAATAAATACTTAATTTAGTAACAAATGAAATGAACTGTAGAAGGATTTGGGAAAAGGTAGGTGTTTGTTACAGACTCCCTAGACAAAAGTAGCATTCAAGCCTTTCTGCAAACTAGCAGAAGCTCACATTTTTGTGTGATTTCAAACATCCACACATCCTGAAGATCAGCATGGCACTGTGGAAGCAGTTCATAAAGCCACTAGACTAAAACTGGTGACAATATCCTAATGCAAACCTGGCAGAACAGCCCTGTTTAATGGCAAAATGATGCAGTGCCTATGAAAACCCACAGAGAAACATGCTCTGATTTCAATGCAAGAACTCAAGAGGAATAATCCCATTTGGGGAAAGATTTTTAAAATAAACAGTAAAATACATTGTTCAAGGAAACTGAATCATAGGAAAACTGGAATATGGATGCCTTCTTCTATACTGAAGTCCTGTCCCAAGGTACAGTAAGTGATAGATCTGTGCCATTGATTTTAGTTGAACATCCACTCAAATTAAAATTACTTACATGAGATTGAGAAAATAATTCTTTTTTTAAAGTGATACTACCAGCATGATGTTGAATCAGTTTGTATAAATGATGTAAAAGTAGTTTCATGTCAGACTGTATATTAATTTCTCTACAAAATTTTAAATCTGTAGAGTTGATGCTTCCTATTTCAGTCTATTTTTTTTCTCCCTCTCTCTAATGGTAAGGTGACCCAAATATGACCCACATGAATGGAACTGGAAGTGAACTTGACAGAAGTTAGAATAACCTAATTCAACACACAGTAAGCTCTGGACATTTAAAAAAAATTAAACACTGAAAAAGCAGTAGAATCTTACCTCCCATCTCTTCAATTAAAACTTTCACACCACAACTTTCATGTTAAAATAAAAAAGGAAAAAGAGCTTTGAACTGAAGTTACATTTTTGTAGATGACTGGTGTTCTTTAATACAGAATCATCAAAAAAGTTGTTGTAAGTATATTAATTTTTCCGACAATGTAACAGAAAAAAAAATAAAAATATGTAATTTTTACAATCCTGTATTCACTGCGAGAAGCCTTAACATTTCTAGTTTCCAAAGTCTCATCATTCATGTCTCATCCATGTGTACTACTCAAAGAACCCCATCACTTTTAAATATACTTAAACCCACTTTTAAAGCTCTTCTGCCTTTTATAATTGCATTAGAAGTGGTTCAAAGAGACATAGCTATTCCTAGCTGAAGAATATGTTATCAGTTGCCTGATGAAACAGCAATTAATGGTGGTTATGTTCAGTCCTTGATGGTAGAAGAGAGCCCTGGTCTCATTTACATCAATATTAGTCAGGAAAAACTTCAGTGAAGTAATAAGAATTAGCCTGGTATAAATCATATACCAGTTCAGTAAACGGGAACAAAAGAGATGCTCACTTTCAAACTAAGGATAAATGATACACTGTTTAAATTAATTTCCTATCAAATAAAATTACTGATCTTAGCAGGTTGATTGTCATAATTCTTGTTGATTAAGACCTAAATTAAGTCAACATCTTTGGAAAGGAAAACATGTTGACTGCTTAAAAACTTATTGAAACTAATATTTTGGCTGACACTTTAGCACAAAAAGCTCATAACACACCCATCACCAAAACATTTAGAATGAGAAATTTTTATAGAGACAGATCTTGTACCAAGAGCATCAATATTTGAAGAAAGAGAACTTGTGAAGGTCATATGGGAGCAGGCTTGGGCACAGACAGAGTAATCACGGAGAAGAAAACAGTCCACTGTTTGGAACCCCATTTAAAAATATGGACATGATACTACAGTGAAGTACCCATTTTGTCCAGCTGAGACTGGCACACAAACCTAAGACTGCTTAAGAATTGGGTTTTTATGCCAAGAAATAGATTTTTTAAAAACAGCTTAATTTAGGTTGGAAGGAACCACTGGAGGTTGTATGAATACTAATTTGATACACTTGCTTTAAAAAAAGTAATATCCTTTGGATAACATTCCAACTTTAATTAGCTGTGGAATAGGATCAATTTTCTATGAATAGTGTAAGTTAAATACACCTACAAATATCTGTAAATGCAGGTCAAATTACTTTTTCACCTTCTTCTCCTGAAAATCATTGTAGTGATTCGACTACCTTGCATGACTTCTAAATATATCCCACTAATTTCTAATCTTCTGTATAATCTAATTCAATGTTCAAAGCAGAAGCTGGTTTGATATTGCTTGTTACAGCTGCTTTTGTTGCTAAACAAAATCTTTAGCCTCAATAGAGCTGTTACACCACTTATTCTACACAAAATCAGCCAAGGTAGCTCGAGGGCTTAAGAAAGCAGGAGCCATGAACTTCAATAGTGAAGAGTTCTATACTTACACAAACCCTCTCACAGGTGTTAATGGCCACCTCATCACAGGCACCTCCCTGAAAAATATGAAAAGGATTCACAGATAAAGAAGTTAACTTGATTTCCTCATTATGGAAAGAGTATAAATGCAAGGAGGTTGTTAGATAAACTGAATGAATACCTGTCCTTTCTCTTCTTTACAGAAGAGTTTGGACTAAAATTGTTATCTTTCCTTGAAGATTTGTGTGCACATTCTCCCTCAGTGAGGGATATTATATATCACAGTATGGGTGCGTTGTACAAGTAGGTTACATTTAATGAGGAAAAGAACTTTTTTTCAAATCTAAAGATAGCAGAAACTAGTATGTCACCAAAAATAGTCTTTCTGATCAGGATGCCTGTCCTTACATTGGTTTTGGACAATGACACAAAAATTAGCACCCATTTACCCTCCATCATTTGGAAAACTTCACTGAAATAATCTTGATAGCACATGTTTAAAAGTTTCTAGCCTTTGATCAAAAAGTAAAACTGAAAGCTTACAAAGTAAAAATGTGCTGATCTGCCTATTATTAAACTGAGCAGAAACCTCAGAAAATATCTCTTTAAGATATGACACTCTATTCAGTATTCACTCCTACTGTATTCTCACAAGTATTAAGAGAATTGCACCACTTACTCTCCCCACATCTGGTTGTGCTTTACAGATTGTACCATTGTATCTCACTTCTTTTTGGGTTTTTTGATTGCCAGACAAGGAAAACATTTATACAGAGCTGGATTCCTGAGATACCTGACTTCCCAGACATGGTCAGGGATGAGAATATAAAATTCAGGAGCAAAGAGTGAGAAATTATTTTTATCACAGTTTTTATTTTCCTTTCTCAATGCATGCCTAAACTACATCTACTTGATCAATTCTTCTTTTTATAATCTCAGCTTCTTAATTATTCTGAAAACATAAATGAGGCTATCTCTCATTACTAATCCTCTTCTACTTAAGTAGCACAGAGGGAAGACATTTGGACTGTCACTGACCACAGCTAACATCCAACACTCATTCCCCTCCTGCCTGGTGGTTGGCATTGGCTCACCAGATATTCAGTTCTATTGGATTCCCATATCTTTAGCATGCAAGGTATCTAGGGGAGGAGTATGGCCACTCAAGTGTTACTACACACATTCATGTCCACACTACAAATCAGTAAATGCAAATGAGATAGCTCTTTGACTGTGCCTAAACCAGCAGTGAAGACTAAATTCTGGGATGGGGCACAGCTTAATTTTATGTTACTTAAAAGCAGGAATTGGGGTGTAATGCAAGAAGCTGCATGGTATTTTTGCATGAGGAAGTTTTTTCCCCCTTAGCTTTCTTGTTTGAGGAGGTTCCCATACTTACAGTTTCAAAAATAAATTAAAAGCATGGTTCAATGTCACTAGTTCAATCCTGTCTGCCACAGTCTACAGGCAGCCTGGAAGGCATGGCTAGCAAAGCTGAGATCTCTTCTCCTAGAAGAGATGGTGGGGTGGAGCACAACCTGTGGAATACAGGAAAAGGAGTTTCTGTGCTTGCAGATATTCAAAAGCAAGGTGGACATTGCTCTGGACAACCAGCTCTAGCAGACACTGTTCAAGGAGAGGGCTTGGACTGGGCAATGTCCAGAGATTTCTGCCACCCTTATCTGTCCTGCAATCCTGTGAAGAGGTAGATTTCAGAGGGTGAAACATAAGGCTCTGGAAATTTAAGACAAATTTGCACAGACTAATGGTTGAGCAGTTGACCATTCATACATTAATGAATGTAAATATTAAAAGGAAAACTGAGTTACACTTTGCTTGATTAGTTAAAGAAGTACTACATGTATTGATAAATATTCTTTCTAATGTCTTAATAATAGAGAGAACTTTTATAGTACACCATCAGTATGGTAACACCATGGAAGACTTGTTTCTATATGCTGTATGAATGATGAGCAGCAGAGGGTATCCATAAGGATGGCTGAGAATCACAGTTTTGGGAGTGCTCTCCCACCAATCCAGCCCAGAGTCCACATGTATAGCTTCTCTGCCCCAAGCACATAGTGGTTCCTCTCCTCTTCCCTCCCCTCCCCCCTTCTCTCCTCCCCTCTCTCTCCAACTGACAGACAAATCTATTGAAGGATCTTCTCTGGGATCTCTGGAAACCCATTCTCCAAACTGATCTCCACTGGTTAGGCTTTTATCAGTAATCTCTGGTCTAGGAAGCACACAAGTCTCCCAAGTGGATATTCTTCATCCATCTTGCCATACCGTTTTCCATCATCACCAGTCTCTGACAGACCATGCCTTTCTACTAATTATCTTCTACCAATCAACCAAAGGTGATATTTTTCTAATAAAACCCTCCATTCTTTAAAACCAGTCACCTCAGTTAGTTTCTATTCTATATATCAATCAACTTAAAATTCAACAGTGTATTTTCTCTTTATACCAACTGACTTTGCACTTTTGCCTCTGGCTGACCACAGGCATGAAGGGAAAACCATGTGGGCTTAACTCAGATGCCCAGATGAGAACAATTAGCATGGCAATATTTTATTTGACTGGGAGGAAGAGGCAGAAATACAGGTTGCACAGCAGTCTCTGTTTTCTCTTTTCATGCTGCGAACACTAAGCATTGGGGTGAAGGACAAGGAAAATATGTTCCCTGAAAATTATCTCTTGCTTAAGATTAAGAGTGCAATGCTTTAGAAAAGCACTAGGAAGTTTCAAAGCCTAAGCCACTTTTCCTCATGGGTATCCAAAAATTTAAAAGCACACAAATGCAGCTCTTCTGGCTGTAAAATGCATTAAGAGTGAACATATAAAAGCTCCTGTTCAGATTATTACTTATCATGTTCTTGCGTTTGTGTCAGTGAAGAAATTTTCTCCTACAGCAGAGCAGCATAAAGCCCAACACTTAAAGGCAGTTCCTAAAGTTTATATGATTTATCTTGCTCACAGTAAACCATCTGGCTGCATTCAGAATACCATGAAGACACAAATAAAGCTGCACATCTCACTGCTCTTTGCAGTTCTGCTCACACATTGATCTCTGCTGGAGTTTCAGTGACATGACATTTCCCTGCAGGATCAATAACTGTGCCTGCAGAGGTGTCTGGGCTCCATGGTGTACAAGCAACTTTCAGAGGCATTCAGCTCCCCAGCACCACTCTACATAAATACTTGGATTGGAATCAAAGGGAGTTGGTGGTGAGAAGCAAATAGGAAATAACACAATGGTAGAAATAAAAGTTCTCAATGGAAATGAGTGGAGGAGCTGTCCGCTGGAAATGTTCAGGGGTGGAACAATTAACTCTTTCGAGACACAAGTTTAAGAGAAAAAGGATTTTAACAATTTTAAAGTGTCCAGAATGTTGGGCAATATTTCAGTATGTGCAAAGGGTAGATTGAATGAACACATTCTAATAGATAAGAGGATAGATACTGCAGCTGCCAGTCCTGTGTCGACTGTATATTTGAAGTTTTGGCTTGGGAAAGCCAGGTTTAGTTCACACTGACCACCTGATCAGATTCCAAGACAAATGAGGCTCATTTGGAACTGTCAGACTAACAGATAGAGAAGGAAAAGGATAAGAGGTCACAGTATCCTCAAGAATCAGTTTAAAATTGGAAGTACCACAGAAATCGCATGCTTAGATGTAACTTGCTGAGAAGGACTAAACGTGGAACCTTTATTGGGTAGTGCTACTACTGTCAGTTATCTCTGGTTTTTCTGACTCTTCAGATCCAACTTAAATGTCCTGATTTTTTTCCTAGACCCTATCAAAGGTAGGCTAGGCTTTTCCCAAGTCAAGTCTGGCTGTAACTGCAAACACTTCTGTCTCCAGAAAATTCTCAGGCAGTATAGAATGAAACTAAACAATTTGGGTTGATCCACACCAGAGTAGTGCAATGTTCCCCAGAAAGCCTCCCTGGGTGTCCATACAACCTCCCAATGCATGCTCTGGGACATAATTGCCACAAAACTAGAAGTTTTGAGGCTATGAAAGACGCATTACTGCGTTTCAGGCACTTTGAGCTGAAAAATGCATTAATTTTTGATAACTATTTCTTAGAGCTATGCAATTGGAGCCATGCTTTGGACTTTAAGCAGACTTGGATCAATTACTGTGCACTGCAAATAAAACCAAATGTCTCTTTAAAAACCTGTGCTGTAGAGAGGGTTTAGGAGCTACTCCGCATTCCTTGGTTTTGAGGCTGGGAAATACCCTCTGGAGAAGTTTCCTAACAGCATGGATATAACTTTTATTGAATTCCTACAACAGTCCCTCTGAAATTAAGAGTAGCAAAAGACATTTGAAGATCCCTTCCATGCCTATTCTGAGGCTGCATTTTGGTTTAGACTCTTCTTGTTCACAAATAGCAACTTTAAGAAAAAACAGTATATATTACAGAATATATTAAATACACAGTATGAAAAGAAACATGTCAGATTATTTATCCACTTTACTACCTCAAGTTTATAAACCTGAAGGGGTTAGGAAGCTTTTTGAAAATAGAGGTCTCTCAAAATAGTAAATAAATATATTTCTCACTAAATAAAATTAAAACCAAAATGATTTCAGGTTTTTCCAAAGTAGATGAAATAAAAGTTATATAGGCAAAGTATACCATTCCATCATCTTTCTGAACAACCAAACTGCTAAATGTGTTCTATTTGTATTACCACTGTCATACAATTGTCAACCAAGTTTGAGGTCAAGACCCCCCCTTGTGTTAGTTGAAACCAATGCTGAAGGGAACAAGCTGCAATATAAAGTGAATACTTTGTCTCCTAAATAAATTCTTCATAAATTCTCCCAACAATTTAACCCACAATGTGTGAAAATCTGTTTATGATTGCCTGAAATCACACCTCTGTTCTTCTGACTTTTTGCTGAGCATATCATCTCATTCAATATTAACAGAAACCCCACCTCTTTTACTATTGCAAGAATAACATAGCTACTTAAGAAAATGAAAATTCCTACGCTTTCATTTGCCATTTTCCTGGGTAATTCTCCTGGAATTACAAGTAGGTTATGTTCTTTTAAAAGCCAGAAAGGAAACTTTAAATTTATTCTTTTGTCCTTCAAAATTGCTTTTTTTTGAAGCATCTAATACTTTTTAAGATCAAAAATACTTCAGAAGTCAGCAATGGGATATCACTACAGAGTTCCAGGTTTGTCTTCTGCAAACAACTGATTATTTCTAAAAATGCCCATAATATTATGATTAGGAGCAGCTATCAGAAAAGAAGGAATTTTGTGTTCTATCATATGATAACCGTTCTTCTTGGAAACAAATCCAGAAAATATGTTGTTCTATTTCATACTCTGGAGGATAATCTGGATCTGGAGGTCGTGTAAAAGAAACAAATTGAAGATCTAAGGATTCAAGATCTAAGGATCTAAGTGGAGAGCACACCTGCCCTACAAATTTCAGGAGGAGCAGCCCTCTACCTGCAGTGCATGTTTCCAGAGGGCACGATATGAGATCCACCTTGCTGGCTGTATAGTTCAATGTTATCTCAGACTACAGTCAAAGCAGAAATAAAAGGTGTTGGAATATAAAGCTCTGTGAAGCTATCTATGGTAAGGTTCTTGTGGAAATTTTGCATAGGCAGGGAAATTCTGCACTAACCCCTGAGCAGGCGCCAAAGAAATCCCTAGGTGGAGCCAGCCCATCTCCCATCAAGGCAGGCAGCTTTATTGGTGAATAAAATACATGACCATCTGTGAGTGCTTTGTTCTCTTCCTTTGTGCATTTATCTGCCCTCAGGCAAGGACAGAAATCAGGTATGAAATTGAATGAGCTCCTTGAGCCTTGCCCTAAGGGAGATTTTAACAGCGAGTCAGGTCTGTGCTCCTATGCCATCATCCAGCCTTGAGCATTATCTGCTCTCCCTCATCTATGCCTCAGTCAGATGTGGTCACAGCTGCTCTATTTGCCTGATAGAATTATAAATCTGAGCTATCACTCGAGCCAGCTCTGTGCAGGGAGCTGCCTAAGGACCACAACTGGAGCTGGAAGCTGGGGAGGAAGAGCCAGATTGTCATGAGTAAGAGCCAGACTGTCAGATCACTGGGCACATGTGAAAAAGTGAATAGTGAAATGAGCTATTAGCCTACCCATTTCCTCCTCCCACACAGGAAAAAAAAGTCTACAACAGTGAGTGATCCAAGGATAGATATCTGGAGAGACACAGCTGTTGGTAAGGACCATCACTCACACATGAGTTGTCAGGGAGATTTACATCAGCCCAGCTCTAATTTGCTCCTGTGAACTGAAGGTCCATTAACAGTTGGAGTGCATTTGAGGCAATCCTAGAGCACATCTTGTGGTCACTTTCATGCCAAAGAAATCCAATTTGTGCACTTCCAGTCTACTCTGCTGTGTGAATAAAAATACAGTAAAAGGGATGCACAGGTGGTTTTCTTCAAAAGCTCCTTCCTGACACAAACTCAATCACTAATATTAGATGCATCTTGAAGACAAAATGCACTCTGGAGTTATAGCTACGGCTCTCTACTTGGTGGCTGACCTGTGCTTTATGTGTGTTTTAACCTGAACCTCTGCCAGAGAGCTGTAAAACATAAAAGCCTGTGAATTCTTGGCTCCCTGGAAAAGAGCTAAAAACTCATGTCTCACATTTTAAGCTGTAAAGGGGAACACTAGACACATTGGTCTTCAAATACAAAGAGAAGGAGGGAGAAAGAAAGAGAGAGAAGGGGAGTGGAAATTTATTAGTCTTTGGCACCTAATGCCATCCCCTATTTTGCACTGCCTTCTACAGATGGCATTACTTTACTTTTTAACTAGGAATGTTCTGCCTATTTTATGTGGAGTAACTTACAAGCTGAGGAAAATACCATTACTTTCAATACACAGGATACAGCTCACTTTGAGCAGGAGCAGCATTACTTTCCTTTCACTGAGACAGACAGAGGGTTTTCCTATCAGTATTTTTCAAAAAACAGTAAATTCATTTTTTAAAACTCAGTTTCCTAGGCACAAAACAATTTCAAAACCTTACTCCAGAAAACATGAACTTTATTTCTGTAACACTTTTTAAAACAGTGTGATTTATTTGTTTAGAATGTGGTTTCCCAATTCATAAATGTAACCTTCTGACATCTTGTTTCAAGATAGTTTTATTTCAAGAATTGATGTCAATCAGAAGAATGAAATTAAATACAGCATTCAACTACCAGCAACAGGTACATTTTCTTTTGAGTCAAAGGAAGTCCTTGGTGGGGAGATTTCCACAGTATGGAAGTGAATGATGCTTCCACACCAAAGCTCCCACACTGATCCTAGGTTTCCAGCCTGTCTTTTTGTCACAACAGTGCTCCTTGACCCCAGGCAGAACTTGACACCATAGTTAAAAAAGATGAGCAGGGATGAAATCTTCAGAAATGTTTTCTGCTCTGTTCTGTAAAATCTCCAGGAAAGGAGGAACAGAGAGAAAACACCAAGAGAGCAGTGACAGGTGAGGCAATGAGACACAAGACAGAATCATCCCACTTGGCTTCATTCAGTACCTCTGCTGAGCACCTTCATCATCCCAAGGAAACTCCCATACTGTCCAAGGGAGCCAGTAAAAGCAGGTTAAACCTTCTTCACAGGACAGCAAAAAGCACCTTTCAGTAGTCCTGGAAGACTCCTCCTTACACATCTGCGCCACACTGGCTGGGCAATGTGCCATATGCATGATTTCCAGCAGTATTTCTCCATGAGCACCACCAAGCTGGGAACATACTTTAAACACTATAAAGATGGAAAAACATGCATGTATACATGTTCCTTGGGACAAGAAAGGAGGTCATTGACCCTTTTGGTTCCTTCTAAAGCAAATGAATATTTAAATATCTGAGCATGGACTTGTTTGAGAACCAGGCACTTTCAAACAAGTGAGAAAGTATTGCTGAAAACACCAACAACTGAAGAATACCAGAAGGTAATCACCTTACATTCCCTTATTTGCTATTACAGACAGATGAATACTCATTATTCCACATAAAACTTTCCATATGACCTAAGAAATAAGATAGACATTATAACCTCTGAGCAAAGGGTAATTCCATATTCTTCAAGCTTTCCATAGAGGAACTATTATGTGGTTGAGAGATATATAATCACAAAAGCATTTTACTTTTTTTCCCTTTATTTTAAAAGAAGTTGGTTCTGAGAAGAAAAGAAAAAATTCACCTATGTTAGACACTGTTTGCCCAGTGTAGGCTTGGCATAAACCTGCTTTAAAATTCCACACTTTTGCATTCCCAGAAAGACAAAACCATATCACACATTCATTGATGTTCACCACAAGAAACTGCAATTCCATGGTTTGGTTGTACAAATTACAGTCAGCCTTTTCCTGTCCTCTCCTCATATTTATATTTGTTGAACTGAACTTGATTTAGGCTGAATACCATCTCACTCACCTGCATTGACTTCAACACCTAAGTACCTGCTTGACATATAATACAATACTTAGAAAAAGTCTGTAGAACATCATTATCATATCATAATTTTTTGGCAGTGGAATGTAATTTCTGAAGTTTGGCCCTTGCCTCTGACACGCTATCCACTGAGAAATTCACATCCACCTATATCCCATTTCCACACATACTCCATGTTTTCTGTACTGGAGTTGGTCTTTGGGGTTTTTCAGCAATAGATTGTCACTGAGAAATTCCAATTTACAAACACAGAAGCACTTCACCAAAAAAACAGGAATTCAGTGAAAATTTCTAAATGGCCACTCAGGGCTGAGATTTAATTTACAGTGAATATCAGGAAGAACAGTGGAAACATCCTCAAATAGGAAGAAAAGCCAGTAAAAGCCATAAACACAGAGGAAAAACACCATTGACTAAGGAAGCATCTTCACTGCATATTACTGAAAACTGAGACATGCACTGGAGAGAGAGCCCTGCAACAAACTCAGTTTCTACACTCCTCCACTGGCAAGAGCTATTGACCAATTTTGGAGACTGTGCAGTAGCCACATTTACGTCCAGTAGTGCAGGGACAAGGCAGTCAGCCAAGAGGAAGGTTCAGGTGCAGATTTAAAGCAGGCAGAGTGGGACTTCAAATACCTTCCATGTAGTCTGCAGCCAAAGTGTGAAGTCCTTTCTCCCAGAAGCCACTATTTCCTTACATTTCAAAACTATTACTCAATAGGATGAGAAAGTACAACTTATCCTGGTAGGAGAAATGCAAGCCAACATTAACCTAGATTATGCATAATATATTATACTCTAACTCATAAGGGAAGAAGCCAAGTAGCATGGATAAAGATATCAGAAATTTATGGAGGGTATACATCTCACTGTAAGAAAAAATGTAAGGCTGATTGGATGGGGCAAAACTGAATAACTTTATTTCAGAACTGGTCAATTAAAACATGCATGCAAAAAAGTATCAATATATGGAAGAGAAAGGCTATTTTTCTAAGAAAATTTCTTTGGCATGTCAGCAAGACTTCATGTTGTAACTAAATTCATGGCTTGAAATTATTCAGGGAATGGTTAAGTAATGCAATGCATCAAATCCATTTCAAAATTAACTGCATTTTCGACTTTCTGGCTACCACAAATTATTCTCAGTTGTAATTTACAATAGGCAAGTGTTAATTTACCTAACCCATATTTTATGAATATGTATTGACTAATTGCAAGTCCATGGTTCAGGGTAAATAAATACGCCATTTATATTCAGATAAGTCACACAATCAATTTTCAATCTACTGCCTCAAATACAGTACAGTATCAGACTGTGACAGGTTTATTCACATTGACATGAGGTGTCATAGTTCTGTGAACTGCAAAATGGAAATGTCAAACATTATTCAGCAGCCACCGGTGGATCATGCCTAGCAGTAACATCCACAGCAAAACCTCAGGATGTCAGTGGCCTGTCTGCTGCTGTTTGACTACAAATTGAACAAAACTCTGATCTAAGCAGACCAGTCTTCACCCAGGGATCAGTTGTGGTGGTGATTTTGTTTCCTGTGGTGGACTTCTAATTTGACACTTCCTCAGCTGCCCAGAGATGAGAGCAGTACTTCTGCCATTAGGTAATGGGAGAAAAGGATGGGACCGTGCCCTCTGCATACTTGGGCTTGGCCTTTCAGGTCACAGCCATTGTTAAGAGCAGTTCATCAGGCTTTCAAATTAGTGCAAAAGGTTCCTTCTGTCTCTTTGTTGAGTGTCAGGGCTCATCTTAAACAAATGCTGCATCAGGGATTTTTTTTTTTGCTAAGAGAGCTCCCACATCACTGGCTGCTTTTTGCACTTTATTCACTACCATTAAAATTTTTCAATTAAATAGAGCATGCTTAAGTACCATTCCAGGTTGAAGTATTCCTGACCTGTTCTTTAACCAGGCATCTTAAGATTCGCTTTCTCCCTCCCAAACTAAATCTGCACACTGAAAAAAACAGTCCAGGAGAACCCTTTGTATGCATTGTGCAAGCACACTTCAGAGTCCTGCAGAGAAATAAATACCTTAGTCTGTACAGATTTCTGTGTTCCTTGGATGGGGCTTCATTTTTCCCCTCTTTCTCCTGATGAATTCCTGAAGGATGACTGAATTATGACCTGGGTTTTCATATTCACAGCTTGACTCAGTCACACGAACATAGGCTCATAATGCCACAGTGGTTGCTCCAGGGTACTGTGCATGCCCTACTTGTGTTTATCCAAAATGGATACCTGGAAACCTTCTGTTACCTATGGCAGCACTGGGGGAGGTGGAGAGGGAGCCCCAAATATTTCAGGTGGACCTAAATCTCTTTCTATAGGAAATGAAACTCTCTCCTGACCTATGAACCTAATGGATGAGATCAAGCAGAGGAGAAACAGGTAAATTTAGCAAACACTGTAAGTTGTTCATTCAGCTACAGCAGTGAAGGTATTCTGATTCACTCAATAACTATTTCCTTACTAGCAGCTTTAGAGCTATTTAATGATGTCGTTATACCCACAAGACCACCTGTCAAAGAGGGGAACACAATGAAAGTGATGAGGTGGTGGAGTGAGACGAGGAAGATACATTCATTAGAGACACGAGAAGACAGCTGGTGTTATTGGGCATAAAAAGGAGGTTGGGGAGCCTTGTTAAAAGTTAAGTAGTCTCCTAAAGAATTACAGGGGAAAAAAAAGGCAAAAAAAGTTTGGTGTTACAGAAAATGGATTGGCAATTACAGACCTCCTTTGGTTATACTTCAAATTAAGGAAAATACAGACAAAAGAGTAAATCGCAGTTTCCATCAGTACTAAAAAAATATTAATTTTTTAAAAAAGCTTCCAGTTTCATTTCTTGAATTGGTGTGGGGTTCAGTAAGCAATTTGAATGGAGTTTGCAAACTGGAGTTAATTATTTGCATTAGCATTTCAGATGGCTTCCATGTAAATACCAGCTCTTTGGTGTGCTACGGTCATAGACAAAAAGTAAGATAAATGCTTGATTTCCCTTATAGGATCCTAAATTATGTCATTTAATAGGTAGTCAACAGCATGGGGATTGAATGATACAGGCTTGTGAAAACAGCTCTGGGATCTAATTAATTGGGACAAATTATCCAAAGCAGCTTGGCATTGAGGAAGGATGACAGACTCAGGGAGAAATGACAGATGGATACACAGAAAAGAAAGCAGAAAGACCTTTGCTGCTCTTGAAGAGATGAGCCTTAAGGCCACTCTGAAAAGATTTTGCATCATGGCTTTGTGTCTCATTATTATGTATGTGACACCTAAATATTCTTATTTGCTGCATAGCCCTATGCCCAGAATTTAATTTCTCATTGGAAGATCAGGCCCAAAAAACCAAGAAGTTTTAATCATAGCTGAGTGTGTGGCTGGGGCTGCTCAGCTTGGACCCTCCAATCTCATCCTGTAACAAAGCTGTTTGCAGCTGTGTGGGCAGAACCTTCTAGAAGGGTGTCCTGAGTCCCAGGAGGCAACAGCCAGCAGCTGCAAGAAGCTGGGTGAGTCAGAATGTAAGGTATCCCTCCCTCCCCAATCCCATAACTGACCGAAGTGGGCAGAGACTCCCTGAGCCGTGGCCTGAAGTCTCCTGGAGAAGTTTCCCCTGCCTCTCCCCAGACTGGTGCTGCACTGCAGCATCTCCAGTGGGATGATGATGCCATGTTGCACACTAACACCAAATACACCATAGAATAGTTTGGGTTGGAACATTTAACATCATCTAGTTTCAATTCAGCTGCTGTGGGCAGGAACACCTTCCACTAGAGCACCTTCCACTGGGTCAGAGCCCCATTCAACCTGTCCTTGAGTATTTCTAGGGATGGGGTGGTCACAACTCTGGCCAATCTGTTCTAGAGTTTTGCCACTCCCATTGCAAAAAGCTTCTTCCTTCTATCTAGCCTGAATCTGCCTTATCCTACCACAACAGGATAAAACGTCCATCCCCACCTTTCTTTTAAGCTCCCTTTTAGGTATTGAAAAGCTGGAATAAGTTCTCCCTGGAGGTTTCGCTGCTCTAGACTGAAAAACCCTAACTCTCCAAGCCTTTCCTCACAGGGCAGATGTCACATCTGTGGCTAAAAGTGTTTTGGGTATTCAAGCCACTTTAGTCTGCTGTCACTTCAGTCTCAAAACATGATATCTACCCCTGGAACACACACTGTTCCCACAGGCTGCTTAGAGCCCTTTGTCAATAGCTGAAAATAGCAATATTAATGGACA
Source organism: Setophaga petechia (assembly GCA_024362935.1). Classification (NCBI taxonomy): domain Eukaryota; kingdom Metazoa; phylum Chordata; class Aves; order Passeriformes; family Parulidae; genus Setophaga; species Setophaga petechia. Next base: position 2,143,462 of record JANCRA010000074.1, on the reverse strand, counting down.
TGGAGGTTTGTCACCAGCATACTGATAAAGCAAGACAAATAAATTGTGTGGCTTACACATGCCTGGCATGTACAAACATCTGGCATGCACATACATCACTTTAAATTCAGACAATATAATTAGAAGTCAATGAGATCCTGGCATTTTTGGCCCTGGAAGAATGCACTTAGTGCTCCCCAGAACTTGATCATACACCACACAGCACATCCAAGCACTGACAACAAGCCTTACCTTCAGCTCCTTTCATTCTCTTCACTTCCACAAACACTCTAGCAAACAAGCACCCTTGTGAAATACCAAACCACCTGCTGATCTAACTTCATTGGAATTTCTTCAGTGGGATTTCCTCCAGTTCAGAATTTGACTGGGCAACGTTTGGCCCATCCAGTCATACATCATCACTGTAGGACATTCACAGAAGTTTCCTGAAGCTGTGCCTTATGAATCTTCACCCCAGAACATCACAGTCACTGACTTAGGAAGCAATCACAACAAAACTTACAACAGTTCAGTCTGTAAAGATGCATAGACTATGCATAGCCTGCCTCCTGCATCCCAGCGCTGAGACCTGAGGACCTGTTCTGACATTGAAATCCTTCCCTACCATCCCACCTACTATCTATTCATTTCCCTTCTGCATTGTTTTCTCCAGGTATGACCAGGCTGCTGTTAGGTCCCTCCAAAGCCACCTCTTCACTAAGCTGAACAAGATCCATGCCCTCAGCCTTTCCTCACAGGGAAAGTGCTGCAAGTCCTCATCATTTTGTTGGCCACCATGCAAGTCCAACCATATTCTTGTGCAGACAGATCTAAACACTGGACCCAAAACTCCACATGTTTTCTAATGAGTACTGAGTGATGATCACTTTCCTTGGTGTGACTATTTATCTGCTGATACAGCTCAGAATGTTGTTGACTTTCATTCCAAAATTAAAAATGGAACAGGCAACAGAAATAAACACCCACCATTTGTCAGATGTGCATTTCCCTATCTGTCACACAGTGCATACACACAGCTAGAATTTTTAATCAAAACTATCAATAATTAAGTAGTACAGAATAAGTAGATGGCAAACACCATCCTCAAACTGAAATATCTGCAAATGTATGGAATGTACTGTACTTTAAAAAAGCATAAAAGATATAAAAATTCCACAAATGTCTTCCTATAGAGTAGTTCATCCAGATGTGCTAGATATCATAGTTTATAACAGCAATTTTCTGAACAACATTGTTTTAATGGGTAAATGCTTTATTTATACAATGAAATTTTGATTTATATTGCTGCCCTCAGAAGCCCTATTGTACAAACAGAATTGTTTCAAGAACACTCTGTGCAAACATAGAATTCTGTTCATTGGAGATTCATGGAACTCTCCTCCTACCATTAAATAACTATTACTCACTTCCATGAGGCACATCAGTACAGTGAATGCCAAGACCCTGTGCATCTACTCTCAGAAAGCCCAGGCTCCAAAAAAATAGGTTAACTTTGCCAACAGGAAAAGAAAGTAGGAAACCATGATAGCTGGACAGTGCAGAAGCAAATATTGACACCATTTCAGAATGAATTCTATATATTTGGCTTACAGCTGTGCCTGCCATTTTCACAATATTTTAAAACTATCGTTCTTTTATTTTAAAGCATCATTGTGTGTCAAGAAACTACCACTGTCCCACTGTTTACAAGAAATATAAAAACGTTAAAGAATTTTTGATAAATGCTAAAGCCACAGAGAAACTTGGGATCATAGCTGACACTGAAATTAAATCCACTTTACTCATTGCCTAACTTTGGAGACTGTCTAAGGTTAAATTAGTGATGTTTCTGCTAAATAAATTTCCAGTAAATTTCTGCTTAGAAATGGCTCCATCTTGGCCTAGCTTTGCAGGTCTATATTTATCTTCCATCCATCCTTTCTAGATACTTTTAGGCACAAATCCTTAAACACTCCAACATCTCTATCTATATTCACTTCAAAACACTCTTACTGTCTTGCTCCTCTCATATGCAAAAAGTCAGTAAGGGTAATCATCCAGACAATAACTTTCAGGTGCAATTTTATCCTCCTCCAGAGGTCATGCAAAACTATTACTGGATCTATCTGTTCCACCAGTAATCTGCCCTAGCAATATGCTGTGGCATACTACTAGGACAGCCCTACTTCTTCTAGTGGCCATCATAGCTGGGAAATGACTTGGGCATATCAGGACTGCACCATTCACCATCCAGTTGCACAAGGACAGCAGACAACTGCCATTGAGCAAGAAATCCAACTCTCCCAAGGCTTGCATTAAAGACCTAACCATTTATTTCATCCTGCTTCAGGCCTAGCTGCAAAATGTCACTGTTTCTATGACACCTCTTCAGAAAGCCAAGGGAGTGAGTCAAGTTTAAATGAAAAGTGTCTTTGATTTGGTTTGGGGTTTTTTCCTACAACTTTACAATTTCTTTGGGAAAAGAACTGTTTTCCAAAAAACAAGATTGAAATGGTGAGTTTCATTAACAAGCTTTATGAGGTTTATTGTTAGAAATTGAGTACCAGGGAGGTGATTTCCCTTGATTACAATTACAGGAGCTAACTTAGTTAATGCCAAGTAGTTGCCTGTGCTTTTGCCAAATAAGAAATATTTCAGAGCTATAAAGGTTTCAGAATATTGTGTAAATGCATATTTTATTTAGATTTCTTATCCCAAGTGTTTAAAACACGTATTCATTATAAAATAATTTCTTCAGTCTATGCCATGGGCTATTAAAAATAAGTTTTACATGATTTAATTACTCTATTGAGATAATAGGTGAATAGAAACCATTATATCTTACTTTGTTTAAAAACCTTACATCTACCTGATCAGTGTTGTGTGCATTGCCATCTCCCAAAGTACAAACTTTTATCTTTTGGATGTGGAAAACATCCCCTTTGTTAATATAGTTGATAAATGATATATGGCTCATTTCCCAAATTCTAGTGAGGGTCTCTCTCTCTAAAACTTATTTGTTTAGTAACCACTGACTGACAGAACAGCAAGAATTTGTTCATCCGTTTCAAGGCATAGTTCATATAATTTAACCATCCACACGTGTTAGCCAAAGCCCTTCAATAAAAAAAGATAAATAATGAAACCTAATGTTCCTCTTCTTATAATGATCCTTTAGGCCTCATCTACACATGAAGTTAATTAGTTTAAACTGGCAGAGGGAAAGCCTTGCCATCAAGCTTACAAAGGTAGGTAGCAATTTTTCATTCAAGTACATCTTTGTGGAAAACTTTATGATATCTCCTATCATGAAAATCTACAGAAAAAATATTATGTTGAGGGTGTTTAACTGAAAGAGGTTATTGCATTTAATTAAACTGACCCTAAAATTGGGATAACTCTCCCCTATCTGTAGTTATCCAAAATGTACATGTCTAGTGTGAAGGAATCGACTAAAGCTCTAATGTCAATGCAGAAAGATGAGACTCTTCAAAGGGTAATTAATCCTCTGCCAAGTCAGGAAGGATGAATCACCCTCTGGAAATACCTTTTTCCATCAACAGTACTTTTTCACATCATGCATAATAAAACTGTGAAACTCATTACCACAGGATGCTGTGGAGGCACAGACGAAAGGCACTAATGCATTTAAAAGCCCTAGACTAATTCAGGGAGAGTGGGTGCAGCAAGCAGATGGTCTGAAAATAGTCACCAGCTCAGGAAGTCCATGAACAATATATCTGGAAGGTGGAAAGTATTGTACTCCTTAGTTCTTAAACACTTCTCTAAACATCTGGTACCAGCCCTGTTGGAACAGAATCCCAGATTAGATGGGTTGTTGGTCCTGCCCATGGGATAGCTCTGCTGTTCTGAAGTTAACTCACATCCTCAGTCAACGTAACTATTCCCCTTAAGAAACCATGTGTACTCAAATACTAGGTATTTTTTTCCTTTATATAAAGGGATATTGTTCTATTTAGTACTAAGATATTTTGTTTCACTCTAAGATACTTCTTGGTGCAAAGCGTGTCTCTCTTGTGTTAGCCAATGCTCTATAAACAGCAATTTGCCAGAAAATATTTCTGGATGTGCTAATAATATTTCCTACAAAGAAAGACCAAATAACGTTGTTTGGATACAATATATTTTTACCTACTGTCTGTATCTCTGATATACCAGGTGTCTGTAACCAGTTATCAAAAGCTGAGGCTTAATTTCTGAAGTTCTTCTATAATAGTTAATATTTAAGCAAACACATAGTAAGAATGTGAACATGTCATCTTAAGACATGACTGCAATAAAAACATGCCTGGAATAATAACATATATGGAATAGGAAATTACCAGGTATGACCTGCAGGAATTCATCATCAAGCCCAGTAAACCTTCCACATTTTCTTACCATTTTCTCTATTAATGTGTCTCATTAGCTTTGTTACATTTCTGGGACTGTGGTAATATTTTCAAATATGAGGGTTTTCTTTTCAAAAACTACTAACAAAAAAAAACTTGTACATATTCTAAAGACATTTTTTAGACAGTAATTACTGTATTATGCAACCTTGGGCTCACCAGGACCAAACAATTGGGAAAAGAACCTCAAATCAAAAGGTGAAAAGGAAGGAAAGAGCATCTTTTTAGTCTGACCACAAGAAGACTGATGGATGCTGTAATGAAACTGAAGATCATTTTCTGGGAAACACATTCCAAATACCTGAGTTTCACTCTCATTGGTTCATGGACATCCATGTGATGGGAACTTTTAAAGATGCCTTTTCTCTTTAAAATAACACTGTAGTTCTGATGATTCTGTTCAATAATCAGTGAGTTATTTTTGCATTTCAGAGGGACTTTCTTTTCACACACAAAACTTTCCAATAATGTCTTACAGGGTTAGGTCACAAAATTGCTTGTAACTTCATTTAGCTAATTGAAACACCAATTTCCAGAGCCTTGGAGACATTTAAAACATTCCTGGTGTAGGAATTAGTTGTGAAAATATACTCCATGTCTTTTATCAAATTTGGCAGATGATTATATTCCTTTTGTCTATATAAATAACATTTATCTAGGTGCTAGAACTACTGGACACATCTGTATTTTGTTGTCCCAAATCTACTGGTTGAATCAATAGGTTTTCAGCTCTAGATGATTCTGTATGATGGGTAAAGCCATGGGGTGCATGCAATAAGGAGAGGAATAACTGCTTTCCCACAGAAAGAGTGCCATGTAACTTTGTAGCTCACAGAGGAAACTTTGTTTTCCAGGAGGAAATGTTTAAAATCATGTATTTACATTGAACCCTATTAAATATAATATTCATTGAGGCAGCACATTGTCTTTTCCTCCAGCAGTGAGGCAGAATCAGTAAAAAGATGTTAAAACCTGGATATAGCTTAGGTTTTAGGCAACACCTTTCAAAATACTTGATGTCTTCAAAACCCAAATCCTGATTTCAAACATCTATGCCATCTTCAAATACAAGCCATTGTGAACTGAAGCAGACTGAGAATGTGAAGCAGTTTTTCTGTATTTGCCTTTCCTGTTGCCTTGAAGGACTGAAGTTAGCAAATTGCTGTGTGCCATTTCCCAGTGCCAAAGGCATTATTCCAGCCTACAGCTAAGAGTCTATATAACTACTGGCACTAGATTTAGGAACCCCACATTAAAGGTCATCTCTAATCAACAGAGAGAAACTTCAGAGGAAGATTCAGCTTGTCTGAACTGCCTTTTGTCTGTGTCTTAGCACTGAATGTGTGGGGAACTCTGCAACCCAGCTCATGACTTCAGTTACAAGCTGGCCACGAGTGTGGTTTTCTGCATCTTATTTTAAACCAGACAGTCCACAAAGAAGCACTAGTGCAGAACAGCTGTCAAGGCCTACACTCAAAGCTTTAACCCTTATGTGCCTCTATGGTCCTAGTCTCCACAAAACCCAGATTTCAAAATCCTTCTTTGTTAACGGAAACCCAATGCCTGACTCACTCTCATGCTCTGGATTATATTTGAATGATTAGAGAAACACCTGTGTCCCTGAGTGGCATAAACTGAGAGTAGCTACATTAGGCAGAAATATTAATTGGGACAGACAAAACCAAGAGAAGTATTTTGAATCAGATGCATCAAAACTTCCAAACTTTCATTACACAGTTCTGGCTGTGTAATGCTGAAATCTCTCCACAAGCAAAAAAACTGTCTGAATCTGACAAACTTTCACATTTGCTTGCTTCAATCATCATTTGGAATAAAGCAAACTTGACGCTTTTACATTTTATCTTTAGTATCAGTTTTTCCTTTAATCTCATTGTTCTTCCTTAAATTGCCCTAGTCAGGATCACACTTCCTGTTTCCTTACAGAATCCTTGATTCTTCCAAACAAACTTGATCTTCACTTTATCTTTCTCAACTCCTTCCTTATACTAGCTGATTTTATTCTAGTTTATATTTTGTCATTCCAGCCTAAATCTCCCAGATCAGTTTTCAAGTTTTCATCAGATTTTAACACTTTCTCACAACTCCCTTCCTTAACTTCTTAGAATCAACTGTAAATCTTGAGTCTATTCCTTTCTTTGCACTACCACTCTTTTTTCACAGGGTATGCTGACTCTCTAGCTCAGCTTGAAACTGCAGCTATAGACAAAATTAAGTGGTACCGCAGTGCTCTCTTCCTCTGACCCACAAATCCCCTGGGAATTTGGGATTACACTGAGTGGTGGAGGTTGGAGAGAGACTATTAGCTAGTGAAGGACCATAACAACACAAAATGGAAGGAATGGGGATTTCTAGTTCTAGACTGAGACTAAGAAGAGTCAACACAACTCTGTAAACTTCACCAAGCTTAAAACAGACACCTGTGTAATCGGAAAAGAACAGAAATTTACAATGTATACAAGGAGTTAAGTTAGAACAGTTCATTTAAAATGTAATTACTTTCACTGTGGATCAGTTTGGGTGTTATCATTTTGAAAAGAAACATTAACTTGCTCTCACCTTTCTTAGACCTTTTCACATTTTTTGGGTAATTTTGTATAGCTTGTCAAACACAAGAAGGCTGCATTATTAATAATATTCTAATGTGGCAGGTGCATATTTGTGTGTGGGAAGGTGTTGTTTTAAAGTGACAGCTGAACCCTTTGTGAAATATAAGGTTTCTTCCCAGGAGAAAGTCATCATCTCTCTTCTTTTTCTCAGGGTATAATACAGTATATGATAGAAGATGTTAATCTTAGAAGTGGAACAGATGGTTAAGATTGAGATTGGGGGCATAACTACAACTGAGAGATGAAGAAACAGATTCAAAGAGGAACCAAAAAGAGCAGAAAATTCAATTAAAAAGTTGCATTTTGAGGAAGCAGGTGTGTGGGTTTTATTATTGAGACCTCTACATTCTCATTTAGAGTAACCCATTTGTGAGGCTTGTTATGAACTTGTCTAACCCCATTGCTGGCATTTTACTATGTATGCATACTTAAAAGGAATTTTAAATGTCATTGGGTAGCTCTTTCTCTCTCTTCCTCTCTCTTTGGTTACATCTGAGAGTCTGACAGCTCTATTTCACTGGAAGGGCTGACAAGACTGTGATTATCATTAGGCACAGCAGCATAGAGATGTTTTGGGATCCTTCTGAATGGAGGGCTCTCCAACAACTCAATCCTATACTGCTGCCACTGTTAGACAGCATAGAAAGTGCCTAAACTGATCTTTGACAATTTTTCAGCAAAATCACAATACAGAATAACTAGCATATTCTAAAATTAATATCCTCCTAAAAACAGACTGTGTATGGCTCTGTGTAAGATTCACCACCTTTGACCTGATCCCAAAAACTCTGCTAGGCATTGCTCTTGTTAATTTATCATTCAAAGTTATTTAAAAGATAAGACTGAAGACCAACTGGCTTACGAAGTTCAAGAAACCAGATGATATGACCTGTTTCATAGGATACCACAAAGTCAGCCTTAAAGTCAAGCAAAAGGGTTTTTCCCTAATTTACATATTATCCAAGAACCTCTTCACTCTTACAGCCTTACTCTGATTCCAGTTTTACACAGTTTGCTAATTTTATTCTGCTTTCTACTGCTTCCAGACAAGCTCCTAGCTCAGGTGTTTTTGTATTCACAGTTATATGTCTTTGTATGCTGCCCCTAAATGTCGGAAGCTTCTTCTTAGTCCACAGTATAGTATCCAATTTTAGTACCAAAGCAAATAATCTCCTCCTAATTCCTTTCCCTTCTCTTTCAGATTGTTTATCCACACAAGCAGAAACTACATGCTGCTTATACTTCAGATCTTACACAAAATGTGAATTCTGGATGGCTAAGGAGTGAAAAAAAAGCCAAAGGCTTAAAACTCCTTCCTAAGAATTACTTATCTGCATCCTTGTTTGAAGCAGAAATTGTCTGTGATAAGACAATAGCCCTGCACACCTCACATATTGCATTGTACTTCCTCACATATGCATTGCACATGCAACTCATGCCATTGTTGCTTGAAGAAGAAAGTCCAATGAAAAATCTAAAGATACACCTCATCTAATCAGATTTTTATCTGGATCACAACTCTTGTTGAGTCATGAAACATGAGTGGACTTCAGCTTATTGCTTCTTCATAGCTATTCTGTGAATAGTTGTCTGCCTCCCAGGCATCAAATGACCCAGTAGAACCAAAACATGCTCAGGCTGTCCTCAAAATTGTAACACTTGTGATGGAAAAATAAAAGTAAAGACAGCTTAAAAGTGTCCTTAAACTAGGACGTCAATATCTTTTAAATTGCTTAAAAACCACACAAGCTGTGTCCTCTCCACTAAGCAAAGCAGTCCTTGCCCTTTAATGATTTTTGTCTGCTAGTTAAATCAAAGGTGCAAATATGAGCCCTTTAACTTCAAGCAGTTCATGTCATTCTGTAGAAATGTCACATGATGATGGTACAAGCTGTTAAGATAAAGTGATTGACACATCATCTTAACTACCCTCGCAGGTACTCTTTCTGAGACAATCAATTTGGCGTTCTATCTCATTAAATTTCACTATTTTGGTACCTTATAGTAGTTGAAAGAGATACTCTACAGTGTCCTTGAACTGAAGGTATTTAAAGATCATTCTCCAGACAGGAATCCTGATCAGATAGGAGTCAGACCTGCTGCAAGCTGTCAAAAGGAAAGAGAAAAAGTGAAAGAAAAATTATGCACCACAAAACTGACAGGGGGACACTAAGATCTTCAAATGGGTGCCAAGTCCTTTTTAAATACTATTAGAGAAAATCCAGCAGCAGCCAGCAGTGTAAAGAATGACAGTCATACTATGAAAACCAAAATGTGATGACATATAAAGGCATTAAAGCAGGACTGCAAAGTTTATTGCTCTGCTGCTTCTCTACTTGTTAATAATAAATTACTGCATTAATAACCCTTTATATTTATCCTATTGGAGCTTATATGACTAGTGATAAAAGTTTTAACTACATTAGCAACACTACACTAATTGCATTAACTGGCATAATAAAGGTAATGTATGCATACAGTGTCCTTGATACACACATGGCAAGATTGCACATCTCATTAAGATTAATATTGTTGGAATAATGTCACACTACTTTTATCCAAGGCTGTATAACCAAACAACCATGACCCCCGACATTCAATTTTAAAATTTATTTTTAGGTAACAGAATTAAAGCAGTTTTTTTCAGATGCAAATCTAGACGTGGTTTTATATAAATCAAAAGTTAATCACCCAAGGCCAGTTTAAGTCCCATGAGATCCTCACCCTGAAAGGGGATGTATCAGTGTAAATGGCCCAGGCCACCCGAAACAGCTGATCAGGATTTGTCAGTCTGAGCAGCAGGCAAACACCAGTTTTCTCATATTTACTCACAGTTCTAAATGACCTTTGACAAATAACACTGTCTCATTCTGTACCCACATCTACTTTGGCTAGCTGGAGACCTTAATCAAACCAAGCTGTGGACTAGAAGGAATTTAGGAAAATAGCAAAAGCTATTTTTTTTCTACATTGCACTCCAACCATACCAAAAAAAAAAAACAAAAAACCAAAATAAAAAAAGGCAGCATACTGATTTCAGCATAAAATCTGATCCACAGGCCAAAGGCCAACACTTAGTAGAACAACTCCAGGAATGGAGAGGAAACTCTAGCAGAGCCTAAAAAGCTAAGACTGTCAAATTATTAAACAGTAATTTGTGAATAAGCAGCAGAGATACAATAGTACTGTTTTCTCAAGAGCAGAGGAGAAAAAGATTGTGGGTTTTTTATTATGATGTCCACTCACAATTCTTGAATTCCACACCCATAGTGGGGACCTCTCCACCCTCCACCAATGGCTGTGGCCATGACAGTGGCTAGCTCTGGGCCAAGGCCATCCCCTCCTCAGTGTGTGGGACATTCACAACTCGCTCTGAGGCACATGGCTCTTCACCTTTCAAATCTGTGCTTTGAAAGGAGGAGACAAACACAGGGGATCAGGCACCCTCATCATACTGGGCACAAGCAGAGCAGTCTCCTCTTTCCAAGAGGGGCATCAGATAGTTGCTGGAAACATCCATCCTTGTGCTGCAATTTCTCCTCTCATGAAAGGAATCCAGCACCTATTTAGCCTGTAACAGTGCTGTGACTGGAATTGCAGTTTGGATCAGAGGATCCTATATGCAGCACCTCAACAACAAAGGTGCTGATTAACTAGGCATGAAAAATATTTTCCTTTGAGGACAGCCATATTTTCAGTTGAATGTGCCCTTAAAATACATGACCTTTTTGGCCTGCCAAATAACTGCACTAAAGCAGTCAAATTTCTTCCAGCAAAACTCTGAATGGAATAACTTTGAAAGCCAATATTTATTCATGTCACAGCACAGTAATTTGATATGTAATAAGCATTAAGGTAAACACAAGTCTGTAGTTGACTAATCTGAACTTTGCTCTGTAGCTCAGATCTCTGGGGGAGACATGATACTTGACATTTAATTTGAAAAGCAAGGTAGCCTCATGGAGAAAAAACTTTTCCATTCTGATAGTAGAAATGCATTGGTGCATTTTATTTGATATGGTGGATTTGCTGGGCTTTATTTTCACACTTTAATAGGCTCACCTCATAAAAGTATAATGAAAATAGAAGGATCATCTATCATAAGAATAGGCAGGTATAGATACTTTCTTTGTGTTGTTGTCCAGAAGAAAAACAGATTTCTTCCCACTGATAAAAAAAATGTAAATCCCTCACTTTTTTCCTCTTATTTCCCTTCTTCCTTAAGAATGCCTTGTCCTATTTTAATGACCAGAAAGCAGAAAAGCCCTCCTGTCCCTTTTACAGAGGAGCACCAGAGGCACAGACACATCTGCTCTAGTGCTTATCTGGGATCAGGAGTGCACTTTTGAAGCAACTCACCTGCCCATCCCCACTGAACTGTGCTTCTCTGTGAAGGACATGAACAGGATCTGTTTTTACTGAAAGCAAAGCCTAATGGGTTGCTCCAAGAACACCCATAATGTGTTCAAACCCCTGACTGATATTCAGCCCTTGAGACAAAGCCAAAGCAGATATCCAGCACAAAACCCTAGAGCACAGTCTCCCAGTCCTCAGCCCAGCTGTATCATTCCATGGACCCACCCACCCACGTGTCATCACTGCAACAAACTGACCCTTGGATTTCCTGGGTTCAGTTGTACTGACACCATGGTACCAGTTCTGCTTTGAGGAACTAAAAATGGCTCCAGATTTCACCACAGCCATAGGATCCCATCTAGAAGTAGTAATTCTGTCTGGAAGTACTAGCTTCAAACACTCATATATGCCAACCTACCACCTCTAGACTCTCTACAGTTTAGAATTTCACTCCAAAACTACTGCTCAGAGATCATCTTCTAACTAACTACTACTTTGCCTGTGTTCATATTGTCTTTTACCATACTGACTGACTACATTATTTCTCTCTGGGTTTAGAGAAAAGAGTGTTGGGGCTTCACCATTTTCCCTACAGTGTCATATCAGATCAAGAGTACATGTGAGGAAATCATGTCTTTTACTGACCAGCCCTCAAACAAAACAGCATTTAGAGTCAAACTTGAAAATGTTTATACCAGGACAACATTAATGTTCTGCTGATATCTGGGTCCAGCTGCCTCTCATCTCTTCCATCTGGGATGAAGAGGTTTAGGTACTACTATAACCAGAAAGGTAACAATAGATTAGCTGACAAGGAGGTACTGGGGTTCAGGAACAAGGAAGAGTGGATGAGTTGAGGAGTGCTGACAGATGCAAAAAGAGACCCAATATCTAGACTCCAACCTCTGATCACAAGTGTACCTCATTTATGTGGATATGAGCTGCAGTGCTCTTTTTCCCAGGCATTCTCTGAGATGTCCTCGTCAGCTACTTCTCAGCAGCACCTAATTATTCCTCACCTACTATGAACTTCTCCCTAATTACTCTTTCCCTGTCTCTCCAGGGCTTCTGCAAGAATGACAATGCCATTTGCAAATCTGAAGTAGCTCTGAGCTCTAAAGTTAACCTTTTGTGCACTCCTCTGTTTCTCCAAGGTTTTTACTTTCTCACAAAATCTAAATTTGAAAATTCCTCAGCAAAGTCAGTTAACTAAAGACCATTCTTTTCATGCTAGCTTGAGGATGGAGTGGTAAACTGTATGAGAAGTCCTGGAGCAGTTGACTGCATTTTTGTTCTATTTAGACTGAAAAAGTGTTAGCAAATGCTCATTTCTGTAAAAAGGTTACAGAAGTCAAAATGCCAGAAGGTCATTAAACAACTTCTCTAATCTCTTAAACTTGCAAAGCAAAATGTCTCTCAGGACTAATCACTTCCTTTTATTGCACCTGTCCATTCATCTCTTTTGAGACCTAAATTTTTGAGACCTAAATTTCCTAATGTCATGCTTCTCTTTCTCCCCAGAGTGACAGGTAAGCTACTCAGCCACATGCATATCCTTCTCCCTTCATCTAATGAAGAGAAGAGCTTTGGAGATTCCACTGCCCTTGCTATTGCTCAAGAACAGCAGTCCTTCCTGCTCCACTGCTTCCATTTTAATTGGATCAAGTCCACTGAGTCTTTTTCCCAGGACGAGACCAAACTAATTTGTTTACTCTAAATGGATCAAGCTGCACTCCTGTGTGCTATAATCACTGCCATCACAGTTTGGCTGGGTTTCTTCCTCATGATTTTCTAGGCTAGAATATCTCTGACAATCATTTCAGTTACTGCCATTTTTTCTGGCAGCCCATGATCCTTCTCCTCAGGCACCTTTTGCACATGGCATGCATGAACAAATTCTCCTGGGTCACCATCTTCCTTGTGGACCATGGAGAGTGATTCCATTGCCATTTTTTGTTTCCATTTCTATTTGGTTTTGTGTCTGTGGGTTTTTTTAACTTGTTCTCTCTTTGTTTTTCATTGACGTTTTTCTGCCAATATGTAAACTTAATAGGCAGATAGTGCTGAATAAGAAATTGACAGCCAAGGAGCAAGCTTGAATGCTGCATCCCATCTGTTTACTTTGAGCAAGCCAATTAACTCCCTTCCCAAGACAAAGCCCAGGAGCTGTCTGGAAAATCTTTCCCTGTAAGCACAACTTCCAAATGGCAGCATGGGTGACATTGCACCTGCTTTGGTTTCCCCAGCCATGAGTCTTCCAACACTAGTTTAGCAAACTCCCTTACTTTCAGACTTCTTCACAGGTTGCCATGGCGTGTAGCACTGTGCTATCCTATGAAAACACAATTCTGGCTGTAATACAGTTCTCATATTGTTCCTGACATTTCAACACAAAACAAAGGAAAACAAAAGTATTTTTGGGTCAACAGGACATCACAGGACACCAAGAAGGCCCACCATATAGCAAACTATGGAGCAAGAACACAGAAACTGTAGAGGAAAATGGCCTTAAGCATGTGCAGACGAGGCAGTTGATACTCACAAGCATCTGTGAGAAATCAGAAAATGAAGATGTAATGAAAATAACCAACTGGTCTGTGCCTCAGGATTCTCCTTTATCTCTTTATTTGAATCTATGAGCTGCCCAGAGTCTGCTGCACTGAATGTGCTTCTTGTAGAGAGTCCAAGTATGAGTAAAACACAGGGTAGCAGCTAACTAGTACAATCCATGAACTCACTGATGTCAATAAATGGGTCAAGCTTCACCTCTGTGGGAGAAGGAATACATCCTTCAAACATACATATTATCTAACTAGTGTGCAGTAAGCATTCAGACAGCCCAGAAGTACTGTTGTAGATGCCACAGAGTTATTTCCATATATCACCAAGCTGAAAGCTTGGTGGAAGCATCAAAAGATGCCCCAAAAGCAATTTTGGGAATATTCAAGATTAAGATGAGTGAGTTTTTCAACAAATGAGCCATCCTTGCAGTAAGCATTTTAGCAGCCCTTTCCAGTTAATACATAAGCTATTCTATAGTCATAGAAGAAAATAGCAAACATAAGCTGAAATGTTGGTTTGACACAGGTAATTTCTAAAACCACATTTGCTTCTCTCAGATTAGGTTGCCACAATTGAAGGGCATGGCTGGACAGAAAGGTAAGACTGATTAAACTGACATATGCCAGTAACATACTAATACACTCTCTACAGGAGAACTAGAGTGGCAACCTTGCTGTCACTCGTGATGTTTCACTATGTATGTATGGCCACAAATGAACTCCCTGGGGATGTCAAGGAATAACCAAGAGGACATAAAGAAAGGAAGCTTGTGTTATGCATGCACAAGTAGGGGAAAATAGTCATTAGTCAAGGATTTCACTGTAGGGACACACAGGATGGTACAGTAGCTGGACTTGATGTCCCTTACAACTTGAGATTCTCTTTGACTACTCTCACAGGACCCAGCCCTTTCACTCTTCAATTTTTGAAAAAATTATTTCCTTTAAATCAAAATGGATACAAACCACATTCACAGAAGTCTGACAGGCCACCACCATAGATTCTGTCTTTAAAATCTCATTCATTTCACTATTTCTGACTGTTGTAGAACAGAATGACAAGGTCAAGAACAGCTCTTATGACTATATTTCATACAAATAGTGCACAACAGATCTGGAATTTGGATGCAACTAAAAAAGGTCTTTGAAAATGAGAATGATTTTAAAAATGTCTTCTCAAAGCAAAACAAAACAAAAACCAACATGCCATAATTCTCCAAAATAGCTTTGAAAAAAAAAAACTTTGAAAGATTTCTCAGAAAACTTCTTCCTTCCATCCTGATCCTAACCAGAAACAAAACATATGAATACATATAATAAGTATATTTTCAAGCAATAATTATAGTTACAGTGCTCCCTTCCACTGTTTCACTTACTGCAACTCATCCCACAGCTGTGTTTACTCTACAGTGAGCCAGTCAGGCACATTTCTGTATCAGTATGTTGCCCAAGAAAGTAGCATTCACTTGATATTTAAATTTCTAATTTAGAACTTATTGTAAAAAAAAAATAATAATAATCCTGGGATTGGCTTCATCTAAAACTAAAGGCTTGTGCCAGTATCAGAACAGGCATGTCTGTGCACGGACATTTTCCTGAGATCAAGCATTCAGCTTCTTATCATGATGGAACAAACCGAAATAAAATTTTGGTTTGACTTCACTGTAGAATTAATTCTTTCTCTTTGTGTGTCTAAGCAGCCTCCACCATGGATCTGAATATCACTGTTTCTATTACCCTTTCTACAACCCAGGAGCCAAACCACAACCCTCAGAAGACTATGACAGGATTGCTACAAGCTGCAACCTGCAGGAGACTTCCAGAAAGCTGTACTGTTCAAACACCATGGATGGTCTGAACTACATTCTTTAATCAACATTCCCTACAGGTTTTTATTACTTTAAATATTATCTTCTAGTCCCTGTTACTTTGAATTTGTTTTGAAATTCTAGAGAACCGAAAGGACTACATGCTAATCTGTCTGGCCACCAGAAGTCATACCTCCCAGGTACAAGCTCTGTGAGTCCTGTGTTTGAATGCTTTGGGGCTTGTTCTGACTAACAGGGCAAAGGTTAAATGTGTAACTGTTCTACTCAGTTGCGGCCTGACATATTTTTTATATTTTGTTTCTTTTGTGCTAGGATTGTCCAAGTTTTCATTAAACAAATAGCTTCTACAGAGGAAATAAATTCTCACAGCATCAGGAGAAACAAGATGCTCTTTTCCTATAACTGTAGGGAATATGAAGCCTGTGTATTGACAGCATCACAACACAGCACAACTGAATTAGGCTTACAGTTCCAGACCCCAGCTAATGGCCACTTGATTTTTGCATTATTTAAAAACAGAAACACAGAGCAATTTGCCGCCCTCCATCCATCAGCTTTCAGTAGTGATGTTAGAAATAAGGCTTCACTGTCCTTTGAGGTGTGAAACAAAGACAAACAACAGTGCTGTGTGCACCAAAGGGTGCCAGTTTACACCAAACTACAAATGAATGCCATATTGCTGAGCTCTATTGAGTTTGAAAAAACAGGGGGTGAGTAACTCACAGGGAACAGAAACAGCTGACTCATTGTTTCAAGCAAGTCTTCAGCAATCAATTAATTGCCTGATCAATGCAGCATGATGCAGGAAGCTTAATTGAAGAGAATTAATACTTGGGAAGCACATATCTCTGTGGGGGGAACCACTGCCAGTAAAGTTAACAGCCTTTGGAAATGCAGCTGCATTTGTTTTAGGAAGAAAAATGATGTGAGACAAGATATAAGGACACCATGGATACTTGACATTCAGAGTAATATCCTTCAACAGGGAGGGAGACTGAGAATTTACTGACACTCACAGACTCCAGTGGCAAGAGTGCTAAAATATACATGTCCACATTTGGAACCCAACAGCAGGAAGCCAGGAATTTTTTTATCATGCCATCACAAAATTGAAGAGTAAAGAAGAATATTCCTGTAGGTTGTGTTTCTCCTGATGCAGACTGGCTGGTTAATTGACGAATATGTGAAATGAAGTGAATGTTAATGTAACAAAAGATACTGTAAGTGCCAACAATACCAATTTTACTACTCTTCCTCCCTTGGAGACATGGATGCCTTTTCCACACTAGAATACAGTAGGTTACAGGGGAAGAAATATATCAGTTGTCCTTGCAAAATAAAAAATGCATTTTGAGGAAAGACAAGCACCTTTTAACCTTGCTCTTTCTTAATAACTCTGCAGCTCTATGTCACACCTAAATTCACAGTATACCAAGTCTTTTACACATTAAACACATTAGACACTTGTTCTTTGTCCACTTTGCTATCCATAAAACCAGGTTTGACTAGATCCAGGCCTGCATTTCTTTTGACTGGCCATGGGTGAGTTGTTTATAGGCATCAGGTCTGCAGTTCCAGCCTGTGCCCCAGCTCTTCTCATCCCCTCCCTCTACGTCCTGTGTCTCCACTTCACTGCTCTCAGACTTATATTCTCTATACTACATCATTATGCTAAAGCCATAAAACTATGTAGGTACAATAGAAAGACAAACAAAAGTGGAACAAATTAGCCGTAGACACCTGGTCAATTAGAAAAATTGCTGTTACAGCTACAGCAAGTAAAACAGAGCTCAGGCAGGTCACCAAGAGTTCAGACAAAGCAAACCTGACATACCTCAGTCCCGCAGGCCTGAAAATTCAGCAGAAAGCCTATGGCCTGTTACCAGCCAAGGCAATACTGTCTTCCAGGTCTACACAAGTAACAGTTTTCAAAGGAATTTTATTCCCAGTCAGACAAGTGTTGGTGAGAGCCCCATGTAGAAATGCAGTAGACATGAAACTGAGCATGTCAATTTTAAGACATTCCTCAGAAGTATACAGCACTGGTGACAGTAATCTAGATGGATCACTTAGAAAAATCCACTATTCTTCTGGTGGATTCAGACCTCATTTGATTGCTGATAGCTACATGTTATTGCCTCTAGCTAGAGATATTAAATGAAATGTGATCAAAAAAAAAAAAAAAAGAAAGAAAATCCTCAGCTTACTTGATTACCTTGCACATTTTTGCTATGCAGGATTTGTTATGGAAGAAGGGAATCTGGTGTGCAAGAGTTAATGACTCCAAGATATTAATATCATCTCATTTCCTTTCTGTGCCATTTGCAGTCAATGGCTTCAATTATGCCAGCACTCACCAAAGCACTTAACATCAGGTGGTCCCACATGTACTTTGGGATTCCTCAAGCAAGGCTAGTGAAAATTATACAATAGGGGACTAATTTCCTGAAGCCTGGCTGATCCTCAGATCCTATGGCAAGATGAAGTGGAGAGCATGATCCCTCTATTTGGATGCTGTGCCACCTGCACTGTGGGTGCTGTTCCCTGCCCTGATACTTCCTAACAGGATTGTAAGATAAGACAAACCTTGGAACCTTGTTTCAGAAAAGAGAATATGCTTGGACTGTGAGCCATGGTGAAAGAGATGTGTGCTGGCTTCCTCAGGGCTACCAAAAACCCAGGCAGCCACTAACATGAGCACATTTTCTCAATATTCCTCTACTCAAGCTGACTCCTGTCTCAGCATTTAAGGTATTTCCTGTGGTAAATAAAGGGCTATTACACAGAGTGTGAGGTACTGACTGCCAGAGTAGATTAAAAGTAAACAAGGCCAAATTAACACTTGTTGCTTTTGCTCATTTCATTTCTTTGCAAACACACTACAATGATAACAAACCTCTGCATGCTGCTTAAGCAGAAATCAATACAGAAACAGAAAATGCTATTTCTGACTGAAATTGGAGTTACAACCTTCTTTAAGAAAAGCCTAGCAGAGGATGTGTGGCACAGGTACTTAAAAACGCTGCTTCAAAAACCTTACTCTTTTAAATACAGCTTGAAAGCAATTTTACCTCTGTGCTTTTATTTCCTGAGGACTTCTTAACCTTCTTGCTTTAATACAATAAAGCATCATAGTTGGTGCCTATGCAAATCCATTTTGTCAAGTTTACATCAACATATTATCATGTCATCCTGATTATTGTGCATCTGAACTTGAACTACATAGCTAACCTGCACAAACTCTTGCAAAAAACCAGACATTAAAAAAGAAGGAAGATATATTCATTTTGCTGTTTAACCAATAACCAAGGTCACTTTAATCTTGTGGGAATGGGAGGATTTCTTTTTCTCAGCACCCCAACACTTTAATTCAAGCATATTTCTTTAGTTTAATGTTTTCCTGCCTGCATTTCTGCACAATTAAAGCACTTCAATATGGTCAACAATGTTAATAATATCCATTTATCTTAGGTAAATTGGCAAAATCCCAGTAATCACCCACTTATTTTTAGCGGCAGTCCCTATCCCTCCTTGCCTTGTGGGTTTTTTTCACCAAATACACTGGAAGTTGAGCCTGGATAGTACAGCAGGAAATAAAATAGTAATAAATACACTCTCAGGAAGCTGTGGCTGTAAGAACTCCATTACCTACAGAGTCTATTGTAAATTATGTATTGCTGTTTAGTATTCTTGACATTTTTAGTAAGTGCAATAAAACACCTTTATAGAGTTAGAAAGAACTGTATGCCAGCTCAAGGCAAAAAAAGAACAAATGGAAGATGTAATTGTTTTATCTAAAATAGATTCCTCCAGTAGATTACTACTGAAATACACATACTTTTTCCCAGTCTGCTAAGCAGGATGAAAACCTGGAAGGCTCTGTATGTCATTCAGCCAGCCATTAGATTGGAACATAAGGTGCAGAAATGAAAACCAAAGAAAATTGCAACTGGTAAGTTCAGAGCTACAGCAAGGAGTTAAATTTGCCACCATTTTAAATATAAACAGAGGGATTGGAGGGTCAGAGGTATCCATCAGAAGCTCTGAAGAGGGCTATCAGCATCCCCAAAATCCCCAGAAATACTTCTGTGCCAAAATCTAGGACTTAAAATTATTTTGATTGAGACAAAATATTAATTTAGAAAAACAATAGGAAACTAGCTAACAGGCAGACCTTAGATTTCCATCAGCTGTAAAGCACAACCAAGCTATGCTCTACTTTCCTCAGTGGTTACAGTCCAAAGGATCTCTCTGTTACAACTAGAGCTGAAGTCCTTTAAAGAAGGTTTTCATGTTTGCTGGCATAATGTGAGGTTGCATTTTCACACCTACTATTAAATACAGGTGTCACTCTGCATCCTTTCCAGCTAGCTGGTAACAACAGCAAAGTAAGCAGCTAGAAATTGAGATGGCTCCTTTTCCCTTGCACTTAGGGTCTTTTCAGCTTTGGTGACATTAGAGTAAAACAAATTATTAGATTGCTCAGCATTAAATCAGCTGAGGTAACATGGTATTTACCATTCCGTTTGATGTCAGACAGAAATACAGCCTTTTTGGGCCCCAAAATAAATGTATAATAAGGTTCTAATAATGAAACTGAACTTTAGCTGTGATAATCAAAGTTATAACTTGAAGAAATTGTCCTATGTTTCCTATACAGAAAAATTATCTTTAGAGAAAAATTACCTTGACTTCTTTAAAAACATCCCTGTGGTAAATTCTTCTATTCCCGAGGAATACTTCTGGTCCACCACCCTGTTCTGGCTTGAAGAACAGAGTTTTGACACAGGAGACTGTCCTGTCAAAACAAAACAGACCAAAACATTTTTCTCTATAGCCCCCTCTCCACCCTCAACATTATTTCCCTTCTGCCTAAAAACAAATAAAACCTCCAGATCTGAACAGCACAATGCTACCCCCTTGACTTGGCAGAAAATCAAAATTAATCATTTCTACTGTAGCAGAATTCTTTCTGCTACCTGTGTAATAGAAATCCTGATTCCTTCAAGCAAAAGAGCATCTTTTTAAAGGGGTGCCCACAAAAAACATCAATCTCCCTACATCCCACTCAAAAGAAGATGCTCACTGAAAGCCTGTTATCTACATGCAATATTATGTTAAGTAGGAAGCATGTTTTGAAATATCTTGTTGATGAGCTCCTCCAAGATCCCTACCTCAGCATGAGAATGAATTCAGATGTGACCTGCAAATGTCTGCAAATGCCTGCCACTTGCTCATATCATATTTACTTCAATAAGAGAAAGATTTATGCAACAGACACCTATTTCGTGTTGCTCTCTGCC
Organism: Setophaga petechia; assembly: GCA_024362935.1. Taxonomy (NCBI): domain Eukaryota; kingdom Metazoa; phylum Chordata; class Aves; order Passeriformes; family Parulidae; genus Setophaga; species Setophaga petechia. Next base: position 2,122,395 of record JANCRA010000074.1, on the reverse strand, counting down.
CCACGTGTTCACCAGGACTTGAAAATGCCCAAAGCAAAATCCCACTTGAACTTAGTTCTGAAGTCAAGGTTGTGTGGAGAAGTGCTGGGTTTCCTTGAACTTCTGCTTTAGAGTGTGGACATTCTGGATATGCAGTTTTGCATAGACACACACCATAGCCTTCTCTCCAGGCCAGTGGGACTAAGCAAGCTGCCCCCAGGCTAAACCAGGGAGCCTGAAAACAAGGGACTGAAGCAAAGGTGAAATGAGTGCAGAGCTCCAGGAGGACCAACCATGTAATCTCCAAACCTGAGTAACAGTCAGAGTAGGAAGTTGACCTGCTTTGAGTTTTGCTGCCATTTCCTTGGTTTCTGTTGGACTCCAAACCAAGCTGGACACACCAGCTCCTACTCAAAAATCTTACATTCATCATAGTCTTGTCATGTCAAACTAATCACCTAGCTGAATCCATGTTTGTTCACATCTTTCTGCCTTGGCATTCCATTTGGATGGGCACAGGCAGAGCAGAGCCCAGACCTGCAGGCTGAGGGCAGGTCTGTGTGCCCCCTTCCCACAGCCCTCCACACCCCAAGCTCCCCAGGGAAACTGCATTCACACAAACAAAAACAGACCAAAAACCCCCATCCGCTGTAGCAAAACTAAAGAAAAATTACACGTCTACCATTGTTATTTTCAGAATCAAAAAAATGGCAGGTGGTCCTGCATTAAATAGTCTTACCTGGAACAATTGATGTTTAGTGTCACTGAGCAGTGTTTATGGTTTTTTTCATATATCTCCTTTAATAGATGACCTGTGAATCTGCTCTTCTTCAGCTAAATGAATGCTCTTCATTTTAATTGTTGTTTTCAATTGTTTTAAGTCTGCGTGTTACTAAAGAAGATAAAATGTGGTTATTATTTAAATTATATTTTCTTCAGGGACATGTGCTTTGCCTTAAAACAAGCCATTTGAAATTATGAATATATGTACTGAGGTCTAAACAACTATAATCATATTCATTGAAATTAAATGTACTCAGTACTGGTGAAGCCACACCTCAAATCCTGCATTCAGTTTTAGGCCCCTCACTAGAAGAAAGGCACTGAGATGCTGGAGTGTGCCCAGAGAAGGGCAGTGGAGCTGAGGAAGGGTCTGGAGCACAAATCTGATGAGGAGCTGCTGAGGCAGCCAAGGGTGTTCAGCCCGGAGAAAAGGAGGCTCAGGAAGGACCTCACTGCTCTCTACAACACCTGAAAGGAGACTGCAATCAGTTAGGGGTGGAGCTTTTCCCTCAGGTAACAAGATTCAGGACAAGAGGAAATGGCCCCAAATTGCACCAGAGGAGATTTAGTTTGGATGTCAGTAAAACTGTCTCCACGTAAAGGTTTGTCAACACTGGAACAGGCTGCCCAGGGAAGAGGTTCAGTCACCATCCCTGGAGGCATTTAAAAGATGTGCAGTTGTGGCACTTGGGGACATGGTTTAGTGATGGGCTTGGCAGTGCTGGGTTAATGGCCGGACTCACTGATCTTAAACATCTTTTCCAATAAAAATTATTCTGATTCTATGACTCTGAAATAAATCTTTATTGGTTAAATTTTTATAGAAATGCAAACTATTGAATTGGTTGAAGCTACGGACTTCTGACCTGAAACAAGAATTTGCTGAAGTTATAAAACTGGTTTTGGCATTCGGAACCTCTTTTCCAGGTTCAAATATTAATTTTCCAAAGGAAAAAAAAATCATTTAATCAACTGTCAGTTCAATAACTTTTTTTCTTTTCAAAAAGTAGCATGCTTTCTCTTCTTCTGGTTTAGGAAAATGATACATTCAGAGCAGATGAGATCCAGTTTTAAAATCTTAAAGGGCATGATGACAAGAAATATCAAGGTTTGCTAAGTAATTAATGGTAATATTTCAAATGTTTATTAAATAATGTTTTGAATGAGACATTTTTCATTAACTTTTTCCTCTGATATATGTACCACACTGAAGGTAGCTTTATGAAATTAATCACTAAAATGTTTCTGTGCATTTAATTGAATTTTATTGCCATTTAAATATAATTTGACACAAATTGCACATAAAACATTAATCATCTAGCAGAAAGGAAATGTATCATTCATCATACTACATAGTGAAAATGTGAGACCTAAAAGATCAGAGTAAGAATATGTTAAACTAAGTTATTACTTACTGACACATACCAAACCCTATATATATATACACATATTTTTATAGGTATAGCTGTATGTCTTTGTGTCCAAACACACATGGTTTAACAAATGTCTTGGTTAGCAGAAAGATGCCAAATTTATTCTACAAACATATTCTTTCCCAAATCAAGAAGTTTTAATGGTTCTTTGCCAGTAAAGGACTAAGCTATCTGTGGTAAAACAATTATGATCATAAATTGAAAACAAGATTATAATAGATTATATAAATCAATTCTGCCCACTTACTGATTTAAATTATTATTAGAATTGGCAATTTACATCATTTTTAATTAAACTAATTCAGTCATGCAAGGATATTTTTTGTTACTAAAGTATTCCAAGAGCTACAGAAAATTGAATTAGAAGCCTGTCCGCTCAAAAAGTCACAACAAAATAGCACAAGTTATTTATAAATAAATATATTTGTAACAAATATTTTCTGTAGAAAAAATCACATTTTGCTTCCAGATAGCATATTCCAGAGCCAGGGTTTGGGGTGTTCTTGAAGACCCCATTTTCTGAGTCCTCCTTTGCCCTATGATGTTTTTGCCTATATAATGTTTTCTACTTGACACATCATTTAATATATATTTTCTGTTAAAAGGTGGATCTAAGTCAAAATATGGTAATTTAGAAACATGTTATAACTTGACTCTTCCCAGACTGCAGTAGAATACAAATATTCAAAATGATTAATTGTGCCTGTACCCAAGATCAGATCTGGAACAACCAGCTGGGACTTTAACATTTAATGACCTTCATTTTCCTATCTTGTTTCAGGACCTTCTCTGCGCAAAATTAAATTCCATGACCAACATGTGACTGCACTTGGCACAGAGTTGTACAAGAAAGATTTTTCTCTAGGTCTCTACAGGAACAGGAAGGCCTTGGCTCAGCAGCAGCTACTTCCCAGGATAACAAACTGATCTTGAATGTTGGCCTTCCCCTGCCCCCAAAACTGCCATCCTCATCACATCTGGATTTTCAGCCTCTGTACAAGGAAGGTTCTCACTATGACCAAAAAAAATGGCTTGTGGACAATAAGTAGGACATATTCCATGCTGTTCAGCAAAGGCTGGCCTTTTAGGTCTTGTGGGACTCACCACTGCTAAAGAGCTCAATGAAGGATGGTAGTTTGCAATGACACTGTGACACTATGCTGGATGGAACTGCCAGTCCACTGGACAACGGGATTAGTATTAGAAATCACCTTGAAAATTGGATAAATGTGCTGGGAGGGGGAAGTGGGGGAAATTGTGCTGTCAGCAGGGTGAGGCACAGCACTTGGGAAGGAATAATTAACAGCATCCACAGTAAAGGGCAGCAACCACTCACAGTGCAGTTTTGGAGAAACAATCTATACATTGTAGTGGACCAGTCTGAAAATAAGCCAGATATGAGCAAGGGAAAGAGGAGGAGACACAGCAGCAAAATAGTCCCTGAAAACACATCCTATGGCAATAGCTTTGGCTGCTCTGTTCTCTCCAGTTTTCACCCTGTACTTCATTTGAACTAAGTGCAGAGAATAGCAATAAAAAGAACCCAAGTTCAAAAAGAGAGAAAAAGAGTTGAGGGATATTTAGCCTGAAGACAAAGCTGGATGATAACCCATCCACTTCTAAGCCCATTCTGCACTCAGCAGCCCGGAGGTACAGATTTGCTGTCCCATCAGTGACACCATTCATTCTGTAACATTTTTCAATTCTAAGCAACTAAGGTAAGATTTACCTGATCAAACACAGACATTAGAGTGCAAGCACATCACAGACTCTTGATAATCAAAGGGAAATTCGTTCCAGCCTAAGCAGAGTCCATGTTTGCTCATGAGAAGCATGGACTACACAAGTATTTCAGTAACTATAAGGGCAAGCCAGGGTGATGATCTTGGATGTAGGTATTTTTACAGTAGAGATGAATTCCACTCCAAATTATTTTGGAGAATCACACAAGATATTCTCTTTAAAACTATAGATTACACAGAATTAAGATATTATGTCTGTCAAAGGAACTGTTTCTCTGCAATATCTGAAAAGTGCATGTGCAGCTGTGTTTTCACATAAAATACTTCCCCTTTTCAATACAATTAATTGAGTGTCAATTAGCTAAATACAATTAATAAAGAGAAAGAAATGAGGACTTACTGGGGCTCAGAAAAATACAAGGATGGAGTATGTGATTCACTTTTTATTAAAGTATCAGCCAAGTAATATGAGATGTGATAGAATGAATGTTAACTTATGAATCTTCCAAGTTAATAAGCTCCAGTGCTTCAGAGCAGAAAAGGCTGGTCTGCAGGGAGTTTAAATGCCAGTGCTTCTTATCTAGGAGACTTATTGCTAACTGGAACAAATAAGAAAGAACACACACGAAAATTCAAAAAGAATCTGAAGACATTGTGGCAATAGCTTGCTGCTAAAGAAAATAAAGCATACTATCCTTCAAATCAATAAAATACAGCAGACAGTTTAGTCTTTGAGACCAAAATGTTACTTTCAGAATTCATTTCATCTGGAATATACAAGTCAGCATTCCCTTCCGTCTCTCTTCTCTGTGAGTGACTAATGCAGCCAGATGCACACATGAAAATGTCATGCACGAACACTTCAGTGAAAATCTGCCTCTGGAGACATCTTTTGAGCATCCCTACTCTCTGAACACAACACAGCCTCACCAGGCTACCACCCAAAAGCAGAGGTTCAGCTCATACTGCTGAACCACCATGGCAGCTCTCCTTCAGACAGCTTTGCAAATGTACCCAGTGCTACACACTAGGTGAGCTTTGCAATACAAATTACACTGAGTTATGTTCCTCCAGCAGATGACTATAAAATTATATAGGGCACTCTCCAAAAGGATCTTAACTTGCCTTCTGCAATGAACACAAGTGTGAGGCATGAATCAGGAGGATGAATATGAAACTGATTGTTAATAGCCTATTGCTTCACAGGGGAGAGATCACCTTTGCAGGGGAAAAGGGGCCTGTAAATTTAACACAAAGCTAATGCCTCATAAAGCCTTCACAAAGAACTGAGGAGAGGCTTACTTTCCTCAACCATTATTCCATGTCTTTTCCTCCTAATTTCTGGCCTTTAGGCAAGCCAACTGTTTTCCAAACTCAGAATATAAGCAACTGCATCCTAGTTTCTTTCAGGACAAAGTTTTATTCTTTGATACAACTTAAAGACAAACAGCTCCAAAGTGTAATGTTTCTTCAGCATTTCTTTTTCTGGATGTCCTCTCAGCCATTTTAGGGAAAACATGGGTACTTCCTTGTCAAGTTTGACTGTGATTCATGGTTGCCACCTTTTTTTCTGGCCATGGACAGAGCATGACCCCCAGGACTGCAACCATCATTTGGGACCTCTGTTGCCCCTCTCCACTCTGCACAGGAGGTGTGATTGGCCAAAGATCAGGAGCAAGGTCACAGCACTGGAGAAGAGTCAACCATCTCTCTAGACTGAGGCCTCGCTCTGAAGGTGGCAGCTTCCTGTTTAATCAGGACAAACTACAATGGTTTTCCATATCTTTCTTAGAGTAACTACTATTAAAACCCACAGTGTTTTCCCAGAAGGTCAATGGGACTCAATGTACTGGAACCATTTCCTTGTTCCTCTCCCATTACTGCAACATTAAACACATTTAGCTTGGGCTTTGCTTTTTCTATCCACTAAAGGGAATGGTGAGGACTGAGCTTTCCTCCCTTTCAACTACTTCTATTACACAGACATGCACAAATACAAATGCTTGACCAGCTCATCCACATCATACCCAAACAAATCACTCACACAAGCTGGTGCAGAGGAAGAACATAGGTAGGAGGCAGGAGAGCCTCCATCTTGCCTCAGCTTCAGCCACCATTGACACCTGATGAAGACCTGATACTTTTACAAGAACTACAGTAGCTTTCTTTCTCTGCTTTTGCCAAAAATGTTCAGATTTGATGTCCCTGAGTTAAGGGATAGGGACTATGAGACCTGAGGAATGAGCAAAACATTCTACATTGGTGAAAGTATTTCAGCAATAGCAATAAAAACCTTTCAAAACCTCTTGGAGGAAACTGGCACTAAACACAAACTGTACCTTCATTCATCTCTTTTTTAACTGCAATTGCCGCAGTTCTAGTTTTCCAAATGGAACAATATATTGGCATGAATTTGGCAAATCACAGAAAATTTCCATGTAATCAAGATATATGAGGGACCTGGCACTGTTTCAGATGGCTGAGTGCATAACTGAGAGTGGGATTTTATGGGAAACATCTGCTGATGATTAAACTACACAACTTCCTTTGTAAGAGGAGAGGGGCTGGATCTCTTCAAAGATTTTTACTACTTGACACCACCAACTCGTTTCTCAGTTTCCCAGCTGATTATTTTCTTTGAAGATTCCTGATGATTTAAAGTCATGCTCCTCCTTTTTACTTTCACATTCCAGGAAGAACATAAGCATTCTCACAGTATGAGCCTGCCATATGGAGAATCTTCTCTTTTGCATATTGTGAATGGACTTTATTTTCCATTCATTTCATTTTCTTAAGGTTGTTTCTTCCTGCTTTTAAATTCAGCATGAAAAATCATTTGATCTGCCACTCTGATTTCATTCAGTTGTGTGAAAAGGACACACTTCCCTAAAAGTAAAATTGGTCTTTGCATATGCACCAGCTCAGAAAGCTCAGAATTAACCCATAATCTATTTAATCATATTTAAAGAATCTTTTCTCTCTGTTATAATGTAATAAAAGCTGCCACAGTTTTTTTCTGCTACTCTAATTTCTCCATATACTGGTGACAAATATATACATTATTGCAATCACTAGAGCTATTGCATGAGTGTTGCCATTGACTAGAGATGGACAAGATGGACATAATGGAATTGCACCAGAACTTGATAATGGTCTCAAGAAATGTTCTGGTGAAGCAGTAGCCCTACTTAATCTTTGCCCTGAAGAAAAGTAAAAAAACCCCACAACTTCAGTTCATTTGCATGGGTATACACCATCACATTCTAGCAGTATCTTCAATTAAATGTAGAAGCCCATATAAATCTGTATAATCCATACTACATCCAGATACAATGCCTGCATGCAAAAAGTGACCTCTTCCTTAATTTCAATCTTTTCTCCATTAGCTGTATACAGTGATATCTTTCATAATTTTGCTCTATTTCACTGCCTGTGACTAGCAGGTAAGACCTCAGGAAAAACACTGAATTGACTGGAGAATAATCAGATCTACACTCTGTAAAAGAAATGAATATTTAACCATTGCTATTTCCTCAAGGAGATTGTATTCTTTGTAGAGGGAAAATGTTGCAATAGACAACTGTAGAGCTTGTAACTCTTGCAAAGTATTATCTCACAAAGGAAACACTCTAGTAGCATTCACAGAGGCAAAGCTTCATTTTTAGGAAGGTCAGTTTGCTCAGGGCAAAGTCACAAAGCACTCTTTTCCAGCTTTTGTGGGATGATATATCACCATATCAGTCATGCATAGAAAATACACGTTTAGGGTTTATGTGATGAGGGGAGATAATCTAGCCAAATCCCCATCAGCAAAACAAAACAAACTAGATAATAGCTCCAATTGCTGCACAAAGCCTACAAACCTCTCTGCTTTGAAAAGCTTCATAAAACAGATCACAAGATCCTGTGACCAAACACAGAGGAAAAATGGGGTATGCATGTATTCCTCTGCCAGAGAAGACCGAGACAAGTATCTGCTGATGTAGCATTTCAATAAGTGCCTTCTGGGTGCAGGGGCGGGGGGGACCAACTACAGGGGTTTAAAGACAAAGAAATACCTGGATTTTTTTTTTTTTTTTGTGCATCAGCCAGAGCTCTGGATGCTGAGATGAGGACACAGGTCCAAAACAAATGGTTTGCATTTTCTTTTTTGCATTATCACTGTCTAGAAGCAATAGGTTTTTCATTTAACCCAAATCTCTCCCTCCATAAACAAGGTTTATGGAGGTTTTGTTTGTATTGCAAACAAATACATTATTCATGTAGAAAACAATCCCCATCCCTGGAATTGGAGACATTAAGCTCACTACAAGATCCTTCAGTAGCTGGGGACCTCAAGAATACAGAGCTCAAAATGGGAGACAGCACACGGTGTGTTGCTCTCTCAGCTTTGTTGTATTTTGGACAGTAAAGTTAAGAACCACTGGCATAAATAATCAGAAAGTGAGGGGAAAAAACCAAACAAAGAAAAACCCAAAAACTTTGGAAGGTGCCTGCAATGCTAGATAAAAGTCAATATTTGCTATCATGTACATCTAGGCCAGGTTGGGCATAGCTTTGAGGAGGCTGGTTTGGTGGAAGGTGTGGGTGGGAACAACATGGTCTTTAAGGTCCCTTCCAACCTAAATCACTCTGTGTTCTATGATTATTCCCATATGTTCTGGCCTGCTGCCTAATTTTCTGTGGACTCCACCACTTCCCATGGCAAGTACAGTAATTAAATGATTTGTGTCTATTTGGAGACAGACTTCACAATACTTTGAAGTTTCTTGGAGGCAACACTTAATCCTCAGAGCTTTCAAACCTGTCCATGAGAATGCAGGTACTTATCTTGACATCCTTGATATTGCACCGTGAATATAGTAGGAATGAAATTCAACAGTATCAGTGCCCCTATAGCAAGAAGTTAACCTTAAAATTCTTTTCAGAGATAGACATGAGCATCGTGTAAGTCCAGCATATCGGTTCTATGTATGAAAAGTCCAGGAAAAGGCTTTCCAAAGTCGAAATACAGCCAAGACACAAACCTCTCCTGAGGCTGTCAGTTTTTGAAGCAGACTTTGGGGACTGACAGATGCTGAGGCACAGAGACTGTGCTGTGGTTTTCCTAAAGTGTATGTCTTGTCAGTACTCCTGTGTGGGCAGATAGGTTTCCAAGGTAATCTTCCAAGGCAAAGCTGAGATATTTGCTCTCCAGGCCAAGAACATCAAAACCTGTGATAATGTTCAATTATAGTAGCTTTATTTCCATTATGTCTAAAGTAGATATAATTGATTTATCTTCTGGATATTTATGCATCCAAGGGTACAGTTATTGAATAGTTTTATTCTGCTTGGCTCAGAAACTATATCTTGGACATTAAATAGCATCTTAAAAATTTAAAAAAAAATTAAGAAAGATTATTCCTACATGCATTTCCTAGAATCAGGTGCCCTTGTAGAACCAGCTCAGATCATGCTACATCTTCCACAGAAAATAATCCTCAGAAGACAACAAATTTCTCCAGATATTTCATAGATACAATTTACAGCTTGTCAGAAATGCCTCAACAGAATGGTTTTGTCAGAAAAAGATGAAGCATCAAAATTGAAACTTTTCACAACCACTGACCTGTTTCCAAAAATCTTTTGATCAGAAGAGGTTCCTCAGCTGCATGACTGAAGTTTGAGATAAAGAAAAATCAAAACAACATGTTCTGCCTGCTAAGGAATGTTTTTTTAACTCTGTCAAGAGCTAGGATTTGACCTTGGCTCATGTAAATGCCAATCACAAATATTAGAATGCAGCACAAAACAGGACCAATGCATATTTAGTTACTTACATACCATTAAGAAACTACTGCTGAAAATACTGTAGAGTAGGTCAGAAGCCAAGAATTCTAAACAATACTTCATCTGTTTCTGAAATGGCAGCCTTAAACCATCAGAGAAGGGATCATTATCATCTTTGTTAGCAGGCAAGGAGTTGAAATAATAAGAATGCTCAGATCTTGTTCTTCAGCATTGAGCACACTTTTGTTGAGTTCTTCGCCCCAAAACTGATTCCTTATTTGCACCCACACTACAATGTGGACTGGAACATCTCATGGGCTCCAGGTTAAATTAATCACCCAAGCTTCTCACGACATGCCTTTTCTCAAGCAACTGAGCAGGCGTTCCTGGTAGAGGAACTCAGGAGATGCCAGAGCACACTTGAAACATGATATGAGTGGCCCTAGGTCTGCCCTGTCCTATCCACCCTTGGTAAGGCAATAGCAGGCAGAAGAGATGCCAGAATCTCTTTTAGGAGGACTTAGGCTACCTATTGTGAAGGCAAACAAATATTGACAGCCACTCAGAAATCAGGCAAGCTGCCACTGCAGAAACCAATACCAGTTTAGGAATCAGGGAGCACAACAGATATTAGGAGGGTTGGCTGCAGGAGCTCAATGAAATCCAGCAGGGATGCCACTGATCCCAGCCAATATATTCCACAAGAAGTCCACAATAGTTGTGGACTTCTCCACTACTCTTGCTCACACAATGACTTTTTAAGCCTCACTTGCATCCCATGCTTTCCAAGTGGTATTCCCATGTTCCTGCTTCCTCCAGGGGGCAAACACAAGGACAGCACTAAAACTGCACTTGACTGAAAAGAAAAGCTGGTTTTCCTAGACTGGATAAAATTTGTAAATGTGGTATTCACCACTTCCCCCGCATATAGCTGGGATTTAAAAGAGGCAGTCAGAAACTGAACAGGCAGCAGATCTTTCCAATGACACCAGCTATTCTTTCTGAAGCATCCTCTGCTATTTCTTAGCCATGCTCAACTGCAGCACTGGGAAGAATGTTGTGTACAGATAAAGTGTTCGAAATTACTCAGAACGAATGTTCGTATTTAAATACATGTTTTCCTTTAATTTAGCCATCCTGAACGGCTTCCAGTCACTTGAAGATGTTGTAAAGCACCACAAATGTAAAGAATTACAGCATTTACTTTAACCATAGAAGCAATTAAGTCTCCAGCAGTGTGGAAAACCGCTTTTGAGCTGTATTTATTGATGCATAGATTTCACTGTAGTGTGATATTTGAAGACAAATTGCTGTGCCCATAATTAAGACTGTTGAGGAATTGGCAAGTGAAATATAATGATGAAAGACCAGCTCAAAGGGCAAGTGAGTTAGATTGGTCAGGATGATACAATCTATATGACCTCAGTGCCCTATTCCTGCTCATTGATTTCCCAATTAAATATAACTTTTTATTCAATCAGTTAGAATATACTGCAAGTTATTGATGCACTGCTGGTAGGAAAAAGCAATGAAGTAAAGATAAAACAGAGAGTGAGCACTGCCTCATTTTAACATTTTATTAACCTTAATGAGGTCATGATGAAGATGATGTTATTCACTTGGGTCTTTTGTCCTTATTTTTATTTTAGTTTAAAGTGAACTTTTTCAGACCAAACTAGGGCAGAAGCAGCCCAGTCCTGGAAACCATAAGGCCCTTTTGCTTTCCTTTATTTGAACAGAGCTAAATTCCACTGCCAGTACACCTTCATTCTGTCTCAGCTAGATGAGAGACAAACAAGAAAATGCACAGTGGCAACGAGTAGAATAATTTCTGTACACAGAGAAATTGAATAAACTAAGACTTCTGCTTGTAAAATAAAGCCAAATGAGTCACAATAATAATGATAATATTGGTCTGTGAAATGAAAAATCACATGTAGAAGGTGAACAATACTGTTCAGCTCTGCTCAGCTTCAGACATCAACAGCAGAAAGGAGCTGAAAGGACTGGAGAAAAAGATTTCCAGAAAGACTGCACCTACATTTGGGCAAATTTGGCTGTACCTGAATGTAAAACCCTCCAAGATGTGTCAGCCAAAGAAAACTCTCCCAATGGAAAACTGAACAACTGAAAGGGGTTGTTGCCTCAAGCTGTGTACAACTTCTTATGGGAGACATGGGGACAGAGCAGAGACTGCTTGAAGACTGTATAGAATTTATTATAGGACATTTTAAATGAACTGTGGAAAGACACAAAACATATTGTGGGATGTTTAGTGGAAAGATCAAAGATGGGGAAAGGGAGAGAACAAGTCGGATCTGGGAGGAGCAATTGTGTACAGGGGAAAAGGGGGACAGAAAAGACCACCTGCATGTTCCTGGTCAGTATTTTATCCAGCCTCCACCACAACATCACACTAAACTCTCTCCTTAGCAAGCTGTGTGAGCATGGTCCCTGTTCCCTCTGTGTGCACAATCCACAGTGAACTTCAGTTTTACTGGCCCAAGCTGATGTCCAGAAGCCACAAGACTGAGGGGCTCTTAGGTCTGGATGCCAGCAACTGGAGGAGGTCAGGGTGAAAGGGACAGCTACCAGGCAGATGGAATGCCTGTACTCTGTGTTGTCACTAACAAGGCACTCACTGCCACTGGATTTCAGGACACCGCCTGTCTCTAACAGACCAGGAAGGCAACTCCTGTGAATCCCAACATCCAGATGATCTCTACCAGCATCATTTCTATACTAGCTTCTCCTTCTGGTTACACTACCACAAATGCCCTGCAGAACAGTCCCTACATGTCAAATTTTGTTGCAGTAGATCAGCACACAAGGCATCCAAAAAAACACTGGCTGTGCAACAGGCAGACACTGGGAACCCGGAGGGTGAGAAGACTGCCTGGTTCATGTCCCTGTGCTCTGTGAAACCGGGTTGCAATTATGTTTTGGATGTTACTACAGCCAGAGAGACAAGCAAAAGTGCACCAGCTGAAATGAATGCATGTCTCAATATTTTAGTCTGTAGTACACCTGTGTAGAGAACACTGGTGATCTAAACCAGAAGGCAAGGCCTACACAAGTCTGAGTGCAATCTGCCATCTTAATTCATCCTCATGATCTGTGTTACCTTCTGTACACATTCAGTGAGATTTAGATTTTCTGCATTATTTTCCGAAATGTGTGACAGAGTTTATGACATCTTGAGTGGAACATTTGCAGCCTGATACAAAGCTCGCTGCTGCCAATTTTGTGTCTTGCTTTTCCATTTGTAAAATAAAAGTAACAACTTGGATTTATCTGCTCACAGAACTAATTATAGTAACTCTTCACAGAAGAGAATCACAGGACAGCATTCTACCAATGCCTTTATTAAACCAATGGGTCTATCCAAGTTTTTTTATTGCAAAAAAGCACCCAGTGTTGCAGATCCACAAGGACACTAAAGTGAAGCACTGAAGTTAAAATGAATAGCTTAATTACTCTCCATAATTTATTGGACATACACAACTGATTCCATGGCTCTCCAAAATTAATTTATTATGACCTTGAAACAAAGAAATCGTATGAAGGACTTGCAGGCTCTCTTTTTTTCCCCCCACATATAAATCTACAAAACTTCCCAGGTTTTGTTAAATATTTTTCGTGATAGAAGGGGACATAATCCTTCTCAGAGCCTCTCAACATCCTGATCTAAAGCCCATTTCTTTAAGTCTTTAAGAGGGCATATGACCCACGTTCACACCCTTTTGTCCCTCTTTGAGGATTACAATTAAAGGCACATATTTATATAAAATGTATTTAAAGACAAGAGAGCTTCAGCCTAAATCACTTAACTGCACATCTCTACAGTTTAGATCTCTATAGCTGGGGTAGTCATCCTCAGCTAGCTTTGTAACAAGTGGAAACAAACAGGCACTTTATCTTTGTGGGGTACTGCATCCTGTGGTGAGTATCTGGAATAGCTCAGATGAAAGCACACGTTTCCTTCTATTAGCTGTAAAGGCAGCCCAGAGTACTGAATCCAGTGACTCAGCAGCTGTCTACATTTGGTAGGCAGGATGGAGCCCATGGATTTGCTCTGGGATTCACAGATGTCTCTGTCAGACCTGGCAATGCACTCACACCTTCCAGGATCCATTTGGGTAATGCTATCTCGTTCCTAATTTCAGAAGAGAAAATTATCCTGACTGCTGTGACACTTCAAGATATAGCTTCCCTTCTGAAGCAAAGTCACTTCCCTTTTGTAAGAGCTGAGAAATCCAACAGGCAGCAAAATCCCCAGAAGCAACACTATGACAAAGAGAAACCTTATGGTAAGATATTACAGAGATACTTATCTGAAAAATGGGTTCTGGAGTAGACCTAGTCCTTCTGCAAACTTTCTCTCTTTTTCCTATAGTTTGATATGAAAGAGGAATTTTAACTAGCTACTCCTTATTTCAGAGACTGGCAGTATGAGAAAATGGTCCAGGAATGCTTTTCTGGACAGGGCAGCCACAAAACTAAGGAGGTGGAAAGAAGCAGTGCCACTCCAGCATTTTGTTTCAGAGTTTTCTGGTACTCTGTAAATACAGGCCAGCCAAAATACACAGGGGGATGACTGCTCTTCTGCAGTATCTTCCCTTGTGGACACCTTATTCCAAAATAAAAGTTCCTATTCCTGAAAATTAGTTCTGTTCTGGAAGCAAGCTAAGTATCTGCAATGAATCAACATTCACTCTGAAATCAAAGAGATCACCATGGTGATGTAGTTCTTGATTGCTTTAGCAGGAAAACTGCTCTGCTCATGCTCCCCATTCAGCCACTTCCCAATGTATGCATGCTAAAAACCCTCCCCTCTTCAAGGAAAGCTGAACAAGGTTCTGTGGTTCCTGTCTAAACCCACAAAGATTCTGACAGCAAGGAAAGCAGACAAGTGGTCTGTGTTTACATTGGTCACACTTTTCACACTACTTATATTGTCCACATTACTTGTGGAGAGTGCTGCATAGGAAACATCTTTCTCAGAGACACAGCAACCTTCTCATCTGTTAAAGATTTTTCCTTGATAGACCTTTCGTGATTTCCACCCTTTAGGATCTGCCTATTTGTATTTTGCATGGATCACTATGCATATGTATTTTGCACAGTGAGGGAGTAAGTCTGAAATGAATCAGTATTTCTGCTGTGCTCAAGTGAGATAGTTTGAAAATTCCCCTGGCTGTGGGTTCAGTGAGATCTGAGCAGTTTCCCTTGCAGTGGATAAACACTTTTTCAAGGCATCATCTCTCTGAGGACATTCTCTCTCAAATTATTAAAATATCTGGTGGTTCTTAGTAGCTTGAATTCATCACAGCTTTTGCATAATAAGCATTCTCTAATTTGAGCGTGTCACATCCATAGAGGGACCAGCATGACCATCCAGCCTGGACTCCTGCATAATGATCATCTGATGGAGAAGTTTCTTTAGTAAGTCCAGCATTCACAGCTCAGCTGCAGCATTGCCTGCAGAGAAGTATAAAATCCTGCTTTAAAGACTTCCATATAAATGATCTATCACAGTCTCTAGCAAGGAATTCCAGTAACTGAACATTAAAAACATAAGCCTTACTTTTAAAAAATTCTTCTTATGTAATGTTTGGCTGCACTGGGTACAGACCATGATCAAGGCACAAATAAATGAGCTCTACACCACTACATGGTGTGCTGATTTTCCCTACAGAAGCTTCCTCATACGAATATCAATTTTTCACTGAATCTCCTGTATCAGCATTCCTAGAATTGGCTTAGCTTTACATTTCTCTCCAAACCCCTTGCTATAAATAGCTATGTCTCATATATCATTTAAAGAGAATAAAACATTACTCCTTGCATTCATTTATTTGATTCTACAGCCTTGCTTGTATGTTAATCAAACGCATAAAGTGCTGAGGTGCATAGGTGCCAAGTAAAAGTCAATAGTTTACCATGAACCTCATTTATCTGCATTAGCCTGAAACAAGGTAGATCTGTAAATTTGGACATTATTGAATTTAATGACAAAGATCAATTACAGCATCTTTGACAGGACAGGGGTTTGTCAGAAGAGGGTGAAAAACCATCACTTCTTCCCAAGGGAGCTTATAAATGCTGGCTGGGTGACACTGCCCATCTCATCCAGTGGACTGATGCATACAAATTCTTAAATAACATTGGTTGTATTTGAAATACAGACCCACAGTTTAAAACAGAGATAAGTTATAGTGAGCTCTGAGGGACTGTTCAGCAGAATTGGCTGGAATACAGGAAAAAAGAACTAGAAAGTAATCAAAGTGTCTTCATGGGAGATATGCACAATTTGGCTGCAAAACTGAAAGCAGTTCTGAACTCGGGCTGATTCTTTCTGTGTCCAGTACACAAATACCAACCAAACTGTTTAATGATCACTGTGGTAGTGCCGATTCTTAATTTACAAAGCTCCCCAGAAACACAAGCACCAGTTTTTGGAAGGAAACTTGGGAAAACATGGAAAATAACCTCTCCTAATGGAAATCAATACATTGCATTGAAGTCAATGCCTACAAATGTGTAATACTTCCTATCCATCCTTCAGCACTATGACCTTTCTCCATCACTGTGTAGGAAGAATTAGTCTGTCCTGCTTGGCTTGTCTGAAATGCAGATAAGGTTTCACAAAGGAAAAACCATTTAAACAATTTCTTCTTTTCCTTGGTGTTTTTCCAGACTCCCATCCAAGGGCTGCTGGGTACCATAATAGCCTTCGAACTTACTAGGAATTGAAGAATTTCAGGGTGTTTCAGGATTGATCATGTATCTCAGTATGTTTTTCCAAATCCTAGAAGCCAAGGCAAACCACATCTCTAATGCATATTTTTAATTAGCAGATAGACAGAGATTAGCTACTATGGATCAAGTCTTTAAACATGGAAATCCTGTAACCCTGACAGAATTTCATGAGACTGCTTTCACAAAAGGCTATAGGGTTATATTCTGTATTTTTACTGGCAAGTTCTATTTAATTCAAAAGAGGAAGCTCTCTTTAAAAATGTTATTTTGGGTTGAATAAAACACACCACTCATGCCGCATTTCTGCTTACAAACACAGGAGTACATGGATTGTATAAAGCTGATTTATTAGCATGATAATGAGAGTAGGTAGTGCTTTTAGTCACATCTGTCCCTCATGGAAGTATTCCAGCCCACACAAACAGCAAACACAGATCCTGAATCCAAGTGTACTTCAGCTTAAACTGACACTAATCTCACCCCTATTGTATCTAGTGAGATGTGATTGAACAAAAACGACTTGGACAGATCTGAAATGCAATGGGACCTTTCTGGACACACAGGTTAGCCCCACCAAGACAGCAGATGTCTGCAGTCATGAGTGAGAACCAGAAAAACAGTAGTGGGAGGCATGTCAGCAAAGCTGAGGACTCAAAGAACAGCCAAATAAACATGCAGAGAGGTTCTCCATTCTGAACAGGAAAGCACGCAGTCAGCTATGGTGCAGAGTTACCACACTTTCTGAGAGCAGGAGTCAACAACCCATGCAATTAACTACTGACAAAGCTCAGTCCATTCCACACACAGCAAGCCAGAAAGTTAGTATGTGTTACTTGAGACGTGTAGCTGTCATGGCCTGCCTGACTACATGCTGCCAAGTGAAACACAAGGAGGTTACCTTCACCTGGGACAGAATGAGTTCAGAAATGTTCAGCTATGATGGCTCAATGTCGAGTTGGAACAGACCAAGACAAGCAAAGTCAATCACCTGCAGTCCTGTGAATATGCCCCAAGATTAGTTCACACCTCACCTTCAAGTAGCCTTCTCCCAACAGCAGCAGTGAACTCAGTCATCGTGGTGTAGAATTTCCTACTTACTTCTTTCAGACTTGAAGAAAAACAGTGCAATTTTGCCCTCAGAATAGCCACATGAACAGCACACAAGGTAGAAAGCCCCTTCTACCTAGAGAAACAGTTTTCTTCACTGGGAGTGAGCCATGGCTTGCCCATTCTTGATGTATCAGAGGATCTCGGGCACCTAAGATCTTCTGGCTCTTGTGAACACTCTTATAATGGGAACATCATGGATTGGCCATCATCAAAAGCTGAGAAACAGAGTTTAATGAGCTGTAGATGACAGGACAGTGCAAGCAAGAACTAAGGATGAGGAGCCTCCCTATATGCTGTAGATCAACACCACCATCTGAAGCTGGACTGCCACTTTGTCCTGTGTTTCTTTTACCCACTGTTTCATTCACAATATCCCCAGTTAGCAGATCTAATACCAAATCTGTTTAAACTAATCCAGATTATTATGCCAAAAACAGTTTGGAGAACACTTAGCAAGTAACCCGAAGAAGGAAAATACTTTAACAGGAGTGATGAACATGTACAGTTAAGCAGAAGACACAAATCCATGGAGATAGCACAGTTGGACCTAGAAAGCTAAGCTTGGACAATACCTTTTGTTAACATTCATCAATAAAGCCAAGAGAATAAGTGCCTTACTTATAATATAAATCAATTGAACCTTTTTCCTTAAGTAGCTGTATGCTTGTTTCTTTTTATTCATGCACACAAGAAGGAGGTTGATGAACTTTAGACAAAACAGAATTAAACTGATAACTTTAGGGAAGCCAGACTTGTCTGTTTGAAGTGGTTAAAACATGCTTGGAGATACTCAAACAGGGTAGGTCTCTAATGATGTTTTACATAACCAAATAGAAATGCCTTCAAAAAAATCCTTACATTGTGACCTATAAAAAAATCATTGCTCTGTGAACTTGATTTTAACTTCCAAATGCAGATGGCATTAAAAAAAAGGTTGGTTTGCTTGTACCCCAAGTCTTGGGGACTCCCTGTGTGTGTGGCATGTGGGAGACTGATGGTCCTTGGGATTATTTGGTTTGCCTGTTCCATTACTAGTTCTGATCCTGAAAGTATAGTTCACTGCCTTCCAGTTAATGACATCGCATAAATACATTTATGAACTGCTTCATCCTCATTAGGGTTTAAACTGAAGAGAGCAGTTCTTCAGCAGAGATATAGCCAGAGCTAGTCTCAACTTTCTGACACGAAGAATGTTTTTTTAAAATGCCAAACCCTGGTATTTTATCACCATCTGCTGGTGACAAAGTTTCATTCACTTAAAAAATGTAAAGTCAGTCTCAGCATGTACAAAATCATTCTCTCCATGAAGATTCAGATACCTTAAATGCAGCAAAGAATAGCAAGACATCCACGGAACTCAAGTCCCAAAAGGTCATCTCAGGAACAGATTACATGATCTTCCATACTCTACAAATATTTTATCATAGCTAAAGCTCTCACAGAACCATAGTAAGCTGCTGTCAGGTAACACTAACAGAGGCCTCAAGGTCACTGGTAAGTGAAATAAAATTCACAGCAGAGACACAAATTTCCTCTCCACAACTGGCAAAGAATAGGTCATGCAAGGTCAATATGCCAGGAACTTTTTTGTGACCAAATCAGTCATCACGTCTTTCAGTTGCCCAGGGGGTTTTAAAACTATTTCCCAATTCTCAAAAAATCAGCATTACTGAAGAGTAAACTACATTCTTCCTCTCTCTTGACCTCTGCTGCAACCTATTGCACTTATGCTTTCCCCCATCTTCACTGTTGCTCCTTTGCTCTCCTGTACCTCCTACCATACCTAAACTGTGAGCTGGAGAAGAGACTGCATTCCTCCCACTTAAATTCCCATGTAACTGAGGCTGAACTGCCAAGTTGTCTTCTCTAATTACTGGCAACAAAGATGCTCTTCCAGAGGACAGTTTCTGCCTTAGAGGAGCCATCGTCTAGAAACAACAGAATGAAACTGATTTTAATTTAGGTACTTCCCTCGGGTTGTAAGGTTGGGTAAGAAGTGCTTAATACTCTCTTCTTGCCTTGGTTCTCAACCTAGAGGCAGCTACAGACAAAATTCTGTAGCCCCAGTGAGACTTACTCAGCATGGATGGAACCTGTGGTGCTACATAAATTTCTCCTGAGCACGTACAAACTGGAATTCTCCAAATAGTTCATATCTAGATACAGGTGAGTTTATTTTCACAGTACCTTATTGTTGTCATCTTATTGCAGGGGTTCCATACTGTTGTCTCCTTATCACAAAGGTTTCCTACCTTTTTGGTGGTTCTCATTGGCAGCTCCTCAGAGCACTGCCTCTTTCTTCTTCACAAAGCAGCCACTGACTCCAGTTCCCCTCTCAACCAGCCACCCCACTCTTTTATAGCACTCTTCTTCTCATTGCTTACAGCTGTGGCCTGTTCCTAATCTTTCATAATTGGCCCAGCTGCAACTCCTTATGGGTGAGATTACCTTCTACACCATCTTTATTTTCTTATATTCTATCCCCCTACACCTTTTCTGACTCAAGACTACCTGCCAGCAAATTGCAAGTCTCTCCTCTTACAACATGAAGGAATTAGGGCATCTGAAAGAACATGCCATCCAAATTTCAATTTTTTACTTTGAGTAAAACAAAGCATTTTTGACCTATGTCTTGGAAACATTCTGGCTGAAACTTTTACACATATAAAAATATTAATAAATGGAAGCACTTACTGAAAAAAACTGTAGTCCTAATGGTTAAAGTTTGGAAAAGCTGAGAAGAAGGTAAGCAAAGGTCATAATAGTGGAAAATTATAATGCAAATTAAAATCTTTTAATATGAAACAGTGCCACCAATTGCACCTGCATTCACTGTCTCCAGATTTTGATTGCTTTATGTAGTTATTTGGACACACTCAAAAGCATAACTAGGCTGCAGTTAGGTTGTGCACTTTGGCTCTTTTTTCCAGTCTCCAAATAAATATTCAGCCTCTGTAGATTTATCTGGAAACTTTTCCCCAATCACTATTTCTGTAAACAAAATGCTCACTGACTTCAAAAGGGAGAAGATTAACACTTATGGGTCAACAGCACTGAGGAAAGCAGCTACACAATAAATACAGGCCACTGCCCAGCACAAAGACAATTAAAGTCTCTTTCTGAAGGGACCTTAGAGTCACTGACCCTGAACCACTTGACATGACATTCCTGCATGCTCCATTTAGCCTTGTTCCTCCTCTGTCCCATGAGGCAACTCCTTCTTCACCATTACATAACCCTGTCTTTCTTATCACACATTCTCCCTATCCCAAATGCCCTCAGCCCTACTCCTGGTACCCAACAGCAGCCTCATGTGTGCTCTCAAGCCCATTAAGGAATTCAGGAGCTCTAAGATTCCTCAGCTATACAGAGAAAACAACTCTTGAAACATCCCAGGCTTGACTGGTCAGGGGAACAGGTCAAGAGTTCGTTCTTCTATATCACCTGATGCCACATGGCCAAAAACGAGAGCTTCACCACCTTCCTGAAATGGGAGGGACGTGCACCTGTGGGCAGATCTGTCCAGTGCCTTCCTGACTGCTGACAGCTAGAACTCCCTCAGGGCTGGCTGCTCTCCTGCAGGGAATCTGGGGGAAATAGACCAAGAAACGACAAGGACAATCAAAAAACATGGAACAACTTCCAAACAATAAACGATTAGATAGGATACAACTCCTCAGGCTAGAAAACATGCAAGTGACATAAATTCATTAAATCCTTAATGACCTGGAGACTAGACAAACAACTGAAAAATACACCAGCAAAAAAAGAGAAGGTGTCCAGAGAAAGAGGAAAGGAGAACACCAAACCCCCTCACAACCTACCACAGGAATATTTTACAAGCTATTGCTGCTTTTCCAGCTGTGGCTAATGTGAAAAGATGTTGTCACCTTATTGCAAAGCTCCATACCTTCTCAATGATTTCTCATGGGCAGCTCCTTGCGGTATTGACACCTTCCTCTTCACAGCGCAGCCAACAAACTCCGACTCTCTCCTCTCCCAGCTAACCCACTCTTTTGTAGCACTCTTCTTCTTATTGGACACAGCTGTGGCCTATGAAGGGCAGGCCTGTTCCTAATCTTTGGTGATTAGTACAGCTGCAACTCCTCAGGTGTGAGATTGCCTTCTGCACTATCTTTATTTTCTTACATTCTATCCCTCCACAAAAAGAAGTACAAGAAAATTACTCTTTATTCAGGAAAACAATTAATCTCCACAGTTCTTGCTGATCCAGCATCCACACTTTGCTGCCCTCATGTTCAGACACATGTAGATGCTTCTGATCTGTGTGTTCAGCTGGGGTCCCAGCACATATTCTGACACACCACTCACCACTATATTGGTGAAGTTTTGTGTCAATCTGGCCTCAACTTGCCTGAGGTTTCTTCCTCTTTCTCCTGTCTTTGCCTCACCCAGGAACAGAAACATCTCTTCAGAAGTTCTCTACAAATAACAGTTTTCTGTGTCTAGTCCCACTATCTGTCACTACTGAATAGGAAATACCTTCCCTTCCTGCACAGAGGGAATGTGCCTACTCTGTATGACCTTCTTTTACCTAAATGGCATTAAGGCATGGATCTTAGTAGGGGTGCAAGTGAACATCTG
This sequence comes from Setophaga petechia, assembly GCA_024362935.1. Taxonomy (NCBI): domain Eukaryota; kingdom Metazoa; phylum Chordata; class Aves; order Passeriformes; family Parulidae; genus Setophaga; species Setophaga petechia. The sequence goes on along the minus strand of JANCRA010000074.1, from coordinate 2,100,209 downwards.
TGTCACAAGTAAGTTCTAGAGCAACTTCATAAACAGGCTGAGATTAGCTTTGGCAGGGGGAGCAGCAATGGCTCTGCTGCTTTCATTGCATAGAAAGCTCCACAAGTTTAGAGAAATAGTAAATAACTAGGTTTAAAGTGGGAAAAAAAAATCATGCCTAAGCAAGAGCGTGTGAGACTCCTGCTGAGATCAGGCTGCCCTGAGCCTTTCGACATGGTGTAATCTCAGAGGTTTGCAGCAAGCTGGCAATCTGAGACGAGCTCTTGCCTAATTAGCAGATTTCTTGTTGTGTCTCAGTGGCTGCACTGCAGAGCTTGGCCACCCTCCACTAATTTGCAATATCTCAAGCTTTAAAACACTTTCTTTCTTTCCAGTTCATTGGGGCCAGCTGGAAAAGCACCTGCCAAGCGGAGAACTCACTTGCAAAGGTTGAAATCCAAAATGAGGTCTGGGACTAAGCAGTTCTGCTCTATTGCCTCAATACTTCTTACACCTGGGCTTCTTACTACATGCAAGAGGTGAACCAGGCTGAAACACATATTGCACCCTGCCTGTACAAATAACCGTGGGCTAGCATCAGCATTGTTAATAGGTCTTGCTCCCGTAATTCCCTCACATTTTCACACTGCAAGGGACAGGTTGGTTACTCCATCTGGTAGCAGGCACTGGGGTCTTCATTTTGTTTAAGTTTTTAGCATTTGGAAAGGCAACACAATCCCTTGCTAAAACTTTACTACCACAAAGTGGGCAACAAAAGCAACACCCTGGGAGCTTCCCCAGTGACCTCTGCCATAAGCCGCAGCTGCAGTGCCCAGGGTCTGGGAGGGCAGAGGACAGGAGAAGCTGTCCACCCAATGTGATCCTGGCTGCAGGAAAGATCCTGACATTGCCTACACAGATGGGTGAATCTCAGGTTTCACAGTCCATAGCAGCACACTGGCATAGTAAAACGGGAGAGGTTTCACAAAGATTTGTGACAGAAATATAAACACGGGTATGATTAAGATTGAAGCGTGAATCAGAGTACCCATGTAAACACCAAATAACACATGAGAACAAGATTTAAAGGAGTGGCTTCTATAGAAAGTGCAGAACACTGTTCTCAGTCAAAGCAAGCAATGATTTGTTTCCATTTGTTTCCTGTGCTCTGACACCCAGGAGACCACAAGCAATAAAGCACAGGAGCTCCCCTCAGCCCAAAGAACACGGGTGCAGCTTACATTGCACTAACTTGCAAGGGAACCGCCCTGTAAGCAGAGATTGAAAACCAATCTTTGTCTCGAGCTGAGGGGAACTTTTGTCATAATCTATGGAGATTTACCAGATAAACTGCTTCTCCTCATCTCCCTATTCATATTCTTCCTCTGTTGCCTGATTTCATCCCATGTCTACACGCCATTATCATGGATCTATGACAACTCAGCCTAGCTAAAACACAAGGCCAAAAGACTCTGCGGTACTTTTGCTGAGAGCACTCCTGCCCACAGCCGCTGAGGCAGGTGTAGGGCTGGCCCGGGGCAGAGCCGGCCGGCATCACCGCTCACCGCCCATCGCGCACGGTTATTTGTACATGCAGGGTGCAATATGTGACGCGACGAACTACATCTCCCGTCACGCTTCACCCGACTCACCCACACCGCCTGCGCGCGGCCGCGCGTTGCACTGCGGGAGTTGTAGTTCGTGTTGGCGGCGCCGCGGAAGTGACTCGGCGGTGCCGGGGTGAGCGGGGGCGTGTTGACTTTCCGGGGACGGCGCTCATGGAGGCTCGGGAGTAGCGAGGCGTCTGAGGGGGTTCGCCGGCCGCCGCCATGTTCGGCTGCCTGGTGGCGGGCAGGCTGGTGAGCGCTGCCCGGGCCCGGGCGGGGCCCTCAACCCGCTCGGGGGCGGGGTGGAGCTGCCGCTGGGCCCTCGGCCCCCCGGCCCCAGGCAGGGGCCCCGCCTGCCCGGCGCTCGGCTGGCTCCTGCCCCGCGTCCCCACAGGCTGCTGCCTTGTCGAGCGTCCTTGCCGGGAGGCGCTTGCCATCCCCCTGGCAGTGTTGTCTCCTCAGAGACAAGCTGGGAGCTTAAAAGAAGCTTTTTAAGGCTAGATTGTGCCTTGGCTGCAAGGATGTGGCATCTCGGGTAAAGAGGAGGGTATCTTTTGCTCTGGCATTCATTCAGCCATCCTTCTGCTGCCTTTCTCAAGGTCTATTGTATTTCCTATGTGAACAGGTTTCCATGATCCTGGGGTTGTGCCAGCCAGGTGGTCAACAGCCACTTCTTAGTGACTTGGCAACCTCTTCTGCACCCTACTTTCCTCCTACGCACATGGGGAGCGAAGGTATTCTGATCCTGTAGTCCCGGGTGGGATATGTGTTCAGTGCAGGTAGAACAAGACTGTTGTGTCTTTCTGGTAATATTTTTTGCAGTTGTTCTTCTGCTGTGTTTGACTTTTATCTGGCTATTTGCTCTTTAGGCTAGTACGTTCCTCACTTTTTGTTATGTACCACTTTAGGTGTATTTCTGTGAAAGGAAATTCGCAGACAGATGAAGATGAGAAACATGTTAATACTAATAAAGGTTTTGTTCTCTTTAGGTGCAAGCTGCGCCCCAACAAGTGGCTGAAGACAAATTTGTATTTGATTTACCAGACTATGAAAACATCAACCATGTAGTGGTCTTCATGCTGGGAACTATACCTTTTCCAGATGGAATGGGAGGATCTGTCTATTTTTGTTACCCAGACCAGAGTGGGATGGCAGTGTGGCAGCTGCTGGGGTTTGTCACTAATGAGAAGCCAAGTGCCATCTTCAAAATTTCTGGTCTCAAATCCGGTAAGACTGGTAGAACGTAGCAGTCGCTGAAACAGATGCGTTCCTGAATGCATAAGGGATAAACGTGTGAAGGTTGCTTTGAACAAAAAGCTACTTAAAAAGGCAGGACACTTTGTGTTGTCAGATAGTGTTGAGCAGATGTACTGAAAGCAGCCTGTCATCTTCATGGAAATCTGTCTGTGTGTTACTGTTCCTTGTGAAGTCGCTGTCTCATCTTCTCTTGTGTGTGGTGTTGATCTGGAAATTCTTCTAAGCAGACTTGATGTGTTTTTATCCTCTGCATAGAGGAAAAATTACCTTGTAACTTCCCTGCCATGTTTTTAGGTGCTTGTCTAGACATGCCAGCAGCATCTTCTTTGAGCTTCCTCTGCTAAGTAGTTGTATTCTTTGTAGCACAGATTTTGCAGGGAGTGGAGCCTGGCAGTGATTTCTGACAGCTGGCACTACCCAGCCAGGGGCACTTGCTCTATAGAACTGGCCAATAGAGGGTATCCCCATTGGAAAGCAGCTTTCCAAATGTTTTAGTACTTTTGGCACACTGAGTAGAGTGTGTGTGTGTCTGTGTGTGCATGTGTTTTTCTAAGTACAAGGGGTGTGCTGTGTGCATTACAAAAATGATGAGACATTCCGATGGCACACCTTTGTTGTATGAAAGGGACAGATACATCAGTCAAGCAGCTTAAAGTGTTACAGTGATCAAGTAGTACACAGTTTTGTAGGTTTGGATGTAGTCTACATCTTTAACTCAAATTTCTGTTGAATTAAGCGATGAGGTTGCTCTGCTAAAATGCATTCATTCATAACATGGCATTCTTTCTTTTGGGTCAGTCCTGGATGTGGCAGTATGGTTGAGATAAGAGCTTTCAAGCTGCAAAGCAAAATGAATTCTGATCATACACATTCCTCAGAAATTTGGTCTTTCTTCAGAAGAGGGAGCACCTTCCTGAAGGGTTTGGGGGGATGTGGTTTTGTGTATCCCAAAGCTGTGTGGTTGGTACAACAGTAAAGCAGATCACCAGTGCTTTTGGTGTGTATTTCTTGTGCTTGAAAGACTCACTGGTGTGTGGTCTCGGACAGCTTTGGAGGAAAATGCATTTTCAGATGCTTTTTGCATGATTAGCTGTAATTTCCTGGTAAGGGCTGCTCTCAAGGAAGAACTCAGTGACATAGCTGAACACATTTGCAGTGCCTTGAGGCATGCTGTGCTTGATTTGAGCAGCAGAGAGCTCTGCCATTCCCACTGTCTGCAGCTTAGCTCTGACTGTGGACTCAGTCTAAGCTACACAATCTATGTTTCCATGGTCATAAACAATTTTAAGGTATAGAAGACTACATAACAGAGAGCTGGAATCGTTGAGAGACATTGCTGCTGCTTGAACTCTGCATTTTGAGTTTAATACCAGGTTGAGAGGACCAAAGATTTGTCCCTGTCAGCTCCCTGGGAAGCAGTAGCTGTAGCAGAGTTTCATTTGTTTACATGTAAAGAAGGGGCTTAGAAATGCTCCCTGCCTTGGAATTGAAAGGTTTTTATGTTATGAGGGTGTGGTAGAAATAGAAAACAAACTTTGGGCTTGTATTTTCCACCCTTACTGGGAGTAGGTTCACAAGTGGGGTAAGAGTTACAGCAGAGCCTTTTCCATTCAGACTTTTCTGCTGCGATGCTGTTTATGCTCTAATGTCATGTCTGCATTTGAGGCCTACACGTGGGTAAGGCTTTTGTTGTGGCTGGGCTGAAAGGTAAAGGGCTCAATCATTGAATTAAGGGTTCAGTGAAGGGAAGGAAATGGGTGGAAAAATACTTTTCCGATAGCAGTTTCTCTCCAGTGATGTAATGTGTTGGAGAGTGTAGGGTCTGAATACAAAAAACTGAGCTTGTATTTCAGTACTGATTAACATTCTCTGCATTTGTAAGGTTTGGAATGCTAATTGCAAGAGCCAAGCATGGAAAATGTGGAGTGTATTTCTCCTGGTGTAAGGATGGCAGTGGATGCTTTTATTTCACACTTTTAGGCAGACATCTTTCCAAGGCCGTGGTTCTGTGGGAGTTCATGTAAAGTGGATGGAATGGATGTGTTTTATTGTTTGTATCATGACTGTCTAAAGTAATCATACATTGTAACAGAGCCCGTTGCTTGAACATATTACATTTCTATTGAAATGTCAGTTTCTCAGCTGAAGATGTTACAAGATGCAAAACTTGTACCAGTTCTGTTGTTGTTGGATTTTAATCATGAACTTGATACTTGGTTTCTGATAGCTTGTATCAAACAAGCATCCAACAACAGCAAATGTGAGATGATGCAGCGATAAAATGGCGTTTCTCAGAAGAGGTTCTAAATAGCATTTCAGGAGATGAACTGTCTTCTTACTTAGCTTGTGTCAAAGTAACATTTTAATAGGAGTGCTTTACTCATAAGGTAGCACTATATTGCAGCTGTAGGATCTGGACTAAGGAGCAACACTTCACTTGAAAAGGGTGCAGAGTTTGTGAGTGCACTTTCTGTAGGGGTTGGCTGTTTGCTTCTTTGTGCCTTGTGTCTCTGCAGAGGAATGGTCGTGTTCCTGAGGTCTTCAGTCCTGATCTCAGCTCAACTTGTCAGACCGTTTTTGCTGGCTGAGTTTCTGGCTAAGTGAGATGGTGCTTTTGATCTCCATTAGCCTTTCTGGCAGCTCAAGATAGTGCTGACTGGTCTGCAGGACAGCTCTTGATTAGCTTTGCTTTCTCCTGCTACTAAGAGGCCAGAGAGCGCTGCTGAAGCATTGCCTCTGTGTTAAGAGTGTACTTGACTATTGTGTTCCCACAAACACAGGTGCAGTATTAGTGTTTGCTTACTGATAGCACTCTGGTCCCACAGGCCCTTTTCTGCATTTTCCTTTAGAGGTGCTGACAGAAGAGTACATGATTTAAGTGATGCTGAGTGTCTGTCTTTGTTTGCAGAGACCTTGGCAGAAGCTGGGACTGAAAGTATGGGTTGAGAAAGGTCAGAAGTGAGGGCAGAGGGCTGGGATGGTGCCTGTGTTTGTGGCATGCAGTTTGGGGATGGTTCCTTGTTTTCTTTGTGGCACTTGCTAAGTCAGAGACCTCTCTGTTCCATGACTATTTCTTTGACCTTTGCTGCTTGTGGTGGGTTTTAGCAGTTCAGATGAGACCTGGGGCTGCCCAGCCTTCCCTGAGTCAGAGGGATCATAAACCAGTGCTCGCTACTTTTTCAGAGCAGGTTCAGTAGAATGTGGCTTTAATGAGTGAATGAAACAACTGCAGCAGTGATGCATATTTCTTTTTTATCTGCAATTGCCCAAATGGGAATTAAAAACTTGGGTCCTGTAGAAAAAGGTTCTGCTGTCTTTTACTCACTGATCATATTCCCTCTTTCCGTTTACTTCAGAGGGAGCTGTAAAGTTGTGTTTTTTCTAGTTTTTAAAATTTCCTAATGATCTGTTTTGCTTTTTAAATGTACCAGTCACACTGTTCTATCTGTTGTGCTTGTGTGTACTTTTGCCTGTGCTTGGACTGTGGTTTTTCTGCATTTCCTGGGACAGGGAGATCCCTCTGGTGGGAGCTGGGGAATGCCTTCTACGGGAGAAACACGGTGGTTGAAGTTGCACAGCCTTTACGTGTGTGCCAGACCTAATGTGTGCTGTTCGTGGTGCTTTCAGGGAAGGGAAGTCAACACCCCTTTGGTGCCATGAACCTCCCACAGACACCAACAGTGGCTCAGATTGGAATCTCAGTGGAACTGCTGGAGAACCTGGCCCAGCAGACTCCTGTTGCAAGTGCTGCTGTGTCATCAGTAGATTCATTCACAGAGGTAGCCTGGACTTTCCGTTTTCAGAAATTCTCTTTCTGTGGAAGTCTCAAGAATTGAACCTCTGAACTAATTGGGGAGTGGGTAGGGGATGCTGCTGGGGGTGGCAGTAGGATTGTAAGCAAATCCTTTGGTTGGGTGCCTTGATACTATGAAATTGCTTTTTCTTAAACTGTCTCCTGTAGAAGACTGGAATTTTTAACCTCAGTGACATGAGGCCAAGAGATTCACTTGTGTCAGTGTCACTCTACTCTAAAATTATTTATATACTTCTTATAGCAGCAGCTATGACTAAATACATGTAAGAGAGAGTGGATCTTTGGTGATTTGTAGGTGCTGAAACTTCAGTACGTAGACTTGCAGGGATGGTCAGAAATTCCTCACAAGTTAAGGCAAATGTGGGCATGGATGCAGAGAGATATTCAGGTGTACCACTTTCCCTGGAGAAATCCTTCTGATGTTGCTCTGCAGAACTACAGAATTATGCCCTTTACCACAGAATGGGGTTTTTTTTTGTTTTTCCCCACTACCTTCTCTGTGGATCAGGCCTTGGGCTACAATGTGCCATTTTTTAACCCAGCCTGTCCATTAGTTTGAACCTCTGGAAATCCTCAACCAGCTCTGGCAGTTAGTTGGCAGTCTGAGAGCAGTCCCAGGCAAGCTAGACCTGCATAGTGGTCTTGATTTCCCTAACACTGATGGCTCTGGCATTTTCTTTTAGCATTTCAGCAGTTGCTGAGTCTTTTCTTCAGGCCTTTTTTACCTTCTCACTTTCCTTCCAGGTGCTTGCTGAGACTGGTAATTGTACAGTAATTGTACAGTAATCCTGATGCTGTAGCTGATGTTTTTTGGCAGTTTATACACATTGTAGCTCCAAATAGGTAATGTTTCTTGCAGAAAGCTACCATGATTAGGAGTTGACCAACAGCTGTCTTTGTATAGTACTGTTAATGAGCTTTTCTGGAATTGTTAGGGCCTAATGACACCTAAATAATATTTCTGATTCCACAAATATTTATTATAGCAGTAATTAGGTTAAGTTAGGAGAAAGAATGTGCCACATCAGGTCATTTGCAAGGTGCCTCATGGATTTTTCTGGCAGTAGTATTTAAAGAAAAAGAACCCCCTCATGATTGCATAACATTTTTACAAATGTTATTCTCAGTTAAGTGAATTTTTCTGTTGGAAAAGAGCAGCATCTAATTCTGAGCATCTTAACTGAAATTGTAATTGCCTTCAAGGAATGCAGTTGACCCAAAGGGTGAAGTACTACTTACTCCTACAAGGAAAATGTGTGAGGTCAAAGTGGAAGGAAACCTTTGCAGGAATAGATTGCAGAGGAGGGGCATACATGACTGGGAGCATATTTGTGAATAATGAATAGCTTTCATTTAATATTTGACATCAGCTCTTTGGAACTGCTACATTATAGCAATAAAAGTGCTTTTTTAATGGCAAAATCGTCTGTTGCTACCCTAAGTTATGGAGTTGATCTCCTATTACGTTTTTAGTAAGTTTTATAAAGATTTATATGATTGAATATGTCTTTTTTATATGTATAAACATATATAAAAAAGAAGTAGGACAAAACCATTGAGTTCTGCATGTGAGTGAGGGTAGGGTTCTGGGATATGATTTCTTCTGCTCTTTTTGTCAGAGGGGAGCACAAGACTGCATTAATTAACTCAGACTCTGTTTTGTTTTCCTGTATCATTTCACTGTCTGTGAAATTTTCTTTATGAAGATTCCTTGTTCTCCCATCAAAGCAAAGCATAACTTTTTTTTCCTTTTTTTTTAAATAGAGGAAATAAGGAGGTACTATATACTTGTATATTTGTAGGCTGGCTGGGAATGTCCTACAGCCTTATCCTCTGCACACGGGGCTTACTATTCCTTGGCCTCTCTTTCACTCTTTTCTTTCCTAGTCCTACAGTTTCAGAGTGCCCTGTGCATCCTTTAGGTGTTTTCCCCACAAGATCTTGTGGTAAAAGATGCCAGGACAGCAGCCCTTCTGTGGGGAATGCTGAAGGAAATTGCCCTGTCACTGGAGTCTGATGTGCTGTAAATAGATTGCAGCCTTTTCCAATCGTTTAACAAGTGTTTTTCTGGGAGCTGGAATGGCAGCTTTGGCCCAGTCTGGAGTTCTTCTGATTATTCATTTTGGAGGAGAGGGACAGCTCTTGTCACTGCATCACTTTGTCACACAAACAGAAAATGTTCTTCCCAAAGCTGTTTGTCCAGTTGGATGAAACTGAGCAGAGAGAGGGCAAGTGAAGATTCTTAAAATGATTTCTGGATGCCAGATGGATCTGATGGCAAGACTGAAGCTTAGGATGTTTTGATCATTGTCTTTGGACCTACTACATCCACTTTCCCACTGTGTTTTAGATGACAATGATGAAGTAATCACAAAATTACTTCATGTAGGAGCTGTATATCTTAAACTTTTGCACAAAAATTCCAATTGAAGAAAGAACTTCCTTAAAATATCTCTTCTTTTTTTTTCAGTTCACTCAGAAGATGTTGGATAACTTCTATAACTTTGCTTCCTCGTTTGCTGTCACTCAGGCACAGATGACCCCGAATCCTTCTGAAGCTTTCATTCCTGCAAATGTAGTTCTGAAATGGTAATGGCAATGGGGTAACAAATGGGGTTTATTTTCTAGGCATTAGACCATCATTTCTAAGCACTGAACTATTGTCATGCTATTCAGTGAGATGATGCAGAAGTGTTTAAAGTTGTTGTTAATTGCTGGTATAGAGAGGTCCTGCCCACTGTTTTTATATTTATTTGTCAGCTTTTTTTTTTGTTAGAAAAGTGCTATGCAACCAATGAAACCTTTTTGTTTTTAAAAGGGTTGCTTTTAACATATGTGCATTTGCACTGTGTTGCTGATAATGCAAATGCTCTGGAGTTGTGGGAAGACAGAGCACACTGATACTTGTAAATTTATGCTTATTTGTTTTATTTGGTCTCTTCCTAGACATAGTTCCAGCATAGTTGCCTTACTTAAGAATGTGTGAGAGGTGATGAAATCATGTTACTAGTTGACCTGGTTCTGTCACCAAGATCCTTGAGTGTAAATACACAAGTCCTTCTGGGAGTTGTTTTCCAGGGACTAGTTTAATAACTGTCTGGGGATGGCCTGTGTAGTCTGGAGATAAATTGTGAACTGCTGGCAATCCTTTAGATTATCTGAAAATGTCTTTCCTATCAGTTTGGCCTTATTTATTTAGCCTCTGCAGTATTAACCCAAGCCCTTTTTTAATCACTGTTTGAGACTATCTAATACAGTTTTATCATTAGTAAGATCTCATGAATATGCAAGCAGTTGATGAGAGCTCTGTGTATTGTTTGGGAGTGTAATTTGATGCAGATGCCTTGTGTTTAGGAGGTAGCTACAAACTCCATGAACTGTATGTGGGTAGGGTCTCTGATGTGGCTGGTGAGTGCCTGGGTGAGGCTGAATTGGTTTAAAACCCTTCAGTCTTTTCTCACTTAAGCTGGGCTATGAACTATGAGGTATAGGAGAACATTTTGTGGTTTCCTTTATTTCATTTGCAGTATCTTTTGATTCCTTACATTTTGGGTTTGTGAGGATTAAAAGGGGGGTTTTAACTTTTGTGGCCCAAAGCCTATAGGCTTCTCTATTTTTTTTTCTTGTAGAAAGGCACAGAAATTGTATATTTTGTTGGTTTCTTCACTGTGTGTCAACAGTGAATTCTGATGCTGTTTGTTTATGGTTTTCTTGGTTTTGTATGAAAATTGAAATTAGGACAGCATGTGTGCATACATGTTTGCCTTATATGTTAGAGAATTACATTTCCCTATTTGATTTTACTAAAACATTACCATCCAGCCTCAGATTCATACATTCATTCATGATTTCCTAGCCAAAAATGCTATTCATAAAACAGTCACTTATAATTCATGGACTTGTTTAGGTTGGAACAGACCTTTAAAATGGAGTCCAACCATTCACCTCCTGCAACCCCTTCAGTGAAGAAAATTTTCCTCATGTCAAATATAAATTAACTTACAATTTTCATAAGCTTGAATGAGTCTCCTCTGGGATACTGCTCTAATGAAATTCATCTTGGTGAAATACACAAGTCTAACTGCAAATATTCTAGGCATGCAAATGGACTTGCGATTTCCTGGTGTGAAGTAGATGGAATTTATCATGTTCTCTGCACAGACTAAATTATATGTACCCTTTTTTAAAAACACAATTTTATATGCAGGAGCTGTTATTTTTTTAATTTTTCTAGGTATGAAAACTTCCAGAGACGTCTGACACAGAACCCTCTCTTCTGGAAAACATAAGCTTAAATTCTGTCATTTGGGGTTCTTTCTAAAGTGTTACCTGAAAGATGCATCAAGTAACTACTGAAGATTTTTGTGGGGGAAGAAGGCAAAAACCCAAACAACGATTAGTCTAAATAGACAAACTAGTAACTTTTATATTACTCTTGAACAGTATTTAAAATTAAAATCAATGAAAATGACTAGTCTGCATGTTGGTTTATTTAATTGAAGTGCTTGGCTGCATCAAGAAATCAGTGTTCCATGTAGAAATACTTCTTTGAAACTGCATTTAAAGTGGAAAAAATTACAAGTTGAAAAATGGCAGCACTGTGTCATACTTGTGTGGTGCTTTGGGGTGTTGAACACAAATTGAATGCAGATTTTTCCTTCTTTACCTCATGTGAAGGGTAATCAAGCAACTGTGAATATGCTGATGGTTTTCCTGCTGGTACTTGCACTGTAAGTTCTTCCATTTTGTGGACAACCAGTATTCTTGTCCCCAGCTCATATAAATGGTACAGTAGCATTTCCCTCTTTGGCAGTAAGACACCATTGAGCTTAATCTTGGAGTACCTATCTTTAACTTTTCCTGTATGAAAATGTAATGAAGAGGAATCTTTGGGAACTTTGGCTGTGCTAGAAGAATTATTCCCAGTAATAAGAGAGTAAAATCTTGTTTCTCTTAGAAACAGATGTGGGCTGTCTGATAAGACTGTCACATTTGTTCATAAAGCCATAGGATTTTGGGGTGGTCTTAGTGGTTCTCATGACCAGTGCAGTTTCTGCTGGTGCCACACGTACCCAGGTATCTCATAGGTAAGGTCCAGCTGGCCCTTCTGTTCACTAGATTAGCTTGATCAGAAATACTATTTTGAGGAATATATCTTGCTTTTGTAAGTTACTTTCTGTAACCAAGGAATAAGACTTGTTCCCAAACCACTGGCATGAAAATAAAAGTTTTTACTGGTTTCATTGACTGGGGAATGAAGCCTTTAAGGAGTCCTTTATCAAGTCAAGTCAGCCTTAGGTACACTTGTCCTGAGAACAGAAACTCAGTCCTTTGAACGTGCCCAGTGACATCCTATGTCATTTCTGCCTCAGCTTAAAATGGACTCTTCCCTTGCATAAAAGCAGAGGGACTCAAGGAATAAAAGGAATGAGCTCAACCTGGGACCCAGAAGAGGAGGAAAACAGACTGATGAAACCCAGGAAAGCTGTTGTAAGCTTTTGAAAAGTAAAACTAATTCTCCCCCAGGTAATTTATGGGACAAAGCTCAGAGTTATTTCCTAAAAGCCATAGCACAGATGCAAGACCTGAAAATTTTGGGTTGCCTGCTTGACTAAAGCCTTAATTTTCTTAAAGACGCATTTGCAGACCAAATGTCTGTAGAGAAGCAGCAACAAGGGAACATAGCAGAGGCTCAGGCTGAACTCCCTCAACAGAATGGGTCATTGAGATTATTCTGTGTCCCCTGTCAAATTCTGCTCTAGGACGTGGTAGTTTTGTCACCCAGGTGGCAGATGCCTCACATAGCTGGTGATAGAAGTGGATCAGACAAGACAAGAGGAACCAAATGGAAGTTGGAATGGTCATTGCTCAGGTTCTCGCACTTTTAAGGAAGGATCTGGCTGGTGTGGAAATAAGTAATTAACACTTCATAAGCCATTGCAAGGCATCAGGAGTTAGGGAATATGTGTCTACATGATGTAGCAGACTCACTCCATCAGCACAATTTAATTACCAAAGGAGTGATTTATTTGTAAGAAAAAGAGGTACTAACTACAACTTCCTCATCTGACTGGCCAGAGCTGCCCTCTATGAAATAATCCTCATGTCACTACTCCTTGTTGCAATTTTTTATGGCCCTCACTGTCATGGTTTGGTGAAGAGCAAGTCATAGAACGAATGGTATTTAAACTTCAGGGCCCTGTTTGGGCACAGGCTGTCACGCTGCTGCTCACTCTTCTCTCTACTAGTTATAACAAGCTACTTCTGTTCTGACCAAAGCTTCATTCTGGTTATTCCAGATGCTGGTGAGATTGTTGTTTGGGCTTCAGGAAGCCAGACAGGCCAGACTAGACCATATGGGTGGGGTCACTAAGTCCAGCATGAGTCCTGTGGCTGCTCTTACCCCTGTTGCAGTCATTAGGGCTGTAAATGAAAGTATGTATTTATATGGGGTTTGAATAATTCAATAGTATAGGTTAAGAACTTCTCCCAGTGCTATAGCTACTGTGGGTTCAGCAGGTGTCTCTGAGCTCACTGAATGTAGCACCTGCTTGAGAGCATCATTGTGAATTACTTTTCTTTCCTGCTGTGATTGAGCTTACAGAATAGAAACTCACAGAGGGAACAGTCTATCCCCCTTCAGTATCATATTTTGCCTTTCACAGCTGCTATGAAAGTAAGAACTGATTCATTTCTACAGGTTGTGTGGATGGCCAGACTGTGCTTCTCAAGCATAAGTGCTTTTTCTTTCTCAGCTTTGAAGCACAGGATTATGGTGGGTGAGTTTCACTAGCTCTGTGAGATCCTATCATATGATCACTAGTTAGGATGCTTGAGGAAACAGGCATTCAGTTTGTCTAAGGAAATTTAATTTAGGAAACCTCAGAGTCTTCTAACCTGTCTCCCAACATTGTGGTTTTAAAATGGAAGAACAGGATTATAGGAAAAAGATCTGAGGAGAAACAAAGATACCTACATTCATCTATTTTGCCTTTAACATATTTTTTATATACATACATAAATATACACACACATATATACACATACTTTTTTTTTCTCCACACACAAAACACTAAAATTCCTTTCCCCAGGTATAGCCAGAGGTATAATACCTGTTGTAGTAACAACCTCAATGTAATACAAATTATTTTGTAATGATCCTCCTACATTTAGAGTAATTTTTCCATTCCAAGTTTCTAGATACTAGGGAGTTCAGGTTTTAAAGAAAATCTGTAAAAAAAAAAACTGGCTACTGATTGTTAGGCTTTGAGGCTAAACCTATCCTTCCATGCTACACTCATAACCATGACAGGGGTAGATATATTTCCGTCCCTTTTGGGACATTTTCCTAATTGTTTTCCTTTCCAAGGCAACAGGAATTGTTAGTTAGAGTGGGGATTTTTGTCACAAGGGCCCTACCTGTTTCTACATCTGCCCTCACCACCATACCCAGAGAAAAATTTAAAAATACAGGAAGCAATAAAGAGCATATATTGCTGCTGGCTTATACAGAAACAGGTGCAAAATTCTAATTATGCACAGGATTTGTTTATTTGTTTTCTAAAAGTTGTTTCATTTGTTCATTGTAAATATTTTTCTGACATAGCTCATGGTGACAGCAAAGCATTCTCAGGTGAACCTAACTGTGTCTGTAGCACTTGCAGAGGAAGTTAATTCTTTGACTTTAAGCCATGGAACCAGAGCTCCCCAATACAATCAGCGGTGAAACATAAGCATGAAATGCACCAGAGAAAACAAGCACTCCTACCTATACAAGGAAGGGAAAATGCAATCCATATTGACATGAAATTTTTTTGGCTTAACATTAAAAGCCTTAAGAAGAACCTGATTTAAAACTGCATTGTGGTAACGTTCTTTATTCATTCACCACCAGATGGAGCATCACCTCAGGAAACAGGACCATACTCTGAGAAGAGAGACCTTTTAAGTGAACCACTGATTTAACAATCAGGAATCTGTTTTCTATTTCTGCTTCCAGCTGTGGTGCAAACGTTCTTGCTGTCTGTGGGCGAAGTCTCTGCCTAAAAGTTAGACCTGTAGTCCAAGCCTACCATTTATGCAATTTCTAAGTGTCTGAAAGTTGGTAGAATAAGATGGGCTGCCAGATACCTCTGCTCTTCAGCTTTTTTTTTATCTCTTCAGGGAAATACTCAGTGTGCAATAACTGAGGGAATCAGCAACCTTCAAATTTTAGTATGCTCTTCATGCAAAGTTCATGAAGAAAAGACCTCTATAACAACACTTGCAGCCTCTGAAAGAGTTTTCTGACTGTACTGCAATTAGACTGTTTATGACTGTACTGCAGTGTCATGGTTTGACACTGGCACAATGCCAATGCCCCCATGAGAACATCCTCTCCCTGGTGTGTGCTGTGAGGTGGTACCTGGAATAAACAAAGCAGGCTCCTACTTAGGGGAGAGGAAAAAGACTTTATTAACGAAACTACAAAAACTAAACTACAAAGAAAATAAACACAAGGAAAATTAAAACTGCACAGAAACACTCCCCCACCTCCTCCCACCAAATTCCCAACACATTTATATTTCCCAAATCACCAACTCTTGGTCCAGGCAAGCACCCTTTGGATAATCAAATCCTCAGTTCATTAAGAGTAGAAGGAGTCCTTCCCTGCGCCATGGGCTGCTTGTCACACGCAGCACCGCCCGGAGATCCTTCTGCCATTGTGACATCTTCCTTCCATGCCCGGTGCTCTCACCACCGGCATGGGCAAGGCTGCTCGAGGGTGGTCTTTTTAAAGATGCCTCGTCCCGTTCCAAACAGAGCACAATCTCATCTCTGGGACCTTTGTGCCCCCCATTTCTTTTACACCCCCTGGGGCCGAGGGGTCTCAACACTGAACTCTCCTGGCTCTGAGCCCCTGCTTCCCCCTCGATGCAGTCTCTGTATCACAAGGAAACCGTCCATGGCTATACAAAAAAGAGTCCAGCAAAAATGCCACTCCATCTCCTCCATTCCTCCAACATCTCTCTCCCACTTGCCAGACCCCACCACTGGCCCATTTCCTTCTTCATCCTCTACTCTTATCTCTCTTCTAGGAAGGATTAATGTTCTGTAAGGTTTTCATTGTCCACAAAGGGTTAAAAGCTCTCACATGCGGCTGGGCTCCTCCCCACACCGCACCCCCCTCCCCCCTCTTCCACCGCAGCAGCACATGGTATCACGATCCAAGGTAACAGATCCAGGCACGGCGCTCTCTCTCTCCGGTTGGGGGGGGGCTGTCTGATAGCTCCTGGGGTCTCTCTCTTCCACCCTCGGGGGGTTCAGGCCTACCTCTCCCGGTAGGCTTTTCCCCTCCCCCCGCCCGGCTAGCAGCTGGGCCGGGGCAGAGACCCTACGCCTCTCGAGGAAATTCAAAGAGGGCTGGGGGGGAAGCCCTGCTTTTAACCCCAGTGTGTGTTCTCAGAGGGGTGTCCAAACATCCCCATTGGCCACACCAGGTGCCTTTATTAAAATCTGAACACCCATTGGCCTGACCACAGCATATCCCAGAAATCCCAAAAAACATATTTCCTGTGAAACCACCACATTCAGTTACTCAGCAGCCTGACTTTACCTCTCCCTCATCTGTCCTGAGATGGGAACAGGAGTCAATTACAGAATTTGCCAAAGAACAGAGCTAAAGGTGGCCTGAAGACACTGGAGAAAACCACATGTTCTTTCAGGTTACTTTTGGTAGGTTTATCCAATACTAGGGTGAAACCACACTTCTGTTGTTGAAAAATTTAGGCACTGCCGCTCCTAAGGTATGTTTCACAAAAGTATACATTAAAAGGTTAAAAGGTTTTGGAAAATATTAAAGTCTTCTTTAAATTCTTTTGCAATGATTATAACTCTAATAGCTCTGTATCTTCCAGAAGACGCACAATAATTTTAATCTTTTTCCTTTTTTTAGTCTAGAACCAGGCAACTGTAGGAAGAAAACACTCTAATGAAATAAACACACAAGTTTTATATTCATTTGAGCTTTATCAGTCTGCTTGTTAACAGAGAATTTTCTCCCCTGTTGTGTATTTTCAAAATATTATTAATTCTACATGCAGATGGGGCTGACTGTTGTAAAGAATTTTTTCTCCCCTTGGCATGTTACAGGTTTACTTACACAAGTACTTCCCTTCATTATCCGATTTCAGCTCCATCCAGGTTTCTCAGGGCAAAGCTCCTGGAACATTTGTCTGCATTTTAAGAGGACAGTCTTCAGCACATTCCTAAGTTAAAACAGAAGTTAAAGCTGACCCTAACTTTGTTAGGCCTCTTTCCAGTCAAGCACCACCCTTCCTTTCCTTCCTCTCCAACAGAGCAGCTCATTTGTCAGAATGTACCACTTATGTCCCAAAACAACACCCATGGCTGAGAAATCCTTGCTGCTTTTGTATCCCAATTCACTCTCAACCCCTGCTATGGGAAAACACAGAAGATGGTTTAATGCCATGCTACTGTAAAGCCTTTGCAAAGTGGCACCAGCCCCCAACCCAAGTGTTCCTAGTACAGCTAATTCAATCAAAGCTCTTTCCTTGAGGCTGCAGGAAGCCTGAGAACTCCCACTGCCTTTCTGGAGTGCTCTCCCAACCCCACCCCAGCCCCATAATTTTTCAGACTCTGCCAACCCCTCACACTTTCCACAGCATGATCTATGAGGTCTGTGGACCACTGCTGTTGGGTAAACACTGGCTCATACTATGCCAGCAGTTCTGTAAGTGCAGGAAGTTAAACACTTTCTCCAGGCTCCAGTCTCACCTGTCTCCCTCAGCTGATCTGCAGGAATTTCAGTTTCCTCCCTCTGGTACTCAGGCTTCTACATGGTTCTGCCCAATTCTGGTTTTACACTTGGCTTCCTGACCATGTCCTCTTGAGCAGACACTCATAGGCACAAGAAAGACCATACTGGCCATGTGGCTTGTGCAAGAAAAACAAGCTCCAAAATCCAGCTCAATTAAATACTCATTTTGGATGGACCTGTGGTACTACTGCACTTCCCCAGTAGTAAGATCAAGGATTTAAAAGAGGAAAAAACAATTATATGTTACAGACTAAAATTTGTCAACTTCTTGTCAGTCAGTTGTTCTGAGCTTCATTTTTTTCAGGTTTCCAAGGACACAAATCAAAACTAGTTTAGTCATATTACTTCCAACTCAACAGGTAGTTTATCTAACTAGAGCATTTACAAGCTTCCCAAACTGTGTTTAACAAACAGAAAAAAGCAATATCTTGAAAGATGAAAAGTCAGATATGCACTTAAGAAGTCAGCAGCAGACAGGACTACTTAATCTACTGATCAGAAAGGCACCATAATACTAACAATGACAGTGTCATTGTATTTACATTATAACTCAAAACATTCTTCTCAAGTAATATGCTATGTTAAAGGATAAGGGCAGGGAAAGGGAAAAAAGTATGTAAATGGCTCAGCCTCAATAAATGTTATTTACTTCCTCATTCAGGTGCACACAGCTACTGAGCAATGTCCTGGACCACTTTCTGAACACAGACATGAGCATTTCAGCTACCTGCTGACAAAATAGACACCAGTGTTTTGAACACAGATTATCACTGCTAATCATTTCTGCCATCTTATTTCCCCCTTTCATTTTTATTAATTGTACACACATTTTAATCCTATATGAAATATGATTGATTTTAGAATTCATTATTCCTAATGCAAGTAAAAACATTGAGGAGGTTATTTGGGAATATTGACAATAAAGGCAATTAAAATATATTTCCAAAAACTAACTTTTACATAAATGCAGTAACTAGACAGAATTCAACAGAACAATGTGATCCATAAAACAAAACCAGTAAGGTTTTTACCCCACTAGTCATTAACATATATGGTGAGAAGCAAATTCCTGTTTGAGATTACAAAAAATTAAATCAATTTCAATCTGCAACTAACTTAAAGAATGAGTTCAAAATATTTTTAGGAATTGTTTAACAACTGTTTATATTATATTCTTAAGAGTAGCATTTCCTTTGTGTTGTCCCTGAATAAAAGCTTCATTAGGTTTTATAAAGAAAGGCACAAAATACAGCTGCAAGCATAAATATATAAAATTTCTAGCAAGTTGACATACATTCATGTGTTAACTCTAACAAAGAAATTTCCTAGGCCATAAGTGAAAGCTTCTTGTGGGAAATAATTAATATGGACAATTCAGAAAACTTTACAAAAATACTTCTTTTTATTAAAAGCAGCAATTTCAAGCAGAACAATACACAGAATGTAAACATCACTAAGTCCAGCTCCAGCCTGCCGAACCTTCGAGAGAGTCTACACTAAATGCATCTACTGTACTAGCATGTTAACAGACTATATTATAATTTGAAAATATATTTTCTTCTATGAATTAAGAAAAAGTACTTTATCGTAATCTGTCCCAGCGCCAGATACTGGCATCATCACACACAGCTATAAGGATACTGCTGTCCCTGCTAAAACTGGTCTGTCGGATGGCAGCAACACATTTAGGGTGAGTAAGAGTTGTACACCTAGAAAGAAAAGAAAATTATTCAGCTGCAATGTTAAATCTTCCTACTACATTATGGAGCACTGTTTCAGTAATCCCTTATTTGTGTGACCTAGGAGGAATTGAAGGCAACAGGATTATGGCCTTCATGGTGTACTTGGTATTCCAGAAGAGGAATTGGGACAGCAGTTTCCTGTTCACCCACAGTTGTTCCTCATCATCCAATTTTTAGTGAAACAAAGATTGAAAGCTTATTGAATCACATTATTTAGAACTTCATAATCAGTGTTATTTCACAGGGTTAGGAATGGAAAATCAGAATCATGTGATTAAAGACTGCTTCACTTCCAGGAATTTTATACATCAATGTATTCATTTATACATACTTACATGAATTATATATATAAATATATAAAGATATGCATAATATATAATATAGGGTATATAAAAATAAAATGCAGTGTATATCCATTTTATATACAACGTTTCTTGGGAGTGGCTTTGTTTGGGGCCTTTTTTTGTGTTCAGGCTTTTTTTGCATTTGTATGTTTACACACATACATGTGTACCTATATGTATCTAAGAGACAAGCTGTGAAATTGCCTGGCAGCACAGGTGAGGAAGTGGAAAGCCACAGTGTTTTCTCCACACTGTGCTCATAGCTCACCTTTACACTCTCCTTTTTTACTCCAGTCCTGTCACCTATCTTGCCTTTGTCATGTGCTGCACCCACCTAGCACATCTTCTCCTAATGGCTTTGCAAAATTTCCACCCAACTAGCAAAAACTCTGTGAGAAATAAATTGTCTTTTACTGTATCTATGCATGGTAGGCAGCACAATCCAACTGGGACCTCTTGGCATTAATAAAATAAAATTTATAAATCAGTGAAATAAAATAAACATTAACCTTCAGGGGCTCACAATGTTTATTTCCCTACTAACTATAATGGAAAGTAAGTAGTGCAGTAAAGAACTTCTCTATAATCAGGAAAGAAAAAAGAAAAGGACCCCAACTCTCTGTCTTAGCAAAAACAAAATAAAGTACTCACTTGGCTTTATGTGGATCCTCTATTTCTAAATCCCAAACATAAAGTTTGCCAACCTGATTGCCCAGAGCAAGCATCTTAAAAAGAAAGCAGAGGACAAAGCAGAGGTTTTAAAATACTCCCTCAAAGAATAAAGTCAGAAGTTTATAAAGGCTATAGAGCTGATAAATTGTGTGTGAACATTTAAACATGAATGACTTAAGTTTGTTGGAGGAGTCAGAAAGGCTGCAGAACCATCTCTGCAGACAGGGGATGAAGACATCAGGAAACTTATTTCTGGTGGAAAATTAGTATTTCTTTTATGGAATTTTTTCCCACAGGCAGAACCCAGAATGAAAAATCTGGAGCTCTTTACTTGTAGCAGAATACAGCTGCAGTAGGAATTCTGCTTTTTAAGTACAAGCTGCTTACCCACACATCCTAACAGGTGAGAAAATTCTCAGCAGACTCCCCAAAATAATTTGACACAAGATAGTAATTTAATCTGCAGCTTCATATAATGTCCCTTACAGCAAACCATTCTGTTTCTCAAATATCACATGAACCAAGACCTTTCCTATACCCATAAACATGTAACCAATGAAAAGCTACACACCTTCAAATACAGCAAAGTCAGACACATACCTTTTGCCAGAAATCCATTGAAAATCTCATGTACCATATGTCACACTGGCTATAATCAAATCTCCCAAGAATGGTCACATTTGACTCACTGGGCTTGATTTTATCTATATCATCTTCCATCTTGCCAGGCTTCCAGCAAACAATGGCATTTTCACAAGACTGGAGTGAAACAATGAAAAGAAAAATCACCTGTAATTTATAGTGCAGAATCAGTCCAACTAGAAGCAAACATTTCATCTCACATCTTCCCCACTGACACTATGAAAAGCAGAACTGAAAATCTCACCTCTGCCCTTGGATCACAGCCACATCACCAATAATAGTCACTGTCCATGCTGGCAACCCCATGTCCTCCCAGCTTTGCCAGGTAATGGGACTGCAGGGGCCCTCCCTCACCTGCTTCAGATGAAGCCACCCAGATGGCTCAATCACAATTTCATAAGCAGCCTAAACATACATTGCTTTGAGGATTGTTTACCCAATGCCTTTGACTAACAGGTTGGTGCACTCACCAATTGCTGGCATCAAGGCAGTGGGACTGCCTGCTTTAATATCTACAAATGGACACAACACACAAATCAAAGTTACTCCATTATGGCTACTCCTCATCTCACTCTTTAGCAGGATCCCTAAATAGTATCTAGAGTTTCCTTTGTCACATGTTCTGTGCAGATCCTGGTTAGCCAGAAACCCTTTGCTTGTAACAGAGCACAGCTGTAGTAAGAATTTTGCTTTTTAAGTACAAGCTGCTTACCCACAGATCCTAACAGGTGACAAAATTCCCAGCACGCTCCACAAAATCATTTGACACAAGATAGTAATTTAAAGACTCACATGCTAATAAAATTTCTAAGGTTTAGGATCCTCAGGACCAACAAATAAATGTAACATAGCTGAAAAATGCAGCATTACCTTGGAAAGAATTAGGTCTCCCAGCCACCGTACACAGTCAACATAGTTTCTATGTATGTCTCTTGTAGAAAAGTCAGGAAAGTGAATTTTCTGGGAAACAAAAGGCCTATGGAGAAAATTGCCAAGTGAGGTTCAGAAAAATAACGCAGAAGCACAAGTGTAATTTTTAATAACCAGTTTTAACATATTTCAACGTTAAAAGAACAAGCCCAGCTTTTCAACAGTTTTATAACAAAGTAGATTTTATATGCAGCTTGTTTTTCTTTTTAATAGTAATAGGAACAGTCCTTGTTTTCATCCTCATTCCTAATGAAATAACTAAGTTTCTCATGTAAAAGACTGTGCAGAGATAGTGCTGAGTAAAACTACTCCTTCAGATCCTGAATACAATGCCTGTCACCAAACACTTCAAGAACTAATTAAAGCTCAGTCTTCCTGATGCTGCTGCTGCAACATCCAAATTGTTAAATAGAAATGCACACTTTTAAAAAAATAAATCATCATTTTAAAAAAGGCACGCTAAAAAGCATCATTTAATATTTGGTAACATTACCAAAAAAAGCCAGAGTATTTTCACAGCTAGTCTCATTGCTGAACATGTTCACTGTGTTTTAGACTCTTCAATTCTCTCAATGGTTTAACTGGAAGTTAAGATCAAAAAAGTTGAAGAACTTCATAAAGGAGGATTTATCTATCATGTATCTAATTGTTATGTTTACTTGATAATTTACTCATAGCTGAGGTCAAACCAGAGAATGATGAAAATTAAAGTTATTACTATGTAAATGGTTTTTTCCCCACCCTGAAGTAAAGTAATACACAATAATTAGCTACTCAATATAAGATTATTTGACACATTTAATTACACAGATTTGATTCCCTTCTAGAAATTTTGAGATGAGATGATAAGAAGAAACAATACTGACATCTTGAAATGCATGAAATACAAGCTTTAAGATAATAATTTTAGACATTTTCTAGTCTAGCAAATAAGAAATAATTGAGATATTTAAAAATAAAAAATTTTGGGACTTTGAATCAGAATTCAATAAAATTCCAGTGAAGCAAACACCAGTAAGACACACAGTCTAGTGAGATTCAGCAACCACATCACTACCTAAAAACTCCCAATATGGAAAGGAAGTAACCTGCACTGTTGATAGGAGTATTCATGTGTTGTAAAGACAGACAAGGAGATGAAGACTACATACCTGTTGGTTTTGTTTGGGTTGTACTCATAAGACTCTTTGATAGCATTAATCATTCTCTTTGAATTAATTCTCCAGAGTTTTAGAGAGTGATCCATCCCACAGGACATGATTTTTTCACCAAGAAGATCGTAATCCTATGTATATAAAATAATTTTGAACATTCCCACCCTATGCTGCATTATATCAACTCAGATTTTATTCCATCATTTCCATCAAAACAGCATTTTATGCATAGAGCATGCAATAAAACTGACTATTTCAAATAGAAAAACACTAAGAATGTAACCAGCTCACTGCAAAGCAGCACAGCATCTTAATAATTATATTTAGTCTCTCTCAAGAAAGAGAGACATATTCAACAGCACTGACAGACAGTGAATCTACAGCTAGTTCTCCTCCTTCACTAAGCTCCCTAGGAGCAACTTTGGCAGAATTCCAGGGCTACAACATGGGTGATTATTACAGTGTCAAGTTTCCTCCAGATGCACCCCTCACCTTTCACAACAGGCCAGATAACAGGAATGGAAAGAGTTCTTAAGAACAGCATATTAAAAGTTAACAATTCTAGTTAATGTTTGCTGGGTACCAGTGTCTGTTCACAGCCACTGAAAAACAATTTAACTCAAACAACTTCTTTCCTTCACCACCACATCTCTCCAGGTTTATTTGCTTATGCTGTTTTGACTTGATGAGAACTCAAGACCTTCAAAAGTGGGACCACCATGAAATGTTTTTACTCTTTCTAGCCCCACTGAGCCCTATTTTGCTCACTTCTAGGCTGCACCGTGAGTAAACCAGTACTGAAACACACAGATCCTGTCTGCAAGGTGGCCACATCAATCAAACCACCTGACATTTAAAGCTCTCTATCCCCTTAAAACAGTATTTATGCACTTCCAGGTGGTTATTTTAAAGTAGCTATAATATCTAAACAGTGCACAAAAGGATAGAAAGTTGCTTACTACCCTTTGTAAATCTAAATCACTGCCCCACGGTCTTCCACTTACTGCACTTAACACCTCATCCCTGTGCCCTTCTACTCCTCCAAATATTGCAACCAGCGTGTCTGTCTGGATGTTCCACAGTCTCAATGCATGATCTATAAAGAACAAATAGAATTACATGCTGCTTTTTATATGTACATTTGAATAATATATTTCAGTTTAATCACTTTGAGTAACAGGTGTTTAGGTCAACATCAAAAATGCACTTAATTCTTCCTTTTTTTGGTTAGAAACAAAAGAACTGCATTAACTAAAATTGCTATTATAACTAACTTACTGTTAAAAATAATTCTGTAACTGAAAAAGTGTGCCCACCCCCTTCCCTAGGGAAAGTTTCTAGAAAAAACACACCTGGATCTTTAGATCATACAAAAAGCAAAGGAATGTCTGATCTGACAAATATGCTTTTAGTCAGTCATAAGAACAATTTTATGTATCAAAAATGCTAGAATTCCTTTCTGCCATTCCAACATCAACATTCAAAAAGTTGTGATTTTCAATTCTTTAACTTTTAGAACATTATTCTTGGTGAACCACAGTCAGTAAGGGAGAGAAAAACTGTTTACATAAATAATATGTATTCTAAAGTCAATTAGACTAATCCACTTACTTGAAGAAAGTTTTAACAATTTCTAATGAAGAACCTCTAGTGTATCTCCCATTTGGAAATGGGAACCTCTAGAGTATTTCCCTGTTGGATTCCACAAGTACATTGCATTGAATTACAGCTGCACCCAAAATCCCAGAAGGGAATCAGGTGGCCACGCAGTCCCAAACATTTTCCTCCCTTTTTAATAATCTCTCAGCCAAACAGTTCTAACAGCCCAAATATTCTCCTGCCTTGTGCCTTCTCACCAATAGCACCTGGTCCAGAGATTAAAACTTGTAGTACTATGCCTGATGTCAAAACATTATTAAAAAGAGAACCTAAAAAAACATGCAGAAACTGGATGTTTACAGACCCACAGCACCAAATTGACCATTACAAGCATCAGAGAGCTTCCCAACTCCTGTTCTCATGTAGCTTCATCAGTAAGTTCAAATATGCTAAACTCAAAAGTCCCCTTAAGTGAATGTTTCCAACTCAAAAATTCCTGAAGGCTACCTCCTTGTGGCAGATCATTCCCTTACTTAACAGAACAGTCAAGATCAGGAAGTTGTGACTGTTAGAATTTTCTGGAAAAGCCCAAAAGACACTACACCAAAGACTTCCTTTACTAAAACACTTTTTACACAGAGTCCAATTAAAGTTCCCAAGCAACAGACAATCCAAGTTTTTCCCCCTGAACAGGATGGTGAATGCTGCAACGTTATGAGGTCCCCACTAGATGGCAACGTGATTCAACAACTGAAAAAACTCCAACTGTCAGAAAGTAAAGAGCAAACCCAAGGCTCAGGATTCTTCTTTCCTTAAAAGCAGCACTATTCACAATCCCTTTGCACCATAGCTGGAGTTATGGTTGTAGGCCATGGATTTAGTAAGTATAAAATATATAGCCATGCAAAGCATGATTTGCTCTCAACTTTCAAAGTGAACTTGTTCAGTGCCATTCATTAAAAAAAAAAAAAATTCATGAAGGTTTTTGGCCACATTCAAGACCAAACTCCAATCCAAAGCATTCTCATTTATACAAAAAACAACAGAGGGGTTTTTCCTCACCTTTGCTCACAGATAAAAGAAGATTTGGATCTCTTGGATGGAATTTCAGTTCATTGATTGCATTTCCATGGCCCACGTAGTGCTGGGATAGAATTCAGAGACCAAGTTACCATTTCTCCTCATGCTTACGTGTACTCAGAAGAAAAAAGTGTCATACCTTACTAAAACACACACTGTATCTTAAAGTTGTGAACACTCACCTTTATGCACTGCATTGTAATGGGATTAATTATCCTAATAATACCCCTGGATCCTGCCACAGCCAGAAGAGGATGGCTTGTATTGCTATCATATGTCCATGCACAGGTATAGAAATTCTCATCTGCCTACAATGCATCAAGTTAAGGATCACAGAACAAACAGGAGAATTTTTTTTTTTCTTTTTTTAAACAACATTTTATTTTAAACAAACCAGTAGCTATTTTATTTAAGTGCCCAGGAGTCCCTGCTGGAGCCAATAAGAAAAAAACACACATTCAGTTATACACCTGTAAATACCAGCAACATCACCTTTTCTACAGATGTTGATTTCCTCACTTCTGTTCCATAACATAAAAGGAACACTTTCTCTTTCACGACATCATCTTTGATTAGAAATAATGAATCATGACCAAGTGCACAAGTTAATGACTTGTGTATTGTAAATGATCAACACAAATTATTAATGCTTCAGAGCATGAAACACAATTCTTATGCTTTAAACCCAGTTCCAATTCACAGGGAAACACTTTAAAGCAGGGAAACATTAAACAAATATTAGTGTTGGGAAGATTAAACTGATGGAGAATCAGTTTTCAAATATTTTAATACAGTCTGGTCCCTGAGTCTGCGTTTTTAACATTTTTTCAATAGGAGGGATTCTAGGATGTGGGAAAGAGGCAAGACTTGGACCTAACATAAAGAATGCACCACATGAGCAAAGTATTAAATCACAGACAAAACATTTTCATGTTTTTTCCTGCAAAGCTCTTGATTTTTCATAAAGAAGAAGCAAACGCAGCAAACATGTGAGTATTTAACTTAAAAGGATACATCAGCATCCACATAAGACTGCAACAGACGGATTTCTCCTTGGGAATGACATTCATATAAAGTAACCTGGAGAAAAAAACCCAAAAATAAGTAAGTGGGAGAGACTGCTACTTAGTTGGAACATTTCAAAAGGAAATCACATGCACCCATCTATTGACTGCCTGATGGGGAGAGGTAGAGTGCCTCTATGGTTTAGATTTCATCCATCATCTATTTGTTTACCAGGTGGAAATGGTTTGATAAAAGATTGCCCACAGCAGTTTCTTTAAAGCACCATTCCAGGACTTGTCAGCTGTCCTTCCCAGATATTGAAGTCTATTATTTGAATTGCCTTAATAAGATAAACCCTTCCTGGAATTAATTACTGCAGTTCTCTCTAATGTGACTTGGTCTTGTAATGAGTCATTGATACCTTGCTTAAACTTAGTGTTTCTGGTGACTTGCCAGGCAGAACAAACCTAGAAATGAAACACTTCTTATTTATTCACAACACTTGCATAAAACGCACTTCTCAGGGGTTATTTTCAAGACTGAAATGACATCAAACATTGTTCAGAGGAAGTCTATAAACTCCCTCCACACAGGCCATGAATCTAGCTACTGAGCTGGCTGGCATCAGCTAACTACTGTTGCAGACAGTTCTCATCCTGTATATATGAGTACATTAATTTTAGATAACAATATTTATGAAGAGTAATTTTATTGAGAAGATACATTTAAGCACCTCTCTTCCTTATCCCATATGCATACTACTGTAACACTTTTCTCTTTATTCCATAGCTTAATTACCAAATAGCTAACATGACTTCATGGAACAATCCAAAGGATGCAGCTCTCCCAGATAACAGATGCTACAGATCTTAGAAATACATCTGTTTATATTAAGTATTGCATGTCCATACCAAACACAGGTAAAGGGATTGCTTGAAAACAGGAATGCATGCAGAACCACACAGAAGGGCATATGATGAAAAACAGATTACTCACTCTGTTGCTGCCTACAGTGGCAAAAACAAGAGGATCACCTTCTTTACTGTGCCAGTTGAACTGGACTCCAAACAGAGGCTGGCCATGGTCCTCCTATACGTGTAAAGTAAGTTTAGAGATAAAAAACCCAACAAAACCCAAAAGCATATCATTGCTGTGAAATCCAACAGTTTCATTGACAATTTTCCCTCCTCAAACTAATGGGTTCACAGCCAGTATAACTTCAGACAGTGAACAGTTAACAATCATAGTATTCTAACACCACATTTTAACTTGGCCGTCTTAAAGGGAGGTTAAAGGAATATTCTGACAAACACACCCCTCCCTTTTCTTTCTCCACCAACCTTTTAAAAAGTAAATGGGAAGAACTGTTGTCTCAGCCATACCTAGAAGCTGGCAGAACTCCCAAGCTGTATTTGCAGCTCTAGTATTTTGGTTTACAATTTTCAGTAAGGCAACCTCTGCATCTAAGGTCATTTTCTATCATAATTACTTATACACAAGGATTTGCAACTTCACAGGGAAGAATTACCAGGAGAGAGAAGAATTATATTGGTGTAAGGATGAAAAGAGACACATTTAATTATTACATTACAGTTAGGTCTTGTAACTTTGTCACAGACACAAGGAACTCTCTCCAGTGTGTCACAATACTGCTACAAAGTTCATGTCTACAAAATGTTTTCAGATCGCCTTTACAAACAGTTACCAGAAAAATGCCAAGTATTATTTTTATACAACTTACATCAGTTTGAGAGAAAAAAAAAGGAGGTATGTTTATGAATTGTGATGAATATGGTGGTGCTTGTTAATAATTGATAACAGTATTTTGGCCTGTCCTGACAGGATGTTTTCAGCAAGAATAATGTTCATTAAAGTGCCTCCCCACAGGGGACTGTCTGGGACAGTGCAGGCAGGAAGGAAGTGTCTCATGATGGCTGTTCAGCAGCCTTCAAATGGCAGCACTTCAGAGACAACACAAGAAATACCAGCCCTGGCAGCTCCAGCCTATCCAAAACCAAAGAATAAATTCGAGGAGGGGGTGTGAGTAGGGAGTCTAACACTCCTTAGAAAAAGAAAAGTAAAGGAAGTCTGGAAAAATTTTAAATAGCATTATTTACTGAGAAGGCAGTATCTGTTATTAACAGAAATAACTAGAAGAGCTAGAAAGAGAAAGCAGAAAATCTTTCAGAGATTAAGGCCCTCCTGCAATTCTTAAGAGATAACAACTCCTAAAGCTCAATACAGATTAAAAAGAATTGTTCAAAGCTTAACTCAAAGTATTATCCATCATAACACAACAGCAGAAACTAATGGCTTCATGAGATGAGGGATATAGGATATTAGGAAAGGGAAAAGTAGCAGGGTTCTTAGTAACCCCAGGACAGAAGGAAAAAGCAGGTATTCAGTATCTGTAAAGTGTTACAGTTGAACTAGAAATGAAGAATGAGGAAAACCATAAGCCATAATATTGAATACACATGGCCATGATTATTTGTGTGTGATACATTTTTAATTTTACTTTTTAGCAGTAAATTTATTAATTTTATTTGATAGTCTTAAATTCTGAGTGTGTTTAAGTCTTGTTTGAAGAGAATGGCTGAGAGATCAAATTGAAAATGCTTAATAAAGTTTTTCCACTAATAATTACTTGGCTTCAAATTTCTGCTTGAAGGAATTCCTGCTGCTGAATAGTGAGTGCTTCTGACATATCATATGAAAATAATACAGGTAAAATGCATGGGCTCCCACTGCTTTATTACAGAGATATATTAGCAGGTTTTGCATTTGTTTTTCTGGAACAACCTTGTTCTCTGTTATATGCCCTGCTTCTGATAAATTTAACAAAACATGGAAAGTGAAAAGCAGTATGTTTTTCACCCTCAAGATAGGATATTTTGCCAGCATACATTGCAATACGTTTCTGATTTTCTAAGTAGGACCCAGACTAAGGCGATAGAGTAGAGATATATAACAGAGAGCTACACTGTTTCCATATTTTTATACTTGAGTACATACCTAAAGTATTTTGCAAGCTTTTTCAAAGAAAACCTATTTCCCTGGAAAAAAATTACTCTGCAAGACAAAGGTCTTTAGTCTACTTACTTCACCCACACTACATTTCTCACACCAAGTGCTACAATCTCCAGGAGCCTGACTGTACATATTGCAGTTTTGCTGGTGTTTAATGGATGAAGCAGCCAGGCAGAGGCTCCTGCAAGAAGATACCAGGGTATCTGCAGAAGCTCTGCTCCTATTTAAACTTCCAACATCCCCAGTGGCCAGAGACAGCACACAGCTATTTTGAAAATACTTGTCTGCTCTAATTTTTGTCCCAAGTGCTAAACAATGAAGGAGATTTTCCAAAACATTTTATTCTAGGTGCCGTACACGATGGTTATGCTCAGATGCCAAGTATGTGACACAAATCTGACACCGGTTTGTGCAGACAGAAGTGACCCAGATACCCGTCCAAAAGTAAAATTGTGAAATGCCATCTTGTCCCTGCTATGAATAAAGGGCACGAAACCCAAAGTACCCAAGTTCTTCATGCACTAGAGACAGAAGGCAGAAAAGAAAACAGACCTATTGCTACAAAAGCAAATAAATAAACAATCAATAATGAGTTCCAGCCTTATTCACTCAACACCAACTTGGGTTCAATCAAAGAGTAAGATTGGACCTGGTTTTAGACAGAAAGCAGTGAAGTCATTACGATGGCAAAAATAATCACCTGCATGAATGCCTTTTAATCTGTGTCACCCACACTGCCAGTGGGGAACCAACAACCCACACGTGCATTTCCAGTTCCCAGAAGTGGAAGTAAGCCATTGTGGGCAGTGGGTGTAGTGACATTTAGTTTCCATTACACACCAACAAGCTAGAATTCTGCATGGCATTGCATACTGGTTCCCAGGTCAGGAGACAGCAAGGAGAAGCTGAGACAACACCAGGCTGCTTAGAACTTAAGCACAAACCCTAAGCAGAAGTAAAGGGTAGGGAAAATAATTGCATTGCTTTAAAGGGAGCACAACAAAACAAAATATACACAGTTTTCTGCTGAAAGATCTATCAGCAAGACATAGATGGATATATGAGGATGTGCTACTGTGGTAGCTGTTAGCTGTATATGCTCATTTATAAACCCTACTTCCATTCAGTCCACAGAAAGCAAAGATTTCTCAGTACATGTTACTACTTCATAAAGAAAAAAGGCAGCTTTTTATTTCCTGACATTTTCCAAGATTTTCCATTTTTTCTCCATTATTTTTGTTTTCCTGATGCTTAAATTTCAACCAAAATAACTCCCAAAGTAGTGTTTAAAACACATATTTAGCAAGCACTGAGTTTTTCAGGCTGAGTCATAACCATTTAACACTCAAAGCAGACAGTAATGGCCATATTTGTTTCCCAAAGGAAAAAACTAAAAAACAAAATAAGATGGGAAAACCAAAATTACAAAAGTGGAAAAACATGTAATTTATACGCCCCTAAAGAATATTAATTTCTATGATCTTTAAATCATGTTGACCCTTCATTAACTTCAATACCTGCATCTTACAGCATAGTTCAAAATCATATAAACTAGGGGATATATGACACGGTACTCAGAGTCAGAAGTGTCTTTCTAAACCCACATACAACATTCAGTCATTAGAGTTTTCTCCAGAGTCTCTGCAATATTAGTACGGAAGAGCAGTAAAAGGAAGAGAGGCTTCCTCGGCCATGAAGTAAAAAACAAATTTGGCTGCTACCTAGGTCTTCATCTTAACATGCACATCTCTTATTATTACCAATAATTTCAGACCAAAGAGAAACAGGGGAAAAAAGCTAAGAATAATACCCCACTTAACTGAAATGCTACATTTATTCCCTCAGAGCTTGATTCCACTTGCACAGGAATCTGTTCCCAGCCCCGATCCAAATCCAAGGAAGTCAGGGATTGCTTCGTTTCATAGCTTGGTCTTTTGGGTAACCCTGCAGTGGGGTCTGGATTGACATTGGGGTAAGGGAATGTTTTGTTTTCCCAGAAGACACTTGGAAAGTAGCAACCCTTTCTGTCTGCAGACAGAAAACAAGAATGAGTAACAAAGCTCAGAACTTGTTAAAAGTTTGTGTGTCCAAAGATTGGCGTCTGCATTTGAAGTATGACTTGAAGCTGCAAATAGCACCATCGGCGGGGGCGATTCACAGGAACTGCTGCCTACCTTGGTGAAATGAAACAACTTCCCTTCCTCCTACACCCTCAAAGGCACGGAGGCAATTTTGATACTTCAAGAACACAATAAGATCAATTTGTTTCCCAGATACCTTTGTCATTGTAACTTCGTATCGCAATTTCTCCAGGGGCAAAGCTCATTGACAAGGTTTCCATGCTCCAAACCTTTTATCCCCTCCCACTCAGGTACCCCAGTGTCTCACTACAGCAGCCTGAAGACAAAGCTCAGAAACAGAGCCACATCAGCACAGCTCCAGTTAAGCACAGGGGGAATGAAAAAATACTCTTAGAGCAATTCTGCAGAAAATATCCACTGCTGAGTTACACAGATCCTCACAGAGTGCCATAACTCCCATCTTGCCACACAAATATCCCACACGAAGCTGAGAAATGAGAAAAAGAAGAACATGACAGAGTAAAATAGTCATGAATGAGAAAACTCGTTCAGTCCACCACAGTCTGTCACCAGTGCAGAAGAAATCAGCACTATGCTAAAACAGCAAAACAGGGAGTAAAGACCATGAATCCACATCTCTTAAAACCACCAGGTGTTACAGAGGGAGACACATACTGCCTGAATCAGGTGCTAACACATGATCCCAACACTCACAATAAATTAACCAAATTGCACTACACAGTAGTTATGATATTGCCAGGGAATAGAAAATACCTGATCTGGTTAAGTGTGAGGAAAAAGCTACTCTAAGCCTGTTGGGTGGATTTGTTCTGGTTTTTTTCAACACAGAAATATCTGAGCAGGTTCTGTGC
The DNA here is from genome assembly GCA_024362935.1 of Setophaga petechia. Taxonomy (NCBI): domain Eukaryota; kingdom Metazoa; phylum Chordata; class Aves; order Passeriformes; family Parulidae; genus Setophaga; species Setophaga petechia. Next base: position 2,067,582 of record JANCRA010000074.1, on the reverse strand, counting down.
TTTGCATGGAGTTGTCACAGGTTTTGTTTAGTTCAATTTGTTTATCCAACTTCTTATATTTCACTAGCATCTACAGCTTCAATGAAATACATAATCATAGCATCGCACAAAACTTTGCAAACTCTACAAAAACAAGGTTAACTGCAGCACTATCTACTATTTCCTATTTCTCAGTATCCTTTTTCTTCAAAACTTTGGCTATTCCAAGCAAGAAAGGTAACTGCTTCAAATCAGCGGGAAACATAATTGCTTAAAGATATTTAAAAGTATCTAGCTTGACACTGTCTCACAGCCAACATTAACATTGCTGCCAGTAAGTGACGCCCAGCATTCCCTGAAGCTCATGCATACCTACCTTGAGGCTATTTACACATTTGAAGGAATATTTGCACTTCTTCGACTTCCATTTTCCTTTCCCCCAGCTTTTTCTGCCTGGTGCATTAGGAGTGTTTGTTGGCGTATCAGGGCGCTCGGTGTTAGTACCGCTTTCAATGCTAACAGCATCGTCCTGAAAACATTCAGAATCATACAGAATGTCACAGACAGATCATAACTGCTGTATACATTCAACTGATCTTGCAGCACTTGGCCTTTTCACTTTTTCTTGTCATTCATAAGAACAGATCTCCCAGGACTTGGTGCTATTTAGATTCATGTATTTTAATCTAATGCCAGCATAATAGCATTCTTCTCTAGAAACAGAACATGAATCACATGAGGACTAATCCAAGAAGGGGAGATATGAACTGTGATCTAGTGATGTTTCTTCAGAATACTGGTAGCTGCTCTCAAGAAAATGTCCAGAGATAAAGCAGCTGCTTCCCCTAGAAAACATCTTTGATCCAGATGAAATGAGTACTTCTGAAGTACTGAAGAAGAGTTGCTTGTGTAAAAACATGAGGCTTGACCTTGCCAAGAACCAACCCATTCTGAGGCTTCTGTACTCACAGCACGGTTCTGCAGCAGGTCAGTATCCACACCAGATGAAAGTCCCACCTCTCCCTCCTACTCTTTTCCAGAGACATTTACTTGTTTCTGCTAAAAGCTAAATTCTGATCAGCTAACTAATCCAACTGGCCTCTAACCATTAGCATAAGATAAGAATAGGGAAAATTGAAAAAAAAGGGATACACAAAACACCCTGTCCAGCTGCTGAGATTTTAAATCAGCTTTGGACAATCAGCAGCAACTACAAATTCCTGTGTGGTCTGACTGCAGGGCACTGGTTAAAAGGACATTTCCCTGCACCACCTGTCACAGAGCACTTCACCTGCACTGTACCTGCCAACTCTGCTTCTGTATGAGTATGTTCAGCTTGTTAAAAATCAACTTTTCCCATTTCTTCTGGCAAGATAGTCCATTCGCTTTCCATCACACTAGTGGGGGGAAAACAACTCATCCTAGACCAGGTAATTTCTAGAGCTGAACTAAGGGAGACAGAGGCAGACAACAGCCTGTCACTGTAGGAGATTCACAAAGCTGCATTAGGAACTGCACTAGGAATATGGAATGAGGTCAACTATAAACATTAATACACTGCTTCCCACCAAACATTTATTCTTTGTCCCAGTTTCATGTGTGTATTATCAGAAGCTTGAAGAGGTGTAGTAGTCTTTGCTTGCCCAAAAACTTTAAAAAACAGGACATTCAGAGGACAAAAAGGAGGAAAGATACCACACAAGCCTGTAAGGGTACTGCCCAAATCTGGAGTAATTCCCTTCATACTGGACCCCTAAAAGAGCAAACCCTCCACTAATATTCATAACCAATTTTACAGTTTTAAGTTTTCCTGTTTCTTCTCCTTTACCCTAAAAAAAATTCAGAGTTTGCCAAATTCTCATCTCCCAAGCACATTTACCAGAACTTTTATACTTGACAAGACTGAAGTTTTCTCTGAACTGGACAGATACTGCCAACGTGAGAACATCAGGCAGCTGGTGTGGTGAACTATACCAGGTATCTGCAACTACCACATAACCAACAAACCTGCACACAGGACACCTGCAGAGCAAAACACACCCTTTCTCCAAATCAACACCATTATGTCAACTTTTAAACGGAATCCCCCATCTTGCAGGAGTAGTGGAGTCCAGTAACAAACTCTTGAAAAAGGAATCCCTTCACCATTGAGGCAACCCACAGAGAATCAGAGGATTGTAAAATCAGAGTGGTTTGTGTTGGAAGGGACCTTAAAGATCATCTAGTTCAACACACTGCTATGGGCAAGGATACCTTTCACTAGACCAAGCTGTGTAGAGCCACATCCAGCCTGGCCTTAAACATCTCCAGTGATGGGGCAACCTATTCCATGCTCAGTGATAGCCTCCAGCTGACAACAAATTAAGCCTGAACATCTGTCACCAAATTACACTTGGATTCACGAATGCTGCTAAGCTACTAAAAAAAACCCAAAGAGCAGCAGTGTGGAACATCTCAAACCTGCCTGTCACCTCACAAGTACCACTTCCAAAGGTTGTCGAGGATGTGGTCCAGATCCCTCACTTGCTGAAAAAGTGCAGAAAAAAAAACTTCCACACGCTACAAAATACACACACAGTAACTACACAACCTCTCTCCACACCAGCCACTACATAAAGTGACTGCTCAATACCTTAGGTTAAGTTTACCTTTCAGATATAAAGTTATTCTACATCAACCACATTACCTTTGCTCTGAGCACTAGAATTTCACCTAACTTAGAGACTACAGCCTCCATCCCTGCTGCCTTCTGCTGAGTAGTTTACGAGCCCCATCTCCTACTCCTCATTCACCAAAAGGCTGTACACATAAACTTGTCCTGCATGTTACTCTACAACGTGACAGTGAAGACACACAATGCATAACTGCAAGAAAGATAGAAAATGCTGCTGGTTTGCAGGGAAAATTAAAAAAAAAAAAAGGCTGATGGTTTGAATTAGAGTTCGAGACAGAGCCCGCTCGCAGTTTGGGCCTCAAATCCACCTTCACCCACGTGGAGGCAAAGCGGGAGTCTCTCCCCCAGACCCTCCCCGGTCTCTCCCACCGGGCCTCCCTCCGGCGGCCCCGAGGGGCGGCCACCGAGCCGAGACGGCGGGGCTGGGACCCCCTTCTCCCCCTCCCCCCGCTCCCGTCCGGGATACACCCGAGGGGTCCCGGCGGGCGATGTCCCCTCACGGCGGGGCCGGGGGGGGAGGGGGGGCGGCCCCTCCTCCCTCCGCGCTCCCGCCCGCCCCCGCCGCGAGGCCCCGCGCCCGCCGCGCGCGCGCTCCCGCCGCACCAGCCCCCCACCCGTGCCGCCCCCCCCTCGCCCGGCCTCACGTTCTCGTCGCCGGACAGGTCCCCGGGGTTACTGTTCTCGTCGCTGCTCAGCTTCTGCTTCTTCGCCGGCATCTCTCCCGCCGGTGCCGCCGCCGCCGGGGCTTCTCCCCGCTCAGACATCTTCCCCGCCCCCCACCCACCGCCACGCAGCCGCAAAGCGCGGACGGGGAGGTCGGAACGGCGGTGCCGTAAAGCGGGCGCGCTGGCCGGGCCGGAGCCGGCAGGCCGGCGGAGCAGCGCCTTTCCCGCCTCTGGAAACGCGCCCTGCCCGCAGCCCCGGGGGCTCGGCGGGCGGCGGGGACCCCGCTCGTCCTGGGGGCTCAGGCGGGAGCGAGCCCGCGTGGTCACAGCGTGGCGGCGCCTCCCCGGCGCTGGCTGTAGCCCGAGCACGCGTGCGATGGAGAAAGAAACAGCCGCTTTCGCCGCGGGTGTCACCGACCTCTCTGTCCTTCTTTTCTTTTCCCCAAAGGGTTTGTTGGGGTTGGGTTTGTGTTTTTTGTTTTGTTTTGTTGTTGGTTTCTTTGGGGGTTTTTTTGGTTGGTTTTTTTTTTTTTTTTTTTTTTGGTGGGGTTTTTTGGTTTGGTTTCGTTTTGTTTCGTTTTTTTGGGGTTTTTTTGTTTTGTTTTTTGGGGGTTTTTTGTGTCTGTGTTCTCTTGCTCCACAAAAGTCCCTTCAGTCTGCAAATAGTGTTTCCGGATAAGAAAGACAGTCTCTTCTCTGCTTCCTACTTCTGTACTCTCCGGCAATTCGGCAAGCTCCTTCTGCAGCTATAAATTACATAACTGCACTTGCAGGTTTTTGTTTGTTCATTTATTTATTCGCAAACCACAGGTCCCAGAGTCATAATAGTTATGAAGAGTTAAAAAAAAAAAAAAACAAACCAGCCTTCTAACAAAGGGAAAAAGTAATCTGCCCACAGGCGCATCATTTTATCTGCTATACTTGTAGAGGCAGAAACAAGTCTTTTCTCCCTGAGGGAGACATTCCAGTGTCAAAAAAGCCGGCTTTGAGGACAGTGACAGAAGTGAGCCATGCCTTGTGTATAAAATTTAATCTCACATGAACTTCAGAGATAAAGAGGAAGAAGAGATATGCTTCAAATGGTGCATGTTCTATAGTGTTTTTAGCAATAAACAGTCTCAGTTCTGTAGAACTGTGGGCTCCAATGAAGCATTACACAACATATAGCAAAAGCTGGTAGTGTACAGGTAAAAGCCCTGTATGGGTCTGTGCTGTAAGACTGAGGTTTTGTTAGAAGTGTTTGTGGGAAAATATACAGGTTTGTTTCTAAAATACAGCAGGATTTTTTTTTAGACTGGTGTCTTGCAATGAAGACTCAAGCACGACTGTGCTGCAGATTTGTTGAAAGAAGGGCAGGCACAAAGTTTTCAGCAGAGAGAATTTTGAACTTCTCCCTGTGGGTGCCCTTGAGCTACTGTGGAGAAGACAGCTTCCCTTTGTCCTGCAGCTGTCAGCCGACATGCTCCAGACGGCCAGCTGAGCTGCATGTTCAACTCCACCACTTTTCAGCAGCTCACGAGGAAAGTGGAAGCCTCAGCCAGCCTGTGCTTCATGGCCAGATGCAGAAAGGTTCCTCACCCACTCCCAGAGTCAGTTCATCTCCCTCACAAAGGGCTGGGGCCTGGCAGGTCTGTGCCTTCTCCTATCTTCTTGATGCTGGGGAAAAGGAGATAGCTTCCATCTCAAGGTGATAGCTCTGCTTCCCTCTGGAGACACTTTTTAGTCAAAACCATTTGCTTTTCTTTTGCTTTCTTGAAAGACATGAAAGATTGGTGTACCAGGGGAGCCCAGTTTCCAAATGTCACGGTACATTTCATCTAGCTTCTATTTAAAGAGTTAGTTGTGTGGTTAAACACAAGCTTGAAAGTTCAGGGAAATTGCTCCAATGTGTGCTCTGCTGAGATTCTCTTTGGGAAGCCTCCATGCTTTTCTCTGCCTCAGTTTCTCAACAGTGCTATGTAAGAAACATTTCTTCTATCCCAGAGGGGTACTATGAAAAAATATCGTTCATTATTTTTTTAATTAGTATAATACTGTTATATAAATACCATACACATATTAACTAAGAAGTAATAGGGCCTTTGATACAGTATATAGAGGAAAACAGGAGAACAATATTTAAAAAAAAATCTGCAGTCAGTTTTAAGTAGTGAATTAATGGTATTTTAAAAACGCATGGGTACTTGGGAGGCTGGATTTAATATATATGGAAAGACTCTGCCAAATATGAGTTCTCATAGGATTGCAATTATAAATGTCAAAAACACTCTGGAATGCATCGAAGACATGGGGTCTTAATAGATAGTCTGCTTTCTAATTGGTTTTTTTTTTTTAATATATACCACAATATTTCTGGATCATTCAGGGACATTGAAATACTTTTTTATATATATGCGTTGAAAGTAAATCAGTCTCACACTTGTCATTCATTCTCTACCAGGCAAGCTTCTTCACAGAATCATGGGATCCTGGAGGTTGGAAGGAACCTCCAAAGCTCATCATCTCTATGCCCTGCTCAAAGTAGGGACAGTTAAAGCCAGTTCCTCAAGGCCTCCTTGAGTCCAGTTACAAATTCCTTCAGCACAAGATATTTTGCAGCCACTGTGGTCTTCTGCGTTGTGTTTAATTATCCTCATGGTAATAGTTTCTTTAAGTTGAAATTAGTCAGAAATTCACATGCTTCAATTTGTGTCCTTTGCATTTTCCATGTTCTTTGTGACTGTGTCTGCCCTTTGCTCCATGGAGCACCAGATCTTTATGTTCCTCAGCCTTCCTTTTGCTGCCAGTGTACCTACAGAAGCCTCTCCTGATAACCTTCCCCTCTCTGTCTGGTTTCATCTCCCAGATGAGCTTTGGCTTTTCTGACACTAGCCCTACCCACTGAAGCAATGTCTCTGTATTCTCCTTGGGCAGTCCATCTGTGCTTCCACTTTCCATACACTTCCTTTTTGTGTTGGAGCTCAGCTGGGAATCCCTTGTACATCCATGCTGGTCTCCTGCCTTGCTTGGCGTTCTGCACATTGGAATGGACTGCTCTTTAATTTCTTAGATGAGCTTCTCCTTGAAGATCAACCAGCTGTCCTGAGCCCCATACCAATTGGATCTTGCCAAAAAGATTCCCAAGTAGACCGAAATCTACTTTTCTGAAGTCCAGGGTTGTGATTTTACTACTTGCCTTGCTCATTTCTCTGAGGATTTTCAGCTCTACGGTCTTGTGTTTGCTGCAGCTACGTCTTTGACTAGCTCACTTTTGTTTGTGACAGGTCCAGCAAGACATCTCCCCTGTCATCTTCCTTGATATGCTTGAGGTAGTCTACATACCTTCTGCCTTCTTTTAGTGGCAGACCAGCTGCTCCAGGTGGCTGAGAACCTTTGTCTCTGAGAGTAGGCAGTAGACAATATGTAAGAAAGAATGTAAGAGATAGTGGTGTTCTAAAGAGTCTTAGAATTTGCTCAGGGTTTCTAACTGTGTGGGTAGACTTTAATTTTGCCATCTTAAAGATGAAGGGGCTGTGCTGTGCTGGAATGGAGGACATATGGAATAGTGAGCTAGTGGGCAGACATCAAGGAGTAGAGGCCTGGATAACAAGCTTCTTGTTCCCACTGACACAGGCAGCATGGAGAGTTATTTTGCCCAGGCAATACCTGTTTTCTTCCAGCCTCTCTTGTTACTCAGTGAAGCATCTGAGTCTGGCTTTTTAGAGCTTCTGCATTAACAGAGGGGCCCTGGCCTTTGTGCTGCCTTGATAATTTGCTGCCTTAGGTAGCATAGTGTTTTACCTCTGTGCAGAGATAGCCCTACAGTTAAATTACCTGATACCAGGATTTGCTTTATAAAAAGTGTCTCTTATTATTATTACTAACTGGTTTTTTATGTGTCTATAGATCAGAACTACTGAATTAACTGGATAAAAGTAATTTTTAAAATTGGATTAGCTCAACAGGAAAACATAGCCATGGCAACTGAGGTGGATTCTGTTCTACTCCGTGTATTGTCAATAGCCCTGTCAGTCCATCCCCAATTACAGGGCCTATTTTACTGGTATTTTTATTAAGAGTCTGAAAACGTGGCTGGATTTTCAGAACACCAGTTGAGTTTTTAAGTCTGACTGCTTACATAGTTTTTGCCTTATGAAAAACAGCAACATTAGAAACAACTGGAAAAGCATCCACACAAAAAACCATAGCATCTCTTTTGTGTAATGGGAGTGCAACAGCCAGAAAAGGCTGCAGTATTTTCCCCCCCCCTCACTTTTGAAAGATTAATGGGTCAAGCCTTTGGCTGACTCATACTCTGAAAGCAAGGAACAGCTCACACATTTAAATCTTGCTGCAGAAGTTCAAGATGATATGGATAAAACTTACATACGTTATCCATCTGCTAGAGCTAACAACCTGCATAAAAATGGAAGATGTATCTGAATCAGAAGACAAGACAGCTGAGTTGATCTGACAGCTCAGTGATACTGAAGGAAGGATATCTCACCCACCCCCCTTTCCAAACCTTCTTCATGTTCCTAATTCTGGTTTTCCACCACTGCTCTTCCATGGGCTTTGCTTTTCAAAACACTCTCAATGAGCAAGTTCAGCTCACTAACCCAGAAGAAAATTTATCAAGCACAAAGTAACTTGATCTTTTGTCTTTAGCTAATGGGCAAAACCAGACAAACACAAATTCTCTGATGACCACCAGAAAGGAAGCTGCAGCCTGGAGTCAAAGATGACAGAGAAATAAGATCTCAGTAGTGGTGAGCTGCAGCTCAGCAATGTCCTGAAATCTGCCAGTGGGCCATTTTGGTTCATGGTTTATCTTCAATGTTGAAAGGGTTTGACCCAAGGTGTAGGATTCTCTATGCTGCTCTAACAGCTCTGCTGCATGATGACAGAGGGGCAATGTGCAGTTTTGTGTCAGTAAAGTATCATCTCAGCCTGTGCCTTCATGATCAGCAACAGTGTGGCTCAGCCAGTCCCATCCCATCCCATCCGCCTAATTTCTCCTGCTTCCACCTGCCCTTCTGTTCGCTGCCAAGGAGTGATTTACATAGCTTTGTAAAGAATCACACAAGTCAAGTGAACTGGCAGAAGAAAACAAGGAGAACATCTCTATTTTGTTGTATTAGATCAGTTTCCTTGTTTGTTCACAAAGTAGTACACCAACAGCTCTGTTGTCACAGTGCAGGGAGTGGCGCAAGAACAATTGGTGGGAAGAGAGGGAGGTGGCAGGAAAAAAGCCAGAATTACTTAAGCCAGTATTGTCACCAAATAAATCCTCATGGACCCACAGCTCATGTGAACAGAACCTTTAGCCTAGTTTAAAGTGACCTTTTTTTACAGAATAGCTTGGTCTGTATGTGAAGGAGCTCCCACTGAACCAGACAGGCACATTACAGTACATGAAGCATATTTACAAAGGGACTTTGGAGCCAAGTTTATAGAAGAAATGGGGGGACCTACAGTCCCACATACTGGCTGAGTGACAAAATACAATAAAGATTCTCTGATGAAACCTCTGCCATCAACAGGAATTCAGCTGCTGATGTGGCCTGAAATAGCAGCAGTTAAAAATGTCTTAAATGCTAAGGGCTGCTGTCCATACAATTGGCTATCCCAGAACTAGTCCATAGAAGTTTGAATATGAAGGCATTAAATCATCATAATACCAAAGAATCTGAAAGGCCAGATAAAAAATCTGAATTTGAAAGGAAAAGAAACTAACATCCAGCTAAACTGTATTTCATTTGTCATCTCTACAGTCAGCAGAAGTACGTGCAGCTACCTCCCTAGGATTTTCTCCCCATCTCACCAAAAACACTACAAGGATGATCCCCACAAAGATTTGCTTTCAACTTTGGAAAGATACAACACATCAGGAGCATCCAGGGAAGCCTCATGGTTATATTACCACTTGGAGCCTCTTTGGCAGGCAGTTCTTGGCTTGGGTGTCTCCTTAATACCAGGGAATATTCTTAGTGAAGCCATCCTGCTACACAGCCAGTCTGTAGGGAAGATAGTACAGACTCAGGTCTTGCACCACATTGTCTGTTCTGTAACAGCATCACTCACCAAAGGAGCAGCTAATACAAAAAATATTTGGATAAATTAATGAAATTTTCAAAAATGCAGCTTCTGCCATTGCCTGCAACTTTTGCCTTTTTTCCCATGCCACACCCTAGTTTTTCTATGTGGTTCACCATGGCAATACACTTTCCCTTAAATATTTTTCTATTGAAATAGCCATGCACAAGGCTTAGCCAAGTGTTTTCCACTGAAACGCACGCAGTCATGATGACCATGCTGACATCATCTTCAGAAGCTACTCACAATGCTAAAACTTCAGTGCATGAAAATGTGATTATTTAGAAATGCCTTAGAGACAGTTATGCATTGTAATTCAGGCTTTCTTTAGCTGCATGCTGCAGGAGTTATTTGCTGGGGGAAATGGTCCAACACCTATGGTTAATCTGTATTTAAATGAATGCTTTATTCTCTCAGCTCATATTTCAGTTTCATTTTCCAGTAGTTGTACTGGAAAAACTCCAGAGTAACTGTGAAACCTCATAACAGGGTGCAGGCAGATTTGCCAGCAGTGCTTAAGAGGGCAACAGTCCACACCAGCAGCTACTGGAACAGCTTCCATGTCCTATCACCTCATCACTTTTCTCTTGTGCCTTCTTTTCCCAAGAACTCTGCTCCCCAGCATCTGCCTGTCTCTGTGGTGACAGGCAGCTTTCAGTGCCAGAGCCATTCTTCTGCTCATGCCAGTTCATGTAAACTTGTTGTCTCTCTGCAAAGATGAAAGTCCTGAGTATTAATATTTATTCCTTCACACTTAGAGTATGTTTTCACTCTATTCCAGTGCAATACAGCTGCCATTCCACTGGCACTTTCTGTCTTGCCTAGCTGTGTGTTCCCTTCCCTCCATTGCACAGGATGGCAAACCCATCAGCTAGACCCATTCATTTAAACTGCATGGAGCTGCACTCTTCCCTGCATGATGCTCCAGACTGCTATAGGAGGTGATGTTGCTAGAGCAAGGGGGCTGTCAGGGGATTCCTCCTTACAAGCCTTTCCTTTGATGCACCCAGGGTGTGGTGACAAGTTCACATGCACATGTATTTATTAATGGGGCTTAAAGCTGAGGGCATGTATTGAAAGTAAGAGTGAGAAAAAGATCTGGAGAGATTGAGAAAAAGAAAGGAAAGGCAAAGCTCTTCTACATGGACTGTTGAAAAAAAAATGGGGGGAGGGTTCTCAGAAAGCATCCTCACCTGGACTTCTCTCCAGGCTGCCCTGAAGTGCTCTTACCATAGCAATAATATAATGGTTATTGGGACCCACTCAAATGCTACTGGTTGAAACCACTTATGTTGTAGGTGCCACATGCTGGGTAGTTGTTAAGCTTTGTGCCCCCTGAAATGTAAACCAGAAGCAAAGGGTAGGAAAAGAGGGAAAAGAGGGGTGATTCCCACGCTGGTGGCAATCACTTCCCATGGGAACCTGCTGAGAACACTGTCAGGGACTTGCAGGTGCAAGGTCATTAGAATAACAACATGATAACAACAGAATAACAGCATGAGAACAACAGCATGAGAAAAACAAGGGAAAGATACTGCCCCAGGAGCTCTGGGGAACATTGCCAAGGCAGCCAGGGTGAGAGACCCAGCTCTGGGAGGCAGGACTGGAGTTGCAGGTGGAAGGCCCTTAGCAGTACAGAAGGCTGAGGTGCCTAAGGCATGGATGCAGCAGCCCAGGACACACTGCTGGTGCTTGCTGTGCCTTTTTGTCAGTCACACAGCCTCATGCTGAGCTGGTGGAAGCCACAGTAAAGAAAATGCTTCTGGGCCAAAACAGCTCTTACTTGATGAAACTCAGTAATTAAACTACATTTTCAGGAGTTCAGGAGCCTCTCTTCTATGTCTAATGCCTGTCTTGTGGTCAGCCAGATCAGGGATCCAACCAAAATCAAAATTAATGGAGTCAAAAAGAACAGAATATTTTGAAATATTGGAGCCTGCATCAGAGAGAAAGCAAGGGTAGATAGGTGCATGGATAATTTCTCCTAGCAGCAACAAGGGTTGAGCCTTTCTTAAAACCATTGTGAGCCTACACTTCCAGCCATGCTTTCATGTCCCTTTCCTTGTGTGGGCACAATCTCCACAGTGACCTGGTTCAGAGCAGGCATCTATCCATGAGCTATGCATCTTCTCTTTCTATTGTCTTAGTTTTCCCCCAACCTGGTTTACCACAATGGCTGTGCAGGGTACATGTGCCAAAGGGAAGGCAGGAAACAGAAAACATAAACTTTTGCTGCTTTAAAATATAACAGGTTAAACTATGACCCAAAATGTCTTTGCATCACTTTTCTACTTGAAGACCTTAAAAGGTTGGAGAAGAACAATTTGGTTTATCTCTGTTCTGGGTATTACCAGACTAGGAGAGTGCTGTCACAACTGCATTGCACTGTTCCTTGCTGCCATCCTTTATTAGTGTAGCAGCATTACCAAGTGGAACTTTCCCTCGTTAAGTCTTTTTCAATTTATTCAATAATAGTTTAGCTGCTGGAATGGAAAATGGGCACATTCCACATGGAAACAACAAAGAGGTGGGAGGGGACTGAAGAAACACTGGGGTAGAGGATTGGAATTCCATACGCTCTTGACATATTTATAGAAGGCTCTGAAAATAGCTTTTTAATGGAGGTAAATTTGAGATACTGCACTTGGGCTGCAATGTTCAACTGCACAAGCATGGGGCAGACAACATAAAAGTAAAGACCAGGCCTCAGGAAGGAGGGTGAGGGGATTATAACATAAAGGCTTGAATTATGTCATCTACTGTAGCTACAGTCTTGTCTGTATATCCAGTTCCAGGCACTACATTTCAAGAATAATTTGGCTCTGTTGGAGATTGTCCAGAGAAGATTCAGCAGGAATGATGATAGGTTTGAAACTATGACCTACAATGGAAAAACAGAACAAACTGGAACTTCTTACCCTTAACAACAGAAAACTGAGAAGAGAGGTGATAACAGACATGAAAAAAAGGAAAGATCATTGAATAAATAAATTCTTTTCTTCAGGAGAAGAAGCAATGAACTTTAATTGCAGTAAAGGAGATTCAGATTATGTATAGGGAAAATATACTCATAGATAATAAATAGGAAGAGGTTGTTGTGAAGGATAGTATATGGAAGCTTCAAGGTTGGAGAAATGTCAGTCATTATTATTTTAAGCATAACTGATCCTATATAAGGCCAGTGAGGCCAATGGCCTCTCGAATTCTTTTCTATATAGGCATGTTCCAGATGCAGGGCAGACAAGGAGAAAGCACAGAATTAACAGGGATTAGTAGAGAACAAAATAGTCTAACAGATTACATTGCAGCAGAATCAGGGGAAAGTCTTGCTGGCCTGTTTCCTTCACCCTTAGTGCCAAGGTAAGACGTGGGCTCAGGGTAGCTATGTATTTCTGATAATCTTTGAGAAAGTGAAGAGGTAATATTTCCACAGTGTGCATGTTGGCTTATTGCTGAAAATGGGTTTCTAAAGTTGGCTGGTAGGAAAAAAAGTTACTATGAAAACTCTGAAGCCTTCAAGTTCCTTTCTGTGTACCATGGCCTGTGCTTGTCTATATGGTGTGACTCTTTAATGAGTGACAACAGTGTTGTCATATTATAAAACATTGATTTTAGTTCATCTTCAGACTGAGGGCTTGCTTTTAAGTGCATAGACAGTCCAAGACTGTACAAGCTAACTGTTCCCAATCATGGTTCCATGTAAATATGTGGGTGGCACTCAGGCACCAGCTCTGTGCATGCAGAGCAGCTGTGCAGTTGTGTGGTGAATTTCAGGCTGAGCACCAGGCTCTTTGCAGCTACTCCTCTCCCACCTGCTGTATCTCTCATTTGCCATTGGGATGCACATTACCCACACTACTGGCTATGGATTGACTCTGAACATCTTAACTACATCTGAAGAACATGATAAATGGTTGGAAATGTCACTCCAGAGAGTACCAGAAATGCCTGCAGCTTTAGCTATACATTATCTATTGTATGACTGTATTTGACAGAAATCATCAGATCCCTTAGCCCACTTCCTTCAGGATTATTATCAAGACAGCCACAGAAAAACTCTTTAGGAAAATACTTTTGGTTTCTTGCAACAAAATACAGATATTTGTATACTTCTAATCTTGTTGGACACTTTTCTGACATACAGACAGCAGGATCACCCTCACTAGTTTTCTGACTACCAATGAACTTCTTTTCATTTCCATCTATAAATCTGAAGCAAATAATAATGATTATTTCCTCACTAATGGACTTTGGGCCCTATTGAGGAAAAGTTCACTTTTAAGTATTGTTTTATTACTTTCAGGAGGAAAAAAACCCCAGCGTTTTTAGTGACTTTAGAGATGAGATGCTGAGAAAATTGCAGATTTAAGACTGCATGAAAAAATTGTTACTCAGATTTCATTGACATGTAGCATCTGATGTATCTAACTAAATTAGCTTTTTTCTATTTACTTTCATGTGGTACTAAGCATGCTTCTTTTTCCAATATTATTGTACTTCTGTTTTTATGTAACACAACTTGAACTAGACACAAAGAACATTGAATTGGAGATAGTCATAGCTGAAGGGCTTCAGACAGAGACAGGCTGACCTCAGAGGAGGGTTAAGCAGGAGCAAGATGCTGTCCTGGACACCAGAGGCTGCAATATTCCAGCCAAAACATTGCTACTGACAAGGAAAGCATAGGAATGTATTCCCTAACCAGTTCCATAGTGGAGTTCAATAGCCGTTTCATTTACACTTCATTGATTTTTAAGAGTAGAAAGGGTATTATATGATCCAGCTTGACCTCCTGTTTAATAAGCACAACTGAGTTTTACTGAATTAGTTAGTGTTGGGCCCAAAATCTCATGTTTATTTAAAGTATTTTCCACAAAGGCATCCAGTCCTGAGCTGAAGACTTGAAGAAATGGAAAATCTGTTGCTTCCCATGCTAGTCTGTTCCACTGATTAATCACTCTCACAGTTGAACAACTGTGCCTTATTTCTCCTGTGAAATGTTCCTGGCCCCAGCTGTTAGTGTCATTAAGTGGCACCTGGTATTTCTTCCCTGTAAGAATAAGTTTTGTTATCAAGCCACTTCCTAATTTATCTTTGTTTTTTATGGAGATTGTTTTGTTTTGTTTTGGGGGGGGGTTGTCTATTTTTTTGATTTTTCAAAGCTAAAACATAGTTTTTTAAGTGTAGAAACCAGCATACCTATGATAAACAGCCATGACCACAAGCATACTTGCTGCCTATATCCTGTGTGCCCAGCCCACCACACCTCTTGCCATGTTTCTCCTCTGGAGCTGCCTGTCTCTTTCTGCTGTCAGACCTGTCTCCCAGCCTGTTTTAAGCACAAATAGTCTGGTTTCTTAATTATTTTAATGGGAAGTGTCCTGGCTCAGTGTGACCCAACAGGGCAACTTTGCAAGCAGATGTCCGGCAGCAGCACCTTGTGTTGGGAGGAGGAGTCTGGAAGCAGCAGCAAACACCACTGAGCACAGCAAGGATCTCCATCCAGAGCTGTAGTTGCCCACCTTTGGTCACAATTAAATGACAATTTAAACCTGCCTGATTAGTCCCTGCCCATATCATCCCATCTTGTTCCTAGTACCAGCGCTCCTATTTATGTGACTCTCGAGGACCCCACTCCAAGGCAATAAATCCACAGAAAACTTTCACTTATTTCACTGAAGTAGTTTCCTGGCACCTTGGTGCCCAGAACCAGCTCATCAAGGGACTGGACAAATTCCAGTGTCAGTGCAATGGAAGACATTGAAATCTGTGTTCATGTTATAGGTGTCAGCCCCTACAGACATTTTTCATCTGCCTGTGCCCATGAGTCACAGCCCAAAGCTTCTCTGACCTCATAGCAAAATGCCACAGTTAACACCATCCTCACAATTCATCTGTAGACCTAAAACCACATTAAAGCTGACAATCTTATGTATAAAGTCAAGTTCAAAACAATACAGACACATGGGAGAGGTAATATTAGATGTGCATTTTCAAATTGTCATTGCAATGAGCCCTGCCTACATCTTGGACTACAGACCACAGAGAAAGCTGGAGATCAGCTTTTTTTCAAGCTCCCTGAAGATACTCACTAGAATGCAGTCACTGTGTTAAATACCTTACAGGAGACTAGAGGTTTAGGGAGAAGGTCTCAGTCAGCAACCTTGATTAAATCTTCAGCTTCTGCACATCAGGATAATGTATAGGCTTCTTCAGAGCAGCATTATTTTATTCTTGGCTCAACAATGAGATCTTTAAATGCTGGAAAAGAAAAGAAAGACTGCCTTGTTTTTGTTGAAGAGTTGTTACAATGGTGATCACTTAGTTTAGCCTTTTTTTTTTGTTTTGCCCAGGGACACATTTAAAGAAAATGTAATATCTTAATGATACTCATGCTCATACATAGATTCCCACAGCAGCTAAACAGGCATTGGCCGTCAGACTGCTGGTTATGATCATCTGTCTTCCCTTTGTGCATGTTCATTTCATATTCACTGTAGTTCTGATTCATTGCAAAGTAATAAATTCCTTACCAAAATATGGTATCACATTTCCAAAAGGAGAAGTCTCGAAAGGTGTTGAATTAAAAAAAAAAGTGCATATTCCTATTTTTTAATCTAATCTCAGGAATTATTATAGCTCATATTGGCATAGCTTTATTTTTAAAATAGATGTTGGAATACAGGCAGCTGCCACAAACAACCAAAAGAGTTACTTACCTTGTTTCAGTTTCACTTATAGTTTGGCTGCATTCATGCCATGGAATTTTAGAGTTTAAATCTCTTCCATAGCACAGTTTCATTGCTATTCCTTTAAATGAGAATGTTTCCATTTTTCATGAAAACAGAAAGTACTAATTAAAAAATAAAAAATTCTCTTTTAAGAACAGCTAGTCTCTCACTCTAGTACCTTGTAAGTCAGTGGGGGTTGTACAGTGTTAGAAATAATATTTCCCTCCTTCCTTTCATGTTCACTGCTATTCTCTTTCACAGAATGGTGTTCTGTGAAAAGAACATGAATGGAAGAATCCCAATGTACCTCTTTTAAGTGTTCATTTCATGCAATTCATCATAGGCTCTCCTCATTGTCCTGCTACTAAAATTAAGTTTTAGTATTTTTCCTTTAATACCCATGGTTTTCCATTCTTATATGAGTCTTACTGCACATCTCTCAACCTTTTTCTTTTAACTATATCCTTTATTAGACCCAGTGGCCAAGCTGAGCACATTATTTCAGAATATTCCTTCAAAACCTCTCTGCTCTGTCTCCAGGTCTTTCTTTGTTGAAATAATACTGACTAGTCTGCAGGTTTTGCCTTCCTGCTTCTCACCTCTTTCCAGATCAGAAATGAACATTCATAAATATATCCATGGTCACCACTTCAAATAAGGAATATAATATGAGTAGCCCCCAGATGGCAATTTTACAGAAAATAATACAAGTTGTTTTTCTTATTACATAAGCAAGAGTTTAGTTTGGGTAGTTTTTTTGTTTGGTTTTTTTTTTTTTTTTTTTTGCATTGAAGTGTGTTTTATGATGCTCTTCCTTTGGAACAGTCGTGGTAAGTAATAAGAGCATTTGTTCTCTCCTTTAATCCTTCTCCCCAGAACAGATCTGGGGATAGCATTGCTTCTGGCATTTGTGACAGAATAGGCAGCACTGTCCCCACCATCACTGCCAAGTCTGTATAACTCATGATTTCAGGGGAAATGCTGTAGGACACCAAGCTGCCAGGACTGGAGTGTTGCCTGCTATTTGGTGTTGCCTGCTATTTGGTGTTGCCATGCTGAGTGTTGCAGTTTCTACTCCAAACTTTTGGCTACTCTGTGTTAACTCTTGGCTGTGATGAACATGGGTGGAGTAATTACTGATTTTTCTCATCTCGGGCCTCTGGTGGTATTTTATTTCTCTTGGATGGCTTAACTATTCAAAGGCTCATTCAAGTCCAACTTTCTGTCTCCTGATTCTTCCTCATTCATTTTATTGACGGATTGAGAGTACTATAATGTAAGACTGAGACATAAATTTCCTTTTCAAAAGATGTCTAAGGGTTTGTCATATTGGTATCATCTTTTTAGGGTGTCATTCCATTCTGAATTGTAGCTTAACCAGTATCCCAGACACTGAAGCATGGTTTCACTATTAGCTGTGTACAGCAGCCCTTTCAGGGCGGCACAGTTTCAGTCTGTGAGCTGACACCTTCCTCTAGATTCAACTGTGACACTGGAAGAAGGTATCACTCCCAAATTTTCTTTGTTGCCTCTCTTCCATGTGTTCCTCGCCCTTCATATTTGTCAGATGACTTGTTTATGTAGGCACTTCCAAACACATCTCTCTGGCAAAGTGACCTAGAATGTGAAAATTAATTATTTAAACTTTTTAAGCCAAGTTGTCCCTTTTTCACTTAAGTGAGTCAGAAATGTATTCCTACTGCTTCATCAGGAGAAAGCCATGGAGTTGGTATTTTAAAAGAGAAGAAAGAATAGCCACTTTGGTGGAGAGACGTGATGACACAGGCAGCAGTGGCCACTTCTTCCATCACCAGCTGGTACTGGCAGAGAATATTTTTCTACTTCTGCTTTCTGCATGCAGGACATCTGCTCCAGAAAGATTACAGTGGATAAGACTGGGAACATCTCTGCTATGTGGATTTGCCAGCATGAATCAGCACTTCCTAAAGGATGTTCTACACAGTGCTCATCTGCATGATACAGACATTCAGGAGGGAGAGAGGGAGCTAGAAGGGTTTCATGTAAGTCCAGCCAGCATCTTCCACCAGAGCAACCACTGGGCTGTTTTACACCTAAGAGAGCATTGAAAGTTAAATGAAGAACATACTGCTGATGCTCCTTTTCAGAGACCAGTATTGAAGTTTCCAGACATAAAATAAACTTTAATTCCCCTGTCCTCTCAATACTAAAACACTGGATGAGCATTCAAGTGTGCTGTATAGTTTTATTGGTGTCTCATTGAATCTTAAACTCTTTCAAATCTCTACAGTGACTATACAGTTTTTCAGTCATGCTACCATTTATCCTACATTCCTGTAACTTCCTTCCCTAATCTGTGCTGACAACCTCATTTTTTCTCCCATTCTCTGCATTTTCCAGCATATTTTCAGAAGGAAGCTGATGCTAAAGAATGACCTTATTTCTCTGCACTATCTTCTCATCCTTTACCATTCCACCCATTTCCTAACTGCACCATGAACAGGATTCACAGGCAATTTACCATTACATTTCCTATATGTCCTATGCAAAACATTATGTATATAGGCTGTAAAGCTAAGCAGATGTTTGTTGGAAGGTTGTCCTAATTTATTCTCCCTGTATATTGCACATGTAGAACCATTGTGAGACTTCACCTATCTGCTTGACTGCTCAGGCTGCTTGAGCTATAGGGAGAAACTATATTGATTGGCAGTACAAAGAGGCAATTGTCCTCCAGCAACTGTCATCATGCATACTCTGCTGGAACACAGTTGCTTGAGTGCTTCCAGGTATTTTCAGGCAAGTTAGATTGCCCCCAGTGCCCCATGTCCACAGCAGAGGTGACTGTCTCAGCTAATCCCCTTGGGGTCCATGTGCAGTCAGTGGAGGAGGCAGCACCATCTATCCACTCTGGTTTAGACATTTAATTTAGGATGTCCTGATTTTGGTCTTATGTGCCTGGCTATGGGTGTTGTAAAAGGATGCAATGCAATCCAAGACTAATCTTAAAATTGTAAAAGGAAAAAAACTAAAAGGTTAACTGAGGGCTCAAATATTACAGTCTTTAGTGTCTATCAGGCCACTTTCATACTTGATGTGAACAGACCCCTGTTGAGTGCATCCTATTAAATAAAGCCTGAAAGTTTCAAGTATAAATTGAAAAAGATTTGCCTTTTGGAACACTGCTGTGTTACGTAAAGGTGACAAATTTCATAGTGTTGCACAGACACTGTATCAAATCAAGACCTTGGTGAAGAGAAGGGAAGCGACAGTCCTGGAGCTGTAATAGATAAAGTCATGTACAGATGTTGCCAAAATGTCAGGATCAACAGACTTGAAGCAGCAACAATGTCTGCAACCAAATGTCTTAACCTCAGATAAGTTCCCTGCCTCTTGTAAAAGTTGCTCATGTGGGTGATAAATCACCAAGGTGAAGATCAGGTGCTCCTCACAGACAAAATAATGGGTAGAGCTGGTGCTGAGCACTATTAAACACTTCCCTTGTCCATGAGAAAAGGAGGGTTATTTCCACTGCACTAGATACTCTCCTCCCTTTTTCTTGAGCATTGACATTCTTGCATCTGCAGCCCTTTCTTTATCAGAACAAAACATTCCTGGCCATATGCAAAACCTTTCAGGCACCATGCCAGATCAACAGCATTTCCCAGCGCACAAGGCATGTTTAGCACAGAGCAGAAAACAGTTATCAGAGGAACAGGACATACATGAT
Organism: Setophaga petechia; assembly: GCA_024362935.1. Classification (NCBI taxonomy): domain Eukaryota; kingdom Metazoa; phylum Chordata; class Aves; order Passeriformes; family Parulidae; genus Setophaga; species Setophaga petechia. The sequence goes on along the minus strand of JANCRA010000074.1, from coordinate 2,047,749 downwards.
AAGGCAAAGTTGTTGAGGTGCCTCAGAAAGCTGGCAGATTTCAGAAGAACTGCTGACTGATTCCACTGAGACAGAGCTTTGCACAGACTTTTATTCCTGATGAAACACCTATAGCCATCTATATTCTATTCTAGGCAGCTCCCTTCAGCCAATCTGTGTGGCCAAATGCTTTAATAAGGCATAAGTAAGTGCTTAATTGTGACAGGCACATGAGATAGCTCCCCAAATGACTGCTCTTTCATCCTGATAGTGACTACCTTTCATACATTTTGGAAAAACAAGCTCAATGAATTCATAATTCTTGCGTCTCAGAAATATTTGCATTATTATTAATTACTGACATGCAGTAGTTTAATTCTTCCACCTGTTATCACCTGACTGAGATTTCACTGGAGATATCACAGAAATGAGATACCACACAAAGCAGAAGACCTGAAGGAACTGTATCTCTGTAAATGACACCCTGGTTTCAAAGGAGAGGCCTGTTTGAGGGAAGGATAGGAGGTCTAGAAGAACATTTTCAAAGAAGGATATTTATGTCCTGAGACTGTAATCACAGCTGTTACTGCTCTCTGTGGGTTCCAGGCTAGGATAGCTCTTGTCAGCTACTCCACAGAACCAGTGGAGGTTTTCTTTCTGTTCTGAAGTAATTCTTATGACGTGTTTAAACACGAATTTTCAAACACTCCATCTAGTTAAGTAGAATGGTATCCTTTGGTAAAAAAAAAAGAATACAACATTATTGATAAATCATTTATTGTGCTCTTTCTAGACCAAGTGAGGTTGTGTCTCAGGTCTTGGCTGTATATTATACCTCTCCTACTGTGTTTTACCTGTTTCTTGTTTCTATGGCATGAGGTATGTTAGACATTTTATATACATTAAATTTTGGGACATACAAAGGGCTAATATTTTTGAAAATTGTCTAACTTTTCAAACTATACCAGCTGATCCAACAAAAGACTATCAATAAATCCTGTCTCATCAAGGTCCACTTGAAGTACAATCCTTTCTGTCTGAGCAGCAGATGGTAGAAACCTGCTAGAGCCTGGAAGTTTTCTGCCTTACTTGAGCAAAATGATGGTGATCTTTTATTCTAAAGCATGGTATTTTACAGAAAAAAACAAAATACAAGAACTTTGCCAAGGGCTGCATGCTTGAAACAGTGTTGGCTTCAGAACCTAGCTGAAGTTTTTCAGCTTAAAAGTATGAAAGAATCAACCAGAAGAATAAAGATTTTCTAACAAAGGAAGCACAGTGTCAGTGTTCATGAAAGAGGACAGTGCAAATCTCCACTGGAAAGCTTTTGTGAAATGTTATTTACCCTTAAGGTTTCAAATTTTTTTTCAGTGTTATTATTTTCTTTATTAATACCTTAATATTCCTATTCTGTAGTGGCTTAGCAGAAGTTGAGCTCAGTACTGTATACACATGGGCAAATAGCTTTAGAATCCAAATCCAAGACAAAATACAAAAGACCTAGATGGAGAGTGAGGAAGCGATGCAACTGCATTAGCCAGCCAGACAGCATGGATTGCCAAGAATTTTCTAGCCATCACAGCCAAGGAAAGCTGCAAGAAGGAATCTGAATTAGAACAATGAATGGGTTTGAGAGATCATTAATAAGAATACTTTTTTTTTTATAAACATGGCAAACATGTGGCAAAAGCAGGAGTCACTCTCTCAGTACACATGATAGGAAGAGAGGACAGAAAAGCTGTTAACCTGAGAGAAGAGATACAACTGAGTTTTGATGAACACAGAAGGGGAAAAGTAAAACCATAGAGATGTGGCAATGCAAGTAGAATATGGATTGTACATAAGAACTGCACAGCTAAGAGTAATCCATATTTTGATTAATGGATATTTTATCCATATTTTGAGTAAAGTTTCATATTCTTTAGTAGTTGAATTTTAGACAATTTCTGCATCTTGCTCATGCAAAAGACGTAAAACTTGCACACAATTTTTGCTGATGAGATGTATTTTAGAGGAACCTAAACAATTGAATCTGTATTTAAATGAATTCAAAAGAGGTCAAAGAAGTCAAAATTGATATCCAGCATATGGGTCTGACTGACAAGATCGTGAACAGTACACAGTGATGAAAAGAGTGCAAATCAGGTTTTGGTAGTGAAGGCTAGAATATCTTCCTTGGTCAGATGGAATATAAACCCATTACACACCCACTGAAGATGTCAAATCAATATGAGGTTTTACTTTGAACAGAAAGGACAAGGCTTGGATGCCACTATAACATCTATATATATAAATCCAGGCCAGTCACCCAAGCTTCCTTCATGAATGGTAAAGATCTACTAAATGGATTTTAAGACAAAATCCATTTCATCTAGGTTAAATAGCTAACACAGGCCAGTTTTGAGTAAAAAGATCCCTAATGTTGGTCCCTGCAAGTGTGTTTTTCTGTCCAGTGATTACAAAAAGCAATTCAGATGCCTGGTTTAGCTGTAGACTTCTATGCTAGAGATGCCTAATGTTAGGTCAGATGACTCAGCCATGGAGGCAGATGCGGAGTAGTGACTGTAAGCCTGAAGAACAGAGATGGCAGATAATTATACATGTGAGTGTGAAGTTTCTCAGGGATAAAGGGCAAAAAGCACAAAACTCTGTGTGTTTTTGTGTACAAGTGCTGCTCGTCAATCTATCACGTATGGAATTGTTGCTTTCAGAATGGAAAGCTTCCTGCTCTGGAGGAGGAGGCTAGAGGTTCAAACTGCATAGCACATTGGCTATGCTAGCATAAGGAAAGCAACAAAGTGATCTCTCTCCCTAATGATTACAGTTAAGTCTAGTTCCAAGAATACTGTCTGTGTATCCAGCAAACTCTCTTGGACATGTACATTTCCTCTGGCTCTAAAGTACTAGGCTACAAAATACCATATAAGTGCATAAAATGTCCAGACTTTTTTTTTTTCCATGAAAAGAAAGTTTTCAGCATTGCAAAGCCAATTGCAGACATTACTATACATCTTTTTTTACCACTGGCAAAGACCAGGTGGGAATTCTGTGTACATGGCACATCTGCAAATAAAGCAGGTCTGGCATGCACTTCTAAGTTGTCTCTTATTTCCCACCCAGATATCTTGCAGCTGCAAATGAAGGGTATTTGGTGATAAGCATGTTTGGAAAATAATTCTTTGATAAAGAAAGCCAAAGCTCAACATTTGAATTAGAATCTCACCACTGCAACAAACTGAATTGTGCCAGGATGATCCTTTGAATGGATAAATAATAAATCTGTGGATAAATAAAACAATAAATGCTGCAAGCCAATGAATTTAAACTCTGTGGTCTCATGGTAAATCACTGTATTGTGCCTATATGCAGGGAAAGGAGAGAAAACACTTTGTGACATGACATTTGGCCTCAACAAATAAATATTCATAAGTTACAAGCAAAGGGGAGAAACAAGAAACAAACAAAAAAAGGCGTTTGTAGCTGCACTAATTCCTGTGGTTAGAAAGTATTTGGGTAATGATGGGATATCAATAATAACCAGGAAGCAGAACAACAAACAACATAAAAAAGCAAACTCAAAGACAGTCAGCCTGAAGTTTTCCATCAAAGTCAGCTCAAAAAAAAAGACAGATTTTAAATAACTATTGTGGATGAACTCACCACTGTGTTTCTACAGGCTGATGACATGATGACTGCTTTGATTTCAATGTGATGTAAAGCCAAACCAGCACACTGTTGACATAGACCCATTGTCTCATACTAACAGAAACACTGTTCAGTTAATGGGTCAGGTCCTGACTGATTCAGACCAGAATCTGAGACTGGAATAAGCCAATTGAAGCAGATTATTTGATCCTAGTGGAGAACTTTTATCCTCTCTCATCCCCAGGCCATAGATAAAAACAAGTATCAAGTAGCCCAGTGAAGGACTAGAACAATGAGTGGCACATGGAGGTTGAAATGAAATCCCTGAGGTCCACAGAATTTTCCCTTGTGCAGAGACAATACAGGATCCATATATGTAAGTCCTGCAGGATCTATCCTGTAAGGTCATAAGGTTAAATTTCTGCTGATGACAGTGCAGGGCTGGGGTGAAGTGTGCTAGAGCAGTGTAATGTGCACATCATGTAGCTGCTGTGGGGATGGCAAAACATGATAATGCAGCCAGAGACAATGGATGGGCAAGGGATCCCCTGTGCCAAGATCCATGTCAGTGATGTCACACCCTTGGCAGAGAGAGCTATGTAGCATCTCTCAAATCTCTGTTTGGGAATGCAGGCCACAGATTTGGCCTGAATCGCCTTCAGTTTCACAGGGTCATGAAAATGCCTTCAGACAAAAGAAGTGTTTCATTGCAGCACAGGGGCTGCCCATCTCCACCCAAGAGGGTGCGTGTAGCCCAGCTTATGTCACATCCCTTCATCAGCTTCTTGAAACAGAAAAGCTCCACATACTCACAAATTAATGTATTTATTCTGTTAGAATAGCAGATCCCCTTGTGGCTTATGTTTAAGCACCTACCTATGAATTTGGAAAAATCATAGCAATCTGCCTTTACATGACCCAAACGAGAGTTTCTTGTTGCATTACTCTCAGTCATCTCTGCCTCTAGGCTGAAGCTTGAAGACATTCAGTTCAATACAGCATTTTTATTTGTGTATTCTCCTGTATCAAGGCAAATAACTACCTAAGTGAAGCTCATGAGCAGTTTTAGCATATTACTGAATTAACATTAAGTAAAATATCTTTTATCTTAACTGCAATAGCCCAGCATCAGAAATAGGATGTTTCCGCCTGCACATACTAGGAAAGTGCTAGGTCCCTTTCAGAAAGGAAATCTAAATTCATCCTGAGCATCATTTGGATGTCTGAGAAAAGGTTTAGTAACATGTCTAGCCAAGCCACAGAACTTTTTCACATCTGGATGTGTCCCATGTGCTAAACTGCTTCAGTCTGTGAACAATTCCAAAATACACTCGGCTTTATTATTGAAGAAGAATGTAACGTTATATAACCAAATGTGAAAGCACATATTGTGGAATATTTCAGAAAGAACAACATGTTAAAATTGCACTTTTAAAACAAGGTTTGAATTTAATAGAGAAAATGGCCTCAACTGGTCTGCATATGTCAATAGTTTACTTTACGTAATCGGCTGAAGGCAGAGGAGCCTGCCAGGAAAACTGCTTTTAAAAATAAAATCACACTGGTGAAATGGGCTTTCTTCAGAGCAGAGGTGGGCCTCAGCCACAAATATCATATCTGGCTTTTTCAGAAGTTTGAAGTATTTAAATTCCAAGGTAGTGCCCCACTACGTCTTTGAAACAGATTTAGAACTTATCCTCAATTAAGAATTAAGAATGTGTCTCTTTTTATACTATGCAAAGAAATTCTGAAAGGTTATAAAAATAAGACCTTGGGATGAGGTGGATTTCCTATGAAATATTAGCACTATCAAGATGGACTTTTTTCCTGGTTTTACTGAATGGCTCTTTAGGGCCAGAAAATCATCCCGAGTTCTTCTTCATCCCTTATTTAGTTGTGGACTGCCAAAGTAACAACCAAGCTCATGCCAGGCCCAGAGATGTAGCTGTGTTAAGAAGGAGATTGTGGTACAGTGGAAAAATGCCAAGCCAGACCTTCTAAAGACCCTAAGGAAAGGCCTGTCTCAGATTCCTACCTATAAAAGAGTGAACTTCAGAATAGTGCTGTGGGAATATGTGAGAAATATGCCTTTGCTTGCAAATGGCACCACTTAGTGACAAGGCAGCATGGCAGAGAAAGACCTAAAAGATTTTCTTACTTGTGGGTAAGCAAAAGGTTTAATGTAAAAGAGAGGAGCGGAACTCCATAGTGGACTTCTTTTCAATTCTTCAAGATTACTTTTACAGATCATAAACATAGGTCACCTACATTTTGTTTGTCCCTTTGGAGTTTTTTGTCTTTTATTATGCTGCAGAATTGCTGAGTTTCATCAGCTAATCATGATCCTCTCTGTCACTTCTAAGGCTTGATAAAAATAACCTGTGTTTTCTGGGTAAAGAATGGACAATGAACAATGCTCAGGATAACACCACTCCCTATTTCTTCACTGCGTCATCCAAGGAGGGTAACAGCAAGCTTAATAAACTGGGGGCAAAGTCTGCCTCGTGGTTTTACAGCTTCTCTTGAGTGCCTTGAAGAGTGTGGATGCAGTTCACCTTGGGCACATATCGCTCACTGGCTGCATTTCAGCAGCAGGCAATCTCTGTAGGGGAAACACAGCAGTCTTTCCCATTCTGTGCCACCAGGATTACACAAAGGAAGGGAAGTGAGCAATACGTCATCCAGCTGAAACTACAGAGAAAATCCAGGAAGAAAGAAAAACATCTGAGCTGGAACACTGCCACATCTCAGAGGTTAACACCCTACTTTCGTGAAAAGTGGCGTAGTCATAACGATAAAAAAGTGGTCAAGTCCTCATGTTTCATACAAAGGGAGGTTGTTCAATTCAATTTCCATTTTAAAAACACAAAATTCAGAGCAATGCTGTTCTTTCTAGGCACTCTAAAGTTCTGGGTAAAATCTGCCACAAATAGGATGCCTTTTTTGGTTAGGAAATCTTGAAAAATGTGGTGTGTGTCAGAATCCAGTGAGTAAATAAATTAATAACTCTCAGTCTATGGCTTATTTGTGAATCATTTCTTTCCGTACTTTACTTATCCATTACTCATATTGTGTGGCAGATTCCTTAAGGCTTTATCTTCACTGCAAAAGGGATCCATTCTTCCCTACAGGCTACCTGGGCCAGATCCGCTTTGTTCTCTGCAGCTGTATTTCTCTTTGAGTTGACCAAGACAGAAACCGCTGAGCCTCACTTCCATTAGGATTTAAACTGGGATAGCCAGTTGGAGAGAGACAGCAATTTTAATGGAAAAAAACCACTGAACTTGTTTTGGGTTTTGTTTGCTTTGCAGAGAACATGTCATTTTTGTCCAAGACATTGTTTCAGCTCCTTAATTGAATGACGGAAATTTTTTAGGCAGAACAATGAAATGGCCTTCTTGTGAAAAAAATTCTGGTTGCCATCCAACTACTTGCGAGTAATTCCAATTGTAGAAGTCAGAGTAAAACAAACTCTTTAAATTATTTGTGAATACATTTCTATTTTGTATTTTTTCAATAGATTCTGCTTACTACCACACTTGGGCATTGCTTTGTGAAGAGAAGAGGATCTTATTTCCTGTCCAGCATCACCAATTTCTCACCCATTTGATCCTACTCAGTATATAAAGTCATGCACCACAGCAGCTCAGCTTTCCTTCACCTTATGCTCTATGATGCTTTAACTCATTCTGATAAGAAACAAGATATCTAGAGATAAGCAGGAGGGCCTAGCTAAAAATATAACTGAATTAAAAGCTGGCTTTTTGAATGCCTTTTTTGTTACTTAAGATCTGCCTGTCAAGTGAGGTGACATTCAGCATGAACTGGATCTCAGAATCTCAGCCTTAGTCATTTCTGCTTAATGCAATAACATTTTGAATGAAATAGTTTATTTCCTGGCAAAGGGCTTAACAGCAAAATTAGACTGTGTTCTGGCATGATGCTTAAATTGGCTTCCAGAAAGCTTGTGATTATCTTCTGAAGCTGGCTGAGCCAAGGGTCTGTTCTTTATCAGTGCTTCTTGGTCTGTTCTGTCCTTTTCATTCAAGGTACAGCCTCACCAGTGTTCAGTAGAGAAGAACAATCCCTGCCCTGGTCCTGCCGGCCACACTGTTGCTGATCCAGGCCAGGATGCCACTGGCCCTCTTGGCCACCCACGTACACTCTGCTGACAAACACCCCCAGATCCTTTTACCCTGGGCAGCTTTTCAGCCATTCTTCCCCAAGCCAGTAGCACTGCCTGGCGTTGTTGTGACCCAAGGGCAGGACCGAGCACTTTGTTTTATTGAACCTCGTACAATTGGCCTTGGCCCATCGATCCAGCCAGTCCAGATCCCTCTGCAGAGCTTTCCTGCCCTATCACCTAACTTGGTGTCTGGAAACTGACTGATGGTGTACTCAATCCCCATGTCTATCTAGATCATCAATATAGATGTTAAAAAGGACTGAGCCCTGGGGAACACCACTGGTGACTGGCTGCCAACTGCATGTAACTCCATTCCCCACCACTCTGGGCCATCCTGACAGTTTTTAACCCACAGAGCACCTATCCAAGCCATTTCTCCAGGAGAATGCTGTGGGAAATGGTGTCAAAGGCTTTATTAAAATATCAGTGTGATGGAAGAAATGTTAAAGCTTCTGTTGCTGCTGGTTATGCAGTTCTTGTTTCTACAATGTCTAAAATTACTCATTCTGTAAATACGAGCTTATGAGATCAACAGCCTAAAAAATCTGAGTTTACAGGTGAACAGATGTAAAAGAGAAAGCAACTTCCATTATCAAGATAATAAATCAATCACACAGACCTATAAAATTACTTTCTTCTGCCCTTGAGACAAATCCTCCCCACATAAAAGGGTAGGTCATCTCCACACTATTAATTTTTTAGTCCATTATCTTGGAAATGTGCACAAATTTATAGAAAACACCATGTGGACTGAGGTTTGTGACAGACATTCCCATGTAGGTCAATGGGAATACAAGTGTGAAACATTCTTCAGTGTGCCACTGGCCAGTCTTGAAATCATTACAGCCTGCAGGCTAGAAGTGAATCCCTAGGAGCTGAATAACTTCAAATCTCTTTTTATTAATCCTTTGAGCCGATCATGCCCTTTCCTCTCTTGAGCATGAATGAAAAAATAAATTTTCCAGAATGCTTTAAACAACATCTAAGTATTTTGCATACACAGGCAAACGTGCAAAACCATTAAAGCAAGAACAGAGAAGTCCAGAAGAATGTGAGCTATTTAAACTTAGGAAGTTTTCTAGAGAAGAAGACCCTTGCTCTGCTTTGTTCCATGCTCCTGGTGAATTCTACAACAAGAATACCAAGCTGTCTCGTTCTGGAGAGCGATCAATATAGGACAAATTTCATACAAACTTTTGTTCAGTTGATTAGAATCATGGAATTGTCTAGGTTGGAAAAGACCTCTAAAATTGTAGCGTCCAACCATTAACCCACTACCACCATGTTCACCATGAAGTGTTGTCCCCAAGTGCCACATCCACATGCCTTTTGAATACTTCCAGGGACAGATATTCCACCACTTCTGTGGGCAGCCTGTTTAAATTCCTGACACAGGATTAAGAACAGGCTATTGAGTTAAGGGAAAAAATGGCAGGAACTGCTGTATGGTGTCATAAGAAAGATGCTGCATTTTTGATCTGAATTGCTGACAGCTCTGAAAACATTCAGGCGTGGCTGGTTCCAAGGCTGAAGTCTACAGAGAAGTTACCGGCAGTGTGCCAGGAACTTGGTCTCCTCTCCCTTGCTTTCCAGCCACTAAATTGCTTTAAAGGAGAACCTAAAAATACATCAAATGCTTCCTGATAAATAATTTTCCACATACACCATTTCTGTACTTGTTATAGAGCTGTTATGAGAGTGAAATGATCTACCAGCCACTCACTCTCTGCTAAGGTGCCCAGCACATAATGACTGTGTTTGAGAGTCTGGGATTTGAATGTCAGTACATCCAAAGCAGAGGAAACCCATAGAACTTCATAGCTCTAAGTGGGATGTGGGAAAGCTTCCTGGTTTAAAAAAGGAATAATAATAAAATAGCCTGTGAAAACTGGTAACTTCACATTTATGCCTGGCGTTATGTGATCCTTCCTCCCTTTGAGGTACAGAGGATACCTTGTTCTACCTTCAGAAAACATCCGGCTCAGTGGAAGGAGGATGTTTGTTCTGTTCTTCTGAAGAAGTTGGAAGCAGAGCCTAGTCTGGGGCCCCTGATGAAAGGCTTCATGATGCCACAGCCCCTTGAGGAGATTTTGAAGGAACCATTATTTGCTGTGAGATACAAATGAAACCGTTTACAACTAGCAGGTTTTTCCCTTTTATGTGTAATGCAATACTCCTTTAAGCTGGTGGATTCCTGTCATCCAGTTTTGAATTGAATTTTCATTTATTTCTGTTGTTGCTACACATTACCTCCAATCTGACACATATCCTGAAGAAAACCATATCTGTTCAAGATCCCATGCCATTATTTATTTTGCTGAAACTGCTGTAAAATTCTCTGCTGCAAGAAAGGAGAAAGCTGATTTTCAGATTTTTAAAAGATAAAAACAATCAAACAAATTCCAAAAAAAATAGATTGTGATGCCTCTAAAAATACACAAGTTAAACCATCTCTGTCTCAAATGCCAGGTTCCTGTACTCTTATAAGAATGACAGTTTATCTTTCTACCCTGCATCACTGTGAAAAGATCAGTGGTGCCGTGTGTATATCCAATTATCCAAAACTGCAATCTTGTCTTCTTTATCTAATAACCAGACAGCTGAGGCCATGCTTGGCTGCTGTTGACAACAGTGATTCTGCTGAAGGAACTAAATAAACAGTTAAATGCCCAAAAGTGCTCATCCATGGCAAAACATCTCAACAGTCAGAACCACTTCAGCATTACCACAGCAGAAACAGGGTCAGAAACTTGTCCCATATCACTCTCCTCCTGCTAATGATGAGTTCACTGAAGATGGCAGCTTCTGACTCTAAATGAAGAATAGAAATAAAACAGATATCTACACTCCCAAGGTTTTTTCCAGACTGTATTTGGTTTGTAGTGATGGTTCTCATATCTATACTCCACTCTGCTAAGACCACACCTGGAGTACTGTGTCCAGCCCTGGAGTTATCAGTGGAGGAAGGCATGGACTTGTTGGAGCAGGTCAAGAGAAGGGCCACAAAAGCGATCAGAGGACTGGAGTACATCTTCTGTGAGGAAAGGCTGAGAGAAGACGTTTTTCAGCCTGGAGAAGACAAGACTTCAAAAAGACCTTGTTACAGCCTTCCAGTAAAAGGGGGCTTATGAGAAAGCTTGAGAGAGACTTTTGACAAGGGCATGTAGTGCAGCACAAGAAGAAATGGAGTTTCTGAAGTAGGGCAGGTTTAGATTAGATATTAGGAAGAAATCATTTACTGTGAGAGTGATGAGACACTGGCACAGAGAAGTGGTATATTCCCTATCCCTAGAAAATTTTAAGGGCAGGCTGGATGGGGCTGGAAGCTGGAAGGAAAGAAGGGCAGGAAGATGTCCCTGCTCATGGCAGGGAGGTTGGAATGAGGTGATCTTCAAAGGTCCCTTCTCACCCATTCTATGATTCTATTCTTCCATACCTGATCAGCAGGTACCAAACTCACTGCCTAAAAAAAGTCAAACTGTTGCTATGCTCCACCAGTACAGCCTGCTCCTGTAAAGCCACTTTGGAGCAATCTTGTATCTACCACACAGCTAAAAAGGCTTAAGAGCATTTCTATCAACCAAAATCCTTGTTTGTGAACTAGAAAATGAAGTGGACCAGATTGTTTTGATTCCAGCTTCAGTGGGTACAGCTGTTATTTGAACTTGGCATGCTCTTTTCAAGCCTGGCTGTGTCAAAGTGGTGACTTTTTTTTATTTGCAAAGAGCCCATTTGAATATATCCACTGCTTTATTTGTGCGTAATTTCACAACATTCAAACACCTTAGTTTTTTATCCTTCTCTCACTGCAGCATGGGAAGCTACAGCAAGCTAGCTTCACTCCTGGCATATCAAACAGGAACAGTCCACATCTGGGTCTGACTTCTTTTGATGACATTCAAGAAATTCCATTGCTCAAGAAGTTCTGTGAGGAAGACAAAAGTCAACATTTCACAATGCCTTGGTCTGGATGTCTTGGACCAGGGGACCTAGTCAAAAATACTGCCTTTGATATGCACAACATACTCAGAGCCCCTGAGCTCCACTGAATTTTGAACTGACAGGGGTGACACAGGTGCATCTCCTCTAAAAATCTCAAGCCCAAAAGCAACTACAGCCAATTTGGCCTCAAAAATAGTGTAAATCAAAGCAAACTCAGAGAGACATCAGCTCTGCTGCTCATTACTACATCAATACAACCTTAGAAGCAAATTTCAAATTTGCCTTTAAAAGAGTATTTATAAAGAGTTTAATCTCATTCAAGTGGTGTAAGAACATCTTGATAATAGCCTCTATACATTCTATAGGATGAAAACACCTGATTAAATACCTTACATAAACATGTTCTTAGCTTTGTGGTTTATCATTGCAGTACTGAAAGAAATATTATGCAAAAATTCACTTTAAATATTTCATTAACCTTCTTAACTCTGACCCAGAATCATGATACATGCTGAGAAACAACAATGTATTTTACATAGCAAATGTATGTCTCTGTGCTAGTAATTTCTGAGAATAAATAAATGCCGATTTTCCAGCTGTACCAGCTGAGGAAATTATAGACCCTCCTCAGTAAAACACTTAGCATCTTGTTAATTTGAATAGCTCTGAAGGAAAGCTTTAAGCAGAATAAATGACCCTTTCCCTTAACAAGAAGTAAGGGGCAGCAAATGAGCAAATTTGCATATGGAAAATACTTACTATTCACCAGCACTAAATGTTTCCTGTTCAAACTGGCAACAAAAAAGAATCTAATCCTCCAGAATATTTTATTGAGGAACTAGAAAGTTAATGGAAGAGGGAAGATACTACTCATGTTTACCTCAGGAAATAGACTAAAGTCAGCATTGATAATTCTGCTGAAGTGCTCCCAATTTCCATAATAAAGAGGTTCTTGTTTGCTTGCTTAAATCCACATCTAAATAAGACAGGTCTGATGAGGCTTCAGGATTAATGCTTGTAGATTGTAATAATTCAAACAAATTTTCAAGGTCTTTTAAACATGCATAATAACTATAAGGTCAAAGAATAATTTAGCCAAGATTTTTAAGTGTCTGTGATTTTTGTTACTACCCATTTACTTTGTGACAACTGAGAAAGGTTCAATTTCACAGAAGAGGAGCACAGTTTTTCCAAAAACAGACAGTCTGAAATATTTTGTAGAGGCCACTCAGATATTAGAGACTTTAGTGCATTCAAGTAATCTGTATCTTTGGAAAATCTTAGCCGCAAGGGAACTGGCTTCTCAGCAATGTTGCAAGCTGCATGAGATAACCAGCTTGGCTTTAGTTTTCTGGCTAGCTCATAATCCAGCCCCTTCTGAAAACAAGCTATGAAAACACAGTCTGCTTGAAGTATTGCAAGAGGCTGTACCGTTGAGGAAGCAGAAAAACCTTATATTCCCCTCACTGCATGACAAAATCCAACTGATAATGCTCAGTTGTCCTTTTTAAGCCACCTAAGAGAAGCTGCCTCACCATTTTGGCAGCCGTCCAGAGTGTGTATTTTGCGTCCAGAGTTGGGGGGGAAAAAGCCATAGAGGCAAATGATTTTGCAGGAAGACTGACACACAAAAAAAGCAGTTGGAGTATTTTTAACAGAAGCAAATGTTTCACACTGTTTTACCTTCAAAGGCCTGGCTGTGGCTCTTGTTTAGTTTCTTTTGTACTTGGCTGGATCCCAGTGTATGATTTGCAGAACATTATCTGCCGTTCCTGTACCTATGGGTTTTTTGGTAGCTGCAGATTAGCATCCACTGAAAAAAAGCATTTTGGAGATCTCAAGGCAGCATATTCAATTGCACTCACCAAAATCTATGTGAACAAGATCAATAGCAGTGTGTGGGTTGTACGACCCAGGGAACAGCTCATCTTGGGCACCTCATCAGTCATTAGCAGTCACTGGAAAAGCCATAGGATTCCAACAGTGACTGCAGGTAGATATCAAATTTAATTGCAGCCAGAATTAAGTGTTTCAGGTTGGCAGGCTTTTGTTTAGGCAGCTCTGTTAATGGCATAAGACTGGCCCATTACAACTACATAGCTGTTTCACATGGAGCACTGCATGTAAAAAATACCATAAAGGAAACCTTATCATGCTCTACAACTGAAAGGAGGTTGTAGTGAGGTGGGGACAAGTCCCTTCTCCCAGGTAGCAAGGGACAGGATGAAATAGCCTCAAGTTGTCCCAGGGGAGGTTTAGATCGGCTATTAGGAATTTATTTTTAATCTAAAGGGTTAAAAAGACATGTAGATGTGGCACTTATGGATATGGTTTAGTGTTGGGCTTGGCAGTTCTGGGTGAATGGGTAGACCAATTGATTTTTCCCACCTTAGTGACTCTATGATTCTGTAAAAGTAAATTCTCTTCCTGTCAGCTGGTCAGGTTCCCTTCACAGTGCATATTGGTTGCCCAATGCCAGCAATGCACAGCAGCCATAAATCCGCTGGGATGACCAATGTGACATGAACAGCAAGCACAAGGCAGCAAGGATGTTCTGTCTGAAAGCCTGACTCAGAATAAGAGGACATATATGCATGTATAAGGGATGTGAAGAGAGTTTGTGCAAAATGCTGTGCATTTAAATATGCAGAGAAAGCATCTCTACATATTTACATGCAGAGCTGTGTAAGGAGTTGGAAATTCCACTATCACTACATCATTGCTGTTCCATCTGTGTCAGCAGAAGCGTCCTACTGCACTGGACAGAGAGTATGGCCTTGGTGGGGAGAGAGGTGGAGAAGAATGAAGCTGTGAATGGAGTGCAGAGACAAAGAAAATATCTTCATGTCATCCACACCTCTGTCTTTTATTTCAGCATTGTCTTTTTCCCCTTCCTGCATTCCACAAAAGCTTCATATTTTTGTGCTCTCAGCAAGGGAACTGTTCCACACTGACTACCCAGCCTAAATCCCACAAGGCCTGACAGCTCCTCAAAATCTGCCTACAGTTTCTGTGTTACACCAAACAGACAAACTCTTTAGGCCACTGCCCCTTTGAGTGCAAGAGCATGGGCCATGAGGCGAAGTTAGGAGAGGCCAGGTGTGAAATAAACAGGAGATGGATTTTCATTTAATGGTTTGGCCACTGTCCCTTTTGTCCCTGTGTCTTAGGGATGGGGATTAGTCCAACTCTGAAACACCATCAAAGCACATCCTCAGAAACTAAGAAGGGATGAAAAAAGAGAGAAGGCAGAGAAAAGGAGAAGCCAAAGGACTGGAGGGAAAGGTGTCTGAAAAGAAAGACATGGCAACAAATGGTTAAAAAATTAAAAGTAAGGAACTGCAGAGGGACAAAGAGAAAATTTCCAGCACTCTGGTGAGCTGCTGGAACAGTAATGCTGTTCTGTCCAGGGGCAGAAGGACAAATGAAAAGAAACCTCACAAATTTAGGGATCAGTGAAGCTCAATCCTGTTAACACAAATGGACTTGCTGGCTTAGCCAAGACCAGAAAGAGGTAGGTGAGGAGGTCCAACACTGTGGTGGGAGTCTCAATTGAGACAAAGGTAAATAAAAAGGTGAAGGGAAAAGAGCAGGTGCTGGGAGAAATTCTATGAGAGCAAAAAGAAGGAACACCAATTCACAAGCCTTATCTAAACATGTCATCTTACAGAAAAGGCATAATTCTTCTTAGGAGTTGCTCTGTGAACTTATTTCTGTAATAGATCCATAGAATAATAAAATGGTTTGTGTTGGAAGGGATCTTTGAAGAACCTCTAGTCTAAACCGCCTGCCATGGGCAGGGACATGTCCCACCAGACCAGGGTGCTAAAAGCCCTGCCCAGCCTGGTGTTGAACACTTCCAGAGATGGGGCATCCACAACCTCTCTGAACAACCTGTTCCAGTGCCTCACCACACTTACTGTAAAAAAATGCACTGCTTGAGTGGGATTTTTTCACTTTTTGTCCACAATGATCAGAGACCTTAGATCACAATATAAACTGAAAGATTGGATACCAGGTTAAATGAAATCAGTGAAGAAAACAGGGATAGAGGAAGAAATATCATCGTCAGGATAGAACATTTGGGCAAATGACTCTCCTGGATATATGGAGTGGAGGCACAGAGCTACGTAGATGATGACTGGACTGTCTTTGCATCTATTTTCAACAGAGCTTGACACTGTTATCATTACAGTCCTGGAGTGATGAGAAGTCAGGGATCATGGCTGGGATCAGGGCTGTCTGTATATGCCAGCTGGTTTTATTTCTCAAGTCTGAACACAAGAAACAAGAAGAGACAGTAAACAGACAGCAGCACTTTGAAAGAAAATGGTAGGTTAAGGAAGGAACACCTATCTATCTTGTGATTAACATTTAGAAGACATCTATCACCCTTTTTTCTAAATTCCAAACAAATTTACAGAATTACAGAGTTCAGAGGAACCATGTATATCTCTCTTTTCTTCTGGAATGACAGTGGTAGGTCAACTGAATCTTAAATAGATAATGTATAGAAGCATCTACTTCCTTTTCCAGAATTTAGCGCCCTTACCGAGACAGTCAGCTGGATGGAGGAAGACTAGTTTGTGGTATAAATTTAAGTGCAAGAACAAAGACTTTCTGCCATGTACCAGTTAGACACTTTTTCAGTTGTTTTTTTAAGTACAGGAGTTCTTCATCTAACATAAAATTCATCATTCTCTTGGGGAATCCTATCCAGATCCCACAAGGAATGTATTGTCCTAAGTGGGTGGGGACAATACCTCTCTATTGCTCTGACATTCCCACTAGGATATAAGTTAGAGGCCCTGTTTTGGCCCCCAACATACTTGGACAGCATATCTTATTCACTGGGAGTTAGTCTTTGCAAATGCATTCCAAATTCTCCTTGATTTAATCAGTGCAATTTTCTCCTTCCTAATGGATTGGCCTTTCCCTCTGCAAGCCAGGAAAAATTCAGCTGCAGCAAGAGCAGAGAGGGCTCACTGCTATCATAGCAAATCTTCCACCATCCTGCTTTTCATGGTGTTTGTTCCTGATACCTTAACAGCAGCCCTTCCTCTCAAGGTCCACTTCAGCTCAGTGAACTTGATGCCCTGTCACTTCTCACAGCCTCCTCACTCTTCTTGTAAATACAGGCTCCTTATAAACTCTCTGTCTCTGCAGTGACAAACTGCAACCTTCAACTCAGACTGATGGAAAATTTATATCATCACGAAGCTCCATCTTACCTCTTTTTGTCATCTCCAGGACCTCCCAGAGACCTCATCTCCAAAGGTTGTGGCAGAACTGCTTTTAAAAGGCATCGAGGAATGGGAGGAGTTTGTCCCAGACCAGTCCCCTCATCTTGACTTTCCACCCCCACTTTCAGCTAGAATTTAATAAAATTGGCTCTTTTCCAAGAACAAGAACAAGGGAAAAAATATTGTCTTTAATCTCCATGTCTTGCTTTCAATGACAGTAAAGGAAGGATAATAAAACACATTTGCATGGCTCTGAGGGGGATTGTGAGGGATAAATTAGTTTGTAACGTATCTGTAATTGCTCAAAATGCTATAACAAAAAGTGTGAACAGCATGTGAAAAAGAGATCACCTTTAGAGCCCAAGTGATGCTGAGCTGAAGCCTTGCAGCAAGAACCATTTTAAGAATAAGAGTGCTGTGTACTGAGCTCACTTTTAATGCTGATGAGAACACTGCATTGAGAAACGCGGGGAAAAGCCACCACCTGTGAGATGTGCCATTCACATTGGCCTAAAGCTCTTCCTTTAGGTGGAAGGAAAATAACCAACTGTGGAGAGGTGCAAGCAGTGCCTACCTGACATGACTTTTGAGATGTAAGCAGGTATCAGGGAACCTGTTGTACTACTATTAAACAACACAAACTGTGCGCTGGGTCTATGACCAGATGTGAAAGAGTCTGTGGGACTATGCAAAAGACATTAAAATAGGACTATCAGCAGCTCAGATCTTAAAACAACATGACTCATATTTCCTTACCATGAAATTTGCTTAAAAATAACACCATTTCCTATAGGTAGCAATTATGGACAAGGGTTCCCCTTCCTCCTAACTTCTGAGCCCTGAATTCAGAAGTCCTTTCTTTGCAAACCTGAATACTAGAGACCTTCCAAAGAAATAAACAAAAGTTGAATTTCTCACATAACCACTAAATTTCAGAAGCTGGGCTTTAATGTAAAATGCAAAGTATTATAGATGTTAACAGAGCTATCAGCTTGGCAAACTATCCTCTGTTCTTGGCAAAGGCTTCCTACAGGTGGCAAGTTTGAACTCTGCTCTGTTTGTGTCTCTCAAGGCACAGAAAGGGACAGGTTGAGGGAAGGGCACCTGTCACTAGGTGATCCCTCAGGTGCAGCAAGGACTACTGCTAAGGTATAAAGGCTGCATCGACCTGTACTGATTTGCTGAGCAAGTGAATTCAGAAGTGGGTATGGCTTCTATCAGTCCTCACATTTTTGAGTCATTAGACTGCAAGGCTGTGAATCAGCCTTGTGCTTTTGTGCTACATGGAGAGCAATATTTACAGCACCCAGAAACAGACTGAGGAGGGGAGACACTCCATCAGTATGAAAGGCAAAGAGCTTAGCCACTTCCATAATTATGGTTTTAAGTACGTGCAGTCACATCTGGAGAGCAAAGCAGAATATGTATTCTCCTCCCCCTTCTTCCTCCTTTCCATGTGAAAGGTATGGCACTATGATGTACTGCCCAAGGGCTAAGGTCATGTTTGCTTTGATCTGATAACAAATTGTATAATAATAGCTGGTTGGCATCCAAGGAAAAACCTGCTTGTTTTAACTTGTGGTTTATCATCAGAAGTGGAAACAAGGACTACTTCTTTTCAGGGAAACACCAAATGAAGGATGGTTTGCAGGAGACAAATTCCAGAGAACTCATCCAGTGTGCAGACACAATTTAATAAACTCCAGCTTTTTATAGAGCTTCCAGCTACCTCTCAGACAGGAAATTCTGATAGTTGTGAGGTGGCATGGGCTTGAATCCCAGCAAGATCCAGTGTCTATTCTTACTTCTGCTACAAGTTTGCTTCTCAATGGCTTACTAGTTTCTAGAGGGAAACTGAAGAGCTTAAATGTACTTAGAATAAATTCCAGGGCATATCACCTTTAGCAAGCTTCTTTATGGAGATAATAGTGTTTACTCCTTAGCTTTATGAGGGTATTTGAGATGCTATTACAACTGCAGTACTTTGACCATGTAAATGCTACGTTGTCATAATATTCTCTCCTTCACTCTGTTATGTCTAGAACAGGACTTTGAGATTTATAGGTGTCTCACTCATCCTTCTTTCCTGGGTGTCAAAGACATCAGGAAATCATGCTTGCCTGTGACAAAGGCTTGTGAGTCAATATTAAATACAGCTGAGAGTTTGACTCCTTGTTATTACATCACTAGGAGAACAGGTAATGTAGCTAGAAGCCATAGATCAAGGGTACATAATATATCACCTGCTCTTTGGGTACCAGCGGCACTCACAGAATCATCTTCTTGGAAAAGCTGGCCCTCTGACACTGTTGAGTATATTTCAGAGCCAATGTTATGAACAAACCATTATTTCCTCTTTCAGATGCAGATTTTCACTGCAAATAAATATGCTTTGAATTGTGTCATCTTCAGAATTGTAACTCATATTTTATTGCTTGGAAAAAAAATGTTATTTTCAGCATTAATAACTTAACTAAGTCAGGGATGTTTTGACTAAAAACTCTCTCCAATGCCATTATATAGAACTATGCAACTCCTTGGTCAGAAATTCTGATATATATAAAAAAAAAATTCAATGAAAAGTTTGCTTAGGAATCCCAGCTTTTAAATGTTTCAAGTCTTTCTCACTGTTTGAAATTTTCTAAAGCCTTAAATCTAGATCACTCTCTTTCTTCCTGAGCAGAAGTCCTGCTACCTTTTTTAGTCATTCTGAAAGGATGAATTCTCACAATTTCATTTTTAAAATGGAGGGAAAAGCAGTGGAATATTCTATTTTGCGTTTGTGAAATACATAAGCGATATGTTCAGCCACTGGGGAGGAAGGAGGGCTGGCAGATAAATTGTAGTGGAAATTCAGTAACTGTGTTTCTCTTTTAAAATAGGCTTGTTATAGTTCCAAAAGACATTATTTATAGAGCACCACATGCAGTAAGAGTTTAACAGGCAAGGCAGACAGAAGGTATCAGTTCCAAAGCATGGTTCAGTATTCCATCACTGGACACCAAAGACCCACGGTTTTCATATCCCTGACATCCCACTCTCACCTGAACATTCCCACCTCTCATTGCCTTTAATCTGCTGACAGACTTCAGAGCCACATCACAAATTGGAACAGGGAACTGATCCAACTGAAAAAGTAACACTGCAAAAAAGGCCACATAAACATCAGCCATATTTTTCAGTCAGGTAAGTTCCCTGGTCAGATTCATCACCCAGCAGCACAAGTGCTGCAAGAACAAGGGTGGTGGAGGAGGAAGAGATGGCCATAGTGGGAGAAGAAGAGGAGGCTCACAGTGTCTGTTTAAGCAATGCAAACAGGGTGATTACTAAACTGGTCCTCTGGTGCCTTCACCCTAATGGTTTGAAGGCAGGCTTCACTTTGGATATGGTGAATCACTCCCTTTGCTAAATGGCATTATTCACAGCAAAGAAAGCCTAAGGTTGTCCCCTGTTCTTGTGATCTTTGTGGGAGCCTGCAGTCATGTCAGCCATGTGAGTATCTCAGCGTCCCTTTGGAAAGGTCAGTTTAACTTGAATACCTCCTGACTGTGGAGGAAAAAGGCAAACAAGTCACATCATAACAGCTCAGAACATTGAAAGCAAGGAGAAGAATCTCAGCGCCATAACAGCAAAAATATAACGGCTCCATAGCCCTTGCTATGCAAAATGATATGATAATGCTCAGAAATCTTCTTCAGGTAACCTAAGGGAAGATGCCTTACCATTGTGGGATCATAGCTAGATATTCACATGTTCCATATAATTGGTGGAACTGTTTAATTACACAGAGTTGCTTCAACATGATGCTGTGCAAACTTCACTTACAATCATCAAAGCTTGTTCTGTTCCTGTGCTACAGCAAATGCCCTTGCTGCTCCTTCGTACTCAGAGAAGTGTCAGCACAGCTCTAAGGCAGAGCATGTGACTCCTGAGACTTGCATACTGCATGGAATCAAAGTTCTGTCAAAAGCTCTTGTACCCATGGGAAATCCTCTTCATAATTAACATTTATGTAACCACTCTTTTGTGAGCCAAACATATGTTTACATTCCTCCAGTCTGTTTTTTTAAAAGACAGTGCTGACCAGATGTTTTTGCTAGAGCACTGGAATTATGTCTTTGTTTTTAGATCTGCTTCATCTACCCATGCAATGTCTCTAAGTCTCTAAGGGGACAAATGCTCCCACACATCCCTTTGTTTACCAAAGAGCATGGATGCATTCTGCTTTTCTTGAGAGTATGTATCAGGGAGAAGTGACAGAGCGCCTGTGGAGTGACTGAGTCATCCTATGTCCCCCACCAAAGGAGTATGGGTTTGGTGTAGAAAAGAGATCTGAGGATCTTTGAGAAACAATGCCCAAAAATCGTGTCTCACTTAAAGAGGTCACAGCCCTTTGGAGTGTGTGCAAAGGGAATCAGTGGCCCTGACTTGAGGAAAAGTAAGATTTCTGCCTTGCCCTCTAATCTGCAGGGCCTTTCTTGTCTTTGTGCCTCCTGTCTTGGTGTTTATTGTCTCTAAAATGGAAGAACCAATATAATCCTCACCCATTATAGAATACACCTCACAGACATCTGAAAGATGGAAGCTGGTAAAAGAGTAAGGTGAAGTCCAATTGGCTCCTCATTGCAAGTTCCCTTTCAGACTGGCTCACAGCCCCAGGACAATAACTTAATTTTGGTCAAAACCCCTGTTTTGGGAACTGTTGCCTAAGGGTGCTCATGCTATACTGTGGTTTCTGAAGGCAAATTTTTTAACAAGCAAACCATCCATGCAAGGGAAACTCAGCCCTCTGGGAGAATGAGCTGTGTTTTCTAGGAAACAAAGTGATCTGGACTAGAGAAACACCAAGGGTTGTGGCAATTTAGACAAGTTCTGCAGGTAGCTGTTTCTTCCAAAACCATGAAATGTTATATCTGGGAATGAGGCAGTCTTCATAATAAAATTCTTGAAGAAAAATAAAATTTCTAAAGGCAGAAAATGCCACTAAAAGTAAATTTGGTAACTGTCTGCACAGAGCCCTCTCATACAGGGGCCAGTGTTACCCAAGTTGAGCTGGGCTGTCTACAGAAAAGTGAATAGGGAGAGCAACTGCCACATGAACTAATTTAATGAATATCCCCCTCACCTTACTAGCAGGAATTTGAACTGCAATTTTAAACCGTAAAGCTTTGCAGGGAGGGTAACAATGTCCTTCCTCAAGAAATTTCTCTGGATTCAGTCCTCACTGCCTCAGTGAAACTGAAAAATCAGTTTTACATTTCTGTAACAGGACTGTTTCGAAAGCCGCGTTTGATTTCATCAGAGGTTTTCTAATTGAGGTTTTCTTAAGTTTTTCATGAAGAGTTTCTTTGCTTAAGGATGCATATCTGAGAATGACAATACTCTCCTCTAAAATTTCGACAAGGAAGTATCTGCTTAGGAAGACACTGAAGTTCATACACAGACAGCTACTACATCTAGTCTAGATTTTGTAAGCACTAATGATGTTTGCTCAGTTGATGTTTGTTTCTGTTTAATAAAGAAGTTATCCCCATCATAATATTATACCTCTAACCTAATCAAAACCCTTTTTTAGGCAACTGAGCACACAGAAATGAAAAAGTGGTGAGTTTTAACATCTTGAAATGGAAAATGTTCACTCCAGTTGAAACACCTTGAGATTTTATTTGCCATGAAAGACTGGATTCCCAAATGAACAGAACTGTTCATAGGGGATGATGTTAATCTCTGTCAGTAAGAACACCAGAGTTTGGCTGAAGGACCTCACTGATTTCAATATGTAAGCAATATTCTTCAAAATTTTCATGTCACTGATAATCACTTTCTCTAGATTTTGTTTCTTTCAGTAACAGACAACTTTAAAATTGTGCACTTCTGCTCTGTTAAAATATGTGTACTAATCTCTGGTAAACCACCATATTTGATTTAGTTGAATATGTTTTGGTAACATTTTAAGTTAGCACAGCTAGCTCATGTGCCAAGTATTACATTTTTTCATTCCCCACAAAATCAGGACAAACTGTACGTCTCCTGCTGTGTCCAAAGCTGATTTGGCTAACTTTCAGCTATGTTAATTAAAGAATTCAGCAATCCTATTTTTATCTGATTTTAAAATACTACAGATACACTGCTGGCAGTTTTGCTTGTTTTGACGCAAAATTCCTTCAATGTAAAAAAAGTTCAGTAGTTCATTTTATGCTATTCATTTTCACATCCAAGCACAGATACCTGCTATAATGCTGAGAGCTGTCAACCAATTACAAAGATTTATCAAATCCACTTTCAGGATAAGGTTTAAGAATATAGATTTGGATAAACTTCACTAAAGCGAATATCGTGCAACAGAGGAGGAGGTAAAAAGAAAGAGAATACAAATGAGAAGGTTCAAAGGTCTTTCTTGAGCAAAACTGGCTGCAATATCAAAAAGTTCTGGTTTGAAAAGAATGTTTCTAATGCTTTTGAAAACATGGGTTAGCTATTTAAAAAGTTATTTACCAAATAAAGTTTATTAGCAATAATCACTTCAGCCAATGGACTGTAAAATATTGTGGACCAAAAAAACCAATGGTTGATATAATGTTCTAAGAATAAAAGGGTTTTGTTTATTTGAAAATAAAAGGATTAAGATTAGGCATGCACTAAATTTCCAGCACCAACTTCCTACTCTTCACCTATACAATTTATTTCTATTCTGCATTAGTATTGCTGGCCATACTCATAACTTAGAGGGGTAAAACTTATTCTGTTTGAAGTCAGCAGGCATTTTGCCATAGATTCAACAGGAACAGAATATAGCATCTGAAAGTATACTGCCATGTGATGAAATCTGGACCTCCAAAGTATTTGATTTGCAGTTTTACCTGTCCACATTACTCTTTTCTGTACAACTATTCTTAGTAAAATATTCTTTTAGGCATCTGATCTTTCAGGTCAACAAGATGTTGCACAAACTACTTACCTTCTCCCCATTCCTCCATCTGTGTTATCTAATCTGAATAAGTTCAATGCATGTGCTATCCATTTTTGCTCTTTATCATTCACTGATTTTTTTGATTGTGAGGGTTAAAAAACACTGGTGCCCAGAATCATCAGCATCTTGGTTTTGTAGTTCTTCCTAGATTTCAGCTGCTATTGCAATGCACAAAGTCTTCAGCAATGCACAGGCTCTCTTGAAGAATATTAGAAGTAAACACCAACAAATTCAGGGCTACTGTTTGACTTGAGAATATCCCAGTGCAATTTGAGAGATTATAATAATTTCTTTTGGATCATTACTCCTTCTTTACTCCTCTGCTAGCAGGCACTGCCAACATGTTTGGATTTTCATTGGAAAGGGATGCTGTATGAAAGGCAAAGGCATGCTTAACTGATTACTGAAAGCACATGGAAGTGGTACAAAGAGAAGAACCAGGAAGGTGGATGCACCAAAACCACAGATCCTCTACTAACCTTTATTCCTGCCTTCAGGAAAAAAGTGACCAGTAAAAACTGTGGTGATTTTGTGATCCATAGAAAGTGAGTTTGTTGGCCTGCAGCCAGTTGCCAGGGGAAAGATCCACATCAAACAACTTTCAACACAGTGGGTGACTTATGATCTGAAGTCATAGAAGTTTGTTGCCAGATTCACTTGTAGCTTTAAACTGATACGGATTTATTGGGAGGTTACCAAGGAAATTTTACCCTTCTTGTAGCCCCTCTCCCACTCCACTGGAGTAGTGCTAGCAATTCCCTTGTTCCCAGAGGGGATATCATCTCATCCCCTCTCTGGCACCTCAATGCTAGCCACAAGCAGTGGGGAGCTGTAGAGAAAGCACAGCCTGAGTCAGGACTGTGAGTATGCATTCTCCTGCATTTGGCCCTCCACTGTGGGATCTCCTCAAGGCCATTGAGGTGTCAGAAAGGTGAGTGCCCGACACAGAGCTGTGAACAGAGTGCTGTGTCCTTGATATTAACATCTGGCCTGCATCTGCCCCTGGTTTCAGTAGAGAAGACAAGCAAAATATATGATCCAATCACTTCTAGACAAGGCTTGTGGCTGAAGCATGTTATCAAGACAAGCCTGCTGTGCCACTACTACTAAGAAAGTATTGCTTTTTGAGTTCTAAGAAATAATACCTAGGAAAAACAGGATGACAGAGAATGTGAGAACATTCATTACGATATTACTCACAATTCTTTGCTTCTCAGATCTTGAAAAAAAAAGCAATTTTAAATTGCCATTAACTCATTTTTTTATGCAATTCCTCCAATTTACTAAACAGAAAGCACTTTCATTTATGTACTTGTGTTTACTGGAATGAACTAGGACAAATCCTCTATGGATTTTAAGATTTAGAATAGCTTATACACCATCAGAATGTTAGGAGGCATTTAGTTAATGTTCTTTTCAGTGCAGTAGTTTGATTTAATCAGCATGAAGTCTTGCCCATGTGTAAATGCAGTCACTGACCCCTGAAGCACAGAGCCAAACACTGATAGCCTGACTCATTTCAGTGGGCAAGACTCAGATCTCACATGAAGACCAGAGAGTGGAACATACCCATACAGGGCTTGAAACCAACTCTCTGGCATAAATTTGCTTGAGGAAGAAAACCAGGATTCACTTTAACGGCACTGACCTGATAATGAGAATACTTTTCACATGTAGGTTTTCTTCTGGGTGAGAAGCCCCATTCAAGTCAGCATTGGCAGGCCCCAGCTATTTACTGTCTATAGTTGGCATTGCCAGCATCAACATTTTTGTTTCAGCTCCACATCAAAATTCATGTGGGTGTAAAGCTTTCCCAGACACAGAGCATGAGCACATGATCCTCAACATTAATGAGGGAATTGATTAAGCTCTGCTGCACGTATATGTGTGCAAGAGTGTGAGCATGAGTACCAATTTTAGCTTGGCAGCAGTGGCTGTCCCATTGATACCCTGCCTGCTTGTTTGCTTATATCTTTCCTTAAAAATATTCCTTTGGGGCTGGAGTGTGTTCTGCTTGCTTTTGGCTCAAAGGTGACTGAAGGAAATGATAGGGGCTGCTTCCAAGTTACAGGAGCCTAAAAGGAATGCAGTTCCTCCTGTACTTGCCCTGCTGGCTTGGTGTTTGTGAACTGGCAGGGGAGTGAAATGAATGACAGTGCCCTCTCAGAGGTGCCCAGAGAAGGATTCTTATCAAATACTGTCTCCTGCCAAGTCTCACAAACACTGCCAGCCTGCAATGATGGGGAGAAGCATTTGGCAGCAAGGCCCTAGGTTTTCAACATCAAACTAGGAAGAAGGGATAGGACAAGTGTCACTAGCAGGGATGGGGTCACATTTTTTTTCCCTGTATGATAGATGGTCTACAGAAATTTTGGGGAAGTGTATAGGTGCACTTACCATGCTGGCAAGGCTGTGTTGTAAGGTTTGCTTTTCCTTGTTCAGTATCTGAATGAGTTACTGTGAGAGTGCCCATTGCCAAGAAAGGATGTGTAAAAAACCACAGTAGGAAAGAGAGCAGCAGGAGAGCATTAGGAACGTTTGCTGATGAGCAATGCACGGCAGGTGCAGAGGCAGAAAGCCTCTTGCTCTTCAGAGGTGTCAGTGTTTGACACATCCACTGGGAAGTGTGAACAAAATGTAAGGGAGCTTATTTCCTTTCTCTCTCACACTCGAAGAAGTTTACTATGTGCATTTGTCAGCCAGGTAGGAATCCTGCTCACAGCATTAATGACATGATCAATCTTGCAGTGTGCAAGTTTCATGTCAGGACAAGGAGAGAAAGGTGTTAGAACACACAAGAGGATTCAGAAGCATCATATTTGGTTTTGGCCTCTACTTAGATACTCTCATGAGGCCTGGGAGCTCCTAAACAGATGTCCTGCTCCTAAGTGAAAAAAATTAGTTCTGATTGTTCCCCTCCTGTGCAACGGTACTGACTCACTTTTGTCCCTTCCTACGTGCTTTTATCATGTCAAAATCACATTAGCTTTTGGACAACTGCTTTCTTTATTGACAAAGTCAGCTTCTTTTCAGGGAACAGCACGGCAAGGGACATTGACTACTAGATAATGGGAGCTGCATAAGAAGGTGCCACAAGCTGCAGAGCTCAGATGAGGAAAGTTGGATATTTTGCCTTACAGAGAGAGGCACAAAAGAGGAAATGTAAAAGGAACAAAAGAAACATGAAACTTGTCACTATTTCCAAAAAGAGGGAAGAGAATTGTGAAAGAGATCTCTGATTCACTATGGACTTGAGGAAGTTGTCTTTGCAAGGAGTCAGTTGGAATAGATTTGAGGACTGATCAATTTGGAATAGATGTGAGGACAATGTGGAGCTTGAAGAAACACAGGTGATATAAGCAGAATGCAGAGCAAGAGCTTAATGTCACTTTCAGCAGGAAAATTCTGGATAGACTCAGGGTGGGTATTTGGATAGAAAAGGGAGATGTATTTGAAACAGGAATTAACATGAAGTAATGATCATTATGAAAGGAAGGAGCTGAGTACTAAAAGTATGGACCAGAAACTGAATACAAGCGAAGCAAAAGGAAAACCTGTGGACATTTGGAGTAGTGAAGAGGTATATCACTTTAAAAAGTATCCTAACTCCACTATGTTTCATGACTATTTTGAAATATTCCAGATTGCAGTGATAAATTATCTTGTTGCCTCCTTCCCTCCTAGCCAACCAATGTGGCCACCCTGTCTACCTCTGTTGGCTTCTGTTCTTCTTGGCAGCATGAACCATACTCCTGGACTACTTCATTTCATTGTGCCATTAACAAGCATTATTTTAACCATAATTTTTCTTTGTTCCAGTTTAATTTACTTCATCTTCTTAGAAGCATTGCTGGAAAAAGTTCATCATTGTCCATAAAATTATTTGTTAAGTTGCTATGGTGATGCAAATTATATTGAATTCTTGCTATAGTCACAGAAAAACAACATTGGGTAAACCTTTGCCAAACTCTTTGAACATGGTTTTGAAATTAATATGCTGGAGTTAAACTGGCACAGTTCTACTAGGCTGGGTAATATTAGTCTACTCAAAAACGCATCACTAACTGTAGATTTCTGCATATGGTCAGTGAGTGGCCTGGTTCTAGCTGTGCAGCCACTCTGTAGTTCTCCATTGCCAGAGGTGCACAAGAAATGGGACCATATAGTGGCCACAGATATGGAAAAATGTCATAGAGAGCTACATTTGGGAAGCTGGTGTTTTCTGTTTCCTGCAGTCTATTCTACATCTTATGTCTACTCAAACAGATGCTGAATTCCTGGAGCTAACATCAAAACCACCTTCCCTGAAAAGCTGGGGAAAATACTATAACCCTTAAGAGCAAATGAAACTGCAGTGATCCTTTAAATGGGTCATGGGAAACATCTGGATTGTAACTCATTTCCAAATCATTTATACAACACTGATAGGGCATTTCCCAACCTTACACAGGTGGCTTTGCTGCCCTTGCTTTTCCTCCCCATTGCTTCCTTGTCCCATCACCCTTACCATTTCCCTTCAGTTGTTCCAGTACCCAGCCCTATTTCAAACTCATTCTCTCTTTTCAACTTCTCTTCACTAGACCCCTTAGCTTCCCAAATTATGGTTGATAGGATTTTTTTGTTGCCCTTAGCAGATATGGCCTCAAATCCTTGGTAACGAGCCTGCAATGGTTTATCAGCATATGCTCAGCTTTGTTCCTCTCTAGTTTTGTGGCACAGATGGGCTGATTTCTAATAGACTTGAAATTCATCCAAAACACCTGACTTAGATCTGAAGCTAATTAATAGTGCCCCCAACCCACGGCTCTCCTAATATTGAGTGATTCCATGAAGCAAGGAGGAAGAGCATGGATGCCAGCAGCACTGGGAACATCAAATCACCCTGGTGGACTGCAGGCATTTCAGTGCGACAGGCACCTCACTGAGTGGAAATGACATTGTTGCAAGAAAATGATATACATAATAAATTGCAGAGGTCATGCTGAGGTTAGGTTTTCAGTACTATACAATACACATGGGAAGAAAAAGATCTGTTAGCTTGTTTGTCCTTCCAGGACAGCTGAATACCACCAACTAAATACTGTCAGTTTTGAGGAGCTTGTGAATGCATGATACAGCATTTTCACAAGAGCTAGATCCAGATTCTGGAAGAACCTTTCACAAGAGAAAAGAATGTTGTTTAGCTTTGCTGCTTCACTAAATATAGGACTCCTATCTCTGGAGTAGTTTCTCTTTAAGATATGTACTCCTTCCTCCTTTCATTCTCAAGCACACCCAGGCACACAAACAAAAACAAATGAGTTACAAGCTAATCAAACTTGTTTTCTCCAGGTTGGAAAGGAAAAGAGATAATATTTTGATTTCAATTTCCAAATCTTTGGGAGGTGCTCAGATATTATCTATCATAGTTCAAGCTTCTTGCTGTAATGGCATCAAGTGCCTCCCAAGCAATTAAAAAGCAACAAATAATTATCAAAATGCATTTTGCCATCAGTTCTCTCATCCATTTCTGCTTATGAACAAGTATTACAAGCAGATTTTTTAACTGTGGAGTAAAACTGTGAGCTTTCTGTGAACAAGGAGAGCTTTATAAAAAGCAAAATTTATTTTTAGTTTTGGACTTCTAAGATCGAGGTCACTTTTTGTTCCCTTAGGAATGAGATATTTTGTCCAAATCTGGTCTCAGTAACTCCTAGAGTCACAAGCTTCCTCTGTTTGGATAGTTTCACTGCTCCTGGAGAAAGTGACAGGCATCATCTAAGAACTGATGGAGCCTAATTTACTCAGGCCAATTCCATGGAATTTCTCCAAATAGCAGCTTGAAATTGGGTGTTGAAATCCAGGTCCTAGCTGAAGTTAGCATAAAAAATACCAATGTGTGTTGCTGTATCAGTAGCCTATAGCAGCCCCTGTGCTTCCATAGTGTAAAGCTTTATGCTAAAGCTGTCTTATGCCAGAGTCTGCTGCTGTATACATCAGTGATTTATTTCCCCAGCCTGGATATTTGTGAGTCCTAAAGCAGTTCAGAAGGAGCTAAGAAATACAAATACAGCAGTATCCTCAAAGAGCTTGGCATTATGAAGAAAGCAAGTTCTACGTGTTGCTAGCCTTCCTTACACACACACACACACGGCATTATTTGGGTTCAGCTTTCACCAGATGTTCTTCCTCTGACACCAGTTTTCCTTACGCATTATAAACAGATAATCCTACTTACACATCCTGTCAAGCAGACAGAGCTGAGTATCATTTGTATACTGCTTCTCTTTAAGTTGCCCAACAAATATTTCAGTGGCTTCATGGATGGGAGACACTTACAAAACAGCTCCTCAGGAGGCACTTCTGGGAGAGGAAGAACTTTGTCTGATGGAATCCTGTGGTTTTGCCGTGTTATTCACTGCTGCGTGTTTGGGGAGGAGGAGAGGAGCGGTGTTGCAAGGAGTAAGAGAAGCTGCAAGGAGCTGGGAGCCTGGGGCGGCTCTTGGGCAAGGGGCGGCGGGAGCTGAGGACGCCAAGGAGCCGCTCCCCACTGCCTGTCACTAGCCAGGTTGACAGCTGTGGGTACGAGGCTGGGAAAAGGCACCTTAAGGAACTTTTTTCTGATTTTTATGAACAGAAACCGAGTAACTTCGTACAAAATCCCAGGCTGAAAAGGACAGAGCTACCACATAGGTCCAAGAAGCATTAGCTGACTAGCAGAACGGTGGGAGGCTAAACATGTAAGACCTGAAACCCACCAGTGTTTTTGTGCTAGCCGTGATGTACATTCGAGAAATTTTTGGCCAGCTTTCAAGTAAAAATAACTCCCAAGAGAAGCCCGATCGCAGCAACCAGCCGGCTCCGAACCCTTCGCTGCCTAAGAACAGATTTTTTTTCCCTTTGAGCTTTCCCTAGCCTAAGGTGACACCAAAGTAGCTTCCACAAAAACTTTGCAGGCTGACAAACACAAAACTACTTCCTTCAGGGGCGGAGACACCCCCCACTCGCTCCACGGAGACTTTACCCGGCGCTGAACCCGAACAGGGGCTCACCGAATCTCCCAAGGGCAGCCTGCCCAGAGGAACAGGAGGTTCCCCAAGGGGAAGGGCCGCCAGGAGCAGGGGAGGGTGCCCCGGACTCAGGGATCCCGGGAGAGCCGCTCCCAACCCGAGGAGACCCCGACGCTGCCCCCGCCCGCCGCGCTGAGGGGGGCGGTGCGTGTCACGTGGGCGGGGCGCCGGGCGGTCACGTGACGCGGGAGAGGCCCGGCAAGGCCCGAGGAGGAGCTCGGCCGCCGCCATTTTCCTGCGGCGCCCAGTGCGTGTCCCTGTCCCCGGCCGGGCGGGCGCGCAGGGGGAGGGGACGGCGGCCGGGGGAGGGGGGCGGGAGGAGGAGGAGGAGGAGGGGTCCCTGCTCGGGTGACAGGTCCGTCCCTGAGGGCGGAGCGGGGGCCGCCTGCGGCACGGCGGGGTGAGGAGCCCGCGCAGCTCCATCCCCCCGGCGACTCCTCCCGTCCCGGCCCCTGAGGAGGGAGCGGAGCCGCGCTCGGTTCCAGCGCCGCCAACGATCCCGCCATGTCCGGCCAAAGCCTCACCGACCGCATCACGGCGGCGCAGCACAGCGTGACCGGCTCGGCCGTCTCGAAAACCGTGTGCAAGGCCACGACCCACGAGGTCATGGGCCCCAAGAAGAAGCACCTGGACTGTGAGTACCGGCGGGGGACGGCGGCCCGAGGGTCTCCCCGGGCGTCCCGCCGAGGAGCGGTATTGCCCGGCCTGTGCCGGGGTCCCGCTGCGGGGCTGCCGCCCATCCCACCGGCCTCGTGGGGACGGGAAGCCTCCTCAGGCGGGGGAGCTCGGGGTTTCAGCGTAGGGCATTGCCCGAGGGCGGGGGCGTAGGGTCGGGGACGTGGCGATGGAGAGGCTGTGCAGTATATCTGCTCTCCAAAAAGGGCCTTGCCAGTCTTCCTTATGCACAGGGCCCCGGACAATGTGAGCTCCTGAAGGACAGGACCTGCTCCGTACCCCTTTCTTAGGGAGAGAGAGAACCACGGAGGCCAGGCAGAGGAGTGGGCTGCAATTTCCTTACTAATTGATCTCATTTGCGTCGTGCTAGGGCAGCACTCCCCCATTCTCTAGAGGAGGTGCAGGAGTTTCAGGAAGGAATAGCTCATCAGTTATCTTAATTATTTTTCAGGTAATCTACCAGGAAAAAAAAATCCTTCTTTAACAATCATGTAAATCTTCCATGTAGGAAAATATATGAAACGACTGTTTGAGGGGCAAATATCTCTTAGTGAGGATGTTCCTTCTTTCTACTCTGTCTCATTCACTTGGAAAGATGTATCTAAGAGGACTTCTTTAGAACTTTGGTACCTGGTCTTAACATACCATGCAGGGTCTGGCCATTTTTCAGCTTCTGTTAAGAACAGATCGAAGGTGGGAAGGCTTAAAAGGTTTTCTATCAACTGATCCGTCTAGGTGATTATGAGGAGAATGATGAACTCCAAAGTTCACATTAGCGTTTCTCCACTAAGCTGTAAGGTCACAGGACTGAGCAAGTTCTTGGTCTGAATATCTGATTGTCTTGCATCTGTTTATTCTGGGCCTTTTAAGGACAGCTTCCCCCCCACCCCTTTCACTTTCCCAAATATATAATAAAAGATACTGGAGAGATTTGTGTGTCTGTGCCTTCTATATGAATGCTTTCTCCATTCCTCCCACCCACGTCTGCAGGAGAAGGTTGAGTCTTCATGAGTCTCGAGTTTGTGCCTTCTGAATTGCTCTGTATCCAAATGAGAACACCAGATGATAGTAGTAGGATTAATTGTACTGTAGTTCTTTCTTCTTTCCACCAAAACATGTGCATGTTAAAGGTTTAAGAAATTCTTGTTCTGCAAGTACCTGAGAGCAATGTGATTAATTTTTAGGGTAGTCCCAGAACAGCTGCCTCTGACTCTTTTTGGTATGCCCTCATTCATTTAATCTTTTGGCTGAAGATGATGGTAACTGAGTGGTCTTGTTATATTTGGTTAGCTAAGGGTGTCAGAACACTGAGGAAATATTTGAGCTTTGAGTAACTTATTGGCAGGTAGAGAAAACCCCTTGTCTATGGCATATGTATGAAATCCTGATGTTACCGGATTGCACACAGCAGAAGTGAGGCTTTCTGGGAAACAAACTTTGTCAGGCTTAGCCTGTAATTGTGCTAAAAGTACAGTTTCAGTAATGAGGCATTTAGGAGCTGAATTATTTTGTGGAATAAGCTTTATTGAAAAGAATATGAAGCTGGCCAGAGAACTGCTCTTCAGGTGTGTGTGTGTGTGTGTGTAAAAGGGTGATGTTCTGGATAGGGCTGCTAGGCAACAGCCTCATGGAGACCTCCAGGGTGCTGCTTCTGAAGGTTGCCTGGACTTCCTTAGAAAGCTGTCTTGTAGTTGCTGGATGAGAAGACCAATTCTGTGTTTCCTTTTTCTATTCTAGACTGTCAAGAGTTTTGGTTTCTGCCTCTCTGAGAACTTTTATCAAAGCAAAGAAAACTTGGTTTTTTAATTAGTCCCTCTTTTTAGTGGTTAAAATAGATTGTGGCTAGATGTTTTGTACCCTAATATATTTATTAGAAGTCTCTGTTCCTGGCATCAGGAAATGACACATGGTCTTGTATTTTGAACTTTTTCTTTGTTCATACCCTTTATGGTTGTATACTTTAAAATAAATATTTTTTACACAAGCTGTGACTCAAGCCCCACTTCTGAACTATTTGTACATATCTTCCTTTTACAACAAACAGTTTAACATGGTAAGGCCTATGAACTGACATCTCATTGTAAATGACAATTAATATACCTGTCTTCATCAGCTGCCTTAATATTTTTCTGATTATTGGTTATTATGATAATACAGGTAAAACTTACTATAGGTTGTGTCCTGGTGAGTGGATGAGTTGAGTTTTCCTGTACTGTCCTGTAATGAAGTCTTAGTCTTGTGGCATGTTCTGTGGCCATGACATACATTCTTGTTTCTGTATTTCTTGTGCAGATCTCAAGATTTCTGACTGTCCTGTTACTGACATGCTTTCTTCATTAAGCTTGAGCTGTCACGAGCAGATTTAACTAGCTCAGCCTCATGTTAACTCATAAAAATGATGGGAAGTCCAACATAGATAGTCATGAACTTAATTATTCCTATTCTTATTTATCTTGCTTCTGACAGTGTGGAGTTTAAAAACTGAAGTGCTCTCCATCCTAGGTTACGTCTGTTTCCCTGAGTGATGGTTATCTTTATCAAGGAAGTTAAAAAGGAATTTTTTCCTTAGCTCATGGTGGTTAAAATGTAATATATTTCAAAGAATGCTTTCTCTCCCATTACAAAGCTTAGTTGTTTGGTTTGGGGGAGAACAACTTCTAATTTACAAGTGGGCATGGCTTGTGATAGGTAGTAACATCTTGAGGCTGTATACTTGAATCCATGATACTGTTTTATTCTTCTGTTTTGAAGGTCCAGCCTTAGAACTTAGAGCTGGGTTAAGGATTCTGCTGTTCTGAATGCTGTGCTTGTTGTGATGGATTACTTGTTTTACAGAAATCAAGTTTAATAACTCTCAAAACATAGTTCATGAATTTCTTTTATGGAAAACCTAGTTTCACTAAGACTTTGTCCCCGTTTTTACACCTATCTGAGCAGTGGGAGCTCTAAACTGGTTTGTGGGTTTAACTTGTACACACAGATTGGTACAACCCTTTCTTTCTAGGTAGCTTTTTTGTCCCCACGTTGAGTGTTGGATAGTGATGCTAAGAACAAGTGCTTTGGGTTGTTAGAATATAAATGGTGCTGGGAAACTTGTTGCCAGATTTCACTCTTTGTTTATGTGTTTCTCAGAGGGAGGTGTGCTTGTGTTTGTATGTGTGGTGGATAATTAATATTAGGAGTATCTGAAGTTAATGTCTAGTAAATTTCCCTGGGTTGGTTCAGTGAAGCTGCTGTAGCAGCAATAGCTCAGTAGCATAAAAACGTTTGTGTTCATGTGTGTGCTGTGGAGTGTACTTAAAACAGCTTTGTTGTGATACTCGTTTAGGGTTGGCCTCTTGAATGAGTGTGGCATAGTAACCCTATCTGCTTGTAGCTAATGGAGTAGCCCTCTTTAAATGAGAATGTGGAAGGATGACTTGGAAGGAAGTTGTGATGCTGTAATTACCCATTCTTAACAGGAAATATCTCTATAATTAAGCCAGAGTGTAATTTCCTTGATTTCTTATTGTGAAAGAAAACATGTATTTTTAAGGAAGGCAGTAAACCAGAACTCTGCCCTGTGTTGAGTAGATGGCTATGAGAAGCTGTGTAAGGCAAAGTAAACTTGAAGGAACTTGTTGGGAACTTAATTCCTAAGTCACTCGTGTCAGCTGCTCTGGTTTTGTCTAGAGGCTACTACTGGGATAGAGAAAAGCCCAGGGAAAAACCCTTGCTTCATGTCTGTGCTGGGGACAGCTTCTGTTTCAAACTGAGATGGTATAAAAAGGGTAACTTGGAGAACTGAGGGACAAGGATCATTGCTTTTTGCTGGATCACCCAAGAGATTTGTAGAAAAGCTGGGAAAACCAGCATTATAAGGGTTCATTTGCCTTTATGTGCTGAAGTGTGCCTGGGTGATGAGGTGAATTAACTCCTAGTTCTGTGGGTACTTCTGTGTTCTCCAGGAGACACAGATTATCCACATTCCTTTTATGGTATTTTAGTGCTTCAACTAACTCATATTTTGTCTCTGGTTTTGGCAGAATCACCTGAGGTTTCTTGCAGCTTTGCTTCCTTTTTGTAATTGACTTAAATTTCTGGAGGCAATCCATTTTTATTTTTGCTCAGAAATGTTCTTTGTAACTGTAATTATTCCAAATACAGATAATTGCATTATTACAACTTTCTTTTGAAGTATTCAGTTTTCTTTCTGAGTTTTTTCTCTGATTCCTTCATTGTTTCTTTCTTTTGCCAACCTTCTTACTTTTTACTGGAATTCCTTTGGAATATTTGTTCGTGCCTTTTAGTAGAGTATGAGAACTATCATACTCCTCCTGGCTGCCAGAGGGACAATTTTCTACTACAGCTGCTCATTTGCAGAAAGAATAGCTGTGTAGTTGTGCAGCTGTTGTTTTATTTTACTTAGCCTGAAGCAGTATTCTGCTTCAGATGAAGTAAGAGGCAGGAGCTAAGGAGGAGAAGCTGTAGGACACCTGCAGTCAGTTTCCTGTGACTCTTCATACCACCACCATTGTTTCCCAGTAGCAGTGATTATTCAGGTCTCATGTAACTTTGGGCTATAGCCCTAACTGAGATTTTTCTTAATTATTTTTTTTAATGGTGCTGTCATATCTTGCATTTTCTAAAAGAGACACTTGGGAGAAACATTCTTTGCTTTTTGGCCTGTGACCTAATGATCTATTTCAGTTTTCAGTTCCTAATCCTAAAATCAGTTTTTGATTTATAGATGTGAAAGTTTTAAGTTGTCCCTAATGGCTTGTCTCACAAAGTAATGGTAGTTTGCATAATAATACAAGAGATGACTTATCCAATGTGGAATTTAAAGCTTCCTGACTTTTGCATTTGTTGCCTTATGTAAAGTACATGATTTGTTGATGATGGTAGAATTCTGGGAAAGTCCACATAAAAAACATTACTGGTGTCTCACTCCCTCTGGAAAATGCAACATTATTTCTGAAGCTGAGACACCTTTTGTATTTGAAAGCTTAATTTATTAAACAGCTTTCTTAAATTGAAATTTCTCACTGCTGTTAAAACATTTTCACTCAAAACATCTCACATATCAATTAAGGCTTTAAAAATAGCACATAGTAGCTTTACTGCTGGTAGGATATGTCCACTTCTCTGTAAACTGAAGTAATTCTTTCTCAACCATGATAGTAGAAATCAGGTAAGAATTGTGAATGACTTGTGTATAAAGTCTTGAAGCCCTCTACTGGGGCAGTTATTTAATATTTTCAAGTAGTTTGCAACACGGGTTTAAAGCAATAATCTCAAGTATATGTCCTTTTGAGTATTTTAGCAAACTCTTCTGCTGCAAACTTTGCTTTTTATTCATGAGTATGTGAATTTAGCCATTTAGATTTCCTGCGGGTCAAAGTCTTAACTCTGGGAGTAGTGGCAATTTGGAGCTTAATGTTATCTTGCAAAGACTTGGGTATGAGAGAGATTTTATTACTGATTGTATCTGCAGCTGATTAAAAGTAACCAACAAGTAACTAACAAAAAAGAATGCAATCAAGTGGAAAGAAGCTTGTGTTGCTATAAAATTATTTGGCTTAGTGTTTTCCTTGCTCTACTGGCCATTTTCTCCATTGTGAAACATGATAATGAATGGGCAGATTATGAATTCGTAGTAAATTCAAAGTAACTGTATCTTTCAAAACTTGAAGGAGAAATATTGATCTACTTTGTATTTTACCCCTAGTTTATATCAGAGCTTTATCAATTGACTGATAGTTTCTAAACTTAAAAATAATGGTAGTAAATTCAGTGCTAAGGTGTGGTTGTCTCAAATCTACTGACAATAAATCCAAGTTATGAGTAATATGTCACAAATCTGGTATTGGGAATTTAGAAATTAGGGAACTAAGCTGTATTTAACTGTGTGAGAATAACTTAATGAAGTTAAGCATTTCATACAGATTTAGCAAATACGCTGGATTTTCTGATTGTGACTAAAAATCTCCTGTGCTATTTTGCTAAAGGAGCTTTATTAAAGTAATGCTTATCTGGATCATTTGCAATAGTATACAAGGGTAAATTAGGCTTTTATAAGTTTTACCTCAGAAGAGAGGGTGAAAATGAGCAAGATCTACATCAAAATTTGACTTGGGCATGTTAATTCACAGAATGAAGCATACTGAAGCATACAGCATTACTGGAGTGAACCGTGGTGGCATAAAGGGAAATCTTGAGACTTTTATGCAGGTCATGACATAAGCAGTCTAAACCTAAAATAAATTTAAAAACTTCCAAAAGTGGGGATTATACTCATTCTGAGATCTGCTATGTACTGTCATTCATACTGATGTTAATTTACTGAGTTCTCCTCATCAACTCCTTTTTGCTTTTTCTCCTGAAAAGACACTTTTGAAATCTTCACTTGCTGTCCTTTACTGCTTCCTTCTAAGCAAGCAGGCCTTCAGTCACAACATTCACATGCTCCAGCAGCAGTGCCATTCTAGCAGGAGTGATTCTTTTGCTGATGTGGGAAGTGAGAAGTTTGCATGGGTTGAAACTGCTCTGGCATTTCACATATTTACTCTAAATATGGTGCTTGCAGTAGCTCAGCTATTCCAGTTGCTGGCTGTGTGTTATGACATCAACAAGGTGCCTGTATTGTTTTTGATTTTTTGAATAGTTCTTTCTTGATTTTTTGAATAGTTAATTTAATTGTGAATCCTTAATAACGCTGTGTCCTAGTTAAACAATTAGTATATAAACAAATTGTCCATGTAAAAACGTGTAAAAAAGTACATGATTTTATCCATTTACAAAAAGGTGATAACGAGGTTCATATAATTCCTTAATTACTTTTGCTCCAAAAAAAAGAAAAATGAACCCAACAAAACCAAACCAACCCACTTGTATTCATCTGCACAGCGGAAGTTTCTAAAGTTGCCGTAGTCAACTTGATTTCCAACTCCAAGTGTGTAACATACAAAGTTTTAAATTCAACTCAGGCTACAAAGCTATAGGCAGAATTAAGCATGTTTTAAATACTTATTTTTAATTTAAAAAAAGTCTTTGCCTTCACCATGCAATAAATCCACTCAAAGCAGCTCTGGTTGTTTGTGATTCATTACTGTGCCGGGTGAGGAGGTTGAATGTCCTGGCTGTCCAAAGGTAGGCACTGGTGCCTTCATGCTCCTTGGTGTCCTTAAGGGCTGCTTGTAACTTACTTTGCTGTTGGTAGTCTGTGGGCTTTTCTGGGGTGGATGCTGGTTTGTAAAGACACCTGAAGTGTTTCTGTGCCTCTCTTTTGCAGTTCAAGTGTGTGCTTTTTGTCTCAGGTTTAGTTGTGTTATGTAGCATGTCCCTGTCTTCCCCACTTCTTCTCATATGTTCAGAAGTTGTATTGCTATTTCACCTACATTTGCCTGCAGTTGCTCTTGGTTTATTTAGCTGGTACCTCCACTCTTGCTGACCAATATTTAATTGGAAATGGGGTCACACTTGAATTTGCTTTATCCTCTTTCCTTCTCTTTCTGCCCAGTATTATCATAGTAGTTTCAGCCATCGTTGCAGCCTGTTTCAAACATTATGAATTTTTCTGATCAGCAGCTCTGTATTCTGGATCTGACCTTATTTTTTATGTGTAGTGTAAAACCTTGTTCAAACTGTTGTGATGGTTAAGTGTCCACACAGGGGAATGGTGGTGTTATTTGATCATGTTTGATTCTGTCCCCTTTTCTGTTTGCCAGAAGCCATTGGCGTTCGCAGTTCAGGATGTACACTGTTATGGAGAGATTAAAAATAACTTGCATTTTAAAATCAGTTTGTTGGGAGTATTTACTTGATTATGTATTGCAGCCTCATGCAGTTGTAGTTCCCAAAGCAATTCTTCATTTTTGGGTTGATGTAAGGCTGGTTTCATCAAGTCTTGCTTACTCATAAAATGCCTTCATTCTTCTGTCTCACAAGAGGCACTTGAATTTAATATTTATGCAAGCAGTTAAGTCTGTTTGTAAGTTTTAGGGCTGAACTTCAGGTATTTTACTTGCAATTACTTTTTATTCTTATACTTTATTATTTATTATTTATCATGAACCATAGCTAGTTCAAATCCTAGTTGCAGATAAAAAAGAAAAATGTGTTTTTGAACAATGTCCTTGTGTTTTTTTATTCTCTTGAGAAGTGAAGTTTCTTTACTGTTTCGAATTATACTGGAATCCTTAGGTAGATTTCAGTTTTGAATTAATTCTCTGATGTCCATGTCCCTTAGCTTTCATTGGTATAGCCATGATCGGATCAGCTGGTTTTTATTCAAATGACTGAATTTGGATTTATTATCCTTTAAATCAGGAGTGTTACAGTGCAGCACTGCAGAATAAGATTTAGAGTATCAAAAATACATGTGAAGTGGATTTTAATCATAGGAAAAAAAGAAAAAAATGAATCCACATATGAACACCTCTGCATTTGTGGACTGTAGTTATTTCTAATAAGGGTATTTCATGCTTAGTAAGTTGTCACATTTGATTAGCAGAAGAATGGAAAAGCTCAGGATGCACAAGTCTTAGCTATAAGCTGTTTGGTACACAGGGACTAGTACACTGTTTGTTGGGCTTTGAGGAAAAATGGTTGTCTGGCTACAGACTTTTATTTTTAGGTTCTTGATAGTTAATAAGGAGCTAGCCCAAGCTTTTTTCCTGACCTGTTCAGTTGAAATGCCTTGCCACTATGTAGCATCATTTAAGCCTATCAAATGTAACATAAGTCCATTTCCAAGCAGGTTGCTTTGCATTAAAAGTCTGGAATATATGAAGCTTGTTTCTGTGCTGAATTTGGTGTCCAAGCGGATGGAAATCCAAAGAAGTTTTTGTGTTAGTTCTCAAATACTAGGGAGCAGCACAGTTAGTATAACTTCTGAAATTTGGGATTTCATTGTTACGAATTTGAATTGAATATGCTTGGGATTTCATTGTTATGTACTTGAAGCTCTTGCATTTCTAGGGTCTGATTTTCTCTCTTGTTTTGCTGGGGTTTTTTGCTTTTTGTTTACACATAGTTTATGAGGAGACTTTCTTCATATTTAATGATCTGTAAGTAAAATACAGTGAGTTGGAGGAGATGCTTTTGTCCTTATTTTAAACTGTTAATGAGGAGTCTTTGTAGACAGGAATGTGGTCAGTCTCTTGGTATATACTAAGGCTGACACAAGATGTCTTAAAACATAGTTTTTCCAGAGTTCCATATTCAGTTTAGCTCTCTCAGGGTTTAACCAATGAACAACATTACCTTGAGGTAAATGGAATAACTAATTCTTTTCATTTTTGAGCTTTTCTGATGAAACAGTTTAATTTTAAGGATAGAATCTGGCTGAAGGTTTCTTTCCTTTTGCTGAAAACCAAAAGACAGATGTTATTTACTACTTCTCTTGGCTTTAGTTTATCTTAGAGGCTGTTTGTGATAGGGACATGTCTTTGTTCATGGTAAACAGAGAAATTCCCAGCTGAAAGCTGTGGATACTGAGGAGCTCTTTCTGTATACAATTTCCCTTACCCATCCAGTTTCAGACTAAAAGTTTGAAACTCTGTATTGGCTCTGAAGCTTTGTGAAATTTCATGACCCCATGGTCACTAATGAAGGGCTCAGGAACAGTCTCTAAAAGTGAGGCAGGAGGGAAAGAACTGATTTGGATTTATGAAACTCAGACATAACAGTGTTGCTGTAAAGAGGATGTGTTCCCCTTGGTAATATCCTCTGCTTTATCTACTGAGAATTGGTAAAGCTTAGTGTATGGTCTTGGAAAAACTCAGCTTCCTTTTTGCTCTGCATGTCAAGTAAAGTTTGTTCCTGCACCATCCTAACCTCTTATCACAGAATGTTCTAAAATTTTTACTCTGAGCAGCTTGGACATGCTCTGTAAGGGATGGTTTTGTTGTGCCCTTGTAGAAGAGTGCTATTCAAATGTGCATTGAAGATGTGCTTGGGACGAGCCAGGGTGAGTCTTGTTTGGTCACAGAGCTCCAAATATCTCATGGGAGATGTTAGTCTAAATTGAAAAAGGAAGTAAAAGCTAAATTAGGCAGGCATTTCCAACATTTCTATTAATAGGATGGAAGAATTTAGCTGTACTTTTGCTTGGCTGCCTCCCTTCATGGAAGAGTTTCACAGAGTCACAGTAGAGGAGTGTCAGCTGAAACAATTTTGTGGTGATACCTCTGTTTTTATAGGTAGAGAGGCTGGTTTTGGTTGTTAGTTGTTAGTTTTGTTGGGTTTTTTTAGCTCTTGTGCTCTGCTTCATCCAATTTTCTAACAGTTCATGTCAAAATCTGATCTGGTTTTGGTCAAAAGAAAAGGTTTAAAAGTGGCTGCCAGTAACAGATCTCCTTTAATGACTTCACCTACTTTTGAGTGCAAAACGTGAAGCAGATTTTATGGAATTGATGGAGCTTGTGTTAAAGTGACTGCAGAAATGCTCTAAATCCATGTATCATGAACTTTCCTTGTCACTTAAAAAATGGTAGTTTTTAAAGTGGTGACACTTTTTTAACCAAAATGACCGGAATTTTGCACGTCACCAAATACGTTGACATGGAAGGAGCAGTTTCTTGGGTTTTGTCATGCTTCTTTCTCCTATTCTAATGGGAAAAATTAAGATTAGTCTCACTTAGGAATTAGACAGAAGTCGTATAAAAATGTCTGATGTGCAGAGTTGTTTTTTTTTTTTTTCAGTATAAAGAAAGATAAAACTCAGCCCCGTTGTGCAAAACTGTTTTCATATAACACTGGGGAGTACAACATTTAGCCTATTTGATCTCTGAGATACCAGCTCAAGTACCCAACTATGTAAACCTGTGCTGGCCTGTGTGATTTTCTGCCAGTCACTTTGCAGGAGAAGGATGATGCTTGATTTTCACTGAATGATAAGTATTTGAAGTTTGAGAATTTGCTACTTTCATCATTCAAAAAATTCAGATACTTTGTCAGGAGTTTATTTTTTTTTTCTTTAGGAAAATTCATTATATAATAGGCAAATAGTCTAAACTGATTTCCTCCTTGGTCTGTTAACTGAAATTTGGTAAGGACATTTTTACAGCAAGTGCAAAAAAAGTGCACTTAAGGCAAATGTTTATAATCTTGGGAGTTACTATTTTGAGCTTGACCAGCTATTTCTATAGAAACTTCAATAAAAAAGTATTCCTCAGCAAACCTCCTTCATGAACTCTGTGTTTTGTTTGTCACTTATTAGCCCCATGATTCAATTGTCTTTGCCTTATTTTCCCCTCTTTTCAGGTTTTTCCACTTTTGTTGGTATGCTTAGGTCATTGTTTATAAGCCTTTAAATCAGAGCTACATTGAGACCTGTTAAGCTCTGTTTAGTCAGCTAAAAGAGTAAGTGATTATCTGCTGCTGTATGTATTTCCTGAGAGACACACAGAAAAGTAAGATACATACATTATCCATACAAAATAAGAAATGCTGCATAGTTGGATTGTGGTATGATGTGTGTGAAGTTTATTAATAGTAAAAATCTGTTTTAAAGCTGTCATCTGAGGAGGTTTTCTCCAGTAGCTGGGCATT
This sequence comes from Setophaga petechia, assembly GCA_024362935.1. Classification (NCBI taxonomy): domain Eukaryota; kingdom Metazoa; phylum Chordata; class Aves; order Passeriformes; family Parulidae; genus Setophaga; species Setophaga petechia. Next base: position 2,004,525 of record JANCRA010000074.1, on the reverse strand, counting down.
GTGCTAATTATAAGGAAAAACATTTGTACTGTTTTGTAATAAATAGTACTAATTTTAAAAATCTAAGTAATTTGGACTTCTTCTATTTATTTTATGCTAGAAAGGCCCCCATATGCAGTAATTTTATATATTGGGCTTTTGATGCCTGCTATATTACAATGAATCCAAGTGAGTAATTTTGCATCTCTATGAGGTAATAATCAAACCATTTTAGAATATGGCTTAAACCTTTTTGGTCTTGGATGCAGGAATTTCCCAGGTGGTTTTTTTTTTTTTTTTTTTTTGTTTTTTTTTTTGTTTTATCAGACTAATTTTAAAAATCTATGTAAATACATGAGAAGCAATAAAATGTGGAATGTTGTTTTTTAACCACTATACTACAGGGGCAAAAGAACCTGTGGTAGGTGCTGACACACCTTTAGACTCCCTCGACAATACAACTGTTTTGTACAACATATTAACATGGACTCTTGACAAAAGGAAACCTCTTTCCACAAAATTATAAGTTTAGGTTTTGGTTGGGTTTTTTCCAGTGGTTAACCAGGCAGCCCAGTTTTTTCCACTAGTTAACCAGAAGCTGTAGAGGGTGGTATCTACCAAGAAGTGTGTCCTGCCATGCATCAGATACACACATCTTCACTGGCAGTTTCAGCACTGATGGAGAAAGGCAAATACAGAGGCATAACTCCTTTAACTTAAATACATGGTTCCTGACAGCTCCCAAAGGCATTCAGGGAAAAATGTGCTCTTCATGCTCAGAGTTAGATTTTGTCCAGAAGGAAATCTAATTTCCAAAATCTTGATTTAAAATGGGAGAGAATGACTTTGCTAGAGTAAGACCTTTGAGCTATTGAAATGAGGCAAGTATTGAAATAGGAAAACCTCATGTCGGATGGCATCGGTTTTCTCTTATCTTTGGTTTTGTCTATTAAACTGTCTAATTCAAGATGGTGCACTGCTGTTCAGAGAGGAAAGAATGTGAATTACATGTGTGTGATTAATTCCAAAGTAACAAAGGTCTTTGGATTTCTTTGGCTTGAAGATCTGTTCAGTGGGCTGTGGTGGCAGGAGGTCAGGTTGGTGTTAACGCTCGCTGGTTTCAGTTTCACTGTGCTCTACTGTGAGGGTACATCACTACTACAACATTGCTTTCTGGTGCCTCTCTTAGAATAAAGGGGTGTGGAAGGTAAACATCTAAGAAACACCGAAGCTGCACTTGTGTGGATACTCTATTTTTAGAAGATACACATATTTGGATTCAGAAAGTGTGCTAGAAGTATTTACTGCCAAAACGTGCTGTGCACAAAGTCTGACTTTTTCTGTTTGCTCCTCGGTAACGCAGGATTAAGGAAGTCACAGATGATGGAAGTTGGCACGGGCTGAGAGTGCTGGAGTTGTTCAGTATGGATACAAGAAGGCTTTGGGGAGACCTCTCTGCAGCCTTCAGTAGCTGGAGGGAGCTTGTAAAAAGGAGGGAGAGGGACTTTTCATATGGGTCGATAATGACAGGACAAGGGGAAATGGCTTTAAACTGACAGAGGGAGAAATTCTTACTCAGAGGCTGGTGGAGCACTGGAACATGTCCAGAGAAGCTCTAGATGCCCCGTCCCTTCAAGTGTTCAAGGCCAGATTCAATGGATCTTTCAGCAGCCTGATCATGAGTGACATCCTTGCTGTGGTGGGGGTCTTGGGACCAGATGATCTTTAAGGTCCTTTCCAACATAAACCATTCTATGGCTCTGTGACAGGTACTTGGACAGTCTTTGAGTATGTTTTTTAACAGATATCATCAGAATGCCATTATAACCAGGTGAGCTAAAGTTGAGATTAGGAGTTTCTTGCAGGATCGAGGAGGGTCAGATACTGGAGCGAACCCTAGTTAGGTTAAAGGCTTACCTTCTTGAAAAGATGGAAGCTACCTTGCTGCGGAGCTACTGTAGAGTTGTGCTCATTGAGGATTTTTTGTTCAGTGATGTCTGCTATTAACAAAATGGTTTCCCTGTTCCAGTGGGCTGGGCTAGGGTAATGTTGCTGTACCACTGCTAGCAAGCTGCCAGGTAAGGCATTTGTTGGTGCTGTGCCTGCATCCACAAGGTATCCGAGCAATCTGCAAGGATTGGTTACGTGCTATTGGCAGCACAACAGCAGCTTGTACCTGTGGTTCACAGGCCTTGTTTGTCTGTTAGCACAACTTGTTTTTTATTGTATGGAGGTGCAATAGCTCTAGAACATTTACAGGTTCTTTGGAGCAGAAAGAGAGGGCTATAAGTGCATGCTATAACCAAAAATTTACTGTATGCAAAGGCAGATGGCTTGGGCACTATTCTTGTCAGGGACAGAGAACAGTGTGGTAACAGTCAGTGTGTACGTGGTGATGAAGAGACCTGAGGGTTAGTATCTCTGGCATCACATACTGATCTCAGCTATCTATAAACCATGTTATCTGCCTTCTCTATGCATCTTAAGGTGAAATCATAGGATAAACTCACATATATGTGGGCTGTTTGAAATACCCACATGTTTTTAGTAGGATATAAAAGCATTGTTAAAGCTATGCAGTTTTCAAAGTAATTAGTCTTCATCAAAGTTAAAATGTTCCACCCAGTGTAGTTCATCATGCTTCCATTCACCCACTATGTGTGACTATTCACACTATAAATATTATATTGGATGCTTAAGTATTATATAAATTATTCTCATATTTAATATAGTAATTTAATATTAGACAATAATATATTAGATATTATTGGTTTGATTTCAATATCAAACCAATGGCTGTCATTCAAGATTAAAGCCTGTCCAACCACCTGTCCTAATGTATTCTCAAACAGCAGTGCTCATACAGAGCGCTTAGGGTATGTACCTGCTTTCTTGCTTATCAGAACCTGAAATGGGGTGCATCCTCAAGTGTTTGCAGCCATGCACTCTGGAAATACTGACAATCTTGAACAAAGAACTATTCATAATTTTATTCATGAATGCTTTGAAATTAGCATGTGATTAGTGAAAAAGAATATTGATTTTTTCCCTGGTTTAATTAGGCCAGTGGGTTAAATATTCAAATTGAATATACAGCTTATGCAAGAATTGTCATGTTAGTTGCCCGATAGACACAGACATTTTTCATCTTTTAATCAAGAATCATCTTTAGAATATGATTCACAGGCTTGTTATTAAGCTCGTTTGTAAAGATAGGATCAAGGCTCTAAGTTTACAGATACTTTTCAGTGGGAATAATGTATTAGTGTACGTGTGGGAGATTATAATTATTTTGAACTAGATTTCATGATAAAATGCTTTTAAAGAGTATGTAGGAACTGAATGTAGAGAAAAAGTATTCAGTAGCTTGGGTATGTCTTGCATGTTTCTTAGTATTAGGGAGCTGAAACAGTTGTTGATTTGTTCTGTTTTGAGGAAGAAATTAATCTTAAGCGTGGGTACAGCTGGGAAATTAATCCTTAGAAAGGTAAGTAATAAATTTTAGATACTTTTGTATTGCTTAGTATTTTAAGATTTTAACAAAAATAGTTCTCTCCTGTTATAACAACTGATAGGTACAGGTAACAGCCATGGGTTTTAGTGTGTTTTTTCATTGATTTTCAAACTTAGTGGACCCAGAGAGTGCTGCTTTAGTACAGAGTGCTTACATCACTTTGCCCACAACTGGAGAATACTTAAAAGTAGAGAATATGTCCATATGTAGTTCTAATGATGTTTTTTGTTAGTAACTGTGTGTTGGTACACATTGTGTATCAACAGAGAATTGCACTGTCCTGGGAATGTGTGCAGGGGCTCTTCAGGCCAAGGTTAGAAGATGAAGTTACACTGATGCATTGGTGTAGTGCTCTGTGAATACTTGCAGAGGTCTAAACGTGTAAGGAAGGTGTAAAACTTTAGTCTAGAAGGGTTATCTGAACATGCAGGAACCGTGCAAGAAGGTTTGGCTCACTTGATTTTCATTATAAACCACCAACATGACAATGTAGGAAAGATGGGCATCCCTCCATATGTCTATAGAAGGAAGTAATTTCCATTATCCAGCTGGGACACTATATTAAACTATATATATAAATAAATATATACATTCATATATATATGTGTGTGTGTGTATTTATATGTATAAATCAGATGTGTGTGTGTATTTATATGTATAAACTGCAGAAAATTGAGGTGGTCAGATGAATTAAGACTCAAAAGTTAGGAAACATTGAAAGAAAGTTATTTATTAAGAATGAAAATAGTAGTTTTTTCATTGTGTTGAAGTTTTTTATGGGAGTATGAATACTCAGTCTTCAGTGAGAAGCACAAAGAGAATTTCTTTTTTAATCTGCACCAGGACATCAGACTTTGGAATATTAATGTAAGAAAACTTGGAACTATAGACGCATAGAGTAACCACTGAAAGCCAAGGCAGACATCTTGGAAGAACAGAGGATGGCTGTAGTGGCGTGGTTGGGTAGCACTCACTCACTGGTGCCAAACGTGGAAGGACTTGTCTACTTCCCTTTTCCTCTTTCTTCTTAGCTTTGCCTGTCATCATCTCCTTTTCTTGTTGTAGCTTTCACCTGTTTTGGTCTTTTGTGAGCCGTTTTTTTAGCTGGTAGGATAATGAAAGAACTGTGCTGTGTTGTGTCACCTCATGTGTCATCCCCATTATCCCATCCAACACCACTGAGGTCAGGGGCTTTTGTGTGGTTTTTTATTCCTGTTCTGATAAGTTAGTATGGTTCAGAGAAGTGCCCCAGGGCTGACATGACATAAGCATGTCATCAGTGGAAGTGTGTCAATGTTTGCAGGTAGAGAGAGGAATGGGAGCACCCAGATTTGTCATGAGTTATCATGAAAACATATCCTGTGAGTTATAGATCTTATGCTTTTGTGTTGGTCTAAAATAATGAACTTCTGCCCTGTGTTAAACTTGGATGAAGATCTAGGTGAGTTAAGCTAAATTTAGGTTTGTGTTCAGCTTGAATGTATTTGAAATGAGAATGTTATATTTACAATCTGTGGCTGGAGCTGTTGAGGCAATATTTAGCAGTATTTTCATGTTAGTATTTAAAATGTGATGGGGGTATTTGGCCAGGTTAGATGAAAGCCATGTTCAAGTCTGTCTTGAGAAACCAATTCTCCAAAGGTAACACAGCCACACTTGTCTTTTCCACAATATTTGTAACTGGAGAAGTTTGAATAATCATTATGAATATTAAATGAAGTGTTAATGTGGCACCTTCCAATATTTAGGAATTGACATAAAGAAAAGAAAAAGGAAAATTGTGTATCTAATGGTTTTAATTGTTCTTCCCTTATTTTTAACTTCTTTTGCTGTTTCATTTACCAGTGCTTTGTTTGTTGAGTTTTGGTAGACACTACTAATGTTTTTGAGAGAATTCTTCATTGAAACCAGTTGTTCAACTGAACAAATCTTTACTCTCTTTTTTGCAGAAAGTATATTAATTAGTTTTTGCAGTTCTCAAACAGAAGTAGTAAGTTGCTCAAAGTGTTGCTATATGAGAAGAATTTAGAGTTAAAAGATACCTGAGGCAGTAATGCTGAGTTCATAGGGTTACTGATAGAGATTTAAAGTAATTTGTAAGAATTCCAATTAGAAACAGTGATTTTAAGTAGGAGAGAAAACATGATAGTCTCATTTGAGTTGGAAGAAAAAGGCAAGATGTAGCTTGATGAAATGAAAATATAAACCTGTGGCTATAAAGCAAGTTATTCAACATTGTAATAAATCTTCTTTCTGCATTTTTTATCCTACTTACCTAATATAAATTAGGTTAAATCATAGTTCTTTTTAAACATGGAAAGCTCAGAATAGAATGAGACTTCTCAGATTTCTTTAACTCTTCCAGAAATTGTTTCCTGAGTTAGTGCATGTAGCTGTTAAGATGATGTTTATATGCAGGGGAAAAGTTCTCAGTGGGAATTGGTATTGTTAATTTATAAATGTGTGGTCCAAATTTCCTTCTCCTCTTTCTCAAGGGGACTTTGAAGCTGTGGGGCAATCTGATGTAGTAAACTACTTCTAGCAAAGTGGTTTATTCAGAAGATAAACCTAAATTTAAAACCAATAGTGTTTACGGCATGTTTTGTTTTAAACTGCAAGCGTAGGTATTTTCTGTTAATTAGGAAAATACTGAAGTATTCACTCAGTTTACAAATACATCCTTGCTATGTAATATTCTTCAGATTAAATTCAACAGATTAAATGTCCTTTTGTGAGTGGCTCAGAATGAAATTTGCCATCACTGTGTTTCATTTGATCACTCCAGTATGCCATTTGGGGTATCCTTGTTTTTGCACAAGCTTAATTTTTGGCTACAAATATATTGTTTAAAAATTACAATTTTACCACTTTGCATTAATGTTCAGAATTATTCTGAGTATTTTTTTTAGCCAAATTGCTCGGTTCTCTACTGAAAGTACTTCTTTACTTCCAGGAACATTCAAATCCTATTTCCCATATTTAAATAAGGACATCACTTGTGGAAGAAGTGGGAAATCATTTAGAAAATTACCAAATGCTTGCATTAAGTTATCTACTTTTAAAATGTCAGTTGGAATGTGTAGAATCAGGTCTGAATTGTCAGGGTTTGTAGTTATCAGAACTGTTAATCTGTAGAAGTAGATTTTAATTATAGATTTTACAGAAAACGGGGTTTTTTTGTTCTTATTTTGGTATTCTGATTTCTTGAAGTTTTTATACGTGTTCTTTCATGGCACAGTTAAGTCCTCCAAGTATTTAAGTATTAGAGAAAACTGTCTCTATATGTTCTAGAAATGTTTTCAAAGCACTTTGCTAGAATGAAACTGTTGTGTGTTTGTGAAGTCATTTAATTTTTGTTGATTTTGTAATTGGATAAAATTAGAGCGCACTCTTCATAGTCATTGTGTCAAGGTGAATAGAAAATATAACCTCCATAATACAAAATATCTGTTTTCATCTGTAGCCAGTTGAAAAACTCTACTTGATACTTTTTATTGAAGTTTTGAAAATAAGGAACTACCTTGATTTGCCAATTATTCAAGGAAGGAAGATGATCTTACAGAAATTTGAAGAAAAAAAATACAACTGGGAAGAATATCTAATATACAGAGGTTAGATATTTCTATAATTTTATGTTACATTTCATGCAAACCATTCAGGTTAAAAAGACACTTCCAGTTCAGTAAATAACAAAACAAAAACAGACCGTGAAAAACTTTGTTGATGCTAAATTCAGTTTCTCCTTCATTTAAGATCTCCTGACAAATGTTGCATTACTGTAATTGGAACATGCTTTTTTCTTTGTTTTTTTCCCCCCCTCTCCTTCTCAATGACCCATATTTTCCCCCTCTTGTGAAACTTTCTCAGTGTCCTTCTGGAAAGGAAAGATGTGGCAGGCATGGATGCTTTCCCAGACCCTGTGACAGGACTATTTAAAATCCATGTGGCCATATAGATCATGAGCTCTTTGGGGGTAGGCAGAGGAATGTTGGTCTTAAACCTGTAAAATTTCTTTAGAAGTAGTAAAAGCTTGCTGTAACGGCATTCCTAACAAAAAATTAAATGAAGGGACTTTTTGTCTAGTGGCTGACTCCTCAATGGTATAAAACCAGACATTTTTCATATCTTTAACCAATTTGATGTGAACTTGCTGACTTCTGATCTTGGAAATTTTCACCAAATTCCTGAATTTGTCAGTGTTAACTGGTGCTACACGGTGTGCCATTGTGTGACCATTGGGAAATGGTCACATTGCTGCTTTCTCACCTATCCTTTGGAAATGTTTTAGCTGTTTAATAGACTTTTAGATTCAGACCATTTGCATTTTGATTAAGATTGCTGACCAAATGAGGGAGCAGCTCTGTTCCAGTGATCAAATATTTGTGTAGAACAAGAAGAAAATGAGACCCTGACATAGAGGAAACTGGTATAATTTGAAAATCATTATAGGAATTGAAATCTAGGCAACCAGGAAAGGAATTTAACTTGAGTGTTGACAGTGTAGATAACCATGTCTTTTCCATTATTATTTTATTTTTGTTTCAGCATTTTGGGTTGAGACACCAATCTTTTTCCCACTCATTTCCGAAGGTATGATAAAATGAGAGTGTGTCAGCTTTGAAGGTTTTGTCTCGTTGAGAAAATGGTCCCTTAAGAGGAAAGCTAAATAGCTTTGTATCAGTAATTATCAAATCTTTTACTCAAATCTAAAAATCATTTTGTATGGCCTTGGGTGAAAGAGGAATTGATCATAAGCAGATGCACACTCTTAAGTAAAATTATCTTAGGGATAGACACTGTCCTGTATTCCAACATTGTGACTGACCACAAGTGTTCCCTCGTGAGTGGAGTGTCAGTCACTAGCATGTTTTCTCTTTAGTTTGAAAGATATTAATTAATTAATTGTGTTCTGTTGAACTCCTCTGTGTGGGCATAAGTTGTGTGAATATTAATTCATGCAATAAATGTTTTATATTTCCTTTTGTATTTAAAAAAAGAAACAAGTTTGCTGTGTTGACTTCAATTTTAAATTTACCAGTTATGTAAACATAATCTGATGTGTATTGGCTCGTGCTTTGGATCCACCAATATGCATTTAAATATTCCTTTATTATTCTTGTATTTTTAAACTGAAGAATGTAATGTGTTTAGCTCTTGGCACTATCTGCCTACTCATGTTGGATGATCAATAGTTCAATTGCTTACTGAAAGGATACTGTCTCTCCCATTATATATATTTTTTTAAATGGCATAACTGTCAATAACTTGCAGGATGTAACCAATTACTTCCTTATTCTAGGTAGTGTCTGTGGTGTAAAAGATGAAAAAGCAATAGCTAACAAGATGGATATCTGTCACAGTTGCTTGACCTATTTTGAAGTAACTGGGGTGTGGGGCACGCTTTCTGGCCTGGAAGATCTTACTCTTGTAAATATTTTCAGACTGATACTTTACAAAATGAGAAGATACAGGTGAACCATTGGAAATAATCAGGTACTGCATGTACATGGAGTATGTAAATCTTGCTTACATTCAGTCTGCTTGTCAAGTTACCGCAAATGTCACAGTAAACTGAAACTGGATCTGAAACTAAAACTGTTAATGAAAGCTATTCTCAACCTGGTTCTTTATAATCTTACTGTGAATTCATATGAGTAAGATTCTGGGAAAAAAATCATTGAGGATACCTTGTGGTTCTTTTTTTGTGTGGAAGGAAACCAGTTTTTTATAATTTTGTCTTAGCACGCTGCCTGGTGCAGAACGAGGTGCTGCACAAGGAGTTAGGTCACAGGCACATGCTGAAAGCACATACATTCTCTGAGGTAATTTGGGACAGATGCCTTTGGTCCTTTATTATCCAGCCTGACTTCCTCATGTTTACCATGGGTCAAGACTCATGATCTCTTGGCTAATCCACATCTACATGCCTAACATGGAGTAGACAGAATCCTTCACCATCATAGCCTTGTGTACTACTGTACATGCTGCTTTGTGTAGGTGACGGCTTCTTCTTTCTTGTGTAGGAATTTTCACCTTGCTCTGCTTTTATTCTACTTAGCACGTTTATACTTCTTTCAGCTGATAGCTATGAATAGCATAAGGCAGTGGATCACTTGGCTCTTTCTGCAATGAAGGCTGAATGGTTGAAAGGGTGTAGAACTCTTAGGTGGGAGTTGCAAGTATATTATTTTTCTAAGCCTGAGTATTGTGCAGTATGGTACTGTATGTTTTGCAGTAGTTAATTTGAACAGGGTTAGGCAATGTGCTTGCTTTGGTACACGTGCACTTGCAAATCCTCAAGTGTTGCTGAAATGTCTGTTGGCCAGACTTCTGTTATGATTCCTTGCAAAACCCTTTCTTTGGTGGAAAGAGACCCAAACAGAACTGAATTATGTGAAAGTCAATTGGTGGTGAAAGCTTTAACTGTTACAACAAAAATAATATCTGAACACTATTTAAAAACAAGCTACAAGTGTTTTCTTGGAAAATCTAGTTTTGCCTCTGAGCCCTCTGCCAAAATTTGATACTGTAGGTAGGTAAGTGGTGTTCTCAAAACAAGTCTAAGGTTTTTGATCTTAGGAATACCTGTTGGACTACTCTTTCCGACTTCAACTTACTTTGTAAGTCACTCCTCTGTTTTTCCCTGGCTTTATTCTCTCTTTCTGTAGATGTTGCATAGGTTTGTAAATTGCTTTAGATTGGAAGGGATCTGTAATGAACCCCAGCTTTTAAACCATGCTGAACATTAATAGGTCTGGCTGTTTACAGGCCCTGGTGCCTGATCATTTTCTTATGCTTTTCATCCTTTTTCTGTGAACCTCCAAGAGATACCTGATTGAAGGTAGTCTTGTATATTCCCCCCCTCTGCCTCCAGCCTTCTGTTTTGCTGGTGGAATAAACCTACCTCCTTCAACCACTTCTTGTGCATTTGTACTTTACACCCTGGGCAACCTGGTAGCCTTTCCCTTGGCTGTCCCCAGCCACATCCATGGATATGACTGTGCATTTGTTGTTTTTAAAGCTTCCCTCATATAAGTTTCCCAGCCAGCTGCAAGCTTAAGATTCTTGTTGCTAATTTCTGCCTTCTTTGAAATAAGGAATGACTTTTGTTATCTAACACCTGTATACTGTGTGTCTCTTAATGTGGAAGTTTTAACAGATTTTAGAATTGCAGAATTCCATGATTTTAGGTGGCTTATTTCCCAGGAGAGTATTTCTGCTGTGAGGTATTCTGGGCCTTAATGCAGAAGGTTGACACATAAAGTGATTTTCCTTTCTGTAGTATTGATGGGAGTAACTATTAAATCTTTCTCCCTGACTCCCATGACAAGATGATCAATGAAACAGGCATCACTCTTTCACCAAGGGTTATCCTTTGTTTTCTTGATGATTTTGTTTGTTTCTGTTTGTGCTCTAAGATGAAAGCTGTTCCCCTTAGTGGTGTTTCCTTTGGTTATACACCTGCCTGTGGTATTGCTCATGGCATTTCCAGTAAGTAGCAGTCTAGAGATGCGTTGCTTTGGGGCCCTTAGGTTTCCAAACACACAGCTAGTGTTTTCATAGCTGGGTGTGAGACAAGTTGTGTTAAGCGTAGGATGTGAAAATAACTATATATTTGTTCCTCTCCTTTAATGAAGGGTGTTTGTGGGAATAGGATAAATAAGAACACTGTATATATAGTGTAGGATGTAGTGCAGGAGTGTGGGATGAAGGATACCATCTTCTGCTGTCTGTACTATGCTGCTTCTAGTATAGTTAGCACAAAAATTGCTGTTCTAATTTGGGTGTAACTGTGCAAATATTTCTTTACCTATTTAGCATTGCTTATGAAAATACTTTGAAAATAAATTTCAGAGTGATGTAACCTTTCTGAGATGTGTATGGTTTAGGTACTTGGAGGTACTATGTATTATATTAATACATACCAAATTGTTGTGCATCTGTTCAGTCCATATTTTGGAGAGAGAGAAATTTCGTGTTTTACTAAATTTAGTTTGTAGTAACTGTAGTATTGTAGTGACTCCCATGTTTGCATTTGCAAATTTACTTCCACTGGAGGCTGGAGTTGCCTCTGTACTTTGCCTCTTGCCTGTGTTCTCTCCCAGTTGGTCACTGGTTCCTCGTAATGTGCTGGCACTCTCCCTCTGCCCCCCCACCCCCAGGTTCATTCATATGCTTTTCACAGAAACACTCATCAGTCCTGTGAGGGATGATTTTCTGAGGGTTACAGAGCCTGTTTTCTTTTATACACTGCAACAGATAATGATTTCAAGGTTCAGTGGCATTTCAGAAACCATTTCTCTCAGCACAAAATATCGTCTACACTGGATATTTACTTCGGGTGGGGTTTTTTAATGTTTTTAGAGAGTGAATTTTCAAGTGCCACCTCTTCTTTTGTATTTTTTATTACTGTTGATTTGCTGGCTGATGTTGCATTTAAGTATAGAAATTCTCACTTTCTAATATGCACTTGCACCTCTTATGACAAAATGTATGACTTGACATCCAGTGATGTGTGTACCTTTGTATTTAATGTATGTTTCTGCCTGATAGCCTTGCACAAAACTGCCTGTGTTATTATTTAGGAGGGAAGACCTGAAGGTGAAGAAGCTGCAGGGCTTGGTTTTGATGATCCAGTTCAGAGCACATCTCTTGCTGAGTAATATCCTGGCATTGTCTTAACAGCCCCAAATAATCATCCAGTAATAGATAACCGTGACTTAGAAATGAGGTCATGAATGCCTGTAGTCATCACAATTTTACTTGTAGATAAAAGAATGTTTATCTCTTCATCTCATTACATTTATGATTGTGGAAATCATTTCCTGCTCGCTTCCTTTAGTACTTAAACATGTAAATAGCAGCTTTTTCAGTTCTGACCATACTAGTTCAGAGTGTGTGGTAGCTGTGCTTACCTGCTGCTCTGGCTCAAGGAAGGTCCTGTCTTTCAGGAGTCCTTCAAGGTGGATGATTGTTCGTAGGAAGATATAAAACTGTCTTCAAAAGTGATATGTTTTTCTTCAGATTAAATGGTTGTTTCCAGTATGCCATGGTAGTCCTTAGTCAGGAAGTCATAGGACATTCGGAAGTCTTGATTTTTATGGAGCTACAGCCCTTGGCAGGGCTGTCAGTTTGAGTGAAATTTGCTGGTTTATTTTTGGAGTGGTAATGGTAGAAAAATTTCATCACTGCTGTGTTGCATTTAGTTAAGCTTTATATTAAATAATAGCAAGCTGTGTTATGATATAGTTGTTTCTCTTGTATTTGTCCGACACAGCGTCGTGATCTTAAGCCACCCCTTCCTTTATTTGGAAGGAAGTTACTGGATGCTGAGACTTTGTTCTGTTGGTTGTACTGAAAGTATAGCTCCCCATGTTTACACAGGTGGGACAGTAGCCCAGGCTGAGCAGAGATTGGAAAGCTTTGTTTTAGTTAGCCAACCTCAGGTCTTGTGCTCCTAACCATCTTTTTGGTTAATGATCCGACTTTGTTTGAACTAAATTAATCTGTCAGCTTCTGGCATTGTTGCTGGGGACTCCTTTTTCCACTCAACATTTCTTCTGCCCTTTTGAAGGTGTTGATTGCATTTTATCAAGACTAAGTAGTATTTGAATCTTTTATTACTCACTTTGAACCAGTACTGGAAAGTATTTACTGATCCATTAAGAGGCCAGAAATCTGAGATTACAGTTAATTCTACTCATAATCTTCCAGTAAAACTTAATTAAATGGTACCATGTAATAATTATTTTGCTATTTAATGCTTTAGGTGTTTGAAAGCTGAGAGTTGTTAGTCAGAGGTAGTGTAAGTTATTATGGTACTTCTGTTCCAGGGCCTTCTAAGGCAGCTGCAAAAGCAGTTGAATCTTGGCAGTGAGCAGAGTGAGCTTTGTATTATTAAGTTCTGATAGACCAGAACCATGCTGCTTTTCGATATTTATTTTGCTTGAAAGCCCCTCAGTTTTCATAAAGAATATTACTACAGAAAATGAATGTACTGATTTTTTTTGGCAGCATTATTGATCTTCCTTTACAGAACTGATAATAACAACAGAAATTTTTGTATTGCAGATTTAATCCAGTGCACAAATGAGATGAATGTGAACATCCCACAACTGGCAGATAGTTTATTTGAAAGAACTACCAACAGTAGCTGGGTAGTGGTCTTCAAATCCCTTATCACAACCCATCATCTAATGGTGTATGGAAATGAGGTAATACAAAAATGATATATTATTCTGAGAACAGTTGCAGTCCCTCATTCCTGTAAATGTCACCTAAATGCTTCCACTAATTCTTTTTGTAAGACAGTCTTCAGGTTTGCCTTTTTGAATCTTACTCTGAATGAACACAGGTCTCATTTTCTGTTTGTTTCCGTTGTTTCTATTTCAAAGTGTGCAATTCTAGTGTAAAAAGTAAATGTCCCAAATGCTGAGGGTACTTTTTTCCTATGTTCATATTCTAATAATGAAAGAGAAAAAACCCAAGAAAAACTAGCTCACGTAGGATTCTACAAGCTGAAAATAGAAGCATTTTTGCCTTCATGCTCCAGCTAACCCCCTGGTCTTTTACCCTCGATACCTTCATTCTAAAGTAATTTCTAGCATCACACCCTAATTTTTACAATGAAAACAAATGTATGCCTATGAGTTGGCTTTGAGGGTCACCCTAGGACAGGGTGAAAGAACACCAAACTGTTAACAGTTGAACAGTTTAACAAACATAGCCCCCAAGTTGCACAAAAAGGAATAAACCTGTTTTGTCTCACATTTTTAATTCCTATGGGGCTTTATTGTTTGGCATACTAAGTCAAGCATAGCAGCAGCTTGTATGTTTTGCCTTTAAAAAAGACAAAAAAATATATTTCTAAGGCTTTCTTAGAAAATGTTTGTAAGCATTCCTTTTTACTGCAGGATAAGGTAAGCTATATGAGCTTTGGAAATGAAATAGTTTTAGCGAATTTTTCATTTGAGTGTGCATTCAGAGGAACTACTTCCTCTGACTGACTTGTGTTGGTTGGAGGGGGAGGTTAAGTTTTTATACATATACTGGTTTCACTTGCAGGTTATTGCTGGTCTGGGTGAAAATCTATTCTGTGAAGCTAACTAAGCCACAAGAGGGCAAACTTCTGTTGTTGGCTTGAAGCTTAAACTTTTTCATTGGGTTAATTGACACTTTTCAAAACACAATCTATACACCTTGCACTTTGAGTCATATGAATCTTAAACTGATACCAAAATAGTTCATAGCAATTAAAAGTATTTCATGGGACCACTGTATGAAATACTTTCCATTAAGAATAGAGTTTACAAACAAATTTTGCTTGCCGAATATGTTACAGAAGTATTGAGGGTAAGATTGCTGCTCAAAATTATATTTTTCACGGTTGGGAGTAGTACTTGGACAATAAGAGTGCAAACAGATTATAGCACCATTTAAATTGAAAGGATCTTTAAGATGAAGTCCACCTGCTAGCCCAGCACTGCAAGCCCACTACTAACCCATATCCCCAAATGCCACATCTGTGTGTCTTTTAAATATCTCCAGGGATAGTGCCTCCAACTTCGGCTTAATTCCTTTAAAACTAGGTACTGAGTTCCTTTACTCTTCTCCAGTCTTTTTTCTATGTAACCTATGTATGCTAATGAAAGTAATGAAGTGATACATGTTACAACATCAACACTGGTTTTGTCTTTTGTCAAAATGTTTCTTGCAACTTAATGATTGGCTTATTTTTGTAGCAGCTCTGTACAAGTTTTTTTCCCTATTGTGTCAACAATCTTAAATGTATCTTTACAAAACGAAAATAGCATCATTCACCTTGTGAAACATAATTTGTAATTAAGTATAGTTAGAAGTATTGTGATATAATGTTAATGCTTTATATGAATTGTTATGTTTGATATTTGATTTATAAGCAAACTAACATTCCATCACCTATATTTTAGAATTGCAGAATTTAAGCTAAGTGCCATTACAATTGTATGCTGAGCAAAGATGACTTGGCTAATTAGTATTATTAAATCAATTGTTATAAAACTGAAGTCAATGAAACAGCTATGTGCATGTAAAATGAGAATGTTTTTGAAGGGATTTTTTAGAATTTCAGAGTTCCATATTCTAGCTTAAAATAAACTCCAACTAAATGAGGCCTTCATACAAAATGCTACTTGGATTTTTTCAGAGATTTATGCATAAAAAATAACTGGCTTACTTTGATAGCTTAACTGGTTTTGTAATAGTTTCCAGATTTAAAGTCAGTCTTAAGGCATAAAAGGAGAATTTTGTAACCTGGATAAAAAGTTTCTGGTGTTGTTACTGCAATTCCTTCTCCTTGGTAACACAGTAAACTATTCAATTTTTCTCTTTAATCTAGCGTTTTATCCAGTATTTGGCGTCCAGAAACACATTGTTTAATTTGAGCAATTTCCTAGACAAAAGCGGATTGCAAGGTAAGGTGTCTTTTATTCATTAAAAGTTAGTCATGTGCTGAGGAAGAGTGAAGACAACTTGCTTACCCTAATGAACCCTTACTCTAATGAACTTTCCCCTTCATTGAGGAAGTAACTTTTCTGCCCACTTTACCCCAGGCTGCATTTCTTAAATAAAATGCTGTAATGGTGTGGCAGGAGCTGTCTCCTGGAGGACTATGTTGAATCTTTTCTTACAGGCATGCTTAAAGGCTGCTGACTTCCTTAGACATACGGATCTCAGTATCCCTTTTATTTCTATAGAGATAGACATCTCCAAATGAGGCAATTTGGAATATTATTTTTTTTAAAATGCATCATATGCACATACCTCATATCAGTGAGACAAGAACTGTATCTAAAAAAAAATTAAAATTACTTTTTTGGGAAATTGATCAAAGACTATTCTATTTATCTTTGAGACTAATTCAGTGGGCAAATAACTGTTTCTCTGGTTCAGATTTTTCAACTGAAATAGTCTTCCAAACTGTTATGCTGCAGTTCAATGCAGTTCTGACCATACCTGTAACTGGCATTGTTTTTTCTCCTAGGATGGTTCCTTACTTGGTCTACTGGTTCTTACATACTTCTGATCTTTGCCACAAGTGTACTAGAACAGGCAGCCTAAGTGGTTGCCTGAGGACAGAACCTTCTCACTTATAACCAAGGCTCTACCAAATTGTCATTTCTTGAGTTTTGACTTCTATGGTCTCAGCATAGACTATGAACAGATCTTCTACTTAGTCTATACCCCTAGACTGACAGTTAATCAAAATATTTCCAATGACTGCTATCTTAATGGAGAAGAATTTCTGTCATATTGTGGTGTTTCCATCAAAGCCTTTTTTTTCTGTTCAATTGCAAATGAGACAATGTGTTGCTGAGCTGATGTGAATGCCTTTGTGAATGCATCATTTAATTTCTTTGATAGTAATTTCTATTATAATATAAAAGAACTTGCATAAAAATTACTTCATTTTGCTTGTGGAAGTGATTTCATTAGGAAGTGAAGTGTAAACTTTAACATACTTGAGGTTGTCTAGATATTTGTGGTATTGTCTGTTTGATTTACGTGGTGAATACAATGACGTATGCAGTTATTTTCAGATTATATTTTTGCACAATTTTGCCTAGTCAATGGGGCTGTCTTGTGCTAATATTTTGCACTTTATTTTGAATAACATTCTTGTTCTTTGATTAGGTAAGTAATAAACCCCTGAAACTTATTTTTTAGGTTATGACATGTCAACGTTTATCAGGCGGTATAGCAGGTATTTGAATGAAAAGGCAGTTTCCTATAGACAAGTGGCTTTTGACTTCACAAAAGTAAAAAGAGGGTAAGGACTGCATTTTGTTCTACTGATCTTGAGGTGTTATCATATGTCCTGTAATTTTAGTGAAAAATATCATTGTTAGCTCAGGCTTAATACTGACAATAATGACTCCTTTTCTCTTTTGAATATTTCCCATGACACACCAAGGCCCTACAGCCTGAAAGTGTTCATAGCAAAAAATTTTTTTACTTCCGTTGTTGTAATTTTTTATCTTTAAACATCAACAGTTTAATATAAAGGAATGAAAGATGGTATGCATGGAAGTCCATATAAAAAAGTAGAAGTTTTAACAAATCTTTCACAATAGATTATATACTTTGCCTTTTACGTAATATAGCGGACCATGCAATTTATTTGTGCTTGTAGCTCTGGAAGGCTTAAATGACAGGTCAAACAACCTTGCAGTCCTTCCTGGTGTTTCTTTGTTCTGTCACAAAATATCTGTGAAGTTTACTACCTTTTGAAGGTTGTGTGAATTTGTACTTTTAATAGTACCTTACAGGAGATGCTATCCTGAGTTGGTTGACAGGAATTCTTATTTTCCCTGGAAAGTGTGCTCATTTACAGGAGTTATTTTGAGATTAAGTACCTGTTTACATGTAAAATAACACAGTGGAGAGCACCAGTGGTTTGGTAAATTACATGTTATAGTGAATGATGGAATTAATCTGGAGCTCTTCTTTGGGAAGGATGGAGAAAAGGTACCAATCACAGTTGAGTCTTTCCATCTTTGTCCATTATCTTTTTATATGGTGCTTTTTAAGGTTTGAAAGCATAATACTAGTTTTAGATTTGGATGTCTTTAACATATATGTATATATATATATAAAATGTATGTAAGTATGTGTGTATATATATATGTATATGTATGTGTGTATGTGTACATATATGTATATATAAGACACCCAAATCTAAATCATATATCATCCATGTAGGTGAATTTATATTGAAACTAAAAACTTAATGTTAAATCCACAGAAATCTGAATTTAATACTGTTAAATGAATTAACTGTAGTAATGGGCTGTCTAATGATATTTTGCATTAAGGTTGTAAAGGCACTTGTAGTGGGCCTCAGAACACTGTCCAAATTTCTTCTGCCTCCTTGCTAAGACTGTAGAATCCATTTTGGTTTGAAGTGTGATGGTAGAGTAAAAGGAGGATTCCTGGGCTCCTTGCGCATTCTGCCTTTAGAGTTGCTTGGATTGCCAACAACACAAAACAGTATTTTCCACACCTAAGATTTGTATGTGGTAAGGTGGCTGCAGCTGCTCTGAAGAGATATACAGTTGTTTTATCAGGTGTTTTAGGTCTAATGAGATGAATTATTTAGCCTGCACCATGTGCCTGGAGGTCCTTCTGTGAGCCAATAGGAATTACTGTTCTGATGGCAGCAATCTGCCTTTCCTACTCCGTTTTTCTCAGGGCCCTCGCACCCATGCTCTGCCCCATTCAGTTTCTTGCATTTGCTGTCTGCTGTTAGGCATAAATATACGGCACAAGTCGAGAGCTGGAAGCAGCATGCTCCCCACTGCTTTCCAACCTGGAGAACAGCCACAAACTGTTCTGTGAAGATGCACTATGAGATTTGCACTTGCAGAAGCATTTGGTTTGCTCTGTGCATGCTGATGAGCTGCAAGGCTGTCTGATTTGTCTTACAGAAAGCAGTTGTTTCATGTCACTGAGGGGATTTAGTCTCTTCCTCAGCTGTTGCTTTTCTTGGATATATTTGGTATTCATTTGATGGGTTTTACAAATATGCAGCCAATCCTAGACTATTCAATCTGAGCAATTAATAAACAACCAAATATTGGTGGTCAGCCATTAAAAGGAAATTTCATGTAGTCTGTAGAATCTTTCTGAAAAAGCTTGAAAAACATACTGCTGCATTTTTTTATTCTTTCTTACCTCTTTAAGTTGAGAAGAACACAAACTGACACAAAATAATAATTGGATGATTGAAAAAAGAATACATTTAAAATTGCTTCAAAAATAATCTTTGGAGCTTTTTTCTTGTTACCTTATGCATCGTAGCTCTCCTGTATTTCTTAAACACTATTAGTTTCTTTTTCTCTGAGCAAAAATTCATCTTGTAGTCACATTTTGACCAAATAAGTAATTGTTTTTCTGTGCTGCAGTTATTACGGTTTCATTGGCTAGACACCACTCCTAAACACCACAAGGATGGCTTTGTGTGGCAAAGACTAAAATGGTTTCTCTGATGACCTGCTATATTTTCTGTCATTTCTTACTAACAATGGCTTTCAAAATTCATGTGAAGAATTTTCTTTGTGTTTTTTTTTTTTTTCTCACAACAGGGCTGATGGAGTGATGAGAACAATGAGCACAGAAAAACTCTTAAAAACCGTACCAATTATACAAAATCAAATGGATGCACTTCTTGACTTTAATGTAAGTTTAGCAGCATGTACATTTCTAACATACCGCCAATTTGTTGTACAAACACATAAAATAGGTTAAGATTAAATGTCTTGCACTTGGTTCCATGTTATCTGCACAGCTTAAAGAGCACAAATCATTTTGTTCATTGGTATACCCCCAAGAAATCAGAAGAAATAGATACAATGCTCACTGGAGAGAATACTTTGTGCTAAATGAGTGTGTTTTTATTGTGTACCTTATGTAAGAGTTGCTTGTTTGTTGAAAAGCTGATTATTTATGCCCTCTGTCTTTTAGTTATGTTAGTTAACATTAGCATTGTTTAACAAAAATGTCTGCCAGAATGATTTGACTTAGTTCTGTGATGAGAGAAACTGTTAGTTATGGTGTTACTTTCTGCTACAGTCAGTGAGATGACTGGAAAGCCTGTCTTGAGATACTGTGCTGAAGTTTAACTAGAAGTTTTCCAGTAAGAGATCAATCCAGTTCAATTAACTTTTTCTCTGATCTTCCTAGGTTAATAGCAATGAACTTACAAATGGTGTAATTAATGCTGCCTTCATGCTCCTCTTCAAAGATGCCATTAGACTGTTCGCGGCATATAACGAAGGGATTATTAACCTCTTGGGTAAGTATAACTGCTCTCTGCAATGCTCAGCTCTGGGGGGGATCTCAGTGAATGATTCACAAGAGCTGCTCTCTTGAGAAACTGAAACAGTCTTACTGTAAAACATCAAAATTTTGCTGTTATTTCCAGTGCTTGTCTGTGCAGTTGCATTTGACATTGCTTTGTACTCAGGGATTGGTAAAATCTGAAAGCGAAGTCCATCCAAGATTTTATTCACCTAATTTTTTTTCTTGCACTGCTTTGTTGGGGGTTTTTGTGTGCATTGGTTTTGGGTTTGTTTTTTTTTTTTAATTTTGTCTTATTGAACTGCATGACAAACCTGAATTATAATATTGATGTTGGTTGGGGATTTTCTTAAGAAACAGTTTGCGTTTCCTAGTAAAGGAATCAGTTACCGTCAGTTGCAAATCTGCAGTCATTGCTTGGCTACTGAAACATCAATGTTGCTTTGTTTCCATGATTGGTTATCTTATGTTCCTAGAGCATATATTATATATTAAGGAGAATTAGAAATTCAGTGTTAAAGCCCTTTCACTTGCACATACTGGAGATGAATTTTCCTAAATTTAGGAAAGAATTAAGTTGAAAGTAATCAGTTGACTTACTTGATTTTCTTATATGCTGTGATTAAATGAAGCTCCTGATTGCTGTCATTACCCAGTGCTTGCAAAATGAAAAGTAAAATCCAGAATAAGTCAGTAAGGGACAATCTGAAGTCAGTCAGTCTTCCAGTATGACGCCCCTATCACCTTCCTTTCCCTTGGTAAGAAGTAAATATGCACTTGCTTTCTACTTATGCTTTGGCTGAAGCTTAGTAAAAAAGAAGAAACAGGCCTTGAAAGGGCTTTTCGAAAGAGGAGTGGGACCCTCTTGCTTTCAGCAAAGCTGTTTTCTAATCAATTGTACTTCACTGCCCCAGACCATAGTAAGAGGCATCAGTTTGTCAGAGATCAAAATCTCTCCTGATATCTAGCCACTGGAATAGAGTTGATATTTGACTGCCAGATTGTACAACTGCTCTTTTTTTGTTTGTTTGTTCTTCTTCCCAAGAAGATGAATTTACATTTCCTTGAGTGACCTATTCTTTAACTTGATTATCCTCTTCAAGGTGGTTATGCTTTCGTGGTATCTAGTACCTGCAAGGTAAGGTGTAATTTCATGCATGGAACCAGTGGCTCACATTTGACAGAGCTTTTGTCATTTGGTGCAAGTTAGGCATAGTGACTTCTGCAGTTATCATAATAACAGATCAACAGCTATTTCTGTTTGTCTTAGTTTATATACTTTTACTTTGCATATCCTTTGAAAATCTTGATTTCTTATTTAATGCAAATATTCTTACTGTTTCTAGAAAAATACTTTGATATGAAAAAGAACCAATGCAAAGAAGGCCTTGATATATATAAGAAGTTCCTCACTAGAATGACACGGATCTCAGAGTTCCTTAAAGTTGCAGAGGTAAACTAAGCCAATCAACTTAGCTGTTTATTTGAAGCAGTTTGTAAAGTGCTTATTTTATCATAAAACAGGTGCTTCTTCCTCCTTGCTTAATTGCTGTTCTCTCAAGGGTTATTTTGTTCATCTCTACCCTGGTGATTAGTTCATTTGAGGACTGTATTGGAAAACCTGACTGTGGGGTGCTTATTGGTTTATCTTTTGCTGAGAAGAGTGTATTAACGTGCATTTTAAAAATTCCTTGGTTATGGAATACTTGTGAGCTTTCTTTGAAAAATTGACTTGCCTTTAACAAAGGAACTTCATGGTCATCTGCTTTCTATGATTCTAGCTGAATTCTAGTTTGAAACCCACAATTCTACCAGAAGTTTTAGATAAAATAGCAGCTTCAGAAATAGGCAACTGAGACAAACAGATGAACACGGGATTCCTTCAAGATTTTTTGCTGTAGGTGTGCTCATAGAGGGAAAAGCAATTACCTTGCAAAATGTTTAGTTTGTGGCTTTTTTTAAGAAATGCTTAGTCTGTTGCCTTCTTGTTTCTAGAGCACTGCTAAATTGATGTCCTAATATTATGGAATTCCTCAGTTGAGGTGTGCTCCTCTTCTTATTTTTATTTCCTTGGTATTCATATCTCTCTTAACAAAATAAGCCTTCCTTGCTGTCTGTCCTGACAGTGTCTCTGTCAGAGATACTGTCTTTAGCTGATAAGACCATCGATTGAAGTTGAGAGTATTGATCTTTCTGTTGTAACAGTATATGTCCTGCTGCAAACGTCCTAAATTTCATCTGCATTTTAGAAAAATGTTTTTTACAAAACTTCACTGATGTTTTGTTTCATCAAATATATCCTGTGTGTCAGTAGGTCTGAGAGTTTGCCACGTAAATTGTGAGGTAGGCAAACTTCTTCAGGTTCTAAAACACTGGGTCTTGCTCTCTTTTTTCTAAGGTTCTATCTGTTGAAATATCTCTGTAACACATCTACTTCAATGTGTATGCATTTAACAAGAATTTATTACAACCAACCATTACAGAGTACAGACTCTGGAGATTTAAAATTTATATTGAACAAGTTTGTGCTTTTTGCATTACTTCATGTTAATGTTGTTTATTTTCTGAGTATCTCTGCCTTAAAAAAAACCAAACAGGTTCTAAAACTCGTTTGTTTTATTACAGCAAGTTGGAATTGACAGAGGAGACATACCAGATCTCTCACAGGTAGATAAACCTATTATGTGTTTGCATGTATGTACATTTTTAGGGTTGCATGATCAGAAATGCCATTATGGTACTCACTTAGGCATTACTGTATATGTTATCACCAAGTAAGTTTGTGATTAAATCCAAGCTCTGTCAGAGCCTGGCTCTTATATTCCGTGATTCTGTTGTAAAAAATTTATAACATTTCTCTCATTCTCTAATTGAATTTTAAGATAACCTTATTTCCATCATGCTTGAAGACACAGTTTATGTCTGTGAGGTCACATAATGAAAGTCTTACGTGATATTATGAAGCTGTGGTTTTTAGCAGCCTTGCTTTTGACTATATGCCTATTAAAGTTAATGTGAAGTTAATGTGAAGGCTTGCAGAACATGCACAAAGAAATTACTTTAGGTACAATTTCCTTCTTAGTGTTTCTTAAAACACTGACTACTTCTGATTATCTGCCTGCTGTTTCCTAGCTGTTAATTTTAACATTTCTTGACTTATTTCAGTCCTTGCTGATAAATGATTGTGATGGAATAATGTAGTGAATAGAATACAGCACCTTATACTTGAAGTCATTAAATACGTACAGAATGCCAAGAGGGGGTAGAAGTATTCAGAGCTGTTGTACCAGTTGCCCTACAGTTGCATTCTCTGAAAATATTCAAACTATTGGTTTCTTCAAATGTCTCTCTTTGCAGGCACCGAGTAGCCTTCTTGATGCTTTGGAACAACATTTAGCTTCTCTAGAGGGGAAGAAAATCAAAGATTCCACAGCTGCAAGCAGGTGCTTATACGTTTGTCCTTTTGGACAATTGTCAAATCGAGTGTTAAATAAGTTTTTTTTTCAATTTCATTGTAAATTAAGATGTGAGGAGGCTCCCTTAAAGGCATTGTACGAGCAATGATGAATTAGCAAGTTGTCATATCTTAAAACAGCGTCTTCCAGGTCAGCAGAACTAGAATCTAAGGAGCTGTAAGGGCTTCCCTGCCATCCCTACTTACACTTCTAGCATTGGATCCTGAACTTCTGAAGAGAATCTAAGTTTCTTTCATGTACTGCCTGCAAATACTCATTTTATGTTAATAATTAGACTTCTGCCAGGTATGCAACATGAATAAATACACGTCCTTAGACTTGTACATCTCAGCTTTAATCCCTGTTTTGTCAAAAGCAAGGAAATGCTTCCAGGAAGTCTGTACATTAAGAATGAATTTTGAAAGTAATTGGAAGTGAAAGCCATAGTGCATATGGTATGAGGCATTAAATTATTGTGAGTGCTTTCCAAAATACAACAGGCAATATCGAGAAGTCCCCTCTGCATGAAAAAATTCATTGTTCAAATTTAACAAAGCATAATCTTGGAGGTAAGACTTGTAAAATTAAATAGCATTTCTTTAATACATGTTCAAAAACGGAGGCAATAATATTTTATGAGTTCATTATGGCAGTGACTATTAGGGCACTATTTTGTTAGGGCACTAATTTTTAGAATATTTGCTTTCTTTTTTAAAATCTTAAAATCTTAAAAAACTCTGCTAAAAGTTAAGTATTTGTTTTAAATCTTTTTGCATACTGTTAAACATGGTGATAAATTAAAAATTTCTTTTGAGATATGTTAAAGGCATTGATAGTTTGTTCACTAAGCCTGTTAAATCAACAACAATTTGAAATGGAGCCCAGATGATTGGAGTGTGTGCCTACAAATAATGTCATTTTAGGCAAACAGGAGAAGAGAAAAGGCTTCAAATGTGAATTTTGTGATGCAATTTGGAGGGGAAGCATTTAAGGTGAAAAATCCCAAAGCCAGTAGAGTAGACTGCAAGATTTCTGGGCATTTTTAATTTTGAATTTCATATAATATGTCTTACGTAAACTTTTGTGCAGTGTAAGATCTGGCCAATGTTACAGCGAGCTCTGAAGGAGACTGGGTGGGTACGAGTGAAGTGTTCTTCAGACGCTGCTGTCACGTGCTGTGTTTTAACAGCCAGCTTTTCTCCTGTCCAATTACTTTA
Organism: Setophaga petechia; assembly: GCA_024362935.1. NCBI lineage: Eukaryota > Metazoa > Chordata > Aves > Passeriformes > Parulidae > Setophaga > Setophaga petechia. The sequence continues at coordinate 1,979,524 of JANCRA010000074.1, read as the reverse complement.
GGGCTACCACCCTTTCCAATGCAGTCTCTTCCCTTGCAAGCACTGGCCTGTCCCTCACAAAAGTGGATGAAAGGGAAAAACAAGCTGCATTAGAGGAAGAACAGGCTCTCTTAAAAGCTTTAAAGGTAAGCCTACAGAATTTTTAATTGAAAATACTTTTCCTGTGTTCTTTTTGATAGCTTATTAGGATTCTTAAAAAAGAAAAGGGGAAAACAGAGTTATTAATGCTTAACATGTACTGTTGGCAAAGTGCTGGAAGTAGAATTGTGTGTACTTAGATGGTACAGCTTGTGGAGGGTTTGTTAAAATAGTTTTCTGAAGCATTTGTGGCACCACTGACTCTTGAAATTACAAGCGGCTAACACTAGTGTGTGGAATAAATAATTCTTTAGTTCTGCTTTATTTACCTCTAATGTCATACACACAAATCTTCAGATTTCTTATACCAGCTCATTTTCCCAACAGGAGCAACGTCTAAAAGAGCTTGCAAAGAAGCCTCATACCTCTTTAACCACAGCAGCTTCTCCTGTGTCAACTGCAGCAGGAAGCATAATGACTACACCAGCCATTGATATTTTTTCTACCCCTAGCTCCTCTAACAGGTATGCTGAATCCTCCACTGGAGATGTGCTGCAGCAGCAAGGGTTTCCTCTAAACTTCTGCCACAGAGTGTATATTGCACAAGATTGGTTGGGTGTACAGTACGTTGGGGGTACAGTTTCTTATGTGATAAGAAATCACAGTGAAGCTGATGAAAAATAGCCTTTTGTAATAAATGACATAAAACTATGTTCTCATCTGTTTGCAGAAGTTTCTGGTATAAACTGTCTGCTGACAGCCCTTGTAGCTGTTATTAGTCCATAAACCAGATGGCTGGAACTGTAAAACACACATACTTTATCCCCAAGGAGCATTACAAGTAAATTTGAGAAAAGTCAAATAAAAATTCTGTTTGCGAAGTCATAAAGAAAATGCATTTCTAAATCTTTAAAGGTAGAGTGGCAAATATTCTGTCTAGTTTTTCAGAAAAAGAAAAGCCTGAAACAGGGTTTGAAATGAGAGGCAGGTTTTGCAGTCTTGAGTTGTATCTGGAACATTTCTGCAAGGACCTGCAAAGAAAGTGCAAGAGTACTCACTGCCTGCTAATCCTGATCTTTGACTAACAGGAGCTGTTGGTATGAGCAAGTGTGTGATGTTCATTCTGTAAAATACCTGTAAAGCTGAGCAGCAGCAGAAGGTACAGTGCTTTTATCAGTATAGAAGGAATCCACGCTCTGAAGTCATATTTTTTACTTTGAGCCTGATCCTAAACCTGAAGGGATTGCGTAGTTGTTCTGTTAGAGCTCACATAAGAATCTATTGCTCTTTTGACAGCTGTCTTTCTCATTAAAAAGCTATTGTAGGAAGTTACTTGACACCAAATATGTGGTAAATGGCTGAGTCACGTATAAGAAGCTAGAGAATCTGTCAGTGTTAGTAACTGAAAGACTTCCTGATAAAAAGATTTTTTTTTAATTGCTTTTTAGAGACCAGAAAACTTGAAATGGGGGTGCTTTGAACTTGAGTATCTGATCTTGCTTCTTAAGAGGTCTGAAACATAGAAACATCTGATAAATCTTCTTTAAACTGACAGAAAGGCTGCATAGTGAGGACAAGAGTGTTTTCTTGTAAAAAAAACCCAAATGCTAGTTTTTCTTGTTCACATTTCCTTGCTGGCAGAATGAATGCTATAAGCAAAGAACAGATTTTGAAGCAGGAGTTGCCTTCAAGTGGATATGCAGGGTCAGAAGTTCAGTGGCTTGCTATTAAATGCACTGTGTCTGGTTAATCCCTGTCATTATCTTGAACAAGCTTTTCCTTGAAAATTATCTTTGTTCAGCTGCTCACATTACAGGGCAGTGCCAGACCATGCTGCATTTTAATAGGAGCAGTAGTGGAAAAACATGATTTCAATCACTGCTGAAATGAATCATGCCATACCAAAAGCTGTGAATTATACAAGTGATTGGGTGAACAAGAAAATATACAGAGATCTAGGATGTCACTACTGGCCATTAAACGCTTGTGCTGGTCTCATTTAGAGAGATGTTTGGATGTCACAGTGATTCAACTTCTGTGCGTAGTAGAAGACGTGTGTGCAGATTTGGGTTCATTTCATGTCCTAAAAGTTTCTGGGAGAAGGCCAATACTCTTCTTGTTTTTCTTTTTTTTTTCTTCTCTTTTTTCCCAAGAGTTATTTAAAGTGTGAAATGAACGCTCTGCCAGAGGATGAATTTTACTGTTCTTATCTGACTCTTTAAATTTATGCAGAAGTTGTATATAAACCTTCACTCTTAATTTCCATGTGATGTTATAAGTTCTCAATTTGATTTTGAATGGTCTAAAATGTGCACTTAAATATGTTTTCATTCACATGCCTGATGTGTGATCAAGTGTTTCAAGGCCTCTTAGATTTTGCTTTCCCCAAAGGTCTTTAATAGCTCATGGTTGTGATGTAGTTTATCAGTAGTGATAGTAGTGGAAAGATCAGAGTCGTGGAATTTAGAGTAATAGTTTGGTGGTGCAGCCCATTTTGTCTTGTTTTTTTGTTGTTGTTGTTGTATTATAGATTTTTCATGAGGTGAACTTGAAAAGTTGGTGAAGAGTTCTGAATATAACATCTCCTAGCCTGGCATTGGACTGTGAGGACACCTGTCTTTTTCTTGGACAGCTTTGATTTGACAAAAGCCCCTTGGCATAACATACAACTTACCTTGCTAAATTAACATTTTTTTACAGAATTGAAAACATGGAGCTCACCAGCCCTTCTGATTTTGGCTCAATTTTATCCATTTTGTAATACCCATTTTGTAACAAAGGTTTCATTACTGTTGACAGTTGCTAGTATTTGCTTATATTGAAAACTGTGATGTAGATCAAACAGTTTTATTAATTTATCTTTGTAGCACTTCAAAGCTGCCAAATGATCTGCTTGATTTGCAGCCAACTTTTCATCCGTCTGTACATCCTATATCAGCTGCTCCACAAGTAGGAAGTACCTGGGGAGGTAAGAACTCTGAGTTGGATTAAGGTTGTAATTGCTATGACCATGTTCCTGTACATGTTGCCCCTAGTCTGGGGGCTATTTCTCCCTTAAAGAGAGAGTTCTTAAGACATTACAAGCAAATAAAGGGATGATAAAAAGTAAAATATGTGTATACATTAAAATAATGTGGCAGTGTGTGGTGATTCTAATTTTTTTCATATGTTTTCTTATTAGCAAAGTTATTTTAATTGTTGATGAGATCTGCCAGCCTCATAACTGCTCTCTTCAAGATTCACATAGCCAGCTGCAGAAATGTAGCTGTTTAGAAGTCAGTTCAGTGAAGATGTCTGAGGTAGACTGTGCTGCAAACGTAGAAACCTGAATGCAAAATCGTTTTAGTACATATTCTAAATTTTGTCTAATATTAAATCAAATTTGCTGGCGATGATAATGCAGAACGTGGATGAACCCTGAAAGGAGGCACTTGTGATAACTGTGCATAGAAAGAAAGGCAAGAGTTAGTTATCAAAATAATAATAAGGCTTCTCTGCCTTATTAAATTCTCTGCTATATTTCATTTAACTACAATAGCATATCAGCAAAAAGCTGTGGTTGGATCTCTTAAGTGAAGAGACAAAATTTATATTCTTCCCTCTGAAATGTGCTCCGGAACATCCAAATTTTCATTCTGCCCAGTTTCTAGGATGGACTGAATAAGTTGAAATGATCTTATTGGTACAGTCAAGTCCTCAAACCAAGGGGTCGAGAAAGAGAGGTCTAGAAAATCATGAATTTTCCTTCAAGATTAGTCCGAGTGCTGGAGCATTTTGATGTTTGCTCAAAGTTTTTGGCTGCTTTGCAGTGTTCCAGAATAATTCAGATGCAGTATTATATTGCCAATAAAACTGTTGGTTATACTGGTGGAGGATTAAAGAGCTTTATAACAGAGGGAGAGGAAGGTAGTGTTGGTTTATATTTCTACATAAACGATGCTTAATAAAATAGTAAACTCCTGAACTATGTGGCTATTTCCAGATTATTTTTTTCTAAACAGGATGCTTGCAAAAATGTTTTATTTTATGATGCAAAAAATTGGGAATTGCTGCTTCAGGAGGTTTTATAGGCATCAGAACAACTGTGTTCTAAATTTTTGCTTCCCTGATTAGTTTTATGAGCTACAGCTCTTCTTAACATCTTTCCAGCTATCTAATGTATCTTCATAATAAGCTGTGTGTGTATTCTGCTTTCCTATTTACTTTTTGCTGTGTACTTTGTTTTCTATGCCTTCTCACATTTGTTTGTAGGGAAATAACACAATTTTGAGTGAGGAAGGCACTACTAATATATGTGGCAGCTTCTAAAATAAATTAGTAGTTTACTTGTTCTTTAGTTCTGCTGAGCAAAGCATCTTTGGAGGAAGACGTAGTGAAGAGTGTATGGAGTTAGGCATACAAATTTCAGTGCTATGATAGGCTTAGAGTTTAGAAATGGAGAAAAATGGTTTGGCTCATCTTGATTGCTTTCTGCCCAATACCTTCTGTTTCAGCTTGTCCTGTTTGTTTCATGTGTGAGATATAAAAGGGGTGAACTGTTTGCCTCTCAAAGGTCGCATCACAATTCAGCATTTCTTCATGAACCTGAAAGTTGAGCCTGAAAGTCTGTTTGTTCAATGTTGTGTTGCTTGTGGTATGAGTCTTCAGTACTAGTTGTTGATATTTCTGCTTACTATTGACACATTTCTAAATACTTATAAGACTTAATTAACTGTGAAGATTTTGGATTGTCTTCTAAAGTTTTAGGCTAAAATTCTGGGATCACCATTTTTTGTGTTGCCTTTCATCAAAAAATCCCCAGCTCTTCAGCTTTACAGACATAAACACTCACTTCACACAGGTGAGGTAGATAAGAAGTGCTTTCCACATTTTACAGATGGGGAAATCTGAGCAGTTAACTGACTTGTCTGAAGTCATACGGCAAGTCAGTGGCAGAGCCAAGAATGAAACCTGAACTAGTTCCAGTCCTGTGCTCTAACCACTGCACAGCATCCCTCCCTTAGGTAATTTTCTGACATGATGATCTTTGTATTTGGTGTATATGGTGTCTTTGAGAAGAGTATCAGATCAGCCAAAATCAGTTACTGTTAAAAATTTTGTGTAGAAGCTCTTAGGTGTATAATAAAACAATAAATTGTTACAGAAGTGTTCTTTTTGGGTCGCTGTCTTTAGTTTTGTGCTTCCAAAAATGTAGAAACTAACACGGTTAAATTCCTGGGGAATGGGTTCTGTGATTGTGTGTTTTCAGTTTACCTATTTCAGACTGTAAAAGATGCCATTGAAAATCATTTGTCACTGTTCTTCAGAAAATATACTTCTAATTGGAAACTTAAAATACTTCTAATTGGATAACTTAAAGGTAGAAATTTGCAAATTTCAAACTACTCTTTTAAATGCACTTAAATCATTAATGCCTAATGATGGCATGCTGGTGCAGAGTGATTCCATTGACATAAACAGATGCCATTTGTATTCAAGGAAATTGGGCTTTAGAAACATTGAGGTGTTGCTGTCAGAACTGACAGCAGTTTTTAAAACTTGAATATAGAAGGATATAAATTAGGATATAAAACCCAATTAATTTTTGGTTACTTTTGTTACTAGCATTTGCGAGTTCTGAGACTTGGACAAGATTGGACATGCTGGCTAGAGTTAGAATGGGTTAGACAAGCAGAGAATCTGAGAAAGGGTTAAATTTCTGAGAAAATCTTGATAATCTAAAGTTGGATTATATTGTTTTAAGTAGTCAAAACACAGGAAGTTCCATATACAACCTTGGGAATTGGGAACAGAAAGTTGTTTTTGGTTATTTTCTGAATGAGTGCATGTGTAAAATTATTTTAGTGGATGGGAGATTCAGACAAATACAGTTAAAAACTTGTGCTTATTAATTTCTTCCATGCTGTTTTATCTGCACCATTTATTTGGATTCTTTGGAGATCATTCCAGCTGTTTCTGGTACATTTGCCAGCTGTCAATTTGTACCTAAACTTCAAAAGTAAAACAGATGTATCAGTGTGGAAATGAACATTTTGACCCATCTGTTTGAATTTTTTCCACTTATATAGTATATAGAAAGAGAACCAATAAAATAAGCAGAATGTGAAGTAGCAACAGAAAGAGCAAGGAAGAACTGATGAACAGATTATCTGCCCCATTTTTATTGATTTATTTGTTCTACATCTTTTAAAATGACATTCAAAGCAGAAAGCAGTTTTAAGGAGTAGCTGAAACAAGGACTCAGCTTCAGGCAACTGGCTGGTTGGCATATCCTGTATATAAAACCTACATGAGACAATATGTAATTTTGTATTTGTGTTGTATATTACAAATATTATATCAGTTTTTTCTACTTCTCTTTTATTCAGTGTTGGACACTGTCATTTTACTGACTGAATGATTTAGGAAAAGGTCTTTTAAGGTATTTGACTTGTTCTTGCAACATAGCCAAGCAATTTGGGTAAAAGTCAGGTTTTACCTAATAACATACCTTGAACTTGCAGCAAATCAAAGCATGCTTTAAGCCTGCAAGGAATAATGTAGTTATTTTTTTTTTCATTAGGACTTTTGTACACATTATGAGCACATTATGAGGCTGTGTGGGACTTACAGCTAAGAATCAGGAAGTGAGATTCAGGGAGAGAAAATAACTTCCACTTCAAAATTGCTTCACGCATCACGATAGTATTTACAAGAGTTATGGATAAATGCATAAACTGGCCAGGTTAAAAAAAAAAGGCCAGGAACTGAAGTATTTAGCACATCTTTACTGTAATTATTATTCAGAAATTTCTCTCTAGTGGCTTTGTCTAGAAGATCAAGCTGCACTTCAGGCACAGTGATAAGTTATAGGGCTAGATACAACCTTTGCTGATCTCACCTAGTGAGTTCTTGAGTTTTCCATCAAGTGTTCATGGGCTCTGAAACCAGACAGCTAAACCACAACTCCTTAAATCAACAAGTGTTATAGCTGCCTTCTGTATCCTGTTTATCTGTCAGATTCTGAATTACAGGAATACTTGAGCTTGGCAACTGCATCCATTCTCAGGAAACCTTGAAACTATGTGCCTTGGGAAGCCACATGTATAGATCCATGTTTCCATCATTCCCATAAAGTCTGACAATTTTTTAGTAAGGAACATTTTCCTTATTTTGGCTTAGGGTCTGTTGTCTGTAAAAGCAGAGCAGTCCTTTGCTGGCTTGCAGGTCACAGCATACCCACAACAAGCTGCTGTTCCTGATGCCCCAGGTAACAAGGAAAGTGCTTATGTCCTGTATGCTACCTTGGTATAATCATAGCTCTTGAAAATTTTGTGATGCTCAGTAACAGAAAAACCCTTAAACACAATTTGGAGAAAGAGAATCTCATCTCAGTTGGTTTTGTTCAGGTTTTTAAAGTTGTCTTGGGGATGTTATTGCATTGAATCTTCTCATAGCACCTTGGGTTCTGTAGTGCTGACAGGTGTCCTCTGCTCCAGAGACTTTGTTGCAATTGTCAGGACAAGACTGGGAGAAACAAAAAATGATGGTGTTTAAAGAGGAGTAACATAGTTAGTTTCAGTCTAAAACACACTCAGGAAGAAGCACAGTTTATAAGGTGGTGTTATTAATTTAAAAATTAAAAAACAGGAAATTATTAGCTAGTATCTGCAGTCCTTGACAACTTAAAAGTGCGATCAATAGCTGGGTCATCCCAAGCTTAGGGATGTCAGGAGAAAACTAAATCCGTCTCCCTTTTCTTCTTTCTCTTGCTCTCTGGAATTGAACAGATCCTTTTTCTGCTACTGTTGATAGTGTTGATGATGCCATTCCAAACCTAAATCCTTTCCTTACAAAAACTAACGATGCTGCTCATCTGTCTGTGTCTTCTGATGTATCTACTTTCACCAGTAGGACACCCACACATGAAATATTTGTTGGTAAAGTACCATTTTAAACTAATTTCCTATTTCCTAAAAATTTTAACATTATTCTAGTTTCTAAAATATATTTTTGCAGCCTTTCAGAAAATAAAAGCTGGTCATTTGGGGCTGGTTTTATGCTATGTTAGAATTTGATTTAGTAGCTCGACAATAAAAATGGTGTTAAAATCCTTTCTTGGCTGCCCAGATGGAATTCTAACCTGATGTAAAGAAACAGAGCAGTTGCTTGAGTGCAGTTTTACAGTCTCTTGTACTTGGGAATTTTAAGGTAAAATGCTGCATATGCCTGAGAAGGAAAAGAAAATGCTGTTACTTTCTTCCTCAGGTTGAAATGCTCTTTTTAAACAAAGGAGTCTAAGAGGATGTTATCTGATTTTTTTAATAGTTGATGTTTTTGTCCCAGTCATGTAGTCATTAACAAAGCTGTTAAAGTCATGCACATATTGATGCATAATGTACTCAGACTATGGGGCAGTACCTATGGGGCAATAAACTAATAACTCACCTGTTAAAAGCTGTTCATATTTTACTTTGGAGATGGTTCAGCATGGCTGTCTCACTAGAAATCCTTCCAACATTTGTGTTGGTGCAGCTCTAGAGTAATAATTTAATTACTTTTCAATATGAAGATTTAGTTTGTTTTCATGATGAAAAAATCGCTTCATTACATGTCAGTTCTGTTAAATAAAGCAAGTTTAAAGACAGTTGTACATCACAGGCTGTATTTATGCTGCTTGAACCTCACTAGAATTGGTCAAAGACAAATACAGACTATTAGAGCAAAGTGGGGTTTCTAATACTTCTGCTACTTTTTAACAGAGGTAAAACGATTATCTCTTTAAAGATATTCATACTACCTATACTTTGTCAGCTTAACTAACTAGTTTCCTAGCCTGTTTGTCTTTATTGGAAAGACAAAACAGGAAAGGTAAATATATCTTTAAATATATTTAAAATACCTTTAGTTGGTACTGCCATGTGACAATCTGTCTTTTCCATGCTTCAATGAAATTGTTATGGTTCATGTAAACATAGAATTATTATTTGACATACAGCTGGGTTTTTTTTTAATAGGATGGTTATTTAGTCAGGTTAGTTTTCTCTGTCTAACTTGCTCTGCAGTCACGTGAGAAGTTGCAGGAATGCAGAGCTGTGAACAAGGACCCTGGTGGGCTTTTGTGGTGCTTGCTGGTCCTTGCAGTATTTATCACTTGACTGCTCTGAAGTCACTGGAAATGGATGGTGTTGATATTACATTCGCTTCCAGTGTCTCTGCTCTCAGGATATATCTAGAACCAGAGGGTGGCCTCCTGACAGATTAATGTGGGACATGTAGATGCAGTTTTAGCTGTAGCATGATCAAGGTGCTACAATAATTTGAACGTGGATTTAAAATAACTCTTTCTGGTTCTTTAGATCATTACAATCCATTTACTCAACTAAATCCCTTTGTGGCAAGCAAATATGAATATACTTCAGGTATAAGAAAAATGCCTTGAAGCTTTTACACTCATTTCCTCCAAGGGTGTAAAACATGGCATTTGATTGGAAAAAAAAAGATCCTAATATAGCTGTTCCTTGGAAACCGTGCTTTCCCCTTTTGTGTTAGAGATTGTGTAAACTTGTTGCTTACAGTCTGTCTGATGTGTATTGATTTCATTCCATTGGTTCTATGTTATAGACTGTATGTGGATTTATAGACTGATATGAAATTAGTTTTGAATAGCAGTGTATCTTGGTTCTCTTTCTGTAACTCTCCCTCTTCTCCTTTCCTGGCTTTCTCTCTTGTGTGATACTCCTTATCAGATTCTTTTTGTGGTCCTCAAGCTTATCCTAACGCTTCTCATTTCCGCAATGAGCCTTCTTCTGTAGCTGGTCTATTTGGAGGTAGGTAATGGGATACAGCCCTACCACACACACAGAAGTTTGAATGTGTTGTGTGCCTAGAACTAGTAGGCATGTTGCTGACTACAGAAGTGCCTTGTTGTAGTGGCTCCAACTAGAATTCATGTGCTTGTGCCAGGTGTGTGGTCACGAATGGTATGAATTTTTTCAGTTTCTGCCAAACTAAGGCTTATTTAGCCTAAACATGAAATGAGTATCTCCCCATTTCAGGATCTCTCACAGTTTTACTTGTTGCTGCATACCACACAAAAGACATGCATGTTTATAAGTAGCTTCTCATCTTGCTCTACCTCATTGTTTTTAAGATAAAGGGATTGGGATGTTTGTGCTGCTTATGGCAATTTTGTTGATATATTACTCTTAAACAGTGCACTAAACTAGTGTTAAACTTTGCAACAGAACAGGAGAAAGAGGTCTCTGCTGCACTGAAGTACTGGCTAATCATTTGTGCAGCTGTGTCATGTCTGTGTAGTAACCCTGTACTGGTGCTGATTCTTGAACACCGTCCTGATAATTGCTAGAGAGAGACTATAGGCTGTGACAGGTTATAATCTATCCAAACCATGTTGAGCAGGGTGTGTAAACATTGCTACAGTGCAAGGTTTAGGCATACCTTCAGTAAATGGTTTGTGGAGGGCTTAGTTCTTAAAAGCCCCATAAAGTCACATTTTGGTTTAGTATCTTTGCATAAAAATCAGTGAGTGTCATTTAGCAGAAGTTAAATGCTAGAAATTACTGTGTTCCCTTTGTTCCTTATTAAAAAAGCAGGATTATTAGTTTCTGTCAAGTCTTGGTGCTCAAAGAAGCTCCATTAAAATACTGACCTTTGCACCTTTCAAAATATCCTTGTTAAACAAACTGCCCTGAGTTGGTGGTTGATATCAAGAGTAGGATTTGATTTTTCTCAGGGGCTGATTCAAAGGAGTCCTGTGTATTGTTTTGTCTTGGAGATGGTCTCATCTTAGTTTCATAGAACTTGAAACTTCTAAAATGTGAGAGAAGGAAACTCAGCTTGTTTTGGTTGAGGCTGATTGCTAAAGCAAAATACAAGCTATTATAAGTCAAGTTTTCTATTGGTACAGGCACGGTTTTAAGAGTTGCAGGACATCCCATCAAAGGAATTCCCATCTGAAGTTCAGAGTCTCTGAAATGGCTTGTTACAACTTGATGGTATACATGTCATAAAGATACTCATTTTGGTTTGTTGATTTACTCTCTCTTTTCCCACATTACTGCTTCCCATGTTTTGCTGTATGCAGTTTACTTTGATTTATTTTTAATGAAAAGTACATTGTCTAAATTGTAGTGATGAAGTTAAGAGTCCTATGTTCCTTTAAGACAAAAAGAAACAGATAATCCAAATTTGCTTTTTTTTCTCTGAAGCTTATGTTCAAGAATAACATCCTGTAGTTACTAATTTTTTTAGTTGAAATGTGACTTACTTCAGAAAAACAGCAAGATTGAAATGACGTGCTGTCCCAGCAAGCAAAATGATATCCAAGAAGTTTTCTTTGTCAGTTATTTTTACCCACTGCAGTGTTTTACTGCTGAAGTAGTTGTGATCCTTTCATTTCTCCATGTCATCATACTTTTGGTTAGAAACCTAAAGAGCTAATTTTCAAGGTGGCATTGCTTTTTTTTTTTTGGTGTTTTTTAAATAAAGCAATGATTACTTCTGTTATTGCCTGAATACCAAGGTGTTGCACATGCACGGGCTTATGTGTGATCATATATAGCATTAAAAAATACTACAACTAATGGCCATTACCTTCTTTATTACTGAATTATTGACTTATGCTGCTGAACATCATATGCAATGCTTCATGCTGCAATAAATTTTCAGTGTTGAAAAATAATTGTGTGTTTGTAGAACACCTCAGACACGTGGAAGACAAAGGAAGTAAGTTTAGACAGCACTAGGAGCTGAAATGTGACTGTTCTTCCCCATATCTTGCCATAATTTCTAGAAATTTGACTGAAAAACATGGTCAACTGCAAAATGTGTGTCCACAAGTAACTAAGAGCTATAAAAATTATTTGTATTAGATGTGTCTAATCAAAGGCATTACTAGTTCAGGCACCTTGGGAAGGTTTGGATCTATTCCAGTTGTATCTGAAAGAATTGCTGGATTAATATAAACCATGGAGGAATAATCTTCAGTCAAATAATATTGAAACAGGTTCCAAACTAGCTGGCTTCTTTTCCTGGAGAAGCATGGCAACTCTTTCCTCAGTAATTTTATTGTAAATATATGGTAAAAGAATAAGGAAGGTGTCCAGAGATGAAGTAATTGCAAGGGGACTGTCTTTTATGGCCTGTCTGGTCAGTTTTTTAGACAAAATCTTTCTTTGGACAAGTAACTTTGAATAAAGACCAAACAAACTGCTCAGTGTCAGGGTGTAAACTGGACTTTTGAGGTATTTCTTGTATTTCTGCAGTGCTGAGATATTTATTTGACTTGTCTTGCATAAAGGTGGATTTATGGGAAATGCTGTATAAAAACATACAATTTCTTTCTTTTTTTCCCCACAGGGTTCACTCCATCTCCTGTTGCTCAACCACAGCCATCAGCTGGCCTTAATGTTGACTTTGAGTCTGTGTTTGGAAACAAATCTTCTAATGTTGTCCCAGATTCTGGTGGTAAGACACTTGCTAAAATAAATAACGTATATCCTTTCCTTTAGTTTATTTTCGTCTTGAGGTATAAATCTCTTAATATGTATTTACTTACCCTACTGGGACAGAGTTTCAGATGAAGAAAAGAAAGCTGATTTTAAAAGGTCAATAACGGCATTAATCAAATAATTTTTCTTTACTGGCTATTTCTACACTCTGCTAAAATGTTTACACTGATTTCCCTCACTTAAATACTTTATACATTAAAACTTCACACAGTGAACAGCCTTCATTTTTATATGCTGTGAGCTGAAATTAAGTCTGTATTTGTGGAGTGTGGTTGGGGGAGGTAAGATTTCGTCTTCATTTTATATATCTGCAACATGGTTTTTGGCACTCCTTTGCCTCCTCTTTTGACATTAATATTGCTTCAGAAAATGGTCAGTCAGTACAGTTCATTTGGATTGAAGTCATAGTGCTCTTTCTGTTCTTTTGAGCATCTGGAAAGTGGGTATTTTCTGATCTTTTGCATTAGACTCTTGACATCAGATTTTTTTTTCCCAAGCCATTGATTTGCTAAAAGCAAGTAGATGTTTTTTTAAGATTGAAACACTTTTTATGGTTTTTTTGTTTTACATTTTGGCTGCTTTACAGTCACTATGAATCCATTCCATGTAAAATTGTCCCATAGGTTAAACCACTGAACTGAAATCTTATTTCCATAATAAATATCTTTTTTAACAAGAGGCATAATAAGTTTTATTCTTCCTGTATAGGGTAGCGTCACCAGGTTAAATTTGAATTTTAGCCATTGTCCTGACTTTGCTGTCTAATTGAATGTCATGACATTTGTGGGAGGCCTGTGATTCCAATCACTTATGTTTCTCATTCCAAGGCTTTGATGAACTAGGTGGTCTCCTAAAACCAACAGTGGCCTCTCAAAACCAGAGTCTTCCAGTTGCCAAAGTACCGCCTAATAAATTAGTGTCAGATGATCTGGATTCATCTTTAGCCAATCTTGTAGGCAGTAAGTATGGAACCACTAACATGTAAATACTTAGTGATTTCTTTTAAACAAACAGAATTTCAGTAGTCTCTTTTTCTCCTTTGTGACAGATTTGGGCATTGGAAATGGAACTACTAAAAAGTGAGTATGTTTAACAGAAGTTGAGCATTTGGATTTTCATGATAGTAAATTTTCATAAGTGTGCATGTTGAAACCTGTGCATACCAACACATAATGTTAGCCTTCAGAGCACATGTGGGATTGTACAAGGTGTAATGAATTATTGAGAGCTGTTGGAAGGTGACTGTAGACTGAGTGGCAGGGACAATGATAGCAGCAGGCAAGGTGTCCTGTCTCTGATTCCTTTCAGACTTAGGTATATTAAAAAAAGTAGTTCATCAAAATGTTTCTTTGTAGTTGTTGCTGGTAGACATAGCACTCCTTAAATACTTGGTATGACCTGAGTGTGAGCAGAGCAGTTTTCAAGATTATGAAACTGCAGCCTCGGTCTTGAGGCTGACCTTTAGAGCAGTGAATTCTGAAACAGGGTGTGTGTATTGGAGGGTAGTGAACATCAGCTCTAGCAGCAAAGCCACAAAATGGAATTGGCAAATTTCAAGTTTATTGGGACCATCTGTGCCAACTCTGAAATCATGCAGAAAACTAATATGCTGTCTTGAAATCTTACTCAAATGTCTTGCTCTGAGTCAGATACTAACTTACCTATTCTGGGCAAGTTGATTGAGATGCTGAGGGGGCTCATGCTGAACATCTTTTTTTACTTTTCTGAGCCAAAACGTGTTGTCACGAAATTTTTTATCGACCCCTTTGCTAAATGAGCTTCATTAATAAAGAAGCCTCATTCCCAAGTGGAAATGGTGTTTACCTGTTTTTTAAGGAAGTCCAATGTCTTCTAACAATTTTTAAAAAAATTTATTTGAAGTGATGTAAACTGGACTCAGCCAGGTGAAAAGAAACTAACAGGTGGTTCCAACTGGCAACCCAAGATTGCACCTACAACTGCGTGGAATGCTCCAACGTTGGTAAGCAAATGCTCATTTTAAAATAGTGAGTTCCCTGCAATTTAGGTCTGCAGGGTGATGTATAATGGATGAATTTGAAAATGGTCTATAGTTGCAGTAAAAGGGTAATAGAAAATTGAAGATGTGGTCAGCTGGAGCTGTGTGCTACTGGGATTTGTTTTTCTTGGCTGTGTGATTCTAATAAACAGTTTGTGATATGATGTGCAGGTTTAGCACCAACTTCAGTAGGGTTTGAGCAGCCTCTGTCTTGGGAGGTAGGGCTTTCTGGGTTTCACTCAATGGACTTTTCAAGTGCCTGTTGAGACAGGACAAGGGGCAATGGCTGTGAGCTGACAGAGGTCAGGTTTAGATTAGATACGAGGACGAAATTCTTTACTGTGAAGGTGTTGAGGCACTGGCAGAGGTTTCCCTGAGAAACTGTGAAAGCCCCAGTCCCTGGAAGTGTTCAAGGCCAGGCTGGTTGGGGCTTTGAGCAGCCTGGTCCAGTGGAAGGTGTCCGGGTCCACAGCAGGGGCGTTCAAACTAGGTCACGATCAAAATACTTTCCAATGCAAAGCATTCTATGAGTTTATGACATAAAACTCGGAATCCCAAGGAGTGAGGAGGCATTTGGCAGTCTAGAAAAGTGTAAGTTTGAAAGTGTCCTTTGGGTGCACTTACAGGTGCACTGACATCATTACATTGTAACTTGGCCTGCTCTGGGGGTGGGAACTGGCCCCGTGATACTTGCAGAGGTGTCTGTGGCTACAGCTTTATTAATGTACATAACTACTGCTTTCCTGGCCTGGTGTGTGCACTTGCTTTTAATCCATGTCAGTTTTGATGAGCAAGTTCATGTCTATTTTAACAGGTAGTATTGGCAAGGTTTTTGGGGTATCAGTGTAGGGGGAGGGCTTTTAATTACATGTTAAGGCTTTACAGAAGTAGTTTTCACAACATTCACAGAACATTTTTGCATGTGAATCCTACCCACCCTTTCACCAATGACCTGGAGAGCTGTACATGGACAGAGCAGGTAACAAACAGCCCCCAAGGATTTATTGCATCTGATTCTGACTGGGGGAGGTTGAATCTGCAGTGCAGTAATGCAGCACTGTGGATTTGGAAAGATAGAACTTGTCTCCCTAGATCTGCCATCTCTTCCCTACCAGGTGTCCCCTATCAACTCACTACATTTATTTAGGGAGAAATATGTTTGTGGATCTTACTGGAGGATGTGTAGATATTGAAGAAATTACTACTTACCTGTGTTAATGACTGGTGGTTTGAGTTTACCTGTGAGCTTGAATCTGTTTAATAACTCATGTCTTATATCTACATCTTGTGATGATAAGTCATTACAATTAACAGCTTTTATTATTGAGAGATACTGTTGAGACACTTCTTGTGAAACTGTTCTATAAACATAAAAAACTTGAAAAAGAAATAATGCGAGGGGAAAAAAAGCTTTGTTTTCCTCTGCTGGTCCATTTATTGTGGAGTTGCTGCAGCTTGCTAAATAAATATGCTTTTGAAAATCTTTGATGAAAAAGGCATATACCAAATAAATGGACTATGCAAACCAATGTCAAACCTAATACCAAAGACAGTATCACAAGTGTGTTGTCTCAGTGAATGACTTGAATTACAAGAATGTGTTGGAGTAAACATTTAATGTATTTGTGAACTAAAATGCTATCTGTGTATATTCTGTTGTGTGAGTATTTGCTTCTAATCCAGTGTTATTGCATTATGTAATTGTTCTCCCTGGGAAATACAGAATGGCATGCATTTTCCACAATACGTAAGTGAAACAACCCACAGCCTTTTTGCAATCGACTGGCATGCTGATATTAACCACTGCTGTTGCAGAATCTCATAACCTCCTCGCTATTTACACATTTCTCATTTGAAAATCTTTGGTGTGCCAAAAATTGAGCTTTTCCTAGCATACACAAACTTCATAGGTGGTGTGCAGGCTCTTGAATCGAATGATGGCATGGGAAATGCCAAGATTATTTTTCCTTGCTTTAAACTGTACCATCTGCTGCCAGAGAGCTGGGGTGTGTGTCTGTGCTGCCTTTAATGCATTTGGTGGATTCTGAATGAAGATAAAAATATTGTGTTTGAATAACTGCATGAAACCTCACAGGCTTCTGTTATACATGGCACTTGATCCACATTTATGGTAGATTTTGATTTTAAATTTTTTTTTTAAGTGGGGAGAGACCAATATGTCATTTATACTCATATGAAGAAAGAAAATGAATGCAGATAGTTTACAGAGGGCAAGAACTAACCTGTGCTTGCTGTCTGAGGAATGCAGGCTTTCATTTCAAAGGACTTTTTTCTTTATGTCACCTGTAATATTGGTCTTTCCCTGTACTTTGTTTTAATTCCAGGGTAACTCTGTAACTAAAGGGTGGTAGGTCCATATTTGAGCACTCAACAATAGGTTTATTCAGCATGTTTGTGTAGGTGTGTGTACACAAGCAAAGCAAAAAAAAAAAAAAAAACTTGTAATTTTCAGGATAGCTTTGCCTGCTGTGTGAAATATATTGCAAATCATCTGTCCAGATGATTTTCTATCTGTTCTCATGGCAATCGAAATGCCAGTTGCACTGGCTCTACTGTATTAAAAAAATAGCTGATACCTTAGAACTGAATTCAGAAGCAGCTTTCCTGATGCCCTATTCCTGATGAAACAATTTATCTGCTTTAATTAATCCAATATCATTAATGGTTTATGATTTGCCTCTTTTCTGTAGCAGTAATGTCTGTGTACCAAAAAATGCTTATGGTGTTTGTCTTGATTGAAAATCCTCACAGCAAAACCATGAAAATTACTGTTTTTTTTCCAAGAGGGTAGACTAACAGGAGCTGGAGTGGATAGACAGCAAGTTTTCTAAGTATCTGTAAGCACCAGTTTAGTCTGAAAAAAAATCCAACTTTTTTGTCCTTAAAATAGTTAATACTAATTTAGAAAGAGGATAATAAACTATAGAATAAAGAATATGGCTAAGAGATTAAGAACTGTCTTTATTTACATTTCTAAGAGTTATCAGCTGTTTTTCTACCTAAATATTGCCAAGCTGTTTACAAAACAGAAGTTCACCCCAGTTTTGACAGCAGTTGTGCTGTACCTTCATAAAACTACAGTAAGCACATCAGAGTAATAAATGTATCTGCCAAGTACTAAGAGGACTTTTAGCAAGTTCAAATGCAGTGAATGGAGTGAGTGAGGGAGAAGGAGTGCAAAGTGGCTATTCCTGTGAGAGTCTAATTTATATCAAAGCCTGCTAGGAGAATCCTCATAATGTGTTCATCCTGGCTAAAAAGAATTCCTCTAAGTGTCAGCAGAAGCAATGATAATTTGGTCTTTTGGTCTTTCAAATTCTGTCTTAAGACTTCTTGTGTACCATTACTTTTGATACTGAAATATAAGTATATACTACATAGGATTAAAAATGTGCTTCTGTTTCATAAATATTTTCTCTCAAACTTCTCTGAGTCTTGTACTTTGTTCTCTAAACAGGATGTTGAGAGAGTGGTACTTGCAGTTTAGTTCAACAGCCAGAATCCTAACATGATAAAAGCAAATACATTATTAGATTTGCCAAGATGGCCCATAAACTTTAGTTTAGGTATTGTACTCCATCTGAAATAATTAGGATACACTCTTAACACCAGACTGCAAATCCTATTTATTCTTTGCTATGTTCATAATGAGCTGAGTGCTGCAGGTGATCCTTAGAAAGCAGTGTGTTAGAGTATGCAGCTGATCTCTTCTCCTCTCAGTTCACCACTGTTTCTCACACCAGGCACCCCCTGTAATGGCCTATCCTGCCACAACGCCAACAGGAATGATGGGCTATGTGATGGTGAGTGCAATTCCTACAGCTCCAACCAGGCACATGCTGTATGTTGTTTGTTTGCTTATAGTTTGGTAGCTCTTGTTTTCCTGAACTACTCTACTGAAGACTGAATTTCAACTCCCATTCATTTATTCCTCACCAAGTTATTAATTTCTGGTTTTCTGAACAACTTACATGCTGTTTGTCTGAACTTAGGTCTACCCTTCCTTACTTCACTTGTTCTATTCATAAAGTTCTTAAAATGGAACTAGATCATGTTTAAGGTCCCTTCCAACTCAAACCATTCTGTGATTCTGTGAAAATTACACAGTGTCTGTTCTTGGTGGTCCTTATTGGCATGGAAATAAGTTTGGCATAGAAGTAAGTTTATTGCGTCAATATAAATGTCTGCTTTCAGAACAGAAATGTTTTCTTGGTGAAGTGAAGGCTTCCTTAAATACCTTCTGCTGAGGTTTGGGAGCAAGAATCTGTGGTGATTAATTCTACAGAAGTGCAAGTTTGTGACACTGCAGTGTGGTGTGGTTTCGGTTCAGAGTGGGATCTCTTGGTGACACACCAGCGCCTCAAGGCTTTTGACACAAACCTGACCTTCCTGCTTTTTGCTTTGCAGATTTTTGTTCTTACCTTAAATTTTAAAATATTTCTGAAATTATATGCCTTAGCTCTTTTTAGTATGATTTTGATGCAGCACAGCTTTCCTGGGTGAATAAAAAGCAAGAAAACTTCCTTCAAGCAGTTATTCTATTAAATGCTCACAGATCAAAGGAAACAAAAAATTTAAATCTTTCATCATATAACCAAATTAGCTGAATGACTTATATACACTCAGTAAGTGAACTGCAGAAATGTCCAACTATATTTTTGAGGGCCTCTTGGGAGAGTACCATATATCATCATATTCCCTATACCTATCCATGAACTCCTATGCTCTTGGTCAAAGCTGTTATGCTTAAACTAACATCAGTATGGATTCAAGCTTGATCTACACAATTTTGCTCCTATGGCACCAGCAGCATTTTCGTGGTTATTTTGAGTCGTCAGCAGGGGAAGGCAACATGTATGAGAAGTAACCTTGCTTGTTTCATTACCTTGTTGTGTTATGTTCAATTGTGGGCTTTAAATGCCAATGTGAAATAGAAACTGGAGTTAAGGAGACAGAACTCTATTACCCTGAGTTGCTGCTGCTTGTTCAAACATGTCCAGTATCTGAGCAGGTGGATGAGGTGGGCCATTACAGAATGACCAGTGGGCTCCATAGCACATCCTGAAATCTGCCCTGGCTTATTCAGACTTTACTCAGGACATTTACCATCAGGAATCTCTGAAATGTTGACTCAATATACAGCCCTTGCTGTTAAACATTTTAGTTTTTCATAAAAGCAATAGTGAGGACCAGAGTTCTGAGGATGGTCCTGTCTAAGTGCAGCCTTTTCCCTTATGTTCCCATATGTTGTGAGCTTGCTGGGACAGGCAGGTTGTTTAGTGCTGTAGCACTGTGCTTGGGCATTCCCTGGCTGCTGTTTCTTGTGTCTTGGGCCAGCAGTTGTTCAGTTGTTCCTATGTTTTTTTATAGGGTATTTTCATTAGGGTCAGTTTATTGAATGGGTTCACCCTGTGATTGCCCAAACAGCTGGTAGGCATGATAGGAAGAGTACCACCACCACCAGGATTAGTCAGGGAAAAGCTGCTTGGTGTGGGGATTGCTTCAATAGGACTGCTGCTGGCTGTCAACCCAAGCCTGAGGGGAATGCCAAAAGCAGTGCCAGAGATGGGCATCTGTGTTAAATATAACCTGACTTGTAAGACCATTAATACCCATTAAACTTCTAATTTGGCTCAGCTGGAGTGTTGGTTACACTTTGACTCTAATTGCATAATTACTTGACATTAATTGCATGTACAGGTCTCAGTTTTCAGTTTTGTCCAGAGCTCTGTCAGCACTGCACTGCTGTCTCCAAAACTGTGCTTGTGCTGTCAGAGGCAGTCAGGGAAGCGCTGTCAGACCTCACGTTGGGGAGCAAAAGGACCAGCACAAATGCTTGTCTAACAAGTGTTTTAGTGCTTCAGATCTTTGCAGCAAGAGATTGAATGGACTCAGTTGTTATTGAGAAAAATTCCTTGGAAAGGCTCTAATGTTCCTTTCTGGTAACCTTTAATTTGCAGAATATTGTAGAAGGATCTCACATGGTTGCACATCTCAAATGTGACCAAGACTTTTCACCCATTTGCCATTTTCTTTTATCTCCTTAAATATTTGAAATGTATTGATGCTGTGTGTGATTTGATGCTGTCTGTTTTTTTCAGCCATCACAGATGGGAGGCATACCAGTAATGACCCAGCCAACTTTGATATACAGTCAGCCAGTCATGAGACCACCAAACCCCTTTGGCCCTGTACCGGGAGCACAGGTGTGTATGTTCAAATTGTTGGTGCTGGGAATGAATTACACAAGGCAGTTTCTTTAGAAGTATATTAAATATGTTAATTTTATGTATAGATATAATTAATATCTCTTATTTGTGTTGGGCAAATTATTGCACAAGTTCATGGAAAGTTCATGGAAGGCTTGCTTCCTATCTGCTTGTATCCATGTTGACAGCAGCAAGTTTGTGTTACCGAACCAAAGAGGATAGGTCTTTTTCAGGCATTGTTTTTCTGGGAATGTGACAATGACATAGAATAGCAAAAGCTGATGTATGTGCCCTTTGCTGAAGATGAGCTTTTTCCCCAAAGTCATATTCCATGCTGCTTTACTCTCAGAGTGTGTTTATGTGAGATTGGCTATTACACCTTATTCCTGAGTATACGCGTAACTGTTTTTTTCCCTGTTACATTTGAAAGTATTTGATTATAAAGTACCCATGGTGCAAGGTGGGTGCTTGTATTACAGCATTTGCAGGGGCCAGACACGGTGTGTGTAAATTCCCATGACTGGATTAGGTGGGTTTGAAAGAATTGTGGCATCAAGCTTGGTGAAAACTCAACCCACCACGCCATTGTTGGTCCTGACCACCTCAGTGGGAGGCACGTGGAATGTCCATCTGGTTTTAACCATGGTAGTCTCCAGTGGCTTTGTGTTCCTCCATGGTTCTGCAGGAGACTGCGTTTGCAGCATAGTGAAGATGCACAATAGCAATACTGATCTACCTGGCCTTTCCCTGTTAAGTGCTACCTTAGGTGGAGTGTTCCCTAAATCCCCTGGTTACCTGTTTCTCAGGATGTGTTGTGTTCAGATTGATTACCTAACCTGCTGGAATGAGTGTGCCAAAGGGCCACTCTGAACTAACTGGACTTAAATACATACCTGTTGTTGATTTGTTTTACTGTTTGTTTTACAAATATCTGTCACTGGGAAATTTCTGTCTGAACTCACTTTTATAACCCAATAGGCATCTTAAGAGAGGGGTTTTTTTTATGGTAAGAAAAACATTTTAAAAAGTAGGAGGAAGAGGGGATGGATAACCCTGACCACCTTCATACTATTTTTGGAAAATTCTGATATCTTTAAGACTTTGTATTTGTGAACTGCAGTTAGAGGCAGAGCCAAGTTTAATTGGCAGACCAAAGCTCCAGGATTAAGTGCAGTTTTACTCACCTATCACATGTCTCTTTTTCAAAGTTCACTCTGCACATCAGACCTTCTATTAGAAAAATGAAATATATTGTGCCTGTATTTTGATCTTAATATAAAGAGCTCTGTTTCTATAGGTGAATGTTTAAAAGCATTCATGTATGACTTCACCTAGGTATAGGTTGGTGTAACTGCAGTGTTTGGGAGTAGACTGTGGAGGGAAGGGAATTCAGCAGCAAGCTGGAACTAAAAAGAGCCTCAAGCATTTTCCAGTGCCTCAGTCTGCTCCTTTTATGAGAAGGGCTCTGCTGTGTGCTCCCAGTGGGCTGTATGCCCATTGTCATCCTCAAAATGCAGCCTTATGAATAGGCTTTTTTTTTTCTAAATATCTCTTTTAAATGCTTTATCTGGAAGAGATGCTGTTAGATTTCTTTAGCTAGAAAGAAATCTTTAGCAGTTCTCAACTGGCTTTGTCTTAGACTTCTGAGACCTACTTTGCACCTTCACTGTCACGTAAGTGATTTGGTATTTTTTACATGGATTTTATACCATTTCAAGAAGACAGATAGTGTTTATGAAAGTTTTTAAATATTGACCAAGTAAAAGGATCCTCAAGGATAGGAGTTTTCTCTACATTTAAAAAAAAATTGAAATGATCCTTAAAAAAAAAACCTGCCTACCCTCCTGATTCAGTTATGAACAGGTAGATGGGTCTGAATAGCTCAGTGAGCCTTTCTGCTTCATTTGACATTGCAGGGCGTGGCCTAGGTTGTATCCCAGCTGGCTGTCAGAACAGGAGAAAGAGGAATTAGTCACAAGTGAGGTGTATGGAGCTATTTTTATTCTCTTACCTGACAATGTTTGGCTCCTGTGAGGATTAATTTAATTGAAAACACACCCTTTGAGTCAGCATTTGCTGTGACCAAGAAGGGTTTTCCCTGAGACACACAGTCTTTGTTGCTGGAAGGTGTCAAGTTTTCAGAAGCCTGATGTCAGTAAAGCATATTAAATAAAACAAGGGCTGCATCTGAGAGCTTCCCCATACACAGCAGAGTTTATTAATGTATAGCCATGGAGGGGAATTACACTTTTATCACACTGAATTTACTGTGTGCTGAGTCTTGAGACTCTTTTGAGAGCATATTTTGCACTTTAAGTTTAGTTAATGCTCTTGTTGTGCCAGAAATAGAAAAAGGAAAGTAAAAGAAACAGAAACGTGTGTTCTTGGGGTCACACACGTGAAGAATAAATAATGGTTATCTGAAAGGCACACGACTGAAACTGCCCACATGGATCACTGGAAACACCATTATTCTAATACTGGTTTTGTCCATGGTGTCATCACTTGCCAAAAACAAAATTGTTGTTCATATTTAATTTAAAGCACCAGATTATATCACCTCGGGTCTCCTGATAGATCTTGGGTGTTGTCTACAGTAAAGCAAGCTGAAGGTATTTAAAAGCATGATGACAGATATGAAGTTGTTGCCGAAAATTGTATTGCCAAGTTGTAGTGAGTTGAGAACACACTGGGAAAATAGGCATCTTAATGTTGTGCAGTTTCCATATAAATGAAACTGTTGTTCATAACTTGATATTCTCAGGGATTAGTCTTAATAAATTTTTTCTATCTCTAGACATACTTCTTTTGCTTCTCTTCCAAGTGTTCTCTTTATATGCTTGCAACTTTTTTCCTAATTGTTGCAGTCAAAAACAAAGGTAGTTTGGTTTTTAAGGACAAAATAATTTGAAATAATTGAGAATGAAACTAGTCACTTCTTTGGAAATCTGAGCACAGAAGGCATTTATAGTTTTGAAAGGTGTGTAATTTTTCTTTGAAAATATTTATCTTGCAGTATTTCCCACCTGAGAAAGAAAATAAGTTTTCATCATGATAAAATAGTGGGCATTGCCCACTGCAACTTCTTACATTGTGCTACCCAGAACAGTGGGAATGGTTGGAGTTGTTTGATGACATTGTAGCTGGTGAGGAGGAAGTGTGTGTGTGTGTGTGTCTGAGGAGGGGGCAGGCTGAATCAGTGCTTCAAGCAGAGGGATGGCAGATGTGATACAGTACAGCAAATGCCAAATGTCTGAGACAAGCCAGATTTGACTGATGTACAGGGGCTGGAATGTGTCTGCCTATCACAAGGCCTGAGTATCCCAGTGGCTGTTAAACCAACAACAGTGTTGTGTTGGCCAATATAAAATGGTACAATTAGGACAAATTCGTGTGCCTTCACATGTCACGTGTTCTAGTGTGATGTCCCCAGAGGGACGTAACTTTAGGAGGTGGAAGCAGATGGGTAGTGCAAAATTTAAGATTTAAAAAAGAATAAAGAAATCACTCCACCCACTGCCAACATCTATGTAAATTGTAACACAGCCAATTGTACGTGGCAAGTAGCAGGAGTGATCACCTGGGTGATGGAGAATAGGTAAATGTGCAAATGAGTAAGTTGGTTTGGTGGATCTGTTTTGTGGTTGGTTTTTGGCTGGGTGTAGGGGAGGGAGGTTTGAGGGGTGTTTGAAACAGTAAGAACAGGGTAGAAAGTTCAGGACAGACTTATGCCAGAAAGTAGACCTTAGAGATGCTTGCTTTGGCACATTACCCCTAAAATATATGGTAAAACAGCTTGACAGACTCGTTTCATGGGAAACCAGAATGTAGCTAATGGTGGCAGTCAGCCCAATGCTCGCTTATGGACGGGTTCTTAAGTTTTACTGTGACTCCAGGAAGGTTTGTCTTTGTTGAGAAGTGCTGGCTGATGCTGGAGGTGAGACTAAGCTGTCTGAGCAGTGTGGTGCAGTGCATTTCACATCACACCAGCCCTGGGCAGCAGGGGCACTACATCCACAGCTCGTGTTAGGTCAGCTCCAGGGAAAGTGATGGCCAGCAGTGTTGTTTTAAATGCTTCTCCTTAGAAACTGTTAGGAGTGGTCCTTGCTTTCAGATCTATTTATAAACTGGAGTAATCTGGAGAGGTGGAATGTAGGAAATTGTCTAACTATACTTCCCATGCATTTTTTTTAGGTCTCCTTTTTAATAATTAGAGAAATTTTATTAAAATGCGTATTTACTGCAAGTCCTGGCTGAATTTAATTATGGCATCTAGGTAATAGCATTATCAGGTTTTTTCCTCAGATTTTAACTTGGACAGGCTTCCTGAAATTTCCTCTGTGTTTGGTTATGTGCTGATGTTGCACAACTGGCCCAAACCTACCAGTCTTCCACACTGCTTTCAAACTGGGATGTTACTTTGGACTCGATATGGGCTGGAGATTTGCCAACTCAGTTTGATAGAAATTGATGTGACTTCAAGGCATTTGACCATGAAGAGGAAGAATGTTTCTTGAAATCAAGTGGCAGCAGGCATTCCTTGCTGAAGTTAGGACTCTGTTGGACCATATCACTAGTCTGCCTATGGCTTCCCAAAGGAAAGAACCAAGTTTAAGAGGGGAAATTCTGACATCCTGAAACTGCTTCTCAAGCATTTCCCATTCTGTCTCATGACTTTTGCATAATTTATTTATGGTGACTGGATCTGAATGCCCCATTGGGAGTGGGGTTTCAGGAGGAGATGAAGATTCCAATGCAGATTAAGTATGTACTGATCCTGAAGGAAGTCCTCCTTCTCATATGGTTTCCAAAATAGATGTTCATGTGAAAAATTTAAATGTGCAATGGCAATATTTACACTCTGAGCACTTGTGCAAGCAATTCCCATAAGCAATTTCCTGTCATGTGTAGGTTGCCAGGTGCCTGGCATTTCCAAAGGAAAAGGTCTTCATGCAATGTTTTTTGTCACGGGCATGGAGTGCAAGTGACTCAGTTCTGAACAAACTGTTCCAGTGAGGAACCCAAATTGGAGGATGCTGACTTTCATTTATAAGTGCAGAAACATGTATGTTCTACCCAGGGGGAGAGCAAATAAGATTTAATAAAACACCATTTTCTTTTTTGTTAGAAAAAATACTAACACAGAAGGAAAAATAAATCAACAAATAGCAGATACTCCTGCAAGTACAGTCTGCAGATTATTGGTCTTTCCCAGCAGCAGCAGTTGGAATGCCAATATTACCCACCTTTAAGTTATGTGCTTTATATGACTGAGTTTGTGGTGTGCTGCTTTCGGTACATAACTGTAGGATGCAGTTTTTATGAGTGTACAGACTATCAGTCACAGTCTTCACTTCTCACCTAAAATGGCCACAGTAGCAGTTGAAACTCTCATCTTTTTTCTTTTTTTTTCTTTTTTCTCCTATTCACAGAATATATCTCTCGTTCTCCTTCTAGGTCCCAAATTGAGAATTAACTATTCTCTGCTATCCAACCTCTTTTTATATGCATCCTATTTTGACAAGAAAAGATGCTGAGAGCTATTCCTTCTGGAGAAACCATCTGGAAAGTTGCCATGCTCTGGCCAGACCCCAGCATCATCTCTCCCTGCCAGGCTGTAGTTTTCCCAGTAAAGCAGGGAGAGGACTAACTTGTTTCACAGAAGTCAGGCTGAATGTTTTGTATCTTCCTTTGAAGAAAGCTGCTGTGAAAGTGTGTATCTGCTTGTTTGGCAAATGCCGCTGGTGTTTCCTTTCTGGAGGGTCATGTCCGGCTTGTTTCTACATTACACCAACCATTGAAGAGGCTTTGTTTTCCATATGACCAAACACCTTATTTTAATAGTTGACTTCTGCCAAGTGTGCCTCTTAACCTCCCCTTGTCCTTTCATTACACGTTTAGCTTTCATATTCTGTCATTCTGAGACCTTGTTTTCTTTTTCTTTCCCTTTCTCTGTCGTCTTTCTTACTAGCTGTCTGCAGCATCCAGCCCTTCCAGTCAGAGTCCTCACAGAGCCTCAGGAAAGGATCCCTTTGCAGAGCTCTCTCTCCAGGATTTCTTGTAGAACAACTTAGGTATTGTCCATTACTCTGGGGAGATGCTGGTGTTTGTGATATGCAACAAAAAAGTTTTAATTCAAGTTTTATTAACATGGCTAGAACTGTTTCTGAAGGAAATAAAACCAAATCATGTTGAGTTGGAAGCACTGTGGAAGTGACTTGGAAACTCTTTGTGTTTAACTTCAGCAGTTTACAGACTGATTGAGTGGTTTTGCCTCAGTCTATTGGAGATAGAACCAGCTCATGTGGTACTTGCTGTAGTTAGGGAGAAGGAACTGGTGCTACCTGGTATTTACCATCTCATCAGGAAAATGTTCAGAGTTCCCCGTTAGCAGCAGAGCCCCGAGTGCTGCTGGCAGGATGCTCGTGTGCTTCCCCGTGGCTTGGCCAGAGAGTTCCCTTCATGCAGGAGGAGGTGCTTGTTTCACATGTGCCAGGGATCCATTTTGGTACAGAGGTGCAGTGGAGGAGTTGCGTTGGTTTTGACCAGTCAGGGGCAGGTGGGAATTAAATACTAAAATGAGTGAAAACATGAAAAAGAAATTTGAGAACTTGTAGTATAAAGAGAGAGTAGGCTTATTGCACACAGCAGCTGCTTTTCTTTGTGCACTTCTCTGGTTCAACATGAAAAATGACCCTGAGTTCTCTTCATAATGGTGTTGGTCTGTGTTATGCTGCCACTGGTGACAACATTGCATGGATAACTAGGTGGGTTTTATTTTTAATGCAGAGCTATTCCAAAGGCTGGTGTCGTTGGAAGAACATCCTGATGTCTTTTGGTTGTTTC
The DNA here is from genome assembly GCA_024362935.1 of Setophaga petechia. Taxonomy (NCBI): domain Eukaryota; kingdom Metazoa; phylum Chordata; class Aves; order Passeriformes; family Parulidae; genus Setophaga; species Setophaga petechia. The sequence goes on along the minus strand of JANCRA010000074.1, from coordinate 1,951,841 downwards.
CTGGCCCTGATTTTTTAAAAATATTTTATTTCTGTTCAAAACTTCAGATCATGGGGTAGCTTGGGCATCAGAAGAATGAAAATTTTTGAAGAAAAAAGGTTTAGAGTGAAGTCCTACTTCGGTTGCATGTTAACCCCAGGGTTTTTCATCTTTCCAGATTCAGTTTATGTAACTGTGTTAGATGGAAGAGAAAGGAACGTTTCCAAAAAGATGTGCTCAGCAGTAAACTCCCACTTCCAGGAAAAAAATGAACTTCAGTCCCTCAAACCCTCCTCTTCCATTAAGTGATGCAGTGAAATGATGAAGACCAATGAAGGAAGCTGGGACACCTCCATAAGAAGACATCAGTACACAACACAAAGCCAAGAATTGCCATGAATTAAGACCAAGACCTATTTTTGTCCTGGTGACTAACATGTCAATACTCTCAGCTTCTAATAATATCCTTAATTGGTAACGTACGCAGAGAAGCCTTTATTCTGGAAATTGATATTGGTGTTTGGAAATGCTGTCTGGATTGGAGATGTGTCCTTTACCGTAACTCAAAACAAGACTCTGGGCAGGGGAGGGTCGAATCCTAACTCTTAATTCTGCAGTTACCTTTTCAGTCCTCACAAATGTAGGCACAGCAGTAATGGAAATTAACTTTTTTTAAAAATTATATATTCAGTTTGCAGTAGACATTCCTTATGTATTATTGTTTGTATTTATTTATGATTATCAATTTAACATTAATATTGTATCAAAAAAAACCTCCTTATGAAAATGAGTATGGATGTATACAGTATGTCTGATTTTTATCCACAAAGAATGAATCTGATTCAGAATGCTTTTCAGCTGACATACAGAGCACTAAATATTTTAAAGGTCTGAATCTAATGAATTCTCAGTATATATGGGAATTAGGGAAGAGCTGTAAAACGCATTAATCCTTATAGTCAATTCTGTGCCTAGGATTTTGCAAGGGAACAGTTAACTGACTAGAAGAAGCACTACATTTTTAATTCAGCATTAGTGCATTGGGAAGGAACTTTATTGCTTTGTGCTTGGCATGTCATTATTTTTACATTTGACATTATAAGGCCTTTCCAAGATGAATGTGAGGAATTGCTTTCATTTTTAAGACTTTCCTTCTTTTCTGTAAAAAAAAAAAAAATTGAGGTGTTGTGTGTTGTGGGGGGGAAAGCCTTTTCACTGGGCTCGTTTATGATCATGTACCTTTTAAAAAGTAAAAAAGGGGAAGTAGCTTCCTTACATATGTCTAGTGGGTATTTAGTTCACGAGGAATTCAAGTAGCGCTGTTGATCGGTGCTTTGTGTAAATACACCATAACTTTTGGGTGGAGTGGGGCCTTCAGAAGGATAGTCAATGATACGAAAGCAATTCTGTACATGAATTAAGCATACTTGCTGCATTGTCTCTGCAGATTCTATTTTTGTTTAAAATATTAAAATGTATGTTAGCAAAAATGGGTGGATTTTCAAATAAAATGCAGCTTCCACAGAACTTTTGTTACGGTATGAAAGTCTGAGGTGCTTCTTTTCTTTTTGCTGCTTAAAATGTGCACTGATAATTGCGTTGTTTACTTAATAAAATACCAAATGTATTTCATACATGCATATTGTATTGCAAGAAGTGCAGCACTCTGAACCTGTGGCTGACGTGATCCGTGCAGCCTCTTCCCTGGGCTGGTGTCACGGACAGCCTCAATGGACACCTCAGTGACAAGGTGTCTCCTCCTTCCTGACCTAATGTGATATTTCACCAACTTCTAGTTTTTCAAACTATTCATGGTAATAAACTTGTGCTGTTCGTAACTGGCCAAGAAGCATAACTATGTCCCCAAAAATTGTTATTATCTTCCCTAATCTTACAGCAGAAGGTAGTGCTGGAAAAGCTATGAACAGTTTGCTGAGACCACCTTCTGTAATTAGACACAGGAAGAGATGATAGAAGTGGAACTTTCCTCCTCACAACGACCTGAGGCTTGTCCTGGAGGCCAAGGTATCATAAACTGAGCAGTACAGGTCAGTAGATTTAAAATTTCTTTCTCAAAGCATGCATTTAAAAAACCCTGAACCTATTACAGAGTATGTAATACACACACCCAGATCTGGAGAGTTTCAAACACATTTACTAAAATTTTGCCTTCCTGTTGCTGGGGCTTTCAGTGTGGGTCAGTTTGCTTGTGGTCAGAATATAAAAAAGGTGAATTGTTTTAGTTGGGGGGCAGCTGGAGAAAAGGTGCACATCTGTGACCTGTTACCTACCTCAGTAAGTACCAGGGTACAGATTGTTCAGACCTTTTGTGAAGGAAGAAGGTAGACCTTCATCCTCCTCCAGAGCCTGATGAGCTGGATTATGATAAAACAGATGCGAATTTTCTTCTTAGGTCTCCATTGCTCTCTGCAGAGTTTAACTTGAGGCTTTTGGCTGAGGATGGATGTGTTCCTAGATCTTTTTGATCCCTTGGACTCTTTGTGTGGCTGTGGACTTGAGGCTGCAAATCATAAAAGTACCAAATAATTGTGAACACCCAAACCCGTGTCTTCTGCAGGGATGCTGAACTCCTGTTACCCTTTAGTGCTCGCTCATTGTTGCTCTGTGGTTCTTGAAACAGCTGCTGTGCAGATTAGGCCTTCTTGCTGAAGGCTTTGATAAAAACTCTTGCTCTTTGGTTTACTCTTCAGAGACAAACTGGCTTGAGAATTTTCCTGAGTAGTAGGTTCTCATTTGCTTTGTTCCCAGTAAGTGTTTGCTTTCAGTATCACTGAAATAGCACACTCAGCTTAATTTAAAAAGCACAGCACACAGATGTATTTTGTTTTTTAATTACTGGCACTTTTCGATAATAGGGGGTAGTGAAAACCTGGTTCTCTTCAGAATTGAGTTGAAAGGCTGTTTAATCTACAGGAGCAAACTGTGTAGAGAAGCTGCCTGCCCTTGGCAAGCAGAGGACGATGGAGTGCTTTGTTGGTGGGATGTGGTTCCTCTTGAAGCTTTGTATAGGGAGCTGCTGTGTCAGAATAACCACTTTTTTTTTTTTTTTTTTAGATCAGGGAATTATATAATGAAAACAACTGGATTTACCTCTTGAGACAATTACTTTTGCCAGAACAAGAACTTGAACAGCTCCTGAGTTTTCCAACATCACAAATGTTGAGTCTTCATATGAATACAGATATGAATTCCTTTACTGCTTCTCTTCTTTGTTTCAAAGTCACAAACTAAACTGAGATGGTACCTCAGGACATGTTTAAAGTCTGTCTTTGCATGACTTTTTGACATCAGAGGTTCCATTCAGCCAACTGCCAGAATAAGTCACAGACGTTCCCAGCTGCCAAACAGCCCTTCAGCAAGAAAAAGGGACAGGGTGAAACCCTGCATCTTTCATTAGACTAAAAGTGCCCATTTCCAGAGCCTGACACAAATTTGCTAGCAACATAAATGAATTGCAACTTACAGGCCATGACATAATTGAGATAAAGATTGTGGCAGAGAAATGAGAATTAAGTGCTAAAAACACTGGGAAGGATAGTAAATGCTGATGGGAGCAGAAGATTGACAAGATAATGTGAGGGGCAGTGAAAAAATGTGCTGAATACAGACTAAAGAGCAGTGCTAATGGCAGCATATGTAAACTGAACAAGAGCTTGCTCCTTGGCCTGTTGTCAATCTCTTGACTTGACCTTTGGAGCTCTCACACGACATGGAGAGAGCAGAAACAGGCTTGACATCTTCCACTGAGTTTCCCCAACAAGAAAAATCTGTGAGATGTTGCTGTTTGCCAAGTTCAATCTGAAGAGCAAAGGGACTTAGCTGATTGTTCAGCTGCATCCTGGCTGGATCAGGAGAATGAGTGGAGAGAAAAAAACCCTGGGCAGGTTCCCTAAAGGTGTAACACTGCTGCCACCTACTCAGCACCTTTTTGTGTCAGAAGATTGAGTAATACGGTGAGATGGCCTTCCCAAGATAACAGATCAGTCTAGGAGCAAGTAAAACACATTTAATTATTTTCTTCCTTCTCTGATGATGAAATTTCCTGAAGCAAAGATCAAAAAACCTTGGAACAAAGAGCCAACTTGCTTAAATTTCTAGGTGAGGTGATAATGGGTAAAGAGAACGTGTTGGATGCAAGCATAGTGCTTTGGATATCCGGCAGCTGCAGTACACAAGGAGCACGGGGTCTTGGGTTTATTTTCATAGCATGGATCTCTGCTTTGTTCTTGGCAGTAACTGCTGAACTTCCCTCTGCCAGCTACAGCAATTGCCCAAGGCGTGGAGTTTTTTAGAAATGCAGTATTTGATACAATTTTAGCTTCTTGTTTTACTTTAATCACTAAGTGAGCAAAGATCCAGCACCAAGTTAAATCCTAGTTTTCAGCATGGCTCAGTATTCAGTTGTCAACATATGGGAACAGTTGTTAGCATCTTGTTGCCATGTCATGTCCTAAAACAATATGGTGTTTGTGGGAGACTGCAGAACATGAGCCCTGAAATGTAGTATTGCAAAAAACATCCTTACTTTCAAAATCCATGGAAAAGCCTTTTTTTGGAGGAACATCCAGCTGCAAAACATCAGTGGCTAAAGATGCTAACACCAATAGATTCTCTGTTCTGTGCTTGTCACTATAGTGTAGCTTTTCAGTCCATTACCTTCTGCCTTGACCTTATTCTGGCAAACTCCTTTTAGCCCACAGAAGCAGAGTGTTTAATAACTTCTCTCTCAGAAAGCAGCCAGACAAGAACAAATGCTGCAGAACAAGTCTCTTAAACCCTCCTTTCCCAAAACATGCAGGTCTGAACCTGTGGAAAAGTGCCTTGTTATATAATATCGCTGCAGTGGAGGCTGCAAACCTCATAAAAACCAGACCAAAAGTGAAATCACCCACATTCCCTGCAGCTCAGGCTGGGGGAGATCATACCAGCACAGCCAGACTATAAAGCACTACAAGCCAGTTGCTCAGAGAGGGTTCAAGCCAGCAGAGTGCTGAGGTAAGCAGCTCCTTTCATCACTGGAGTGGATACAGGCTCTCAGCACACCTCTCCCCACTGTGCTTTTTAGACATTCCATGGATTGATGTTTCTCACTTCCAGCTCATGGACCTCAGTTCTATTAAAGTAGTTTTTATTTCCATGCAAATTGAGTGATGCTTATATTTCTTTAATTTTGAATTCCAAGGAATACTTGTTGGGTTTTTTCTTCCTGTTGAAACTGCAAATTTGTTTGAGCTTTGTTCTAGTTAAACACACAACTCCAGGTCAGCTGAAGTTTAGATTGGATTATAATTGTGGAGACCGGGACCCCTGCTTGGATCCTAGGGCTGTCTTGTGCAACAGTAACACAGTAAAGAAAGGTATTTCATAATGCTGGGAATACAAGGGTGACTCCCATAAGTTTGGTCCTAACTGGAGTAGTGAACTCCAAGTGGGGCTTGGAAGCACTGACTGTGCTGCCAGAAAGTGACTGATCAGCCCCCTGTTTTACAACATGCTGCTCATTTCTCAGAGATTTGGCTAGTAACAAATTTATCAAATCCAGATGCCTTGGGCTGAAGACCCAGCTTTCTCCATATGAAAGCCCTGCAGTGACCTTAATGCTAATCCTGTAGAAATTAAGGGGATTTGGGACACTTCACTAAATATGTTTTGCTGAAGGCTGTTGCTTCTGGCTTGTGCAGGCTGCCTGTGACTTGAACGCTAATTAGCATGTTTGGGATTTCTTTTTAACTCCCTCTCACCCACACAGGCTGTTATGGGAAAAGGCTAAACTGACTGGAGGAGGCAAGGGGTCTTTTTTCCAAGGTGCAGGTTGATATTGTCTGCCATATGTCCTGCACATGGTGCTATGCATTATGGGCATAAGCCAAGAGAAGCCTAGAGATGGGCCCTACATTTACACCACTAGAAAATGTAAATCCCCTCTGGGGAGTGGTGAGAAGGAGAGGCCTTTCTTTAACAGAAAAGCCATTCAGCATAAACCACATTGTAATTCTGCATTTAAAGTAGAAGCTAAACTAATCACTGGGCAGAACTAATCTCTCTTTCAAGTCAGCCATTTCATGGGGCTTGCGCTGCACTCAGAGCAAGGCAGGGGAGCCGAGGGGAGGTGTCTGTCGGGCTGCAGACACAGCCCAAGTGCAGATCCCCATTCCATGGACACTCAAGGGATAGGAATCACCTCAGCCTTCACAGTCACTCCACTGGGGCAGGGGCACATCCAAACTCACTTTACTGTTCACCTCGTGGCAAAGAAGTAAGAGTGTGAGCTGGAGTCTGCCACTTTTACCTGTCTGCTTGTGATCCCTGCCTCGGAGGAGCTTGGTCAGTGAAGCCCAGAGACTAATGGGACTCACCTGCAGCCCAAGGAGACACCTGCTGGCCAGGAACAGCTGAGTGTGCTTGGAAAACCAAAAGCGTTTGCACTGAAGTACAGATACACTGAGATACTGCACAGAGATACAGGTTGTTTAAAAAGTAAGTTTTTTAAAAAAGCTTTATTCCAAACAGCTGATTATCCTCTGAAGGGTTTAAATTGATTATTCAATGCTGTCACAAGTTTCTAATGAGAAAATGCATGGGTCAGAGCCTACATGTGGGAAGGACCTGTTGTGTGCTGCTGAGAGGGTGCCCAGAGGGAGCCCCTCCACTGCATCAATGCACTGAGATAAATGTTCAAAGGGACCAACCACAAAACAAGGATAAGGGCTTACACAATATATTTGGCCAATTCTAAACAAACAAAATATGTCAGACCTTAGAGATTTTTATGCTGGTTTTAAATTGGTTTTAAATTAATTTTTATTTCAGTGTATTTAAGTAGGGGTCTTGTGGAGACAGATAAAAAAGCATTCAGACACTCCATTTATGGCAATAGTTGAATTATGCTAGCAAAAATTAATTCTGCTTTAGCAGAGCATTATGTACTTTGTAGCAATTCTGTGTTTTATGGCAGCCTGCATTTACCCATTCACTGTCTGATCAAGAGGGAATTCCACATCTGCAAGTGGTGACCACACAAACTTAATATTAGCTCAGACCTTTTAGTAGATATATGTGCTATGTGGACTGAATACCCCAGAGAGTGCACAAGGCCTTTCTCAGTGGTAAGGAAAGGAACCTTTCAATTAGCCTCTGCACACAGACATACCTCTCATGAAACTTATAATCATGATTCAGGCACTGTAAAATAGTTTCCTCAAAGCCCCATGCCACACAGAAGAGATCAAATATTTAATGAACTGAGAATGTTACATTTCTGTGTAAACAGCACAGCTTGTCTAGTTTTCATCATCTTCCTTAAATAAGGCCTTGATCATCTTAGCTGTGATACGCCCATCTGATTTACCAACAGTACCCCCTTCTCTGTGGCTCCCACTTGGCATTTCTTCTGTTTCCTTACAAGTAAACACAGCTTTTCCAACCACAAGCAGCTTTCTCTTCAGAGGTCCCAGTTTTGAGTATGCCTTAAGAAGAAAGAATATGGTTCCTTTGTAATTTCATAGAAAAGCAACCATTCTTAAAAAAAACAAACCAAAACAACAAAACCAGAAACTTTATTTTTAAAGCAACTGTAGAGTTGCTGCAGTAGGGCTGTGTTTGATAATGTCAGTGATAATGGGCTTCTTTTGCAAGCCAACTCATTTTAGGGGGCTACAGCCCTGCTGCCCTCTTCTCTGTATTTTCACCAGTATCATCTTCTCTATAAAGCAAATTTTAATCTCAAATTTAGTTCTGTGAGAAGAATTAAACCAATGCAACAGCTCACTCCTTCCAAAAAGAGAGGTCCAAGCCCAGCCATGTGCTTCAGCCACATCTGCACTGGCTCTGGTCTTTTCCAAACCTCTGAGTCTACTTGATTGACCAACCTAACAGAAACTAATTGAGGGGGAGAAAGAAAGGAAAGCTTTTCTGCTGGGCTAGAGTCCATCAGCTGCAGCAAAGACCAATGTGCACTGTTTCCTCAACCCTGCAGTTTGCACCCAGGAACACCATCCTGGCTTTCTGTTGAAGGAATCTTGATCCTTTAATGCTGCTGTGCAACACAGATTCTAAAGGACCTGTTCATTGCCATCCAAGCCTAGTAATCTCTCATTAGGTGACATTTAGAATTCTTTCTAGGGGAATTTCATCCCAACACTCCATGGGATGATTCTTAGGACATCATTCAATGGCCAAAACACATGCCTCATGGTATCAGAGATGCCTGAAGGCATCCAAAACTTCCATGTGAGGCTGGTCCTTAGGACACAGAACCTGTGCTCTTTTGTCCCAGCATCTGAAGGGCATGGACCTAACTGTCCCTAATATCACCAGAAGACTACAGTCCATCTGAATTGCCCAGCAGGTAAAGGACATTGGATGCCTTATCACAGGAAATAGAAGGGTCCTGACAGTAGCTCATGCTCCACACTGAAAGTGCTGAAGTGTGTTTGTGTCAGTGGAAGACCTGATAACTCTGACTCATACCTGGAACTCTTCTTCTTCATACAACAAGCTGTCCAGGGCTGGAGTGAAGAATTTTTTCCTCAATTTTTCATCACTGTCTGGAGGCTTCTTATAATCTGTTTTAGAGCGAATCTTTGGAAAGGTACTTCTGAGGCTCTTTCCATCTGTCTTTGCTTTTTAAAGAGAAGAAAAAGGAAGTGTATGTAATAGTTCAGCCTTATGGAAGTCAGAATCAGTACTTGATATGAGCATTGCCTGCAATCTTTAATATAGCTTAGCCCCTGCGATGCAAAGAACAGCTTGGTAGCATTTTTAATTGGCAATTCAAGCCAAATGTTCATTTACATTGGGGTTTTTAATGTGTTTTTTGTTCACAATTTCTGATCAAGACCCAGGGATTGAAATTGATGGGAAGTTAGAACTAATGGATCTGTAGGAGGGGGCAGGGAAAAAATGAGCTTTTGTCAGTTCAGCTTAAATCCTGTATCGCTCTGAATAGTTAATAAAAAAGGCAGCAAAACCAAGTATAAATTTCTTCTATGCCCATGTTTGTGTATCTATAGGTACATAACTACAAGCTCCTGAAACACAGTCTACTTATAACTCCCCTAAAGGGATCACATCTGTAGTTAACTCATTCTCAAGATGATATAGAGGATTCTGGACATGGACTGCCAAGTTACAGGTTTGCCTGTGACTGTGACCCAGCTTCTTGGAACAAAGCCTTATCCTCCAGGTAACTATTGCAAAAGTCTAGCAAATGTGTTCAAAGTAAACATGTGTTTAATACAGAAGTCTTGGTCAACATGTTTGCTGGTGCCTGATATTTCAAAAGGCCCACCTATGGCTGGGACTGATCAGAACTTCAACAAACTTCTTCATGTATCCATAACCGTATGATTTCCATTTTTCTAACATATCTCTAAAAAGATATGTTTCTTCTACTCACACAAAGATGTAAAATAAAATTTGTGATACTTAGGAACCCACAGAGACTGTCCTAAACAGATAAGCACAGGCTCATGCTCCTTCTTGCTTAACAGTATATCCTTTCCCTGGCCACACCTACCAGAAGGGATGGAGATTCAGCCCAAAATTCAGTACTGCTTACCAAAATTTTCAGTTCAGGTTGAGCTCCATGTAGCTTCATCTCCTCTTGCTAGGGATTTAGTAATAATTGAACTCTGGTGTATTGGATGAATGACTGCAAAGTGCATGCACACTTAAAGTGAAAGCCTACATGGAGTTTAAGAGTGTCCTCTCAGGGACAAGCTGTAATGCCATTATGTTATGGATCAGTAAAGAACTGATTAGGATATGATTCATATCTTCATAAAAGATGGCCAGTCCTGTAAACTGTATTCCAGGGTAGCTTTGGATGAGTAACAATATTCCACAATCTAAAACCAATTGAAATGTAAAGACTGTACTACAGATAGATTGTGATTTTTTCTCCTTATGCAAATTACAATCTATCATGGCTGTGGTGGCTGCAATCAAGAGGGAAATAAGATGTTCTCCATGTCAAACAGGTAGTTTGAATAAAAAGTTTCAGAAATAAAAAGTCTGTACACATTCAGTAACTTATTATTTCTTATAAGCTGCTGTCATTTGCATTACCTGCATATTTTCTGGTTTCCCTTTTCATTTCTTCCTTAGGAAGTTCTTGCAAGCCAGCTCCCTTTGCATGAAACAAATGCCTAAGGAGTAAAAAATATAAAGTGAAACCCATAATAGGGGTCTGAATTTTCTCTCTAATCTGTTCTGTGCAATGATTTGGCAGGAGGGGGAGGCCACCCTTTCTGAGAGCCACTGCTGCTTTACCACAGAGGCAGAATAGCGCAATGGTTCAAAAATGCAATGGAGGCAGCCAGGTAGCTTAGTGGCTAATAAGCTGTTCTTTTTTATTCTTAGTGCCTTAGTTCAACTATGTCCATGAGACTAAAAGAAAACAAATGTTATAGTCTCCAGTCAGTCCAAGATTCAGACCACAGCTGGCAGCTCTCACTTCAAAGAAATCCAAAGTTTGGAAAGGAGAGAAAAATGGTCACTTCTTAAAACTTGAACTTTTTGTGCAATGTGGCTAAAATCACTGAGCTGGGACTGGAAACTGAAGATAGATCTCTCCCATTGTTGCATTGTGCTTTTGATATCATTAGTGTTGACATTTTGTAGCTAAATTAATCTTTCTCCAGGGAAAAAGTTAAATCATTTCAACACAAAAGAAGCTAATACTACAGACACCTCTGCAGACAGACATTTCCCAAGGTCTCTTCCTTTCTCAGTGTCAGGTCATTTGTTTCACTCAAGATTGCAAACTGCCTATATATTTGCAAATTAATCTTCACATCCTTAAACATTTTGCAAACAGTAAAGAAAAAAATCTATTATTCAGCACTTAGTCTGAAAAGCTGGGGCTGAGACCATTAATTGCAACACAAAGAAATTATTTCCAAGACTACGTGATATAAAGTGAGTAGTGTTAGATCTTAGTAGATTAATTAAGGACCCAGTTTCTTCCCTGAAATTCAGTACTTGAGGAATCATGATCTTATTGTCATCTTTCAGAGATACTGCTCCCATGGATACTCAGTCAAATCCTGTCTTTCCTCAACTAGGAAACTACCTTGGCTTTGATGTGGGAGAGCCCAAATAGCTCTAGAGGCAGACAGGAGCATTATTAAAAAAAAAAAAAAATCACTTCTGAGTCCATGAAAGCATTATTTTACCCTGATCCTCTTAGATGCTGAAGTTTGGTATCAATCAGTTTTGCCACCAAACTGGTATTTTCTTCTTCCAGGAGCTGGACAGAAGCTTTCAAATCTTTTTCTTCCTTTCGGTAGATCTTAACCTTTTGACAATTAAAAAAAAAAAGAAAGTCTTAGAATTTTGTAAAGCTTTGATAGCAACAACCTTACCAGCACATACCTAGGAAAAGTGCAGCTGTATCAACAAGATTGCATATTTGGTGGGGAAACATAGTGACTCATTTTCAGACAAAAGGAAGGACTCGCTGGTTCTTTCACACCTTTATTAGAACCCTGTTACTGTCACAGCACATGTGTGTCAATCACAGCCACACATTTGGGCTATGCAACCCTGACAGCAAAACCATCTTGTACAGTCAAACAAGTCTGCTAGACAGGAGCTCTGGATTTTTCTTTTTTGCTTTCACATCAGAGCTTTGAGAGAGGAAAAGCTTCTTTGCAGAGGTAAAGTCAGGGTCTGACTCAGCAAGTGTTGTTTTTCTAATTCCTTCCTATACCTGAAACCTTCTTACCCAAAATTAGTGAAGTTTTCAGTCCCAGTTACCACAGTATTTCTTCCCTCAGAAGGGTGGCGGTGGGGCTCTGGAACAGGCTCCCCTGGGTCACAGCCCCAAGGCTGACAGAGCTCAAGGAGTATTTGGACAATGCTCTCAGTGCGGCTTTTCAGGAGCAGGAGCTGGACTCAATGATCCCTGTGGGCCCCTTCCAGCTCAGGATGTTCTATGGCTCTGTGACATGGGCTAAGCTCCAGGTACTATTTGCTTTCAGACTGGCAATTGCCCCTTATCACCGTGGAGATATCCTGACCAAAGGATGCTGGTTATTCAGTTCCCACAATGCCTCCCGCTTTTGCATAAGTACCAGCAAGTGCTTACCCCCTTACTGGGGAGGGAAATATACTATGGGAAAGATCTTCCCAGAAAGCTTAGCCATATGCATGTGTTCAAGAGAAGTACCAAGCGATCTGAAAGCATCCATTCTCATCAAACCAAATTAACCCAGCTATAATCATCCAAATTTGCAGTTACAACTAGTTCCAACTTCTCCCAAGGATTAAAAAGGTGAAAATGGCTGGAAATTAACCAGTAATGGGATGTGGCTTGGCACAGTGAGGTGATGCAGCTTTGCACCATCTTGGTGTGACAGAGTAACCATGGAAAAATGTGACTGAAGTCTCCAAAACTGTTTTAATTTTGGAGGTAACTAATCTAGAGCTATTTTGGTAAGTCATTTTTCAGTTCAGTGGCCAAACTTAAATAAAAAAAAAGAACTGAGACAAAACTAAAGTTTTTGGTTTATCACCCCAAAAGGAAATACTGAAACAGTCTGTCAGCTACATATAAACATTAGTCTGAGAGAAAATATTTCATCCATGTAAGAAAAGCAGAGAAAATGAATGGGTGAATTCAGAGGACCGGAGAAGTTAGTGATAATAGTTTTGTTTTCCCCCAAAATTCAAAGCAGTAATTCATAACATAGGAAAGTAGCAACATAGGAAAGTAACTCATAACATAGGAAACTTCTGCTTGAGAGGAAAGAAATCCAAATCCCTCAGCTCTGAGGTGAGCCCTGTCAGAACATAAGAGTACTCCAAAGTGCTCTCTTATTGGCACTGCTAATGTGTGTAAAACCTGTAAGTGTTCAGTGAGACAGGGAGAAGGGAAGAGAATTCACACTCATGCAGTGATGGGATGTGTAGATTTGAGCTCCTATTTGTTTATACAGAATAAAACATTAATTCTTTCCCATTTCTTTTCCTTACCCTCATTGCTTCAGAAGTTGTGGTTTGGACACCCTCCCTGGAAAGTTAAATATGCATGCTCAGAGCTCATTAAGGGGAAGAAGGAAAGCTGTGTCCCTGCATACTGGCAAGTACCTTAAATTAGTAACTAAAATGAAGAACCTCTACCAGGTTTGTTGATGTGGCATGGAAAACTAAGAAGTACATTTATTAACTTTCCAAAAAGTTTTGCTCAGTTCTCAACTGTGAGGCTGTAAAAGTGAGGAAAGGCATTTCACCCACCAATCTCATGCTTAGATTTGATTGAAACAAAGTATTTATTGACTGGAACTTTCACTATGGAAGAAATTATTTTCCTAAATCTGGCGCACAAAAATATTTTCTTATCAAGAAAATTAAAGCTATCTAATTTATAGCTCTAAATTGTCATTAAAGGTCAGTATAAAAGCTATCAAGCAATTAATTACAGCCATATATGATCTTGATTTTCCTTTCTTCAATGTAGAGTCCCCATGGTTTCTTTTATCACCATTTCATGTCATCTCAAGCCATTTCTCAGAACATATTTCCAACATCCATATCCATTTTCTTTCAATACAGTAGCACTGGAACTTTAATGCAATTCAAACCTCCCCTCTTCAGCTACTTACCTGGTTGATCCTTTATAGCATCCCAGTCTCCACAGATAAAGATTCTTAATTGTATGGAACATTTTAGTCCTTCATGTAACAGCTTGGGCAGGAAAGGGGGTCCTCCATTTGTGAAAGCAGATGTTCACCTCTTACCTTTATTCACCACATTGCACTGCTTTCTGCTCAGGATTACAGATTAATTACTGGAAAACTGCTCTCCTTTACCAACAGAAGTCTCCCAGGCCCATGACTGGAAACAGTTCTGACCATAGGCCACAGTATTTCAAACATGAAGTGCCACGATAAACTGCAGGCAGGCGATCCTCTTACCTCTTCTTTTAGCCACTCGTTCTCTTCGATCTCTCTGCGACAGTTCTTGTCCAAGTATCCCACAGCATTCTGAGAAAACACAATTTAAAATAATCTCATCGGAGAGCAACACTTTGACAGTCCTGCACACTGTAAAGAAAACTGTCTGCTCTTTAGCAGGAAATAATTAAGACATATCTACACAACAGACTGCAGCATCCTCTGAGGGATTACAAGGGGATTTACTTCACAAGGCCAGATGTTTCTCCTCTATCACTCTGCCTAGAGCAGATTATATGTCAAGCAATTTACCAATATTTTTTGATTCCCCATATTAAAATAGGACATTTCCATTTTTGCCTAATGAATTCTTCTGTGTACCACTACTGCTGAAGTCTTACTGCTTTCAGAAAACCAAACCTTCAGCTATTAAGAATCCCAAGTAAAATCCCAAATGAGGCAGTACTGCTCTACAACAAGTGACCTAAGCATGTAGAGGCCTGTGCTAATGACCCCAGGCTACAATTTAATTATTGATGTCAGTAAAGTGGAAAGAAGGAAGTGAGGGGGAAGATGCCCCAATAGATCACCATAAACACAGTCCTCTGGATTACGTTCTTACATGACTGGAAATTCCAGCACTGAAGTCAGGGAATTAAAAAACTTAATGGGCCTAGTGGTTTGTACTGAAGTATACTTTGCATTTTGTGAAAGTAAGAAGTTGTCACTAGAACTATTTGTAAACCATGTTTTCAAATCAGAACTGGCAGAGATGACAAAATCATAGTGAATCAATAAACCTATATTTTCCTGAGACTGTACTGTTGTGACATTTAAAAATGTTGTACTTTACAAGTACAGTGAAACCCTTTTTTTTTTCAAATTGATGTATATTTTCATGCAATCTTTTTGTGTATTACTGCTTTTGGAAATCTGTGTAAATGTCAAAATCAAGGCCATGGCAAAAGCAACATGTTCTCAAACAAGCCTTGTCAGTGCATGGTGCCCCAGTTTCCCATGCATTGTTTGTAAAATGCCCTCACATCTAGCCATTGTTATTCTGGTGGAAAGGAAAAAGAAGGTACATGTATGTATAGCAGTAACCAAATCCATATGTACCAGAATTTGCAGGTTATTTTACTCTCAATTTATTAAAGAAGTTTGAAGTCTTAATACAAGTTAAAATAATTAATAATGCAGAGTACATGTATCCCAACTGTAACACAGTTAGCAGTTTTTTAAAAAAGCAAAAAGATTACCTTAAGAGCTTCTTCACTGAGTAATTTCATGTGCCTGTCAAACATTTTCTGATTTTCCTCTCTCACAACTTTCAAAGCTTCGCTATAATATTCTTCAAAACAAAAAAACAGGGAAATCAGAAATCATTATTTGCCATCAATTTTTCCTGATAACAGATAGATAACTGACATGTCATTACTAAACTGCAACTTATCAGTGAGTGTCGCCTGCGCAGATACTCCACAGAGAAGGATTCAAATATCCTTTTCCAAAGAAATTCTCCTTCCAAACCCAAAGAACAGTAGTGTTAACTACAAAATAAGAAATTGGAAGGGGAACAGAAATTACACATTTCTGTTCACAACTGCAACAGCTGAGCAATTCACTGCTAACTGAGGAGTGATCTAAGCAATTCTCTGCTAAAATATTGGCATCTTAACATTAAATTTTGTCTCTATCAATGGCAGAGCTCCTGGAGCCATATGAGAGATTTGCTTAGAATTTTTTTTTTTTTTTGACATAGAAGCATACTGGATCTCCTTCTCCACATGACATTTTTTCAGATAGTTATTATAACATGCCTAATAAATTTTCTGACTTATTTAAGACTCTGAGGTTCTAATTTGACAGCAGGACAAAACGGAGAATGTGGCAATTGCCACAATGATTTGCTTCTATCATTACTTGTGGTCATTATTTAGAAAGCATGTCTTACACTGAACTGAATAGGTTTGGCTTCATGTTCTAGTCACTTGCTATTTAATTATTTCATCCTTCCATTTAGTTCTTTTGTTTTTGCTCTTCTAAATAGCTCACTTCTGCTTGATATTTCCTCCTTCTGAAGGAATGAATGAGATTATAGTAATTTTCTGTGAAGGAAGGCATAGCACACTTATTTCAAAGGGTTGAAATTCAGTCTTTCACTGCACTTGTGTTGCAGACAGCCTATTTCTGATCTAGCTGCAAAGAAATATCTGCTCATGGATGCACTGTGGAGTCAAAGGCAGTCAAATATGAAAGGTGTATTAGTAGTGCATTAATTATTAATTTGACACAGTGGAAGCTGGACTCCACCATCTAGACTTGGCAGAATGAAAAGGAAGGACTTCCATACTATAATGAATTCACTCTTCCAATATTTCAAATAGCTAAATAACCTAAGTTGTACTTGGAGAATGAAAAAGGAGAAAGTGTGTGTCTGAACAGTTCCTAAAGAGGCTATCTTCCCTAATCCCCTCACTGCAACACTGTTTTCCCCAAACATCACCTAAATGTGTGGCTCTCTTTTGCTTGCTCTCCTCTCCAGCTGTTTTGCTTAAAATGTCACCACCAGAAAACATGAACTGTGCCAGTTCCAAGCCCTTCAGTGGTACACACAGAGACAGAAATCTGTTTACCTATGCTTATTCTCTAAGCTTGTTACACATTCAAGGTGTGAGCAAGCCAAATTTGTTGCTGCCTTGCTTGGAAAGCTTGATAGATTGAAAGACAGATTTCTGCTGGAAGGCTGTACTCCCCAGACACTTTCTAGGTTCAGTTTTAGGCAGTTAAGCAAAATAGGATGGTAAACATCCAGTACTGTCAGCATCATTTTCCAGTATGTTATGTAGGGCATTTACATATGTACCACTATAACATGACTTTCAATAAATACTTTTCTGTTGGACCATGAATTTATGTTAAACCACAACATTCTGTACCCTGTGGCATGCAGGAGTTCAGACTGCCTATCCCTACTGGCATTCTATATAACAGCCCATTCTCTTTTTCATTTCATATTTCAGCAGCAATATAGAGAACTTTTAAATCAATTAAGAACACGGAAAATGAAAAAACCCCAACCTCTCCTGAATACAGACGTGGATATCTGACAAGCTATCTGGAAATGTAGAAATCACAGAGCAGATCTTAATGGTGGTAAAATATGTTTTGAGAGACAAAAAGATAGCTTATTCACAGTAGTTGATGCCTGGTAATGGCTGGCACAGAATATACAGAGACCCTTAGAGCAGTGTCACTGCCTGTTACTACCAGCTGCTTGGCTGCAGTCACGCATACTGAGAGGGACATAAAGAAAGAAAACCAGGACATCCTTCTCCTGTTGGAAGCATGGCTTATGTAACAGCAAAATATTTAAATTATTTTAAAATAATGCAGTAATAAAGACATCTTCGTAAAGCACTCAGCACCACAATATATAAGCTCTCAAATGAATTGCACTGCTGTGACAGGGCTGAACCAGTTCTCAGTATGTGTCTGTGTGCCTGTGGGTGATTTTGCAGGGCCTCACACTGTGTAACAGGAGGAAAGGCCCAGACCACTGGCTAAAGAGCTCCCTCTAGTCCTGCGTGGAAACCAGTGCGCTCCACAGAAAAGACCGTTCCAAGAGTGAGCTCATACTACTTTCCTGTCAAAGGAGCTTTCAAGTGCTTGTAGATGATGAGAACTAACAGCAGCAGAGTCAACATTTTCAAGTATGACTGCTAAGGGAGCCCTCTGTGTAGGTGACCGAAATATGTGTAGCCTTATTTTTACAAAAAACTGCTATCCTTCTCAGTAGCTTTTTTTTTTTTTAATGGGTTGCCTGTATTTTACAAGAAAACCATCAAAGGACCAGCTTATCAGTCTCTTGACGTATCATAATTTCTGCAAACTTTATCAATTTCTTTAATAAAGGAACTTTTACAGAGAGAGAACTAAAGAAAGGGAGTTCTTCTATTTTTCAGGATTATGCAGCCCATCTTCATGCAAATTACTAGAAAAGTTGACAGAAGTTACTAGAACTTGATCTAAAATTAATTTTATCATTTCATTCCTGCAGGCAATATGCAAAGCCCCTGTAAGACTTCCATTACACCAGCTGTAAACTGACCTTCAGTTCTTTCAAGTTCATATTTGACATCTGCAATGTCTTTTTCCAGTCTGCTAATCCTCTCAGCATGTATTTTGCTTCCGACATTTTTGTACTCCAACCAATAATCTCTCTCACGCTGCTTTTCTGCAATTTTTTTCTTTGTTTCTTCAATTTGGGAGCGCAGATCTATTAAAATAACAATGTCAAAAGACAAGTTCATTACTGATTTATTGAACTGATAATTCTTACAATGTCAACTTCTTTAAGAAATGTGTTTTCATAGGGAATGGAAAAGGAAAGGGGATTCTTCCACACTATAGTACATTGCAACCTGATGGCCTTACATAGTTTCAAGGGCCACTAGCATGGCTGAAAACAGCTTGATCTTATTCTTCCAAAGAGAGACAACTGCTCTCACCAAAACGTTGTAACCAAGGTCACATGTCTCCCACAGAGAATCGCAGGGATGGCAGCTGGAATTTTCAACACTCAAAACTGGTCTTTTTTCCTTCCATCAATAATTTTTTATTTTTAATCCTCAGTAGATCCAGTGCTTAGGACTTTCATGAGTTTCAAAAAAGAGGAAGCCTCTGTACTTGCACAATACTATACATCACTTGGAAGGGAGAGATTGATTTATAAGCCCTCCACAATCTCATACTAAACTGAGAGAGCCCAATTCTGGGAGAGGAATAGTTTTATACTTTTTATACAACAAAGAAGTTGAATCTCTACTTAAATTGCAAAACAATATCAACATGTACTTAATCCCAAGTGTGTAAACTGCAAACCACACTTCCCCAGCACACAACGTACCTTCAAGAAGTTGTTCTTTGTCCTTCACAAACTGGAAAACTGCTTTCAGTGACTCTTCCACATCATCCCTGGTTACAACCTCCTTCTCATCTCGTTTTTTCTCCTTTTCTTCTATTTGCCTTACTAAGCGCCTGATAAGCGCCTCCTGTTCTTCCTTCAGAACAACATTCTAAGGAAGAAGACACAGCGGATATTAAAATGTTTTCAGAGTGACAAATTTAAGTAAAAAAGGAAAATCTGGCCTAGTGTCAGATGAAATGCAAGAACACCCAGCTAAACACCTGTGCTTCATATTCTGAAAGGTTAGAGCAGAAGGGAGAATTTGCAAGGCTCAGATATTTCCTCAGTAACTTCAGACCACTGGAAGGAAATGAGAGACAAATGACAGCTGTACTTGTACAGCCCACCAATAATCCTCCATTGCACGGAAAGAAAGGTGCTTGTAGACAATTTAATAACAATGTTTCTATGTAGGAGCTATTTGCTTCGTGTTGACATTCCTCATGAGAATGTACCATCTTCATATAGAAAAATCATGAGACAATCAGGTCACTTGCATATAACCACAGCAAAGAGTCTTGTCAGAGCTGAAGTTAGTAATGTGTCCTGATTCCACAACTGTGACCACAACCCCTGGCCAAACCCTCTCTAGTGACACTCCGATTGTTTGAAATACAGATTGTGTATGTTTGCTCCCAAAGGATACCACACAGGAGCAAACAAGTGGTAAGTAAATAACAGTGAGTAGGCAGTGCAAAGAGTCTCAAGCATTCCTCACTTCTAGGATTAACTCTAAACCACTCACAAACATTAAGCAGAAAATAAAGAATGGAGATCAAAGTACTGTCAAAACATGATTAAATTAAAACAATAGCACTTCATCCATGCCTTAAAGTACCCTGCTCAATCTAAAATATGGAGTCCTTGAAAGACCATGAACTAGCAGCAAATTGGGGGAATAGCTGTAGAAAGATAGCTGGGAGTAAAATTAGAGGAAACTGGGAAGTTGTATTCACATCCTAACAGAAGTAGGATGGTAGGGAAATTATAGAGTAAAATGCAGCTGCTACTATGGAATGGAATGCAGCTGGCATGTTCGAAACCTACTCCATGATGATGCCCGACAACCTGCAACCACAGCCCCTGCTAAGGGGATGGAACAGGGGGTGGAACAGAGTGGAGACACCGTGGCCAGGCTGCATAGAAATCTTTGTAGGGAGGGGGAGTCAATGGCAATCTGTAGCTGACAAACACCACAACACCTGTCAACCAGGAGAGAGAGAAGATGATGAATAACTAGAGTCACTCAAGCTCTGCCTAAACATAAAGAAATAGTATAAAAGTAAGTTAGGAATGGGGAGAAGTTTGGGAAGTCCATCATAACTGCTGGGATCAGTCGTGAGGCTGAACCTGTCTTCTCCCCCATAGAGGGATGCCTATTGGGTTAGAACCATGCTCTATGGGCACTGAATACTTTGGATTAGAGCTTGTCTGTGTGTTGCTTTGATATGCTTTTGCAGAGAGATACTATCATTGAAAATCCTCAAAACTTAATCTAACTTTATGTTAATAAAGAGCATTATTCCATAAACTGTCAGTATGAGCCCTTCACAGGCACTGGCTGCCAGCAACACACTCAAACAAACTATGGAGACCCACTGAGGGGTCACAAAGTGGGGATACCAACTGAGGGGTCTCCCTTATGCTGTTGCTCTGTGTCTCTGAACAAGGCAGTTGAACCACCCTCCAATCCAGCAGTATAACCCCAAAAGACATAAGACCCAGCAATAACCATAAAAGCCTTCTGATGCCTGCAGAAAGAAGAGCAATTGCCACTTCCAGTGATAGTCAAGCCACAAATGAAACACCATCCAGCCTTCAAGACTGCAAGAAGTACCACAGAAAGCTAAACAGATGGATGCTTATAAAAGCAGGGCAAGCATCAGCACGGGAAAGACAGAGAGGCGTTGTTTCAATGTTTCACTGCTATGAAGTGCAGGCTGCAACATGATCCAGAATAGGGATTTTTTGAGCATTTTCAATTAATTTCAATAGATGATTCTCTAATATCTATTTTCAAAGTTCACTGCTCACAGTTACCAGATGCCTTATTATGGCTGTTTATATACAGCTCATATGCATGGTTCTTTAAAGTGTCACTCAGGTGAGTTCAGTAGTTACACAACTTTGTTCTAAAAATTACCCAAACAATTCTTAATCCATGAGAAAGTGTGTCTTCATCAATCAGTGCTAGAAATCACAGCTAGGAAATAGCATGATGGTCTTTCTCCTTTATTCAATTTTTATTGTAACTACGTTTGCAGCAATAACTAGATTCTCACAGAAACCTGTGCAATTCCATTACTTCAGAAGGACTCAAAGAAGCTCAGCAATTCTCAGTGCTTGGTTAGGTCTGCTAATACTACCAACAAAAATTAAATTTATACCATTTATTCTTCATGCATTGAAATATTGAAGAATATTTGTAGGACTGGTTAAAAGGCATATCTGATGTACTGCAGGAAAGGTACCTACTGAAAGGTGGCTTGCTGTCCTGTGCTTGCTGCAGAGAAAAATGCCAAAGAAGGGAAACCAAGTTGATAAAAGGACTAAAGCACGTGTCTGATGTGGAGCAGCTGAGGATGTTTAGTCTGAAGAAAAGGAGGCTCAGGTGGCACCTTATCTCTCTCTACAACCACCTGGAATGACTTTGTAGCCAGGTGGAGGTTGGTCTCTCCTCCCATGTAACAAGTAACAGGGCAAGAGAAAGAAAATTGTGCCAAGTTTAGATTGGTTATTAGGGTAAATTTCTTCACTGAAAGGGTGGTGAGGTATTGGAACAGGTTGCCCAGGAAAGGGGTGGAATCACTATCCCTGGAAGTGTTCAAAAGAAAAGTGGATGTGGCACTTGTTGACCTGCTTTAGTGATGAACACAATGGTGCTGGGTTAAACAGTTGGACTTGATAATCTGAGAAATCCTTCCTATCCTTAACAATTCTGTGATTCCATTAAATAAGTAGGTGGTTATAAGGATCTCTTGTGCATTGGAAAGCACCTGCACTGAACTCACTTTACCTTAATGCTCTGTCTTAGTCTGTAATGTTCTACTCCTGCAGCTTCTTTTTAGCATGTTATATTTAGGACATGTATGCTATGTGTCACATTTAATTCAGATAACACTATAACTTTCAGCACATAAAGTGACTCACTAACTCTAGTTTCATTGACTGTAACAAATTCACCGCAATAACTAATTTTAAAGTATGTAGTATTCAAATGAAAAGAATAAAACTGAATCTATGAGTAAGAATACCACAAATAAAATTTGTTGCATAGTCACTTACCTTTTTAATATCTTCCTTGATCTTTTCTTCCAATCCTTTCAGGTGAAACAAAACCCATGCAATTGCTGATTCTTTTGCCGCAATGCTATGAAGAGAGAGTAAAGAAAGAGACATTCTTATAAAAAAATTAGAGAAGGGAATGCTATTTAAGCTAGATTAGATGAAAATACTACCAAAATGTTTATTTTCATATCATATTGCTAGACTCATTTGGGTAAATACCACTGTCTGCTTACTACACATAAAGAAATCATTTCCCACATGCATCTGGGCCTGCACGTTAGTTTGGATTCCATACCCCTACAGAGCAGCAGTCTCCCCGGTTATATTGCTCCTGTGTAGCCTCCTGAGAGGCTGGAGCTGGTTTGTTCATTCTGCATGAGGTTTAGCTGACCTCTTACACAGGCCACTTTCAGGACAAGGTAATTCATGCTCCAAAAAATATTACTGTAGCACTCTGTACCTCTGTTCCCACCATTCATTCATCATGTGGTGCAATAGTATTGCAATTATCATAAAATCTTCTATTCTTTTAACAGTTCTTCTTCCTTCAGTTTTTAGTTTGAGGGTTTGGAGTGCTTTTTTGTGGTTTTGGGAGTTTTTTCCCTTCTTTATTGATTTCAGCTCTTTCAAAAGAAGATAATTCATTTCCTAGTTAATTTGCTAAGTTTGGATCACTGAATCATGCAAATTGCAGGTTACTAAATTTGCATCCTCTGGTGTCCGTGTATTGTGTATTGGTGTCAGCTCCAAGGTATTCTTCAGGTTTTCTATTAAGTAGAAGGATATTAGTTAGAGAGAGACTAGACCAGGGTACAGTGGTCATGGCCACAGCAAAAGCACATCATAAGATCGTTGTTCCTAAGAAATGCTGAAATGGAGAACTTTAATGAAAATGCAAAATAACAAACTCCCTAGGAACAGTGACCATTCTTCGGTGCAAGGAAATAAAAAACAGGAATCAAAGGTGAATAGATACTACACAGTTGATAAATCCTAAAGTGGAATGTGACAGCTATTCACTTGTATGATTATCCACCTTGGATCAGTCAAGTAGTACAGAGAAGTTACAGATTACAGAGGTGAAGAGAACGAAAGGAAGAATAAAAGGGACAGAGAAAAGAGTGGGAGAAAGATAAAAACAGCAAGAAGAATACTTTTCTTCCCTTTTCCTCTTTCTGTTGCTGTAGAAACTACATATTCCATTTCAATGAAGCACCTAGTTCAGTGGAAGACTCCAGACAAATGAGTCATTTGCTTGGATATTAGCATATGCATAACAATAATTTTATCAGAAAGTGGTACAGTTTTTTTCTCAGCCCAGTAATACAGTTTCCTTATTCCTTCACAAAATAGGTGAGTTAGTTTTGGACGTTTCAGAAGGTATTTGTTTGTGATATGATTCAGCTAAATCTAGGCTATTTCACTATGGAAAATTGTACTCTGGGCTCTGTAAAATGAAACAGGAAAATCCAACATAAACCCTGTGAACTCATACAGCTGTCACTACAACTATAGGAGCATACTTTATAGTTTGCTTACACCACTTGTCATTTCCACACCGAGGCACTACTCCCTGCTCCCTAAATGGTGATAATTGTTGGATATTGGGTGTTTGTGAGGTATTTCCATTTCAATTTCTGTCTCAGATAAAAGTAATGAAGTTTATTTTTTCTCCTTTTAATCATTTACTCAAGAGACTAGAAATCAAGTAAGTTGAACTGGTTTGTAACTGCTTCAGATATTTCTCCCTTGGCTCTTATTTTCCTCTGCTTGATTTTAAGAGACCTTTCACTTATCCATCTCTTACTTCCAAAATAAAACACT
The DNA here is from genome assembly GCA_024362935.1 of Setophaga petechia. Lineage (NCBI taxonomy): Eukaryota > Metazoa > Chordata > Aves > Passeriformes > Parulidae > Setophaga > Setophaga petechia. The sequence goes on along the minus strand of JANCRA010000074.1, from coordinate 1,927,862 downwards.
TTGTGCTCTGCTCTAAGCTGCACCAAGTAAGACAGCAAACTGTAGGTCTTGAGGTTCTGGCTAGTGACAACAAATCTCCGCAAACACCAAGGAATCCTAAAAAATACAGCCAAATGTGATCTTGCAACTTCAGCATATGATGATCAAAAGCTTGCTACTAACAGAAAAAATGTCAGGGATTTTGGTTTTAATATTTTTTCCCAAGTTATAGCCTAATGGCATAAAATTTCTGACCCATGGAATTGCTTTCTTACAGCTACAGTTTAAAAAGTGAACCTTTCTGAAACAGCCTCAAAACCTCAAACCAATCAGCTCAGGCTCTAAATTGTGTAAGGTTTCTTTGTTATCTGCTTTCTTTATTCACATATTCTATACAAAATAAAAGTTAAAATATATTAAACCTACTGGTATTCTAGTAAGGATTCTGGTAAATCAGATTCAGGCTCTTGAACTTGCTCTTCTGGTTTCTTCTTTTTCTTACTCTCTTCCATTTTTTTTTTTTTTGGGGTTTTTTTTGTTTTTTTTTTTTAATACTTGTGCTAGAAGTGAAGGAAAAAAAGTATAGAGATACAGAGATGAATAATATACAAAACATTGTATGTTCACTGGCGTTTGTCACTTGTGACAAGCTCGTAACAGCTCTGAAATAAAAAAAACAAACTGGGTTTTTGGCAACAACAATCCTGCCCAGGGGCAGCACTCAAGCTCATATCTCTATATATATACACACACATATATATATATATATATATGCAATGTATATATATGTAATGTATACCTGGGTAGATACAGTGGTCTCTATCACCCTTACTTACTGCAACATTACTTATTGCATCCCTTGCTACAGGTTGTCTTTTACATTCTTGCAAATCAAACCAGAAGATGCTCCTTTTCCAGTCCTTTGTTTCTTTATCATGCTTGTTTTATCAAGTCCACTTGTCCACATGCCTCTCTTTCCCTCTCCTTCTGTTCCCCTAGCACTATGAATATCTCCCTTTCACCACAACTCTGATACCAGTTTTCATTGTCAGAGCTGGAACAAAAGCACTTTCTGAAGGGATATGCATGTCAGCAGTATTCCCCAGGCATGCTGTCACAACCACTAACCTCAGAATTCAACTGACAATGAACAGCTCTGCAATGGAACTGGTAGCATATATTATACAAAATAAAAAATGTCACAAAAAAAGGGCACTTAAAAAGATTCCTCGCTTTTAGCAGTCACATAATCAAATTTTATAAACCAAAATAGTTTATATAATATAGAATGTTTTATTACTGAATGAGTAGAAACATTGTCTATAACCTGGTTTTGCATTAAACTGCATCTCTGAATTTAAATTTTGAATTTTACAATAATAGGTGAAATTGATTAAAACTTGTTCTGTGACTACATACAGCAGGCTGGATACTTTTTCCTATTAAAATGAGTACAAGTAAACAGGAAAAAATATCAGTAAAAAGCCACATAAGCAAGACTGTAAAATCAACAGAATGAAGTGAAACTACTGACAGATGCACTGCAATCCAAACACTGTCCTATGCCTTCTCACCACACTCTCCATACCCTGAAGCAAGGCCATGTCAGCTTTCTGTATACAAAACAACTTTCTATCCTATTTCATATACAACCTTTGCAGTTTCCAATTCAGTACAATATTTTTTCTATGAAACTTCCAAAAATCCTAAAGACATGGCTGTTGTAAGACCTGAGATTAAAAAGAAACCCAAACAAACAAGTGAATTAAGAAAAAAACCTCAGTGAAGCAGGAAGTTAGGTACTTTGCTCCTCCTAGAAACCTTTGATGTTTCCAAACCAAGTGCACAAGTGCAGGATACACTTGTTAAGTGCAAAAAAGAATCCATCACACTTCAGTGCAGAATTAACTGGACTGCTATTGATTCAATTTCCACTTGAGCATTTATTTTACTGATTTTCCTCAGAAACTGAAGATCACTAGAGCACTCCTTGAAGGTTTCTTTAAATTGTTTCTGTCTCTTTCACTAAATAGAAAATCAAATTCCCTGCTTAAAACTGGATACAAACCAGAAAATTTTGAGTAGAAGTACTTTGCAAAGGCTATGGGTGTTTTTGGTTTTTTTTTTAGCTACAGATCCAGATGAGCTCCAGTGACATACTTATGAAATTGTTCCCAAGAAGAGAGGAATAAGAAAGCCTCCAAGTCGTAAAAGGATGCTACAATAAAGGATTTTGCAAACCATAGAAAATACTCACACATGAGACAGAGAGGAACATATTTAAGGGGACTGAGGATGGACTGCACATTTGAAATGCACAGGAGAACATTTACAAAAGTAAAGGTCTATTTCTTCTCCCAAACAAATAAAATTGTGAGGCTCTTGAGTGACCCACTTCATAAGCACCAGCATTGTCTCAAGTAATTCACTACCATTGCATCCTTAGAAGGAGCAGGCAGTTTCTTGACACTGCAACCCAAGTACAGTGACTTTCCAGACACTCTTTACAGGGACCACCTGTACAGCAGCTCACCACTCTCATGAGTCCAATCATCATCATTAACACCATCCAAACTAGCACTTGCACTCACATAATAATCCCTGTATATCGAGCAGCTGCACTGCCAGAAGCCTCCACTCCCTCAGTTCCCAACATTTATAGACTCACAGAATACACTGAGTTGGAAAGGACCTGTCAGAATCATTGAGTCCAACTTCTGGCCCTATGCAGGACATTCCAAGAATCACACCACGTGCCTGACAGCATTGTCCAAACATGCCCTGAACTCAGCTTTAGGCCATCAGTCCCCTTGGATTCTCTCACTGTTTACTAGGGAGGAGACTGGTACCAGCCCCCACCATGAGGAAGTTGCAGACTTTGATGAGGTCTCCCCTCAAGTCTCCTTTTCTCCAGGCTGAACAGGCCAATGACCTCAGCCACTCGTCATACAGCTTCCCCTTAGGACCCTTCACCATCGTTGTGGTCCTCCTTAGGAGGCTCTCCAGTAGGTTAATGCCTTTCCTGTGATGCACAAAACTGCACAGAATATCCAAGGTGAGGCCACCCAAGTGCAGAGCAGAGAGGGACAATCCCCTCCTTTGCCCGGCTGGCCATGCTGTGCCTGATGCACCCCTGAACCCACTTGGCCCTCTGGCTGCCAGGGCACTGCTGACAAATGTTCAGCTTGCCATCGACCAAGAAAGACCCCTAGGTCCCTTTCCATTGTCTGCTGTCCATCTTCTCACTCCCCATTCTGTCCGTACACCTGGGGTTGCACCGTCCCAGGTGCAGAATACGGAAAATCTTTTACCTCAGTAATAGAGCTACAACGCTGCAACATGGTGCAGTCACACTGTAACCCCTTCCCAATCTCCAAAGCAGCCTAACAATTCCCCCTGCCCTCAATCCGTTCCTGGCTAACACTTCCCCCACGTCCCTGACACTATTGCCCCCCAGCCCCCTTCACCACCAGACACCTCAGCGGACAAAGCCGGGCCACCCCTCAGCGCCTCGCTGCCCGCAGGCACCAAATCCCGCTGGCACTGTCACCCAGCGCCTCAGCCCCCCGCCACCCCTTCCCGCCACGGCCGGAGAGCTCCCTGAGGCAGCTCCCCGGCCCTGCCCGCACCCCTTCCCGCCTCCCCCCTCACGGTGCCCGCGCCCCGGCACCCGGCCCGCACCGCGCGCTGTCTCTGCCCCGGCCCTGCCGCGGCCCCAGCGCACGGCCCGGCCCCGCCGCGCGCCCCGCCCGCCGGTCGCCATCGCGACGGGGCCGAGCGCCGTGGGGGCCGCCGGCGCCCTCTGCCCCGGGAAACGAGAAGTACGGGGAAAAAGGCTGTGGGACGGGCTGGGTTTCGCCGAAATGCGGTGCCAGGCTGAAATCCTGAAGTTGTAGCTTCTCGTCAAGAAAGAGAGTGTGTCCCAGCTCCGTAGTGGGACAGTCCTGCTCACACGGAATGTGAACAGGGCCACCCATCACCGCAGAGCTGCTTTCTCAGGGACCAGCTCCCTCTGTCCAAGGCACTGCGATGGAGCCTTGGGTGGCTCCTGTACTGCAGTAACAACAGCCGAACTCTGTGTCCCCTTTGCTCCGCATCAGAGCAAAAGGCCATGGCCAGCGTGGGGCAGGGCTCAAGAAGGTGGAAAGGAAGGTTGGAGTCTGATCCTGAACTACTGCTTCTCTCCTCCTGGTCTGTGGTCTGCAATAGGTTTTGGATAAGCTCTGGTCATTTCCTTCCTTCATAGAATATCATTGCCTGAGCCGCATAATCCTGGGAGCCATAGTCAACCACAGAAACAAATTATCAGTCACTAAAGTGCTGCTGCCTGCATTCTTGGGCAACATAGAATCATAGAAAGGCTTGTTGGAAGGGACCTTAAAATCATTTCAACCCCTGCCGTGGGCAGAGACATCATCACTAGTTCAGTTTGCTTAGGGCCCCATCCATCCTGGCCTTGAACACTTTTAGGGATGGGGCATCCACAACCTTTCTGGGCTCTCCTCTCTTTGTTAAAAACCATTTATTCACCCTTGTCCTATAACTATCTGCCTGTATAAAAAAAGGTCACTCTCCGTCTTTTTTATAAGCCCCCTGTATGGACTGGAAGGCTGCAGTGAGGTCTCTCCATAGCTGCTTTTTCTCTATGATAAACATTCACATTTACTTACTTTGTTCATAATTCTTGGCCATCCCTGTGGGAATTTGTGTTTTTCTCTGACAAAGTCCTGTTTGACATACTAGAGCAGTCTCTGTAATTAAGACATGTTCATTACAGTGAGGACAATATGCTTTTAGTCCTACAGGCAAAGATCTGTAGCCATGCTGCATAAGACAGTAAATTTAAAGATGCCCTGGTCACTGGCAGCAGGATTAAATTTGTTTTGTTTGTGAGAAAGAGAAGGAAAGTGATCAGGCCCTAGTCATGCACATTTGATCTTTGAAGCCATTCCTTTCATGGTTATTATCAAACCAGTCTTTTTCTTACCACAGAGAGCACTGTATAGAGTAATATAAATTAAATTGAAAAGGATTAGGGCTCCACACTTTTCCTTTTACAGTTTGCACTTCTGGTATACATTTTCTTGTAATATTTAAAAAAATTCTAAATAATTCTAAAATATTTTCGAAGGCTTACTTTTTAAAGACTCTGCATTCCTTCATGTGTGAAGAGAGGGACCTTTGATGGGTGAGAGCCCCTGTGGTGGACTTGGGGGCAGCCAGGCAGGGTATTTCTCAAGCTATTGCACTCACCATTATTGCTCTGCCTTCCTTTGTGCATGTAGGGAACTTTTAACGGCATAACCTAAGAGCACGGAAGATTTTAAAAGAAGAAAAAAAGTTACCTTGATGCCCAGGAACCAGCTGAAGGATGAAAAGCCATCTGGTCAAAGCCACCTGGGAAATGTCACTACAGCCATTAAATGAACAACATCAGAGTTAGCTGTGATTTGCTTTAGTTCATCAGAGAGCAGCTCAGTGTCAAAGGCAGTTGAGTGACAGGAGGAAACTGGAGGAAGGAAAGCATTATCAGCTCAATTTGCTTCAGTGGAAGCTACTGTCTCTTCAACTAATATCTGTCATTTTGTAACCACACCAAGGCACTCACTAATTTTTTCATTATTGGAAAAAGATGGCATGACTTCCTTTTTACTTTGGGAAATCACTAGAGAGTTAGACATGCTGAATGAGGGGGTGAAGCAAGAAAGGTGATCCACTTTCTGAATCTGATAGCAATACTACTATACAAAGATACCTGCAGATTCTTTGGTTTGGGTCTTTTTCCTGAAGATGCCATAACACTCTTTGTTGCTCTGCAGTCAAAACCATGCATAAATCTTTTGATTCTGCTGAGAACTTAACAACTCTGTGACTGTGTCTGGGGAACACAAAGACGAGGGTGGGTAGAGTATACCCTTCTGTGACTAATTTTTGTTCTCTTGCTGCCACCTTGAGAGTGTTCAGGCGCAATTCACTTGAAAAACAGCTGGTCTGTGCTTACGTAAAATGAGTGGATTCTTCAAATCTGCTGAACAGCTGCAGAGTAGCTGTGGGGACAGGCTGGATACTGGGTGGAGACTTTTTCCATCTGCAGTTACTGAGGAATGAGTCTGAGGGTCCTTCAGGTATTCCATGTTCTGTCCATATCTTCAGTTTCTTCTTTATGAAGATATCAGCTGGCAACTGGTCTGAGCTGAGACAGTCCTTAGACACATAATCCCACAGATTTCATCTGAATCCATTTTAAGAACACATCACTAAATTAAGTTTGAGCAGGAGAGCTCACCTACGTATTTTAACAGACACAGTACACACCGCATACACAATTTCTCAGCAGTCACTTCTCAGAGTGCTGGAGACCTCTACGATTTTAGCACCAAGGAGCTGCTTTTTCCTAAGCTTGGATCCAAAGTCCTTGGTTAGAGGGGGAATTGTTTTGGGCAGTGGGTGCACCAGACCCATCAGTTCCAAGTCCATCCAGCAGGGGTCAAGAGCACTCACAGCTGCCAGCTGATACAGCCTGCCTGGTCCTGAACCGCTGTTCGACTCATACCTTCCTTTTTCTTCGGGACTGCTGCGAGAGGGGGTAAAGAGGTATTTTACACATGAGAAAAGGATGCTCCATCTACGAAGAGTGTCAAAAGGGCTTCGCATCACTTCTAATTAAGTGATGTTTCTCGATCTGCACTGAACAGCACTTTAATGTGGGTTTGAATAGATGCAGCTTAGTATGCTTGCATTGGGGTGAATAAACTGCATATGTAGATGAGAGATGATTGAATAAAAGTTATTGAGGGGAGCAAGCGACTTTTAGTTTTTCACAAGGTCTCCAATTCACTCTGATCCTTGTGAGCTCAATGTAAGCCTTATTAAAGGCTTATTGAGCCAGAATTTTACTGCATAGTGCATGAAAAGCATGCTCTAGTCCCTTCCCCAAAAAGGAAGAGCCACATATCAAATGCATGAAATTAAAAAGACATGTAATTGACCAAGACTTTACACCAATGCTAGGAACAGTAAATTTTCTCTAAAAATTGTTTCACCATATCTAAGTTTGAGAAGGAAATGAAACATAATTTATTGTTAGCAGGAAGCCTGGGCTGATGGTGTAGGATTTGGGGTGTAAATGGACTCGGGCTGGGAGCACAGCAGGGGTGCAATTTAAACTAGAGCTGCTGCGAGCGAGAGCAGAGCCAGCGCTCGGGGCGGCAGACGGGGGCAGGTGGCGGCAGGGCTGCCCTCAGAGCACAGCGGTCCCACTCCCGGACACGCCAGAGGCTGCCCCGCACTAGAACTGAACCAGTTAGGTCAAGCACTGTGAGAAGAACGTGTGTAAGGGGAAAATGCGGGCACGCCAGCTCTCCCCATGCCGCTGTCGGTGCTTTCACCCTGCTCGTAGAAGCACTCCGGCTTCAGAAATCGTCGTGGTGCCTGGCTGCTGAGGGGAAGGAAGGTCCTGCTGGAACACCCCATGAAATGGCGGCATGTATATTTTGTGCCACTAACTAAACAGAAAACCACTTAGAGCGGCTTCCTGAACAAATAGATGACTGCAACCTCTGTTATCGCGGCCCGTATCTACTCAAACAGGGGCGTATGTTCACACTTCTCGGGCTGCCTATCGCCAGGTACAGTGAAATACTGATCATTGTCCCTCAAGGCAGCTCGTCAAGTCAAGCTGACACTCCCTGCGTGGACTTCGTGTGAAGCAGGCACTGTCCGCTGTGGAGCTGCTGCCTCAGGGCAGTGCCCGCTGACAGCCGACCCGAAGCTGGCCCGGCCTCGGGCGGTGTCACCGCCCCCGCTGTCAGGGCCCCGCCGGGCACACCCGGAGTGCCACAGGTGACACGGGAGGGAGGGCGCGGGCGGGGAGAGCCGCCCTGCTCGGAGGGGCGGGCGCCGGCATTGGCCCAGGGCGGCGGGACGGGCTCGGCCTCGCCCCGCTCCGCCGTCTGCCTGCCCTCAGACAAGCGGGGCGGAGGCGCGGGACGGAGGCTGCCCGCCGGGACCGGGGAGCCGGCGCTGTCTCTGGCCGGAGGGAAGGAAAGGGAAGCCGCGGAGGGGACGGAAGGTGAGGTGAGGTGAGGCTGACCTAGAAAGGGCTCTGGGGTTGGGGAGCGGGGGGATTTGTAAATGGAGTGACTCGGAGTGAAAAAGTGTTGTAGAAGCACCCGCGCTGGCAGTGCTGGGACGGCGTGAGAGCGAGCCCGCTGGACGCTGAGGAGCCCGGGCTGCCGGCCTTCGCCAGCCGGGCTGCCCCGCAGGGTGGGCTGGGCTGGCAGGGCCCGCTCACCTGAGCACGGCGCCGCGCTCGCAGGTGTCTCGGCGGACCGGCCCCGGTTGTTGAGGCCGCAGGGAAGCAGCGCTTGTCAGCGCCTTTCCTCAGAACCGCTCTCGAGAGCCCCGTGCCCGCGGAGCCGAGCGCCGGGACATCCCTGCTGCTGCTGCCTCTGTCCGGGCGAGAGCTGGGTATCTGTCCGAACTTGGCTGCGCAGAGCTCTTCAGTCTGCTGGGATGGGAGAGCACTCTTCATTGAAATAAGGTGCTTAGATCTCAGCTGAGAGATGTTAATGACCTTTTCGTAAATAGTAAACACTTAATCTCAAAACAGGGCATAAATCGTATCATCCAAGCTGTCTCTGGAACGACTTGCAAGATTGGACCTGGCTCTGAAATCTAATGCAGCCAGTTGTGTCTTTCCTGAATGAGTGGGAAAATCTTCTGTGTGAGCAGAAAACTCTGCTTAGAAGATTGCTGGGGTGAAGGTCACTTAAATCTGGGGACAGATATTTTGACAGTGACAAGTATTTTTGAATTTTTTGAGAAAATGTAGGAGGAAAGGACTTGGAACGTGTTGTGGTGATGCGCCCCCCCCCCCCCCCCCCCATTCACAACATATGCTTAACAGGATGTTGTGAGAAGAAACTTGATCTTATTAGCTGAAACAACTGATCAAAGTGTTGCATCAAAACATTTGCGTGTTTCCTCACAGATTGAAGGTCTCAGTGATGGATTATTTAAAAGACTAATGAATCAAAGCACTTTATTAAATTTGTATACAGCAACAAAACAGCTTTCCGTTCATTATCTCTTTGTTACCATTAGTCATTATTATCTGTTTTCCAAATGGTTCTTAACAACCACATATATAAGTGGTAGTAAACCTGGAGTATACAATGCTCTGGAGCTGGTGCCCTGTATTTAGCACTGATGACTACTCTTCTTGATGGTTTGTTTCAGTTGCAGGAGTCACAGTAAAGTGCTTGAGAGCTCCTTGACAAGAGAAGCTGGAATCAAAGCGAGGTTTCTTGTGATTTTCATAAATTATCGTCCTTCTTTTCTAATTGTTAATGTATTGTTCACCTTACTTCCTCCCTGGAAGAAAAGGGTGTGATTTCAGATGATGTAGTCCATATTATTTGAGGGAATAAGCTTACCATAGTGTTGCTCAGCATCTTATTTGTTTTGCAGGATTATTCTGGTTCCATCAAACACATCTCCTCTTTGTTCTGCAATCTTATTTTAGTTTCATCTGACATCTTTCCTGACCACTCTACATTCTCTGTTCTTATCTTGCAGATTTTACTATTTGCCTATGCTTTCCTGTGCCCTGTTCAGGCAAGTATACTGCAAGTCTCTGTTCATTTGCAGTTGTGTGTTATTCATGTGTAGTAAGTTATAAAATGCTACTAAAACTGTTGCCATCTTACAAAATGCTTATATACTGCTACCAATTACACACCTTAGTGTGTTTATGTCTAGGTCTAAGGCAAGGAAATAATAAGCATCTTAGTCTGCTTCTACCTTACGTGTGCAGCCGTTCTCTGCTTTGGTTGTAAGGCATGTTTTTGAATTTCTTGAAGCTGTCATTGTGCCTGTCTTTTGTTAAACTAATTTAATTCCAGCATTTCTTGCATCCCAAAATAGTGTATTTCCGTTTCACTGTCAGACTTTTAAAATTCAGTGAAATAGTTCTTCATGTTCTTGTTTTCCAATTCTGACGAAGGCCAGAATAAACAAGATTCCCTTGTCCCAAAAAATGGATGACAGAAAAGTGAATTTGTCATTTCCATTAAGAGCCAGTGCTTTAGAAGACTGGATAGCACTCCAGGAGTGCTCTGGAGACCATGTGCAGGTATTCTCTGGAATAAACCCCTGTTATTCTGTAGGAGATGCTTGCCAAATTCCCAAGTGAAAATACTGCTTCAGTTTAGTATATGGAGAAAATCTTTGATAGTTTCATCAATAGATGAAGTTGAAGAAATTACTTCTTTTCTACTCTGTATTGTTTCCTGTGCTCATGACAGAAAGGGATGAAACAGACTTAAATCAAAAATCTAATTAGAAAACATTATTTATAAAGAAATATAAAGATAATTTGTAGTCTCTCAGTAGGAAAAAGTGTTTAATTTTCTTTTTCTTTAATTAAAAGTGATGCTCCTATCCTTTGGAATTCACTCTTTATTCAAGAGTGACTTGTTTTGAACCACAGTAAAGAATTCTTTCCTCTACACAGAAAGTGCTTTTCACCTGGGATTGCTGACTAATGGATGACTGCTAAGAGTAGTAGGTACGTTTCCAGTGCTTGAAGTCCATCACCTGTTGCATTTAAAGGCAGCTTATTTAGGTTGATCAGAAGTCAATTTAAGTAGGATCCATAGTTTGATCTTCCAATTCCAAAACACTTATGCCAAAATGTGTACGACCAACAATGTTGCATTTGCTGTATCAGCAGTCTCCAATTTTTTAACTTATTTGGGCACAACTTGAGAGTGACAGCTGATTTCAGCAGACTTATTTATGATTCATTCTTGTGGAAGGGAGTCGTTCCAATTCATTAGGGTACAGCAACTGGCTGTACTACATTCTTACTTCATGTTATAAGGTTTCCCTGCTATATGTAATTTGACTCTGCTCCTTGCACCAAGAGGGCAAAGGGAAGAGATGTGATGTACATTTGAGGAGGAGGAAAAGATTACTTCTTCCCCTTCTTTATTTTATAGCTCCTTTTCTGATGATAATGCCAGACTATTTTTGACCTGAAACCCATTCAGTGTCCTGTGACTATACATCAAATTAGTGAGCAACTTAACAATTTGTTGCCCAGAGAGGCTGGAGACTCCCCATCCCTGAAAGTGTTCTAGGCTAGGCTGGATGTGGCTCTGAGTAACCTGGACTAGTGGAAAGTGTCCCTGTCCATGGCAGGGTGGTTGGATCTAGGTGGTCTCTAGGGTCTCTTCCAACCCAAACCATGCTATGATCCCTTTTTCCCCTTACATCTTGGTATTTTCCTTTTTCTCTGCAGTATAAATCTTCTAAAAATAATTTTTTTCTATTTCTCTGTCCCAGTCAAGGAAATTTTGCATTTCATCTCTCTCTAAATGTGTTTGAGTGTAAGTAAGAAGAAAGGGGATGCTTCTCTGTGGAGTAATTAGCAGATCAATATCCTAGATTCACTGCAAAATGTTTTTGTTCTACAAAAGCATCAAACAATACTGGTAAATTCTGTATAAAATTTCCTGCCCAGTGTCTGATTCTGGCTGACTGATAAACTGACAGAGATTTTGCTGTGTGCAGGCTGGATGAACTACAGTCAGACTATGTGATCTCAGCCATGTCACTAGAGCTCCAGAACTAGATCAGTGTATTTGAGAACTCCTGGGTTAGAAATGGTTTCTATGCCATTAGCTTGTAGATTGTAAGATCTGCCATCGTGCTTTTCTTCTCTAATGAATTTAAATGGCTAATGTGATTTAAAAATAGCATTTAAAAATAGAGAGTCTGTTATGAAAAATTAAGGGTGAGGTCCAAAAACCCTCTGTAATTGCACTTGAAGCACTGTAAGCAGAAGGTATGTATCTAAGTCCTAGGCAGAAATCTGTCAAACAAGCAGAAGTAGCAAGCCCTTAACCTTCTATTCTGGTCCTGCCCACATAACTTGTTTTTTAATCCTAGGATGGCTTATGTTAGTGTGAATGTCATTAATTTTACCTTGCTTCATAGTGATTACTTTGGAGGTTGAGAGACTTGGATTAAAAATGAATACCCGCAGGTTACTCTCCTGTTCCCTCTGCTCTATTAGAACTGGACTGCTCTCTAGCCAGGAATGCAGGTCTGTCTGGATGAGGAGAGAAGTTAGGAGAGATCAGGATTTTTTTTTTATAGTGGCCTGACTAAGAGAGTGAACCTGGCTTCCTGTTTCTGCCTGCAAGGTTGTGGTATCACTTTAATAATGATTTGTGGGTTTAATCCTTCTTAGTTCAGGCCTAGGAGAGGTCAAGAGAGAGCCAAGCAAGCCCTTCAGAGATTATAATGTATTTTGGTGAACAAGGGGATGTGCATTTGAATCTTCTTGAGTTAGGTGGTCATGGGGGCTCTGGATTAGGCTGCTTCCTGGGTATGTAGCTGCAGCTGTTGGGCAGGTGAGCTAACACCTTGCATAGCTATGTTCATAAAGAATGAGCCACTCCTGCAAGACTAAATACCTGTTCAGGGACAGGCCTGATACTCCAAAGCCCAGCTTCACAGGCTCTGAACTCCTGATTTAGCTGCCTGTGTATGAGAAACAATTCCTGTCACAGTCTTTTGCTCCTTCTTTCCCATTCCTGTGCTATTCAGCAGCATTTGTGGGGCAAATCGTTTTCACACAATGCAAATTGACACCTCACCTCATCCAGTGTAACTGAAGGCTACTCCAGAAACTGTTCCCTGCTTCATGCTTCTCATGAGTAGCAGCTTGGTTTAGCTCTTGTCATGGCCTTTTATCTTCCTTTCACCATAGCACACCTCATTTTTCAGTGTCAGAGTTCTCTGCTCGCATCTGGCCATAAGTGTTCAGGGAAACTGGTACCAGTCAGGGAGAAGACAATTTTGTGTGACACAGCCCAGCCCAGCAGTGCAAACAATCTCATGAGTGAAGTTTTCATGGCTGATAGGCTTCCTGTTATTATTGCAATTCAGTATCAGTATTAAGGAGGACTAACATTGCTGGTGGTTTCAACTTAGCCAGAATGACCCCAATAGTATACAAAATTTTCATGTTATGGGGATATCTGTTAAAACATTATGCTTGGGAGGACAAGTTATTTTCCCCTAAATAGGGAGCTATTGTGAGCTTTTAAAAATGTGTGAAGGGACCTGATTCTGACTGGTCTATGTGAAGACTGCATGCTACCTTTTTTAACCACTTTGAATGCTTCCTTTTTTAACCATTTTGATTTTTAATTTTCCTGGGACCTTTGATGTAGTACATTTTTTTCAGCTCGTTCTTTGGCTTACTTACTGCTTCTGTGACTGCAGGACTCCTAAAGGATATTTTCTTTCCTCTAGCACCTGATTTGTGCTGGCAATTGTGTGAGGCCCTGTTTTCAAGTTGGTGTATGCTTTAGTTAGAGCAGCAAGGACCTGATTAATTGACACAAACTTTTTTAGTATTCTTGAGATTATGTAATTTATTAGATAGGTAATTTTAACCTTCAAAACTTGCACGAGTGAGTGTCTGAGGTGAGTGGTTAGTCAGTCAGCCTGTGAGAAAGGACAGACAAAGGGCTTGTTCTGCTTGCTGGCTCTTTGTCCACAGTAGTAATCAATTAAATAGAGCTGTCATTACAAGAACAAGTCTGGTAGCTGAAAACTGGAGGTTGCAGTGACAAATTAGGTGGTGGTTCAGGTGAGTTACAGATTCTTTTGATTCCCACAGGTATTTACTTATGCAATTAATTGTCTGAGGATGATGGAGTGCCATTTGCAATGTTCTGTGCAATCCCAAATTTCTGTTGGGCTGCAGGCAAAGGTGGTCTCAGGAAGTTGAGATCAGTGGCCTCTGTCAGGGAAAGCAAAGATGATGTAAAATATTGCTGTCTGGACTAGGCAATTTTTGCTTAATATATACTACAAACTGTATTGTGCACCCTCCTGCAGAGGCAACGTGCTACTTACACTGACCTGAGGATCTGGCTGTTGACAGTGCTTTAGAGAAGATCCAAGTGGTACATGGAAGGAGCAACCTGTTAACCAACAGGTTCCAAGTTTTACAAAAGTAGTGGAGCAAAATCAGTCTGCCAGTGATGGTGGCTGTCCTTGCTCAACTAGCTCATCACCTCAACTCAGATGTGGAGTAAGAGGGGGCATCTTGAAGTCACAGGGATGTAGCAGATACTGACTAAAGGATTTCCATAATGAGATAAAAATCACCTGAGAAGTCATGTCCATGGACTTTGAAATAAAACTTTGAAAAGATTTCTTCAGAAACTGTATGCTCCAGTCTTCCAGTTGGTGTTTAGGACTGGAACTGCTTTACAAACTGTCTTACTGTCAGCTCAGTTTAGCATTACTCTAAGTATTTGAATGTAAATCCTAGTCTGCTCTTGGTAACATAGAGTTCTTCTCATCAGTGCTGCTAGCCACCTAATAAGCCCTTTCATTATATTTGTCTTCTCTAGGAAAGAGTCAGAACTACCTAGTGACTGTAAACTGCAGCTCAGTTTGTTTTCACATAAGAAAGAATTTCTTAACAAAGTGTAGGAAGTGTGTCACTTCCCAGTAGCCATGGGGAAGCCATGATAGGAAATACTTGTTAATTAGTCACACTGTTGTGCACACTTCCATTCTCTAATAGTACAATCCCTACAATAAAACAGAACTCTAGCTAAAATGTAGTCAATGCTTGCTGGAGAGCAAGGAAGGAGGGTAGAAGTCAGATAGTTCCCCTAAAGTCCTCAGTATGTAAACTTGTCAAGGCCTCTACTTTAGCTTTTTTGATAACCTTTTTGTTCCTAGGAATTCCTAGTACAAAATAGATGTTTTTATTTGGCTTGCATCAGTGCAGTGTTCATTAGCCTAATCTGGCTAATGCTAAATCCCAAACTAGAATACTTTTTTTGGAAGAATATATTTTTTTGGAAGAATAGGGCAATGGAAGAAAAGGAAAGGGGTTTGGCAGCTCCTTATAGATGAATGTCCTCTGTGGGACAGTACAAGTGGGAGAAATATCAGGTGTGTTTTCCATTCTGCAATAAAAGTTTGTGAGAAGGGATAGAGGTCCTGTTGTCCCATTCTCATTGCTATCTTCCATGCTGAATCCATGTTTAAAATGGCAAGTCTCCAGAAGAAAAGGGTAAGCACTTCTTTCCTGTAAAATGAAAGGAAGGTCATGGCTTCTTAACAAAACCTTCTTAAGAAATTAATCACTTAAGTTGCATTATGAGTTTCAGGGTTGCTTGTTGCTGGGATATTTTTTGGAAGGGAGAGGTGAGGCAATGTTTTGGCTTTTCTTGTATAACTTCCTTACTAGAATTTGAATCTGTTTTGTATTTATGTTGGGAAAACAGTCAGAAATAGCTAGCCATTACATACAGAAATGTGTCAGATATGTAGGGTCGGGAGATGCTTCCCACCAAGTAATTGGTTTGCTTCTGATCCCTCTAAAGGTTTTAGTATTTTGCTTAAATCTATTTTCAAATAAGATATAAAAAACAGTCCCTCAGACTGGAACCTATCTGAGTTTAATGCCAATGTTGACATGAAGAGTGAGAAAGTGACAATGGGAGCTTGAGTTCTGTGAGCCTCACACTTCTGCTATCTAAATGGAGATGAGAGTAATTGTTACACAACTGACAGTGCTCTGCCTTCAGAGATCTACAGGACTGAGTCACCTTCATTATTATATTTCAAGTCCATTATGCTGAGAAGATATTCTTTGTTCTGCAATTCTTGATGAATAGAATTAGCTAGAAGAATTAAGTTCTTTCAAACGAACTGTTACTAATTCAAGCAGTGTTGCCTACTGGGATTAAACCACAGCCAAGTACAAATGGTGCAATGTGCAAGGAAATATAACTAGATTTGAAAATATGCTGATGTTAGTATCAAAAACTTGGAATTTCTGTAATTTTGAAGATTCTTCAAATTATATATTTTTAGTGGATTTATACTTACTGCAATATGAAATAAATGGCATGGCTTCTACAGTCAGTCTGACAGTGGTCACAGGGAGAAGGCATGTTTAGGTGTGCTTTCCTAAGTCTTCTCTTTAATTTATTAGCTTCTTTCTCCAGAGACCACATCCTTTTAATACCTCTGGCCTAATGGTTTTACACCAATGGTTTTACACCATAACAGGTATAGAGATTTACATTCTTAGGCAGTGCTGCCAATATCCAAGCCCTGTGAAAGAAGTGGCAAGTTGCCATATGTGATTAGAGGGATTAGGCCAAAACCAAAGCAAATTATTCTTTTCTGTCCAATATTAAGTTGTTAACTTTTATCCTCTTTGTTATTTGCTCTTCTTCAGAGTAAATTGCCTTAATAGTCTTCAAAGTGGTGAAGGTCTTAATGTCTTACCAAATAAGAATAAAATTATACCACAGGCAGAGTCATGTGGACCAACAAATCAGATGTTCCAGGAGAAAATGTGAATTTTTCTGAAGTGCTTGTGCCAGCTGAACTTCTTCCTCTTTCAGCTGGTTGAATGTCATTATACAAGGCTGTCAGTGAAAGTATCTTGAGATTTGCAAATATTTTACAGGTTAAAACCAGCAAGGATTATTTTGATACTGTCAAGAAAGGGTAAGGTGTGAGCAAATCTTGTGTGTAACTTTAAGTATTTTCCCCTTTGTGGCAGTTTGGAGCAGTTGTCTGGTCCTGTTCTTTCCCTTAACCATGTTGTAAGGATTACTGCATAGGAGAACAAATAGGCTTATTATTGCAATAAAATGAAGCATTGCTGTATTAATAAGGCAACACTGAAACTGCTCTTAAAATAGATATCCCTCACTTCTGCAAAAGTCCTTGTTCTACCAACATTCTTCACATCTAGCAAGATAAGAACCTCCCTACCTCCCACTGACTAAGCATACATGTAAGCAAACACTCTTTTCTAAATTAATCTCTGGGACTGTTGGACATATGATATGCTATGTATACTCTGCTATTATAATTTTGAAAATATTCTGATAGCACCTCTTGCAAGAGCAGCTGGATTGGCTGCAGATATGCATATCTTACTGGGTGATCTTTTCCTTTCTGCCCCTTCAGGAATAAAAATGACAACAGGCCTTCTTGTGCTTAAATTATTGTCCTGATCATTGCAGGAAACAGCTTTTAAAACTCCTGTGAGTTGTGACTTAAGTCCCTCTTCAAAGTTAATAGCTTTTCTTTCTCCACTTCTCAAAATGAAATCCATAATCCTCTGATTTTCTGAGCAAATATGTTCATGACCAGTTGTGCTTGTGCCAACAGTGGTGTTTAGCTTAATCAGCTGTTCTGCCTTCATGAGATTTGCCTCATGTATTTACAGAAAAATTATCTCTAAGCCTAGCTAGGCTGGTGCTGAGTTTCCTGTGACTGCACTGCTTAAATATCACTGGAGAATTAAATTTATTCATTTATTTGTTGTTGCTGCAAAGCTGTAGCTTGTGGGGCTTGCAGTCAGAGGTACTGTTACTGCCTAATGTCACTTCCCAGGGCCACAGGGGCCAGCTCTCCAAGGCTTTTATTGCTCTTAGTATTCTTCTTGGCTTCCCTGCTTCAAAATAAAGGTCTGTTAATTTCCTGACCATGGGTGTAGGCCAAACTTGGTTACTTTTGAGAATGAGTTCTTCTGTGCGTGCAAATTGTTGTAGTGCACAATTGCATTTATCTGTTTTCCTCAGCTTCCTGTTCCCTTATGTGTGGACTTCCAACTCATCCTAGTTGGTAGTGCTGGTATGTTCTAGCAGTGGAGAAATATAGTTAGAAAAATATTGTGCCTTTCAAGCACATAAATCCAAACCCTCTTATTTTTAAGAGCCAGTAGGTTACATGTAAGCGGATGCTTTCTGGGATGAAGATGTGCAGATAGCGGTCACTGATCAGCCAGGCCTGCAGGGTAGTTGTTCAGCTGAAGGAGCTGGCACAGAGAGTGGGTGAAGCAGCCAGAAGTAGGATTGGCTGTCACCTTCTTCCTCTTGTTAGAAGGCATTGACTGCAGGACAAATTCTCTGGATCAAAGCTTTAGCAGCTTAGGTCTGCACTACAAGGAGCACTTGAAAAGTAGTTTTGCAATGTAAATTTAGGACATTATGAGGTTTCTGCATGCAAAAGGAGATCTTGTTGGTTTGAATGGAGCAGCTGACTCTGGGGTTTTGCCGTTTGTCTTCTGACTCTGTTGGTAAACTCAATGTCAGCCATGGCAAAGTACTCCAGCCTTTTCCTTGCCTTCCTCATTTGCATCCCATAGGTATACACTGAGTAAAAACTTGGGAACCTAAACTATTATTGTAGTACCACTTAATGTAATATCCCATAGTGTTCGTAATACAGTATTCAAATTAATGTTCCTCTTTTGTATTTGGGGGATAGCAGTGTCTGGGGTAAGCAGAGCCCTCTGTGGGGTTAATGAGTTTGTAGATAAAGTTGTCTTTCTTTTGTGGTTCCTGTTTTAGAAAAATGTGACTTCTGACTTAAAGCAAATGAGATGTACAGCTGTCTGAGAGGTTCTGAGAAATTTTACAAGATAAAATTCTTGGATGAGTGCCTGGCCTAAATCAGTTGGAAACCAAGAGCAGCTTAAGAGTGTGTGTGGGCAAAACTATATTTTGAGTTCCCTTTCTGTTTCTTTTATTTCCAAAACATAGAAACTTTCATGCATGAGTTGGATAAAACATAATTTCAGATTCCTGTTTATTACAGGGAGTCTTTCATTAAAGGGAGGATTTTTTTTGTGTGGTTTTACCTGAATTTAATGTTAAGAAAAAATCATGCAAATATGCCACGACTCACAAATGTTAGTATATAGCACATGAGACCCCTACTTTGGAAGTCAGTCAATGTGGTATCAATTTCCAAGTCTGAGTCAATCAGTTTGATAAGGATCTTTCAGTCTTACTTGAAACTTAAGTCTGAAAACTTTCCAAAAATACTTGCCATTGAAGTTGCAGTGGCACCAAACAAACTGTTCAAACCTTTGAGTTCTTCCTGACATGTATAGGGGTTTTTAAGAAGAAGAAAATGTCAAAAGAAATCAAATAATTGAGGCTGGGATGGTGTTAGAGTGTGAATTTAACAGGAGGAAGACATTTGTTTTTTGCACTTCTTATTTTTAAAATAACTTTAAGTTTATAACAGGTTCTATAAGCTAGTGGTTTTTACCATTTGTGTTTGGAATCAGTGTTGATAATCTTTTGCAGAAAGTGAGTTTGCAGTTGCTTGTATCAGACAATCTCATGAGCTTGTCCACACACCACACATGCAGAAAGACGTTTTCTTGTTTCTGAAGAGCTGTGGAATCATGGGTGAAGAGCCTGCCAGGGTGGGTGGTATCTTGCTATCTCACCTCTGATTGAAAACAAAGTGGGGGTGCACCCCTAGCTGAAGAAACTGCTCTACAGTGTGATGGTATCTGGGAGGTTCAGTGGCAGTGCTGCTTGCTGTGATCTCTCACAGCCTGTTTGGATGTGCCCTTGCAAACTGTTGTTCAGCTGGGGAGGACCGAAGCTCTATTTCCACTTATTTTATTGAGTTGAGTGCTGAGAGACATCAGTGAAGTCTGCAGATGGTTTTGGAAATGCTGTCCAACTATTTCCTTTAGTTTAAAATTAATATAAGAAGACAATATAACACATCTTCCCTTAGGCTTTAAAAAAAAAAAAAAGACCAAAGATATGCTAAGATATTATTCCCTGCAAAAGGTTTCTTGCAGACTCGACTGATCTTGGGCAAGAAACAAAGCAAAATCTTTGATTATTGCAGTTCACAGCTGTCCAGGTTCTGTAGTTGCAACATGAGCTTCTGTGCCTGTTGGCTGGGCACTTGCCATTCAACCAGCATCCAGGGCTTTGGATTAGCACTGTGGATGCTGCTTGCTGTGTCAGATGGTGTAGAAAGTTTCCACATGACAGCTGAAATATCCATACCTGTTCCTAGGCTGAAGGAGTTCTGATGTAGATACTCAACAAATTTAGGGTTGTTCTATTTGTTGGTAGTCCTATAGGAAGCACTTTTCACTTTTGCCTAATTTTAAACCCATGATTTTCTAAATGCAAATGAATTTACAGGTGGCAGGCTGTTTGAGATGCATTTGTTTCAACCTCATGCAACAAAATCACAATGAGAATTATAAAGAAAAAGATGGCAGCCAAACAAAAGCATGCAGAAGGTGGTTGGGCATTGGAGTTTTTGGGGGGATAATCAGTAATGTGGCTACAGCTCCCTACCAAATCTAAAAGAAGTGCTGTTATTTTCAGAATGAAGCTTCCCTTTGAGTCCTGCTAGTGTCAATATCTTGTTTTACTGGCCTGGTTGCACTCTTGTGGCCAGGGGAGCAAACACAGTGACTCATTGCTGGATTGTAGTGCTCAGTAGATCAATATGAGATCAGCATCCTGTCAGCCACATCACAGTGTCAGTGATGGGCCAGAGGAAGACACCCACAACCCTGAAGGGCTGTGATGGAGCTGCCTGGTACAGAGATATGTTCAGTGAAAACATCTGCTTCTCTTCTGTCTCTTACCAGGTTTGGCACTAGGCATGCTTCTGAGCATTAAATTGGAGCTATTTATTTTTTCTTAGGCTTCGACATTCCAGTGTCTCTGGAATCCTGAGGCAGTAAGATAACCTAACCACAGACACAACTAACTCCTCCCCATGCCACTCTCTCTATTCCTTTAAGGGTTTTTTTGAAGAAGAGATTTTTGTCTTTGACAGTTGGAATTATCTCTAAGTGGATAGTCCTCTGGAACCATGGCCTATGAAACAGAGACAAAACAGTATTTCAAATTACTACTTGTAAATGCAGTTTGGCTTGTATAAAGCAGTGATCTTCATGTTACCACATGACTTGTAATTACACATACTCAATATGGAAATGTATAAATTATTTCACATTTATTCCATATGGTCTGTAGAGCAGTGATTTGGCCCCTTTTTTTCCCTTCCTTTAAATCATTGTGATAAGTGGTCTATACTTATTTTGGGGAGGGGGGGGGGGTCTCTCCCCTTTGCTTCAAATTGTTCTGCTAACTGTAAGGGTGGTTTAAAATATTGTATAATAAAAGTGTACCAATTGTATGACACTCATTTCTATGTTTTAGGGTGTGAGTTGTCATATTGGGGAGGAATATATTTTCATGGCCACCTTGTTCAAGAGGCCTGTAAAACAGGTTTGACTTGAAGTGACCATTTGAACTTCATAAAGTCATTTAATCACACTGAAAAACTTGTTTCTTTTAATTAAAAATGCATACATAATCTACTTCCCTGATCCCTGATATTGCAGCTTGTTCTTCCTTGTCTCTTTTTTAGGGAATGTTTTGTTTGTTCTCAAACACTGGATATGCTGGGTCAATGAACTGTTACTCCAGGAAGCAGAGCTGAGAGGACAAACTGAGAAGACATTATTGTGATGGCAAGCAGAAATGCAACACTCTCCCAGAAGTCTCTCGTCTGGGGAAACATGCAAGAGAGCAACCTTTGTGATTCTTTAAACCACTGACTGTAACCCAGTCCAGGTTTGTCAGTGCCTGCTGAAGAAGACTTCTAGAACTTTAAAGCAGGCTGCCAGACTGTCCTCAGCAGAATCCAAGATCTTCCCAGACTCTTTACCAGCCCTACACACAAACCAAGATGATTGACCTAAGCTTCCTAACAGAGGAGGAACAAGAGGCAATAATGAAGGTGCTGCAACGGGATGCAGAGCTTAAAAGAACTGAAGAAGAGAGAGTCAGGTAAGGGATCCAGTACCCTGCTTGTCCTGGGAAGACCTACACAGTTCCTGTGCTCTGTTACTCAGGAGTAGATTAAAACAGTTGTTGCTAAGGGCCCCATATGCCTCAGTATATGTGGTTTGGAGATATATTCTACTCTGGGCCAGATTTACCATAGTCTCTGGATGAAATACCTTACCACACAAATGATTAATTAGTGGCCAAAATTGTTATGGACCTTTGCAATTCCCTAAGGGGCCAAGAGCACCCTGTACACGTCTGCCTGGATACACATCCGCCTCGGTTTCCTCAGAAGAGGATTCAGTTTGCAAGGGTCAAAACCACTGCAGACTGAACAAATGCATAGTAAGTGAGGGACTTGGCTCAAAAGGACTGCAAGCACCCCCAAGAAACTAAAACATGATTGCAGTCAGCAAATATGTCTGAATGCTGAAGTTGTACCTAAAATATTTGGAGCTGCAGTTCAGAAGAAGTACCGACACTATGCCCCACTGCCATGAAAAGTCCTTGCAATCCACAGATAAAGCAGAAAATTGCTCTTTAATTTCTTTGTGGTGTCACAGATGAAGCAATGTGTTGTTATTCTGGAGAGTTTTATGTGCTGGGAGGTTTTACTGGGGCTACTATTAGGGCAATTGCTATGACTAGAAATGCATGCATGGAAAGTAGTGTTTCAGATGGCTCTGAAAAAGCTGTCTATCTACACAGGTATAAATAGCAGTCAGATAGTTGCTTCATAGATACCTGTATCAGCAAATAGTTGCTGATATTTGCTTGCTCAAGAGTGAGGATATTGGTAGGCATTGTTTTATTTTTTTTGGAAAGGAAATTATCTATTACAAGGTACACAAAATAATATGTGGACAAATAATGAAAAATGGAGCCTGAGGTGCTGAGAACTCCAAGTGCTATAACAGAAACAAATTTTTACAGGCCTCAGTAAAGGCAGGATTTTCTCACACTGATTTGGTAATCTTCTCTAAGATTCCTTCTCGTTGTGATGTTCCTCATGAAGTAATGTATTTCCAATTTAAATATTTTGAAATTATTCTAACCATGATGCATCTCTGACGCTTCTTTGCTACTAAGAAAGATTTTTTTTTAAATAAATGTCCTTGTTGTAGGCATACCCTATATCCTGAAAAGGCAGGCTGCCTCTTGCCCTAGGAGCAGCATTCCTTTTGCTGAGGATGCTTGTGGAGCCCTGAGGTTCTTTGATCAGCATGCAATCAACATTTTGTTGAGTTATTCTACTTGCTTCTTTCAAGAGCAATAAAGTGTAGACTTCTCCTTGTTAAAAAGAATTTTCCTCTCAAAGCATTTGCTTTGGTGAAGGTAAAATCATTACAGGCATTGTTCCAAATTCCTGCCCCCATCTTAATGCAGCCTAAGTAAATATTTTCACCACACAGTTTTGTCTTCTGCTTCAAAAAGCAGTAAACTGTCTTTTCTGTAACAGAATAGGCATTTTATTTACTGAAGGTAGAAAACTACTGAATTTAGTCTTGGAATGTTACATCAGTGCCAGGTCTGAAAGCATGCAGGGTAAGTAATTGTAGACGAGTTTGAAAACAGCATCTAGGGAAAAGAACCGTTCTTGGAACAGAAATTCAAAAAAGCCACTCTCAGTAGTGGTCTGAAAGGACTGTCAGAAAGTATTTTTGTCCCTGTAGCTTTACTTTTGCCATTTATAATTCTAGTTCAAGAGGGTGTGGTGGAAAATGCAAGAGACTGCAGGTTGTAGCAGCCTGTAATCATGTTCTGCAGTACCATGTTTGCTGCTACAATAAAAAGTCTCTTCTAGTTTCTAAATATTATAACTTGAGAAGCTGGAAGCCTACATATGAAATGGATTTTTCTGCTTAACTGTGGCACATGGGGCTTACTTTTCATATCTTATATATTAAAACACTACTTGAATTGTATCTCCAGCCAAGGAGATGCAGTGCTTTAGTTTGGATTCTATAGCCTTGCACAGCTGGAAGATTCCAAGACCTGGGATCAACTGTCATCGTACAAACATTAGACAATGTGTTATTTATATGTATATATAATGGAAGTCTTTCAATGTGATGTTTTTTCCTCTTCAGAAGGAATTCTGAGGTTTGAAGGGTGTTCTAATAATCTGTGCCATGTTCTTGGAGCATGGTCAAATTGGTTACGTGACAAAATCCTCTTTGAGCCCTTCCTAGTGGAATTTTACAAACCACCTGATAGAGTCTCTTCCCTGCTAACAGTTCCTAATATTGCTAATCTAATAAAACTAAGAATCTAAGTAGACTGGCCCATGCAACCTCCTTAAGGTAGTCAGATTTAAATCTTGGTTTGTTGAAGGTTGTAATAGGTGTTTCCCCATCTTTTGGCTCCTTATGTGTTGATCAGGATCAGCATGATTAGTTTTATGTACAGCACTGTTCTGGGAACAGCGTGTCTGCTTCCTCCTTCACCTCTGCTGAGGTTTGTCTCAAAGGAAAGAGGATACTGATGATCTCTTTGGCAAAAGGGTGATGAAGAAATCTCAGATGACAAGAGGGTGTGATGCATGGAAAGCAAAAGACATTTTATGCTTTTTTATTCCTGGTGCAAGAAGATGCCTCTCTGCTTCTTTGCTCTAGGATCTGCAGCAGTTCACTCAGTAGCAGTGTTGCTGTGGATGGGGCAAAGGCATAAAATAAGAATCAGGTGACAGCTTGTCAAGACTAAAAGCTGTTTTTTCAGCATATTACTAACTTAATTATTTTGTGGTTTTTTGGCATCATTCCTGTCCAGGAATTTCTGATATACCCTACTCCAGCACTGAACAAAATGAATGGGCTACGATCATAACTCAGTGTCCTGGCAGTAGCTTCAATGTAACCCTTAACTCCTTCTACAGATGCATGGTTCAGAATTAACTTAACTCTGAGCCCTTTCTGGAGACAGTAACATGGGCAGAAATACATTTGTCTGTGAAGTTGTGGAGTGTGGCTGGGTGACTCTTCTGTGGTTTGTGTAGCAGGCCCCTGGCACCAGCGTGTCTAAGGCAGAAAGCTGTTGTGGTCACCTTTGAGACAGGGTTCCTTCCCTCTGTGGTGATCAGCCCTTCCCAGCACAACCTCCTAGCAGTGCTCTTGTGGGCTGTGCTTGGGATTGTTTGCTCCTTATGTAAACTGAAGGAGGTTAATGATAGGGGAAATTCTGATATGGAGTTGTTTGTGTGATGGGTGGGGACTGCTGAGTGCCGAACCCCTTTGATACATTAATTGGTGTGATATTGCAAAAAGAGAGGAAGCTTCAGGGGTCTGTTTCTGCTGGAGGTGTGTGGCAGTTGAAAACCTATTGTAAATGTTATTTTGGCTCTGGCTAGTTCTAACAGATATCCTCTCCAGTCACTTCTCAAGGCAGTTTTCCTTATATTGTTGACTGTCTTTTATGAGGTGGGATATATTTAAGATATTGTGATGAGGTTAATATTGGCATTGGGGAAACCGGACTTACTACTGGTAATGTGCAAATATCTACATCAGAATATGCACTTAAAATTGTCATAAAATATTTTTTTGTTACATTAAACTGTTTTGAGAGTGTGCTTAGCAGAGGTAAGGAGGTTCTTAGTGCACCTGTTGTGGCAGAGAAGGGTGAGCTCATGTCTTCTGCATGAATTCCCCATCATGGGCACTGCTTAGCACCACATGATTTTCCAACTACAGTGACTATTCAGGAAGTAGATCAATTTTATTCTCTAGCAGAATTTTCATGTCATTATTTATCCTTTTTAACAAAGCCAACTGAAATAAGAGTGAAAGTGGGGAGAATGGTCCCAACCCACCTTGTAAAATGCCAGTAAGAAAAACAGGACTGTGTTCATCTTGATCAGGTGAGATAAATGGGCTTAAGGAAGAGAGACCTTACTTATTGGTCTTGGTAAAAGATACAGCATTAGACTACACTGAGAAATGAGCTGATACCATTTCTTCCCAGTATTGATTACTACTTTGGCTACCAGTAGCAGATAAATTGTTTGACAGGGTGATGATTGTTTGGGAGTGCTAGTGAAGCAGGGGAGATGTCTTATTCTGTATGGTGAAAGAATGTACTGGAGGGTAAAAGTGGATACTAGTAGCAATTTCAATCTGTATATTTAGTACTCCCTATGTAAGCAAGGTTTCCCCTACAGTTCAAAAACTTTGTTGGGAAGGCCTATCACATGTTTGTACCTGGCACTGTGTTGTATTATTAAGTGCCAAACTGAAGCCTTTGTCTTCAGATTGGATCAGTCTTGATTTGTAGTTCACCTGAAATCCTAAATGCAACCTTTTCTTTTGCACAGCAGGAAAGATGTCCTTGCTGATAGTGTGAAGCAAGCTATGATACAGGCTCTTCTGCTTATATTTGTTTGTATGTGTCATTTGGTGGGGCTGGTTTTATGCTTTATATGCCTACTTTTAAAGCCTGTGAAGAGCTGGGGACACTGTGTGAGCTGAACCTGCCAGTTACATATTTTCTAACAACCTTTCCAGGCCTTGTTCAGATTGTCCTGTGCTGTTGTCCAGGCAGGCTCTCATACCAAAGGTGTATTTGTCACAGGACAGCTGTGCCTTCATTGTGAGGGTTGGGTTGATCAGTTTGGTTTAGTTTTCCCCTGTCAGGTTTACTTAGGTTGCATCAGAAGAGGGAGGGGAGGCCATTGGGTAACCTCAATGCAAATCCTTTAAAATAAGCAGAGAAACGGAACACTGTAAGGCTGTTCTGGAAATAAAACAATTGGAAGATAATAGAAGCTGCTAATACTGGCAGACCTTGGAGACTCCTTCCTCCTCTAGCAAGACTCAAGAGTCTTGATACTGATTTCCTGAATGGAATAAAGTGAAGCTTCTATATGCTAAGAAATGCTTCAACAAAGCATGTCTGCCTAGGGAGTATCTAATTACATGATCTATATAATTCATTGCTTGTAAAAGGAAGTTTACTTCAGACTTGACAGAGCAACTACTAATAGGAGAGTAAGTCCAAGTGCTAAATGCAGGTGACATAGTAGAAAGGCACATAGCCATTAAGGCCTCTATCTGTAGTGCAGAATATGCATATATTTTAAATGAAACAGGGGGAAAATGTGCCAGTCTGATGCCCCATGAGTGGCCATCTGCTAGGAGAGACATGTACAGGAGGGTTAATGTGGTCAGCGTGTTTCACAGCCACTTGTTAGCACAAATATTGGGATCATAGTTTTGGTTCCAGATTCTGATGGAGACCATATTTCAGTGGGCAGCAGAGCTTCATGTTTTCTCTTCCTTCTCTCCAAAATCAATTGACTTCTCACACCTCTAAGCGTGTAACTCATTCATTCATTCTGAGGCTCCAGGCTGGGCTGTGTCTGTCTCCCCTGTGAATTGAGAGAGAATGTCAAGTCTTTGTCTTGTCATCAAGACTTGAGCTGACTACAGCCTGATCAGTTCTCCAAGGACCCAAAAGCAAGATGATACCTGAGATTTATTCATCAGGGTATTGCTAGTAGACTCAACACACACAGACTTCTGAAGCAGCATAAAATGGAACAACATGCATTACTACAAACAGAATTGGCTTGCTTTTTCATGTATTCAGCTACTTCTAACTGTCAGAAATCTTGCTATCTAGAGAGACACCAAAGACAAGAATTAGAGGTGTTGCTTATGAGGAATTTTGATGGCAAGGATGGGGAAAGGTTGCATAACCCCACAAGTCTGCTTTGTTCTTTCTAGTATAGCCCTAAACCAGTTTGAAATTATATTACTTTCCTGTTTAAACCAAGTTAACAGTAACTGATGGATTTTCTTAATTTTTAGGGTTTTGTAATGTCATGTGCAGCTACCATGCAAAAGATAGCTTACTTGCAATTTGGGACTGCCCAATACAAATATTATGGGGGTAGCTCTCAAGCAAATGTCAGAACAGTCTTTCTTCCTGTACCTTATATAGATATTTGCAGACTAAAGAGGCATGCTCATACAAGGTGGAATGTTTAAATAATTACTGCTTTGTCCTGTAAACTTTTTGTAGTTGTTTCCTACTCTCAAAGAAGAAAAAAGAACCTAATAAACAAGTCTGGTTTTAAATACCTGGTCTAATATAATTTTACTTCTCTTCTTGCATGAGTGATACTACAAAAAGTTTGTCTTGTCTGTGTTCAGAATGTGACCCAGAACCTAAATCCTTTGTCTTTTTGTTGGTTTGCAATTTGTTGTTATGTTTGCAGCAAATAGAACTGAGACGAAATTAATCAAATTTCTCTTTCAACTTCTCCACTTATTTGGTATTTTGGTATCTCATTTGCAGAAGGGAGGTTTCAGAATTTAATTTGTTGATCAAGTGTGGTAATACAATTATTTTTAAAGGCTTTACTTTGATATTGGACTCTAAGGTGCTTTTCCCAAATGTTTGGATTAGGGTGTGTGGGACAATAGTGAATCTATCTTTGAGGTAAACACAGACCTTGATCTAAATCCTCCTTCATTCATCACGAGGAGTCCCAGAGTATGCTGGCACCGCACAGATTCTCAGTTTTAACTGAAAGCTCAGTTTAAGCTGTCAGTTGGGGTATAAGGTAATCAAATGAGGTATTAAGGTGTCAGTAGTCACATCTTGCAAATTCCACGGTGACTTGTAATGTAGACTGTGAATAAGGCAGGTGCAGGGGAGGGAATTGAGACACTGAGGAAGTGTAGATGAAAAATTTTAGATACAGGTATGTATTGCTAGATACTCTTTTTTCAAGAGTAGGGATGAGTTGTTACCTCTTTGCTTATCCAATGACCTATTACAGTAGCCTACAAAGCACAGGATAAACCATTCTGGATTTGGTGATAAGAAGGTTATCAGGGACTGATTATATCAGGGCAGATTTCCTGCCTTACAGTGGTACTACACGATCTGGCCCATTATCACATGTTCCAGAGGTGAAGACGAACAAACCAATTAATCCATGCATAGATTTTCTGTTTGCCTGCTGAGTGGTGGACAGTTGGTTTGTATTCCTGTTCAGTGCAATCTACTTGTACTTACTGCCCTAGGGGAGATGACAAGTTTTCCATCTTGCCATAAAACATGTTTCGCCTTAGCATAGTGGAAACATCTTATTAAATAATGAAAACAAAGTCTTATCCAGTCCAAAATCCTCTTTAAAATTTCCTTTTAACTATGTACCTTTACTTTTTTGAGTTTAAAGTTCCTATAGGAGAAATGGGCACCAGCTTCATTATAACTTTAGACTGTTTCCCCTTGAAAAACTGCAACATAAACTAACTGGCATTTTAGCCGAGCACAGAGGACTCCAGAATGCATACTTGCATCATACATAAAGGTCTTGCTGCATTTTCTCCTAATTACAAACTTGGCAATTGAGCCCACAGTCTGATTCCTAATCTGGATGTCTACTAGTTCTTGGATCACCAAGAGAAAAATTTAATGGCAACTTGGTCAGCCTCTTTGTTAACTGTGGAGCTGGTGTAGAATAAGTTGTTGGCTTATAGTCCTCCTGTGGTTTGGTGGGAGGCTAACACAGCTGTGGAAAACCATGGCTGCAGTCTGATTCTCCACAGTTGCTTTCAAGGTAAACCACAATCTGTGTTTAATTCCTAGCAGTCAATCAAGCCCACATAATGCAAGCAGTTTGATGTGACTGCTGAGACCTCCTCCTAGCAAATACTGAGAATTCAAGGAGCATTTTAAAAATTCTCATTTGTTGCAAAAACAGTTCAAGCATTGTAAGTCTATGATGTATTGGTGAGCACAGGAGGCTTAAAAACTTTTTTGTTGTCAAGACCTAGAGCTAATTGTCTTTCTGATAATGGAATTCTATTTCTTTATTTGTGGCTGGAGAATGCCTGGAAATAGCTTTAATACTTATTTTGCTCTTAGTTCCTCAAAAACAATGGGACTGACAGGCTAAATGCCTCTCTTGAAAAGGTAAGTAAGACAAGCTTGCTTGGAAGTGAGATAGTAAAAGTCTTTTTAAATCAGCTGCTGTCAGCATCTGTCATTTCTCACCATACAAACCCTATCAGGCAGGCAGGTCATTTGTAAAGGAAATGCTGTGAAAATTGAGAGCACTTTTATAACTTTGTTAGCAAGTATAATTAATTAATTCCCAAAGTCTCTATGGCCTGTTGAGCTGGTGGAGTTAAGATACACTAACTCTCATAGGCAGCAAGCAGAGGTGGGAGCAGAGTACTTTCACTTCCAGACAAAATGAGAGCTGCATTGGCCAGGAGACATTTATTGAGTCTAGAGCTGTGACCAATCCATGCCTCTGTCTCTGTCTGGTTGTGTTAACTGGTCACAGATCTGAGAGTCCTGCAGGCAGGTAAGCAGGCTGCAACAGCTGAGAGGCCTGGGATCCTGTCCCCTTCCACAGCCCAGCTGAGCTTCCTCTGCTTTGAGCTGACTTGTAAAGGTTTCCAACCACACCCCACAGTTTCAGTGACTGAATACCAAGGGGAGAGGGGTGAGCAGTGTCTGGGGTGAGGACACTGAATCCTTGTCCTGTGACTCAGTACCCTCCGCTAGAGAACCTCCCTTGGCATATGTTGTCACACTGCCCCAGAGCACGCTGCCCTGCAGGCTGTACAAACTGTTGAAAAGCCAGTCCCTTGCCCTAAGGGGTGTCACTTCTGAGAAGACAAATAACACGTGTGAAAGAAGGTGAAAGGGAGAAGCAGCCACCACCTGTGTAAAAAAATTGTGTGTTCTATATTTCCATTCTTCCTGCTCTCTGCATTTATAAACTGAGTAATATATTTGCTGGAGGACAAATGGAAACTACTGCTGTGTTCCTGCTTCAACTTAGAACACTTGCTTAGGAAGGGTATTTAGTTTGGCCCTTGGAGAAGCACAGAGGGAAGGAGAAATTTTAAATGACTCAGTAATACTATGGACTATTGAATCTTGGAGTTAAAAATGCCAATGGGGACCTCAACATCTGGCGGCCTAAACTGTATGTAATTGATTTGAGGCACCCCTAGTAGTAGGGAGTGATTTTTGACAGTTCTTTCAAAATGAAGCTTTAAGCATTCAAATAAGGCTTTTCATATCTGGCCATACAAAGATGAAAGAGAAGTTGATTGACAGATGAGAATG
Source organism: Setophaga petechia (assembly GCA_024362935.1). Lineage (NCBI taxonomy): Eukaryota > Metazoa > Chordata > Aves > Passeriformes > Parulidae > Setophaga > Setophaga petechia. The sequence goes on along the minus strand of JANCRA010000074.1, from coordinate 1,897,089 downwards.
GTCCATCTTAGTTTGAGGGCTGGGACTAGCCCAGTGTCCTTTCTCTGCTGTGAATGACTGTCTGTATGTGACAATCAAATCTGCAAACTATAATTGAAGGACTGTCATCAGAAATAAGTGTACCAGAAGATCTGCCCCCTAAACCCATGAGGAGTGTCATACTCTGAACTTCCTTGGGGTTAGGCTAGATCTTTAGAGGCATCTTTAAATGTCCCTCCCAACCCAAACCATTCATGATTATCCATCAGGCCTGTGAAAGACAGCAGAATTCCATGGCATTGTGGTCTGTGCTTAGCCTTCAAGTCTCAGTAAAGGACCTCATTTGATTTCTCCCTTGGGCTATGTTGTTAGCTTATTTTGCTGAAGGAAAGGACATAAATGGAGAAGGATGATGAGGCATGACTTGACTTTGTATTCTTTAAGTGCTCTCTAAATCCGTGGGGTAACTTCCCTGATCTGCAGGTTAGTCTCCAGGCCATGTGTAAGCATATGCCTAATATGTTACATGCCTAACAAGGGAAAAAAAACAACCTCTCAAATTGCCCACAGCAGCTACTTATTCTGTTAAAGCATGCCTCATAAAAGCAGGAAAACCTTGTAGCCTGAAAACAAATGATTAAAAATTTGTCTTCCAGTTTTTAAAATGACTGTAGTTCGCATAATGGATATATATATAGATTAATAAAACAAGTAGCACAAACTTATTTTGTTGTTTCTTACATGCGGTGATGTTTATCTTTGTAACTCATTGTATTCATATAAGGATTTTTGTGTAATTTATGGAAAAAAATGGCACCATGCTTCCAGGACACATTTGGACCCTGTGTGTGTAAAAGCAGTGCTGAAAAAACCCCCGAACAGGCATCTTCTGAACCTCAAAATAGCCATGCTCTTAATTTTGCTAGAGACGTTTATGCTGTTCTACTAGCTTATCTCAATTTTAATCTTGGAAAACTGGCCTTTGAAGGCAGGAAGTCAAAATCTGAAGTTGCTGGAGACTTCTGTAGTGCTTGAGTGTTTATCATAGCAAAGCAGTTTGTTTGTTTTTTTTTTTTTTGAGTTACCCTCAGAGCATAGGTTGAAGTAATAAGGCTGAGGCTCTTCCCTTTCCAGCTCATTGTCATCCTTCAGAATTAGTGAGAAGATGGAAAAATAGCATGTGGAGACAGTGTTAAAAAAAATCAACAACCAAAACACAACCCTGCTCCCTGAAACAAAAAACAAGCAACCAAAAAAATCTGACTTTTTTCCTGTTCACATAGATAAGTATGTGAAGTATGTTTATATCTCATTTATTCATTTTCCTCTTCCTCAGGCATTTACCAGAAAAAGTCAAAGACCATGTTCAGCTGAAGAATATGAGCGGGCAGTGGTTTTATGAGGCCAAGTCGAAGAGGCACAGGGATAAGATCCATGGGGCAGATATTATCAGAGCTTCCATGCGCAGGAAACCTGCCACCATTGGTAAGCACTTGGAAATTTGTTTTGGTACTTTGTTTTGGAAAGGCTCTCTGTTACTTGGCTAACCTCAGACAATGTTGTCTGTGAAATACAAGAATACTGGTCTCTCTACAAGCGGAAAGTGATGCAAAAAAGAGACTTCCCATGTAATTTACAGTAGAAGCTTTCCTCTCCCACAGTGCTTTATATTAAGGAGTGATGACTGCAAACAGAAGGGACTGGCTTGTGTTTATGTTAGGATTAAAAGCTCTCTGCACTCCTAGACTCATTCTTATTTTTATTTCTGAGGCCCTGTGGGTTATTTAGGAACATGCAAAGAATCCAAGATTGAGGAAATTGCTCTTTAACATGAATTTCCAAGATTTCGGTGCTTGGTTTGAGACCTTTGAGGCTTAATGGCAGGCATCACAAGCTGGAGATAGTGGTTATAACTAACTGAAGTACATGTGCTGAAAGCTCTGGCAGCTGTGACTGGCATCCTGTGTTCTGGTGAACTTTAGGTGCACCCATAATACCCATGCCATGGTGGGTGCCCTGGTCACCATTAACTTTACCTCTTGGAGGGAGGGAGTGAGCAGTCAATCTGTATTCACAAAAACATATAATGTAATATCCAGGATTTTATAGACCCCCATTATAAATTTCTCAGCATCTGATTTTTAATCTAAAGTGTCCTGGTCTATTTTATCATTCTTTGTATAGAAAGTGATATTTTTTTTCTTAGCAAAACTGTCCTACGTCCCCTTTTAACCTCCTCAAGTTCTACTAAGTTCTTTTGATTTAGAAGGGCAAGACTTACATTATTCTTACCAAATTGTACTGATGTTTGTACTATTTAGTTTTTTTAGTTCTGTCAAGGGATTTTGTTATGTGCTAGTGAAACAAGTAAGATACTTCCTTCCATGCTGTGAATGGAATACAGTTTGTTGCTTTCTATGGGTTTTGTAACTACAAGTTAACCTTGTTTTTCTCTGTTTAACCCTGTAGTATTGCACCTTCTCAATTTCTATATTTTCAGAGATGATTTTGAATAATGTCAGTTTAGTCAGTTTGAGGTTAGTGCTTTGAGTTTTTAAGTTAAAAAGAAAAGGCCTGAAACAGAAAAGAATGCAGAAAAAAACCCCTAGGTGGTTAGCATGGTATATTTGTCGTTTTGGCTGGTTTTGTACTTGAAGGTTATGAAAATCAGCTGTAAAATTCTAGCTAAATTTCACAGTAACTTGTATCTTAAAGGAAGGTACTAAAAGCCATGCCATTAATTAATGGCATGTTAATTAATCCCAATCTTGTTACTTAAACAAAGTGACATGTTGGCACACTCAGAACTATGTACAATTGCTTGGTTTCAATGACTCATGAGATGGCAAGATATTTTTCCTTGCAGTTATAGATAGCAAAAATGTGAATAAAAATCTTGTTTATTTTTTGGTTTTTTTTGCACACTTCACTTCTGAACTGTTGGTGAAGTGGAAAAAGCATTAGAGGAAATAATGAAATGTTTTTGCTCTGAAAGGCATTATCGGAATAGGATTTTGTCCCACCCTAAAAAGAAATGCCAATGTATTTGCATTGCTGAGTGAGGTGAGGCTTTTTGTTTATTTGGGTTTTCACATCACCTTTTTAACATCTTGTGGTAATTCTGTTCATAAAGGATTGGCCACCTGCCTAAGTGAGTTATGACCAACTTCCAGTTGACTGTTTAAGAAGGGAAAAATTGAATTGATTGCAACATATTTTCAGTTTCCTCTGGTTTAATAATTTTTTCCTTTCTCAGGAGTCTGAGGATGAACTTTCAGTATTTGTGTAACTGCAAGAACTGCAGGATTAGTCTTTACCAGGGTTCTTGTAGAAAACTCCTCCATTAGGATTACCTTAAGGTTTAAACCAGATATATCTGGTGCAGTAAAATGAAGTACTCAGAACAGTATTTGACATTTTTAGTAGTATTAAAAAGGTTTTCTTTAGAAGGCACCTGATCTGCTTCTGAAAACAATTCAAGTATAGTGGGCTTTAGAAATAGCTGTAGGCCTAAATGCAAGTACTTGCACGTCTTTCTTAAGAAAACCTGTATAAGCATGTGGGAAACAACAATATTCTTGCATCATGTTTTAGCTGAAGTGGCTCAGAACAAAATGAGCAAAGCAAAGATCAGCTGGGTGAACAATGTTAATAAAGAAGTCTTCGAGCCACCAGATCTACACTGCATTGAGGAACATCAAGAAGAACAACAACAGAAAAGTAGCTGGAGGTAAACAAAATGATGTACTTACCTCTTATTTCAAAGGTCACCTAATGTTACCTTAGAATTGTACAAGAAAACTGTACATGTGACAGACACATAGTGATGTACTGTTCTGCATTTGAATATAGAACAATTAACAATCTTCAGCTTGCCTTTCTCAGAAAAAGTTGACAATCAAGCCTGGAATGGTCACATACATGTTCTCATGTCATAATTTATTTTGTTTCCTTGAAATGAGACCTGGATTTTCTAGTTAGAATGGCTAGCCATGATCAGTTCCCTGCAGTCAGTAATATGGGGACCACAACCTCTGCATGTCTTCATTCAGTTGTTTACTGAAGCCATTCTATCAATTCAGCCTGAATTTTAAACTTGGATTACAGCATTATTGAGGTTAGAAAAACCTATAGAATTATCAAGTACAGCCATTAACCCAGCACTACCAAGGCCACTACTAAAACACATTCCCAAGTGCCACACCACATGTTTTGAGCACTTCATATCACATGAAGAATTGGAAAGTAAGAAATTGCCGTTTAAAATTTTCCAAATTATTTGGCACAAAGTTTAAGACCTCTAAGACTTTTTTAGAAGACCAAACATATTTCAGATGGAAAGAAATCTAGAATCTTTAGATAGCTGCAGAAAGTTAGTCAGATTCTACTAAGAAAAGTAAATGTCTTTCTGGAATGGAGAAGTTTCCTTTCAGAGTAAAATAAGACAGTCATCTTTGGTATGCCTGAATTACTACAATTGTACAGTTGGCTGGATGATAAGTAGTTTTTGAACTAAAAAGGATTTAATATTGAATCACTCTATCTCAAGCCCATAAACATCCCAAACAGCTTTATTTTGTTTTGAAATATCCTGAGTTGATTTCTGGAACAGACATGTCTTCTCTTTAAAATACCTACATGTAATTCATTGGCTGAGTTAAAAACTTCCAAAAAGCCTACATTTGAGAAGGAAAGCACTGAAACAGTTGGAGTCAGAGCAGGTAAAGTGGTCAGGTTCCTCAACATGCTGAGAAAACAAGAACCAGGGTGTAACCCAGATAGCCACTGTTTGTGCTTATAGTGAACACAGTGAGGTAAGAACCAGAGTTACTTCTTAGGGGAACTGCTTTACTTCTGGTTGTGCCATTGATGAGCTCTGTAACCTGTCACTTTCTTGTCTAAGTCCTTCTCTGTACATCACCTGTTTTTTCTTTGCAGTAAGGCTTCTCCTACTATGCATTTATGCAATACCTAGTAGCAATTGAACCTTTCACTTCTGTGGTCTGTAGTCTGGACACACACATTCATGGTGAATGGCATCAAAGATTGGAGGGAGTCTTAACAATTCTGGCTTGTGTCTTTCTTATATTTTATCAGTATCAGTGAACTCAGAGGTGTTTGTTTTGACCACATCTGAAATTGTGCTGAAAGAGGTCGAATCAACTGCTTTGTTATGACTTGCCAAAAATGAAGTTGTCCAAAAAGGATGATAAAGGTTGCTTATCACAAGACAGAGCTCTGTTTTCCTTCCCAGCTGAAGTTAACTGATCTACTGACTGAGTTAGTTGTTATTAAATGTAGTTTTTTTTTACAGGTGGCTTTTACATTCAGGAGATTGCTATGATGTTATTTCTTTAAGAATAGCAGAAGGCATGTTGCTGTTCAATATATCTTTCAGAATATTTTACATATCATCTTGCTCATCAGGAACAGATGATATTTTTAAAGAAATATGGTCTTATAATCCTATTCTTATAATTAGAACTCTCCAGAAACTGTGTGTGATTGATAAGGTATAATAGATTTCATAATATGCCAGGGCAGCCTCTTCAAAAATACATAACATAGCAGGGTTTAAGAATATGTAGACTTTTTTTTTTTTAATGGGACCAACTTGATAGTGTCTTCAACTTGAAGCGATTTGATGACTTATTTCAGATCACAGCCATGCAAAGCTTGATAATTATTTTCCAGAACTCGCCCCTGCCTTTTGTTCCAAATTGTACCAGAAGTTGATCAGCCTCTATGCCTTGTTCATGTGTACGTGTACTTTCCCCAATAGCTCAAGATCTTCTCTCTAAAACAAACCCACATAGTCCAGTGATTTATGAGGCAATTGGAAGTGATCTGTCATATGTGGGCTGGATGCTTACTTACACTGACTTTGTATAAATAACTTGATTGGATGCCTCAGGTCATTTGTTTCTAAAATGTCAAAACCTATGGCAAGCGAATGTGGCAGGACTGTGAAATTCTTTGCTTATGATTTTAGTATGGGCTTAATTCACCATAACTGAGGTTAGTCTACACAATATTGTATGTGAGAAATTGCAGGAGGCACCATATGCTTTTAAAATACTCTTCCTTTCTGTTCTTTTGATACTGGAATTTGAAGGAGACTGGCCTGGCATAACTGTGGGCCTATCTCTAAGGGCAGAAGGAAACACAATGGTGCAAAAGCAATAACCCCAGTAGCTGGGGTGGGAAGGGAAAATCTACAAACATTTAATTTGGCTGCTAGGATAGTGGAGCCACAAGGAATTAATGGGCTCTTCCTCTCACAATGGAATAGTCTTAACACAGCTAAGAGGATGAAACAGAATTATTGCAGAATTTGGGATTGCATTAAAGGCAGCTCACGGCTTGCAGTTTCCAAATGCTACTTGCGGTTCAAGCACTTGGACTTCTAAAGCATTTTAAAGTGCTGCTTTAAGAATAAGTTTGTGGGTGTTGTGGGGTTTCTGGGGTTTTTCTGTTTGTTTTTTCCCTTCTTTCTCTAAGAGTGTGGCTCAGGCCAGCACTGGCTTACAGGCTTTGCATAAACTTACACAGCTGCTAACCTGAGGATTGGGTCCAGAAGCAATATGATAATGAGTTACTCAGAATACTTCTGTTCTGGATCCTGTTCCTAAAGCAAAACAATTCTTACTTAGTGTAAAGGAAGTTTAGTTCTGCTAGATCTGTTTGTAAACTGATAAGGAAAAAATCCAACCCTGGGGCCAGTTCAACTACTGTTGAATCAGGGTGCTACTATATTATGTAGAACAACAGTATCCTTAAAATTAGCAGTGACATTTATTCCCACACCCCAAATATCAAAATTCTGTAATGAAGGTATGAAGGTTTCTTTTTTGAGTTTTATATCATTGTGATAATTTTCTTGCATGCCAGAACCTTTACAGGCCAGGTGTGTGAAAAGTCTTTAAAGGTGTAACCTTGAACAGAGTGAGTTTTCAAAGGTGAGTCACACTGTCAATATCACATCTGTCCAGTGATGCCATTTGTCTATATGCTGAATCTCAAAAAAGGAGGGTTGTCTTTCAAATTAAGATTCACAGGTCGTGTATGAATCCACATATTGACAATGCCTGCAAATCTGTAACCCCTTTCTCTAGCTTTGCTCCTGCCTTTGCCTTGTTGCTTCGATCTGTATGGGACTTGGACCTCCCTTGTGGTTCTTGACACATCATTTTTCCAAGTTGAAGGGTAGAATTTTTAAAGCCTTTTTTAATCTATCAGTTTGGATTTATACACTTTTAGATTAGCCTTGTGAATGCAGCATATCTGGTAACAGTTTGTTCAGTTTTCTTATCTAAGTGGGTTGTGGGTAAACTCATTTTCAGACCTATTGTTGTAAAACATAGTTATAGGATCCTGGCTGTTGTTTTTTCTCTGCTTTGCTTTATTTAGACCAGGGTTTTCAGTATGTAATGCCAAGCTGTTAATCTTTAATTATTCTATGGTAAATCCACAGAAACATTGCATTAAAGATTATGAGATTATGTTTAGTTGAACACACACACAAAGTTACCTCTCCACCTGTAAAAAACTTCACTGAAGAATGTCTTATCAGTTTCTTGCAGCCCAGAGTGCTTAACAGAATTTTTCTTGCTTAAAATGGGTGAGGGGTTGAAGTATTTGGGACCTCAACCTGAAAAGCAAAATTATGATTGTCCTGTTCAGTAGTAGATGTTGCAGAGAAGACACAAAATACAGGAGCATATGAGTGTGGTGCTCTCAAAAACAAAACCACAAGTGCTTTATAAAAGTAAGAACACAAACATCTTTTTCTGTAGTTTCTTTAATACGTATGTCTCTTTTCATACTTATTAATATATTAGAACCAAGGTTAAAAACAATAATGTGAAACGATATTTTGGAAAGGAAAATAGAAGATGCAACATTTAGCTCTTTGAGAACCAGAATATTTTTCTTACTTGGGATCAGCAAATGGTAGAAAGAACAATAGTAATCTTTTATTAATCTGGTGCATGCCTGTAAGAGGCCACAACAGTTACTGTCCTACAAAAATGTAAGAACAGTTAATTTTTCACCCTTGAGATAGATTCCATTATAAAATCAGCTCATTCCTTAATCCTCTATCACTATGCATGGTGGTATGTTTCTTAAAGGTGGTGTTGAATCAAAAGAGCAAGGAAGGGATATAGAAGTTTATAGTTCAGATTGCACCTAGTATTTTTTTGCTGGCCTTCTGTTCACACTGCAATGGTCATTTTATCTTCTCCATAATTATGTTTTTCCTTCTGCAAAATGTAAGTGATGTCACCACTCAGACACACTTAGCAGTCTAGAGGAAAATAGACTTTTAAGGGTAGTTTATCAGAGTGTTTTGGGTTTTTTTTCTCCCCTGAAGTTTGAGCTTAACTGTGCACCTTGCAGAAGATGAGAAAATTGTCCTCCACTTAGGAGGGCAGACTGGTACCAATTACCAGACTGGAGAGATATTTGTTAATGCAGAGAGATGAATCTGGAACTTGATGAGTGGTGGATGCTGTTCCTGTCCTGAGACGCCTTGTGGCTCTTCTGCTGACTGCCTTTCAGCCTTTTCAAACATTACAAAGATCATTGAGCAAAAAATTACTCAGTTTTGGAATCTCTTTGTACATCTGTATCGGAAAAACCCTAAGAATTGCTGTCCTTCCTAGCCTGATAAATATTTTCTATCTGAAAATATAAATCTTTTCTGCTTCATATTGTTCCCTCACCCCAAAATCATAAGTGTGTATCTTGGTTAATGTAATTTTTTTCCATATAAAATTAGGGTACTCAATATGGTTGTTCTGTGAAGACTATGTTGAAATCCATGTCTAACTTCCTTCTTCAAAAACCAAATACTTTTTCATATCTGAGATGTATAGGTAAACTAGTAAAAAATCTGATTGAGAAAAAAACCTTGCCTTGTTCTGCAAGTAGATTAAATATTTCTAGAGATAATACAGGACCTTTCTCTTCTAGCTATTTTAATTTCTTCATATCTGGGCTATACTTATCACAAGCAATAACTTACTTCACTTATGCAATCAATCAAAAACATTTGATTTGGGATGTGTTGCTATCTGTGAGATGTCACATCTTTACTATAGTGGTGATGGGATTCCTGTGTTTTTTCTGACTTTGACATTTTGCCAAAGTCTCTTTTTCAGTCAGATTTAGACACTTTCTTCCAGTTTTTCAGTCCTAGAAGTACAAATGTAAGGCAAGGATGAAAATGGCAACGCTGATATTGGAGAGTAGCGATATTTACTCTGTTTATACAGTATTTACTGTAAATATAAAATATAGATTTATATTTATGTTTATTTTTATAAAGCTTATTCAGACATTTAAAATGTATCAAAAAACGGTTTCTGTCACACCAAGTAGAACTTCTATTGAATTCTTTAACAAGTAAATAATACATTTTTGCAAGGAAACAAAGCAGCAAGAGTATCTTCATTTCCTGTAGGAATGAAAACAGGCTAAATAGAAAAACTCCAGTGCCAAGTTTATGTTTATGTTTGAGTATGTATAAGTGAATCTTTGTTTTGCTTTTTCAAAAAGGCTTAAAGTAATGTCCTGTTTGCTGAAGTTGTTACATAATTTTCCTTTACAGTTCTAAAGAAGTAACCCCTGTGTTAAACAAGCCAGAGGAAATACCTGTGAAGGCAGCAGTCTCATCAGTAAGGGTATGACTGGTACTGAATATGGTAGAAGTTATTTGCTTCAGCAGGAAACATAAGTAAAGCTTTGAGGAGGAAAGATAATAATTTGTAAAAAAATGAGGGTTGTTTTTTTCTTTGTTTTAGAGGGAGGTAATGAAAGCCACTAAAGGTTCAGCACTAAAGTGCTGCTACACCTCTAATCAGTGGCTGTTTTTTCTTAACATTATTTCCAATCTGTTCAACTACTGAAAGCAATTGGCCTGCTCTGTTCTAGTATCACAGAATTAGAGATTAAGTTATTTATCTTGCAAAAACTTGGAATTTTCAAGTGTCTTTAAGTGGTGGCTTATCTCTGCTGTTGATCAGTTTAGAAGAACAAGATGAGGGTGCCACTGGCACTTCTGATCATTTCCTGTTCATATTGTTTAGGTTTTTTTGTCATGTATCCAATTAAAGAGGTATGCCTTCAGACTCCTTACTGATGGGTTTGTGGGGAAGAGAAAAATCACTGCACTTGTGTCTATTTTGTGATGTAAGAATTTGACTGCAATAGTAATGTTTGTTCCTTTTTTTAGCAAAGGAGAAATCCCTTTAATTCCACTGTATCTGATGATAACTTGAACAGTGTGGAATCAGAAGACAGACCAGTCATTGTACCTCAGCTATCAAAGGGTAAATGAACTTGTTTTGCAGATGACTGTGAATTTCCTGTAGGTTTATATGGAAATTATTTTTACTTCCATTGCTTCTTTCTGTAGGAGATCAAAATCTTTTTTTTCTTTAAGTATAGAGAGTTTTCAACTAGCTTATTTCAAACTTCATCTAAAGCATGTGAATATACTCAGGAAATGGCTGTAGACATGAGTAAATGGATTTTGCTTCCTTTCTTTTACTCATAGTTTTAGTCAGTACTAAGCACTCCATCTGGGAGGGCTGCTTGTCCTGCATTGACAAGAGGGCAGTGAAATTTCCTTGAGTTTAGCATAACTGTCTTTATGACCTTTCAATCATTGCTGCTAATTGGCTTGACAGAAGCAGCCTAGCTCTCTTTGGTCTGTACTTTTCTCCTTTGTTTCCTTAGTCCTGTTTATTATCCTCCCTTTCCAGCAGTATTTTCTGCAAGCAAGTTGATGAGTGATTATATATCACAATACAGGCATTTGAAGTTGTAATTTAGAGTCATATATGGCTATTACTCTCCTGTCCCTGTTGTAAAGCATGCTAACAGGAAAAGGAAAGATTTGCTTAGTAGGAGTACAAAACCCTTCATCTCCCTGCCAGGAGATTATTTCTGCATTTTCCTTGTTCCACATGACTGTGGAAATTACCAGTTTCCATTTTTGTAGGTTGCTGTTTACATTCTGACACTGAAGAGGTGTATGTGTATTCAAAAGCTGCCCTTCCCTGCAAACTTTGTCCCTTGCAGTAATAATGCTGATAAAAAAACTTGGTGTGCTCTATTTGGCATCATCAAATAGTTAGTGTTTGTAAAATAAGAAATAACTGCAAGCTTTTAATTTGCTAAAAGTTTCTATTACATAAAAACGAAATCAACACCTATGTAAAATTACTGACTGTGTTTTTGCTGCAGTTTTTTTTAAATAAACCAGTGTAATCACTGCATTTCAGATCTGCACTGTCATATTTTTCTGTTTATACTTACGAATGTCACATAAACTCATGAGGTCTTCTATGTCTTACAGAAATTTGGTCACTCTCAGAAGACAGCCCACCTAAATCAAACTTGCAAAAAGATGAAACAGATAAACCTGAGAAGTCTTCTGTAGAACTTACTGATGAGCCACAGAAGGAAGCAGTTAAGCGTCCTGTCCCCAAAGCTAGGAAACTAATTCCCAAAGCAGCAGATTCTGTATCTCAAAGAGAAGACCTTGTTCCCAAACCAGCCAAGCAGAGTGAGGGGGTAAATGGCATTGGTACCCCACCCAGGGGCATTCTGAAGCGCAGCTCAAGCTCAAGTTCCACTGACTCAGAAGTTCGGGTCAGTCAGACCTTAGATGTTCAGAAAAAGAATGGTTTTGCTACTGCAACTATTTTTGAAGGGGAGGGTGAGAAGAATTCTGTTATGGAAGAAGCAGAAAACTCTGCACAAAATTCACTGGAAAAACTGAAACAAGTGAGGTTTTCATCTAGCTCAGGTAAAGGAAAACCTCTGCAAAGCCCACAGCTACACCATGGTAAAGAAAAAGGAGAACATGAAATCTTAAAATATGACAAAAAAAAGAATAGTGAAAATTACGCCGTTCAATCAGATTCACTTTGGGATAAGCAAATTCCTGCTGCAAAGCCTTTGGGAACCTATTCATCAGCTTCAAAAATTAAAACAGTAGATGGCTTACAAGAAGACGCATCTGCATCCAGCCCTTGTGACAGTAACAGATCAGACTTCCCAGGTAAAGAAAGCTTCCAGACAGATACAGTTACTCCCAAGAAACTTGAAACTCCGCAGAAGACCTCCAGCAATATCCTGTCAAACAGCAATAATGAGCAGAGTGTTGATAAGACACATGAAAATAAATCCAACCAGATCTTGAGCCATGTATCAGAGTCACACAAAAACTTTACAGGTAAGAGTCTATTATAAGTGAAGAATGGAATGAGATAGGATGTAACACGTATTCATTAATGTGGATCACTTGTAGCTAACAATTAACAACTAGGAAACAGTAGTAGTAGGAATGTGCTACTGCAAGAATGTGCTACTGCAGAATTAAATAATCAATATTTTTTTAATACACTTTTATTATCTCCTACTGGTCAACGTATCAGAGCCAGTATAGGCACCTCTGTTGTGGATGGTATTTTAGTGTAGTGCTGTCAGTTGTCCTTGGGAGTAATTCAGATGTGACTTAGGGATTTGTTTATGGGACTAAACACAAATATCTTGGATTGTCATCCTCTGTGTGTGTGTCACATGCAGCCTTCCTTCAATGAAAGCATTTCCTTTAAGAATGGGTTTAACTCATCTTCTTGGCTTGTACCAATGATTCCAGTAGGATGTCTCAGAGCAGGAATCTTCTTCACTCCATTGCCCATGGTATGGTTCTTTCCAAAATCACGGGGACAGAGAACTCTTTTCTCCACTAACAATTAAAAAAAAAATTATAATTTTCTAGGTAGACCAAAGATTTTTAGTCATGTATCTGATTCATAACTCTGATAAGTTTGTTTACATTGTAGATGTACATCAACTTGCTGCTGAAACAGAAGCACGTGAGGTATCCAATACCAATTCTGCAAGTCTTCAACAAGGTAAGCCTGATCTTGTTGAGGAGAGAGATGCTAAAACCATTTTCAAGCCTGGCAAGCATGCTGATGAGCTCATGAAAGTGGATGATGAATCTGTGTCAAAAGTTTTAGACTGGTTTAAAAGAAGTTCTAGTACTGAAGATGAGGAAGTTGTATCAACAAAGTCTCAAGGCAGGGAGCCCAGAGAGGAAGTGGATATGTCAATCACAACAGCAGTTCTTCCTACAGAGCACAGTGGGCCTGGCATGCATGGAAAACCAGAAGATACAGAAGAGAAACCATTTGGAAAGATTAAGCAACAGAGCAGAATTTCATCTACATCCTTTACTTCAGAAAACATGCAGCTGATAAAGGAGAGGGTGAAGCCTAAGACAGGGGAAGCAAATGAGAAGCAAAATGATAAATTTCTGACTGAATTTGATTGTACAAGAGTTGAAGAAAAAGAACATGATCAAGAAATGAAACAACAAAATAAAAAATCAAATCTCTTGGACCATCAAGGGCACAAGCTACCAGCTCAGAAATGTGAATCGGAGAAGGCAATGCAAGAAAAAAGAAGAATAAGGGAGATCAGAGCATTCTGGGAAAGGGATAAAACTATCCCCAGTCATGGAGAGAAAAAAGTTAGTATCAATGCTGATGTGTCAGGTGGCCGTGCTTTTACAGGTCTCAGAGAAAGTGACCAACTAAAACGATCTGCAGTGAATCTACCTAAGGCATTGCATGATCAGAGCAAGAATACATCAAGAAGTCCTGAACTAAGTTGTGCAAGCCAGGCTTCAAGAAACAGAAGTTGCCATTCTTTTGAATCAGGATCAGGCCATGCATTTGGAAAGCCAGAAGGGATGCTTCAATCTGATGGACTCCCAAAAGCCAGTAACTTGCATCTTAGAGCTGGTGTTACTTCAGCTTCCTCAAAAAGCAAAGATGAAGATGAGAAGGAAACTCTTAAATGGAAAGTTACTGCTTCTTCCCAACAGAAGCCCAGCTTCCAGGTTTTGTCTTTAAAAGAAAAGATGAACGAAAAGTCCAAGAATCAAGTTTTAGATCCTTCACACTTCCAGAGTCTGAGAAACTTCTGGGATACTGGAGTTAAATTCCAGAGTAGCATTGACAGGGAAGATGATTCTTTGCCAAATAATACTAGATCAATAACCTGTGAAAGAAGATCAAATGAAGATAAAGAAGGCAAAGATAATGTGAGCAAGCAAGGGTTAATTCAACAACAAACCCAAACATCTGAGAGAGAAAAACCACAGAAACTAGATTCTGTGGTATGCAAAAAGTCTCTAGGATCTCCTATTCTAAAAGGTCTGAATGTGACACACGCAAGAAATACAGACTCTCTCCAACTGGACAGACAACCAGTTATCTCAAAATCCCAGGAAAAGATGGGTCTTCCAGAGCAAGAAGTTAGAGAATGTACAGAAAAAAGCTTGGTTTCATCAAAAGATCATCATGTATCCTTGCAGCTCCAGACACCTGGTGATAAAGATGCTTTAAAGGACACAGTAGTAGGTGATAAACTATATTTACCTATAGAAAAAGGGGAAGACAAGACTACTCCTTTGGATAAAGAGGAAGTTGCAGAGACTGTGGATAAAGTTGTTCTACCTAAAGGTGAGCTTAATGTATTTAAATCATGTCTAAAGAAGCTAGAAAAGGAAGCCTCTGAGATGTCATGTAGCTTAAACCTCAAAGAAAACCTTTTAAAAGGGGCACATTTTCAGTCAAATCAGTGCAAGGTTTTTGAGAGAATGGGGGACAACAGTCATGATATTTCTCCTGTTGATCAAGGAGAAGAAATAGGCAAAAGTACAGGACAAGTGAATGTGTCATCAACAGATAAGCATGAGAACAGAAAAAGTCTCAGAAAACTGTTTAGGGAATTTGAACCTTTGTATTTACAATATCAGGCAGCAGACAAGGATGATACTCTTGAGGGCTCTCAGAGGCCTCAAGCTGGTTTGGAGAACCTTCTCAAAGAAAACCTAGTATCTCAACTTTCTGAATACAGAAGGGTGGAAATAAAAACATACAATGACTCAAACAGTCTATCACAAACTAACTGCAGTGTACAGTCAGCACACCAACAAGCTACTGGTCAGCCTGAAGAGGTCCATGAGCCCATAGAGAAGTCTGTAGCTGGATCCAAGGTCAATGGCTTGAGTTCTGCTCTAGAGAAGTTGATGAAGGAGGCTTCTGAAGCACCACCTCCTAAGCCCAAATGTACTGACAGCACACCATGGGGGACTGCTGAGGAACAAGTTAAAAGGACAATGTATGAACATGGTGGAGAAGTGCTGCAGGAAATCAGTGAGACTGTAGAAAGGTCTGTTGCCCCATCCAAGGCCAGTGGCTTGAGTTCTGCTTTAGAGAGGCTGCTGAAGGAGGCCTCTGAAACACTGCCTTCTAAACCCAAATGGGCTGACAGCACAGCACAGAGAACTGCTGAGGTGCAAGATAAAGGCATGACTTATGAGCATGGTGAAGAGGTGCTGCAGGAAATCAGTGAGACCATAGAAAGATCTGTTGCCCCATCCAAGGCCAGTGACTTGAGTTCTGCTTTAGAGAAGATGCTGAAGGAGGCCTCTGAAGCACCACCTCCTAAACCCAAACGTGCTGACAGCAAAGCACAGAGAGCCACAACCTATGAGCATGGTGGAGAGGTACCTCAGGAAATCAGTGAGAATATAGAAAAGTCTGTTGCCCCATGCAAGGCCAGTGGCTTGAGTTCTGCTTTGGAGAGGATGCTGAAGGAGGCCTCTGAAACACCCTCTCCTAAGCCCACATGTGCTGACAGCACAGCACAGGGGACTGCTGAGGTGAAAGCTATGAGCACAGACTATGGGCATGATGGAGAGCTGGTGCAGGGAGTCGGTGAGACCACAGAAAGATTTGCACTGTCCAACACTGAGTATAGAGGGTCTGATGTTAATTTTCAGAATCCACCCAAAGAGGTCTCTGAAACATCAGCTTCTGTGCTGGAAAATATGGATAAGAAAATGCAGGCTAAAATACAGAGTAGTGTAAGTATACATGTTCCATATCAACGAGACAGAGATCACCCTCAAGAAATACAAGAAACAATAGAAAAAACTTCTGTTTCAAATATTGCAAAATTTGGTGAATTCAGTCGCTCTTTAGAAAAACTTCTTCGAGAAGCATCTGCAGTTTCATGTCCAATCTCCAAAGATTTCTATCAGCAAGAAGAATTTGAGGATCATACATTTCCCTTAGAAAAAGAGACTCTATTTATGACAAGTTCACAGCCATACAACTCCCTAAGTGGCTATGATACACAAATGATGATAGTCCTCAAAGAGGGAGCTCCAGAAAAATATGCCAAAACCTCAGTTAATGATCTTACAGTAAGTGAAATTGAAGCTTCTGGTCTTAGAAGAGATGGAGCTACTAATAAAATAGGAAAGAAAAACATGGTTCCAGTTGATCTTCATCCCCTGGAAGGCAAGACCAATATGGTTGTAGTCAAACCATTTGAGATAAATGCAAAAGGGATGAATGAAAGCACATTCTTGGAGGCTTCTGAACAGAATTCAGAATTTCAAGCACTCATGAATTTCAGAAGAACAAGTACACCACTTAAAGATGAGAGCAACTCCCCCCAGCCAGAAGCAGCTCAGTTCTACCTAATATCGCAGCGTGAGGATAACAATGAAGAGGAAGGCAACAACTTAAATTTGGGATTCAAGTTTTCAGATCAAAACTCTGATTCCCACTCTGGAACAGGAAGTTCAACTCGTGAGCTATCTGATTTCTAAAATTTATGGTGCTGAGTTAGACATGGATACAATAAATTTTTTTGTATCCAGCTTGAAATATGTTAATGGAAAGTCTGTGTGATACATTCTTAATTGAGAAATTTGGATATTTGCTTGGGAGGGGTAGGAAGAACTAATTAAGCTGTTTGATTGGAAAGCATTTAGCAGCCACTACATTTGAATAAGCCTTTTTTGGTAAGGGTAGTTTAGCAGCCTGAATCAATTCAGTCCTTGTGATTTACACTTTTCTTATCCCATGTGACATTGCCTTCAAATTAATACATTTGTAACACTCAATCTAGTAATCCCTTCAAATATACTGAATTAAAAGAGGAAAAAAATATCAGTGGCTCATTGGGTTCATTCTTTAGTTTGACTGGCTAGTCTCTGAAGATAAATGCTTTTTAGTGGAATATCTGGATATAAGGATAATACCAATAATCTGTGGTATTTCATTTAGCATTGCTGCCTGTTGCACTGAAAAATGGCCATATCAATGAAGACATCTATTTACTAGGATTCACATTCTTTGGTTGAATGGCAGTTCTAGTCAATGTATAGTGCATGATAGTCATCAAAGACCTTAAGGTAGATGAGATAATTTAACCTTTTTAGTCTCATACTGAGAAACTGGGAGTATTTTCTTCTCCTGGAGAATCTGAGAAATATATGAAGTTCCCAGGGCCTGCCAAATTAGATCCAAGTCTGTTTGGAAAGTGGGTTTCCAAAGAGAGTCAGTGAAAACTCAAGATAAGTGAGGAAAAAATCAAATGTAATTTGGTTTCACCCAAAATTACAGGCAGCAACACTGTGATTGGTTGGTGAAAGGGGAGGAAAGTGAGGTAGGGAGGAAGGAAAGTCAGATTTCTGAAAGAGCTAGGTCTGTCTTGATTATACTTTTGGAGACAATTGCGTAAGTTCAGGGTTCCAAATACATCCACAGCTCGTTTTTTGTGGGGTTTATTTGTTTGTTTGTTTATTGGGGGTTTTTTTTGGGTACATGGGGGGAATTGGTGTTTGCTCTTTTGTGGTTTTGGTCAGTTGATTTTGTTTGGTTTTGGTTTTGTTGGGTTTTTTTGGTTACTCAAGCATTGAAACAAAACTACTTTCACTGTGGAAAGGGTATAACAGAAAAATTTGCCCAAAGTAAAAAATCTAAAATTTTCTTTTGTGCTGATTCATGAAACGATGGTTGCAAAATGGCTACAATCTGAGTTTATCTTGTATTAATCTTAACCAATTGAGTGCAATAGTTTCCCCAAATGCTGTTATTAGTCAGTAAAGATAGACCTATGCCTACACAGGGCAAATCACTTGTCTATCAAATCACTTGTCAGACTTGTCTGTTGCTGCTGATGACTGGGGGTGTTTAGGGAGAAAAAATGGACACTTAAAATTAGATGTTTATTCTATTTTGAATTTATCTTGTATTTTCATTGAATGTTCACTGTCTTTGCTAACTGTCAAAATAGATTCTCATGAGAAATCTGTGGCTGGTTCTTCATTAACTTGCTAAAAGTGGCCTGCCTGTGTGTGCAGTGTTCATGTGTTTTGTCTCACAACAGGTTCTGAAGAAGAATTAAACCCTGTTTTGATGGCTTTGAAAAGGAGTGCAGATAGGAAAAAGCCTTCCAAAAGTCTAGAGGACATTCCATCAGCCACCTCAAGTGAGCACAAAGCTTGTGTGTGTCTCCTGTGACCCCCAGCTTGGTTTAAATGTGTTCACATTTAAACCAAATGGTCTTTCATACAGCCCTGCCAAGTCGTGGCTTTGTTTTTGTTTCTCAATAAGCTGTATGGAGGTTATGCTTTGGAACCACATTCTTATCTCATATGGTTTAATTTTCAGTTCTTGGTGTTAATTTTGGAACAAAGCTGGTCTACGAAACAGACATCTTGCAGGAGTGCACTGTGTTGATCAGTGATTAACCGTTTCCCGGATAGTTTGTCAGTTGTGGAAGTATTGGCAATTACCCAAACCAGTAATAAGCAGCTACTGTCATTGCCTCCTGGTTGCTGGCTTGGGTCAAATAAGTAGACAATGAAAGCATGAAAAACTCACTTTAGTAATGGTTCACCTGTGTATTTTAGCAATAAATATATCAACCTCACTTTAAGAGAATACAGTGAGATAATATTATACTTAAAATGAATTCCCAGCTTCCCTCAGTAGCCTCCTTGGATTCCTTGTTTTTTTTTTTTAATTATAATTCCTGTCTCACTTCACTCTGCCCCTGAGTGTTTTCATGCTTATCTCATGTCTAATGGGGAAGACACTGACTGAACTTATGAATTTGTGAACTGAAGCATGGAGATGTAGATTTTTGAAGATATTGGCAAGTAATTCTTCTAATACTGCTTATGCTGCTGCTTGCTTCTAACCAGTTTCTAGGTTTTAGGTGTGCACTAACACTGTTGCAGCAACATGCTGATAGAAGCTATGTCACCATGAGACCTGATCACTGCTTGGATGTAGGCTTTGAGATAGAATGTAAAGTAAAAAGCCTCTTGAATTTAACCCTTCCCATGGCTCTGCTGGTTTGTCTGTGGTTTTGGTCCTCATTACTCTTTATTTTGTGATTATCACTGCTGTCCATTTCATACTGAATAACAAAGTTTCTGTTATTTTTCCTGAACAGATAAAGAGAAAATAAATAAACCAAAGGAAGAATTAGTTCTTAGTGCTGAAGATGGTAAATATCATTGTGTCTGCATGGAAGTTTGTTGCTTTTTTAATGGCCTCTGTTTTCTAGTGAAGTTTTTTTGTTGGGTTTTTTTTTCTGTAACCAAGAATTATATTGTGTTTTTAGATTTGGTTAGCCTCAGCATGGCTGGAAAGCTTTTGTAGAATTCTGTTGTGGTGTTTATTCTTAAGGAATCTATTTATGTCCTCCTGTATCTGTAGAAACTGTGCCACTTACCAATATATTCTTTTGGCCTTCAGTCATTCAGTGTATGAGTTACTGAAATCATAGGGAGCTTTGGACACAAGCTAAGTTGAAAGAAAATGGCCTCATTAAATATTCAGTTTGTCTGTACATCCATTGCATTGTAAAATCTAAGATGACTTTTGCTAGTGCAAGACATCTTTCAGAATACCTCAATTGGAAAGGAACCTCTCTTAATATCCCTGCCTTAGTCCTATAAAGTAGCATTATTCTCAGCAATAGATGAACTTCTAGATCAACTACTACTGATATCCTCAATCCATTAGTGCATTATAGATACCTTATAGTTAAATTTTTCTATATACCTTTAGAAATTCCAAATCTAAGAAAAATAAAAAGCAAACCTGCTCCAAGAACGTGTCAAAATAAACAGAATTGAAAACCATCAAATAATATTGAATATAGTGGAATATAGCACACAATTATTTATTTACTGCATTGGAGCACTACAGTTTTAAAAGAACAGTTGTGTGCAGTTGTATTTTTTATTTCATGATTTACATGCTTTAAAGCATTGTGCATGCCAATGGCCTATAGTAGCAATAGGATAATCATAGCATATTAGAATACCTACAACACCCAGTAAAATAACAGGAATTAAGCACCATCCTGCACCCTGCTTTCAACTGGAGACCCCTACTGAAAGCCTGTTTTGGCATTCAGTGGGAATGTGTAGAAACTAACCTGAAAAGAGCAGGAGGAATTTGAGTTTAATTTTGTAAGATTGAAGTTGAAAAAATTACACAGAGCCAAATTGATGGCTGTACAGGCAGAATAAGGCAAGTTCTCTTGAAAAGACTGTTCTTTTGGAACAGCAAAAAGACTGAATTTTTAGCTTGTACACTTACATTACACTCATATTTTGTCATGATCTAGCTCCTGAAAGGAGAACAGCAATGCAAAACACAGAAACAGAATAATAGAATTGTTTGGGTTGGAGAAAACCTTTAGGATCATCAAATGCAACCTTTAACCCAGCATAGGCAAATTCACCACTGAGCCATGTCCCTAGTTCTGAATTTATGTTTGCATAAACAGAAGGCTCCACGATGCACCAAAATCAAACAGACCTAATGCCCATACAGACCTAATACCTAAACCACTACTAACTATTGGAAGGAAAAAAACCCCACAATGTTCATGTGATCTGGGGAAGTTAAAAAAAAAAAACAACAAAAAACAATGCCACCAAAAAACCAGAAAAATCCCACATATAAAGTATACTGGTGCTATTTATGACCTCACAAAACTGTGCTGCTGAATGACTGTTAATACTGCACTGAGCAGGTCCAAAACCTGATCAGCATCCAGAGAGGACTGAAAATGCAGTAGAAAGTGAGTAATAGGATTCTTCCAGCAGATACTGGAGAGACTTTTCCTCTGACAGCTGAACTAATACATTAACAATACTTTTTCATTTAACAAGTTACACATCTGGGCTAGATACTTGCTCTAAGTACTGCATCTAATTGCATACTGACAATAACTGATCTATTGAGCACTGGTTGAGCTTTGACATCAAAAGCTTTGCAAAAGTTTCACTTACCTTGCACACAATCCCACTGTGTGCAGTGTTTCATTTTATGCAATAAATATGTGCTCCTGTAGGTGGCTGTTTGTTGCCAAATCATTTTCTATCACATCATATTGATGCATCTCACAATGTGTATCCAGTTCATCTTTGTGTATTATTGAATATAAGTGGGGCTAGAGCATGAAAAATTTTGAGAACCATGAGCTTACTGCAAACTGGATTTTTGCAAGCGTAGCTTGTGCAATTAGGCTTGTACAGTGAAAGAGCAGAAGTGAGGTGCAGTAGAGGTATGTAAATATGGAAGAGAGAGAGTGCAAAAAAGTGTATCATTAATAAGATATGCATCTTATAATTAAGTAGGAATACTGGCAACTTCATTGGTCAGGTCTATAATTTGCTTGATTTACACAGATTTGCCTATTGCAGTTACATAGACTGAGTTAATAGAACAACGTTTGGTTTCTTACTAAGAATATTATGATAATTCTAATGTCAGTGATGATATTGTTAGTGCACAAGGGTGCTTACTCTTGTTTTAGGAAGAAAATGTAGATGTTAATCTGCAATGATTTCCTCATCACTTTTGATAAGGATTTGCTTGTAGCACCCAGGCTACCTCATACCTAGCAACATTTCTGGTTCTGTCAAAGTTTGTTGGTCACTGATACAGACAATGCCAAAGTAGATTATTCTTCCTAATTATACCTTCTCTGAGTCCTCTGGTGGAGGGGGAAAAAAAAACACCCCTTGCATCCAAGCTGTTGTGCATGTGCATGTATTTCATCCAAAGTGGTTTGCTCCTAACTGTGTCCTGTTGTGGAATCTCACTGTTCTGATGTACAAACATGTTTTTGAAGCCTTTTGAATTACTGCTTTTCAGTTTCCACAGTGACTTCACAGCCTGATAAACCATTTTCCAACCCTGAAAAACTCAAAGGACTGAGCAAGTCGGTACCATCATTCTTACAGGAAGAGGTAAGCTCCAGCTCTGAAATGTTATAGTTTCAGGTACCCTGACCATTAACTCTGTGCAAGTAAAATTTTCATTTTACTTTCCTTCTATTTTTTAAGGAAAGTACATTTACATTCCTTCTATCAGAGGAATCACAGAATGGTTTGGTTTGGGAGGGACCTTAAAAGACTATCCAGTTCCAAACCCCCTGCCATGGGCAGGGACACCTTCCACTAGAGCAGGTTGCTCAGGGCTCCATCCAACCTGGCCTTGAACACTTCCACGACTTCTCTGGGCAATCTGTGCCAGTACCTCACCACCCTTACAGTGGAAAAATGTCTTCCTAGTATCTTATCTAAACCTATCATCAGTTAGTTTAAAGCCAATTCCCCCTGGTATAATCACCATATATCCCTGTAGGAGGACTTAGAATTTTTCTGTCTTTGAAAGAGTTTGTGTAACTGGACTGATTATTCACACTGTTTAAGTGTTACTTCACTCTCTGGATTAATTTTGTGCAGTCCCAAACAGCACTCTCCAAAGCAATTTTCTCTCAAGAAGCTTTGCCCTAGGTAGGCTGGACATTATTCAGTCCTTATTGTTGACCTCTGAACAGAGAAAAAATTCTGGTCTGCTTTTACTTAACAGAATAGACATAACTAGATTTTAAAGCAAATTGAAATGGTCTTTATATGCTAAATGTTTATTTATATAAATAACTATTTCTTAATATGTGTGGAAACTGTTGTTTACTAACCTTGTACCTGTTATGAGACAATCTATGACATCAGTTCAAAACTGTTTGAAGGAGTGGGGAGACCTTGTAAATTGTTCCTGAGTGGAATACAACAGGAAGATGAAATTGTCCGTAACAGCTTGCATAGGAAGGCACATGTGGGAAGGGGATCAATTCTTTAGTACAGAAGAAAGAATGGGGTTGTGAGTGCATAACCTGATATGACTAAGGAAACAAAAACTGCAATTCCCTCATGGAAAAGCAAAGCCCCACTTCCCTCTTGCAAGAAAGACTTTGCAAAATCCATTTGCTGTATCCAGAGCTGTTCTCTGAATGTTACCTTCTGGCCAGCTGCCCTTAAGAGAGAGTCACAGAGCTGACAGCATTTACTATATAACAGAAAAGACTCTAAAAGAACTGAGCATTATCAATTGCATAGGTTGTGCATGAGACAGTGACACAGAGAAGTTGAGTTTAATTGTTCCAATAAACTTAATTTTGTAATTTTTCTTTGCTACTTGAGATTTAAAACAGACAAACAAACAAACACCCAAATCTAGTTGCATCGCTGCTTAAAAAAATTATCCATGTGGAGTGTTCATCAGAAAAACTCCCTTTCAACTTTAAATGCATGACCTAATTCTAGAAATATTATTCATGTTGCGCTACAAGGGAATTTAAATTCAGACTTCCACTGAGTCTCAACCTGCATTAAAATTCTGTTTGTTTGTTTGTTTGTTTTTTAATTTTCCTTGTGACTATAAAGAACGTACACAGACTTTCTTTCTGTGATGTTTTTGTAGAGTGATGACAGAGAGACAGATACAACATCAGAAAGCAGTTATTCCTTTGGCAGAATCAAGAAGAGTCCCAGCTCTCTAACCAATCTTAGCAGCTCTTCTGGCATGGCCTCCTTATCCTCTGTATGTAAACCAAAGCATTATTTTAAAGGCACTTTGCTTTTGCTAATTTCTCCAATATTGTTTTGGCTCTTTTCTTATTGTAGCTTTCTTTCCTTTCCATCTCTGTCTCCTTCTTTCCACTTCTGTTTTATGAACATAACATAATTCCTTGCATGGAACTGCCTGAAGCAAGTAAAGTAAAATTAAATAGATTTCAGTTTATTTTTCTAGTAATATATTGGAGCTTGTTCAGGGATCTGAACAAAGACATGGATTTTACCCTTAGAGCTTATATTTGTATCTGAAAATGAGGAACAATTCATATAGAACAAACATTTAGAAAGGGAGAAAGGGGAGAAAGATAAATCAAAGTGGGAGATATTATTGGTATATCAGGTGTGTAGTTGAGTCAACTAGCTAACCAAAAGTCATTGGTTTATGTGGACTTTGAATAAGAAAAACAGAATTTTGGGGGAAGGATGTTGAGATAAAAAAAATATATATATACACACACATTTTTTTTCATCTCTGGATTTAGTATTTAATTTTCAGTGTTTTATTTAGTTACATATTTACGTACATAATTCAGCCATATAGACTTTATCTGTTCATTTTTTTTGGTATTATTTTAAGAAGGTCTGTTGTCCTGAACTCTTAGGCTCTGCTTGCTGCAAGGAAGATCAGCTGAGTAGATTTAGAAGTAATATTTCAAGGATCTGAGCACAGGCAATCTTCATATCTACAGCATCCTATAATTTAATTTCTTCTATCTCAATGCAGTAAACCCATTCAAATTTTTTTGGTAAGAACCCTGGCCAAACACCTTTGATTTCCAAATATCTTTCTTTCATTGATCTGCTTGCTGAGAAGCTTGTATAATAGTGTCCATTACATTTTATTGTTACATCTAAAGAGATGGAGTTGATTTCTTTACTGTCTGTATCCTGAGCACAATTTCTACTCTGATCCTGAAGTACCTGGTGAAATGCAATGCCTGGAAAATATTTCTCCTCTTGTACACTGCAGGTGAGTGGCAGCCTAATGAGCATCTACAGTGCAGACTTTGGCAATGTGGATGTGAAGGGGAACATTCAGTTTGCCATTGATTATGTGGAACAGCTGAATGAGCTCCACATCTTTATTTGC
This sequence comes from Setophaga petechia, assembly GCA_024362935.1. NCBI lineage: Eukaryota > Metazoa > Chordata > Aves > Passeriformes > Parulidae > Setophaga > Setophaga petechia. The sequence continues at coordinate 1,872,181 of JANCRA010000074.1, read as the reverse complement.
CAGTGTAAAGACCTGGCAGTGGCAGATGTTAAGCGACAGCGTTCAGACCCGTAAGTACAGAGAATGCATTTCTATTCTAATGGAATTCTTTCTTTTAATGTGGAGATGAAAACTGCTGGGGTTTTCCAGTCTCTCTAACCTGCTGGAGTAAAGCACCCAAGAAATAGATGAAGAGGCTATAATGTGCTTTGTGGGAGTTTTTTTCACTCTGATTGAATATAGAACTGCTCTTATAAATTGGTGTGTATGTATATTAACATAGATCATTAAAACTTTTAAGAATATTAAATTATCTTTCAAAATGCCACTTTTCAGATGGTAAATACCACTTTGATATGTTTTCAGTAGGATTAGCACCTATAAATATTACATTTGGGCCTGCTACAGGGATATATTCTGTATTTTCATGTGCTGAGGAGACATTTCAACAGATTTTCCCCTGGAGAAGGATATGATAAGAAAGTGATGTTTTATACATCACTGCTGTTGTAATTCTTAAATATACAAGCTGAATAACATAATGTCTACTCAAATGGATTTCTTTTACTTTGTGAGCAAATACTTGTGTATTTTGGAAGATGGAGAGGGTCTGGATTTTTTTAGGTTTTGGGTTTTTTTAATTCTTCTAACAATTCTGTCCAAATTTTAGGTATGTAAAGACCTACCTGCTTCCAGAGAAATACAGACTGGGCAAACGGAAGACATCTGTCAAAAAGAAAACTTTTAATCCAGTCTATAATGAAATACTGCGGGTATTTATCAAACTATTACTGGTTATAATACAGTGTATGTGTGATGTGTGAGGAACCTCAGCTTTTGGGCACATTGCACTCAAAAGGTTCTTTAGCATGAGAGGGATTGCTCTGCAGAGCTGACTGTGTTCTTCATTGATACATTAACTCTGCAGTTGTCTCTGGATCCAGCATTAAGAACACTGGTGGTTTTATACTTCTTGTAAACAAACATGAGCCATATATGACCTTAAGATGACAGAAATAAAAAGGAAATAGTTGGGTTTTATTGTGATGTTTTTGCTTTCTGAAATGCAGAAGTGGGCAGGTATGGATGAATAAACACAGACTTTTTTTTCTAACAGTATCACTTTCTGACACAGCATAGGTAAAAATTCAACTTGTTTTAATTTTTTTTTCTTACTTCTTCCTGGCAGTATAAAATTGAGAAGGAGCTCCTAAAGAATCAAAGTCTCAATATCTCTGTCTGGCATAATGATACCTTTGGTAGGAATAGCTTCCTTGGTGAAGTGGAGTTGGATTTAGGAGCTTGGGACTGGAATGATCCATCCAGTAAGCAGATCAACTGGTTTCCTCTAAAGCCAAGGGTAGGTTGGCTGTTTTGCATTTTCTGCTGTGTAAGTGCAAAACCAAGTCATTATTTGGGCTTGGTTTTGTGTGTTCTTTGGGTTCTGTGCTGATTATAATCATAAATACTTATACACTGGCAAACAGAAATACAGTTCTGAGAAGTCTTGTAGTCTAGCTAGCTTTTACAGTAAGAGAAACTTTCTCACAGTCTAAGGAGTAGGAATTTCAAAATATTTCTCATTGTCATATTGCTGCAACAGAAATCTGAAGGTGCTTGTTAACCAAATATGTAGTAAACCTTCTGAAAATATGGAGCAAGTGCAGCACCATTTTGATGTCGGATGTTTGGTTTAATTTTCTTTTCATTTCAGACTTCAGCAATAACTCTTAATCTAGAAAACAGAGGGGAGATGAAACTAGCCCTCCAGTATGTCCCACATCCAATTGGAGGTAAGCATTGCTGCTTTGCTTGTTCATCAAGGCTTTGGTGGTTTTGTCCTTTTTTTTTAATTTTATTTAAATAAAAAAAGCCTTGTTTCATGTTTGTCATTCACTTCAGACAGCTTCTTTCACCATAAAAGTTTTTTCTTCTTAGAGGAGTAAGGCACTCTGATTGTGAATACAGTTAAGAACCCCAGAGACTCTTTTGAGATCTTGTGTTGTTTAATGTTACTATAGAAGAAATTACATCATTGTCATAATCTAAGATTTTTAATGCAATATATACGTGTAACAAAATTTTCTCAATAATTTTAGAGATTATAAATCATCAGGCAGATACTGTGATGTGCTAAGCAATGACAACACACAGGATTTCAAGCAATACTAGGTGTAGGAAGTAGCAGCAAGTATTTAGAAAGCAGAAATTTATAGCAGTCTGATCAGTTTGGTTTAATCTTGTCTGGCAACAGATAGTGGACCAGTCTGAGAGTGAAGCCAGGTCAGGTCTTTAATCCAGACAGACAGTCAGTAAGAACCAAATATATTAAGACCATAAAAGAGCTTATTTGAAAGTACAAGAAACAATAAACGCTAACATCACATAGACTGATGACAAGCTGATCTGTTTATCTAGGAGTCTTGGGAAGAGAAGACCAGTGGCATGTGTTTACTTAGTTGTAACAGAAGAAAAGTCATTGTAGGAAGGCAGACATGATGTGATCTTGCAGTACTTTGATGGGATGAAGATGTCAACTTCCAGAGTACAGAGAGCAGTGTTGAATTAAGATGTGAGATAACAAGTCGAGGCTGAATATCACCTCTGCAAATGGGCAAGAACTGCTGCATCAGACAAAATACCTTTAAAAGCCATCTCCTTCAGCAGATGTTTTGTTTGTTTGGTTTTTTGCAGGAAAGAAGACTCTATCTACTGGTGAGGTGCACATCTGGGTGAAGGAATGCTATAACCTCCCTCCTCTGAGAGGCAATAGGCTCAACTCTTTTATTAAATGGTAAGAATTGTGGTCAAAGTCATCAAACATGGTGGCCTAATAATGCTAGCATTGCACTCATTGTATTTTCTTTTTCTACATTCATATTAGAAGAACAGTGAATTGCTTTCTGATTCTCCTTTATTGTAGTGCAAATTGTCCTGCATAGTTTACAGCTTCCAGATGCTAAGCATGTATCACCAGGTAAAACTTACTGGGAGAGCTTTCTGTGTCATTACTACACTTTGGTTTTGTCTCTCAATCACTTGGTAGAAGAAATAGTCAAACTGTTCTGGCTTTTATTCACATTTAAGCAAAGCATGTTTTTGCAAAACATGGTTTAGCTTAGCAAACTTTGGGAGGAGACAGAAGTGTGAAATAATGTAATAGTGTGAATACATAGTTGGATTTCTTCCCCCTTCCTTTCCACATACAGACTAAAAATATGAAGAGACAAGAATAACAAGCTGGTTGGGGAAATCTCTGGTGGCAACAAAATGTTTCAGTGTTGTCAGTGATAACACAGCAAATAAACTCACTTGTGCCTCTTCCCCACCTGACTTGCCCTTCCATCCTCTGAAGCACAAGGGTGGATACCTGCTGCCAGTATTTCCTGTAAGGGGCTGAAAATATCACCCTTCACTCCATCTCTGTAAAGCACTGTTATCTTCAGTCCTGTTTTACCATGCAAAACATGGTTAATCAGAAGTTTTTGCCTTTTCAGTATGTTTAATGCAGGCTGTGCTGTGCAAGTGCAAACTGACAGTGCTTTTTCTCTCTGAAGTACCATTCTTCCAGACACCAGCAGAAAAAGTCGCCAGAAAACAAGGACAGTTACAAAAACTACAAACCCAGTATTCAACCACACCATGGTCTATGATGGCTTTAGACCAGAAGATTTGAAAGAAGCCTGCATAGAACTCACAGTCTGGGATCACAACAAACTAGCAAACCACTTTCTGGGAGGCCTCCGGATAGGCCTTGGAACAGGTACTGGACAATCACCACATTAATACTTAATTTACACAGTAGTCTTTCTTTTTTATTTTTCCCTTTTCCCTTTCTTCTCTTTCAGTCTTTCTTTTCTCTTGAACAGTTTTGTTCAGTAACGCATCTATTCTTCAGAACAGATCCCGAAATGTAAATAGTAGTCAGGAGGGTTAGGATGACTGACAAGGAGAAATATTAGAAACAAACCTTTGTCTGGCCATACATTTTATTTGGTACTGTTTAAAGTACAAGATTAAGGTATTCCTGCACCTGAAATCTGATAATGTCTTGCAAACTTACTCATGCAAAAACATAGTGTAAAGACAGCAGTGGGTGGAAATAAAAGGATAGATCAGGAATGCAGGATAAGATTGGAAGATACTGAATTATAAATGCAAATAAGTTTTTAGCATAAGGGCAATATAAGATGTGCAGATATAGCAACAGGAAAATGCAAAAATGCAACAATTCTTCTATTTGTCCCTTTCATTCTGCTCCCTGATCTGAGGGGAGCATGTGTTTGGAGTCTTCTCAAGAAATGCAATGTACAAGCTACTCTTCACAAATTAATTTCTTGCATGGCTCACCAGAATAACCTAAATTACAAATTAGAATAATAAATCTTAATTTGAATTTTAGAGTACCCAAGGTTGCATTTCAGTACAAAATCAGTACCGTTTCATTGTTAAGTCTTCTCAGATGTATTGGCAATTGGCATCTTTCTCCTTGGGATTGCGACAAAAAGACCAAGGATAAAAAGGAAAAAATCTGGACAAAGATGACAAAATTTGTGTGAAACTGTTGTTAATTATATTTGACATAATTGCTCAAGGGTTAAAATGTAGAACTGGATCTCCAAACCACTAGGTCAGCTACCTAAGGAGGTGTAACCATTTTAGAGCAGGCAAATTTGATTGTCTGTGCTTAACTCTGCAGCATATTAAGTAATTTTTCTCTTAAAACTGACATTTTTCTAGGCAAAAGCTATGGAACTACGGTAGATTGGATGGATTCTACTTCAGATGAAACTGCCCTTTGGGAGAAGATGATGAACTCTCCAAACACCTGGATAGAAGATACACTACCTCTCAGGATGCTTATGGTTGCCAAATTGACTAAATAAGGTGGCTTTTTATTTGTTAGTGTCAAAAAGAAACCTTGGGAATTAAATTGAAAGCATGGGGGTGGAACTTGCAAGAGGAACACAGTAGTACCTTTTTTGACAGCTTCTGCTCTGTTACTGTTCTGGTTTTGTGCTGTCAGATGTCACTTTGTATTTCAAACATCTGCTTGCAGATCGTTATGTAAATTGTAGGATTTTAAAATTTCTTATTCACTGAAAACAACTTCAAGAAAGAAGGTGCTTACAGAACCCAGTGTTAGAGGTAGCTGTGATACCTGGATGACTGTGTTGTCTAACTGAAGCATTTCTGATCCCTTAAATGATCCCAATAACCAGCAGAAATATAAGAGCAAGTCAACTGTTTCTGTACATTGCTTGGCTTGTTCTTGAAGCCTTACTGATAAGACAGCAGCCTTAGTGTTAAAGCTCATTGGTATGTATTTGTATCTTCATTATGCCATGTTAGATCTCACCAGCATGGAATATGGGCATGAAGAATTTAGTTTTTTGAAAGTTCCTCTAGCTGTAATTGTACATTTCCAGGACATGAAAGTTACTTCCCCAATGAAAGGAGTGTGGCATGAAGTGGTACTGTTGATGTCCTGTTCTACAAGGTGCAGAGGACTTAGTTCCAATGTACTGTAAAAAATCAGGGTTATAAAAGGTTTCCTTTATATATGTGTTAATCATCTTGTTAGCATACAATACTTAGTCTTAAGTGCTGAAGATGTGAAGGTGAAACTTTTTTTATTCCAGTGCTACTCAAAAGGATCTAAATGTGCCAATTTTAGTGATGGCAAGAATGTTGGGTATTTATTCTCCAAAGTGCACTTGTTTGTACCTGTATCCATTAGTTTGGGGTTTTTTGCAAGAACTGAACTTACCTGTGCTTCAGCGCCACCGTTAGGAGACTGGGAGGATTGTGGTGGGCTTTGCTTAGTTTTGAGGCATAGGAAATAAGACTGGAGTTTTAGCTTGTAGAAATGCATGATACTGGTAGACAAATACATAAAATACAAAATATATTCCTTTTGTTTTCGTTTTTAAAATAAATACAGCCTATTTAAACTATATAGGAATTCAGTTTTTATTTAATTCTTAGTGGTTTATGTTAGCCATTGAGCATGCAATATAACAAAATGCAGACAGAAAACATTTTTGAAAATAAATGCACAATTATTTACTCCAGTTTAGTCTAAAAGCTGCTGAAATCTTTCACTTCGATTAGAGTAGAGGGAGAAGGGAGCTCTTCACAGCTCTAGTGCAATTGCTTGATTTAATAATAGAAATTTAAGTGCTACTTGGTATATATTATACACTGTAAATGGAAAAAAAAGGAAAGATGCTCTTCAACCTTCCAGGGAACCCACTTTCTCTCATCAGCAGTCTGTGGAGTCTAAAAGTGTCAAAAGCAGTTTGCCAGTCTTTGATATCTTCCTGCTTCAGGTGTTTTGTATGAGATTGGTAACTGCTACAGCTTCCACTCTGCCAGATATATACAAAACACTTTTTGACGAGGGAACACATGCACATGACACTTCAGAACAATGTCTTTTTACCAAAATGGTACAGCTGCTGCTTTGATTCTATATTCTTGCAGAGTCACTCTGGAAAGGATGGTGATTCTGAAAAAGAAGAGGCACCTAATTTATTTGTATTTGCGCCCTAGATGAATACATTTTTCATCTGCAAACATAGGTTGCTGTGAACATGACCTACAGTTTCACAGAATTAATGGTTGTGTTGCAGTTTTATCTCCTGTGAATCTCAAATACATTGTGAAGTCAAATCAGATTTAGGCTCAATTGTAGAGGTGGGGTCTTAAGGCTCCACATTTGCAGGACCTGCCTGTGTTTTGCCTCCAAATTTGCAGGAGCCTCAAAGCCAGCAACTGACTCAGAAGTCACTATTGAAGGGCTCCCAATAGTGGGGCACAAGTGTCATGTAATCTGCTCTCTTCTATACTCTACCAAATTTTTATACCTAAACTTCACTGCTATCAAAATAAAATGTTTATTTTGTGACAGTGACAATCTCTTTGTCTTCTGATGAAGTAGAAGACATTCTGTGTCTTGCTATTCTTTTAGTCCTCCTAGAGACTGACACAGGATTTTTCTGGTATCTCAAAAGACTCTCTGTATCACCTCACTAATAGACCAAACCTCAAATTTTGAAAAGCTACCTGAACATGAATGCAAGATTTACTTCCATATTGCACTTGTAATTAACTGGTTTAATTAACTAATGACATAGGTACTCATCTAGAACTGAGACAAGTAACAAAAACTGTCCCCTAAGTACAGAACTTCCTCCCCAAATTTTAAATACCTTTCATCATGTACAGAATCCCTAACTTCAGTAGTATGATAATATGCTGACAGAGAAATGTGAGTTGGGAAGTTGATTAAGACAGAAAGTTTCAAGAAACTACTTACTTTGCTCTCAAGGCAAAGGGAAAGCCTTTAGTCATCCATAGCCAAAATTTTAAAGGTGCATAATTAGCTACTCATTAAAGGGCAGTTTCATAAATTAATAGCAATGTTTTGTCATAAAGGTGAACTGGAATTAAGAATCAAAGCAGCCACACTCCTAAAATATCTTTATGTATTCATTCTTGTCTGCAGAAACACAACAGTTCCTTCCTCTCTTCTCCTTCATGTTACAAGTTCATCTTTCTTTTAGCCCATGATTTATTTTTCTTTTTAGCACATATGTGTGTATATGCATATATACATGTGTGTATATCTTCTGAATTACACTGTTTTTACTTCCTATAAAACAGGCTTCAAACTCCCAGCTCTCCTTTTGAGCTCTGTGTCCAGAAACCTCCCATTGCTGCAAGTAGAGCTGCAAACCTGAGTTGGTGCAGCAACTCCCATTGCTTTGGTTTCACCCATTTTGAAACCTGTCCTGTGCCCTCCTTTTCTTGTGTGCTTCATATCTGTTACCCACAGCACTCTCTTCTTTCTCCTTTGTATCACTTCCCAGAGGATTCAGCAAAGCCTGCACTGACTTTTTTCTTCCAGTTGCATTTATTTTTCCCTTCCCTATCCTGTTGGCCAGATTTTTATTAGCTGCTAAATAAAGTTGCGAGTTGTTCAGCACAAGGTCTGTCTTGACTTGCCATGGACCTTCAGTTTGTTCTGAGGTCAGAGCCTGCTATTCTGATTCTGGCATGTGCAGGATGTAAGCCGAGAACGAGGAGTTCTTCAAGCTTGTGGAAATTCTCTTTCTTTTCCAAATCTGGGTGCTTTTGAGAGTGTCAGCAATGTTTGTTTGCTAAGAAACCCTGCCAGCTCTTTCAGCCACCGTGGTGGGGCTGGCCTGGCTCCAAGCAGCCTTGATGAGGTCATGAGCTCTGGAGTGACTGGATTCTATGGAAACAGAGCCTCACAATAGGAGAGACAACAAACAGACAGCAGGAAGAAAATACCTGGTAAGAAAATAGTTTTCTCTTCTTAAACCCTGCTCTTCGTTTTATTTCCACTGAATGGCCTAAGCCTTTCAGTCCTTCCCCCTCTCTTCTATTATTTGCAAAGGATCCAAGGCAGCAACAGCAGTGAGAGAGTGCAGGATGGTGGAGGCAGAGCTGGTGTCTGTACTGAAGTCACTACTACAGAGCTGTGAAATGCTTTTTGCTTCACAGGGGTTTATTCATTTTTGTTGTACATTATCTGTCATCCTTACTTTAAGCTGGCTACTTCCCTCATCGTATCTTTACCTCTAGTCAAAGCTGAGGAATTCACGGAGCCTGATTATCAGTGTGCTGTTTCATGTGCTGTTTCAGGTCTGCGTCCAAATGAAAAACTTGTAGATGAGTTGCAGGCTAATTTTTCAAATGTCTGGGTAGCATGCTGTGTGATTCAGCACCAATAATCATGTTGGTGCATATGTAATAGAAATATTTTCCTTATTTGTAAATGAAGAACCAGATTTTTAAAATTACATGTCTAAATTAATCTCGCAGATCAGTGTGAAAACTCAGTTGAGGACCTGTTTCTCCAGACACAGAGGCTTAGTATCACAGAGCATTCATTATTTATTAAGATTGCTCTTTTAATTGATTCATAATCTCTAAGCACAGTATAAGGCTATTCAGTTATTTTTAACTAGCAATGAAATCTTGTAAATCAATTAAAAGTTTGACGTAACCCTCTGTGTTTTATTTGCAGTTACAATACAGAGCTGTAGGAGAAAATAAAGGCAGAGGAAAAGGATTGCGTAAGGAGTTATTTACAGCTTTATCACTTGCAAGCTTTTACCTAAATATAATAGTAGTTCTTGTAGCTACAACAGCAGTGCCTCGAGAAGAAATAATTAGCTAAGCTAGTCATCAGCAAATGAATAGGCTTGCATAAATACTAAGCCCACACTCTTAGCTGTTGCTCACAGAGTCTGGCATCCTTGAGTCTCAGTGTGCCTGACTCTGAACTAGAGGAGGGGGAGGGCAGCAGGCCTGTGTAGTTGCTGGCTGACATTGGTTTTGGGAGGTCCTGCTCCCCCACATCAGTTTCTCTGGACTTTCAGAGAAACACCACCAGATTATGGCAGCACTGTACGCCACACAACCACTGGGCACTGTTTAATTATGCTGAGTGTCACTAACAGTAGAAGCCACCATAAAATTTTATCTTGTCTTTGCATGAGACAGGTGCTCCATGGCTTAGGAGACAGGAGCAGGTATGGTTGACTCCACAGGTGATCCAGAGACAGGCAAAGATGTGGAAGATCTGACAAAAAGCTTGGAGGAACTCTGTGAGAGCTCTAAGGAGCAGAGTGAGGAGGTGCTACTGCTTTCACACCTAGAACAGCATCATCATCTTATCTCTGTACTGAAGAGGAAAGTTGATGACACACACAAACGCTGCAGAGACCTGGAGCAGCTCAACATGAAGCTGGAGAAACTGAGGGGAGAGGATGCTGTGAAAATTAAAACCCAGACGCAGCGTATTCAGTATTTGGAGGGGCGCTTCACAGATCTGGTCAAAAACCATGAAAAGATGATCCAGTTCAAAAATGAGCACAAAAAACAGCACCTGCAGCTATGGGAGGAGAGCAAGCGCCTGTGGCAGGACAGGGAAGCACTCTTCAGCCAGGCTGTGAGGGAGAAGGAAGCTGAAGTGCTCCAGCTGGCAGCCCAGGTTAGGAAGCTCTCACAGCAGTTCTGCTCCTTGCAGGAGAAATATGCTTCTGAGAGTTACAGAGCCCAGGAGCGAGAGAAGGAGCTGCTGGAAGCTCAGAGCCAACTAGCAGATGCCTACGCCCGGGAGGTGGATTCACTCAAGAGGCAGCTGCAGGTCCTACAGGAGAGGCACCAACAAGCTGCTGCAAAGGGCGAGCAGGCAGAGAGCCAGGAGAGGGCTCAGGGCAGTGAGCTGCAGGCCAAGCTGGAAAGGGCACATGAAGAGAAAGAGCAGCTACTGAACCTGGCCATGGAGAGGAGCAAAGCTCTGCAAGATAAGGAGCGGAAGATTGAGAAGCTGGAGGAGAAGCTAGAGACTGTGGAGGAAGCCATGCAGAGAGCAGGAAGGTGTCTCAAGAAAGAGGCAGCAGCAGCAGCAGCAGACAAAGATCTGAAGGTTCAAGAGCTCCAAGGACAGCTAGAATGCAGCAAGCAGGCGTACAATGAACTCCTGCTGCAGTTCAATGCTTACAGAAAGCACACTATGGATTTGCTGACTAAAGAGACAGCTTTGAACATCAAACTCCATCACTTTGTTGCATAACTGCAGTTTTTTCTCTGTTCTTCTCTCAACAAGTGCCTCTGTGGTAACATATGCCTGAATTTTGTTCCTCTCCATGGGACCATCCTCTGGTTTCTTTGTATTGTCCTCACCAGCTTAAACCCTCCTCCACTGACAGCTCTGTAGCCTTTTTGTCATTACATCTTTATGAAAGTAAATCACTACACTCTTACAGCTGAACATGGATCATTGAGCCAGTCAATGATGCGACATGAATGATTAGGGTGGAAAACATAGAATATAAATTTGATTTATTTAGTACTAAGCTCTGCTGAATCATAGGTTTTCATTTTTTTTTTTTTTTTAGTTAAAACCATTTTATTTTTCAAGATGACCAAAAGCTCAAACTCCTAGCCTTTTCTATTTGATTCTGCTTTGAAGTTCAGCAGAGGCTGGGAACATAAGAGGCTCTGACGCTCCATGAAAATCCTACCTTGCAATATCTCTTGCAGTTCTTTAAATTCAGGAATATCACATGACAACAGATTCTCAAGCGAACTACTGTTTATAGTTTTCTAGTAGTCTTACAGATTTCTGCAGTCATTTAAACTCTGTTTAATGCCAGAGTAGTATTTATATCCCCATTCAGCTCAGAATAAATTGTCAAGACTTTTGGGTTATTTCAATCTGTTCTTTGGAACTGGATGATGTTCTAGATGTTCCACCAGGGTGTTTTTCCTGGTTTTAGCTGTTTCATGCAGATAAATATTAGTGATACACTCTTCCATTTTGTGCATGTCTGGCAGCTTTTGACAAAAAGAAAAATCTTTCCTATCAGCACTGTGGGATCCAGAGACCTCCCACTCTCTCTTGCTGGTCTCATACAAAAGAAGGAAGATTTTTGCTGTGGAATTTCATCCCCGTTCTTTAAGTCTCCAACAAAAAAACCCCCAAAACAACCACCATGAGGGGCCAAACAGCATCCCCCACCTGGGCTGTAGGCAGCTGCCTCCAGAGCACCTCAATTTCTTTGCCACATGTCTTGGGATAACTCAAGAATCTAGGAAAGGGATTGAGAATTTATTGGTCCTGAGTATCTATAAGCCACAGCAGGGTATGAGACTTGGTGTCTATTGAGATCATTTACAGAAATGATCGGAAGCAGCAGGTCTGGAGGCCAGTGACCAGCTCAAGGACTGGCTGAACCAGATGTGGTTTCTGGCTCTGGCCCAGGCTTCCCAGAGGAGCTGTGGATGACCCCATCCCTGGAAGTGTTCAGTGTGAGGCTGATGGGGCTCTGAGCAATCTGGTCTAGTCTTACCAGCTTAAGGCAGGGGGGTTGGAACTAGGTGATTTTTAGGGTCCATTTCACCCAAACCATTCTGTGATTCTGACTCTACATAAGCAGCAGCTGCTAGCAGCCTTTTTTCTGAACTCTGGACAGCCCTTGAACCCAGGCAAAGCCAGATGAGAAGTATTGCTGTACTACCTGCTGTGTGATGAACCACAGCATTTCTTCTGATCCTGGCTCCTACAACTGTCATTCCACAGGTGTTTTATGGACCACATTCTCCTACTTTTTAACCAGACTCCGTGCTCTGAGGTGCCCACTCCACACACACATTTCATTATTCTCAGTGCTGGCAGCTATAGTGTAAACCCCAACTGACTCATGTCACACACTATGCCCTTGGTCTGAGAGCTGGCTGCTCTGTTTGAATTCGTCCCTTGACAACGAATTATCCCTCTGGTCACTGCAAGGGACCCTGAAACCAGGTGCCTAAATACTCTAAATCTGGGCAGAGGACACCCGCTCACTTGTGTGACAGAACAGCCCCAGAGGCCTCTGCCCCAGCCACAGCCATGGGGTGTGGTGGGAAAGACCCCACATTCTGCACTCTTCAGGGAATCCCCTTCCCACCCTTTGGCAATGGCTATGTGTGAGAGACCTTCCCCCCTACTGCCTCACACACAAACCCCTTGTCACTGCCCCCCATTCCCTCCTGCACTCCCCATCACTCACACTCGTCTCTCCTGCACTCTCACATTTCCTACACACCTCTCCTCACCCAAACCACACACATCTCCCTTACACGCCCAGCCTCCCACACCTGTCACCCTGCTCTCCACAAAAATGGGATTTGTTACCTGGTGTGCAACAAGCCAGTAATTACACATGCGAGACATTTGTTTATTTCAGATTTGCACAAGCCTGGGTGCTTGGTGGTATTCCACAAATCAAACACACGACTATCAAAACTTTATACTATTTATGTTGTAGCAAACAAGGGAATTGGTGTTAAAAGCTATAAGTTACCTAAAATTCTCTTATTAATTAGTATTCTATCAATTAATAATTCTCTCTTGCTAATTAGTTTGCATGCTCAATCTTCCTCTTTTTTAGGGTCGGTTGTCCATGAGCTGGTAGTTGGGATATCCCCCTGCTGGAATTATGTTTTACTCAGTCGGGACTGATTTAGCACAGTTGCCGAGTTGGGTTTATTAATTTATTCCTTATCGTGGGAGTTCTGCCCGATGTCCTTGTGGCCCGCAAATTCTGCATTCTTTGTGTCCACTATCAGCAGTACATCCTTCTTCCCAGGCTTTGTTAACCTCCCCCTAGGTCTGAGGTCACTGAAACTCGTTGAGCCCTAAACCTTAACAAGGCAATCCTAGTGACAATTCATTTGTCCTTCTAACACCTGAAGATCCCTTAGAGCTCGTTGGCTGCTCGCTGTTCCACGGATCTCCCTTCTCGTGGTTTGGGCTTGAAGGTATGCAAAGTTCAAACGTCAAAGAACATCCTCTCTCAAGAAAATGTTTCCATATTCCACATTTGGTGGCAGCTCCCCCCCATTCCCTGACGCCGCTTTCCCGCGCGCGAGCGCAGTCGCGCGGCGCTTCCACTGCCCTCGCTCTCCCCCCGCGCCGCTTCCCGACAGCCCCCGCGGCGGGAGCGCCGGGCCGCAGCCTCGCGCCGCCCGCCGCCCTCAGGCTCCGTCCCGTCCCGCCGGGCCCCGCTCCCGCCATGCGCCACAGCCTCACGCAGCTGCTGGCGGCCTCGGCCGGCGGGGCCAGCCCCTCGGGCGCCGTCTGGCCGCTGGCCGGAGCCGGGCAGGCCCCGAGAGGACGGGATGGCGGCGGGGAAGGCGACCCGGGCCCCGCGCGGCCCAAACCGCAGCCGCCGCCGCGGCGGGAGCCCCCGGGCGCCTCGGAGCCGCGGCGGCAGGAGAAGGAGGCCGAGGCGCCCGGCGGCCCGCTGGAGGTGTGGGAGCAAGAGGACTGGTTCCCGGGGCTGGAGCTGGGAGACCTGCTGGAGGCGGCCCGGCCGGACTGGGACCTGGACGCGGAGCTGAGCGACTGCTTCTGTGGGGACCCGGAGCCGCTGCCCGCGACGGGCCAGGGCCCGAGGCCGCCGGCGCCCGGGCGGAGGAGCGGCGGGGCCGGGAGCCGGCTGAAGGCGGCGGCGGCGGCGCGGTTGAACCGGCTGAAGAAGAAGCAGTATGTGCTGGGGCTGGAGAGCCGCCTGCAGGGCCTGGCTGCCGAGAACCGGCAGCTGCGGGACCGCAACCGCGGCCTGAGCCGCCGCCTGCGAGAGCTGGAGCGGGAGAGCAGCTACCTGCGGGCTGTGCTGGCGAACCAGAGCGCGCTGGGGCAGCTCCTGAGCCGCCTGGCCGGGACCCGCGCCGGCGGGCTGCAGCTCAGCACCAGCCTCTTCAGGGACACGGGCAGCCCCCGCCGCCAGCAGCAGCACCTCCAGCCCGCCGGCGAGAGCAGCGACCACGACTACGCCCTGCCCAGCTCCCGGCCCCGCGGGCTGGAGGAGGCGGCGGCGACTGAGACGGAGGAGGAGTGGGCGGCCCCCGGCGGGATTTGCCTGCACGTGGACCGGGATCAGGTGTCGGTGGAGTTCTGCTCCATCTGTGCTCGGCGGGCAGCGGCCTCCTTCAAAATGTAGGGTCAAGTACCTGCTGCAAGTACTCGTGGGGTTCTCACCCGTAAGGGCCTCGCGTCGCGGCGGAGGAAGCAGGCGATGGTGCGCAGGAAAAGAATCCATACAGTGGTGATGGGGTGGTATTGGGGGAGATGCAAAGGTGGGGAACCTGGCGCTTACTTAAGTGGCCAGGGTAACAAAAATTCTCTCGAACGGCACGTTGGGAGCCAGACGGTGGCCTTGGTTTAAGGTCTATAAATCTGGCGTGTGGACGGTAGTGGTGTGAGCCTGTTTGGCGATGGGAGTCGCGCAGAGCTGCGTGCAGCAGTGCGACAGTGGTCGTGCAGACTGACACGCGCGTGGTGCACACGCGGAGGTGCCGCCAGAGCCCGTTCGCAGCACTTGGGTGGAAAGATCATGCCGACTTGATGCATGAAGGTGTGCTCGGCTCCGCTTCGCAGTAGAGATAATGCTGACTACCCGGTCTTGAGTCAGATAATGTCTAGCCTGCTTATCCTGAGGAGCCGAAAATGCTTGCTTAGAAAACCAAACAAAAACTCCATTATGACATCGTCACTGGACAGACTTAAGAAAATAGTAATGATCGGCAAAAGAAAGCATGCATATAAAATTGTACTGCATCTCAGTTATACATTACTATTAAAACCTCTCTGACAGTTTCTCTTTTAGGTGGTTGCCCTGCCAGGCTCCGTTGTGTAGGGGTTAAAGAACAGTCGTTTTCCACCTCGCAACCTGGTAAGGATCAATATATTCCCATAATGTGGTATCAGACAGCTTGCTTTGCTTATCCCAGTCTCTCATAATGACTGGTTCAGAAAATGGTTTCTCTGGTCCTTGGCCTACTCTGCCAAAATGTTTCTAGCTCTGGATGACAATTTATAGTAAAGGTTACAATCACATCAGTCTCATTAGCTGTTTTCCTGTTTTTGTTTTTGAAACAACTACATTGGCTACATAGTAGCCAATACGGGAACTTCATTTTGAATTTTAAAGAGCTGCTCATACATTTGAAATAGAAATTTCCTATTAAACCAAGTATGTGATGAATGGAAAAAGGAAAACATGCTGATAAGGGGGATGTGACATTTATAGTCTTTTATTACAGGGGACTGTCCCACAAGTCTAAGTAAATTGCTTTCTGAATGAAAAAAAAAGGAAAGGAAATTGTGACCTCTTGGTTTAAAATGCTGTCTAGTGTTAGGGATGCACAGAACCATTCAAAAGCCCCTCTCTAGCTTGCTTTAATTCACAGTGCAGAGTTTTACAGCCTGAGCACTGGTTAAATCACTGCAGAGCAGTCCTCACATAGAGGAGTTGCTCTTGCATGGACCTCTAAGGAAAATTAGGTTTGAAGAATCAGTGCATCGAAGTAACTCATTACTTTACCTTCCATAAGTAAATCTCTGTGCCCATGCACACTGAAATTCCTATGTTACTTCAGAGTAGCTTTAAATTTTAAAAATATTGCATGTATATGCATGTGCTTAACTCTACAGTAGAGTTCTTAAATCAGCCTCTTACAGTATCCAGAAATCTATAACCTGATATTATTAAGCACAGTTTGGGGATGAGCAAATATGTGTCTTGAGGCTAATGATATGAAAAATGCTCCATAATTGCTCCTGAGATAGGAGGAAAAATAGTTTGACAAAAAATAGTGTGTGTTTTCTTGTAGTAGTCAGTGTTTCTCCCTATCACAAAAGATAAGTGGGTTGTTTTTTTCAGTTGTATTATAATGTTTAGGTTGTTTAAATGTATGTCAGTTGGGGGAAGAAGGATTGTGAAAATGATAATATGTAAAGTGAGGTTTCACAAAGAATACTTTTCTAAAACAGATTAATTTATAATTTTTTTTAAATGATGCTATTTAGTGTTTCTGAAGTCTTGTTTCTTAAAGCCTTAAATTTTGTGTTTAAGGCTAAGTAGGTGAAAGCATTTTCTCCCAGTCAGTTGCTTTATTGGTGCTAGACCCTGTCACGTGTTCCTCAGTAGAAAAGGAGGTTGATTTTTCTTTGTGAAACATCACTGTGTGATAAAGTATATGTGTATTTAGCATCCTTGTTTTTCTTTATGCTAAAGTGGATTCAGCTGTGTTGGGGCAGAAGAGACGGGACCAGCTGCTGGCCACATTTCCTGCTTTATTTTAAAAGGTAGTATAAGAAATGAGAATAAAGAGGTAACAGGGCTTTTGCTGTCTTTGGTTAAAAAAAAAGAAGTTGAATGCTGGGATTATTTACTGTCATCTGAGATGATTTTTTAAAAAGGCAATAGTCCGTCAAACAGGTTTTACTCCACTGTATGCAGAATTCCATCTGTTCAGGGGATATTGCCAGCACAAAAGAGACTTAGTGGGATATGTGTGACCTTACACCTCTGTGGTGGCATCAACAGGGCTGTTCAAAGTTTCAATCTTGACTTGGGTAACTCTGCTGCAACTGAGGGGTTATACCAGTGCACAGGTGTCAGAGTTAACCATCAGGACCTGCACTGACTGATATGCAAAATGGAAATAATTTAGGTTCAACCTAATCTCAACCTGCCTAGCTCAGACCTCATGAACGTTCTTCATTTTTCAGTTTAATGTGCTTGAGGAAAAGAGAAACACTAATGTAGCAAGCATGGGATGTTCCAGTGGCATTTTTATGGTTACTTCAGTGTAGGAGTGTTTTTTAAGTTAATTAAATATGCATTCTTTCTTGTCGCATCACTGCTGAATGGCAGGGTCAGGGACAGTTCTTCTGGCCTCTGCTGTGAACCTGCACAATGCTCTGTCATGACATGACCTGTGGCTGTGTCTGAGAGCAGCTGATTTTCTGACATGCAAAATGATGTATTGTGGTACAAGAACAAGGTCAAGTCCCAAGAAAGTCAGTGGCTGCAGGCATTTCTAGTGCCTACTGAATCATATTTAAACCAAATAGAAGGGAGGAAGTTATTTGAAACTAACCAGCTGTACTATCTGTATGGTGTATTATTAATGTAGCTTTTTGAAGTGAAAGCCTTGAAATGACATAACTTAATACTTGAAAATATATTGTAAATGTTTCTTTGTAATTATGTGCCATTCAGATAAGAATACAAAATCATAATAAAATCAGACTTGTTGATCTTTCAGTTTATGGGCTCAAATGTTTTCTTCATCTTTTTCTGTTCATTAATGACTTGGTTCTTTTAACAAAGTGGTAAAACTGAAGGGAAATTGTTGCTGCTATCTCTGGGTCATCAGCTGGAAAACAAGATAAAATGGATTAGAGTATGCAGGAGAAATGTTCTTGCTCTTCTGTCTTTAAAGGTAATTCTGTAGTGAGGACAACACAAAGGTGTTATTCCTTGAACTGCAGATAGAGGTGTACTTCTGAGAATCAGCACTTCTTGTATTTCATAGTTCTTAATTTTTTATCAATATGGATATATTTGATCAATGTACCATGGAGGAGTAAAATACTTACATACATAAACTCTTCTGTGGTTTATTGGCATCTTCCTCCTTTCTGTTCTGTTAGGCTCAGAAGTTTCATGACTGGTTAATTACATGCTGTTGAATCACAATCTTTCATCAAATTGCTCTTTCCACACTAAGCACCAGAATGAGTGTTAAAAACAAAAGATTTGACAGTGCTGGAAGGACAGAACGTTTTCATGGCTCTGGAGTGGGCCATGTACTGTATGTTCAGATTTCTGTTCATCTAAAATTCTTTATTTGTAGAGGGCAGTTTAAAATAGTGCACTGGTTTTCTAGCGTGAGGGGATTCCAGTGAAAGTGGTCTGCAGCTTGATGAAAAGGAGCATTTTGCAAAAAATACTGCACAAAAATTTAAAAGCATGCTGGCATGCTCTGCCTTTTTTGGCATCTAGTTGGAGAAAATTCAGTGTTTCAGCACTGAAATGTGTTTGGTAAATTGGATGTACCACATAACCAAGTGCTGCCAGTGTTCAGTTGCACAGCTATGCTACCTGCATTTACCCTTTTCTTCTCAACAGAGTCACTTGAAGACTTTAGTGTTAAAATAAGAAACAATTTCATGCTCAGTTCTCCTTTAGTCTTTTGGAGTTTGATCCTGGTGTTGTGACTCTTGGTAGTGTTCTAAATTAACTTCTCTTTCCTCTGAAGAGCTTTGCAGCACCTGGGAGTTAAAAACAAATGGCTGCTTCTGTAATCTAGCTGCCTGGAGAGATGATATCAAAGGAAATGCAGGGAGCCATGTTCCAGCACTTGGCATTTCCAGATAATCAGATTTCTCATGCCATTTGTCAAAATTGTAATCAGTTTTCCCTGTGAAACACAGAGATCTTTGGCAAAATCCAAAGGCCCTTTGTACATTTACTGATTTTTAAAATGCTATGTTTTCTGGTGTTTGTAGTTAAGGAGGTTTTCTGGAATCAGCAATATTCTGGTTATAGGGCTGTATTACTATTAGTTACACTGTAAAATGTCTGAAGGATATGTTACTAGGTGTGGGAGCTGTTCAAATGGACTCTGTTTAAAGAACACCCTGTGCAAAAATTGCACATTACCAGCTGCTGATTCTACATTTTTTTCCACCCAGTTTAAGTGGGATATGCAGATGTGGAGAAATAAATCTGCCTGTGCTCATTAGCAGGAGGATGCCAAGGGCAGGACTTGCACATGTACCAGGAGGATTTGCAGGAGAAGTAGAATACATTGTAATGATGACACAGCATTTAGAATGGTGCATCTGCAAGAAAAAAGTGGAGCTTTTTTAGTATTTCTGTTGGCTCGTATCTGTAGCTATTCTTGGCATTCTTTTGGCCATAGTTCAGACTTGGAGTAGCCTGAAGTCCTTTCTGTGGGATATGTAGCCTGTGCCTGGCTTGTTTCTACCACAATGGTGGAAGAAGGGATCCAGCTAACACCTGTTCTCTCTCAGTGTTTGTGGGGAGTTTATTGCAGTTGTCAGAGGCCGAGGACTGGTTCTTGGGGATTGTAGGTGATAGGTCATATCCTATGTATGAAACAGGGAATGGAAGGAACATTCTCAGATTCCTGGGTAGGCACTCCTCCACATGTGTGCATGCCAGAACCAGGATAGCATCTTGCTGTCCTGTGGAATTCTGAAACAATTTCAGATTTTATTGATTGACTCTGAGAACACTTCTTCCCTTCAATAGTTTAAGGAGAGGTACAGAAGGTGTAACTGAAAAGTTTCCTTGTTCAGAAACACACCACCTTTCTAGACCTTTCTAGTCTCAGGAGTGCTCAGCTCA
Source organism: Setophaga petechia (assembly GCA_024362935.1). Classification (NCBI taxonomy): domain Eukaryota; kingdom Metazoa; phylum Chordata; class Aves; order Passeriformes; family Parulidae; genus Setophaga; species Setophaga petechia. Next base: position 1,852,451 of record JANCRA010000074.1, on the reverse strand, counting down.
CCTTTGATGTGACTAGTACTGAACATGTAAAGTACATGCCTGCAATTTGTGTGCTCATCAGTGATGCTGGAAACAGCTATCAGTCTTTGCAGCTTACTAAAATGTTGAGGAATGTAACTTTTCTTTTTAATATACAATCTTCACCTTTCACTTGAAGAAATGAGTATCTAAAAAGGATGTGGTTTGTCCAGGTCAGACCACTAAACATCAGAACATGCATTTTGGTGACTGAGGATAATTATCACTTCAATTTATACCAAAATGAAAGTGGTATTTGGAAGGGAAGATCCTTTTGAATCTCACCCTTTAATAAGCACTAGAATCTGTTTATAGTATTTTTAACAATATAACGTTAAACACAATAATCAATGAGCCAATCATTGTCATTCTTAAAGATACTATTGCACAATAACACCTTTATTTTATGTTTTTATTATCACAGGTAAGTGGTTCTGTTGGTTAAAGTCTGGTGGCTTCCGGAGATATGACAGTGCACTGTCATGTAAAATACTTGGTCCCTGGGAATCTCCAGTCGGGGTGATTAAGGTAAGGCAGATGGGAACACCACATGACACAGCAACACTTTGAATGAAGAAAATGAAATTATCTCTACCTAACAGAGACTGTATTGCTGCTGCTCCTGGGTATGGATGAAGAATGTGTCATGTTCCTGCTGCAATGACCCATTTTTAAGGAACAGGTAGATAAAGATGATGAAACTCCTTCAATATATTTTCACCAGCATTACAGCATAAGTTTTAACTTTTCAAGTAAAGGTCTAAATGTTGAATTCTTAATTCTCATTAATAAATATTTCCATGTGCATCAGGGGATGCTAGAATTTTACTGAAGTGACTGTTGACCAGTAACTGTACAGCTTTTACAGTTACAGAACCATTTAGGTTTGGAAAACACCCCCAGGACCATCAAGTCCAACCTTTTACTTATCACCAGCTCCTTGACTAGACCATGGCACCAAGTGCCACATCCAGTGGTTTCTTGAACAGGTCCAGGGATGGTGACTCCTGCCACCTCCTGGGAAGTCCATTCCAATGCTCAGCTTTCTGAAACTAAGTTCCAGAAATTCCTCCTGATGTTCAACCTCAAACTCCCCAAGCACCATTTGAGGCCATTTCCTCTTGTCCTGTCACTTGTTGCCTGGGAGACAAAGCCAACCTCCACCTATGGCAGGTTAAGACCATACATCAGATTGGGAGTATTGCTTCTGTAGAATTCCTGATTTAACTCTCAGACTGCAGAATACACTAAGGACACCTCATGCAGTAGGAGAGCTGCAATTTATATTGCTCTAGAACATACAGCCACCAGTGTGAGGGCACACCTGACTCATAAATGCATTACTCTAGACCATTGATCTTAGACATAGCTGAGATACCCCAGTAATGGCACCGGCCCTCAAAGGCCTCTGACCACAGCCCCATCCTTCAGGAAAAGACTTAATTTCAAGGCAAAATGGTTACAAGGCCAGAGGCTGGTTTTTTGATATGCTGGGAAGCCTCACAGAACTATCACTCCTGACTGCTCTGTCATAAAAGTGTTCACAGTGTGACCCATCTAACAGTGTAAATAGGATAATCTTGTGACAGAAGTTTTGTGCTAGCTGAATGGGGAAAAGGGAGAAAAATACTCAGATTTTGAGTATATCTCTAGTAAAACCTTGCCTTGATCTTCCCCCTTTTGGTTGTGAGGTTTTTTGTTTGGTTTTTTTTTTTTTGTTTTGTTTGTGGTTTTTTTGGTTTGGTTTTTTTTTTTGTTTTGTTTTTTTGGTTTTTAAAATAAATTTCTATGGTTTGCATTATGAAGGAAAAGACCTCTTTTTCAAGAATACTCATTTTTTACAGCTTCTAAAAGCTGTAGCATCACCTTAGAACCAAACATTAAGCAGGGAGTATAAATGCTTTCTTGCCTCCCATTTCCAAAGCAACACACCTGTCTGCTATTCAAGTGTGTACACCAAACTGGGCATCATGAAAAGTTTAACCTGCACTTAAGTTCAAAACTTAAAAAATGCCAATGCAGAGACTGGTTTTATATTAAAAAGACACAGCAACACTTCTTTTTCTTGTTTATTATGGTTATTTATCCAAGGCAATTAAAAAGTTGCTTTACTTCACTCAGGTAGCTCTTCAGGATCCCTGCTACTGTTCATCTGCAGCAGCATTTTGATATATATTCCGTGCTGTTTAGTGGCAAGATATAATCCAGTCAGAGCCTGTACCAGTATGCCCAGACCCATCTTTCTAAAGACAGGCTGAGAAGTTGTGAGCCAGTAGCGTAACAGGTTTTCTTTCCCTGGCAAGGGAGTTGACATATACCTAAACAATAGAAACAGGGTATAAACTTTTTTATCCATGTAAATGTCAAGATTTAACATAAATATTTATGTAGATAATAATTTTCTCTTCTCCTGTGTTAAATTCACCTGGTGGTACTGAGCTCTCTGCATAAATGCTTTAAAACATCCTGACCATGTCCTGGTCTCACCAAGCCTTGCCCTGCCCTCGCTGTGCTCTGAACTACACAGAATGACACCTGTCAGGGGCTTTGGCTGCTGGGCACTGCCCAGGGTCACTGAGGTCTCTTGGCTGTCCAGCCACCTTCAGTGGTGGCAGGATGGCAGCCACCGCTGCACACACCGAGGCACAGCCCGGGAGACTTGGAAGGCTCCTGCTAAACACAAGCGCTTCCCCAGGGATCACTTTGCAGATCTTATTTCACTTTGGTGTAGCTCTTACAAACTTCATTTTGTAATTAGATGACCTTAATGTATATCTCCTTCCACATCCTAAATGTCTACAAGAAGACAAATGTGCACAGATCAAATATCTACAGAATTTACACTGAGAGCTGAACATTTTACCCATAAATACATTTCAATGAATACATTGCAGATAAGACATACCTGGCTGCAAGGCTTCCATTCAAGGGGATAGCGAGGAAAATAGGATAGAAACCACCCACAACAGCACCTACTAATCCTCCTCTGATCACAGCACAGACCTCACAGTTCAGCTGACCTGCGTGGCAAACCAGATTTCACTGTCAACATCTACACATCCTCCACCACATCAGTTTATAAGCTGCATGCAAGAACCTGAAAACAGGCTCTTCACAGAAACTTCCAAGCTGTACAGGTATGCAAAAAATGATAAAGGAGGACTCTTTTAAAAAACAACAACAAAAAACCCCAAAACAACAATAAAACAGTCCCAAAACAATAACTGTGACAAACCAAAAAACAATCACTCCCACTCCAACCTATGAGGAATTTATCATTCGAAGCTGACCTTCAAATGAAATTGTACAGACCGGGGGAAACTGAACTGCTTTGTTGCAGTCACTTTTACATGACTGAGTGAAAAATGCTGAAAATAAGTAATGTGTAAAATAACTTTTTTAGAAATGTATATAAACATATGTATCTCCTTTCCCACTCCACTTTGAGAACTCACTGCTGTCCAATGCATTCTGTTTTTCAAACTCTGCTTTACAAACGGAAGTTTTTCAAGACCACAACAGTTTAAGAGCAGTGTTCTGCAGGGAGAAAAAGCTCCTCTAGTGTTACATGTGTTACATTGTGTACAGAAAGCAAAGCCCTTTCAAAAAAAAAAAAAGGAATAAGGAAGTCTTTACCTGAAAATAAAGGATCATACACAAAAGCTTCATAAATTGCTGCTGTTGAAAGAAATGGAATAACAGCCATTGGAATAGCAGACACCACGGTAGCCTTTCTGACATGTAGGATGCTCCTGAAGAAATTATTTGCTGCTAAGCCACATAAGCTTGAATTTGCTGCTAGGAAGTATTTCCCATGATTACAAAAGTTCCTGTGAAAGAAGGGAAGTCATTTCAGCAGCTGAGAATTGTAAAAAAGTTTAGTTTAGTCAACACTACAATTCTCTTCTGAAAATCCTGCAACAAGGGGTAAGGGACATAAATCTCTCACTGGTGCAAAATGGAGAGTAACTACTTCCAAAAGCAGCCAGTGCAGCATCCTTTGTTATATGCCTGAATTTACACATACTTCAAGAGTGAAGTGACAGGTTGAGAAGCTGTTGCTACTTTTTTTTCCCCCAATTATTATAGTTAATGGAAACTTAATTAAAGCTCTCCTTTTAAGCACATTTCGATAATGTTTTCTGAAAAGAAATGAGGAAATATATATACAATAAAATATATAACTTAAAAAAGTCAAGTCAATCTACTTACAATTCTTCTACATTTTAATTTTGAGTAATATTAAGCACTACAGAAAAGATTTCAGCGATGTACTTGCTAATCTCACAAAACTTTAAACACAAAAAATGTCAGACATCAAGGACACCAACTATTTCTTCTTTTGAATAGGAAAATTCAAATTTTACCTTTACAATCACAGGCAATGAAACACAGGCAAACATGCTAATAAATACGGAGGACTGAGATTAAAATTTTAGCAGCATATTTAAGTACCCCAAAAAAAAGCGAATTAATGTACCAGGACCAGCAGAATCTACTTAGTGAGAACTGCTAAAGAACTGCTACACTGCACAAAAGAAAAGGAGGATAGAAGAATTGGGGTTTGTGGCTTTTTGTTTGAGCTCCCTCCTGTTAAAAACATGTGCTTGGCTAAACAGGAACTCTCAGTTTGACTGCAGCTCTTCCTTTCCACACATCAGTGAGCTCCCCTTTGGATACAAGCTCTAAATCCTGCCAGTGACTGGCAGCTACTTCTTTCCAAGGCCCAGCAATCCATTAAGTCCAGTTTCTATCCAGACATTACCACATCACTACTGAGTGTCTGCCTCTGCTGCTCTCCTGGGGAAGGAGGAGTTTTGGAGGCTGAATGTGATGGCAGCAGATCCTACACAAAGTTGCAGCCTTTGCTTTCTCACCTGTGTGGGGAGGCCCTCTGTTACTACCAGCAGTTTGTTTAGCCAGCAATTTAGTCCTATTTTAAAAAACATATAAATAAAATAACCTTCTGTTTACTCTTATTTCTAAAAAATTTATCCAAGCTGATACACACATGTAAATGGCTCATAACAGAATCAGCTCAGGTCCTGTAAGGTTTTGCAGTGACATGCAGTATCACAACCCAAAAAGGTCATTTGTGAGGCCCAGAAGGCATTTAGCTGCCTTTGTGCTCTACAGAACCCTGCTGGTGAGGCTGCAGGACTCTAGCTGACTCCTCCACCACCAGCTGGATACCTTAGTCTTGCCTTCCTGAAACAGGGAGCGGTGCAGAATGAAATGCAGAAACCAGGAGGTTGATGCTCACTCAGTTCTGGCCCCAGGCCAGCCCTGCTGGACAGAAGATGACTCCAGCAGAATCCCATTTCAGTTTCCTAGAAAATTTTTTAGCTGTAGCACAGGACTGTGAGAATGCTCAGAGCCAGTCAGGGCTGATCAGCCATCACTGAACCGTCAGCACTGGGGAGCACATGCCAGAAACCAGCGGGGCAGGACCAGAGCCAGCACTGAAATAACCATATTGAAAAAACATAAAACAAGTCCTCTGTTCTGGACAACAAGAAGCATCTTCAAAATTAACTAATTTTGTAACTGCAAGGAGAATTTGTAATACAAGAATAAGGAAAAAGAAAAGCCTTCAATACTTGAAATGTCTGATGCACTTCATTTATTTTACCAGCACTTACTGATCTGCTTTAGGAAGCTCATTGAACATCTTTTGTATGATTTCCATCCGCTTAAATCTTTCCAAAATTAGTCTTTGCTGTGGAGAATCTAGTTCAAGAAACTCTCTTCCTGTCATCTTGAAGTTCTGGATCATAAGGAAAAAAAATCCAGATGTAATCCAAGTTGCATAGCCCCAGTATGAATCAAATAAACATTTAGACTCTTTGCCACTATGAATCACAAATACATTCCCTATTTTGCATGGCAGTACTCCAGGTTTAAATTGATTTAACTGTCAAAGAGACCTGTAAGAAAAAGCCCCAGCCAAATAAATCCATACTTTGTAGGCATAAATCAGAAAGCCTACAGTTGCAGTGGGTTTGTGTGGCAAGGTTTTGGCAGCAGGGGGGATGCAAGGGTGGTTTCTGAGACATGGGGAGCTCCCCCATGTCTGAGAGTCTGTTCCAGCCAGCTCCAAGACAGACCTGCTGCTGGCTAAGTCTAAGCCCAACCACTGCAGTGGTGGTGTGTGTGGGGAAGTCAAGAAAGGCTGAAAACTGCTGCAAGACAGTAGCTGGAAAAGAGGAATGAGAACACGTTTGAGGAGCAGCCCTGCAGACCCCAAGGTCAGTGCAGAAGGAGGAGCAGGAGCTGCTCCAGGTGCTGGAGCTGAGATCCCCCTGCAGCCCATGGTGAGGCAGTTGTGCGCCTGCAGCCTGTGGGGGACCACAGGGAGGGGAGAAGAGATCCCCCTGCAGCCCCTGGAGCATCCCATGCCAGAGCAGTTGGATGCCCAAGGAGGCTGTGACCCAGGGGGAGGATATGTGGCCACATGGGGAGAGGAGCCCAAGCTGGAGTGGGTTCCTGGCAGAACCTGTGGGCCCATGGGGAACCCACACTGGAACAGCCACTGCTACTGAAGGACTGATCCCTGTGGAATGGACCCACACTGGAGGAGTTCATGGAGAAGTGCAGCCTGTGAGAATGACTGCTGTAGGAGAAGTCTCTGGAGAACTGTCTCCTGTGGAAGGGACCACCCACTGGAAAAGGAAAAGAGTGCAAGAAGGAAGGAGCGATAGAGACAACATGTGATGAACTGATTACAACTCCCATTCTCCCTGTCTCCCTGCACTTCTAAGAGGGAGGAGGACATAGAGAAAAACAGCAGTGAAAAGAAGGGTGGAGGGAAGGCGTTTTAAGGATTTGGCTTTACTTCTCATTACCCTATTCTGGTTTGATTGACAGTATATTCAATTTCCCCAAAGTTTACTGTTTTGACTGTTATGGTAATTGGTGAGTGGCCTCCCTGTCCTTACCACAACCCCTGAACTTTTATTCATACTTTCTCCCTGTCCTGTTGAAGGGGGCAGAAAGTGGTGTGAGCATCTTGGTGGCCACCTTGGTGGCCAACCCTTCAGAACAGCTCTTGACAACACTTGGAGTTTAGTGATTCAAGTGCTTCTTTTCCTACACGTTTTAGTGCAGAGGAAATTCTCCCAGACTTCCTGTGCCAATCATACTTACCTGAAGTTGCTGTTATAACGTGAAGGCCGTGTCCTAAGCCCTACCTATGGGACCGAGTCTGCTTCGGCTGGGGCTTAGCAGGACGTAGCAGCGTAGAAAGCGGGCGGAGCGGGCAGGATCGCACCGGGATCACTTCAGGCCGCCCGAGGAGAGTCCCCTGCTTGGGGATCCCACAGACAGAACGTCACAGAGCTGTAAGCACCCCATCTCTCTGAACCTTGCACACGCGCCTCTCCCTGAGCCCTGCGTGCCGCTGGAAGCAGAGGGAGCCCTCCCAAAGCCCCGCAGCCCGGCTCAGGTCAGAACCCTCACGCCGGGAAACTGCGGCTCGACCCCGACCTTCAAGCCCCACCGCCACCAGTCGCAGCCCCCGCACCGCGCTGACCATCCCGGCCTCCCCGCCGGGCTCAGGCTCTGACCTTGAGCCGTACGGACGGACACGGCCTCACCGAATCGCTCCCGCCGCCTACAACATGGCTCCTCCCACCTCACGCCCTGCCCATGGGCGCCGCCATCTTGCTCGCTCACATGACCCAGGGCCCTCAAAGGCCGTCCGTGATTGGGCCGTTGGCCGCTGGCCCAGCATGGCGGCAGCTGATTGGCCGCGGGCCGGCGGGCGGGGCTCGGCGCTGGTTGCCGGGGCGGCGGATGGCGGCGGCGGCTCCTCGATGGCGGCGGGGCTGAGCGCGGATCCTGCACCGGCGGCCGGGACGTGGGGACTCCCCCTTCGGTGCGGGGGGGCCCAGTCCTCGGGGTAACCCGCTGACCCCCTCCCTTCAGCCCGCGCCCTTTCCCCGCCTGCCCCTCAGCCCTCGGAACGCCCGCTGCCTCCTTCCCTCGCCTCCGGCTCCTTTGTGCTCCCTCCCCGTCCCGCCCCCTTCGAGCGCCCCTCGCCCCGGCTGCGTCTGGCTTCGCCCCACCTCCAACCCCTCCCTCATCCCCTCCGCTCCTGCCTGTCGCTTGTACCTCAGCAGCCCTGGGGGGAATTGTCCTCGTCCGTAAACCCCGCCTGGCTCCGCCAGTTCACCTGCACCCATGGCCAGTTCCCCAGTCCCCCAGCCAGCCAGCCCTGTGTGCCTTGTTTCACACAGCCTGTGTGTCTTGTTTCACCTCGGAAAGCAGCAGGCGGACCTCTTTGGGTTCCAGAGAGCTGGGGGAGGGTGGAGTGGGGAGGGGATGAAGGGGGCCAGCCCCTGAGGGATGCGGGGACGGACAGATCCCAGCTGCGAGCATCAGAGTGCGGAGCAGAGCCGCCCCTTCACACACACAGGTCCCGTGTCCCCGAGAAGAGGATGCACGGCAAAGCCCTGTCCTGTGCGCCGCAGCTCCTCGTCCTCGCGGGGAAGGGAAGCGCTCGGAGCTTGTCCGCCTTTCTCAGACTTCTCCTTAACCAAGTAGATGAGGAAAATCTATCCCGTTTCTGTTTCTCTTTTTGTTTTTCCAGAAAAAGGGGGAGAGAGAGAGAGGCTGATACTGAAACCAACCAGCTGCGCTTCTGAGTGGGGAACTCCGGACTGATCTCATGGCTTGCTTTTTATTTCATTAATACTTCATTATCTCTGAAAATGAGCCTTTTGTGAAGCTCTTCTCCTAACTCTCCTTATTCCTCTTTCACGAGGTGGCTGCTGCTGTGCAAGGGAAGGAATGGCATGAAGTAAATGACTCCAGTACAAAGCAATCTGCTTTGCCCAAGTGCCCAGTGGGCAGCACTGTCACTTTAATAATTCCAGGTCAAGGGATTGCTTTCCTCGTTTCAATCCTCTCTCTTAATACATGGGAGGATCAGAGGGACATTAAAGACCGTAAGGCTGGGTGGCTTGCAGATAATAAAAATGAAAGTGTCTGCCCAGTGACTTCTGTTGGGTAAGAGGGTGATATTTGAAGGCTCTTGTCTGGTGAGGAAAAAGGGATCTTTTCAGTCTGCTGTGTAGTCTTCTAATACATAGCTAGCAAAATTAATTCAAGAAGTGAAAGAGCTTAAAGAGGCGCTTTGGATTGTTTTTGTCTTCCTCCTTATTTGGATTACTTGGGCGTTTTTGTCCTGCAAATAATATGTTTTGGAGCATGTACAGGTGGAGTATTGAGACAGCTGCCTAGAGATGGACTGTGCCTTAATTGTATTGCATAAAATCTTTTAATTTTCAAACTTTGCTGCCAGAAGAGGAGTTATAATAAGGTTTTATATTGCCAAGGAACGTTTGCTCTTGTATTTTTATAGAGTCAAATATATTTTAAAGAAATTGAAAGCATCTCTTTAAAAAGAATCAAAAAGCTTCTTTTCCCCCCCTTTTTTTTTCTTATTTGTGGAGAGCGTCGCAAGTCCAATCCAAGGGAACAGCAAGTATTCATAGAAATGAAGATTGAAGCTGCATTTCCTTTCTGAACTGTAAAAGTGTTCTGCAATAGATAGTCAGTTCCTGACCTTGCAGAGTGTTCCAGTAGTACTTCGTTAGTACTGTAAATAAGTGCTTGCAACCAGATTCAGAAGTAGGAAGAAGAATGCCAGTCAAGAAGAAAGGTGGGCTATGAAGCTTCCTATTTCATATTGTGTCTTCATTGTGTTAGATTGCTGACTTCTAGTACTTAAACATTTCAAATTAAAATTGCTTTTATGGGGAATGGAAATCGTTTTTCTTTTGCATTGAAAATGGGAGAAAAATCTGTGCACTTAAAATAATAATTTTTAAAAGTAACTTTATACTGTGCTTTAAGGTTTACATCACATTTGGCCTCAAATGTTTCTTTTGTAAAGATCAGCTGTCCGAGATTTTGAACAGGCACCAAGAGAAAAGCTTGATGTTTAATTTTGTGAGAAGCCTCTCTTGCAAATGCTAATAAATTTGAAAACCACAGTTTAATCTGTTATCTATTTGTGACACGTTTGGCGGATAAACATCAGCTATCAGTAGCAGCATAAATAAATTACACAGTTTCGAGGCTGATTTTGAAACCAAGTTATGAGAGCTGTGTTTTGAAGCTGATTTGAACGTGTTTTTTTTTTTTAATGTGATTTTATTTAGCTTGAATTTCTATGGTTTAGTAAAGTATAAAACTACTGTCTTTAAGGCTGTAGTAGAGCAGCATTTAAGAAAAGACAGTCGCACATTTGGCCTCTTCTCACCTCCAGTTTGTGTTTGCAGCTTTGGAAAATGTGGCTTCCAGTGAGCAAACAACAATTGGGAAGTATATGAAGGAAAATTCTTAGTCTGAAAACACTCACAGACTTTAGGTTATTTCTGGTTTCTTGCAAATTGGACACCGATTTCAAGTTTCTGAATATGCTAATAGAGTAAGGGTCATGGGAACCTTTTTTATTCAGCTCATCTGTCCAGATGTGCCTGGGTCTAATATATCCCTGGATCTGATGATACAAAATGAGGGGGAAAGGGTAAAAAGTGAATGTTACAAACAGAAATGAGGATGTAATCAATGTGACTTTGGATTCTCTTCCGTATAGGAATAATCCTTCATTAGTTATGAGTTAACGCTTACTATATAAATACTGATAAAACACACAGATTGTTAGAATTATTTTAATGAATACAACAATAAATGAGATTTTGTGATTGTGTTTTCAAAAATGACAATGTAGAAATGAAATCTCAAACCTGAAATGTTTTAATGAATGGCCTTGTCATTCATGGAATCACTTGGCATTATGTGTAGTAAAGGTGGAAACGTGTGTGGAGGAGTTCAGTTCCTAATAATTCATCCTGCTGTGCTGTAAAAGTATCACCCTGATGTACTGGGGAGGCTTCTGTATCCTACCTGTTTACAGAAGGAAAACTGAGGCTTTTCATTATTTAAGTTTTAATCCTGATTTAGATGATTTACACTAAGGATGTTTCTGTGCCAGATGTTCAGCTGTAATTCAGTTTCCGAATACTCGCTGCAGGACTTTAGGGGTGAAATCTTACAGGCTCCTTTGTGCAGAAATGAGATTGGCAATCACAGAAGTCCCTTCTGGCCTTAAAAATCTCTGAATTTTCTGTTTGTTTCCAGGCAGTTGGGCTCAGTCTTAGTGTACACCAAGGCTTGACTTTCTTCTTTGGTGTTACAAGGATGTGTGTTTTGGCAACATTAAATATAAAGTCAAGAGACCCAAATGTTCCCCTTGAACTACTTTAAATTGTCACATCAATCAGTGTACTGAAGTTGCCAGTGTGAATGTATTTGATTATTAAAAGGGTATTGTTAAGAATGTATTTAAGCATGTAAATTGCAGGATTAAAAAAGTTGGTGAATCAGCAACTTCATTTTGATTTTGGGCAACTTAATTTGTCTAGTTCATGCAATAGACTTTAGCTTTCTAAATGTAATTAAAAGCATGCTGGCAACTCAAAGCATTTTGCTGTTTTTAAAAAGATTGCTATTTTTTCAAGTAATGCCTGTTAGTTCTATGAATAATAGGGAGATTGAGGGATTTCTTCCATGTTTGGTTTTTACGTTTTTTTCCCCATTTATTTGCTGTATGATTTTGACCGCAGTTTGTGGCTAACTAGTTAGTATTTCTGATGATGACTTATTTTCCTTTTTTGGGGAAAATTTGGGAGTTCATGTCTGCTGTCCTGCCCATTGAGGGCATCTGTAGAAATCTCAGTGGGATACTCTCTTGTAGGCTGTGCAGAAGTATTTCAGTATCAGCATTGAGGACAGGATTATCCCTCTCCTTGTCAGCACTTCTTTCTGCTTTGCTATTTTGGATTTGATTAAAATATTCTCCTAAAATCAGTATGGAGACAGAGAAACCTGTATGGAGACAGAGAAACAATCTTTGAAACATACTGATATTTATCACTGGAAGTTGTTGCCAAGCGCTGTTTTCTTTGGCACTGGCCGGTTGTGGGTCTTTCTAAAGAACAATTGAAGCATTTTGGGAACTTACCTTTGAAACAGCTGTCACATCTAGTACCAGTCTTCACATTTCACATAGCTTTTCACATGATTTACACTACACCTTGCTGCTTGCCATGATGCCTGCCATCTTGCTTTTAAAAATCCAGGCCTGTATAGTTAGGAAAAAAGTAGTTTGCTTAATAATAAAAATCATATAACTTATAGGAAGCTTTAATTTCTTATGAGTGTGGGGAAAAAAAAAAAGGCTTGGTTCTGGTCATGTGTCAGTACCTGATTTCCATTGCCTGATGTGCTAGAGTGAAAGTATTTTGTTTTTCTCACTTCTGTGGGGAAGGCAATGAGGCTTTACCTTCCCAGGAACATTCACAGAGTTGACATGCTTGCTGGCAGTACCAGCAAAAAGCAAGGCAGGAAAGGGACTATGGAGTATCCTGTGGTGTTGGATGTGCTCCCTATCGGTATGGGGTGAGATATTTGAGATATTGTATGGATTGGTGCACTATTGCTGCACAATTAAACACAGAGTTCTTCTATTTGGCTTTTGCTCATCTCTAATTTTGAAGTACACTTAAAGTTTTAAATCAGACAAGACAGGCATTGTAGTTACAGAATGATTTGTTAGACAGTGCATTTTAGAGATGGAATGAGATGAACAATTTTGAGAAGTAAATAAATTCATTATTTTTGCTTAATTTTTACCTTTTGCAAACTGGGATGTTTCTGAGTAGAACTATGAATGGAAATATTATGGAATTTCTTAAGGAAGGCTTTGCTTCGAAGTAAAATTGCACTACCATACAGAAGAAGTGGAGTTAGGGTTTTGCATGGGTTTAGATGTCTGCTCTCCCTCCCTCCCTCCCTCCCTGAGTTGCTTAGCTTGATTTCTGTTAACTGTAAGGGACTATATTTAGATCTGTAATTGCACATATTTTGTATTCATCAACAGAATAGTTAATAGCAAAAATGTTACTGCAATTCATTCATGTCTTTCACAGTGATGGAAAGAACTAATTAAATCCATGCTCCTCTGTGATGAAGAACAGACTCCAGTTTTGGAGCCCTGCTTGTGATTCACACAGAGATGGCAGGAACTCCCACATCTGGGTGCCTGGCTGCACATGTGCTTCTAGACTAACCCTGTCATCCTCCTTGCACATCTAGCTGTGTCTGGGCAGTCAGAGATATGAGTGCTGGGGTTTGTGCTGCCCTCATGCCACTTTGCATCTCTCAAAGGGAGAGGGATTGTCCCTTTAGTCGGATGAAACCTGTGGGCTGCTGTTAAAACCATCTTGACTTGCCCCACCTTGTTGCCTGTTTATAAAGATGTACTGATTCTGTCATGGAATAACTTTTTGCATCATTCCTTTTATATTAAAAATGCCTTCCAGGACATGTTTTATTAAGCACATCAACATCAAGAATTAAAATGTGTCAGACTGAATCCATGTGGACAACTTCTGGGCCATTTAGAAGAATCTGACACGTGCTCTATGAAATGCTGGATTTTGTAGTGGTAATGCTGACTTTGTGGCTGGTCTGTTGAAAGGAAGGGGTCTAAAAACAACTCAGCAGGAACTTTTAAAGAAAAGTTCATAAAGGACCGGACAAAGCTAGCTCTCATTCATGCCCTAATTCTCTTTCAAGGTGGAAGCTTCTTTTTAGCTAACAAAATTTAAATTTAGGATCATAACTTTTTGTGCTCAAAAATATCGAATGTGGTTTCAGTCTTCTTACATCTTACAGCAGCAAATCCAATATATATTTGGAAATTTTCTTTCTCATTTACTTATAACAGGTAATTGGTACTAGAAGATTTTTGTCCTTTCAGTTGCTGAATAGGAATTCTCAAATAAGTATATGGCTAAAAGGCTAAATGCTTCACTCCAAGTTTTCTTCAACTACCTCTAAGTTTTTACAGTTATTTTCAGTATGGGATCAGTGCGAATTTTAGTTACATTTACAGACTCTGGAAAGCACAATTTTAGATTTCCAAGAGTTAAGCAAGTATCAGAAAATGACTATCTAAACCGTGCCAATTTTCACCACAAAGCTTTGATTTAAAGATGCCACTGCTTTTATGGCAGGGAGCTTTTTCCAGCCCGACATTGTTTCTGCTGTGAGAAAGAGTGAAGTATTTTGCCTACAAAAGGACTAAAGGAGCAGACATTATAGAGAACAAGCCTTTTTATATGCATGCACACTGCAAGGCTAAGTGGACTCTGGACTGGGAATAGTGAAATTTATGCTCTTTTTCACCCCTGCTGTTATTCTGGTACTTCTCAGATGTTTAATGTAGATCCATCCCATTTTATTGCCTCATCTAGGTAGGGTGCCCAGCTTTTTGTCCTGGAGTGTTGCTTTGTTCAGCAGAGAGAGAGATCCACCTCCAAAGGGCATTTTAACACACCTAAGATCTGCCTTCTGGACAGTTGTCATTTTCTCAGGGTACAAAACACAGGGTAACCACACTATAACTCCCTTACCTCAGTTTGATGATGTCTCATTCTCTCATATAAATTTTAGTGGAATAACATCTCCTTATCTGAGATATTTATGAGAGCTGACACTGTATGTTCTGTAAGAGCTATAAATTAACACTATTCATTATTTTAGGGGAGGGGGAAAGTGGTATAAATTATTGTACTATTAGTCACTGGACTTGGAAGCAACCACAGTGTTGGTACAAGCACAAGAGGCAGCTGTGCATCCTCTCCTCCATTCCTGTTAAGTGCGTACTGCACTCAGTAGAAGCAATGGTGTCTTGCATTATAAGCATAATCTTTTTCCTGCTCATCCTCTCTTCTTTCCTTCTGAATTTGTTCCAGATGGCCAAGCTAGATGTCAGAGGGTAACCATGGAGAAAAAGCCGAATTTGTAACTAGTGGCCAAAAGTGATAAAAGATGATTTTGCAGTCCCTGCTTCAGCAAAATGAGAAAATCTGCCTTACTCAGATATGCTTATTTTGGTCAGGTCATACCAGGTTCCTGCTTCTTGAAAGTATTTAAGGTCTGTTTCATTGTGGTATCTTCCTGTATTTACTGTGAATTAACACAGTGCTGAACAACAGCTTTATAAAAATAGAAATAAAGGTCATGTTTTCTCCTGCCATATTCATCCCAGAAAGAGCCAGCAAGACTGCCCTGACATAATGGGTGATGGCAGTAATAATCAACATAAAAAATATATGAAGAAAATATTTGCTCTTTATTGGATGTGGTCTAGTAGAGATTTTGGTGGCAGAACTTTGCCAGAACAAGTCAGTGCAATTGTCCCTAAGTCTGGCTTCACTTTTGGGCTGAAGAGGTTGATGCTTCCTTCAAAATGTATTTATCATGGAATTGAATCATGTAGCATTCCCCGCAAAGAGGAAATCTGGACAGTTTACAGTTTCACAAGAAAAAAACAGTCTTTTCTGATTTCAGATGCTCCTCTCCCCTGACTGTATGGGCATATCTCACATTATGCTGTAGTGGAATAATTCAGGCTCCTTCTGGTTCAGATCTAGGTGTTGAGCACTATATTAACACTGCCTTGCAGATGGATGTCTGTTAAGCTGTGCCTTTAACCAAAAAAACCCCAACCAAGCTACCCCAACCCAAGGTTTGCAAAGATCCAGTTGTTTAATGTCCAAAGTGTAAAATTTATTTTATGTTGTTGCCTGAAGGTGCACATTGTTTTTTTTTATTGACTTGGAGATTCTAGTATAATACAAAGGCTTTGAAATTAAAAATTCCAACATGGATGTGAGAAGATGTAAGACCATAATGCCTATTTTGGTAATCAATAAAGGTAATTTGATCTCATTCCATTTTTTTTTTTTTTTGCATTACTGGAAAGCATTTGTGTTACTGAATTGTTTTCTTTCATGTAATATAATGATTCTTTTGTATGAGTTTGGAAGTTATTTATTCCTGAATAGGCATATTTTTCCTTAGTTTTCTGTCTCACTCCAATTTTCACATTTATGTTAATTTTGATACTGAATGTTCTTCTAAAGGAAAAAGAATAGCTGCTGTACTAAGTGTACAACTCCTGGTTTTTACTCTTGCAACTATACATCAAGTTCCACTAGTTCTGTGTCTTGCATTCAATTAGATTGTAAGCTCTTCAAAGCAGGACACTCTGATAATTTTGCATTGTTAAGATGTCAATTTACATTTATTCAGCTGTATAAATAAGAGGTTTTTATTTGGTGCTATGTCATTTTGAGGGTTTGTGGCTTCATTTTTCATTCTGTCTTCATATTTGCATTGTTGATTTAACATCAACATTTGTACACCTAGATTTTAACATTGTGACACTTGAAAGGCAGAAACAAGAAGGTCAGGTGAAGCTACTTGTAATTGCAGGGTGTCTGGTTTTGGAAGGAGTCTCAAGGCCCCAGAATCTGCTCATTCTGTTGTCTGAAATGCAAACAGGTCACCTGTGTAGCCAGGTAACCAAACTGGAGCAAGGACTGTTAATGAACAGGTCCCACATTGCCTTCAACATATCTGGGAAAAGAGAACTCATTGGAAAAAAGGAGTGGTCCTGGTGTGATGAGCAGCTGATTTCAGCAGTTGTTAAAGTCCTTTTGTGGTCCCCTGAGGAGAAGTGATGTGGTGGGAACAATTCAGGTCCCAGAGTGAGCCCCTGATAAGCACTGGGCTCTTCCTTATGGTAAAGTGTGATACATAAGATTAACAGGTTATACACAAAATACTGAGAATTTTTTCAATATTTAAATGTAGTTTACAGGCAGGGATGAGTAGAGAAGACATATCAGTGGGATTGCAGGGGTCAGATAATCATCTGGGGGCTCTGAAGCAGGAATGTAGCTTGGTTTTCAGGATGCTTTCTGATAAACAGAAATGCTGGAGTAAAATTTGTGAGTTTATGATGAGCCACTTCCTGATCTTTATATAATTATCCTATTCCTTGTGTTAGTACAGTTAGTCAAGTTTAAAGAATTACATTTTAAACAAGAAAATGTGTGAAGACAAAATTTTACCAGAACAGATGTGTGGTTATATGTTGTAAAATCAAGTTTGAAGATACATGGACAAAAAGGTTACATTGAACTAATCAACATAAATATATGACATTTTTCTTAGTTGTCCTTATAGTAAGTTAGATGAAAAGTCTGATTCTTAATAAATAGAATAAATGAAGAACCCACCACATTCCTGGTTGGTTGTGTGTGTTGTTTCGTAAAGCTGACGGTTTTTCTGTCCAGCTCCATCCACCAGTCAGTGTTCCTGTATCATTACTGGGTGTCCAGCCTGAGCTTATATGCTGTGTGTTAAGATAAATTTAATTCCAGAAAAGAGAATAAGAGGCTTTGAGAAAGTCAAAAGTCGCAGAGGCTGGAAGTGTGAGGAAGGACACTGAGCAGGGAAGGGACATGACAAATCAAACAAGTGTAGAAGAGGCTGTAAAGGGAATAATGGTGGTTTGCTTTACACTTTGACATCTGGATGACAAGTAGTTGTCCTGACTTATAATAAAAAAAGATTGGTTTTATGTAGTAGGAAGAAACCACTAGAACTTTCAAGCACTGAAATCAGATGGTGAGGAATCCTGTGGATGTTGTAGGAGGTTACCAGTGCAATTAGATGCCATCTGGGTGTAAGCCTGGGCTCTTCTGCACAACAGGGAGGAAACTGAAGATCTCCTAGGGCTCCTCTAGGCTCTCTGTGTCTGTCTGTTCTCAGAGTTCAGCTGACACATCATAACACAATTCCTGCCCTTCAAAGCAATCTGACTTGCAGAACATTTAGCCCTCTGTGTTGTATCTGCTCAAATCAATATTCTGGAAGAGGAGACCGGTGAGCAACTTCTGCAGCTCTGTGGCAGCTGTGTGGGGCACAGAGACCTGCAATAACACAACTGCATGGTAACACTGTTCAGTGCAAACCCTCCTTCAGATTTCCTTGGAATTTGGATACCTGGTTTCCCCTTCATATACCAGGGCATGTGATACTGCCTTGTTCTGAGAAATTGGTACTTGTGTAGCAGTTCTTACAGTCTGTCTCGCCCATTTCTTGTCTGCTGGCAGCATCACGGTCTAGAATAACACTGCTTCACAATGGAACTGTTCCTAAATTGGTGTTCTGCAGGAAAGCAGTTGTGCAGAGAATTCACCAAGGCTGGGGTTAGTTCAGGGATGTCACACTTTTTACAGTTAATGGAGAGCAAGGGCAATTCAGAATGCAACCTCAACTTGAAATATCATTCCTTGAAAGACTCTCCACTTGCCCAAGATTAATCTCCACAGGCCGTGTGTTGGCCTCCTCTGTGTGCCAACCTGGTTGCTGAAAGCTGAAATCCTAGAAACAAGCCTGCCTGGTATTCCCTTCGATGATTACCCCCCTCCTTTTTCTGTTGCCTTGTTTTCCCTAGCAGGACAGAAGATGGGTTTATGTGCCATGCATATCCTGAGGAGCTATTATTTTTAACCCTTTTGCTTGTTTGTTGTGAGTGCTGGGTGATTGTCACATACATCATGCCTTATGCTTCCTCAAGGTTGTATAACCCATATGCTGCATTTTCTGGAAGTTGTTTAAAGTCCTCTTAAAGAGATGAAGGGCCCAAGATGCTGGGAGCTTTCTGGTTTTTACACCTTTTCCCTGTCTGCTTTTCCTCTTCGCAGTCTGCTAGATTAATATGTGTCTCATATTAATGTTTATATGTAAATATTTTGTGATTATCATTTGTCTAGTAATTCTCAAGTCCTTTGAACCATGGGAGCTTACAGCTTGTGTTTTTCTCAACCATATTAGTGTACTGTTTCTTGAAATTATTTCTAAAATTTAGCTGCCTTTCTGTTCTTTTCCTCTGTGGGTACTGAGTATTGTGTATTAGCAGAATTTATTCCTTTGTGTTTGCTGTTCTGTGTGCAGATCAGGGAAGATAAATGAGATTACTGATAGGTTTGACTTGGATCAGTCCCAAGGCAGGTTGCCTGGAAAGTACTTACTGCATTCCCTCCTGCTGATCTGTAACAGCTCATTTTAATATTTTGAGCATTCCAGACCAGAGAATCAAATCAAGACATCTTTAAATAATGGAGGCAGGGAAGAGTGTTTGCTCCTCTGTCTCTTCTGGTCATCTAAATGAGGGCGTGAACTATCCAAAATGAAAGTAGTTTTCGAGATCCTTTTTCTTCTAAAGGTATCAAAGATCACTTCCTTGCTCCCTTTTGGGGTGCTCTGGTTCAATTTCTCACTTCTATTTTGGCTCCTGTGTTTTTTCTCCACCATTCTTCATGCCTTTTTCTGCTTCAATGCCCTACATTTTCCCACTTGTAGTTCTCAAAGACCTGTGAAGTGTCTCCTGAAACATGTTGGCATTTTCTTCTTTTAAAATTCACCTCTAGAACAGACTTGGCAAGTCAGAAGATAATTGAAATCCCTTTTAGGAAGAAAAACAGATTAAAAAAATGAAAAAAAAAAGAAATTGAAATAAAAACACCCCTTCATCTTGTCAATTCAGTTAGGGTTAGATCTCAACTAATGTTAAATGTCTCTCACCAATGAAACCTTATTTTTCATTGAAGTTGACATTTTTCCACCCTGTTGCACCCCAAAAATAGTTTCATTCAGAAACTCTGATGCCAGTGGGAGGAAAAAACCATAAATGTGTTTCTATAGTTAGCAAGAGGCTGTGGTAGACTTGGTTCCCTGAGAGGCAGTGGCTGCCTGATACTCCCTTGTGCTGGTGCAGGGTGCTGTTAACCAGCTAAATCTGATTTCTTCCACGTGCAAGGCAGAACTTGCTGAGTTTGGAATTGTATTTTCATTTCTTTCTCTCCATCTTCCGAGCTACCTTGCTTCATAGCAGGAGATGAATGGCAGGATCCTACTCCCAAGGAAAGCAGCAGCAGCTCTCAGCAGACTGGGGGTGGTCAAAGCACAACAATTTGACTGTAAAATCAGTAACTGGTCCTGGCCGGTACAGTTCAGCCTATATGATTTTACTGTGGCCAGAAGGAGCTCTAATGGCTTGAAAATAGCCATAAATTTGTATATAGGGCCGTAGCAGCATCTGCTGGAGTTATGTGGTGCTTCCATTATCTGCTCCTATAGTTTGAGCCATCATCCTTCAACAAACCCTGGATTAAAGTGGAGCCGCTTGGAGACTGGTTTTTGAATCACTTACTTTCTCATATAGTTTCAGTTAATCCTGTTAGTCAAACTTGTTCCTAATAGTTATTGAAGTTTATGGATAAACCTAAATTATCTTCAGGTGTAGTATATTTTGTTCATCTGAAGGATAAATGGTGTGCATAAACACCTGGGAGATATTTAAGAAACTTGTTTCTGGGGTCTGGCCTGTGGTGTGGTGTGTGACCTGCTCTGTGCAGGCAGGGCTGTGTCATCCTCAGTCCCATATGATGGCACAAAAGCTTTTAAATCAACTCAACTGTCCACACCAGCAGAGCTGCAGATGCTTCAGCTCTGCCAGGACTCTGCTGTAAATGCTGCAGTGAGTATGGTGTCTCCTTGCCTGCGTGGAGTTTCAAAGTGGTTCTAAAAGCATGCTTGCAAAACGTGAGAGCATAGAAAACATCAGCAGAGGAAGGGAATGGTTCTACTTCAAGGTACTGGTTAGTATTGCAAGTGGCATCCAGCTCTCAGATATGGACCCTGAGAAGTAGATGGAATTGATTTTGACATCATTTTAGCAAAGTAGATGATAAAATTGTTGCAGTATTATTTAAGTATGCATAATTATCAAATTTAGTCTTTCATATGTGTGGCTTACATTTTAAGAGCAATGCTTTAGGAAAACAATTTATTGGTGAGAATTTAATTTCTCCTGATATATAGTGCACGTTCCTCTGTATGTTCTTGGACATATATCTTCATTTCTTTTTGACAGTATCCCCAGAAAACTTTTTGTCTGTGAGATATACTGAAGTTATGCTTCGTTAAAATATAACTTGGGTTTTCTGTACAATTTTCTATACAATTTTTGCATTTGCTTCATCAGATGTATAAGCATTGCCTCAAAAGATTATTTTACTCTATAGCATAAATGTCTACTTATTGAACTTTAAAAATCAACTTTACAGAAAAATCTATACAGTGGGGGTACTATAAAGTGTGGTGTATTCTGTAATGATCCCACCTAGTATAATAACCCTGAGAAAAGGATTTGCATCTTCTTTGATTCTTACATAGATGAATACATTAAGCAGAGACTCATTCTGTAGAAGAAAAATTGAGTAATTCCTTATGTGATAAGAACTTTAGATTGATAGAGGAAGGAAAGTTTTCTGAGAGAGTCCAGTAAACAAAGCTGCTTGTAGTTTTATGTCAATATTACATATCTCTGATTTGCTGTATTGTAGCAATTGCCCATTCCCTGATCAGTAACATAAACCACAAACATTCCTGAACTGCTTAAAACTTGTGGAGTGATAAAGCAATAAAATTTACAGAATTGTGAGTTAGTTTGGGTTAACTGATAACTACTTGGAAAAGATCCTGTAGGACTGTAAAAGCTGTTTTTTTCCTTAAGATTTTTCCTTACAATTGTATTAAGATGGTTTGAGTATGATTTATTTAAACAAAACAATAACGCATTTACTGACTGTAAGAATATAAGCGTGTTTTTGTAGGACTCTATCTTCTGAATAGTTCTTATCAAAGTCCTCTTTCAAAGCCAATAGGATAAATTCAAAAATAGTGTAATAAAATACAAAGAAGCAGTAAAAAAAAATTAGATCTATGTCCAGCAGGCCTCATGGGGCACAGCTGATTCTGACTTTTCAGTGCTCTTTTGTTCACAGACAAAGGACCTACTCAGGATCCACATAGAGACTCACCTCTTGGGATATTAAATTGTGTGTTCAGTGGATTTGTTGTCTTGCTTGAATTTGGCTTTGGTATCAGTACTGGAGAATAGTGATCCCATAGTACAAATGTTTTTTGGTTGCATTTCTGATATACTCTGTGAGGTACAGGCTGCTATAAATTAACTGTGTGGTTTATTGAATAGCATAATATTACAGTGATCCAGCCCCTCGTGAAAGCCACCAATCTCTCATTCTTCTTGTTGAAAAGAATGTGTGGGAATTCAGATTCAGAAACTTCCACTTAATTGGGTGGCAGGGAATATGGTTCTTATTTGAGTATTGTGCTGCAGTCCATTCTTGCAACCAGATAGTACTTAAGCTTTGTAACTGCAAAAGAAAAAAAAATACTGGATGTCCTCATCTGTGTTGGGTATGACTGGGCGTTTACAATGGTTATTATTTTGGGGAGAGTACTCAGCACTTTTCAGCTGAGCCATTTTATTACATTATTTGCTATTGCTTTGTGTTGTGCAGAGGTAGGAATGTGCTGTGCTGGTGTTGAAAAGGGTTGTGCCCCAGCATGCTAAGTACTGTCATATCCATATGAAAGTTTAGTTCTGAGTAATTTATAAACAGAAGAGTTCATAAAGAAGGGGAAAAGTTCTTTTTTGGTAAGCCTAATCTGGTAAGAAATTGACTGGAGATTCAAGCAGTCTCCATAATTCTCTTGCCTTTTCAGGAGTGCTCCAGCAGTAGTGTTTGCACAGCCCCCCTCCCTGACATGCTGAAGTAACTTTTGGTCAGGATATGCCTGGGTATCCTGATTGAATCACCCAGCATGTTGTAGGTTATTTGGAAAGCTAGATACACTTGCTGCCAAGTGAGATTGTGTGGGAAAAGGATGCAACTCCATGCTGGAGCTTAGGGATGGAGTAAAAATTAATGTATCCTATTAAAGCTAGAGAGGAAAATTAGGCAGGAAGATCATCACTTGATCTGGGATTTAGATTTAGCACTAGAGCTGTACTCTGTTGCTAGTTGTTCAGTTTGTAGAGTTTAGGACCCTTCTGGGGTCAGCAAAAAGTAGGAACAAAAAAAAAAGTAGGAACTAAAGTAGTCTTTGCATCTTCATGAATTGAAAAATAATACTTCAAGTGAAAATAAAAACTGCTCATATCCCTAAGGGATACTACTTTTTGTAGCATTCTACTTTTAAAAATACAAACTGTACACGTTAGGAAAGGAATGATTAATAAAGGAGGGGATATCAGCGTGCTTCACCAAGTCACTAAGAGAGTGATATCCCTGGTGTGAAAGAGGCATTCACATCCCATTTTCCTGGTTTCTCAGTCTACTCTTAAAACATGTCCTCAGTATTGGATACTATGCAGTGGTTTTCCACCACTCTGTGGCTTCACTTTACTAGAAGTACCCATGGATTCATTACATATGCATGTCTGTACTTGGGAGAAGGTGAACTACTGATTCCAACCCATGCTTTTAGTTATGGACTAATTATTTTATTGAGGGTGGCCAGAAGGTTCAGTGTATCAATGAATGTGCAAGTGTCTCAGGTGGGTCAGGCACGGTCATCATGAGGTCAGTAAAAGATATGATGTAATTAGGGTTTTAAAAGCAAAAGTAGCTGAGCTTACATGCAGAAGTAGCTCTTTGTACCCAACCATAGCCACTTGGATCCAGAGCTTTGTTTCAAGGCTGTGCTTTTGGTTTGGATGACTTGGTGGAAGCCCAGCTGAGGTATTGTGATGTGGCCTTAAAAGAGCTGCTCTCCCTCTCTCTCGCTCTCTCTCTCTGCGTGGGTTATAAGTGGTCCTAAGTGCAATTGCCTAATCCTTACCTGCCCCAAGGACAGCTGTCATAGAAAGGAGTTCCTCTTGGAGACCCCCTCAAGGGGAGATCACAGCAGAGAATTGTGAGCTCCTCCATTATAATGGCTAGACTGCTCTAAAATGTTCCCTAATCTTCCTGTCTATGTGATATGTACATAAGGTTGGACTCAATGATCTTGGAGGTCTTTTCCAACCTTAGTGATTCTATATATTTTTATATATGTGTCTGTGCGCATATAAAAACATTTAAATAAAATTCTTTTTTATTAATTATGTTTTTCATTTCTCTGATAAAATTCTTGTGACCAGATAGAATTTCTGTGAGGAGAAAGAAAAAACATTGCCTCTTTTTAAACCTTACCGATTTATTACAGTTTCCCCCTTTTTAAATTTGAGAATGTGATCAGGTTACAGAATCCAAGTCATGTTTCTGCCCCAGTGTGAACTCCTCTGGTTGTCACTTCCCATGGCCTATAATGCAGGGAGTTTTCAAGACCCCGAACAAAGACAGTCAATCTTTATACAGTGAAAAAGGAGCTTTATTTTAGTTATTTAGTAAAAAAGAATTATAAAAGTGAGCTGTATTGCCTTTCCAAGCATTTTACATTACTTTGTGTTTATTCTAATCAGAGGAATCTGACCCTCTCCTAGTAATGAGACTTGCATTGAACTCTAATGGGAGAAGTTTAGATTGAGGCACTTGCTTGTAATTATTAATTGGGAGGAAAGGGGGGGTTTAAGTGTTTGGGAATCTTACTGAAAATTAGGTGGCAATACAATTACAAAAGCATGTGCAGATATCTCAGTGTCATACATATGTTAATGTACATTTCTGGAATTTAACTGGAATGGGGAGAAGGACACATGAGGTCAGATTTTCCATGTTCCTCTATTTTCTTCTCTGTAAGATGGTGATGTTTGGATTTCATGCAATTTTGCATGCTATTCATGCTCTTGGCAAGTGACTGCATGAAGATAATAGCAGCAGGAGAAACAGAGCTCTGCTCCTCTGGGCTCTTACAGAAAGGCTGGATTGCTCTCTTTGAGCCAGCACATGGATGAAAGTCTGCTATCAAAACCTCATTTACCAAAGAGGTAGATAGCAATTTTATGCATTGAGAGAATAGAAAAACCAGCCTCACTCTTGGACACCTGCCTTTCAGATACACATTTGTCAGTCAGAGAAGTGAGTGCTGCAGATGCAAAGCAAACACTTTCATGTCTTCTCTGAATATGTTTTAAGGCCAGTTTTCCTGCATGGGTTTCCATAATGGTTATTGTCTATAATTTTGTAGCTTCTGCAAGTTGTAATTTGGTCCAGGCCCCATAGTTTCCAGATGGTTTTGGATAAATGGAAGTTGAGCGCTTGCTGTAGATGCTATTCCAAAGATCATTTTCCCATATGCATATGTTTGTGATATACAGCTCGTGACAGCAGAGTAGCATCACCATCCCTGGAGGTGTTCCAAAGGCATGTGGATGTAGCACTTGGGGATGTGGTTTGCTGGGGAACGTGGTTGTGCTGATTTAACAGTTGGACTCAATGATCTTGTAGATCTGTTCCAGCCATAGTACTGTTACAATTCTATAAACACTTCCTGTAAATGCTACTTATATGTGTGAACAGTGCCTCTCAAAATGTGTGGTTAACATTTGAACGCTTAGATACTTTTTGGAGCCAATAAAGCCATTGTGCTTGTTTTTTTTTTTTTTTTTTTTATTTAGATACTGACCGAGCTTTAGTACTGCTGGAAGAATATTGCAAAAAACTACGGAAGCCAGAAGAGCAACAACTGAAAAAAGCCATCAGAAAGGTGATGGGCATCTTTAAGAGCAGCTTGTTTCAGGCACTTCTAGGTAGGTACTAATGTTTAATACAAGGTGCAATCTCCTGGAGGCCAGAGCTAGATCAGACCTAGTAACTTTCTTATTTGTGTTTATGGTGAAAAGCATGTTGAGATGATCCTTACAGGTTCTCTGAGCAGAAGCTCATTGTACTGATATTTTAAAGGTATTTTCTTACTTACAGAGAAGGAAAGTAACAGAAACATAATACAAGTTAAAGTATTGAATAATTACACCTAAACCTTGCTGTTTCGTTTTATTTAATGGAAGATACAGAATCAGAGTAAGATATAACTTTTTATGCAAAGCTGAAGATGAAGCCATCTTCACAGGTAAATGGCCAAAATTTAATTGATTTCACTGGCACCAAGTAGCTTTGAAAGTCTTTGTGTCTTTTAAATTATGTTTTTGGGAAAAGTGTCAGCAGAGAAACTAAAAAATGAGTTAGAACAATTGTTCCAGGACATGGTTTGGCAGAATGTTCCCATTCATGTGATGTCACAGTGTACAAATAGATGTGCTGGTGTTTCACTCAGACTTTCTTCCACTTATTTGAAGATCCCCAGTTCATCTTGTAAATGATGTTAAAATCAAGTGCTTGTTGTTTTGGGGTTTGTATAAAGTAACCTCCAGAAGTTATTATATATAATGTTATTGAGGTCAAATGTGTTTGCCTTGGCATTTCTTTGTTCCTTGTGCTGTGCCTGAGCTGCCAGTCATGGGAAGTGGTGACTGCAACTGTGCATCTCCCTTGCTTTACCTCCCGTTGCCCTCTTGCTCACATTGCATGGCCCTTCCTTCCCACACTACTACATTTTGTGAGGAGCTCATCTCAAGGGTGCATTTCCTAACTCAAATTATGTCTGTAGAGGTACACATGCCTTCAACTTATGGCTGTTTGAAGCCAGAGTATCAACTGTGTTTCTTGTAAAGCTACAGTCAGGACCAGTTATGGAAAAAATTTGATTGTGTCATACAAGTGGAAGCACATCAATAATGCATTATTACTGTGAAGACAATGGAGGCCTGGGACTAATTTCAGGAATTCCTGTAGCATTTGTAGAAAATGTGTATTACCAGTCTCTAACATTTCCTGCAAATGGAATTAATTAATGTTAGTGCTATTTCACTTGTAACTTTTCTTAGCTTCTTTAAGGTTCTTAGCTTTATTTTATAAACTCAACATAATTTTAATTGCTCTGTATGCGTTAAAAAAGGAAAGGGATTAATAATTGAATTTATCAAGTAGTTGTAAATAGATTTGAAAATAAGGAGAGAAACAAAAATATTGGACCTTTCCATATTGTTTTCATGAAGGTGACTATGGATATAGAAATGTGTACTGAAGAAATACACTAGTCACAGAAGTGACATTAGCTGTGCATTTACTTCTGCACTACTTTGAGTAATTAGAATACTTCAGACTATTCTAACAGCATGTGTGCTTTGTGTGTGGCTACACTACAATATCTGTTGATGTATTACACATGTTAGAAATGAAAAAGTGATTATAACTACAGTAAGGTTGAATCCAAAGAACAACTTACATCCTTTGAGTGCTACAATAACAGATTGAGAAGCATGATGTTACAGAAGTTCTCATTTTAATTTGTGGGCCTTTAGATGACTTTCTTCTTAAACACTTCCTTTTATAGAAGAGGTTTGGGAATTGTGAGACGTGTTCAAAGTCTCTCATTATTACATTTGGTTTGTTACTTGGTTGGTCCAGATTCTGGAACAATACTGAAGAGGGATCTCTCCTCCATGAGAGGAGTCTTCCCACACACTTTAAGTGTGGCAGATGATGTTATTGCACAATCAATAAGATTCTTGCAAAATTAGTATTTAAAAAGACCCTCACTTCCATAACATCTGTTTTAGCTTCATGGCATAGCTTCTCTATTCACCTATAAATCAGACCACCACACAAAGGAATACCTAAGGCAGAGCTTCTGGTCTCTTCTTAAGTACTGTACTGCTAATCTTCCTATGTCTTTTATTAATACAGAATGTCTAATGGTCTTGAAAGTGTCCATTTTTCTGTGCCTGATCTTAATGAGACCTAATTTCTAGACTGTGAAAGTTCATTGCTTTCCAAAGCTCTCTCTCAATATATATAGCTGTCAAATATTGGTTTTATCCAGAATGATTGACCTTTCGAATATTTAGGCTGTAACTACTAATGAAAAATGTGATTTTTGTACAGAACCTTTAATCTAGATGCAGAGGTGCACATTCTTACCAGGAATAAAGTTAACATAGAATTATGTGCCAAATTCAGTTTTTTTAGGTCCCACAGCTTCAGTGGACTTTGATTCCTTTACAAATAAATTTATCCATTGTAACCATCTTGCCCTTTTAAGTTTCTTGTTAACTTCCAAAAGGCTTTAAAAATCTGTTGGATGTCTTAAATTGAGTATAACAAGAACAGATAAAGAAAAATAATAATATTAGTCAGTTTTCAAATCAGTGTTGTCTAGTTCCTTTTATTCTCAAATTTATGCTTGTGTAATTATGCTGATTTGATTCAGCCAGCTTTGAACTTGTCTTCTCAATGTGTGTCTGACTATTTTTATCTTCAATTTGTTTCATAAGTATTAAATATGGACTACTGAACAGTGGGGTAACATGAGAAAAAGGAAGATTCAATATTTTTCTTGCATATATTCTACACATGCAAGAAGCCACTACAATCATGTAAGGAAAAGTTCTGTAAGTGATTTACAAAAGGATTATTGAAGGATTGTCTTTTTATATTTTAATTAGGATTTAAAAGCGTTCCCTTCTCCCTTTGGGCTGTTCTTGTTCCTGGACTTTTTGCTAGAGTGGCTGTGCTCAGTGACAGCTGAGTTAGTTGCTAAGAGGCACATTTTCAAAGTGACATGTGGAACTGCAGTCTCTGGAGCCCCACATACACTCCAGTGGCCCAAACACAATGCTTTGAAAATCCAGCCCTAAGAAGGGGGAGGAGGAGCAACTCTTCAGAATGAGCATGCTTCAAGGGGAAGAACATGAATTTAGATATTGACATTACTCAAGTTAATTCTAGATTTCATCCTCCAGAAGGATTTTACCCACTCTTCTATGGGCAGTGAGGAGTTATGCTGTTGTTAGGACCTTGGAGGATTTTTCTTTTTGTGTGTTCATCTTTAGCTAGCTGATAGTAAAATCACAAGGTTCTCTTAAATTGTAGCACATGTGCTGATGTGAACATTTTTAAAAGGAAGAGGAAATGAAACCTCCAAAAATCCAAAGGTCTCATTTGTTGGGAGTATCTCATAATGGGGCATGTTGGAGACATCATGCTGAAATAAAAAAGGAAAATAATGAAAGAGAGTAATAATAGTCATCTGGATGTGTTAGAGCAACCAAAATTTTTTCGTTCCAGTTTTGTTCTTTAGGAAACTTAATAAATTTTAATAATGCAATACATAGTTTTCTACAATTTATTTGGAGAAACCTCTGCTATGTATTTGTCTAGCCTTCATTTCATTAAGAAAAGTGCATGATTCCACAGCTTAGAGGGTGGTTCTGTGGAATGAGAATGGATAAAAGAGGTTTATGTCAGGGTTGTTTGGGTTTTTTTTTTTTTGTAGATACATCTCTATAAAACATCATTTTGTTTCTAGTAGGAATTAAAGTGCCACAAATAACTATAATCATCTTATGCAGTATTAGGTAAAAACTAATCTCCATAGGTTTTTCTAAAATTCGGATAAACCCAATCTGCAGTCAGTGACGTATTTCCTGTGGAATTTGAAACCATGTCTCATGTTTTTTCTCATGCTTGCATAACTTTGCCTGAATTTTAAGATGCCATATTTCTAATTAAAATATGCATCACCTTTTTTTTTAAATGTTATTGTACCATTTTTTCAAAATAGGGCAGATGTTCTGAAACTGCTCATCTTAAAAATTGCTGTAGCAAGCATTACTGTTACAGAATTTACTCATCATCTGTGTCACAGCCGGCACTTAGAGACTTAGGATACAGTGTTACATTTCCAGTAGGCTGGTTTATTTAGACTCTATTCCTCATCCAGCTCACTTTTAAATAAACCTTGTTATAACAATCCTTGTTAAGAGTGATCATGTCTTAAACCAAGTCAAAAAGGAACTTAGATCATTTTTCTGAGGTCTCATATTACTCTTCTGTTAAAAGATTGTATAAAAGTGGAAGTATAATTCAATAGTATTACGTTAGTCTCCAGAATTCCAGAGATCTAGTTAAATCTTGCATTTTTCCATGTTACTGGAAGGTGCCTAGGACAGATTGAATATATAAAGAGGACATTTCAGAGATCCAAAGCAAGTTTCCTTTTCGTTAATTATTTTAGGATATAGGTAATTATTTTAGGACATAGGTATCTTTTAAAAATAATGTATTCCTTGAGAAATGCAAGTATTTATTATAGCTAGCATGAAGCAAGCTAAGAGCTTGATTTCCTATGGATTGGTCTTACTTTGACCTCGGTGTCTACAAAGTTGTGAGCTGGGAATGACATTTCTCTTGCACTTAGGGCCATGGTTAAATTTCTGGATAGTTTAGATATGAAAACAACTGGAGAGGAACCTATTATAGGAGTAATGATGGAATGTTGGAACATGTCACTGTCATAAAAAGA
This sequence comes from Setophaga petechia, assembly GCA_024362935.1. Classification (NCBI taxonomy): domain Eukaryota; kingdom Metazoa; phylum Chordata; class Aves; order Passeriformes; family Parulidae; genus Setophaga; species Setophaga petechia. The sequence goes on along the minus strand of JANCRA010000074.1, from coordinate 1,822,328 downwards.
AAACTCTGAGAATGAAAAATGAGGAAGATTTTGATAGGCATAGCCAGGTATGTCAAATAAGAATAATGATGAAAAATGGCCCCCACATTACATAGGCTTTAATGCTGAGAAGAATAATGATACTGTTGATCATATAGCAGGGAGAAGAAAGTATAGGAGGTGAGTGGTAAGGCAAGGGCAAGGAATTTGTTTAGGCATTATGTGTTTAAGGAGAAAGTTTTTAATGAAATTTGAGAAGAGGGGGGGAAGGAGGTGGGTCAGGACTGGGGAATATAGGTGTATGAAAAGCAGGGCACAAGATAAGAAAAGCAGACCTGCATCACAGTCCTGGGCTGGAGATGGGGCCTGTACCAAAGTAGTGTGAAGAAGAGTTTGAGAGGCCAGAAAATGCAAAAATAGAGTGCTGGTCATACATGGTGGTGCTGAGATTTGCACAAAAGGCATAGGAATAAGCTATTAAATACTGAAGGTTGTTACTGTCTGCTCCTGTGATCTGTCTTTAAGAAACACTGCTATCATATTTTTAGGCTTTTCTTCACAACCACCAAGACCTCTTTTGTATTTTTTTCTTTGAGCAGATATTTAACATTCATAGCACCACAGAAAACAAGGCGCTGTCTAATTCCACAAGGTTCCTGATAAAGCTGGTAATGTTGAGGAAATCCCAGTGGAGAATTTGTTTGACAGTCCCCTTTCTGAGGTGAGGTGATGGTGACTGTCACCACTACCCATCTTTCTCAGTCCCTAGGAGGAAGCATGTCTCAATACTCAGTGCTGTGTCAGTGTTTTAGGGACCAGAAGGACATGAAATGAATTGCTCTGCTGGGAAACTTTTCAACAGGAAAGCACAACTGGTTGTTGCCTATTCATACTTGCCAGGCTTGCTCTCAGTAGATGTTTTCATCCCACTCATATGTTCTGTGTGCTCAACTACTTGCAGTGCTCCTGGATGTAAGGTCGCTTGTCTCCTATGTCATTTCTCTCTAGACTTACTCTCAGTGAGCTGGTTTCTGGTCATGTCAGGCTGTTTCACCCACAGTAACAGCACTGGATTCCTCAGGTTTTAACCCAGTGCAGCCAAGCCTGTGTCCAGCCCAGGGACATTAGGCAATTCTCTTGCTGAGGGCCTGCATCCATGGTTCATGAAGTCAAAGGATAAAACCCCTAATGATTTTGCTTGCTTGGCATCTTGTGTTGGGGTGATTCTCTGAGATTTATCTTCCCTGACTGAGAAAGATTCTTCTATAGCTGTGTCTAAAAATATTGAAACCCTCTCTGACTATTAAAAATGTCGAGGAGCAAAAGAAATGTGCAAAACCTCTTCAGTGCTGTCACATTTGAGAGATGCTCAAATGACATCTCTGACAATGGGGAAGCCTGTTATTACTCTGAACAGAGTCCTACTTTCCCAAACTGGCATCTTTCTTTGTTGCAGCATAAATTACAGCAGAACTGAAATTTAAATTCAAGGGCAGCTTTTGTTTTGCCTGAAGACAGCTGCAGCTGCTTTTATTCTTGAAGTCCAATTCCCTTAGTAAGCAAATTCTGTTCTCTCTCTCAAAAGAGCTAAAGGTAGTGCTCGATCTTTGGGATGGTTTGAAGCTGTGTGATTTTTCTTTTTTATGAGGTGGGGGCTGGATTGCAGCCAGCTGGAGGAACTAACCCTTGCAATTCTCCAGTGAAAGTCTGGTCAAAAGGAGTGGACCACTTGTTGAAAGGAAAGAAAAAAAGGCAAATCTATTTTAAGTGGTTTCTAGTGGATTTTGGCCCACTGCTGGTTTTGCTTCCATGGCAATGCAATTTTTCCTGCTTTATTATAATTTCTGTCAGTCTCTTATAATTCCTCCCAGCCCATGGTGCCTCTGGATCCTTTAGAGGAAATAAGGCCTCTTTGCTTCTATCAGGTTGCACTGAGGTGGGCAGAGAATCTAAATTTAACTAGTGAGAGCTGACAGGTGGATGCATGTGGAGAAAGAAGATAGACAGACATCATGTTGCTATAGAGGAATTGAAGATACCCAGAGAGGGGAGTTTCACAGACTGACAGAATGGGTCAGGTTGGAATGGACCACTGGCATCCCAAGTGGAGATCCCCTAGCCCAACCTCCCTGCCTAAGCAGGGTTCCCTAGAGCACGTCACTCAGAGTTGTGCTCAGATGGCTTTTGCGTATCTCCAGGGGAGGAGACACACAGCCTCTCTGGGCAGCCTTTGTGTTTCATTGAAGTCTGAAATGTTACCCAGGTTTTCTTAGTTGTGTCTGTGATGGGGTGTAGGGGGATAGAATATAAGAAAATAAAGACAGGGCTAAGATTACTTTCTACACTAAGGAGTTGCAGCTGGGCTAATTATCAAAGACTAGGAACAGCCCTGACTTTACCAGGCCACAGCTGTAAGCAATGAGAAGAAGAGTGCTATAAAGGAGTGGGGTGGCTGGCTGAGAGGGGAATTGGAGTCAGTGGCTGCTTTGTGAAGAACAAAAAAGAGTCAGTGCTCTGAAGAGCTGCCCGTGAGAAACACCAAGAAGGTAGGAAATGTTTGTGATAAGGGGACAACAGTATGGAACCCCTGCAGTAAGATGACAACAATGGGGGAACTGAAATATTTCTCAGAATTGCTGTAGTCTTTGAGACTTACTGGGTGTTAATGTGATGCTCTTACTGGTTAGAGATGAGGAGCAAAGAAATCCAGGGCATGGTGCTCCCTGTTCTTGCTGGCCAGCCTGATGATGTGAGTAGCCAGTGTCTTAATACTAAAGCCATTTCCCACCTTGAGGAAAGATGTGTGCACAGAGGTGGGAATCTTGTGTGCGTACCCTAAATAAGTTTTTATTTGAAAGAATTGAAATATTAAAAGCTTGTGAATTACCAGGAAAGACCTCAACCCAAAACCAAAGCTCTGCTACCTCTTGCATTTATGGGAGTGAATGCTGATGAGCTCTGATAAACAGAAGATCCCAGCCCAGGTCTGTGCCTGGATTCTCAGCCTAGCTGAGTACAAGAAGAAACCGATTACAGCACTGATACAACCTGGGTAATACATAATCACTTGTAATCCTAATGCAACCCTCTGCTTCTGTTTTGCTGCCTTTTAACCCATGAATGAGAACATTTACATCTCAGACAAGGAATTTGGAACCTTTGGGGACTTTTGTGATTAGAAATGCAAAAGCAATTAGCAGTAAACCATTTTTTATATGAGCTATGTGCTAAGTGTTGAGGTTGTTGCTTTTCAATATCCAGCAAGGAATAAAAGCTGTTTTTTGTTTCTGTAGGATTTGGTTTTTTTGGTGTTTTGATTTTATTTTTTTAAGTGCCTCTTGGCCATGTGGATTCTGTGTATAATTAGAATTATTAAAATTCAGTTGCAGCAGCTTTAACTGTGTGGCTGCTGTCCCAATGTGAAGCTTTTCTTTCTCTTTGCATTAAATAGGGATAGCCCTTTATTGTTGGTTTGTGATGAGAACTAGAGACTAATTACTAAGAGATTCATTTAGATAATTTGGTTTTGTTTTGAATAATGCAGTTTCCTTTTTCAGGCTGACAGAATATAAAAGAACAATGGGATAGATGATTTTCTTTTGGTGCTAAAGAAAGAAAGACTGGATTTATATCTTGCTAATGTAGTTTGTACATCTACTAATAAAATGGAAGAAAATAATCTGGAGCAAGCTGTTCCATCACTAATCCCAATGTTTATTTTTGTCTCTAAAATAGCAGAGCTGTTCTCTCTTGCTAATGTTTTGGTCTGCAGAGTTATTTTAGGCTAGACTGTGATGTGACTTTTGTTTGGTGACTATAATTTTTTAAGAAATTGCATGATAATTTTAAAATAATTTAGCTTTGAAATTTTAGCCTTGAACAGTGTTATACCTCATGTTTCTCCAAGCTGTTAATAATGAGCCAAGTTTATTGTCTAGTGCCACCAGTGTGGATCTTTTGGAATCTCAGTACTCTTTTTACTTAACCCTGTGCTTCCAGTGTGTTGTGGGAGTCTGTGAAAAATACTGATGGGAGTGATTTAAGTGCAATTGGGATTGAGCACTGAACAATAAGATGCATCAAAGTAAACTGCTTAATCTTAGATACACATACCTGTATATATCTGTGAATATCTGTCTATATACAGAGTACTTACATGAGTTCATCTATACATATTGTTGGCAGGTAACCATGAATGTTGTATTCATCTCAAACTTCTGCTGTAGTTTGTTCAGGTATTATTCTCTGCTTAGGAGCTCTGTTGAGTATTAAAGAGTATCTTGACAAGAAATGCTGCAGACTGTGTTGCTCATTCCTGTTGGATGTTGATTCTGTCATGAGGTCTGTTTTCTGTGTTTGTGTTCTGCCACCCTGATCTGCCTCTAAGATAATTAGGTGCTCTTTGCAAAGAAGACTAAATTTATGTCTTTAATTTGTTCTTTCCTGTCTTCATTTTGTAATCATAGTTGTGTGGCTTTGAATATCTGCTGATACAGGTGATTAAGGCACCACTGCATAAAACCCCAGGTTTTAGAAATAGAAAATAGTTTTTATTATAATTATCATTGCATGTTATGTTATTTTGTGTTATGCAGAATGTTTGGAAATACCACATCTTATGTGAAAAGAAGAGAATTAGGTAAGTGATCAGAGGGCAGTGTTATAACTAAACCAGTTTTGGTGAACTGAGTTCAATTTCTGTGCCTACACATAGTGTGATAATTCTTATTTGACCTCAAACTTGTTTTCTTCAGAAATCCTGCTTCATTCAGTGTGCAGAAGGGGCAGGACTCAGCTCATGAGGCAGTATTTAATTCATTGCTTTCCTATCGTTATTTACTCTGTGAGAGGTGGTACTGAAGCCCTGAGAAGTAAAAGGAAAAATATCTTCCTCTTTTTGAGGCCTGATTGGAGACATTTCTGACCTGATACATCACCACTTCTCATGTCTGACCACAGCTCCAGCTGCAACAGGGAGTGTCACCATTCCGGCAAGACTGTCTCGGTGTCTCATTTTGGGTACTTAAAACGTGGGGATCTTCTGATGGGTGATCACTTTGGAAAACTACTGTGTATGTGACTTTCTGACCTCAGTGAGACTATCAGTAGGAGTCAGGGGTAGGATTTAATTCCCAGGGTGTCATTTAATGCTCTTAAGCTCAAAGAACCCTCAAGAAATCTTCTTATTGCTCTCAGCCTTTCAACTCCTCAGATAAATGATGCAAAGTTGCTCAGGCAGCTTTCCCAGAGCAGGCCTGCTCTGTATGCTAAATCAAGTGTCAGAGCAGAGGGACAAGTGATGTGTGTCCATACACCTAAAGTGTGACACTTTCTAACTTGGAAACTACCTTGGCAACCTTATCAGTGTTTTGGAGTTAATTTTTCATAATGATTTCCTGGACTTTAAGGATAGTAAAGACAGCTTCTTTTCACAATTTCCATTGTGTGATGGTATTAACAGCACATGTTTGAAAGCAAGTTAAAACTGTTGGACACTTGCACATGAGCCTTTGCTGTCTGAGCTTTTAAAGATGCTGATGCTACCAAAAGTGCTGCTTCATTTCTCTTAGATCTGATTTTTATCCCAATAGTTAGATGGTTTAGATGAACTAGATGATTTCTACTGCAAAACAAATGGAGTATCATTCTAAGCAGATAATAATTAGACAGCAGGAGAAATCCAACCTAACTGCTGTGAGACAGAGGGATAGATACACGGTCAAAATTTTTAGTGGCTATTTTCTCTCAAATTTTGCATTTTCTTGAGCTGTTTTTGATCTTCAGTGTTGAACTGAACTGTAACTTCTTTCTTTTTCTTCTTTAACCTCTGAAACCAAAAGGCTGTTCTGTTTTTATTCTCATTATCATTTCATACCCAGCCTGCCTTTTGAGGATTTAAAAGTAAGTTTTGGTGTGGTAGACTGCCTTTCTCACATTCGTTTAGTTGTGTTTAACATGTAACAATTAATTTATGTTTGAAGTTTTGTACATGCAATGTGGATGACTAAAGATATAGTTTGAAAAAAGTATCTTTGAACTCTATTAAAAGTTGAAGTAGCCTAACCCTTCCTCTAAGTAAAGTTTAGAGTGACATCTTGTGGTTATACTGATTTCAAATGTGTATATCTGTTAGCGTTATTTCATTTTGTCCACAGTAATGTGTGGTGTTTTCTGTTTCAAAATGTTCTGGATTGCTCACCAGAACTCTGTAATGATTTCCATTAAGGCTTTTTGGAGATCAGAGAAAACATTGCTATGTGTCAGGGCCTTGTAAATATAGTTCATCTTTTACTTTATAAAGTTCATCCCATGTGCCTGTGAGTTTCCAGTGTTTTGGACTCCAATTCAAAGTGTTTTAATGCTCTTGCAACCATTTGGAATTTCTCAAGAAGTTTCAATTAGCCATAATGCCAAAGCAAGTGGGAGCACAACATCTCTCAGCAACATCTGTTTGTGCCAGTTCATTAGCTGTCCAAAGATTTCCTTAGGTTTAGGTGAAGATGAACATGTCCAGGAAGCTGGCATGGAGGCCAAGCCCATTTCAGATCCATGCTGCAGCAGTGTGTATGTGTGTTTCCTATGGATCAGCCTCCAAGGTGTTGGGTGGTCTAAATGCACCACCACCAAACCATATCCAAGGGCCTAGAAGGTGCTCAGACTACAGTTTTGTGCAGTTTATCTTAATGAAATACAACCCTTTTCAATGCCAGGTGGAGATATAGGGAAATTCTGTGCCAGAAGCTTAAAGGACCTGGGGAAATGTGAGATTTGCTTTCACTTTTGGGAAGCCCTCTGCAGAGATGCAAGACTGCCTCTGCAGAGGGTTTTGGTTGGAGTCAGCAATGTATTGCCTGGTTCAGTCTCTCAAATTAACCATACAAAGGTCTTTTCCCCTTCCTCATTGAAGAGGAGAAAGATGATGATAATCTGCTAGGTCAATTTTTAACGACATAAAATGTTCATGTTACCATGGAGCCCATCTGGCAGATTGAATACCTGATTGTAAAATTAACTGTTCAATAAAAGGCACTTGATCTCTCTAAGAAATAAATTCTATTTAGGAGAATGGATTCATTAATGCATCTCAAATGAACAGTCCCTCTAGCACTGCTCCTTGGCACATCACTGATAACATGTGGCCCCAGGTCTGCTCTCAAGTCTTTTGATGTGAGAGGCTGGATTCAGGAAAGGATTCTGTGATTGTGGAACTCAGGTTTTTTTTGGAGGTATTTTGGTCACGTGAGGATGCCAGCACTGATTGATGTGATGTGCTGGCAATGTTAAAGATTTTTAGTTGTGTAGTAAAGCACACATGGAACATAAAATCCAAGAAGCCCAGCTCAATGATCCTAAAAGAGCCAGCTGGTGACCTCATTTATTAATTTGATGAAAAAACAAAGATGTGACATTTTCAATTAAGATGAATGTTTGGCTGCCCTGCCAGAATTGGTTTTGGTGGATAAGTAAGTACAAGTTAAGCTGTTAATATAATCCTAATACTGAGACTGGAAGTGCTGATGTAGAGCAAGTCATTTGGAGGGCCTCTGAGAGGGCTAACCTGTAAAAATTATGTTTGGAGTACACAAAGAATGTTTAAATGACATATTTACAGGGATAATTCCAGAGATTTCTTTGGCGAAGTGCCTCCACCCATTCCAACAGAGACTATTTAAATAGTAAAGAAATGTGTAGATGGTTAGGTATCAAACTAATGCTGGTCTTGTTTAAATACCTCCTCCTTTTGTCACAGAAAGCAATGAATGGTGGTGATGTTTCACAGGAAAAGAAAGCTGTCTGCTCTTTGTTTCATTTCTGTTGCACAGACGGTGATATCCTTGTTACGCTTTTTGAATGGCTGCTTGGTGGATTTTGCCTGTTATGAATCATAATCTTCTCTAATAATTTTTGTCTGTCCAAGAAAGAATTTGGCTCTTCATGCTGAGAAGCTGGATACTAAGTAGGTTTTGCAAGAAGACTGTAAAGAGGTTTCCCCATAATGCAGGACATGAGGCTGAGATGACACTGTGCAAATTACTGGGGTTTTTTTTTCCAAATTGTGTCTTCCATATGGTGAATTCCTTGCACTGGCAGCAGATAAGCCATTGATGCAGTCACCAACAGAAATAGGGCAAAAACCCTGTGCCAGCTGATGACCCTTGCTGCTGAGTGTGGTACCCTCTACTGGGTGGGATGTGTTGAAAATAAGAGCTCATCAGTTAGACAGTGTTTGGGTGATGGTATAGCTCTTTGAGGGCTTAATTAATCTGAAATCTAAACAGCTTCTCATAACCTCTTTCAGCAGCATAAAGCCAAAGTCTTATTATACTGTGATCACTTAAGTTGCTTCTTTCATTTTGTCAGAATAAAAAGAAGATTCTAGCAATTCTGGCCCTGATTTTGTGCCAGAGTTCCCCTCGCTACAGTTCAGGGCTGACATGCTGCCTGCAAAGTCCTTCAGTATTATTAAAAACCACAGCAAATTTGAATTTAAAGTGGAGGTGACTGAAAAGCAAAATTACCTGCAGAGTTTGGGGGCTGTTACTTTAAGTAATTGCTATCCACCTGTGTAATTCCCTATGGGCTGCCTTTTGGATTAAGCATTCCTTACTTCTTTTCTAAACCTCTTGTTTAATATTCATATGTGTTGTTCAGCTGGTGCTGCATCCTGTCCAAGCATAAAAAGGGGATGCATTTCAGTAGCAAACCAAGTGATGCTTAAATATATCCCTTGCTTATTTCAGAGTAGCAGTATGGGAGTTAATATTTATCAATGCCCTGAAGTCCAAGAATGAGAAGCACTATGGTTGTGCAAAGCATAGCTTGTTTATTTCAAACTCTTAGCTGGTCATTTTGCCCATTTACTAAATGCACTTGAGAGCAAGTACACAAAACTTGCTATAATGCTGACTTGATTTCTTTTCTTTAAATGGGAGCAGAATCAGGACACACTTTCCAACCATACAGTAATTGCAGAAATGTAGGTGCTCTACTTAACCTGAGAAAAAAAGCTCTTCCCTTAATTAGCTGCCTGGCATTTTGCAATAGATGGTACTATAAAAAGGTTGTAATAACTGACTGCAATATAGAAAGACCTTGTTAGATTTTATTACATTTTCTGCTTGGTAATTTATTGCGATTAGAAAGCCTAATTCTTTTGCTTATCTTGTAATTAGAGAAAGGTGTTTATAAGCAGGAGTTCTAGCTGCTTTTCTGTATAGTCTTATTAGATTTGAAGTTATAAAGCTTTTTAAACTGTTAGTTTTTGCTCATTACACAGGATGCATAAAGCATTCTGAAATGCATATGTTATGTGAGGTAAACATATTTTGAGAATTGCTACATGAATTTCCAGAAAGGATAATGAATCTCATAGATTAAGATAGTCTTCAGAGGAAGGCCTCTTTATTTTGAAAACCACCTTTTTAAAATCCTCCTCTGGAATAGGGAGGTAACTAACTTTCCCCATTCCATGAAGAAGCAGTTTTAGGTGTCTGTGTGTACAGTGCTCCCTATCCCCGCATCTGGCTATGGTCAGTGTCTCCATTTGACACCTAGGAGTGTCTGGTGACAATGTCTGTGTCTGAATAACACAAAAGCCTCCTGAGGAGTCCCATCCTTGTGTGTGGTGCCCAACTGACTATGGCTCTTCTGGGACTTTTTTATGGATTGAAAAACCCAGCTGATCTGAACAAAAGCTTTAGTGACTGACCCAAGACCTCACAGGACACTTGTGACTGAACACTGGGCTTAACTAAGGAATCCAAAGCTTACATCATATCATGAGATCATCCTGATTTAGGCTGTCAGGCTCAAGTTATAATGGAAAGCATTGTCTGATTTCATTGTCTTGGAGAGAATTGAGGGCAGTCAAAAGCCTGTTCTTACTCAGTTTTGTTATCTTTGCTGTGGAAGATGGGATAGGACATCCAGCTAGAGCAAAAGTGGGCCACAACATGGCAGGCAGAACATTTGCAAATAGGAGCAGACATTGAGCTGTTACTGGCGTTAAAAATATTAATACTTACATGTTGCATTGTTAATGATAAATTATTAGTTTTACAAATCTGTTAATTATTGGAAATTATTTTTCTTACAGTTTTGAATAATGCATGTCTGTTGGAGGGTGGAACTGCCGTCTGTGAGACTTTTCACTGGCAGTCTTGCTTTAGGAGGTACTTGCTCATAACATGAAATATGAGTGATTATGTTGGAACAAACCAACTTAATGAACTCTGGTGCAATAAGGATCAATATTTTCATGAGAATACAAAATCAAACCTGGGTATTTGATGTATGTTCTACTAAACCTGCTGTTATTCTTACCCTTTTTGAGTGAGAGTCCACTGATTTTATTTGTTCCCAGTCTGTAGTGCCTCTCTGGAGAAGAATTTTATATAAGTGCACATAGTAATAGGACAAGGGCTTTTAACTGAAAGAGGGCATGTTGAACCACAGAATACACTGAGTTGGAATGGACCTGTCAGGATCATCAAGTCCATCTCCTGGCCCTGCATGGGACCATCCCCAAGAGTCACACCAATGCCTGAGAGCATTGTCCAAATGCTTCTTGAACTCTGTCAGGCTGGTGCTGTGGCCACTGCCCTGGGGAACCTCCTCCAGTGCCCAAGCACCCTCTGGGTGAAGAGGCATTTCCTAATATCCAACCTGAACCTCTCCTGACACAACAGTAGGCCATGCCTTCTGGTCCTGTCACTGTCACCAGAGGGAAGAGATCAGTTCCTGCTCCTCCTCTTCTCCTCACAAGGAAGTCAGAGGCTGCAATGAGGTCTCCCCTCAGTCTCCTCCAGGTTGAACAGACCAAATGTCCCCAGCCACTCCTCATAAGGCTTCCACTCAAGGCCCTTCAACATCTTTGTTGCCCTCCTTTGGATGGTCTCTAATAGTTTAATATCTTCCTTCTATTGTGGTGACCAAAACTGCACAAATTATTCAAGGTTAGAGTATATATATGAAACAAATTATTTACTGTGAGGGTAACTGTAACAGGTTACCCAGAGAAGTTTTGGATGTTCCATCCCTGGGAGTATCCATGGTTAGGCTGAATGGGGCTTTGAACATCTTGGTTTAATGAAAGGTGATTTTGCCCATGGCAGTAGGGTTGAATTAGATGGTCTTTAAAGTCCCTTCCAACTCAAACCAATCTGTGAGCTCAGCTAGGAGGAGAAAAAAGCTTAGATAACTGTAACCAACGCTTGTGCATTATGCACAGGCCCAAAGAAACTGAGAGTGAGATTCAAGCCACATGATTTGTACCACAAGATGGGTTGGCTGTTAGAATATAGCCCTAAATATAAGGGTCTATCTCTTTAGGCAATAGAAATAGATGGTGCCATTGAAAGCAGGAGATCCTGTTTGAGCTGAGATGGCCTGGTTAGACCAGCTGAATTCTCAGAATTCAGTCAAATCAGAACAATAAAAAGAGCAAACATATAAGAATAATGAAAACAGTTGTTGCTTTAAAACATGCTCTAAAAATTCTGTTTCTGGATTGAGCTAGCTTTGTTTCTGAAAGACCTTTGTTTTTCAGAACAAGACAGTCCTGCAGGAGAAGGAACCTTTTATAGTCAGGACATTATATCTAGTTGTGCAATGCATTTTTTGATACCAGTTTCAGTATCATTTACCTAAGGAGTCTGAGCTGTAGACATATCAAGCACCAAGCCAAGAAAACCTGTCCTGTGTGTGGTGCAAATGTTGCATGTCAGAGGGAAGGACAAGATTGCTCAAAAGCTGTGTTGGTGATTAGGTGAGGTGTATGGGTGACAGCAAAAGAATCCCAGTTGACACTCCACAGAAATTAAAATACATACATCTTTCATAAACTGCTTGTCTGGGACTATGAGAGTTGTTAGAGTAACCTAAAGGCAGGAGTGTAAATATTGGATAAGTACATCCAGTACTTTAATGAGATAAAGTAACTGCCAGGGCTCTTGGGAAGGTAAGGGACAAGCACTCTTTGTTCAGTTTTGCAAAATGTATTATTTATCATGTAGGGCTTTGTGGCTTGGGAATTACTACCAAGCCCCAGCTTCCCATTGGAGTGCCTTTGTGTTATCTCTTGTGTCATTCATGACCTTTTCTGTCAAGATAATTTCTTCCTTTTAAGATTTTGGTCAAATAAGAAAAATCAATCAAACAAGTTAGTATATTTATACAAGAGATTGTGAATTAACTATCTTCTTTACTTCACTACATTTTCAGGTTTGGCCTCTGCAGTTAAGATGAAAGGGTGATATTTGTGCCTTTTTGGGGGACTTGCCTCTTTTTTGATGTATTTCTCCTTAGCCTAGGCGAGGAACTGTCTCTTGAAGTACCAGAGTGCTGAGGGGTTTCCCTCAGCATTTGTTTACAGAGCTTGGTGTAGCATGAGGATATAAGGTGAAGGTTCCTGTAATAAGGCTGTGCTCTCTCTGTACCCTGTTTTTTGGCAAGTTGTCTTTCCTTTCACTAAAGAGAGGCCTAAGAAATGAACTGTAATGGCTGTTTGTCAAACACCAGATTTGTGCTTGTAGCTTTGGGTGTACCCAATTTTGGGTATTGGTTGTCATTTGGTGAGGAGATGGATCTCTAGAGAAATGGGACGGGGTTGTGAGGTACTGTACAGTAATAATGCTGTAATAATGTTATGCATTTTTCATTTAAATCAGGAGTTGGCATTAAATTGAGACAATCCTAAGGTACTGGAGGATGTTGGGGTCAAGAAAAGGGCCAGTGCCTTGAACTTTTGCTAAGCAGTGTGAGTGATAAGTAAAGGATTATAGAGGAAGACAAAGGATAGCTAGGGCATGTATACACAGTCCTCAGTGGGATAAATGCACAAATCCTGATTGGATTACAAATTTGAATAGACAAATACCTTCTAGTAAGAATTGTGTTATATGGTTACACTAGGTTTGTGAGATAACCTGTGCTGGCAGAGTGATCTCATCCAACACCTTTCTTAAGGATAAATACAAGAACTGCAGGATTTCTCAGTGCAGATTCATGTTCTGCAAGATTTGCACTCAAAAAAATCAGATGTGAAAGTTTCTGGAAGAACCTTCCTTGGAACAGGACTTATTTTACTGTGCAAGGGAAATACATGCTAAACTGTGCCAATGGTTTGGAGATAGGGATGTTCCTGAATAGAAGTCTCTTCACAGAACTCAAAAGCATTTTTGTAGGATTGATTCATTCAAATTGTCAACTTCCTCCAGTGTCTTCAGTGCCAGTCCTCATCATATGTTTGAAAAAACAGTAGTATAGAAATAGTCATGATAAAAAGGAAAATATTATAGTTTGACATAGTTGCTCTGCCAGACACCATCTTTTTGCTGCAAGAGAGCCTCAGAGACTATTACAATTCCTCTTCATTGCTTTCTCTGGAAGTCACTGGACATGAGAGGTATGGTTGTTGCATATCTCAAACCCACTGCTCATCATTTATTGCTATATACCAAAACTGTGCCACAAACTGCAACGCTTTTTCCCAAACCAAAAGATATTGGACAAGTGTTTGGTGAAGAAGAGAGTTTTGAGAAGTCCTTCACAAAACAACAAATTTACAATAATTCCCAGCTAATGTTTTTTTTTGCTTGGAAGTACAATTTCTATAATGCAGTGAAAAGACCTAAAGAATTTGCTGTGTACAGGTCAAATCTTTAAGGCTCTCAATGGCACCAGGAGTGAATTCCAAAGCTCTTGGGTGTGACTGCACAGCTGAGGGTGACTCTTTCTGAACTGGATAATGCTCTCATAAACAGCATCCAGTAAAGTGTGCAGATCTCATATGGAAGCAATATACACAAGTGCTGTGACTGAACAGATGGCTCACAAATGCAGAAGAAGCTGCAGTCAGCAAATTCTTAGTAGTTTGCTCCAAGTGTGGTTACATGACAAAGTTACTGCAAGGCAAGCAGGAGTATGGATTTCCAGCAAGTTTATGAACTTCCCATGTGCACGCTTACTGTCCAACAAACCACTCTGAAAGAATGTACTGACAGCTGAAATCTAGTTGGAAGTGTCTTTATTAGTGAACTAACCTGGGAACTCACATATTTGCACATGGGAAACTCAATCATCTACATGTAAAATAGCTTGAATGGTTTCTGACAAGGTTTTGGTCCATGTGACCAGCATTCTTTCTAACCATTCACAGCCCAGGGATCATCCCCATAAATCAGTGTACATGGCTGCTCTGTTCTTAAGTGTGTGTAGTTGACATGGCAGAGCTTGTGCACTGTGGGCATTGGGTAGCATCTCACAAGCACTGTCAGAATATGCCTTCAGACGTTGCAGGTTGTCCCCTTTAATCTTATGGAAGTGTATCATCTTTTGTCTAGCCTAAATAATATGCCTGATAGAAGTCACTCAACACCTTGTTCTTGTATTTAAATTTGACTTTGCCACATCCAGGCAGATCCAGTGGCTTCTATAGCCTCTGGGGACAAATGTATTTTCTGTGAAGAGCCCTGGTTAGCTGCTAGTTAATGCATAAAAAATAAGGCTCATAGAGTTCATGAAGATGGAAACCTTTGCAGAATTTTTAATCATCTTTCCAAAGGAATGATGGTTCACAATCTAGAATGAAGCCTTCACATAGCCCAGAAAGCCAACAGCATTCTGGGGTGCATCAAAAGCAGCATGACCAACAGGGCAAGAGAGGTGTTTCTCCTGCTCTATTCTGCTTTGGTGAGAGCCCACCTGGAGTGCCGCATCCCTCTCTGGGATCCTCAGCACAGGAAAAACACAAACCTGTTACAGCAGGTCCAGAGGAGAGTCATGAAAATGATCACAAGGATGGAACACCTCTTCTGTTAAGGAAGACTGAGGGAGTTGGAGCTGTTTGACCTGGAGAAGAGAAGACCTCCAGGAAGACCATTGTGACTTTTTCATATTTGAAGGAGCTTATAAGAAGGATGGGGACAGGCTTTTTAGTAAGACCTGTGGCAATAGGTCAAGGAGGAATGGTTTTAAGGTAAAGGGGGTAGATTTAGATAGATAAAAGGCAAATTATTTTTTATAATGAGGGTGGTGAGGCACTGGCACAGATTGCCCAGAGAGGTGGCAGCTGCCCCTTCCCTGAAAACATTCAAGGTCAAGTTGAATGTGCTTCTGAGCAAACTGGTCTAGTGGGAGATATCCCTGATCATTGTGGGGAGGTTGCCCTAGATGGCCTCTCAAAATCCTTTCCAACCCAAGTGATTCTGTGATATATTGGCCATATTCACCATGAAGAGAGCTCTTTGGATTTCTCTGGTTTAATCCCCTGAGCTTGTATAAACCCCTCCATCACTATCAAGCCAGTGGTGAATAATTTTAACAGCCACTGCTCTTTTCTGATCAAAGGCTGTAGGGCCTGGCAGCAGCAGATCTTTACACATGGAACCTCATCTTGACTAAAGTTTCTTCTACATCACCACTTCAATATCATAGAAATCTTCATTTGGCCTAACAATAAAATCTCTCCCGACTGCATTATCTCCAGCTCATTGATCCAAGAAACATCAATTATTTCTGTTAAACACAAATATTTTCAATGGGGGTTTTCTACATACTGTGCTAAACTTCAGCATTTTACATATAATTTAAGTGCCCTATAATATTTTGATGATCTTTGCTCTGCTTATTTGCTCTGTTGAGACCAAGCATGAAAACTGCCTTTTTCACAGCATCTGCACCACTAGAAAACTCAAATTATTTTAAGGAAGTAAAATCTTCACATCCCAAACAGCAGTAAAAGTCCACTTTGTCACAGCAATATCCGAATGATGAATGTTCAAGGGCAAAGCTTTGATTAATGACAGCTGCAGTTTGGATTTCACTAATGGTGATTTTGTATCTCCTTCCAGACAGCTGCACACTTAATGCAAGTATCTAACTAGACATATTTATTATGCTAGTTTGGTTAAATAGTTGTATAAATGAAGCATATGGATACTTGTATAATTTGCATCTGCAGTGTGTGACTATTATGTGAAGTAGGTTTCTAGGAGAAGAGTATCCATCCTCCTGTTGAGATGGTCCTATTTTGTTAAATTAAGGGGGTCTCTGATTAGGTTCCATAGAAAGGAAATACTAGTCTGTTAAAGGTCCTGGAGGGGTGAAGGGATGCAGTTTTCTATTCAAAAGCACATTAATACACTCAAAGTTGTCCAGTAATTTCAGCTGCCCTGCCACTATCTTGAGTTTAGTAAAAAATTAGCAAATTTGGGGTGAGCATAGTGAACTGTAAAGCAAATATATTGCCTTCTATTAAGTGTTCTCTTTTTTATTAATGTGAAAGACTAGTTAGCAGTTGTGCTGATGGAATTTTTGTGCAGGATTGCAACTGTAAATTGTCACAACTGGGTGGGAGTAAAGTTGAGGTGTGACTGGTAAAATGACTGGTTTCACCTGTAAGTTGTTACTGTAATGTAATTCAAGTGGTGATTGTGCAGTGATTGTTGGGAACTTATATTTTGCAAGCAAAGCTGTAGAGAAACCATTAATATGATCCATAACACAAATTCTGGCTATTTTATTGTACAGATGTTATTTCAGCTTTATGTTGTGTTACAGGAAGTGTGTCTTCCTCCACTTCATACCCAGGCATCTCCTGCAAAATACAAACTTCCATCTCCATTTCTATTACTCTCCTCTCCCAATTTTTTTAAATGTTAGGGTTTTGAAGCTATCAATTTGTAAACTATTTGTTATTTTATACACAAGACAGAAAGTAATATAAGAAGGTTGATTATACACGTTGGCAGATACCAAACAGACTTCAGGTTCTTGATGTGCTACATTGCCTGAGCAAGGATTCCAGCCTTTCTTGGCCTGTCCATGCTTGCCTCCTCCTTGCCCTAGGTGTTCCCCCCCCACCATGTACTGTTGCCTGCAGCATAAATCTTGATTTACCTTGAGGAAACAGGGCAAGAGTCTCACCATGCAGAAGGAACCTCCCATCAGTTGTTTTGTGATTGTAATCGGCAGTGTTGCAATGCAGAGAGAGATGCACAGGCCAGTTTATGGCTTCAGAATTAATTTCTCTTGTGAGTTGTTACTAGCAGGTAAGGTGCAAAAAGCATGTGCTCAAACACTCATTTTTTTGTTTAGGGACTGCAGTCATGGGGATAGTAAAATCCTACAAGGTGGTGCTAGAGTTTTCCACGTCACTGCAGCAAACAAGATTTTGAGCCAGAGAAAGCACCCTGCTCCCACATCCCCAGCAGATTCCAACACATTCGTGTTAATTCTCCGTTTTTCCTTCACGTACTGTTAAGTGCATTCTCTTCACAAGCGAATAAAACCGTAGTGGGTGATAGTGTCTGAAATGAAAGTATATTAAGAAATATTTTACTTCCTGTTGTATATTATTCTTTCTGTACCAGACACTGTGCTCCTTAGGACAAGTAATTAATGCAGGTGATGTGGTTTTTCGGGGGGTTACTCTTGAAGGGATGGTTTGTACAATACAAATTTATTTTTTCTTGCATGACAAGGGCTGGGAACAGCGAGTAAGAACTGTCACCAGGTGGCACCACTAACCTAAGTTATGTTTCAGTGCGGTGAATGCAATGAAGTTTGTGTTCAAAAGGAATTTAGTAGAGAGATTGCTCTTTTCACCTTCCTTCAAAGTAAACACACAGTACAGAGAATAGGCCAAATACTTCTGTTCACTGGCACATTTTAGATTATTTCATGCATTTGCAGTGCTATAATGTGGTGAAGATTCTTCCCTGCTTTGTGTATGGTAAGTAAAATGCATACTTATATTTCTTCAGAAAACCCTTGCCTGCTTAAGAATTTTGCAATATAATTCACATCTGGCACATCCAAAAGCAAAATTTCCCCTGTTGAAATCCCAGAACAAGACCAGGGAATTCTCAGATGAATGAAATGAATATACTCATGTCAAAATATTATTTGAACGTTTTAAGGCTATTATTCTATGAAGCTAAGCAATGGAAAATCGATTTTCCTTACTTACAGTGAGCAGCAGCATGGGCAGTGCAGGGGAGATGAGGAGCCCCATCCCTGGCTGCTGTTGACAAGTGGTGCTGCTGGTGCCGACCCCTTCTGCATCAGAACTGCTGCAGCCTCCATCAGCTTGTGCTGCTTCTTGGCACTCACAGGGTGGTGTAGCTGTCCTCCAAAGCAAGGAACAAAACTTTTCCCCTTGCAGACATTTAAATAGCTTGAGTTGAAAAGTTAGAGTTTGTTTTGAAAGGGTCGGGTTGCTTTTTAAATGGCTTTCAGTGAATTTTATCAGCTTGATCCTAAGATGGTAAACATCATGGTGTTTTTTCTGAGCAGTGATATTAACCTAATGGCAGGAGACTAGGGTGGCCCTTGGGAAACAGCAAATTCTTGTCTTCTAATCAGGTATTAAAGAAATGCAGTCCATCAACCAGTTCTTTCTGAATATGCTGGAATATTTAAAGTCAGCAGTGTTTTAGCTAGCAACTCTGGGATCCTTCAAAGCGTAGTTATAGGGTGCAGGTTGTAGTTCCTATGTAGCTCATAAAAGTAAGCAGGAAACCAGAGATTTATACTTTAAAGGATTATTTCATTAAATTTTTATTAGAGTGAAACCATGAAATGGATATTGTCCATGTGAACTGTGAATTGTTAGGTCACATCAAAGCAATAGGTTGATTGTACTGGGCCATATGCTCCCATTTCAGTGATTCCAAGGGCATTACTGGCTAGCATTTTATTGTGCTAAACTGCAAGTCATGCTGTAATTTAAACTATACATATTTTATGTGGTTTTTTAACCTTTGCTTGCTTCTCTGGTCAGCTGTGAAGGTCACTGATTATGCAGTCTTTGTGTCAGTGTCCGGTCCTTGTGTTGAACAGAGGCAGAGGAGCCTGTCCTTGGGGATACTGAAACCCTGAGTGGACCCAGCTCTGAGGAACTTGATCTAGTTACCCCTGCTTGAGCAGGGGGGTTGGAGTAGGTGCTCTCCAGAACTGCCTTCCAATCCCTGCTGCTCTGGCTCTGTGTCTAGCAGAAGAAAGGTCTGGGCAAACAGAACTTTGGAATTTCTCTAATTAAGCCTGTGAAGTGTCCTGTGTAGAAACTGCAGAATTGTTCTCAGGTAGACTCCTTGCTTGTGAAAATAAGAGCAATATTCAGAGCATTTGGAAAGAAAAATTCTTAATGAGATTTACATTTTGCTGCAGTTTTTTACTGATGTTTACCCATTATAATGCAATGGACACTTAAATTCCAATTTGTCTTCATCCCCTAGCAAAGCAGAAAATGTGCATGGTTAATCTTTCTACGAGGTGCTGATCAGCCATGGAATTTTTTTTTTGGGTTAGTTAATGGGTTGGTTAGGGTTAGAAGGTAGAAAGATTCAGCAACACAATATCTTAAAGAAAAGCGCCTTTAAGGATCTGGCAAAAATATTGTCAGTTCTAAACCATCCTCTGTGAACACTCAAACCTTTTCAAGTTTCAGTGTGCTGACTCAGTGCACTGAACTGAGCAGTGCACTGCAATATACATAGCAGCAATAGCAGTGTTATTGCAACCATGGTCTAAGGAAGAAAGGGATGCATGGCTTGTAGGGAAAAGAAGAGCAGCCAAGTAGGGTGTTTTTTGACAAAAGAGGGTATTGCCTGGAAGAGTGTCTCCCTGATGTTGATTTTATTGTTGGTTTATGTAATAAAAGGCAAATAGAAACAGTGACATTATCAAATGCATCTGTGGTCCAAAAAATGTTATCTTTTTTCACTGTTTGAAGGATCCAAATGGGGTATCAGGGATATTACTCCTGAGTCATGATAGGAGTTGTTTATTGTTTTTCTGTTTCTCTCACTTTTAAATGGGGACATGGATGTGGCAGCAAAAAGAAAATAAATCTGATGTTTAGGTATCTTTATCTATATAAAGCCTATTAATCATGACATAACATAAATCCTAAATTCCTTGGTGTCATAAAACACTAGTAATACTTCAAACCATTTCTTTTCACTATTTTCCTTGGGGACGTAATTTTTGTATTTCTCCACATTATTTCACATTTCTGGTTTAAATTGCTTTGCCTTTTTTTTTTCTTTATGTTTCATCTTCTGTGGTCAGTAGCAAGCCATTGATTTTGTACAGGCATCATCTGTATTTCCAGCAAGTACTGCAGGGACCCAAATGTTTTCTTGGGTGTGATACTGCAGGCAGCTGGCTGTGCTTATAACTGATTCTGTTCCTGACAGCTTTAAATAATTGCTGTTTGCTTGCCTGCAAGCCTTCACTGAAACTGAAATTCTTACACAAGCCCAGATATATCAGGAAAAATGTGGGCAAAGCATATAAAGAAAGCGATTTATCCATCACTGACAGTCTAGCAGTGCATAGCAATCTTTCAGTGGCTGGTCAATGGTGGACAGGGGCAGTTTCATAATGTGAGATTTGGGGTCAGAATGTCTATAGGACCTGTAGACCTCCTATTTGTTTTCCAGAAGTATATCTGCACTCATATAGACAACTGATGAATAGTTTGTATTTCTTTTTCTGTTAGAAGTTTGCATTCAGGTTATTATTTATACAATGCTCATCTAAAGTGTAGCAGAAGTGACAGGTGAAAATTTTGTGAGTGATTTTTCTTCTTAATTTCTTTTTTAAATTAATTGACAATAGCTAAAATTATTTATAAATGGCATTCATATTTGGCAAGGACTGCTGACTGAAAAATAATCATGGAATATATCATATTGGAAGGGACACATAAGGCTTGTAGTCCAACACCCTGCTTCTCACAAGACTACCTAAAATAAACTGACTAGGGGCAGCATCCAGACATTCTTTTAACTCTAACAGGTTTGGTACTTTGGTCATAGAATCACAGACTCATAGAATGCTGGGCGTTTGAAAAGGACCTTCAGGACCATCTAGTTCCAACACCCCCTGCCATGGGCAGAGACAGCTTCTACTAGTCCAGAGATTGCTCAAGGCCTTTATCCAAACTGGATCGGAACTCTGCAGCCTCCCTGGCCAACCTGTTCCAGTGCCTTGCCATGCTCACAGTAAAAAACTTCCTCCTATTATCAAAACCTTAATTTCCTCTCTTTCAATTTGTAGATTTCAGTTTCTTTTCTGGATACTCATGGGAAAACATGAAGGCATTTTAGATATATCTCTGGACTAGGCAGTAGCTGGCTATTAGTTTCCTATTTGGGGGAATGGAGATTCACGTATCCACTTGTTTTCAGTGCATGGTACTGACCAAGCTACCAAGTGACTGGCACAGATTTCCATTCTGGCCAGTCTGAAATTTGACATTTCAATCATCTCCTCCTCTTTAGGTTAATTAATCCAATTTAACTGAATTCTATCAACTGCTCTACTCTTTCTCCAAGTAAAGCAAAGCGTAACAATGCCCAAGTCATGCTTGCATACCACATTTTCTGGAATAGGTGTAAACTTGTTTATTTTTCAGCTTTGTTTTACTGGCTACGCATCAGATACCCAAGAACTTTCTGGAAGAACACA
The DNA here is from genome assembly GCA_024362935.1 of Setophaga petechia. Taxonomy (NCBI): domain Eukaryota; kingdom Metazoa; phylum Chordata; class Aves; order Passeriformes; family Parulidae; genus Setophaga; species Setophaga petechia. Next base: position 1,800,872 of record JANCRA010000074.1, on the reverse strand, counting down.
TTCATAAACTTTTCACAGGAATCTCTCTGGTTCTAATATCATTGGCTTGCACTGAGTCTTGATTAAGTCCTAAATCAAGCTCGCAATTGCTGATCACCCAAATGACAGTGAAATAATTTTTCCATGGCTACAGCTAAATGAGCTTGTAGTATGATGTAAGGAGAGATGGACAGTGTGGCAGAGGCAGACTCTAAAGTAGACACATAAAAAGGTGGGCATAGTGGTATTTGGACATGTTTTTATAAGATCAAAATAAATTTAGGCTTATAAATATGCCAAAGAGCTGTATCTTTCTCATAAAAGTTAATATTAGTTTGAGTGTTGGAAAATGAAATTCTAACTCTAATTAGTAGCTCACAACTCTTTTCACTGTAGTTGGGAAGCACTGACTGTGCACTGAGGGGACAGTGGAAAGTCAGTCTCTGCTCTGCTGCTGTTCCTTTTACACCTGAAAACTGTGTCATGGGGAACCCCTGCAGCTTGTTCTTCAGAAAACTACTCTGAATTAGATTCCTCCCTGTGCCAGCAGACATCCTTTAAAGCAAGGAAAATATTCTGCTGTCCTTGAACTGTTAGCCTGTGAGATGGAATAGCCAGCTCTGTGTGTTTGCCTAAGTCCACTTCTCAAGAGTCAGGGGCTGTTTGCTGACCTGGCCAGGACGACTGCTTCTTATCTGCTCTTGAGCTTTTTTGTTCTCTTTTACTTGCAGCTCTGCTACAACTGAAATTTTCCATGAGTTTATCTCTGAATCACTTGAATACACAAACCTTTCTAGTCATAGTTCACAGGGAAGGTCAACACTGTAACTGAAAATAAATTAATTTCACATAGATGCCTGTGTCTCTGCTCTGCTGCCCGGGGGGGAGTCAGGGGTGGGTGAGCATGTTCATTAAAAGAGGTTCCTCCCCAAAATGGATTTGTTGGTGAAACCGTAACTATGATGCTCTGCTTCCCATGTAGGTAGCAAGTGGGTAATTCTGTAGAAGCTTGCTAACAACAGTCACATCTGTAGAGCTGTGGATGTTTCCTATGCCTAATGTTTATTTGATTGCTTTTTTTCTTCAGACTTGTCTTCCCCTGTACATCTGTACTCATATATTTGGGAAACTCGGACCTATCAAATGGTGGGAGGGGGGGGGATTTATCTGGGGTTAGTTAGTTCTAACGTTCAAGATATCATTTGGAAATATGTCATCTAAGTGCCTCTGTAAACAACGTGTCTTTAGCTGAAAAATGAGTTTCATGGAGAAAGCTAGAGAATGAACACAGAAAAGCAGAATAGAAAAATTCTGGAAAATAAGCAGCAGTATTGCTCTTCCTTTCATTACACTTGTCTGCTTCTGGGAATTAGTTAGATTAAGTAAACTTAAAAGACAGGACAGGAGAAAGAAAAGACATCCAAAATTCATACTTACATTAACAGAATAATACCCTGAAAGGGAAATCATGACAAAAGTTGCATCTGTGCCTTTTGCAAGATGATGATATATTTGGGAAACTCGGACCTATCAAATGTTGGGGGGGGGGGGGGGGGGGGGGGCGGAATTTCTCTGGGGTTAGTTAGTTCTAACGTTCAAGATATCATTTGGAAATATGTCATCTAAGTGCCTCTGTAAACAACCTGTCTTTAGCTGAAAAATGAGTTTCATGGAGAAAGCTAGAGAATAAACACAGAAAAGCAAAATAGAAAAATTCTGGAAAATAAGCAGCAGTATTGCTCTTCCTTTCATTACACTTGTCTGCTTCTGGGAATTAGTTAGATTAAGTAAACTTAAAAGACAGGACAGGAGAAAGAAAAGACATCCAAAATTCATACTTACATTAACAGAATAATACCCTGAAAGGGAAATCATGACAAAAGTTGCATCTGTGCCTTTTGCAAGATGATGATAAAAAAGCAAAAGAAATCTCTCAATTTTCAAGATAGCTTCAAAAAGAAAGCAACCAGACATGGAACTACCTCTCACACTTCACTGCCAGCGGCTCTTGCATGTGATGTCCTTGGATACCCAAAAGATTAACCAGTCTTATCCACGTGGCCCATGTCACAGGGATCAATGACATTTCTCCATCTACAAACTTAATCTCATGGTAAGTATATCCTTTTACTAAGTTGCACAGTATTTTCATAATAAGCAGTGTTACTGCTTTTTATTTCATAATGACACTGAAGCACAGTTATTTGTGTCTGCCAATTGTCATGAATTTATTAAATGAAGGAAAGGCTGTAATACAGTCTAAGAAAGATAGCTTTGTGAAGGCTATTATGAAGTACAAGAGTTGATATTCCTTTCTTTTCTTTTTCAGCTCTCTGAAAGTGAAGAGAACAAATTGAAAGTTAGAGTCTGAGAAGACTAATAGGGACATCTGACTTTTGATGGGGGCAATAGTCCTCTCAAATGGCAATGCATTATGAGCAACAAAAAAAAGGTATCCTTTAAAATTACTTTGTGTTCTCAGTATGAACAGACAGAACATATGCCACGGAAATTTACATCCACTTTTTGTTTTTATAGATGAGGAATCTGTTAGAAAATCACACAAAAAGCAAAAAATGCAGATTTAATCTGTGATTTGGTGATCTCATATATTCACCAATCTTGAAGTTTCTTCTTCTGTGATTTTATTGATTTAATCAAATGGCAGTTTTTGTAGGGCAAGTGCATTTTCCTTCTCTGTTGAGGTACAAGGCCTTTTCCTTCCAATTACTGAATCTCAGTTACAGTTCATTTACAGCAGAAATCCAGAAATTGAATGAAGTTTCAGCCTCTCAGTGGACATTGACTCAGGACCAGATCGAGCAGAGAATAAGGTCACATTTTGATTGGAAAGGCATCTGATTGTCAGCTGCAACCTGTGAAAAATCAAGTCAAGGACCTAAAACCAAATAAGTGCTTTGCACTTGACTGATGTAAAATTTGTGTTTGCGTTTTGGTCTGGTTTCACAGACATTATATGAGAGTCTACATTTGTAGTGGCATGTAGTCAAAATTGCTCTTGGCCAGCTGGATGCCACATGCTTTTCTTGAATTCAGAGAATTATTACACTGGATCATTAAACTTCTAATTTAATGCTCATTATACCTGAAGAAATTATTTTCCTCTCTTGGTGCTGTGTCCTTTTCAGTTTTTCTTACTGCAAGTTTAATAACTACCAAACCTTAGCTTCCTCTTAAGAAGAAACAATCTTTTAATCTAACAGAAAACATGTATTCTTGAGAAATCAATGATTCTGTCATCCTAAACATGCTGCCATCAACACTGAAAATAAAGCTTCATCTCATTTGGATTCTGAATTACTAAAGGTATGGGACATCAAAATGTTTTCCCTAGAGGCCAAAGAAGGTGGAACATGCTTCTCTGGTCTCTTCTTGTTGACTGCTCACAAGATTCTTTATGGCCAGGAAGCTGTTGTCCTTGAGATGTCTTTATTGACACTTATCTACAAATCATTTATCCAGTTATCCAGCAACTGTTTCTTAAATTCTTTTCTGAAGTGTGAAGGCTGGCATTTTCTGGATGTACCTCCATGTAGGCACATCTCCATCTTTAGTGGTTTCCCAGCTGAATTTCTGCTCAAAGTGGGTTGATAGATGTGAGTGTGAATCAAGTACACAGCTGGGCACTCATACTCTTCTGTATTTCCAGATGTAGCTGACTGTCATTGTGGAGGGACTTCACTGCTCTTTGTAGAGGATTTAGCCTGTGCAAGAGAGGGGTCACATTCTGAGTAATCAAACAAAACCATCTGTGTGCAGAGGGAAGAGTGACATGAAGATTTCAGTGCCTCATCCAGGCTTTGCTAGAAAGTCATGGGAGTTTGGAAAGAGTCTTGAAATGGGACTGAGATACATGATGAGGAGGCTTGTGATGCAAAGAGTCTATAGGGCCAGTATTACAAAGTTCATATAAGACTCGTCTGTTTTAGCTGTGCTCTGTTACTGTCTTTTTACATGTCAAAGAGCCTTCCTGCTTGCAATATAATTTTAAGATAAGCATTTGTTTATTTCCTATAGCACTGAAGATATCCCAGTGCCTCAGGCTACGTACTTGGGAGAAGAATGCTCTTGTGTAATGTGAAAATAGAACGAGTTACTTAAGACCAAATGGACTATATAGAAATGTCGTTTACAAACAGAGGTGAAGAAATGAAAACCAGACTTCCTCTTCTTATACCTAGATTAAATCAGAGAGGTCTCTGTCTGCTTTTATCTTGCAGAGAGGCTCTAAATGCTTTCCTGATGCACACCTTCTGAGGAATTCTTTTATCTGTGCATGTCTTACATTTCAGGTTTTCGTGCATCAAAGGGAGCCTATTCCTGGCAGAAAGCATTAGCTGATCTTTAGCAAGTCCCTCAAAGGATCTGAATGGGCTTAATCTTTACCCTCAACACATGTACTACTTTTCTCCTCATACTCATTCAATATATTTCAGCCATTTAGTGAAAATGAGGGGTCTTAATGTCTTAGACCAAGCATTAATCTCCTGCAGTACACTGGCTGTTCAGTAGCTCCTTTACTTAATGAATATTACCTTCTCTCTGATTGAGTGCCTCCATCCATGTAAGCAAATATTTTATATTTGATCAGCCTGGGCTAGTGGAAGGTGTCCCTGCCTATGGCAGGGGGCTGGAACTAGGTCATCTTTTAAGTGCCTTCCCATCCAAACCATTCTGCCAATTTATGTTGAATATGCTTAGTATAAGCACCTAAATGGTGCACAGATATGGAGATCACTGAGACTACTTGGCTGGTAATTAAATAGCTTGGATACCATCATAGATTTGGGATAATGAAGCCTTACAAACTTTCTTTCCTGTGTAATATAAAAAGGCAGAAATAAGACTGGGGAAGAGGTACTGGGAAATCACAGAAAGAAGGGGAGAGGAAGAACTCAAGGACAAAAGCAGGGCAAAAAGGTAAAGGCAGTGGCCTGAGGAAATTGAATTCAAAATTAGCCTACTGAGGAGCAGAAGAAAACATGGCTGAAAAAAAAAATGCAAAGGAGAAAAGTACAGGAGAGAAAAGTGATTTGATTAAAACTTTGAAGAAAAATATCCATGAGAAGAGGAGGAGTAAAGGAGGCCATGAGAATGATTGGATATAGCATCTCAACCTGATTATATATCTTTTTCGGATGTTTTTCTTATTTTTATATGAAAGGAAGCACAATTTTGCAAAGTCAAGACTGAGAGGGAAGAGAGATGGTGTATCTATATGTGTCTAACTGCCTTTGGGTAGGGTGGAATAATGATGGGTAGTGAAGGAGAATAGTATCAACCAGTCACATTATGAGTTTTACTGATAACTGATGTATTTTGAAGTTATAATGGCAGGGTGAGCTTCAGCGATCCAGATTTTAGAGGTCCACAGTGACCTACTCTGAGCTGGCTGTCTGAGGGTTCTTTTATTAACAGTGGGAAGAAATAACCTCTTTTTAAGAGGTTGAACACTGCACTTAGAGAAGTGTTTCCCTGCAGGGAGCTGAGTCCATTTGAAAAGTGGGTCAATAATACATATTCTGTTTTATCAAGTGCTCAGAAATATTCATGATTTTAATTAAAATTGTTCCACATTGACTGTTTCAAATGTCAATACTGTATTCCCCTCCACTGAGACACTCCTCTTATCTTCCCTCCTGTCTTTTTTTTAATATGGGTGACAAGTTAGGGATTCCATTGTTGCAGCTCAGCTCAATGTAAAGGAGAAATAGGAAAACTACTGAGACCATCTTGGATACTGTTGTATTATTTCCTTGGCATTTAATAGCTGTTTAATCTGTCTGACTGCAGATGCTGCCAAAACCAGCGATATAAGACCTGTAAACTCCTTGTTTTGGGAGTACTTCTTTCTCAGTGCAAACATTTATTTAAAAAATGCACAAATACTGTGATGGTTAAGTTATTCTGGGGGTCTCCATAGCTTGATATGTTTGATAATCTGCTTTGGATACTGCCAGAAACTGTCTGAGCTTCAGAAATGCCAATGTCCTTTCTCAAAGGGTCTGAATAGGAGCTCTCTCCTGGGAATACCATGAGACCTCCTGTGAAGGTCTTTGGGTCATTGCAGCTCCTGTTTGACTGGGCTACTGGAATGTCCAAGAGCTTTGAACAAATAGTGGAGGTCAGTTTTTTTATTCACAAAATAAAAAAGGAGTAGAAGAGTAGGAGTATAGGTTGTCCCTCCACACCAGCAGGGTAGACAAGGATGTGAACCAGACTGTATTTTACACATGGTTATTTCTGCTACAAATCCTTATATCCAGCTCTTCAGAGAAAAATCCATCCTAGTTAGGCACAAAATAAGTGAAAGCTCAAGTTCTGCATTTGCTTGTGACAGAGTTCTTTGTGTAAATCATTCTGGCTTATACTCTCACTTGCTTTTAATACATCACTTTAGAGTTGTTACTTTCAGTGATGGGTAAAATGCATTCAGAAGGTGCACTGGATTTTCCCCAGTGTAACACAAGTTGTTTGTAACTGCAGAAAGAAATTCAGTGTTGCCTCCTCACAAGACTCCTTCAAGTCAGTGTTACCATTTGTCACAGTCTGTACTGAGTAGCTGGAACATCCACAGCCATGAGAAGGAACCAGGCTGTCTCCTACATTTATATTCATTCATATCATACAGAACTGGATGCCTGCAGTAAATTTGTAGGTTCTTGCTTCCACCTGTCTCCGTGGGTCGGACTGTATTCTGTCACAAACTTTCAGACTGCCAAATCATTGACATGTGTGCCTCAGTTTCCCTAACTGTGAAACGGGCATCATGATACCTGCCTGCCACAGGCAGTGTTGTGGTGATTGCCTGCAGGTAAGGAATTTTTATCTCTAGAATCACTTTTGGAAATTTTTTTTGTCTGTGAGAAGATTAATTTTTGAAGAAAGCCATGTCTGAGAAGATAGAGTAACAGCCTGTGCTGCAGGAACAGGGAGGAGTGGTTTTGGGGAAGGGTATTATAGTAACAGGGCTCCGAACTTGGAATTCAGAGTTGTATCTTTGGCCTGAGGTGATATGAAAACGCATAATAAATCATGGCCATCTAATTTCAGAAGTGCTAACATGATTTTTTGTAACATTCATAAAGAAAAAATAAAATGCTATGTATAAAATGGGTGAAAACATCCTATTTTATTCATAATAGTGTAAAAGCATGAAAAGGGTGAAATAGTTTCATTTGTGGTATTCAGTACATTGTTCAGGAGAGGTAAGGGAAGAGAAAGCAGTCAGGACTCTTGAAAAATTGGTGTGGTTTAATATAACAAGAAAAGGAAAGAAAAAATGAAGGAATTTGAAACAAAACCAAATCTAAAATATGCCTAGTTCTTATTTCAATCAGATGGCAAAATGTTTATATATTTTTTAATAACAGACACATTCTGTTTTGGGAGGACTTACAGTTCTAACAACTGTTTTTGTTTGCCTTTTTGATTAACAGTTGACTTTGATGATCTTAGCGGTCTTTTCCAACCTAAATGATTCTATAATTCTGTGAATCATAGTAAAAAGGACATTTCCTCCTGGCTTTCAATCCAGTTGCTAGCACTGATATCCAGACTTCAGGGGTTTGGTTTGCTTGTGTGGTTACGTGAAATAAGGAGCAGTTAAACGCCAAGTTTGGTCTTATGCAGAGGGTGCTGTGAAGGATTGCTGGGATCTCTCAGTATTGCTGGTGGAGTAAACAGTACTTCCTGAGGACTCACCCATCCCAGACCCTTCCCTTTATCCCACATTTTTGTGGTGATCCTGATAGCTTGGTTTGAGCCTGAGTTTCCAACAAGCTTAGACCTTGGATCTCTGCTGACTTTTCATGGACAAAAAGATGTCCAACCCTATCCATCTCTTTGCTCCTCAGTCTCTGGGATATGTGATCTACTTATATCAGGAGAAATCAGCCAGCTATGGTCCTCCAGCCCCTGTCCCTGCTTTCTGTGAGGGCCCACCCTGACCTTTGGTTAGGTGTCACCTCAGTGATTTTTGAGTAACTGCTTGATGCAGGTGCAATGGCTCATCGGTTGAGGGATCTGTGAGGGTAACCTCAAAGTCAGCCCTACATGTTGATGTAAGTACAGGTGTCAGGTTTTACCTCTGTGCCTGTGTAGCCTATGAATATATTCTTTCAGTGTGTCTTTGAGCTGATATTTTCACTGTCTGGTTGTAACTGGAGATAGAAGAACAAATTATTTTCTCCTCTTATGGTGATATAAATGTGGATCAACTTCCCTGAGTGCAGAATTACTCAGCATAGATAACTCTGCAGCCTGCACTTGTATCAGTTGATACTGATGTGATCTGCTCCCGTGGTATGTGCTGTGCTCTTCTTACCAAATATTCAACATTTGGCAGCATCAGGGAATTTGATAATTTCTTTTTATTTTGCATCTGTGAATGTGTGTGTGTTATGGATGCTTCAAATTGATGCAACCTTGACATTTTCAGTCATTTAGAGGACATTAACAGTATGAAAATGCTTTAATTATCTTTAAGCACTTTCTGACTGAAGATATTCTACTGACATTATCATGCTCCACAGAGATGCAAAGCTCCTTTCAAATCAGTTACTAGACTTTTTCTCTGCTATTGAATTTTGCTTTCTGTGATTGCTTTTTCTTCCCTTCAGCCATCCCTATCTTCAGTGAACCTATTAGTCTTGCACTTATAATTCTGAATGTATCCCTCTGTACATTGTAAGTCAAAGTGGCTGAGTTCTCACTCTTCAAATGCCCTTCAGTGATATATTGTGCTCATTCTCTCTGTGCCATGCGGGCATTCACCACAGACTGAAACAAAATACAATGAAACTTGTGCCAGCATCTTCCTCAAGAGATCTTGAATCTCTCTGATGAAATTTGCATGTGGGAAAATTTAATTCATCTGTTTAGCATCTCCTAAAAGCAACTGAGGACACTATTAGCCGCTATTTAAAATGTCAGCACTTCGCATAACTACCGTGCAGTAGCGCCTTGCATTGCCACAGTTTTTCATTGTATTCAATAATTAAAGCCTGTTAGTGGAAGAAAGATGTTTCTATTTGGCATATGTTGACTTTTGCACACTTTCTTTCTTGTGCGTCCTGAGAGAGAGCTGTTTGCCAGCTGATCATCACTGCCTGCCAGTGCCTGTCTTCAAATTGCATTGGACAGATTTGTGCTTCTGTACCATGTCACAGGGAGCGTTTTTCATATCTCACCCTTGTCAGAGCATATGGCTTTGACCCTGAACCTGTTAAACCAGAGAAACTATGTTGAGTCAACAGTTCTCAAAGTTGTAATCAGGTTAGCCAAACACAAGTTCAGTAAAAAAGATTTTGAACAGCATCATTTACATCTGGGATGATGCTTTATTCTTTCAGAGTCAGCCTTTCATGAATGCTAATGGTTCTCTAGCTGGGAGTGGAGACACTGCTAGCAGTAGACATATCCCATTGCTTCTTAGAGCATTCTGTAATCATTTGTTATTTCTATGTCTCCTGAAAGGCCCTGCTTTTACATCAGAGTCACACTGGAAGTAATCTGTCCTTTTATACCCCCAAGGATGCTGATTGCCCCTAGAAAAGTTCAGAAAAGATGGTTGCACTACAGGGAAGACTTTCTGCTTATGAAACTCCAGTCTGTAATGAGCTATCAACAATGATGAGGCTTGACCAAATTCAGAATTGTCATAGTCCCATTAGTTTGCCTTGCTGGAAGCCCTTAGAAAGAAGAGGATAAAAATCTCAGATTAAATATTCTGGAAAAGCTTTGGTTACTTGGGTGAGGCACAGACCCAAGTCCTTTATGAAGTTCACTCTGGGCCAAACCAATAGATCACTGTTTCCATTCCAACTCTTCTCTGAATAGTGTCATTGCTGATTGCCCTTGTCCTCTCAGGCAGATCTTCTCTACTTCATTGTGTGGAAACCATCTCACCACTCCAAGAGCATCTGGAACCAGTTATGGTGTGTCTCTGCTCAACCTTGTTCAGACTGGATTCCACAGAGGGTCCCTACACCAGACACAGCATCAGCAGTTACTGACTAACATCCCTGATACACACATCTGAGAAACAAACTAAAAACTTTGTTAAACTTTGTTATGACAAAGAACTTCGGCATGAAATTTTTAGGCCAGATGTACAAAAATACATGGGTCCCTAGGTGCCACTAATTTCAGCTTAACTCAGGTGGATTTGTGGACCAAAGGCTTGACATCTTACATATTTACAGCTTCCAGATGTTTTTGCCTTAGAAGAAATCATGGTGTGGTATGTGTTGTCTCACAACAGCCTCATGGGGTTTCAGTGCAGATGACAAAGATATTTAGGCACTTGTATCTGCAGGAGGCCACTCCTAGAATCTATAAAATATTTTTGCACATGCCAACTTTCAGTAAAATTTAAATTCTTAGAGTTTGCATGTGCTTTGGTAAATCCCACTCACCGTATTGGTGGATTATTTATGTGCCTTCAGAAATCTTGCCCAAGGATTCCTGGTGTAGCAAGAGTCATAGATCTCTTCATATATATAATTCCACACCTATATATATAATAGCCAATATCACTGGGTCTTCCACTTTGTTCCAAGCAGATGTCAGACCCCGTTCAACCTTGTAACTCAAGTCATCATTTGCATCAGTACAAAGCAGGCCAGCTTTTTTTGGTTCAGAGCTATGATTTGTCTACTTAATGACACTAACAAAGAGAACTGGCTCTAAATTCAAATTAGTCAGCCATTCAAGATGCCTGCTTTGTTTTTGGAAGGGTAAAAATGCTGAATGTTATCTGACCTAATCATGTGACCATGAAATAGGTGCAAAATGCTACTTCTGGGATTGATATGTCTGTCACTCACTGCATGGATTCTGTACTACTGGACAATGAGTCAGCAGTCCAGGCAGGGAATGAAGAGTGAGGGCATAATAATTCTCTTTGACTAGAACTGGGTCACCCATCAAAAGAGTTTCCTAAGCAGAGTAAACTCTCTTTTACAGTCTTCTGGTAGAGACGTTGGAACAGTGGTCCTGGGCAACCTTATCCTGTGGTGTCATCCACTGTACCCTTTTTAAAATTAAATTTCCTGGCAGTTTTTTGAAGGAAACATCCAGCCAGGCTTTGTTTTATCTTTTCCTCTGTAACTGCAGCACTGTTAACAATTCTGGCAAATATTTCCTCTCGTGTATTTTCATTGTTGTCAAATACTTGCAGAATTGCAATTTTATATGTATGAAATGACTTTCACTAGCATTTTTGCAGCATTTCTGCCTGTCATCTTGTAAAGTCTCATTCCCTTACTCTTAATCACCCTGTATTACTTTATTCTGTGAGTACTGTTATTATCTGAGTATTACTGCCTGGCTTTTGCTTTTTTCCAGTCGACTGATTTTTATCCTAAGTTTCAAAGTCATGCTGAGCTTGTCCTGTCCACAGCTCAGTAAAATCAATATAACCATTTCCATTGTCACAAGGGCTGCACCATACTGCACTCTTAGAGTTATTATTTCAGTAGTAGGGGGTACTCTTGTGCATGAGTGATGTGTGTGCTCTGTGTTTCTGTGTCACCCAATAGTACTGTCCTAGTCCTAGTGAGTGGCTTAAAATGAAACAAATAATGTTAGGTTTAATTTTTTCTGGATCTAGATTGTTTATTTCTTTTTTTTAAATTAAAACAAACATGATTATGTGTTATCTTGTTTAAGATTCAGCTTCTTTTATCAGATACCCATGTAGAATACACAATACAATTAAGCAGAAACCTCATTTTCTCATTTTGTTCTCTCTCACTGTCTGATAGCTGCTCTTCATTTGGGAACTTCTAAAAATTTAATTAAGGTACAGGTGATATCTTTCAGCTCTTCTGTGAAAAAATAATATACCCTAGGAACATCCAAGTTCATTCATCTGGCTGTACTGTTTCTGTATTTTTTTTGCTTCTCAGTGTAGTGCTAGACCAACCAGCAATTCTTTGGACAAAATGTATGGATAAATATTATATGCTTGTTTCAAGTCTTTCCAATTATTCTATAGATTTGCTCTGCTGAAATGTCAAGTTTAAAATAAGCCTGTTGCCTTCCTTTCATTTCCTCTGCCTTGGAAATTTGGCTCAGAAAAGCAGAATCCGTCAATAGATTCAGCTGGAGCTGAAGTGCCAAGAGCTTGCAAAGTCTGTTCTTGGCACAGCCAGGTGTGCAGTTGTGTGCAGGGCCCTTCTTCTCCATGCTGAACTTTGAAGGAGCCTCTGCTGAAATTTGCAGATAAGGCTTTGTCCTTTTACTTAATTGCCTCTGCATTTTGAAGCCTGTAGTGAATATTGGCTTGACTGGCAGCAGTAATCAAAGAGCAGAAAACTTCTCATTTGTGTCTGCATCTACAAAGCTGCACCTGCAGAGGCCTCTATCCATTGGGGGTTTTTTCAGTTTCCACCATTTCATAAAAGAAACGAAACCACTTTTAAAAATAAGCTATAAAAGATGTTTCTCTTGTGTAAATTGGCGATACAAAGAAACGTCTATTTAATAGAGATATTGTGAAGATTAGGTAGTTAAATATTTAAAGATCTTTGAAAGCCTCTGTAATTATATTCAGTGAGTACAGCTTAAATATTTTCTTAGTTCTAACAGGAAACAGAAACTCAAAGTGGTTGTGTGTAACCTTCTTAGAAACCCACTTTCACTGTTCCCACTTTGTTTTAGACAATGCATTAGTAGCTTTTCCCAGGAAGAATCCCTGTTTTTCTTTCATTATTTATGACTTATGAAGAGTAATTGGTGTCAAATATGTCTGTTGGCTCCTATCTATTACAGTTACCAATTTGGCAGTGAATAATAAAATATATTTTACTTTAGTGAATAATACAGACTAATACAAAGAGAATATATTTAATATTATTAAAAAAATGTTTTGGGTTTTTTTTTTTTTTTTCATTCCCTAGAGCTCTGCATTTTTCTTTGGTCCCTGATTAAACTAAATTGTTAACCTGTACTTCTTAGAGCAATGATTATCAATACATGCATGGGTCAGAGGGTGTTCCCATTGTATTGTATTTCTATTTGCAGTCTCTCCACAAGTCTTTGAAATTTCAAGTCTTATATTTTTTACATTCATCTCTCACTCTTGCAACTTTTCATCTTTTCCTTCTGCCCTTGTGAAAGCAGATTGGAAATACATTTTTTGCCTTGGTCCCTTATTAGTTTGTGCCCTGCAGTGTCCCTTTTTTTTGTCTGTTCTAAGCAGGTTGCATTACCAGTTCAGTACAAACAGCTATGAGATTATTTTATGACTGACTCTTTTGTGATCACTCTTTCAATGTTTCTCATCATCCAGACCATGCACACATAAAGCCTTGGGGTTATTTCTTTCCTACAGTGTCTCTTGCTTTTTCTTTCTTTTGATGTTTCCTGATAGAAATTGCACACTATACTTTTCCCTTAGGTCTTTGTTTTAAAATCCACCTCCTAGGTGGCTTCATTCTACATTCATTCAGTAAAAGCTGTGTCTCTTAACTCTGGGTCTTCTTTTTCCCTCTCTCTATGCAAAATGAGAAAATTAGTGCATTCAGATGCAACTCTCCAAGAGGCAGTGGTACATCCCACTTAGGTGAAATCTGTGAAATATTAATCTTTATAGAATTATAAAAATCTGCTACAGGAAACCATATTCTTTCATTTTGTCTCTTATTATTTGTTTACTGATGTGGCATCTTGCTACAGATCTTGAACACTCAGTGGAACAGTGATAGGGTTTACAAGTTGAATTTACATCTTCCTATTTCACTGAAGAGGAGAGAGAAGGTGGGATATACTTCTTCAGGGATGATTGGCTAAACTGTCATGGGCACCTTTAGAAAAGTCATGATCTCATGACCACTGGTCAAAGACACTTCCTTATGGTGGTTTTCTAGTGACTGATTTGTAATTTTTAGTGCTTTTGTGTCCACACTACTCAATCCAAACTGGCAATAATTGGGCAAATGCAGGCAGAGAAACCCAAGATGAAATTGTCTTATAAAGTGATCTGCTGTTTCAAATCTTTTCCTGTTAATTGATGCTGAGAGACATCAGTAAGGCAGAAGATGGAAACTTAACCCACTTACTGTCTGATATATTTTGTGGCAAAACAAGAGTAGTAGTAAATTTGTCCTGGATTCTTAGAGTACTGAGAAAGTACATTTGTATCACAGGGTGAGAACAGCTGGATAATGAGAAGCACAGAGATGGGAGCAAATGAGATGAAGTGTTTTAGGACCCTACTACTGTGTGAAAGAGATGCAAAAAAGGTCGCCTGAAAAAACCCCTACTTTGCTGTTGCTAGTGCTTGATTCTGAGCTGTTGCTCAATAATGCTTGTTATTCAGTGTAATTTGAATAAGAAAAAAATCTAGCTTTGTCTCACCTGTTTGATTACTTTTTATACCTTTAATTCAATTGGCATTCTTAGTAGAATCCTAAACTCATAGGGGTGAAAAGCTTCCCTTTAACTTGCATTTGGTATACTTGCCTCTGGAAGGTACTGTGATGTGAATTTGGCAGCTTAGATATTTTGTTTGTGGTGCTGTCTTGGGATTTTTGGTCATTGACATTGATTACATCAATAGCATTTCTGAGGGTGCTCAATGCTGATCAATTTGGCAGTAACAGAGTGTTAATGATGTTATGGTAAAACCCTTTTTGTTAATTTGGCCAGGATTTCTCCACATATCCCACAGAAGCAACAGACATCTGTGGTTCTTCTCATGGTTTTGTGGGAAGCTCTGCTTAGAAGAGTTGTTCTGGAGTAAGATGGCTGTAGTCCTAGAATAAAGGGGTATTTTCCAACAGGTTGGTTTGATGGTTTTTCCAAAAAGCAGCCATGTTGGTGTCACCCAATCTCCTCCACCTTTCTGGGATTTGTCAGGTTCGCAGAGCAGGTGTTGAGGGTGCAGGATGGGATGGCTACAGGTGTGTGAAAATACATTGCATAGAACTTTGATTCATCTTGCATCAAATACTCTCAGAGCCAGGTGCTTAAATTCTTACAGCCTGAGAGAGACAATATGTGTTCCCTCCTCCATCCATTTATTTGCCTTTCTTAGGGCAGAAATACCCTTTTCCCGTGGCACGAGTGCCGTGCAGGTACCTCAACTGGCTGACTTGTAAAACCAGACTTCATTTAGGAGGCAGAGAAAAGATGAGATTGTAATCCTTCTCCATTAAAGGAGGTGCAAGTAGAATGGGAGAAAGTAATGGCTGCCATCCTTTTCTCTCACAGCTTTGCAGGAGCTTCCCAGGGCTCAGTCCCATTCCTGAGGTTGCCAAATGGGCTTTCAGGTGGCCTTGGCAGTAACTGTAACCTTGCTCTTTAAGTGGGGATGAGAAATGAATATTCTAAATGGGAAGAACTTTCACAATCAATAACAAAAAGTAAGGGTGTTCTCTCTTTTGTGCTGATGCCGCTGATTTCAAAGTCTACTGCTTAGAGGACAATATGCAGAAAATTTTATATGGGTTTCCAAATGATTGCTGGAGGTCTAAAAAGGAGGGAGAAAGATCTGCTTCTCATAAGAGCTGGTTTAAAATGGCAAAAGTTTTCATTTACTGAAAATGAACATTACTCATCTCTTTAAAATGAAATTGATTCTCTTGATCAAGTTTCCTATTTTAATTGAGTGCTTTTGGATGTGGCCAGTAAGGAGGGATTACTGATTCAGTAATCTGCAAAGTCATCTTTGAAGCAAACTCAGACTTTTACTCCTTCAGTTTTCAGGAAGAATTATGTTCCCACTTCTCTTTCTCATATGCACTGCCATGGTTTTATTCCAAATTGGGCTGTGACAAAGTATCACATAATTTTAGGGTTTTTTTTCCAGAGACAGCCTTCCCAAGTCATGTAGTTGTGGTTTCTTGGGAAGGTGGGATGTAAGAATCTAGCTGCAGTGTTTCCAACCCATATTAAAGAAAACCAAAAAAGGAAGAATAATTAGGAAACATTTAATATTCTTTGGGTGCCTAAGTCAAGATGACTGTTTAAAAAAAGAATGATTAAATCCACTCTTAAATCTTATTGCAGCTAATAGGATAATAGAGGGTCACAATAGCACCAGGCAAGATCATCTCAGTACCTTCTGAAGTTTAGTGGCCAGGAATAAGTACAGAGTGTGCATGGGTTTGACAAGGTCCCTATTCAGTATTTGTAGTATGTTAAATTCCTAATGAATGGCTTTATTTACATAAGATAATAAAATTGTATGCTTAATTTTGAATGACCCTTACCATATTAATTCTTTGACAGGTTCTTCTAATCTGGTATTTTTCAGAGTTGAACTTCAGCTATCAGCCTGCAGCCTAGGACCATTACTGACCACTACAGCTGCATCACTTGCACATTTTGACATCCAGGAGAACTCAATACTTCTGCTATAAAGAATGTGGACATGAAGACCACCTTGTATATTTGTGTCCCTGAATGTCTTTCACTTGAGGAAAAACTTGTGTGCTATTGGATAAGGTCCTGAAACAATTTAAAAGCATCACTAGCAGGAAAAACCCATCATGAAGTAGGAGAAAGTCTTCTTGGACATTATTCATTTGAATGATGGACCTGTGTAGAAGCAGGTATTGAGACGATGCAGCTGATGTGTGACAGAGTACCAAATGGATGTCCTTAGAGAAGTCAGTTCTAACTTCCTAAGTCATCACTACTCTCTTAGTAGGCCATATTTTTTTAGGGAATCACTCAGCATGTGTATCAGCTTTCCCAGACCTAAATTCTTTTAGGCTGCATATTTCTTTTGGAGTGAAAATTTGAGACACTGTAGCCCATGAATTGCTGTGAAGACATTGACGCCACATTCCTCACTTTTAAGGGACTGGTGTGGTAGCATACAGGAGTCCAATGTTCCATGCCATTTATGATTTCCCACTTTATTGAAGAAATAATTCTGTTTGTAGTTTTATGAACTTGCAATCTTGAATGCACAGTACTACAGGTCACAATTTTGTCTATAGGCTGTTCCATCTTAAGTGAAGAAACACTATATATTGTTAAAACCGTGATCTCCAAGAGTTTGTAAAAAAAAAAAAAAAAAAAAAAGATGTTTGACTTAAGATGTAATTTTTAAAGGTTGAACATTTATTATTAAAGTTTCTTAAAAAAAAAAAAAGGGGTATCATTTTTGTGCATTAATGCTTGTCTGACACACTGGAAGCATTTCTCCTGAAAGAAGAGCACCTTTAGTCACTGAGGAAGTGGCTCGCACTGTAGATGGATGGATACTTTGAGCTTATTTGCACATATTGAAGCTTTTCCAGGTGAAAAGTCCTGACTGAAATCTAGGGGGGGTCTATATGTAGTGATTACACCTGTGCCTACCTGCTCATACTAGCAGGAAAAGTGACCTGCTGCTATATTTGTGTCCACAGGGTAACTCTGAAACTTTCATCCTCCTTTGTTGCTGATTTTGTAGTGGCTGGAGCAGGAGCCTGTAATTCCTAGGTCAGTTCTCAGAGTCCTTGCTGACTTGTTTTGAGCCCTCAGCAGGACATGTGGCTGTTGTGTGTGATTTTTCCAGAGTGCCATAGGAGGCGAATTGCATCTAATGTTTGCACTGTGGGACTTCATCCAGTCTTGTTTGTGCACTGCTTGGAGGTTTTTCTGCTGAAGGTGGTAGTGCTGTTTCTTCCAATTCCCAGTTCATCTGTGCTGCAAAGTAAGTAAGAGCCTCTTGAGGTCACAGTTACTTCCCTAAAATGGTTATTCATCTCCTGGTTGAGATTTAGTGACTCATTTACTGATAGAAGTTTTTGTGAGTGGGTTGTCTTAATAACCTACAGGCCTAGAAAAATCCTTTTGCATCTTTGCCAGCCAGTGGTAGATTATATGCATTCCATGTATTTCTATTCAGGTTTTCACAGGGGAATTCAAAGCTTAGAAGTGAAACTCCCTTTATTTTCACTCAGCTTTGAAAGACAAGCTGCTACTCTTGGGGAGGTAGGCTGTTCTCCTTGGCCTAGAGAAAGAGCTGTTTGGATTAACACTGTGCCATAGCAACTGCTTTATTTATGGTGGTGAAGGAGGGACAGAATTTAGAAATGTAAAAAGCTTTGGTTAAATAGGAACACCATTATTTCTGTTAATTTTTACAGCACTGTGATATCTGTATTAGAGCCAGGCTTTAGCGCTGCTTCTTTAGAAGAAGAAGAGACAATTTTTTAAAAATGTATGTTTTTAACCTTCCTGTCTGCCACCAAAATGAAAGTATACATAATGGCAATTTACAGAAATGAATTATCTGTATTTTAACTTGTGCAATAATTTCCACTGAGACCCTATATTGGACTATTTTGAATTTGTAGCAAGACAATTAGACAAGCACAGTCAATACCCCTAATCATAAAGATGGTTTCTGCCTTTATTAGTTTCTAGTCCCACGCTGAATGTATAGAAATCCTGATGATAACTTCAGAGGAGAGGCAATGAAGTGAGGCTTCTCTTCCTGTTACTGTCATCCTTGGGGCTGATGAACTGGTCTGAATCCTTGTGGGAGCTTAGAAAAACAGCCTGTATCAGGGGTGGGAAAATGAGATGGATACCTTGCTTTTCTTTGTATGGAAAGACTCCATTAGTCCTTTCTGGTCAGGATTCTGTGTGTGAGGGGATAAATCATAACCATAAAAGGCAAAAGCCATTTGTAACTGAGTACTAATGTTGAAATAATTAATGTGACTAATCTAGCCAGTCTTAAATCTTCTCTTTATAACAGTAAGGATACCTCAGATGACCCTGTCCACCAATTAGGTAGGCTCAATATATTAGCCTCAGTGGGTCTCTGCAATAGGTGATGCAGATTCCTGGTATCTGTTTTCTCCCAAAGGAATGGACTGGAGGGCAGTGTTTAATGTTTGGGTTATGCTTAAGATCTTGTGCAATGGCCAGAAGCAAGCACGTGATGAATGGAAGTAGAGGCATTGCTGGTATAACTGAAATCATAAAAGTTCTATCATCATTAGGCTGGATGTAACTGTTTTGTAAAAAATAATCAGTTCCAATAGTTATGCCCACACTTTTTAGTTTCTGCCCCTTTTCCTGGTGTTGTGCTTGCTCTTCCATGGGCCCTAGGGTTTGTGGTTTCAGTCTGGTTGTGGTGCTGAGGAGTGCTGCATTTTATGACAAATCATTAGCATCTGGAATGGTTGGCTGGGAGGAATCTGATGTTTATGTTGATGGTTTCTTCTTACTCCCCTTGGGGTCCACTTGTGGTGTTTTTGTGTTTTATAAGACACTTTTATGTCTTTGTTCATTCTTCATTAGCCTGCAGCTCCAGGTTGCATCCAAGTAGTCTGTATTTGATGTTCTTTTTGTATGATAGATATTATTCCTTTGTTTTTTATAAACCCATGCTTGTCCAGTATTTCCTTTAATTGAACATGAATGACTTATTTATGGTGATGGAGTCTCCAGTGCTGGGCTGTGCCCCATTTCTTATCACCCCCTGACTGTAATCCTGGATGCAATGTCCTGTGTCTCCCTCTCTGAAAGTCTCTGATGTTGTTCCAGGCTTGTATAACTCTGTACCACATCCCTGCATTACAGCCATTAATATCTCATTCCACATGGACTGTTTGCTTGTTAGTTCTCTCTCTCCAAAACTATAGCTGTACCACATGAAGATAAACCTAAGTAAAACAAATCAGCCATGGGCAACCTGGCCAATTAAATCGCTGTGTCAGCTAAACCAAATTAAAGTAAAGCTGCAGGCAAGCCAAGAAACGTTCAGATGGCAAAAGAGACAAAGCTCTGGCCTGAGGCCTTGAAAGCTCAAGACAAAGCTAAAGGACTGCTGCTAATGATGATGGTACAGTATTATTACAGGCGTAGGTAGTTATGGGTGAATTAAAATGCAGAGCCTGGGATAAATCTTTCCTTTCTTTGGAGAACAAGAGTCTGGAATTTTGTGGAAAATGCTGTGGCACACAGGGTTACTTGCAGGAAGAATGGGTTGTCTTGTTGGATTGAAGGGCACTTGTTTGTCATCTGCCTGTATTTGTCAGTCATTTCCTCCCCTCTCTCCCACACCCACATTTCCCTCATGCAGATTAATTTTTTCCAGAGCTGCTCTAAGTGTTGATGTGTTGAAGATCATAGAATCATAGAATGTTTTGTTTTGGAAGAAACTTGAAAGCTCATCTTGTCCCAACCTTTCTGCCATGGGCAGGGCCACCTTTCACTAGACCAGGTTGCTCAGAGCCCCATCCAACCTGATTTGAATATTGCCAGGAGTGGTGCAAGATGTCTGTGATGGGCAAGATGTCTACAAAGAGTGAAATCTGGTGGCTGGGTAGAGGAAAAAGGTTGACAGTTATTCCCCTCTGCCCCACCATCTCTCCTTTCCAGGAAAGTAGGAACTCTATACTTATCCATATTGTCTATGCTACTGCAGTCCAATTGCAATGGCTAGTCAGCACATTTGTAACTACAGCTTCTTTCTCTGCCAGCAGTTTGGGAATGCAGCAGAGACAACACACTGCTGGAGAGGAAAAAGTGGTAAAAATGTGGGATGACAGCTGGAGCTGTTGATTGCTGTACACCTCTGAAGGAAGCCAGGTCTGGATAGCTCTGTGCCTACAGCATTGTGTGTTCATGGGGAGCGCCCAAAGGAACTGCTCCATTCAACTGCTGCTATGAGAAGTATCCATCAGTATTAACACTCATTTTTAGACCAAGCTGAAGGTGCTTTGCATTCGTCCCTGGATGCTCTCCCACCTCTACATATTTGTGTCTTTTCCTATGTTTCCCAGCCATCTTTATTTCTTCTATTTCCATATGGGACCTCTTGTCCACCCTGCTGAGACCTGTCACTTGCTTTTCTTGGCCATCTAGAAGAGGCCAATTTTGGAGCACCCAGAGCACAGGACAGACTTTGGGAACATAATGGAGGACTGGTGGTAGAGCTGCCATTGTTCATGGCACTGGCAGAGGTGGGTCAGCAAGGAGAACACACAGTCAGCATTTTGAAGCCTATTAAACAGTGATATTCCATGATGTATGATGATACTCACATGAGAGTTCTAACCATCTAGGACCTGGATTTTGCTCTGTCTACTAATGCCTCTGTCTATAATAAAGTGCAATTTTGTTCAAGATTTTTGCAGATGAACAAGCCTGTGGGCTGTTTCTTTATGTGTGCTGCATTTTAAGCACTAAAGGAAAATTGAAGTTTACAGGCAAATTCTGTCTGAGAGTTGGCATTAAAGGAGATGTTAGGGCATTTTAAAAATATATATTTTACAGTGAGGGTAATTGATGGGTCAGCGATGCAGTTCCGCTTCCTGAGAGTGCTTTCCCTTTTTAAGCTTTCCAAATAAAATGTTCTGTAAGGTAATATGAGGCATGTTAAACTTCTTTTTATTTGATTTTGTTAGAAATGGAACAGAAAATGAAAAGTATGTTTAAACTTGTCAAAGCTCAGGCTTATGCAGTGATTAGTATATTTCTTGTTATTTCACAGCAGGTTGGTGTGAAGGCAACTTCCATTGAGACTGAATTCTCTAAATGCTAACAAAGAAATAAATTCCTAAGTATTTATAGATGTAACAACCAACGAATGCTGTTTCACCCCTTCAGCCTTCTCACTTGCATTTATAAAAGCCTTTTCCCTTTGTGATTTGTGGAAAGTATTGCTTATACCGTGGGATTTTTGCCAACAATTTCAAAAGGAACATGATAGAGTCCACGGGAACTGGTTGTACAACCTCAATCACATTGTTCCTCTGGCCCACTACTCTATAAATCCCAAATTCTAGTTAATAGATTTATAAAGCAGAGTGCCACAAGGGACCATTAGCTCATCTGGCTTGATGGCCCATACATCACAAGCAATTGCACTTTATTCAGTACCCTTTACCAAGCCCAGCAGTGTTTATATTTGGATAAAGAATCCTTGCCAAAAAGGCATTCAAGTCTTGGCTTCAATACATCAAGGTAGAAAGAATCAGCAAATTTTACAGTAGTCTCTATCATTAATGTCTTGGTTAATTACTTTCCTGGGTAAAATGTATGGCTTATTTCTGATTTGAAGCTGCCCAGTTACACCTTCCAGACATTGTTTTTTGTCGTGCCTTTGGTAAATTAGAATTTGTTAACATGGCCTTATCAGGTACCTTGCCAAAGAAAAAGTAGTGTTAGAGAAATGACTATTTAAATAGAATAAACTCTCCTGGTGCCTCCCAGTGTGGCATTTCCATGACAGTCAGTGGTTGTTCTGGCAAACCTGGGTAGTCTGCCCTACCTGTGAGAGTTAAAGTAATCCGCCCATGGCTGCTGCTTTGCCAGTGGAATACCCAACATGACATGAAAAAATTGTGTACTCTCAGTTACACAGCTAGAGGGGTTATTTTGCAGAAGAATGAGTCCAAATCTTCTGCTGGCTTACTCATGGAATTATTTCAGAGAAGATAATTTCAATTTTCCTAATCTAAGATCCCTAAACTCTGCATACTTTAGTTTTAGCTAGTTTTGTATTTTATAGTTCCAGATGAGTCAATGGACATGCTGAGAATTGGATAATGATTTAGAATGTCCATCCAGAAGAATGGCCTTCTGCTTCTTTTTGTCATCCTGTTAAAACATCACTATTCCAGTTTCTTCAGTTTCTACTCTCTTTAGTTCTTGTGAGGCTATGACACCAGCCTCCGAGTATGCTTGTTCAGGAAATCTTTGCTAAAATATATGGAATGCAGCGTGAAATTATAATTTTCTTCCCAGGTGGTGATACATTAATATCAGTGCACCACTGTGGAATTGAGCACTTTAGGTATTTCAAGCAGGATCATTTTAGTGTTTTTAGTCTGTGGTCCTGCTGTTCATAAAATAAATGGCTGTCACATATAAAGTAACTTAGACTTTCCTCAGAAGAACTGAATTACTAATCATAAGCTATTACAAATAAAGAGGAACAGTTTATCTCCCAGTGGAGAGAAACGACAGATGGGGGGAAATATAGTGGTTAATATAGCAACAATTCTTAAAATAGGTGAATTGAAAAAAAATAAATGTGGAAAGTCAAACCATTTGCACAGATTTAAAAGAGTAATAAGAGAAAATGGAAGAGAAAAGCAAAACAACTATGAAATCAGTAATGATGGGAAGTGTTACCTACTATCCATTATTCACTGAATTATTTAGACATATTCTTTTCAGAATCCAGTGAACAAGAACTTTTTAAAAAGTTGTCTAGTTTTTAATTTCCTATTTGATTTTTAATATTTTTAATATTATTTTTCATATTCTGTGTTAATTACTTGGGTGCAAGAGTGATGTATTATTTTTCGTATTCTGTGCTAATTACTTGGGTGCAAGAGTGATGTAATATACAAGATGTCAGGAAGATTATGTATTCTTCAGTAAGAACACAGATTGCTGAGCATAAATTTATTCTTGGAAACCAAAATCTATCCTGCTGATCTAATGATGATGCAGTTGTGCTCAAGAATTGTATTTGTATTATTGCCAATGTTATCTTATACAGGATTACAAGAGCTGCCATGCTGAATCAGTGCAATGTCCTGTGCAGTTCAGTTCTGTACTGAAAAATCAAACAAATAACAATCCTGAGGGAATTGTTTTAAACAAAAATCTTCTGCTTTGTTTTCCTGAGCCAAGATCTAGATCTCAGCAGTGTCTTGTAGCAGTGAGTTTCACAATCCAGTTCTGCCCTATTTATATTTTTGCTCCATTGTGAAAGTACCCACCTCCAGTTCCATTGGCTGAACCTGTGAGAGGCTCATGTGAGTCACAAGAATCTGACCATGGCTATGTCCACAGACAAAATAATATAGTTTTAATTTCTGTGAAGTTTCCAGAGGAATCAGGGAACTTGCAAAGACATGAATGAACAAAACTTGTATGACTGCTGTCCTTAGTGCTTGCAGCTTTGCCTTGTGGTAGAGGGTTCCCTTCCCTGGAACTGTGAAGTTGTGGTGTTGCTTCCTCTGTGGGATATTTCCTTTTTGGAGTCAAACAGGAAGTTCTGTCTTTTTGCAGTCTGCTAGGAGAAAGGTGTAGATGTTCTCAAGTTTTTCTTTTTTGAGAACCAGTAATTTAAGGATTTTATATTGGCTTAAAATACTGACAGCATTCTGAGAAGCTGAAATGGGGCATCATGACTGATTCAGCCACCATAACATGTGCTGTTGTTGGGCTGGGGGCCTGCACAAACCCAAACCATATCCCTGTCCCCTCTCCTGTTGGCAGTTCGGCCTGGATAGCTGTGCAGGCAGGTGGTCTGGTCCCCAGAAAGGGGAGGAAGGAAGGGGTGGGGAAAGGGGGAGAGAGAAGGGATGTCCTTGAGAGCCACTAGTCCTTGTTTCCATGAACTGGCTCTCCAGCAATCACCTCTCTCAGACATATTGTACAAATTGAAGTGGACAAAGTGACCCAATGCCTCTTCTCCATCTCAGTCATTATCTTACATATTTCTTTATGTGTCTTCTTGTTTTTCCCTCACAGAGAAGCACAGTCCAAATATTTTCATCCTCACCAACCTTGCTGTCCTTCTTTGAATATTCCCTTCTATAGTTCTGCAGTGTGCTTCTCATGACTGAGTGATCAGAGTTGCACACAGTGTTCTAGAGAAAAGAGTAACAGTGATTTATATAAGGGCACTGCAGTACCTTTGGTAATATTTAGGGCATCCAAAGGACTGTCCCTCTTCTCTTAGAGTCCGTGAGAAGTTCTCAGGATTTAATGATGCCATTCACATATTGTCTGCTTAAATGTACTGGAGCCCACAGCTGAAAGACAACTTTAGGTGAGTATTGACTCTTCCCTTCCTTCTGCTCTTTTGTGGCTGATAGTGATACAGGGCTGGAAGAAGTCTCCTGCTTGGTTCTCGAGTTCCCAGCCTCATGACTATGCTCCCTTAGCCCTGCCCATAACTGGCTGCTGCTCACAAGATGGTACAACTCTGACCAGTCCTGAATGGTCCGGGGCAAATGCCTTCTCTGCTGGTGAGTCCCTGTGCTATCAATGAATTATAAGGAATCTGTATTAATTCTGCTGACCTTTAGACTTCTGCAGTATGGATCAACACATTCAGGAGGAACCCTTTTATTGACATGGTGGAAAAAGAGGCATTTCCAAGGTAAGAGGCATACCCTATTTCAGATGCAGACTTCAGAATGAGAGCAGTTGTGCCTTTGAAGTGCCTCTCCTGGACACACCCACATTGTAGGCGTCTACTCCTGGTAAGACAAGCACTGCCCTGACTCACAATCTCCATCTGAATTATTACTGTTCTCTGTCTCCTTCTTTTATTCCTGCCCAGCTCTGGTGTTAAGGTTCATTGGTTTTCATTGGACATATCAGATCTAATGCAGCACCAAACAAGCTATCAAACCTGACCATGTGGGTTTTACTTTTACCTTCTGTTAATATTTTCCTTCATGACATCAGAAAAAAGAGATAAATGGGCACTGTTCTCTCTCTTTGCATCCACTTTCCAATTGATGCTGGCAGATTTCATTAACCTTCCCTTTTTGAAGATTATGTCTTTTTAATAAATTACATTTATTATAAAAGCTAACAATTAAAGTAGCATCTGGTATTTTGTATAGATAAATATGTGTACTAAATATGTATCTTTTACTTCACATTATTGTCATAAAAAAGATAAATTTTATGTTATGTGGCTTTCTTAGGGCATTACCAGCATAGTTATTATCCTCATTTTCCTGACACCAGAGGGTTTCACTGGCTATTTACTTTCTCTTTTTCCCAAGGGATAGGAAAGGCTGTTCCAAAGACCTCATGCTAGCTGCATTCATCCATCACATTTGTCTGCAGAAGTAGCTGCTATTTCTCGTTAGAGCTTTAGCCCTTCAAGAAGTCTTATGCTGTTAACTCTCACTTCAGAGCAGTTTTGTGTCTGGAAAAAGGAACCAGAAATACCTGAAGTGCAGAGGACCAAACTCGTAGGGTACATAGTCTGAGCCTGTAGTGCTCAGAGATATTTGGTCAGTGATGTATTCAGCTGTCCAAGCACATTTCTTGATTTCAGCCTTTTCCTTCTTCAAGCTTTGCTCCAGCTCCTCCTCATCCCTTCATTGGCAAGGGTGGTTCCAAGCATTGCAGTGGAGGTATGCTTTTTTTTCTAATCAAGAAATGGAGTTCTTTCTCATCATTCATTGACTGTACTTTAAGGAAGTCTGGAGATGACACCAAGTTGGGTGGGAATGTAGATCTGTGGGAGGGCAGGAAATGAAATTCAGTCATGAGTCCTGCACTTGTGTCACAACAACCCCATGCAAGGGCTGGAGGCTGGGGACAGAGTGGCTGGAAAGCTGTCCAGCAGAAAAGGACCTGGCAGTGCTGGTGACAGCAGCTGAACATGAGCCAGCAGTGCCCAGGTGGCCAAGGAGGCCAATGGCATCCTGGCCTGGATCAGCACTGGTGTGGCCAGCAGGACCAGGGTAGAAACTGTCCCCTGTACTGGGCACTGGTGAGGCCTCACCTCCAATCCTGTGTCCAGTTCTGGGCCCTTCACTGGAAGGAGGACATTGAGGGCTGAAACATTTCCAGATGCCATGGTTTAGGAATGGTGTTTCCCAATTTAGTACTCCCACTAAAAGAAAACCACAAGCAACTCCACTCCCCACTCCAGTGGGAGATACAAAAGGCAGAGATAATGGGTTGAGACAAGAAGAATTTACTGGAAACAGCAATGAGAAAAAAAAACCAAAACAACAAACAGTAGCAGCAACAATATCAGTAACAAAAGTGTATAAAGAGAGAGTGATTTCCATGCAAAATGCTGATTAAATCCAACTCCACACCCCTTGACCCTAAGGCAGTGAACAATGGCTGACAGGTTCCCTATCCTGCCAGACTTTCTTCCACCAGAGAAGGACACCCTTTCCCCTCCTCTGGCAATGACATAAGGTGGTATTGAATAACATAATGTCTTGGCCATGCCCCTTCCCACTGATCCAGCCTGGAAGCAGGACCCCAGAGAAGGGCAATGGAGCTGGGGAAGTGTCTGGAGCACAACCCTGATGAGAATCAGCTGAAGGAACTGCAGGTGTTTAGCCTGGGAAAAGGGGGAACTTATTGCTGTCCACAATTATGTAAAAGGAGATTGCAGTGAGGTAGGAGTTGGTCTCTACTCCCAGGCAGCAAGTGACAAGATAAAGTTGCACCAGGGAGGTTTAGTTTTAATAGTATGATTTTTTCTTTCATTGAACGGGTTGTAAGACGTTGGAACAGGCTGTCCAGGGAAGTGATGGATCACCATCCTTGGAACTGTTCCAAACCTGTGTGGATATGGAACTTGAAGACATGGTGTGATGGTGAACATGGTGATGGTGCTAAGCTGACTTGATGTTGAACTTGATGATCTTAAATGTCTTTTCCAAACTAAAAAATTGTGAATATAATTTTAAAAACAGTGGCAGTAGCACATGCAGAGAAACATTTGCTTTTAGTAGCACTCCCTCTCATAAGATCCACTCAAAGGCCTTGGACTAATTTTGGAAGCTGGGATCTCCCACTGCTTCTACAAAAACCACAGGTTAGAAAATCTCTATAGCCTTTCATATCCAATTTGAAGGACTCTTACATTTGGTACCAACAGTAATTAACAGTCTCTCGAAAAATGTTAATTGTTAATCCATCTGGGGAAAATTCAAAAATACCTCTGACAGCTTCTGGGGGCAACTGAAAGGGAACATTTTAAATGGAAACGTTGATATTTCTTGTACTTCTGTGTGTTTTCCTTAGCTGTAGGGTGGCGATGGTCATCTACTTCCACTCTAGAATGATGTGAAATTTAAAAAGTAGAGATAAATGTTTAGTACTTGTTACTTTAAATCAATGTTGTACTTGAAGGATTTAAACTCTATAACTTTTCCTGTCCACACATCTTTATTTATATTGCTCTGAGTACCAATTGCTGCCTGATCTATCCTGAGAGCAGCCGGTAAGAAAAACCTGTTCTCTTGCTAGGGAACATATGGAGCAAGAGAATGAAAACATAAGAATAGCACTTCAAATCAGTGCATCCAGCCTGTCTGGCCATCAGTGATGATGGGAGTTAGAGATAGAGAAAGATTAGAAAACATCTGAACCCTCATTAGCTCCAGTGGGAGGTTGTGTAGAAATTGTATTTCTAGGAAAAAACTCTCACAAAGGAGAGCTTTTGATTCACTGAATTACAAAAACAAGTTTAGGAGTTCTTTTTGTCTGAGAGTACTTTTACACTGCCTGAGACCATCAAGGAAGGTGATAAACAGAGGAAGAAATAATAAATGGGAAGGAGTCAGAGAGGGAGGGGAAGAAAGAGAGAGAGAGAGAGAGGCTGCTGGGATTTGTCTTTCATTTTTGTGGAGTTGCTTCCCTGCTGAGCTACAAGGAACTGTACGCAGAATGAGAGGGGCAAGATCATCTCTTCTCCCATGAAGATGATGTGAGTGAGCATCTGTAGGTAGGAGGAGAAGAAGGAATCTTGAAAAAGCATGTAAATATCTTAGGGATGGTTGTCGCGAGGATGGGGCCAGACTCTTGTCAGGGATGTCGAGCAAGAGGACAAGGGACACCAGTCACAAACTGAAACCCATGAATATCCATCTGAATTGAGGGGAAAACTACTTTACTTTGAGGGTGACAGAGCACTGGAATAGATTGCCCAGAGAGGTTGTGCAGTCTCCTTCCATGGAGATATTAAACCCCCCCCCATCCATGAGATCCTGTTCAGCCTTTTCTAGCTGAACCTGCTTTAATAGTGGGTATAAGGTGATCTCCAGAGGTCCATTCCAGCCCCAACCATCCAGTACTTGTGTGTGATTCACTTCTCTGGGGCAGCTCGGTTTCCTTCACACAGATGGGTTAGCAGCCATGGGAAGAAGGGGTGGAAGAGGGACCCCCAGCCTTAGCCCACTGTTTCTCTCCAGCATGCCAAGCAGAAGCAAGGAGAAAGCATGGAGGGAAAAATAATTTGCCATGTATCTGTAGATGCTAACAGATGCCTCTCACGAGGGAACAAATTGTCGGCTGAAGTCACAGTGTGTTCCTGGGTTTGCTTTCTGCTCAAGATATACTGTATCCTTAAGCAAGCAGAGGATGTTGTCTTGCAAGGAGCTGGGAAGATTAACACGGGTAAAAGTGGTAGAAAGGATATTAAATTTTAGAAATATAGAATAATAGTAAACGAAAAGTACCAGCTTGAAAAATGCAGTTTCTTCCATCTGGGAAAAATAATCAGAGATTCAGCTGTTGTGTGGGAGAGAGATACTTATAGAGAACTAGAAAGGAAAAAAACCCCAAACCCTAGAGAAAGCAGTGGGAAACCATTTAGTGGGCTTATATTGGCACTGAAGAGTATGATTTTGGGGCTACACACAGAGGCAAAAAATATTATCTTCTGGGGAGGTGATGATCCAGCTGTACACAGCACAGGTGGAACAGTATTGCTGGTTCTGGCATATCAGTGCCAGACTGACGTGGATGAATTGAAGAAATGTGTCAATAGAAAAGAAAGGAATTAAGAAAATATTTTTTATATATATATATATATATATATATATATGCAAGGAAAGATTATGTATTTTATATGGCTTGGCAGTGATTTGAGTTAGAAAGGATAACACTCTACAAAACCTGAAGGCAGTAAAGAGCAAAGAGGGAGAAATACATTTAAGGTGGCAGAATAGGTGTGTGTATACAGGGTAAAAAGGATCAAGGAGCACACAGTTGAGAAAAAACTGAGGACAAGACAGAGACATATAATTGTGAAATAGCTGTAAGGGGGGAATGTCTACCATGGGCACATTTCAGCATCATCAGGAACATGCAGAGATGCCCAGGGTAACTCAGGTGCCAGAGCAAGTCTGTCCCAGCAGCACAGAGCTTCAAGCAGATCTCTCCAAGCAAGACATCTCTGTTGGTGAGCAACAGATGTGTTATTTAGCCCCTAAACATCTCCCAGGTGTGACTCATTCACGGTTCCTTACATAAATACAGATCAACCAGATCAACATAATTTGTTACATAAATACAGATCAACCTCTCCCAAGTTTCCCAGAGGAAACCTGGTTTGAAAGAGGACCTAGAGGATGAGGGTGTCCTCCTGGCAAAGCTACCTGCCTTCTCTCCTCTGTGTTCTCTGGTCATATTCACATCCCTTTCTGAGTTGTGCCTGACATGACTCCTCTTGTGTTGCTACAGAGAGCAATCCTTCCTTCTTCCCCTTGTGCTCTCACTCCTGATCATACTAAAGCACACAGAGATCCCCTGCTTTTCCTAGGATGTGACCAGTCTTCTCCTTCCAGAACAAACAAGCAGAACAGCAGACCTGATTGCTGCTGCTGCTCCCTGATGGGAGCTGTGCCTTTTCTCCACCTGCTTCCTCAAAAACATGGGACCTGCTCACGCCATTCAGGGCTCTGCATTCCCTGCACTGGTGCTTTTCAGCTGTGATATTTCTGTTTCCCTCAGAAACACTGCAGGATTCAGTGTCTGTTTAGCACCATGACACAAGTTTTCATCTCCTTGTATTTGCCACTGGGATGAAACTGGAGTCCAGTATTCTATGGCATCACTTGGGATGGAACTGGTGGACCCAGGCTGGTCTGAAAGTGGGTCCTGGGCTACGGGGACGATGAGGGAAGGCTCTGGGTTGCACCTACAATTTAAGATTTCCAGCCAGAGCCCTTTATTTTATTTGTGATATCTATAGAGATTTTTTTTCAGTTGTTGCTATGGAGACTATGATGCCTTCTTTGATTGCAACTCTTACAGGGAGTTTAATAAGACCATGTGGCCTTTCACTGCAGCTCAGGGGTTGAGCTCCAGTGCTGCCTGGTAAGCAAAGGTCATTTATGTCTGATAGCTATGCAGGGACCTTTGTATTATTCAGCAATTATTCTTCACTGATACCAAACACACAAAGAACAGTAGAGCATCACTTGAAGATGAGCAAATTAACATTGCACAGACTGTAGTGCAGTGTTTATCAATAAATGGCAACACAGTTACTTGGGTCTGTTACTTCCCTGATGCTTTCAGTTTTATAACCAAAAACATCTCAACATTTGACCCAAAAACAGATGTGACTTTGGCTGTGATCTTGTGAGGGCTTCTGAGCTGAAGCTGTTAATGGTGATGTGTCCAGTTTCTTAGAAGCATGAGCTGGGTAGAGGGCTTAGCTGCAGCAAACAGACTGAGCCCCATTTTGAGGTAAACTGCACCCCAAACGTGAATGCAGCACCACAAAACCCTGTGTGTTTGCTATCTGCAGTGATGGAGCTGCTCTTGGCTATGGAAAAGTATGAGCTAGGAAATGGTCAGAAGATACTTCTCAGTAGAAAAAACCCCGAAACCTCCGGGGTACATGTAATGTTAGTTTCAGAAAGCGTTGCCTGGCTACTACCAAACAGACTGTTGGCATCCCCAAATCCACAGAGTGATATTTATCTGTTAAATTTTAACGGTGTGACACATCCTGTAAGGCACAAATGAACACCACAATTATTTCAACACATTAAATGCTGAAGACCAGTGAATCAAAAAGTCAGAGCTGTCTTCCTTTTCCTTTATTTCTGTATGTTTAAATTCCATTTCTTCATCAGTGCAAAGCCTTGTGCCACTGCAGCCTGCTGTGGATGTGTGGTACAGAGAAGACAAGATAACATGAGAGCATGAGACATTACCATGATGTCCCCCATGAGAGAGCCAAGAAGGAGCCTCTGGCATAGCTTGAGGAGGCACAGAGGGAAAGGTGAAAATTATATCCACTTTGTTCTGTCACACAAAGAGCATCTGCTGGTGGTGGGCTACAGTATCCACACCACAAGGATGGGGCCAGAGCATCGCTGCTGGCACTGATCTGCACCAGCCCCCTGAGGCAGTGCTTGGCTTTGCTCCCTGTGGCATGAGCAGCGTGGGACAGCCTGAACTGTGCTGCAGCATCTTCAACAGCCCCTCATCTGCCAGAAGCACTGTGTACCACTGGATTTGTGGAACCCTGAGTAGGTCATGCCTGTTGTTTTTAATTGCAGTTCAGTGCTTGACAAGAAAAACATCATTTTTTCTGCTGCACATGGGGACCAGCTTTTGTGGTGTGTTGACCTTGTCTGGACATCAGGTGTGCTATCAAAGCTGCCTTATCCCTCTTCTCCTCAGCTGGGCAGGGCAGAGAAAATCTAATAAAAGTCTTCTCATGGTCAACCTATGGACAAGAAGAGATCACTCACCAGTTACTGTCATGGGCAAAACAGACTTGGCTTGGGGAAAGTTAATGTAATTTATTGCTAATGAAATCAGAGTAGGGTAAAGAGAGATAAACTGAAATCTTAAAACATCTTCTCTCTCACTCCTTCCTTCTTCCTGGGGTCAAGTCATTCCCTATTTTCTGGGAATGATGCAAGGGGAGAAGGAATAGGGGATGTAGTCAGTTCAGCTCAAACAGTCTCTGCTATTCCTTCATCCTTGCTTTCTTTTGCTGCTCCAGCATGGGATTCCTCCCATGGGACACAGTCCTTCACAAACATGTCCAGCAAGGGGCCACCCCATAGGCTGCAGTTCTTCATGAGCTGCTTCAGCATAGGTGCCTTCCAGAGGGCATGGGGAAACCTCTGTTCCTGGAGCACTTCCACTTCCTTCCCCTCCTTCACTGACCTTGGGGTCCTCAGGGCTGTTTCTCTCACACCTGTCGCAGACATCTTTTGTGAAAAATCCTTTCTTAGGATTTTTCCTGCTAGAGCTGAGAAGCTCAGTAACAAATGTAAACAATTATTATCTGCTGCTGTGGAATGCAACAGGTCCACCTGTGATTGGTCTTCTGTAGACGTTTGGATTTACTGACCACTCACGGTGGAGCTGCTATCGCTCTCTGCGGAGAGACAGACCTTTGTTATTCATTCTTTCTATTTCTATTCTTAGCTTAGCCAGCTTCTGAAGAAGCTCCTTTCCTTTCCTATTTCTATGTAGTATAGTTATAATGTTATATATATATCTCACAATATTATAAATCAAGCCTTCTGATAATGGAATCAAGATCCTGACTATTCCATCCTCTAAAAAACCCCTGTGACCACTGTCACACACACCTTTCCCTTTCTCCCCTTCCCTTCCTTCTAAAAAGTTCTATCTCAGAGGTGCCAGCATCATCCCTGATGGGCTTGGCCTTGGCCAGCACTGGGTCCATGCTGCAGCTGGCTGGGATTAACTCTGTTGGTCACAGGGGAAGCTTCTTGCAGTTTCTCACAGAAGCCACCTTATAGCATCCCTGCTGTCAAAAGCCTTGCCACACAAACCCGATACATCTGTCAAAAGTGAAAGTGTTTAGGAAAGTACGATTTTAGGTGTTTATGTCAAGCCAGTAGCTGGGCAGATCCAAAAACTTGTGATGATGTGATAGACCTTCTTCAGTCAGTGTTGTGGGATTCATTGTAAATTGCTTAGGCTATGTTTGGGTTTTCTTTTTTTAAATATTAGTGCATATTAGAGACTTGTTGAAATGTGAGGTGTGTGCTGCAAAGGATGGAAATCATAAAATAGAGATAAAAAGTAATTATTTAGACAAGTAAAACCCCATACTTGCAATTGTAGCCATTATTTGGCACAAAACTCAGCTGGTGGGCATTAAATAGCAGCTTGTGTAACATTTCAGACAGATGGAAAAACCTCTTTCATCTAAATTGTTGAAGGAGGTGTTGCTTAGGTCTGTGGTATGAGAATAGGCAAACCACAGATTGAAACTGCCCTGTAGAGCAGTGAGGTTTAGGAAGTAGCAGAAAAGGAGGATCTGCTACAGACCAAATGCTGTTCTGAGTGGAGACACTTGCAGCAGCCTGAAAGTCAAGGGGATGTGGCTATGGGTTCCTGTGTGCAGCCTGCCAGTTCCCACTATCTGCTCCAGGCAATATGCAGGCAGCTTGCTCCATGCTTGTAAGCATAGTATAAAACATTTGATTAATGAAGACGAGGGTAAGGAAGAGCATCTAGAGTTTAATATTTTCTGGAAAACACTAACCAGACTTCTTGATCTTTAAAAGCACAATGTTGTCCAGCATTTTAGAGAAAAAAGTTTAAAAGCTTAGACCTGTAATGACCAAAGAAAAATTTGGTTATGTCAATAGTGGCCTTTGCATTGGAATAGCAAAAAAATATTTTCTTAGTCACAGGAACGGATGATTTTGGTGACAGGCAGCTTAACATGCTTTTTGTTTGGTTTGCAATGTAGCCTGGGGCAGCTGACCCATGAGCTATTTTTTGCTTTGATAAATCCTATCTCTGTGTTCCCTTGTTTTGAAAATAGATATAAAAAGAGATAAGCAGTAATTTAATAAATAGGAGCTACAAAGCAGAGGTAACAGAAGGAATGACTTGAAAGGTATTATTGATGGCATCCCTGTGTCCAAAGTGCCAAAAGGGTTCAGTCAGGATTACAGCTGTCAAAGCAATGGGCGGGACAGGCTTGGCTTCCCACAGCCTTTGCATTCAGGAGCTGCTAGTTCCCAGATTTTCTTTCCTTTTCTCAATCATCCTTCGGGCTCCACAAGAGCTGCATATTATTTGAGAGATATTTTGTTTTGTCTGTTGCTGGTAGACCAGTTCTGGATATAAATTGCCAGTTGTGTTGTGCCCAAAGTGCACCAATCAGCATGGGAAGAGTGGCATTGCTAGGGATTATTCAGCAAGAGCATCCATGTAAGGATCAATGGATTGACACTACTTATGTATGCAATGCTGGCAGATTTATATCTGTGTTAGGGTTTACTTTATGGACTAACACTAAACATTGGCATAAAATAGAACAGGACATAAATACTTTTAATTTAATTTCCATCCAAAGCTCCGGACCATAAGGTAATTCCGCTGAACCTCCATAAATTGTATGGGTTTTGGAGAAGCTGGGAATGTTGTTGAAACCAAACCTTTCAGTAGGAGATCGTTCTGCTTACTTTCTAATACCTGACTGAATAAATATTTGTACATCCAGCACTGGATCTTCTTTTTAATTTTGATCAAATTTTGGGGAAGTAATTTAAATGTTTTATGGCTGCTTCTAGAAAAATCAATGGAAAATATATCATATTGGACCAAATAAGATTGTTTAAACCTCTTTAATATAGATTGGGGTCTTGCTCCAGGCTCTGGTTTGAAAATGTTGGTCAGTAATAAAAGTGATTAATAATACCTTTTATTATGGCTTCCAGTAATTCCTGGGTACACAATCATCAAGTAAATGGATTATTTTCTTTCTATTTTCTTAATCTGAAAGAAGACTGAGCCCACAAACCCAGCCTAAATGATAACTAAACATCTAACACTCCCCATGAAAGTGTTTGCAGCTGTGTTCTCCCATCACACATACTGTGAGAACTCTGTTATAGTAAATTGAAGCTGTTAGTGTCACAATATTGCCATCATTATGTGTTCAAAATATGAGTCAGATCCCCAGCACTCCTTGATGTTCTAATATCACAAATGTGTCTAGTGTTTTACTTTCAGTTCTGGTTTTATAAGACTTTAGAGGAGAATCTGCCTGTCCCAATAGAGTGTAAAATTTCAAGGGACACACACGTGATGCAGCCACTTTCCTCCTTCCTCATGGGCACTAGCAGGAACTCCATTTATCTGCTTCCAGGGTTAAATGGTTTTCTTCTGAGCTCGTCTCTTTCTCCCATCTCCTAACCATGACTGCTCAATTTCCTGTGTGCATCTCTTCTGCCTGTGGCCCTGATTTGATGTGAGAGGCAGTGGTATTCTGTATTCCCTCCCTGTATTCTCTCCTGGTGGACTCTAGAGAATGGCAGCTCCCTTTCTGCTGTTTTAATGAAAAGGAGGATTGGGGGTCTTGAGGAAGAAGCAACTAATGAATTGATAGCTCTTTGTGATGGTACATGGTGAGGTCTGTTTGAAAATCACAGAAATATGCAACTTCTGCAGAAATGAACAAATGTAATGCTTCATTTTGTATTAAAAGACTTAACAAATAGTACTATATATACAACTAACATGTTTTAGCAGGTACTTTTACATGTCCTCCTGACTTCAGCTTCCTCTTACAACTGCTTTCTTTGCTGCTTCCCTACTTAACAAGTCAATTGGTACTCTGAAGCAAGGGCAAATCTTTTTTGTTTTCCTGCTTGCTTTTCCATTGAAGGAATTTCTGTGCCATTTCTTAGCCTATATCAATTAGATACACACACATACATATATATATATATATATATATATATATATATATATATATATATATAAAACATATACATTTGATTAGACGTATAAACTAGATGGTAAAGCCTGGTTCTGGATTTTACCTGCAATACTGTATCAGTGTATATAAATTTACCAAAAGATGGACCAATCAATTACTGTCCAGTCTGGAACCATGTCATAACCAAATCTGTATCTGAAATGTGATCTGAACAAAGTGGGAGGATTTTCACCAACTGGACTGCAACGTGCAACTGATTTAGTGTCAAATGTGCTATGCAGAGAATATCTGAGGGTGACATGGCAGTCATGGATAGCTGTGTGCAGAGGCTAGAGAAGAAGGAATTGGAGCAATGAGCTCATGTTAGTGCTTCCAGGAAGCCTGTGCTGATGGTTTCCTGCATATAGCCCTCCGAATCATTTAACTGCCAGGCCTGTCATCCACTTTGGAAAAGGAAAGGACAGAAAGCAATGGGAGGGGATGCAGAAGATATTGGGATGGCTACTGAGATTAAATCACGGCATTTGCAAACATTATTTTGTTTCTAATGAAAATTGTCAATTCCTCCATTACTAGCATGTGAGAAATTAATTTCTTGGTTATCTCTCTGACCACTCCAATAAAAAGAGATAGATGTGGGAATGGTCTCCATAGACTTGGGCAGTAAAATTTAGCTTTTTATAAAGTACAATAAACTTTGAAAGGCCTTACAAATCCTACAGATCCCAGGCTCATTCATCTGTTGGGTCTTTTCTTTTATCAATGAAATCTCATATCTCTCATAGAAGTTTCCACAGCCCACTTAATGAGTTTTTAATGGTTTTATTATGGCAGGGCTGTCCCACTTAAAGGCTTGTCATATTTAAGAAATAAGTTTTAATTGCCTGTTTGTTTTTGCAATATTTTTTCATTTATTATTTAATTTTTTTTTTCTTTCTCTGAAAAACATTTGTTTCTGGCAGCTGTGAGCTGCTTTAAGAGTGTGGTGAAGTGATGAACATTTTTTTCTGTGCACCATTAAACTCTCATGATGAGAATGTGATCGTAGGATTGCATGGCATTCCCTGCTGGATCAAAGTAGTCCCCAGGGCCCTAATTCATGATCCCCTCAGGTTCAGGTAGGATGCTGATGTGATTCCTCCCTCCAGGTTGCAGCTGCTGGAGGAATGGCAGAACATACATATGGATGGAGTATATAAGCTGAAGGCTGGATTGCTCCGTAGAGTTTGCACTGGTGCTTAATTATGTAAGTGAAGGGTCTGAGCAAGTGAGATCCATGCAGTTCCTGCCCACCTCTGCTAAGGGGCTTTAACTCTCCATGACTGCTTGAAAGGAGGTTGTAGCCAGGAGATGTAGAATGGAGATTCAGTCTGTTCTCCCAGATAATAAATGACAGGAAAATGAGAAAATGGCCTCAAATAGAGTCTGGGGAGGTTTAGATTGGATATTAGGAAAAAAATCTTCACCAAAGGGATTGTCAAGTACTGGAATAGGCTGTCCAGGTAAGCAGCGGAGTCACCATCATCTTTGGAGGTATGTAGATGTGGCACTTAGGCATGTGGGTTAGTGATGGTCTTGGTAGTATTAGGCTAGCAGTTGAACTTAACGGTATTAAATTTTCCAACCTCAAC
Source organism: Setophaga petechia (assembly GCA_024362935.1). NCBI lineage: Eukaryota > Metazoa > Chordata > Aves > Passeriformes > Parulidae > Setophaga > Setophaga petechia. The sequence continues at coordinate 1,763,081 of JANCRA010000074.1, read as the reverse complement.
AATTCTATGTTTCTAACTTATGAGAGAAGGAAGAGACCTGTTGTCTCACTCCATCTCTATCTACCTGCGATCATTAGTAAGACCCCTTACAGTTTTCACCTTGAGCTTTTTTTCTAATCATCACAGTGCACTCTCCAGTGCATCTGCATACCAGACACTCGCTACCTTTTCATCTCCTTAGGATCTAAGGCTCCAGATTCATTATCCCTAATAAGGTCTTGTAAGCAGCAGATCCTTGCATTGGATATGCATAACAGGTGGGCCTGTATGTGTATCACCATGTTTGATGTGTTGGGTGCTCTCTCTTGTCCTTTTTGCATATATATTTCTCCAGAGACTTCAGTGAATCTTCTCTAGGCTCACATCCATGCAAACAGCATGCCTACCATTGCAAACTGTGGGGATGATTAATGGAAAACCAGCTAAGAACCATAATAAAGCTCTGTGTATCTTAGAATGGGGGCTAATTCTCAGTGTTTCAGTCAAGTGTAACACACAATTAAATCTCCCAGTCATGCAGACCTTAAAGGAGTGGTGTTTAAAAGGAATATTAATATAGCAAGGAATCCAAGCTCTGTATTAAATTACAGCCATGGCAATCTGCAGTAGCCTTAATTGAGGTCACCTGTGCCAGATTTACATTGCCAGAGCTGGAGCAGGATCTGACCTAATCTGACCAATGTGTGTTGCACATCAGTGATGTTGGTATAAAGGCAATTGGAAAAGCGATTCGAAAATAGCAAGAAATATTTCAAAAAGAGGTTTCTGAGGTGGAAATGTTGAAGTAAAACTCAAAAGTCAGAAATATTATGTTTATGATCCAGGAGTGTTTTACAGTATAATAGGAAGCTGCAAATTCTTTCCTCTTAATGTTTGCAAAATTTGTGTACTTTCTAATACTTCTTTTCCACTTTAATTTAAAAATGTGTTGAGTTTGGAAAACACTGTGCACCACAGTAATATTTGAAAAATGAGGTGTATGTTAAAGCTGTTTGGAAAACTTTGGCAAAGCACTCATATTTTTTCTTTTTTTTTTTTTTTTTTTCTTTAACAATTGCAACATCAGTTTTCAACATGGACTGAAATGCAAGCATAGCCTAAATAGGTGTCAGTACATTACATAACTGTGGAACTGCTGCTGGAGTTTTTTTCACTGTTTTTTTGATGCAAGTTTTACATAGGAAAGGATGAAAATTCAGGCTGAGCACAAAATCATGCAGACAGCTCAGGGCAGGGTTTAGATTGATATTTAATTGCCATCAGCTTTGTTTTTACTTTTTTGAATCCAGTGTAAGAGAATGTGTTAATCAAAAGGAATTATAAGATAATGAAAGTACAGAGCCAGTTTTGGCAAGCAGATTTTTTTTTCTCTAGACTGGTATAGTTACCTTAGGGAATTTGCTTTTCTAACACGGTTATTGAACATCCTGTTGTGTCTTAATCTGCTTCTGAAGCATATAAAGCAGCTGTGCTTCATTAGCTTCAAGTTATTCTGAAGGTAGAATATTTGTGAGTGGGAATACTGAATGTTCAACAAAATGTGGTGCCTGTAATTTGCTTTTTTTTTCTTCTTTTCGTGTTAAATGATATTCTCATTCTGCCTCTAGACCTTGCTATGAAAAATGAATACATGAGACCTGTAAAAGTTGCTGTGCTTTCAAATGGGCCTTTTCTAACATCTGCTAACTGGCTGAACTTCCTTTGCACTTCTGCATTGTAAATTTTAAGCTTGTCTATTAAGGGAGTCTCCATGTCCTGAAAAATAGGCATATATTTCAAAGAAGCTCAGGTTTTTAAGCACAATTCCAGTGCATTGTGAAGCAGTCAGACCACAAGGCTGGCAGTGAGAGACAGTTTTGTTCACACTGGCAGCAGCTAGTGGCCATCACAGGCAGCTTGTGCCCTTCATATATCACCCGTGAATTAAACAGGGGCGGGGGTGTAGGGGAACACACTCGGGGCAGGTACCTCGGTGAGCAGCTGCAGCTCGGGCTCAGGGGCCGGGAGCAGCCGGCCCTTCCATGACAAGGGGCACCTGCGGCCCCTCAGGTGCCCAAGCGGGCTGGCCGCCCTGCGTGAAAGCCTGATGGGCAAAGCCTTGGGGTCCCTTCCTCGGGGCGGGGGGGGGGGGGGCAGCTTGGGCTCCTCTTCTGTTATCTGGTTATTGCACCAAGGTCAAATTATTTTAGGCATCTGAATGTCTGAGACTCTGCCATGGGAGCCCTGGCAGAGTAAGGAATGCTGGTGTGTGTGTGTGGGGTGCGGCTGCGAAAGGCTTCGGTCTCGGCTCAGGTGGGGGAGTGTGACTGCCAGAGCGGCTCCTGGGTGGCCAGACGGGGGAGTTTCCCTAACAGGGTATATCTGCATTGTGACTTGCAAGCTGTTGCTTAGGTGTGGAGGTACAGTGCTTGTCATACCCTACAGTTCTGTCAAAAAGAGGGGAAAAACAGCCCAGAGCGGCGTGACTGCTCCCCAAGGTCACTCAGTGTAGGGGGATAGAATATAAGAAAATAAAGATAGTGTAGAAAGCAATCTTACCCCTAAGGAGTTGCAGCTGGGCCAATTATCAAGGAACAGCCTGACTTTAACAGGCCACAGCTGTAAGCAATGAGAAGAAGAGTGCTATAAAAGAGTGGGGTGGCTGGCTGAGAGGGGAACTGGAGTCAGTGGCTGCTTTGTGAAGAAGAAAGAGGCAGTGCTCTGAGGAGATGCCCATGAGAACCACCAAGAAGGTAGGAAATGTTTGTGATAAGGAGACAACAGTATGGAACCCCTGCAGTAAGATGACAACAGTGCAGCACTGTTTCTACTGTGCTGCATTATCTGCAGTGCTAAGTCCTACCTGTAGTTCCCACTGTTGCTAACTCTGAGAAAGGCCTGGCTCCATCTTTTTTACATCCCCCAGCAGTATTAAGTAGCTGTAGATAGCTGTGAGATTTCCCTCCTTCCTTCTACCTTTTCTTTAAACCAAGTAAATCTGGTTGCCATAGCTGCTTCTCCATGTTCCATGTCCTTCAGCCCCCTGACTATCATGATAATCTTTCCTGGATTCCCTTTAGTATGTCAATATCTTCTGTGCTGCAAATTCCAACTGGTGGACACATGAGTTGAAGTGAAAGTCATGAGAGAGTTATAATATTACAGCTAATGATTACTATATTGCACCTGAGGAAAATGCATGAAAGGTAGATAATTCTTGATGGCAGAAATGTTGCCTTGGGGGTTTACTGATTTTTGTACCTTGCAGACTCTGGGAGATAAATAATGAAGAACTGAATGATGGGCTTTCAGTGAACAGTTGTGAGATTCATATCATAAAAAGGCTCATATATTTTGTTTAAATGGAGGCACTCTCATTTAGCCAGTAATTCTGAATTCTATATTAGCTATGCTTTGTCATAGCACTGTAGCACTGTCCTTCATGTCAGTGTTAAAGAGATAAACCATGGGATGGCAGAGGGCGGGTGGTTGGGTCTTGGCTGAAGATGAGACATGAGTGAGCTATGGGTAGTGGCTGGAAAAGGAGCACAGTAATCGTGACAACTCTGCTGTAAGGCATCTTGAAATTCCCCTTACATCCCCATATGTAGAAACACAGAGAAGTTTGGGTTGGAAGGGGCCTTAAAGATCATCCATGGGCAGGGATTTCTTCCACTTGACCAGGTTGCTTAAAGCCCCATTCAACCTGTCTATGAGCATTTCTAGGGATGTGACATCACTATTGCTTGCATAAAACTGTAGTATTAGTCAAGTGTTTGGAATCAAATGCAGCTAATCTAAGTAGGCACCATGCACTGAATCATGACCCATACCTTGATTTCTAAAAAAATATTTATCACAGCATCCTTACTGGCAACTGAATATGCCATGCCATAGGATGCCAATTTAATCAAATATATTGGTCCTGTAAATAGCAACTTTTACCATTCAGTGGTCAGATTTCCCCTCCCTTTCATGAGTTATTCAAGGAAGTCTTAGGCTGCAGAATACTGGAAGTGACTGGATGCCTTTTCAGAAAACAATATCTCATTCATTCAGGCTGGCATATATACAAGGAATAACAGTTTATTGTACCTGATACATATTTGTTGGACTGAGTGCAAGGATGAGATTGTGAAATATGATGTCCTGTGATATACAGCAGGTCGGGCTAAATGATCTAATGGTCTCTTTGGAATACACAAAGTGCTGAGCTGCATGCCAGAAGCCAGGCAGGCTCCTGGTGTTCCTACAAGTCTACATGGATCATTTACCCCTGCATTCTATGGTGAAACTCCCATTTGCATCCTTCAGAGCAGGATATTGAGGCAGGAAGTTAATGCTAAAATGAAAAGTACAACTGTTGTCGGTGTTCACAGGGGTTTGTAGATGGATGGAAGAGACAGGATCTTGACTCTATTATTAGAAGGCTTCATTTATTATGTTAGGATATATATACAGCATTATAACTATACTATATAGAAATAGGAAAGAAAAGAGGCTTCTTCTGAAGCTGGCTAAGCTAAGAAGGAGATAGAAAGAATGAATAACAAACGTCTCTGTCTCGTCACAGAGCGATAGCAGTCCTGCCTGTGAATGGTCAGCAGATCTAAACATCTACAGGGGACCAATCACAGGTGGACCTGTTGCATTCCACAGCAGCAGATAATAATTGTTTACATTTGCTGCTGAAACCTCTCAGCTCCAGCAGGGAAAAATCCTAAGAAAGGATTTTTCACGAAGAATGTCTACGACATACAACCAGTTTTGTTGGGAACCTGTGGGAAGTGCTGGACAGGGGAGACACAGCTAAGGCTAAATAGGTTCAAAATGCTGCTAAAACTAGAAAGTTGGCTTTAGAGTACTTATGCTCAATTGGATCAGTACTCTTGGTTTTTCCTCTCAGCTGCCAGCTCCTGGCAGCTCTCTGGCATGGTGCTGCACTGCTGAGCCAGCTCCAGTGCTGCTTGGAGGGGCCTCTCCTGACATTGGTATTTGGCACTGAAGAGCATTTGCATTACGAGTGCAGGTTCAAATTCTCACTCAGCTGATCTCTGAATCCCTGTGATGCCTAAGCTTTTTATATCTTTTCATATATTTGTAGGTTTGTAGATAATACTTGGCTGTAGCTCCAGTACTTTTCCTACCTTTTTCCCCTAGATTTTAGAACAATAAGCTGACTTTCTAAACACATTCCTGAAATATTGTTTAGTCCTATTCCAAGCAGGGGATCTACAATAAGATGTGATAAGAAGTGGGGAAGAGAACCCCATGCTCTAAGGGGCTGACCCAGGGGTGCATTATTTGGGCATCTGAATCTCCTATTGGACGTACCTGTTTGATATCCTAATTAATTAACCTTATAAAGTTGTAGAAATTTGATTCTGACTGTACCCATCAGCACCGAGACACCTGGAAGCTTCCAAACAAAAGTCTGCTTTTGACTTTATTATTCTAACACTGTTGCAAGGGTTTTTTCCCTTCTGATTATAGGCAACACCCAGCAGTATAGTTACCCTGTCCTGTCCCCTCTGCTCTTGCAGCAGCGCTGCTGTTCCTGTGGATCCACAAGTAGGCAAGTTAGTTATAGCCAGGAAAGTATTCACTTTTGCTCCAACAAAATAGGTCTGTGTCATCTCACCTTAGAGTTAAACCTGTGCCAAGGCTGGCACAAGGAAATCAGCAGAAATATAGGACTGTGTCTGAGAATAGAAACAGAGTTTTCTATTTTGCAAAGCGGCAGCTGATTAGGGTAATTATGCCATGAAACCAAATCTTCAGGGGGGGAAATTAGTGGTGAAATTTTGTGCAGTAAGACTTGTGGTAAAAGCACAGCTTCAGGCTGCATTCAGCTTACTTGTGTCACCCAGTTTCCTGACTTCTGAGGAGCGTTTCAGAGGTGGACTTGACTCTATTCATTAAGGTCTAGGGAAGGAGGTAGGCTATTTATTGAGCAGTTTTTTCCATTGGTGCAAATAGTCCAGACTACTCTCAGATGTACTCTGAATACGAAATTTTGGCTTTGTAAGATTAACTTCAGCTTGTGGTGATGCAATCTCCCCTTCCTGGAGAAGGGGCTGTGACAAACTAGGAACTTTTTATCAGGGATATCTTCCTGGAAAACTATGGTAAGACACTGGTGGCTTCCAAACACATGTGCTGTCCTGGAAACTGCTGGGAAGAAGAGGACATGTTCTTCTCTGCCCACTTTGAGGTAGAACCACACAATAGTTTAGATTGGAAAGACCTTTGAAGGATCTGGTCCAGCCCTTTCTCAAAGCAGGACCAGCTTAGATCAGGTTGCTGAGGACCTTATTAGCTGGAGGTTTTGCAGCTTCTTGAGTCTCCTTTTTGAATATTTGGCCACTGTCATGTGGATTGCATTGAGAAGCCATTTCCTGCGGTGCCTGTAGTGCTCTCAGTATTCCTGTCTGAGAGAAGGCTTGGTCCTCCCTCTCCAGACTGTCCAATCTAGTTGTTGGAGGAAGCTCTGAGAGTCTCATTTAACCTTTTATTTCCAAGTCTGAAAAACCAGAGTCTTTCAGCCTGTTCTTGTAAGGCAGTTTACTTCAGGGATCTTTAGAAAACAGCAAGTCAAACTTCAAATTGTCCTTTGGGGTTCAGGGAAAACCTTCAGTTTTGTTAAAGGTTTCTGATTCACACAGTACCTCTGTATTCCCAGAATTAATCAGCAACACTGATTCATACATATTTTTTTAAAAAGTATTAAATTCATAGTTTTTTTAAATAAATTAAATACCCTGTCTTGTCTTTTATGCTTGGTTTTTTTTTTCCTGGCAAATATTTGAAAAGAAATGCTGATTTATTTGGGATAGAGTAGCAGATACGGTATGCCAGGAAGATGAGTGTTTCTACTGTTTATGCTGTTCAGAAGACTTTGACTGGGAAAGAAATTACTTTCAGTTTCTGTTATTTTAATTTTTTTTTTTAATTTCCAAGGAAGGCTTGAGACACTGACAAGCTGAGGTGATGAGACTGCTCAGGCATGTTAGGTCTTTGCCAGCTGTTTCTTGTGCAGCTGCTGTCAGGGCTGGGTTCTGTTCTGACTCAAGTCACGGTGAAAAATAGTTCAAGTTTTGCTGTTGTTTTCCAGCTTGACAAATGTTAAAAGGTTTGACCTCATGTGACACATCAGAAATATCAGAGTAACTATTATGTGTCAATTACAAATAATGCAGTTTTGACCTCCTGAGAACACTTGATAAACCATTCTCTCCAGATTTGTTCATACTGGCTGGAATACCTCTGGCTAAGAGCATTTTACTTGCTTCCAGGGCTTGTACATATAAACATTTATTTTCTTGGATCTCTGTTACATCAGCACCAGCCCCCTTCCCCTTTGTCTATTTTTTATTGTATTTTATATTCCTTGGAGATGGACTACATGGTGCTGCAGAAGTGGTGGATTGACACCTAATCCACATGTTAACTGAGAATTTTTGCCACTGCTTTTCCTTATTGTTTGGTGAGATAAATATTGTGGATGCTAATTCTGTTTGAACTGGGCACAAGGTAACTGCAAAACCAGTTGCTATACATCCTCTTTGGGTTTGTTAGGGGTTTTTCAGCCTTTTAGATGGAAGCATATGTTTTTCTGCATGTACCGAAAGATAACATCTCCCATAAACAGATAATTAATCATTTATGAACTATTAGAGACATTCAGAAAATGACCATGAGGATCATGAAGGGCCTTGAGGGGAAGGCCTATGAGGAGTGAGGGCTATGAGGGCTCTTGGTCTGTTGAGACTGAGGGGAGACCTCACTGCAGTCTGCAACTTCCTTGTGAGGGGAAGAGGAGGAGCAGGCACTGCTCTCTCTCTGTGGTGACCAGTGGCAGGAGGTGAGGGAGTTGTTTCAGGAGAGGTTTAGGTTGGATATTAGGAATGAAATAAACACGGGCAGGAGACTTTTCTCCTTTTTAATGCCTTTATTAAAAGTGGTCAGCTCTGGGAGGGAGAACCGACAGGTCATCGCTCACACCGCCGCTGCAGGCGGGGTGGTACTGACAAAAGGAGTGGTTAAGAAAATGACTGGTCATTACAATAGTTAGAACAGTTAGAACTCCACCCTGGCAGAAACTGGTCCAACCTTTTCACCCTGCAGCCTTTTAAAAAAATTGGCTGCTTTTTCCACTTATAACAGGAAAAGCTTCTTCACCCTAGTGTGGTTGGTCACTGGAAAAGGCTCTCCAGGGAAGTGCTCACACCTCCAGCCTGACAGAGTTCAGGAAGTGTGTGGACAACACCTCAAGTAACATGGTGTGGTTATTAAGGCTGTCCTGTGCAGAGCCAGCAGTTGAACTCTGACTCGATCCTTGTAAGTCCCTTCCAGCTCAGGAAATTCTACAGTTTTGTGTGTGATAGGGGCTCTAATGAGTTGAGGTACATTTCAGATGCACAGCTGAGGCTCTTTGCAGTTCTCTCTGGCCATACATGTTGACTTTGGCATCTGTTGATCCCTTGCTGGGGTTGTTTTTCTTGGTGAGCTACAGGAAAAGTAACTCCCCCCACTAAAGCGCCTCATTTTATGCCAAATTAACGAGTTGAAGTACATCAGAAAAATGCCTGACAAGCATGAAAGCTGGTGCAAGGAATGAAGCTGGAAGAGGTGTCTGGTGTGAGCGAAAAGAGGTGAATGGAAAGATGGAGGAGCACTATCTACTCCTTTGGGTAGCACCAAGCTCTCAGATAAGCTTGAACTCAAACTTTGGCCGAGCAAAACTGACCTCTCTTTTTCTGTTTTGCCAGGTTTCTGCCTTGAACAGGCCAAAAAATTGATACATGCATGAAGTTTGCAGATTCACAGAGGCACAAATGACTGAGTTTTATTAGTTGTTTTTTAGCAATATTCATATATCTTCCCTTTTTTTTTTACAAAACCTCTGAAGACACCTTCACACTTCCCCTGCAACCACACCCACAGGCAATACACTTGCTGTGCATTACTGATGTATTATGTAGGATCTTCCCATACCAAATGTCAGTATTAATATTTGAACAGTGATCCATCATTTCCTTCCAACAAATAAAGCACAAATGATCTCATTCAAATAAAGCACAAATGATCTTGCTTGCCCTGGGATAAAGCAGAAGTCATTTCACTGGATACACGCATTACACCAGTGTAAAATTGCAGTGGTAGATGAAAAACTGGCGATGACAAAGACTTAAAATAAAAAAGCACCAGCTCATCCTTTGAATTGTGGAATATTAAAAAATCTATTGTTGACACAGTTTTTAGCTGATGAGTGTGCAGCCTTGGTGGCCCCTGCCCCTGTCAGTGTGACACGTTTGAGAGGGTGCTGCTCTGTCTGTGCACTGGATTAGGATTCAGCTGTCAGCGAGGAGCGTTTCGCAGCGTGAGAGGCTCCTGGGTGTGATGGTGCGCACGACAGGCAGCCCTGGGGATTAAGCTGGCTGGTAACAAGCATTTGTATTTACCAGTCTGGTTAACTTCAGATCAGCCTTCTAACCATTTCCATGGAAACAAGGGAAGTTTTGGTTCACTGTAAGTGGCTTAATTTACTTTCTAACTGTATTAAAAATAGAATGCTAAACAGACGTAAAACTAACTCTGGAACATACTTTTTATAATATGATTTTAATCAGCCATGACATTTAGGGATTGTTTTTCCATACTTCCTGCCTGCAGTTATGGGTGAAGCTTTAATTGAGCAGTTGCTCCATGAATCTGCAACAGCATGAAGAGAATAAGTCTCTCCATGAAAGGAGAGAGAAAGGAACTGTGACTGGTTGAAGATCTTAACTCTTTGGTTTTGGTAGAAAAAAATTTAATGCCTTTGAACTTGTATGCTTTCCTTTTTTTTTTTTTCTAAGAGACATGAAACTGGAGAGGTAGGAATGTGCTGGGAACTTCTTACATATGTATTATTTTACTGGAATGTTATGTGTAAATTTTGATATGACAGAATAGTCACTCGTCTAGTCAAAGAGAAACATGACATACTGATATAACATAGAGAAATGCACCAAAACTTTATTTTCTTCTAGCATTGGCATCGTCAAAGTTACTTTATAGGAGGCTATTTGCAAGTAAATTCTTCCCCGAATTTCTACAGAAAGTTCATATTTCCATTCAAATTAGAGGTGCATCAGGCTGGAAACACCCTCAAAGTGTAAAACAACAATTGCAGGCTGCCTTACGTGGGTGATTTTTTTGCTCAAAGTGCCTGTCAGGGTGTATGCACCCATGGGTAAAGTGTGTGGATGTCCAGTAAAAGTAATTCTTACTCCTGGGATACTGATAATTGGTAAATGTGTGAACTGCTTGAAAAAAAAGCCCAGCTTTAATTATGTACGAATACCGATCAGTCTGGAAATCAATTTGGCTGACTCACAGTCAAAATTTAGCCTTATTCTCTGAATTTCAATAACTATGAGTTTTTATCTCAAGTTATATTCTAAGAGTAGTTGGAGGCAGCAGGGAAATCGGCTTTGATGTTTATCTGAGCATTGGAAATGAGTATAGCCTTGCATCTAAAACATCAGGGAGATGATGTTCCTTCCCTCCATGGTATGGAGCTGACGGTCCTGTTCATACTAATGCCCAAGTCCTCACTGGGCACTTGTGCATCTGCCAAGTGATAAGGTCATAATTTTCCATATGGGACACTGAGAGAAAGAAATACTTTATGGTTTTTTCAATGTCACAAAGGCTTTTTGCAGTTGAGGGAATTAAAATTAAGTTGATCTCAAACTTAACTTTTCACACTTTTCCCATTGCTCATCCCTTTTGTCCATGACAGATGAGCTCTGTCCAGCAGGTCTACCTAGAGGAGCAACAAAATGTTCCATACTAAATTCCAGGGAAGTTCTGATGATAAACCATAACTAAGAATTTCTAGTTCCGTAGGAAATACAGTCAGAAAATACTCACTTATTAAAACATGTTGTAACAGGTGGCTGGGGTTCCAGCCCCTTTCCATACCTCCCTGGCCAGGAATGTGTGCAGCTGACTGGAAGCAGCTGTGTGTGAGCTCCCCGAGCTGACAGCAGCTCTGTGAGTGGCTTTAATCAATAGCAGCAGTGGTTGGAGAAATGCAAAGACAACATGGCTGAAATACTCACCTCAGTAACTGGAGAATTTGGAGGAAAACCATGTGAATGCATTGACAGCATGATGGTATGTTTTAAGGCAGAAAACCTGAGAAGGCTGGCCTCTGATCCTGCTGACATATGCTTAAAAGTGAGCATGGAGAGTAAGACTTGCAAATATTGTGAGATTTTGTGTCAACTCTTCTCCAGCTACTGGAGTCCAAGGAAACAGCAAAAAAATGTTAAGCTTCATATGAGAAGGATGCTTGTTTCGTGCAAAGAAAAGGTTTGCAAATGGAGTCCAGTGTAGGAAAAAAACAAAAAAACCAGAAATATCTATTATGAAATGACACTGTGAGTATCCCCAGATGGTACCTTTCATGTGTTTTAAAAGACACAGACTTACAGGCTGAGACCTGTATGTTTATTAAAAAAAATGTAATAAAATTTCTTTTCCTTTCTCACCGCAAAATGTAATTTCTCATTTTTAACCTGTGTTGCTATAGTGACTTGTTTCTCTGTTAAATCTTCCTTATATCCTTACAAACTGAGGTCCTAAGCCTTCCCTGATAAGTGTGTGGGCTGGAGACAGAATGAAAATGATTTTCCGCATACTGCAGTCATTTGAGTAGTGTTGCTGACGTAAAGGAGACAGATTGTGAGCTTTCATTATTAAATTGTATCAGGAGCAAAGCAAGCTGTGGAGACACTCTGGGTGGGACAACAGAACACTGAAAAGTTATAGTGGTCCTCAAATGGTTTGGAAATAGAACAACTGGGGAAGGTTTAAAATGTGCGGATTTTTCTGTGTCAATAACAGGTGTGAGCAGAGCACAAGTCTGTCAGGAGGTAGCTTTGTTCTTGATAATGGATTTTGGAGGTTCTTGCAGTTTCAATAATATCCAGATCTCTCAGGCAGAAACTGGTATTAAATAGAAATCTGAAGTATGTTAGGCTCCAAGGACAATGATACTGTCATTTTAAGAAGGATTTTCTTACTCCTAGCACAGGCCATGAGGTGACAACAGCAGCATTAGATGTGAGGGCTTTTCCATATGGACAGCAGGCAAGCTTGCGGTCCATCCAGTGAAGAGATAGAGCTTATGTTAGCTTGACGCAAGTGAATGTGCAAACACAGTGGAATGATGAAAAAAGAGCCAAGACTGCTACAGAGGTTCACAAAGAGCAGAGGTGAGCAAAGAGTGACTGGGTTTGAAAACTTCCAGCCTGACTCTAGGCATCTGTAGTATTTACAGGGTTTTGTAGGGTCCAGTGGCAGCAGAGGAAGCTGGATGGGGAGATGAGAATGATGGTGAGGTCTGCTTGTCCTTGTCCTCTCATGGTTCTGGGCAGTGCTGTGGAGCACCATCCGCCAGCTCCTTGGAGTCCTTCAAGAAACAGAAGGTGCTATATCCAGAGTCTGCACTCTGATCTCCTGCCAGTCCATTTTTGACCTTTAATCTGAACTTTTTTTTGTTTGCCTTTGTTGTTTCTACCAGTATTAATTATTCTTTCTGCTCACAGTTTGTTTTATATTTAGCCTTCAAAGAAGGACTTGCAGGTTTTTCCCTGCGAGGGAAGTGCCCACCTGAATGGCTAGGCATTTGTAACCAAGCACGGTGCTGGTTAGTCCTCATTGCAAATCAAATCAGATCATCCACAAATCAATAGAAGACTGAAACATCTCTCTTTTCTAAATCGTGTCTGGGATTTTGTCTGCTAAAGGAATTAATTTCTGATGGCAATTATTGTTCCACTTAAAAATAATTAGCTTTATCTTCTACTTAGAAAATATAAATTAGGCGGCTGTCTTTGACTTGATATTCTCAGGAGCACAGGGAAGCTAAACTCACTTGTATTGAGAAGGTTTCCAATTTATTAGCTTAAAAGCTGCTTCTGTAATCTGTCTAGGAATGTCTGTGGAAAAATAACAATTTATCCTTTTGAAAAACCCTATATTTCATTTTCTAAAAAAAACTATCCTTTAATTCTAACTGATCATAAGCATGAATTTCACAAGCAGGGAACCCAGTGCTTTATTTCAGTTTTTATTTCATTTAAAAAGGCTTTTTGTTGTTTGCCTCTATTTGCTGTCATCAAGTCAAGCACAGCTCTTCCAATTCTCTGCTCCCAGTATGAAATACACTTAATTGTACAGGTCCCTGAGTAGGTACAAAGTAAGCTATTACAAAAGGAAAAAGTTGTGTTCAGCTTCTAAGACTTCTTTAAAATTTGTTTAAATGTTTTGAGACCTTCTTTAACACAGGAGTAACCTCTGGCAAAATTTATTGACCTTTGATATAAATTTCTCATTTGATTTTTATTCCTCTTCTAAGTTATCAGTTTCTAATTCAGTTTTTCAATTTGAACCTCCGAAATAGAAATTTGTGGGCAGAGTGTTTGCTGATGCAAACTGACTTGTGTTAGTTCCCAGCATCTGAGAATCTGTCTTCTTACATATTTTATAGATTTTTCCCAATAGAGTTTTTTTTTTTTTCATTCTAGAACTTTATTTTCAGTTACATTAGTAACAACTGGCATTAGCTTTATCTTTCTATGAGAGGCAGTTGGTAGCTGTGAATGCAGATGTGAACAAGCAAAATATTATTCACTTCAGCTGAGTTACCTCTGTTTTTAGCATGGCACAGTGTCAGTGGAGAGTCCAAAAAATTATTTAGGTTTAACATTAGTGAGCTGATGCTGTGGACTGCTTCACAGCTGAGGGCTTTTCAGGCAATATTAGGAAGCTCCTGCTTTCCCCACTTGTGTTTGCAAATCCTATAAAGCAAAACAGTTCATCCTTCTTGCCTCTGAAAAATGGAGTAATGCCAAGAAACAGTGGGCTAAGATAAATCTGACAAATATGGAAAATCTTCTCACTGGAGGTCTGCCTGTAGTAACCATTAATCCTAATTGTCTCTGCTGTCAGGTGTGGATCAACGTCCCTTTAAAAGCCATGACAATACTCAGAGAAATTGTCTGGGGGAGGAAATCAGCTGACAACCCTTCTTCTTCGTGGTGCCAAATTTTGTATGGTGAATCATATCTGCCAATGCCAGTATCTTTTTGTTTTAATGGTCCTGCTTAGCTGGAAGTGCTTTGAGAGAGGTAAATGAGTTGTAGCTGTTTCCTTGTACTGTTAGGGGAATATTTTACTGAGGGTCGGGTGTGAGGATCAGCGTTGCATCTGCAAATGGACCTTGAGGGCATCACTGACCCTGTTGCTCCTAGAACCTTTACACCTGGAGTCACTATGCAGTCTCACTCAGATTGTGTGCTGAGTTTCAGGGCTGACTTTAAAACCAGTGGTACAGAATTGAGAAAAACAAAGTGAAGAACAAAGATGAAAGAGCTGAAGAAATAGGTCAAGTGATCCAGCACCAGCCTCTAACTACAGACCATGAAGTTTTGCAGAATTTTGCTGGGTTAGCCTGAGATGGAGTGAAAAATGGAATAAAATGGACAAGGAGAAAGCCCAAAGGATTAGAGAAGATCATGTTTTAGGGGAGAAATGAAAACTCAGATAGGGAATATGTAAGAAACCCAATTTTGTAATATTATGTCCATTATAGCACTTGAGATTTCTTTTTGGAGAAAAGAGATGTTGTAGCATAGCTGGCAGTTGCAGAACAAGAGTAGGTGTTCTGTGTGACACAACACCACTAGAGCTGTAGTCTTTAGTGAGGATTTTGGTTTCTCTGACATGAAGTAGAGCCTGAATCAACTGTTCTGTGGCAGGCCTATCCCTTGCAGTGTAGGCTGACCCTGGAGCAATTGAGCTAGAATGACTTTTGCCAGTGAGAAAAGAATTTGGTCCCTACAGTCACTCTACAAATTCAGAACTGAAAGTTTTTAACCTAAAACACATTTTCCCTGTTGCAGTTAGGAGAAGGGAGATGAGTATCTCCTTCAAGCTGGAGGCAGGGTTTTGTTCAACAGTAGGTTTAAATTAACCTCATTATAAGTGGGAGCTTGATGGCTTTTTTAGTGCAGACATTTGTCTGTTTAGTTAAGATGGCTTCTTCTGTTCAACTGCTGCTAATTAGCATCCATCATTAACTGGTCCAGAGCTTGCAGCCCTATTCATTGAAATGATTTTTAATGGGAACTGCGCCCATTGCAGCATTGGGTTAAATGTTAGTTTAATGAGGGTGTGTTCTTTATTTCACTGTAACGGAAGCTCTGTTTGTCTGTTGAAATAGGTAAAGGTTTCTCTACCTTTTCACTAAATAATTTGCTGAAACTGTGATCCTGAGTATGTTCAATTAACAGAAAGCCCATAAACACTAAAGAAATCCATTAAGGAAGTGGGAGTAATAGACAAATAGGAGAATAATCTTTCAAATTAAGTTAGGTGTGAGCAAACTGTTTAGCTTTTAGAGCTGATTTCTTCTAAAAGGTGCCATTTCCACAGCTCTAGAAAATGAAATCTTTATCCACTGAGGCAATGCAGCACAGAGCAGCATCTCTGCAACTGTGACAGCCTGTGACTTTGAATGACACCTTGCAGATTGAACCAGGGAGCTCCAGAGTGGAAAGCAGGGTTGCTGCCACGTGAGCAGAAGACATTGGCAGCTTTTCTTGCCTGACTTCCAAGTGCAGAAGCACTGAATGAGGGGAGCTCTCCGTGTTCCCCTTGATGAAGATGAGCCTTACCTTGGGGGTGTGCTCCCTGGAAGGGAGGGAGAGGGACACTTTGATCAGTGTTTATATAAGGAGTCCCAGCAAGTGTGGGCATATGGCAACTGTCCGGTAACACTTATCCAGCCTTAGGACTATAATCCCAATAATTCTTCTCCATCTGCACACTTCCTAGGACTTACATAAGTAGGAAATTGTAAGTGCATGAAGCCAAAAATATGAAAGAATACAGAACAGATGAAGTGAGAGATTTTGTCTTAAAATAAAACTTTCTCTTCTGATTCTGATTTAGACTTTCTTCAGTCCAACTGTCATCCCTTCCCTGCCTTCAGCAAAGGCTGCAGGGGCTCACACCAAGCCAAGTCTCTGTATGTGCCTCTGCCCTCATTGACCTTCAGCTGCTTTTGATGCCATTGACCATACCTTTTTCCCAGGATGTTCTTCCTCTTCAGGGATTTCAACACCTTTTGAATCAATATTTTTGTGATCTTGTCTTATTTGGAATCACATTTGTCACATTTTTGTCCCATTTTGATTCGCATTTTGTCGTCTTCCTACCCTTCTATGTCTTTCTATGAGAATGCCACAAAGACCTGCCCTTGATTTTTCTTTACTCCTTTTTAACTTGTTTCTAGGTACTGTTGTCTACAAATACAAATTTATCTTACTGTGTCTATGTTGATGGGGCACAGACTTGTCTGGATAATCCAGGCCATTTTTATTCTGTCCAAACAGTGGTCAGGGGGTGTTCTTTTGACAGGTCTGACATCTGGAGATCAGTTTTAGCTGCCTCTGGCACATATTTCTCAATAATTCATAGAGTATAGAACCATAGAACTGTTAGGAAATGGCCTCTAAAGTCATAGAGTCAAACTATTAACTCAGCACTGCAGAATCCACTGTAAAACCACATCCCCAAGTGCCACATCCACAGGTCATTTGAATACTTCCAGGTATGGTGATACCATTACTTCCTTGTTCCAATGACTGACCATGTTTTCAGTGAAGAATTCTTTTCTAATATCTAGTCTAAACTTCCACTGCAGCTTGGGGCAATTTTTTCTTGTGTGATTGACTCCTACCTGGCCACAGACTCTTTTCAGGTGGTTCAAAAGATTGATAATGTCTCCACTGAGCCTCCTTTTCTTCTCTTTATTCAGAGAAGAATATTTTCCATTGCTGTCAGTTTTGATCTCCTTTTGAGGCCAAAATCATGAAGGTGAGCTTTCTTACACCCAGTTTGGTCAGATCTTGCAAAGCCTTCTGCATACTTTCTTCTCAGGATGTGGTCTTTTTTTGACTGTAACATCAGTAAAAGTCTTACCCAGGCTCTTACTCCTGGCATCTCACTCAAGGTAATATTCTCTTCTCCAGTCTTCTCCCATTGAAATGAATTCAGAATTTGCATGCAGAGGCATTGTCCTATCTCAGTACATTGACAACATCACCTCCTTCCAGCATTGTTCCATTAGTTCCTCTGTCTTTGTTTATACAGCATAATCTTGTGTTCGTTTTGAACAACCTTCTTGTCTCATCCCCACATGGTTTGTCTTCTCTTGTTTGTTTTAAATGTCAGCTCTCATCTTTGATGTGCTGATGATACCAGATCCCTTCCTCTTGTTGTTACATCTTCAACTCATCACCTTTCCCAAGCTTCCCCTCACGTGTGGAAGGAGCTCTCTGAAACAGCAGCAAAGCAACTTTCAAGTCATTTTAGAAGTACTTTTTTTCTTGTGATGCCTTACAGAAACCTTGACAAGCTGATAGTGTGCCAAGGCAGATCCTTTTCATGCTGACTGATAGTTCTTGTATTCCCTGGCTGCATGGGAGCCTCAGATGTCTTCTGTTTCAAACAGGGATGTTTTTGAGTCCCCTGTCTCAGCAGGGCCCTGGCACGTGATCTGAGGGACACAATAATAAACAGTGCTTCGTTCTGGGCACAGATAAGGAACTATCTCAAGCTTGTGCTACTGTGTCTCTCTCCTTTCCCTCTCTGCCCCAACCTTTCTGCAGTTCTGTTCATCTCAGTTTCATAATACTGGTCATATAAACAAGGCAAGGCTACATCTCCTAGAAACTAGTTAGTTGGAGATCACCTAATATCATTTAGGTGATAATGGTATCCCCAAAATAAAGAATATAGTTTATTTGGTAACTGTTTGCCATGGTTTCAGTTGGACCCAGAGAAGGTAGAAGATAGGTTTTATGCATGGATGAGGAAGTCTTTGTGGCTTAACTGCTTGCAGCAAGTGACTTGTGAGGGACTGGTTCCTGCAGAGGTGGTTTCACAAGGGCCTTCTTGTGCTTGTTCTCCAGATGTGGAAGAATGGGACCTGGGCACTGGGGACATTCTGTGCAGCTTGAAAGAGAAGTTCTTTTCAGGAGGTCTGTAGTTGTTCCCAAAAAAACAGAAGAGCAGGAACATGAGGCAGGTTAGAAAATATGTGCCTTGAAAGGTTGATTGCAGAACCAAAAACTCTGTTTCTTTATAGAAGTATATAATAGGCATAGAAACCCTGTGTTTTGTCTTAGGTGCAATTTAAATACTTTTTTCCCCTTAGGTAGCTCTAGCCAGTGATGATTCTGTTCATGGGAGTCTCCTGGCAGCAGACCCCCATTTCATGGCAAACACCCTCAGCTTCACGGTGTGCTCACAGTGTTTGTCCAGGACAGGCTGGTGCTGCTGTAGCTGGGGGTGCCTCATGATGGTGCTGGTCATCAAAGGTCTGAGGCTCAGTGTCAGGATGTCATGTTTCTAACAAAAAACCTTTCAGATGATTTTGTTTTATACATGATGCAAAAGCAGTGAGGCTTTGATTAAGATGTTTGAACAAAAAACTAGATGGAAAAATCTCTGAAATTTTTAAAGAAATAGAGCACATGATTTCTGACTGAAGTCAGTGGGGAAGAATCTAAAATTCAAAGTCAAAGGAAAGTGCTATTAAAACTGAACTAGAAGTCCCCTTGCTTATTTATAGTTAAGTCATCTCTTCTTTTTACCTCCAGAGTGACAAAGCCATTTGCGTTTTATTGACCGGTGTGTCTTGATCTGCCTGATGACATTTCCCAAGATTAATGTGTCTGTTTCCCAACAATGCATATTCTTCATGATGCATCACAATTAACCACTGCTACTTGGTATGACAAGGAGGGACTCTTTTTATCTGCATCTGCATGACTTCTATCTGCATTTCAAATGACAAGTAAACAGACACTTCTCTCATTTACCTTTTTGAAATGAAAAAAAAATTGAAATTCATGCTTAGGTTCCCATAAGATGCAGAACATTTTGCAAGGGAAATTTGTTTGGAAATACAAAAAGTAATAAAGCATTAACCAAACCCCACAATGTATAAGATACAGAACACACAAGCATATCCTATTATTTTAATACTTGACTTTATAGCTTTTATTTATTTGTGTCTGTAGAAACACCAAATTAATATTCATAAGCTCGCTTTAGTGCATTTGCTTGTTTTCAGTATAAATTACCAGGCTAACACTGTTGTTCAGATTTGCCAAAGTGTTTTTTTTTAAACTCAATGGGAGTTTCACGTTTTGAGCCAGTTTTTCAGAGATGTACTTCTGTGCTTAGCTTCAAATTGCAAGTGATCCATTTGTCTTTAACATGACTCTTCACATGTGTCAAGTTAAACTTGTGTGCATTTGCCTGAAACCACTGATTTTTTGCCATAATAAATTTACAGACATCTGAGAAACAGCTTCAGTTAGAATTTTTTTACTGCTTTATTATTGGCTTATGTTCACCTACTGAGATTAAATTCAGATTCAAATTTATCTAATAATTGTTTTAATAATTTTGGCTCAATTTCATACTTTCAGATAGCATGCAACATTAGATTTTTGACTCAATCAAGTGTTTGGTTCCTTTAAGGAGATTGCCAGCAGAAGCAGTGACCAGACATAGAAGTGGCCTTGTGCTATTTTCTGAAAGTGTTTTGGATAAAGATTTCTCCACTCATGTAATGGAGACATCCAATAGCTCATAAGTTTAAGAAATCCTTTGAGCTTAATTTTCCTTAATTAGTTTCTTGCTTTCTTCTTGTTTTCCTCCCATATATTTTCTACTGCCCTTGGTAATTTTATTTGCTTCTGGTCTTTATAAGGTCACTTGCAGACAGCCACTTTTCTCCAGGGAGTATTTCAGCTGAAACTTGGTATTCTGAATGTGTGTAATGTATCTGAGTATTATACTCTTAGTCACAATAAAAACCAACAAAATGTCACAGCTGGTACATCTTTAATAGGCAAGAACATGGCTTCATTGTAGGAGGGACAATGAAGACTTCTGCTCCATGCACATTTGTAATAAGAAAATCTGACAGGATGTGAGAATTCCTAAAGAATAGGATGGTAAACAGCACAAAGGTTTTTGTAAAGCCTTTTACATAAATCAGTTGGTGAAACCTATTTAAATAGTACTCAGGTCTGGCCATTTTACGGCAAAAATGAGATATCAGAGCTCATGGAGTATCACATTGCTGAATGAGGTGAAACATTCTGATATGAATAGGAATTGAATGAGTTGAGATTTTTCATTTAGAGATGAGATGGAAGGAAGTGAAATAAATGAGAGGATCCAAAACCTCAAGAAAGAAGTTTAGATTCTTTTTCCTTTTGGCATGAAATAGGCTACCTACTTTGCATACTTAAGAACTGATAATTATGAAACAATTCAAGTAATTTTTTAAAATACATAATAGAAAATGGCCACAGTAAGAGCCAATAAAGTAAACATAAAAAGAGATTGCATATTTTATGTATGCATCAAAAATCTCCAGAGCTATTATTGAGGGAAATGATGTGAAATTTCATGCCTTGTGGCTTGAGCCTGCCACAAGCAGACACAAGGATGGGGATAGGCTGTGCTCCATCTGCCTATCAAAAATTTCTCATCCTTCTCCCTAATGAGTTTCTGACTGCTCACAGTCAGATCCTGCAGTGTCAGGACTGGGTGGTCTGATAGTGTATTGAAGTCCTTGGGAATGATTAAGCAAGAAATCCTTAATGTGATGTGCAGCTCCTTTAATTGAGTGCTTAAATTTGTTCTCCTGTGGTATAAATTAATAAAGGAAGCGTATATAAATTATTTATTATTTTTGAGTGGGTGTCAGGACAGTAAGCTTCTTCAGATAAACAGAAACAAACAATGGTCTTAAACTTTCAGTGCAATAAATTCACTTACTGATTTATTTAACCAAATATTAAACTCAGAAAAAAATATTCTGAAATAAACTATGAACTTATTTGATCTATATTTTCTGTCTCTGAGAAGTGAGCTTAGAGCTTGAATACAAGAACTTAAGAGCTCTTGAATCTCAGTTCCACCTCTGCTTTTTTTTATGGATCTTTTTTGAAGAAAATTGCTTCATCTTTAGGCCTGTCTCCACATGACTTGTACTTCTGAGGTCCAGAATCAGACATTGCTTTTCAATTTCAGTGTGCCGTGGTTCTTTTTTTTAAAAAGCATCCTTTAAAGCAATTTTGATAGCTTTTTCCACAAAAGGATTAGATTGTGGATGATCGGGGTTCAAGGTAATGTGCACATATTTTTGAAATGTACTGCAACTCAGAACAATTCATATTGTGACCTATTATTTATCATTAGTGCATTTGGTATGCCAGGTTCATAATTTAATATGTTAAGCCTTTTGCATCCTTATATGTACAGGTAAAGATGGAGATTTTTGCATTTTCTAGTAGTGTTGTTTCTATATAGTGGAAATAGTCATTCCAACTCAGTGCATGAATATTTCTGGTATAGATGAACATCTTAATATCTGCCTAGATCAGCAATTTCTTGAATTATCATAATGGCATATATTATCATATTGCAGTTCTTTTTTCCCCAAGTTTCATATCAATTAAATATTACTTATTAAAATCTCACCTACAGCAAGAAGTTCTCTCAGTAATCTTAAAAGAATTATGGTTATAATTTATTTAAATAAGGTGTCAATATCTAGCATTATTTTTGACAAACTTCATCTTGTACTGTAGCACTGGCAGACAAAAGCACCTGTGACAGGAAAGTTTTCTTGGCCCTGTGTACATCAGTCTCAGGTGTTTGTTCCACTTGTTGGCATCTAAGTCTGAGCACTGCAGGGTCATTCCTAGGGATGTTTGTGATGGGTAATTAAGTTTCATGATGGAATGGTTTGTGTTGGAAGGGACCTTAAAGGTCATCTCATCCAACCTTGCTGCCATGGGCAGGGACACCTTCCATTAGACCAGGCTGAGTAGGCCCTCATCCAACCCAGCTCTGAACCCTGCCAGAGATGGGGCATCATCCTTACCCTGTGTTCTGTTGACAGCTTTCCAATACTATTCAAGACATGATAGAATTGATTTTCTACCCTCATAGGCTTCTGTCTTACAGCCTAAGCTCTCATAATAAGCCTGAGCATTTGCTGTTTTCAGCCCTTGAATCAACATGCTCTTTCCCTGAAAAAAATACCAACCATATCTCTTCAAGATTCTCCTTTATCCTTAAGTCAAGATCCTATAAACCTACAATGAGAATCTTTTATCCACAGCCTAATCTGTGGTCATTTGTGTAGTGTGCAAGTATCTCTTCTCTTCAGCCTGTTTCAGCTATTGCATTAAACTTCTCTGCCATGCTCAACTAATCAGAAAAAAAATCAACTCATTATGGGCACATAGGGTGCAAAATCCTCTTCAATAAGGCCACAGTAAAATTTAATTATTTTTTAATATATTTCAGCTTCTGTTTCTCAAAAATATGGGAAGTCTTTCCAAAGGCAACAGATTAAGCTTAGAACTGGTTTTGTGTTTGTTTTGACTGAGCCCTCCACACTGGTTTTGCAAATTCCTTCTATTTGAGTTTGCAGATTCCTCTGGAAAGATTTTTCAAATGCTGTCCATTTTGTCTTCTCTTCCTTCCAGAACCTGCAGTTAGGTTTACTTGTGGTCTGAAATCCTGGAAATGTTCTCTCTTTTTGTCCTGGAGTTTCAATAAGAAATTACTCACATCTCCTCCTCCCTCTATTTGGAGCTCTTATTCCCAGTTCCATCTGATCTCCAGAATTAGGAATATCACAAGTCCTCTAAAACTGTACGTTTGTCTCAACAGTATCAAATCTGTTATAAATTATCCAACTCTTTCCTCTGAGTTCTGTTATTAAATGTATCTCAATAGCTTCATTTGTGTCAAGGAGCTCAATATTCGTGTTTGTGCTGTACATTATGATAAAGGATTTTTTTCTGCCTCAGTCATAGGCTGATGTACAAATCTAGTGCATCTGTGACTGAAGTAATCCAAAGAAAATCTGCCTGTTCTTATCTGTGCTTGCCAAACTCTCATTTTAACATTTTTCTGTTTCCTTCTGCTTCTCTGGAGAGCTCTAGTTGCTCAGGAGTTTTTATTGCATCCTTTCTTATGAAACACTTGTTTTACACACATTGTTTAATTTCTGTGGCCCCCAGTGCCAGGTTGTTGGGGTTGTGCATGCGCGTCGTAGATTTTTGAATCTGAGTTTTGAATCTGAAAAAGCAGCTTATGCAGAAGAAAAAAGGTTTATCTATAGTATTATTTATACCATACACCAATTGGTCTGTGTCAGAGTGTGTCAGGGATGTAATGTTTAAGACTAAGAAACTAGGAGGAGAAATTATCACTACAAAACTATAAAACAGTAAAGAGACTCTTTACTCATATTTTTCATTTAAAATTTTATGCATGGTTGTATGTAAATTGTTCATAGCATCAAGACTGAAGCTGTTACATAGAGAAATTTCAAGGAGAGGTTAATAATAGAGAGCAGATTTATGGGAATTTTCGGGAAGGAAAGTTTTTTTCCTGAAGAAAGTATTCATTAGGCAGGATCCAGATGCTTGCTGGCCTTAACACTTTGCAGGTTGAGCAGCACTTACCAATGCACTTATTCCCTTGCTTATCTTTCATTTAGTCATAAGCTGGGCAGCAGTTGGTACCCAGCAGGTTTGGGCTTTGTTTTGTCACTTGCCAGGCTAATCAGCAGGCAGCTCATCCACTATATGATTCCTATTATCCTGCCAAAAAGAAACCAGGGGAGCTCGGGGAAATGTGCATTCCACCTGCAAAAAAGGAGAGAAGCCAAAAATTAGATTCTGAACTTTTTGAATCATAGAAAGAAAGAATGGCTTGGGTTGGAAGGGACTTTAAAGATGGTCCAGTTCCAACCTCTCTGGCATGGGCAGAATAGCTTCCACTAGACCAGGTTTCACAGAGCCCTATCTAACCTGGCCTTGAGCCCTTCCAGGGATGGGGCAGCCACAGCTTCTCTTGGCAACCTGTTTCAGTGTCTCAGACACCAGACTCTCAGTAAAGAAAATCTTCCTTTTATCTAAGAATCACAGAATATTCTGAGTTGGAAGGGACCCACAAGGATCCTATAGTCCAACTCTTCAGTGGATGGTCCGTATGGGGTTGAATGCACAATCGTGTTGTTACTAGCACCATGCTCTGACCAGCAGAATTCATCTCATCTAAACTTGCCCTCTGGCAGTTTAAAGCTATTCTCCCTCGTCCTATCCCTACATCCCTCTCCATCTTTCTTGTAGCCCCTTTAGTTACTGGAAGGTGCTGTAAGTTTTCCCCAGACTTTTCTCCAGCCTTAACAGCCTCAACTCTCTCAGCCTGTCTCCACAGCAGAGGTGCTTCAGCCCTCTGATCATCTTTGTGGCCTCCTCAGAACTCGCTCCAGCAGCACTCCAGGTGGGGTCTTATCAGAGTGCAATAGAGGGGCAGAATCTGGTTCCTCACCCTGCAGGCCACGCTGCTTTGGATGCAGCCCAGGACGTGGTTGGGTCTCTGGGTTGTGAGTGCACATTTCTGGGTCACGTTGAGCTTCTCATCAACCAGTACTCCCAAGTCCTTGTCCTCAGGTCTGCTCTCAATCCATTCTCTGCCCATTCTTTGTATTTTTCTTGGGATCGCTCTGTCCCAGGTGCAGGACCCCGTTCCCCCTGGTCTTGTTGAACTTTGTGAGGTTCACACAGGCTCACTTCCCAAGCCTCTCCTGGTCCCTCTGGATGGCATCCCTTCCCTCCAGTGAACGACCACACAACTCTGCTTGGTGTCATTGGCAAGTGTGCTGAGAGTGCCCTCAGTCCCACTGTCCATGTCACCAACAAAGATGTTAAACAGTGCCTGGTCCTAGTATGACCCCTGAGGATCACCACTCACGCTTTGGTTTGCTCCTACTCCCAGCACTATTCTGGCAATCAGATTTTGTTGGTGTCATTTGTTGTGAGAAAACATTACATGTGATAATGGATTTCTCTTTTCCAGACAGCTTTGTCTGTGATTGGCTCTTGGAAGCTATATCTGTGGTCTGTGTTTGGTAAAATATTTTGGAAACATCTGTAAAATACTATTTCAAATGTCTGGGTTTTGGCTCATTAAAGATGAATGCATGAGCCAAATTTAAACTGGAAAAAACCTCAAACAGTTTAGGACAGCATAGATGTGTTTGCAAAAAGCAGAAAATATTTGCCTCTATTGGTTCCCAAAGAGACTCATGTGATTTTGTGGGGAATGCAAACTTTCTTCACCTATTTCTTAACAAAACAATATCATGTGTGGTTGAATCATCTTGTTGAATACTTCCATTACATGGCAGGGTGCTAGCTGAGTTATGGACAGTCACTGACATAGCATTTAGAAGAAGCTGCTAAAGAAAAATCTCTTGAAATATTAACCGATGCCAACTTTCAGGCCATAGGTTCTAATAAATGAACAGTGTATGTGAAAGATCATGAACTGTTAATAATATCTTCTACATAAACTTTGCTATTTTTCAGCTGAGCATGTTTCCAATGCTGTCAGTTTATATTTAACAAGAAATTTTGACAGCTTGTCTTTTAGATCACATTATTCTAGAAGAAACTTATTTATAATGAACATGATCTAAAATATTAAAGGTGTGATTACACCAGGAGTCTTGGAGATTTATATTTTGGGTCGTGTTTTAAGTAATGGCTAAAGAAAGAATTAAATGTTATGGCATGCTCCTTTTGAAAATAAACACATTTTCCTTGTCCTAGATAGGTCATTAAAGAGCCATGTTCTTTGCAGAATCAAGGTACACATAAAACAAATTCAGGTCTTCAGATGAAAGAGAAGTGATCATTTGTCCCCTCAGTTAATAACACAGTTATTTTTGGTTTTGCTTGAATTAATTCTGTCTCAGCTCCATTCCAGAGATTCTCGGATGTATGTGGCTGCTGCTGTAGCAGTGGCACTTCCAGTTTAGTTTGGAAAAGCAGAATCTAATGTTAGTTAAATAATCGCCAGTTACAACTCCTTTCTGTCCAATTCCCTTCAACACATTGTGAATGCTCAGTTTTTCCTCTCCTGCTCCTCTCCAGATGAGTTCTTCCATGTTAAGTGTACACAATGCTAAGAGGACTATTTACTTTTATTTTTAATCCAAATAGAACAGCTTTTCAACCCTTTCACAAGTGGCAAGGCTGGCTGCATCCCGTGTGCGTACAAAAGCAGTTCTGTGTGCTTTAGCCAAAGGGCACAATAGGAAGATTCTCTCTGTGGTTTTACCCAGACACTGCTGTCTTATTGATACAGATCCCCAACATGATGGGTTTCCTTAGAGTGAAACAGGATTCTGCTGAAAGCACAAATCAAGACTCACTGATCTATTTTTGTAAGTTTAAGCATCACAAGTCCTTTGTGTGGATATTGAATGTAGTTAGAAGGAGCTCCCATAATATTAAAATTTGTGTCTAAAGCCTTAGTTTAGTTTGCTTCAGATAGCTGGCAATTTCTCAAGGATTTAATCTTATAAAAATGAGTTTATTAATAATATTGCAGTTAAGTCATAAATGAGCTCTAATGCAATAGACTGTCTATGAAATGCAAAAGTTTTTGATATTCTTGTTATTTGTTGTGTCTGTCTCCTGTGGTGTAGGTCACAAGTATTCTTGTGGTGAGGGGTTGTGTTAGAATCTGTTTAAACCAGATTCCACCCTCTGCCTTTTATCAGTTTTAAATTTCTCACCATTAATCCCCGCAAGCTATTCCCTTCTCTTAGCAGGGTAAATTTATCATTTCATTAATCATTCAGCAACCTGAGCTTGGTCATAGCTTCAGGCTGCCACACTGTTCTCCCGCTGCCCTTGACGGCTTCACCCTTCAACCTGGTAGTATTGTAGGGTGCTGAAGTGATTCCTTATAAGCATCAAAAGTCCCATTTTTGGTTCTAATAGGGCAATCTCTCCAGTTTGGCACCTCTGTCAAAGTTTCTCAGGGTTCTGACCTGAGCAGGCAACTACAGCTAGTGGAGATGAGTTGGTTACATCCTGCAAGTTTGTGCTCCTGGCCCTTGTATCTTCTGATGAATGCCCAGGGGGCAGCAGAATGAGATCCATTCCTGGTGGGCAAACAAATGGAGCTGGCAGCTCCTTCAACTATTCTGTGCATTCCCTGATTCATAGCAGGGAGGGTATTGGGGTTTTTGCAGGACTTGCTGTGCTTCATCTTTGGGCTTGAAAACTTACTGAGCAGCTACTTTGCTTTTCTGTCACATCAGTCATGGCTCCTGAGCAGCCATGTGGGTTTTCCTGATGGATCTCTCAAGCTTGTTCCTATGAATTAGTGGCTGGGATTATGTCACTCGGTGTTTTGCTCACTACCATCCACTTTCAGCTGTGGCGTTTTTGGGAAATAAACAGCTGAGAGTAGTGCAACGTAATGCACTGCTTTCTGTAATGTCCATTAGGTGTCTCCATATGCTGGTGGCTCGTGGGTACTTTAATTACATCTTCCCAATTAACAGCAGTGTGCTCTGCATGCGCTCCTTGAATGGGGTCCTAGATTTCCATAGTGAATAAAATGCTGTCACACTCATGCTTTCTGTGAGGAATTCTCATTACTGGAAGAACTTGCCCGCTTGCAGACCGCTATTTGTCAGTTGCCGCGCCTGAGCCTTAATTAACGTTGCATTTTTAAGTAGATAATACATACAAAATGGTAACTGTGAGCCCATAGCCACCTGGCACGTTGTTTCCTACCACTGTGCAGCTACTCTGTTTTCAATGCAGAACAGTAAGAGAAATTACAAGTAAATTCAATATACAGTCATAGTGCCATCTTTCAGCTTTCTTGTTTGCGGCCAAAGCCGCTGCTGGATCCCTTGTTAGAGCACTAAGTTTTTTCCAGTTGTCTAACTTGTTCCACCCTTGGTTTATAAATATGTCTATGGATTATTTGCTGCCTGGATCATTATCCTGCAATTTGACAGAGTCTCAAAGGGAGAAGTCAGCTCTTCTCAACACCAAGTGCAGGTTTTTCTGTGTACGTGTGCGGTAATAGGAATAATCTCCATCTCCTCTCCTCCTTTCTCACTTTTGTGAAGACTTGGCCTTTTACCTTACTTATGATGTTGACAAGAACCTGAAGGCCTCCTGACAGCACCACGTCTGCACTCTTCAAGCCTAACCCGCCTTTAAAGGATGGTTTAAAGTGATGTGACCCATTTTTATTAATTGTGATAGACCTTTAAGGCAGAATGACAAGCCATCCCATCAGAAACAGGTGAAGTAAACTCACACTACTAGAGCTTGCCCTTATAATCTACCATGTATTTATCTGCCCAGCATACCTTTGTGACATCCCCTTTCTGAGACATCTCAGCACAAAAAGGATCTGTCTACTCTGGGTTTTTGGGGTTTTTTTTACTACTTGGGAGAGAATATCTTTATGTTTCTCCATGGGCTTTGTGTGTGTTTTACACCCTTTTCCCAACCCACTCCGTACTTCCAGGAAAAGTTAGGTGGTGTAGATATAGAAGATCTATCTTTGCCAGTGTCAATAAAATCTGGTGTTACTTTTAAAATTTGTAACCTACACTTAGTGAATTTGATATCTGGACACAGGTTTGAAAATCCTCTTTATTTTTTTCTGTCTTTGTAGAAATTTTCAATAATTTATTTTTGATAACTAGTATTTATTATCTTCTTACATTGGAGATCTATTTTGAAATCTTTTCACTTACTTTTAAAAATGAAGTTCAATTACTGACGTGATTTAAAATAATGAATTAAATTGTAATTTCTGACATGATTTATCATTCTAAAAACTGATAGAGAATATTATTATCTTGTTAGAACGATGCCTGGCTTTCTTATAGCAAACATAGCAAAAGGAATATAATATGGCAGCTCAGCCTATCATGTTTGATTTCTTCAAATCATGATAGAAATACTAACCAATTGATTTTCACAACCTTAATGTGCACAGAATAAGTGTCTGTAACACATCAATGAAATACCAAGGACAATAGAGTAGGTTAATGGCAGGATCGTTGCCAGTGCTCTGTTTCCCTGATACCTGTCTACTTTGGGTTTTTAGGGACAAAAAGCATTGGTTTTGTATCCATATTTGCATTGTGCTGGAAATAATACTGAAAGAAAGTTAATTTTCTTCAAGATTTTATGAGCATTTTTTCCTGATCCACTCCACAATTTAAGATTGTTTTAACAGTGAAAAGAAGTAGCAGCAGTCTTCTGTAGGTGTGCCTGCCCTGACTTTCTGTGTAGTTCTCACAGAAAACTGTAACTTCAGCTGTAACTTCATCCATTCAGCAGTTGACTGCAAAAATTGTTTTGAAATAAAACTTTCCAAGTTAATTTTGTTCCACCATATTTAATGAGAAATTGATATTTTCAGAAGGCTGATTAACAATGCATGGTCTTTAAAAGATAATATATTACTGCAGGACTTGGGAAAGAGAAGACCTACCACACTGAAGTTGGTCCTAGATCGTTATCTGCTAACAGAGAAAACAAACCAATAAAACTATGAAAAATAATGCAAATCTTACCACCAGACTTTCTCCCAAGAACAAGTTTTGACTGCAAGGAAAGAATTGGCATCAAAATCCCTTGCATCCACCCTGGTTTTCAGTATTGCCTTCTTACATGAAGGATGCTCAGATTGGGATGCAGTTCCGGGTTAGGGCATGTACCTTTAGGAGTTAACACATGCTCAGTCTCAGCTCCCAGTGTCAGGAACAGATGTGGAGTCAACACAGGTGGCAGAATGACTGGTCTGAGGCTGTAACTGAGGTGTTCCCAGAGACAGCTGGTTCACCCTCTACCCTCCCTGTAAGTCAAGAGTTTAATGTCACCTTACACGCCTGCCCAACCTATGTTCTTATCTCCAGCAAGGCCCAGCTTTCTGGAAGCCCTGTGCCATCTGTGCCTGCCAACCCTCTGGCTTTAGCCCACAGCAGTGCAATCTCTGCTGCTCCAGATGGCAGCAGCTGTGATATCCAGCCTGAACTTTGCAGCAGATGTGACAAACTTACCTCCAGAATACATCTCAATTCACAGCTAGGCTGGATAAGAGTCCCTAAAATTTGCGTCATGCATTTCACTTTCCAACTCCTTTAGTATCAGGAGGTTGACAGTCTTGATCTTGTCTGTCCCCCCACCCAAAGCCAGCTTGATTTAGCATTTTTGTGTCTAAGGGGGTTGGTCTGAGCTCCTGCTCTGCCTTGAATTAAGGTGGGATCTTCCTCTGTTAGCAGATCACTGTTATATGGAGCTGTACTAATTTTCCCTTTTGTGTGATAGAACACTGGAGCATATGATATGCCAATTCCTTGGCTGTGGGTCACTTTTTTCATTAGCATTTATGCTATGCCCTTTGATTAGCATGTCCCTTTCTGCTCCCTTGGGGTTTGCTGTCAGACATTTTTAAAAATGCTGCAGTAAAACTTTATAAATTATTTATCTTGAAAAAAAAATTGTTAATAAGCACAGTACTATGCTTATAACTGATTTTCTTGTGGTAAAGATTAAAACTTGGTATAAAGAATGGTGAACTTGGGAATGTAATTTTTGGTAAAACATTTCATCCTTAAGGGGGCTGAGAGCCTCTCTTTGAGACACATCACAGTATTATTGCTGTAGAATAATCACTGGAAAAAGATTTGCAAATATATTTTATCCCTGGTCACAGTAGAACAGTAGGATGCATGATTTTTAAACGTCCCTTCCAACCCAAACCATTCCATGATTCTGTGATTTATGAATAAATGCATAAGTCTATAATGAATGACAATCTAAATTGCAAGTGAAAAAGATCTTGTACTGAGTCCATAAACATTAAAATTACATGAGAATGGACATAATGAGAATGGTAGAGAGATTCATGACCTTCAAGGACTTTTGTAACAGATACAAGATTTTTTTTTTCTTCTTCCAATGGAGACCAGCAAATGTCTGTGAATTTACATGAAACCTCCTATCTGTTACTAAAGCTGTGGGAACATAAAGTGAAGCAAATTCAAGCATGACCAAGGAAGTCTTTTGATGTTCATGGAAACCTGCAATACAAGGTTAGACCAATTAATGCAGTGACTGTAAATGTTAAGTGTAGACAACTAAAGTCACAGTCATTCCAGTGAAAGGGCTCATTTACAGTATAATTTTTTATAAGAGAGTAGCAATATTGAGGATTACACCAGACATTGTGGCAAATATGTTCAAGGGTCGGAAGCCAGAGTTTATGAAGGTACAACCTGTAATAATTTGAACTTGTATAGAAACATTCATTATAAGTAGTTAACAAACATTAATTAATTAAGCTGTGGTGTGTAGCACCACGCTGTGAGCCTATGGGTAAGTCAAAGCATTTGTATCTCAATTTTACAGAAGGTTAAGCTGAAGTGCAGAGAGATATATTTGCCTGAGGTCACATATCAAGTCAGTGGAAAAACTGCAAATAGAATCTGCAATCTGAAGTTCTCATTTCCCTGTTTTTGCCACTTACATCACACTTTCTACTAGTAAAATGTAAGGGAATAAAGAGACAACTGCAGTGGTGAGACTTACAATACAGTTAACCCAGTTTTTTATACATGTTCTTGCCTTTTTTTCACCCACAGCTTAGGCATGTATGAAAGGGGTAGGTTGCTTTTAAATTATTTTGAACTTTGGCTTCTGGGTAGGAAACCAGCTGCACCAGGAGCACGGGGCTGGGGGGAGGTGGAGATGGAGGTTGCAGCCTCGTAGCCACATGTTTGACTTTACAAAGCACCTCATCAAAACTGAGGAATGAGTTGTCACTAAGTGACTCTCAGGTTACCTGGGATTGTGTGTTTTGGTATCAGAGTAAAGCTGGTTATTGAGCACAGAGGGTGATGCCTTGCTAAACGGCAGAGGCTTGGGCTGAGCAGATGTGTATCCTTCCACTAAAAGGAGACTGTGGGGTGTTTGCAGAGAAAGTTAAAGAGAGATGCAAAGGGGGACCTTGAAGATGAAAGATTAAAGAAGGTAAAGAGTTGCTCTGGCAGGTCAAAGAATGGTGAAGAAAGGTTGAGTTTTAGTGTTTTGTTTTAGCTTGATATTTAAAGTGATGCTCAAAAGGGGTTGTGTATGAAGATGCTTCTGTATAAGGTGAAGAAAAAGAAGAAAAAGGACAGGAAGCAATTACTATTAATTCTTTATAGAGTGCCATGGAGTTTTCCTGAAAATGCTCTTACATTGCCTTGAGAAAATGAGTCTGAGATTTCACTCTGGTTTTTAGCAAATTGGATGCCTCTGGGAGATATCTAAGGGGAATGGACCCTGGCTGGGTCGCTGAATATCTGCAGCTGTCCCAAAGCCTGCAGGTCTCATGACTTGTGCTCCAAGCACTAGGTCTTCCATTTACGCTGTCTACTTTCAACCTATTTATGTGCTACAGCAGTGGAAAAGCCTATATAAAACTAATCTGATCTTGTATTGTAGAATGATATACTTTTGTTCTGGTCTGGTATACAGCATTTCACTCAATACTGAGAAATTGGCTTGTAGCTGGGTCCTTTCCAAGATTCAAAAAGAAAGGTGAGGAAATCTGATGTTTTTTCTCTCTGTCTCTTACCTCAGATGAAAATACACCCGCCCTTTTGATTGGGCATTTTACAGTCAGATTTTTGTCAATTTTTCCTAATTATCCCTATTTAAAAGAAGACTGTCTTGAACATTTTAGCAACAAATAAAATCACACAACAAGTAAATTATATAACTGAACAGTTTTCTAGTATTGAACTCAGTTGTTTAAGCACATATTGGAACCATTCAGAGGAAAGTCTGTTCATGACTGCTGTGACAAATCGTGGGGCTGTGGGATCCTCTGACAGGATCAGAAATGCACAGTAATAGCTGTTAACTGCTGCACAGAAATTAGGGAAAATCTCTCCAGTAGTGGCTTTGAATCCAACTCCTCAAACAATGAATAAAGCCTCATTCTGAAGGCATATTATTATTGTTGTCAAGCAGTGGAACAGGCTACCCAGGGAAGAGGTTGAATCACCATTCCTGGAGGTATTTACAAGATGTGTAGATGTGGCACTCGGGGACATGGTTTAGTGGTGGACTTGACAGTGCTGGGTTAGCAATTGTGTTTGATGACCTTAAAGGTCTTTTCCAGCCTTAATATTTCAATGTTTCCATGATTCTAGAATACATGCAGAGGATGTAGCACTACAGTGCTAAAAAGATTTGAAAGTTTCTCTTTAAGCTTGTAGGAAAAGAACTTCATACAAACCACCATTTTTCAAAGCAAACTGTCATTTTCTGAAAGCTCTGTTCTGAAACACGGGAAACCTTGCCTTGACCTCTTAGTATTTCCTTAGCTGTCACCTTTGAACAGTCGCTAAAATTATCTGCAGTTTCTGTTGATAGAGTTTTCCATCAGAAAATATCCTGGAACAGGTTCAAGTATCTGCCTGGTTGTGTGGAGGTACAAAGCAGCCAGTGTGTGCCCGTGATCCTGTTCTGACTCTCGCAAATTGTGTGTAGATCCACAAGCTCTGGATCACCTGGTTAAAAGGAAACCTTGCCGTAGGATTTGGGGCTTGCTGCTCTGCTCTCCTGCAGCTTAAGCTTCAGAAACAGAGTGAGAAGGTATTAGTGCAGTATTTGCTAAATCTACAGTGGCCACTTTTAGCTGTTTTTCTGTGCGTTATCAAACCTGTCTCATGGGGTTTTGTCTTGTTCTGTTGAAAACACTGTTATCAACTCTACTTATAAACCATAACATATTGTCAGTGGTGAATGCTTAAATTCATAGAATCATAGAATTGTTTGGGTTGGAAGAGACCTTTAGAGGCCATCTAGATCAGCCCCCCTACAATGATCTGGGACATCTTCCACCAATAAGCTTGCTCAGAGCCCCATCCAACCTTATATTGAATGCTTCCAGGATGGGGCACCTACCACCTCTCTGGGCAACCTGTGTCTGTCTCTCATCACCCTCACTGTAAAAAACTTCTTTCTTATATCTAGTCTAAATTGGTCCTCCTTCAGATTAAGACTATTCTTCCTTGTGCCATCACAGCAGACCCTATCAAACTGTTAATCCTCACTTTTCTTATAAGCCCCTCTGTCCTCATCCATTGTTACTCATTTGTCAGTCCTGCTTATTGTGGTGTGATACATTTTCTTTGACTCTCAGTCCGGAGTCAAGTTCTTATTTATGAATAAATGTCTAGAATGTGTAGGCAGAACTGTAGTAATACACTCAATATCATCACTGAAAAGGCTTAAATACTAAGTTTACTCTCTGATTTATTGCTTTCTAGTTTTCATGTAACATGAACATCGCTCACATAGCAAGGGTTGCAGCAATTGTTTTGTCTTCTCTGTGGATAGCTATCTGTGTTTAATATTTTTTTCTCCCTGGATATTGGACAGCTGCCCTTGAGGTGCATATTCCTATCTGAGAGTTTTTGGAGAGCTCTGGTTGTATTTTGGATATATTGTGATCAACAATAATGTTGCTAATGTACTGCAAACCCAGAAGTACTCAAAGTATGTTTCTATTTCATATATTCAAATAACTATTGGACATCAGTTATCAACTGTTTAGTTATTTAATGCAGCCTGTAGAGCATTTCAGAAATATTTTTTGATGCAAAGATGTAATTTTGCTCAGATATATACTTGCTTACTAATGGTTCCTGCCTCCAAGAGTTTACAACTTAGATGTACAAGGGATCACAGGATTATTGGATAATTCAGTTTGGAAGAGACCTCAGAAATATCTCGGCCAGATAAAAGGGATTTGCTAAAGCTCAGGAATCAAGACAGGTTAATAACAGAACCATATTTCTTGCTGCCTACTTTGGTACATGTTCTACTTGAGTATGCTGCTTTTAATAGATTTGGGAGCATTCATCAGCTGTAGGGAATTGGCAGAAGACTGCTTCCCTGGCTTGCACTGCACTGTTTCACTGCCTGCATGGAATAGAGGACTTTTTTTTCTCCTGCAGCAACTCTTGCTGTTGGGCTGGCATGATGTTTCTCGTGCACCAAAGGCTTGTGTCTGAAAACCTTGCAAGCAGGGCTGCTAAATTTAATTTTGACTCTAAATATCTTTGTCTTACCTCTGCCAACTGAAAAAAATAAACCTTGAGTTTTTCCTTTGTTGGTTGAATCTGACTCCACCTTTATTAGTGCAGACCCAAGGCAAATACATTGGAGCCAGGGGGTGAGATGCAGCTGAAATGGGCAAGGTGTTTTTGACTGCTGTTGCACTGAGGGATGCTAATGGGGACAGGTTGGAGCTCCCCAGGACAGTGGAGCTATGAGCCAGCTTGATAGCTGGAGCTGTGCCATTTCTCACGTGGGTCAGTGCCACAGGCCTGCTTTAGTTGAAAACTCACCCCATTTCATGGTAGGTTTTAACTTCTCTTGCTTTTTATCTTCCCTCTCTTAAAATGGCAATTTTACTCAATATGGAAACATTTTGCTTGAAAAAAACCCACACAACATAATTGCATTGGGTGAAGCATGTTATTTAACCTCTCTTTGGACTGCTTCCATCAGCAGGGCCGCTAAAGCTCTTTACTGGCAGGCTGGTACAATCTATGATCAGTTCCCTGCTACTTGTGCTGCCTGAATGAGTTTTCCGTCTTGAACAACATCCTGCACAATTCGCCTTACTCCTACCTAATAATTCAGACCAGATGGCTGAAGCTGACCCAGCATAATCTACTCCCCAGGATATAAATGATGCCATTTAGACATACACTGTAATGTTCCCTTAGTTAAAAAAAAGATTTACAGCAGGAGCCTGCAACAACTGACTTTATTTTGATCTGCAGTGTTCTGCCAGACAGTAGTCATTTGTGCTGGGTTACACAACATTAAAAGGTACATATCAGACACTATCCTATACATAGACAAAAAGACTGTCCCAAATTTCCCAGAAAGGGAACAGCTTGTGTTTGCATGTTGCCTTAGACCCCCATTCCACCTTGTCCCCGAATGCCCTGGAAAAACAGATGGGACTTACACTGCAGAGCAAGTCAGGGCACTGGCACAGAATAGGAAAAATGAATTCTATGGTTTTGGACCTCTAGAAAGAGGAGAAAAAAAAACCCCAAGCAAGCCCTTTCTCTTTATTCTACAGAATATTTGTTCCAGTTCCCAGTTTGGTTCTATAGAAATATGATACACAGAGAGCTCATTCCGTGGGTAATGGGATTCTACGTTGTTAATGCTATTACAGTTAATTGCAAAATTGTGCAGCTGTCTGCAGAAACAACAGACAACTTATGCAGATACTAGAATTCTGATGCCATTGCTAAATCCTCTCAAGACATAAAGTGAAAGGGGGTGGTAGCAAGATGTATGTAAGGAAATCTTACTGCATTGCTAAGCACAGATGAAGGTAACAGCTTTTGGAATAGCTGTCAGCACAGTGGAGGTCAAAAAATGCTGTAGGGGTAGGTGTCTGAAAATTCAGTGGATTTTGGATAAGGTTTGATGCACGGAATAATTTGCACTGCTCTTTCACAAGTGGCCACATGTACTGTGAAGTCACTGGGGAAACAGCATTTGCTGACACATGCAGTACAACTTCAGGCTAAGCGATGTACAAGATTATCCTTTTAAGCTTAATTGTTTTTGTTGCATAAAATATAGATGGTATCAGAAAGCCTGGCATTGTCTTGTTTGTTACTGGAATACAGACTTTTCTCTTCCCCTTTTTTAAATGCAAAAGAGGTGCAAGAGATTTTTATCTCCACTTTTACTTTAGTTACCTTCCCTGTGTTCTGAATCCTGAGTTTGGTATCTTGCAAATCTATCCAAGGACAGGTTGGATGGGACTTTACAGAACTTGGTTTAGGGAAAGGTGTCCCTGCCCATGGCAGGGGCGTTGAGGCTGGGTGATCTTTAAGATCCCTCTCAACCTATATAATTCTGTGATTGCACCCTCTCTGCATAGCTGCATTGTAAACGTGCACAAGCTCAAGCTGAGCCATTTTGCACTTGTTATGATCTTTTTATGTTTATAAAGGAGCTTCTTCTTCCCAAATTAAGGTGCAAATGAGACCATATGCTGAAGTCAATAGTACAGATTTAATTTAACATTAACTGTGAGGTAAGAGAGAGACAGAAATAGGAAAGAAAGAGAGAGATTAAGTAGAAAGATATCACCACCCAGTGGATCCTGCGACATTCCCCTAGTCCTTCTTCAGCCTGCTGCTGGAGGGTCCCCAAGTCATTCTTCTGTGGTATCACATTTGTACTGTGCAAGTTCTGGGTATCCACAGGGTGTAGGTGCCATTGCCATAACCTGGGATGGCATGTGTGTGAGCCCTTTTTCCTTTCTCACTGTTTGCCATGGTGGGATTTCTTTGGATGCTAACCAAACCTTCAACTCTGTTAGGCCTGGAACAAGCTCCTTCCTACTCTGCCATCTGTGCTTATTTCATGTTTTGTTGTGGTGGCTTATTTTATAGCAAGTTCCTTTTGTGACCCTGACAGTGTTTGGAGGCAGGATGCTGCATTCTGTAAGACCTTACAGCACATTATTACCTTGGAAAACCAATCTTTTGATGTTCTCACTCCCTAACCCTTTGCATCAGTTTGTGGGAAGTGCAGCTCCAGCTCAGCTGGTATTAAAGACAGAGACTGGGATAATCCCAGTTGCTTGGTGCACTGGGATGTGTGTGCCTTGATGGCTACATTTCTGAATGTTCATGAAAGTACTGGGATGCATTTGGGATCTGCCAGTGGTTCTCTGTGTAGGTGGAAATCATACAGATGCCAAAGCTATCTCATGTACTGCATCCAGCTTTGGGGCTGCCAGCTGAATATGCTGATTCACACAACCAAAGACACCAAGGGCACCAAGACACATAAGTGGGAGCAATTGCTGATCACCTTCCCCTTCTGACCTTAAATCACACCAGTCAGTTTCTTGAATAAAGGAGAAAGCTTCTAAGAGTGAGAGATTCTTGCCTTGTTCCCAGCATACTGAGGAATTGTTCTCAATTTTCTAGTGCAGCTGTATCTGCCCTTCCCAAAAATGAAGGTTTTTAAAAATGGAATCGTGTTGTCTCAAGTCCATTGGTGATTCTGAAGCCACTGTAAGTGGGTTATTGATTACAAAGGGCTGAAAGCATCTGGTGTGCTCATGTGTGAGCCTCTGCATTTTGACCCTGCTGGTTTTGCTTCTCTTTGAGGCCATGGGCAATTTTCTCAGCCAACACTATATGGTTCTTAATGTTTGTTTTGCTTTGAAATGAAAGGAAATATGAAAGTGCATGTTGTTATTATTCTCTTCCTTTAATCTTTGCTCAGAAGTTAGTCCTCTCAGACCTTTAATCATCTGTCTTTGTCTCAATTTCCCTCCATTTAATTCTATCTTTCTGGTGCTCAACTGCTTACAGATGAATGAGGAATTGTATTGCTTTATCTCATTTTTTCCCTCATTAGAATGCTGGCAAAAGCCCATGGTCACAAAAGACAGATAGTAGTTTAGGCCTTTTTTAGCCTTTTTGTATTATTTAACCCCTTTGCTATCAGAGCTCTATAGTGGATATCACAAGTGGATGTTGTCATGCATATAAATTGGAAGAGAAATTGCACTGGAATAATGGTTGCAGGCTGCAGCACCAACCACTAAAAAGTCAGAAAACGGCAGAGTTTACCCAGCCTTTTCATCTCTCTCTGATCAGACATTTTTTTATTTTTTTTGTAGCTGCTGTCTGAAAGGTCATTCTTTTAAGTGAGTAGGACATTGTGTCTTCTCCAGTACTTATTCTTTTTCTAAACTATTTTTGTTTAAATTAAAAAAAAATTAAAGTGAGGTTAGAGTGAGCACAAATCTGAGCATTAATTTTTCTTTTAAACAATAGTAAAAAAATTCAAGGCCTCAAACTGAGAAGTGTCTCCAGCTTTAGCAACAGACAGTGCTTTCTGACATATCTATAAAGGTTAGACCCTGCTCACTCCTGAGGAGTAGGGAAGGAGAACTGGGGACTCTTAGAGCTTTCCTTCAGAGAGCAAATGCAGCCAGCTATGGCATGCTTGTCCATGGGCAATTGCAAAATGCTACTGAAATAAAATAAGTCGCAGTATCTTTAGAATTACTTTATACTAGTATATATTATTCTAGTATATATATATATATATATATATATATATATACTAGAATGTGTATATATATAATATATATATACGTACACATATAAAATTCATTGTCTGCAATTTATCTTTATATAGCAAAACTGACAAAATATTCTGGCAAGGCTAAAGGGAGAGCAAGAAGAATTTATTAAATAAAGTAAGTAATCTCATAAGAGGTAAATGAACAAATTCTGTTAGACAGAAAATCCAGTGAGATTCACTGACACTTTAAACAAACATGAATTAATCGCTTAACAGAATGTTTGCAGCAGTAGAGAGATTCAAAATGAAGATGTGTTTTGTGTTCATAGATTCATCAATAGTATTACTGCCATTTCTACATGAAATCTGGACTTGTTTTCACAGGATAGAATATGGAGCCAGGAAATATTAGGTACAGATTTAATTTGTGTAAGAAATGCCCCACTCCCGGAAGTGTTCAAGGGCAGGCTGGATGGGGCTTGATGCAACCTGGTCTAGTGGAAGGTTTCCACTGTCCATGGCAGGGGAAGTAGAACTAGATGGTCTTTAAGGTCCACTTCAACCAAAGACATCGTATGATTTCTGTTTTCTAAGATTTTAGACATTTTGTTGAATTATTTTCCTGTAAACTCCCTCTAGGAGACAGACTGTATTTTGCTCGTTTTACATAACAATTACCGTGCCCCCATGACTTCTCTTTATGACTGTGGTTCCAATCTTGATTCTACAGCTGCTTACTCCCATTCTATCCTCAGTGGTATTCAACGCTTTTCCCCTCCTAGTATGATTGTGCCTCTCGTGTAGTGGAGATTACTTGATAGAGCAGATTTTACTCAGAGCAAATTACAAAACCTGTTTTTTGCAAACCTTGTCTGACTGCAAGTTTCTGGCTGCCCTTGTTCCACAGAAATGGCAATTTCAGCTTATGGAATTACAAAGCAGCCAGCTAAGTGAATCCTCTGTGCTTTCTTCTGTGACCGCATAAGTACTGAAGTGCTTTTCTTTGCACACCAGTGATCATTATTCCAGCAAAAGCAACCCATGGCCTCCTCAGAATAGATAAAGACCTTTACAAAGAGACTGAGGTTTTAATATTTATTTTACACACGTGCATACACATGCAAAGGTGGCTCACACATCATTTTTAATGAAAACACTATGGTAAGATAGACATTAAAGTTAGGGCAAAAACACCATTCTACTGTTCCTTGACTGAATACTGTCAACCCAATTAATACCCTGATAGCATCAGTGATGCCAGCTGAATGCCACTGCCAGAGGGCAATTTCTAGCTTATTTCTGCAAAATATTTATCTAGAGATAATTACATATTAGCCTGATATATTTTATTTGCTCTTGCAATACAAATTGACCTGGCATTGAACCATATATTACAACTGTTTCAATTGTTCTAGGAGCATTCCAACCAACTGTAAAAAGTTCTCTATATTGAGAATGGAGAAACTTTTTCTCATTGCAACTGTCCTGTAGCTTTTTGTTTTCAAAGCAGGTTTTAGTTTTAAAGTGGAATTAAATGCTTGTAGTAATATGAAAAATAAATTCTTAGAAATATATGTATGAAATAAAAGTTAGTATGGTAAGGTGGGAATCAGCCTCTTTTCCCAAGAAACCAGCAACAGGACACGGAGAAATGGCCTCAAGTTGTGCCAGGTCAGTTTCAGGTTGGATATGAGGAAAAATTTCTTCACTTGAAGGGTTCAAGCAGTGAAACAGGCTGCCCAGGAAAGTGGTGCAGTAACCATCCCTGTAGGTGTTAAAATAATGAGTAGATGTGGCACAACACAATATGGTTTACTGGGCATGGTGGCATTTAGTTGAAGGTTGGACTGTTTTATCTTTGAGGTATTTTCAACCCTTAATGATTCTGTGATTCTTTTTTCCCATTGTACATGACAAATAGAATACATAATAAACTGGAAAGTTGTAAGAGGAGTTAGAAGAAAAGCTCAGCATTAGCTTTTCCTAAAGAGAGGGAAGAGAGACTTCTGATATCTGGCCAGAGACTGAATGTGAGGATAAGCACAAACCTTATAAAAAGCTTTTCCTTTGAGGTCCCAAGCAGTATCCAGGTAGATCCAATCTTTCTTTCTTATCCAGGAGAAAGTCCACTGTTAATAAATCAAATAATGTGAAGTTTATTTGTTCTTTGTTAAGTCAATTATCTCCACTTTGTTAAGTCAGTTTGATAGCTTTTGTGTGTGACTATCGGACTGCAAACTTCTTGCCCAAGGAAGGGAACACCTTTTTCCCCCCTCTCCTTAAGTCATTATGTTCACAGGTTTGAATGAAATTGTTTTCACTGCTGGATCTTGTATATCTGATCATACCCAATAGAAATAAATGGGATGGAAACATCTGAACAGGACATTTTAAGACCTAGCTTGTTGCTTATTCTTGGTTGAAACCAAACATTACCCAGCCACTTCTGAATGGCAGCAGACTGAAGTGGTGAATCCACAAAGTCTTCCTTCAAACTGTGCACCCCACTTGAAAAAAATGCCAAATGCACCTGCAGATAGGGCTGGGAGTGATTCAGGTGCCTTGGACGGGTGTCATCAAGTTTCTCTTAAGGTATTTTACATTTGCAAATTTCTAGGGTACGGGTTAAAGCAATCTGTGACTTCTCCCTGTAAAAGGGTCTGTTCTGCCTGTATTCTTCAGCTGTGCCTGTAACATGTTCTTTGAATCTCTTCTTATAGTGTTATTCCTTTATGTTTTTATTTTTTTTTCTACTGACCTCTTTAATATGAGACTATGACTCAAGAATCTCATAGAAATTTTAGAAAATATGTCTATAGTTTTTTTCTAAACTCTTGTATATTGGTGCCTTCTACTAAAAATGTAGTACATGTTTATCATTAGGTGATAATGTGTAAGTATGTATCAAAGGAAAACACCAGAGAGTCAAAGCCAGTATGGCAAATAATGTATTTTACTTGTTTCTCTTTACAAACAGATATTCAAGAGTTTTATGAAGTGACGCTGCTAAATTCCCAGAAAAGCTATGAGCAAAAAATAGAAGAAGCAAATCAAGTTGCAGAGAAATGGGAGAAGACAACATCTGCTACAGACCATGAAAATCTGCAGAAAAAACAGGAGGTAATCTAACAGATTTAGAATTAAAATATATGTAATGAGTGAGATGTCTCAAACCTGAGAAAAGCCATGCAGTGTTGTATAAGACTGAAAGGACGGGTTAATTAATTAGATTAGGGTGTGGAGGATATATGTACATGCAGTCTTATCCCTCTGACCTTGATTATATCACAGACTTCTTTATCCTTTCAATTGCAATCTGTCAAAGGAAAAGTAGAAAAATTTCATTTTCTCATCCTTAGTGTACTTTATATGATACTTGGTGTCTGATTACCCCCCCAAAAGAGAATATATCTTTTCTACTTGCTGATGACTGCTGAGGTTTTTAATATTCCAGTGATTACATCCTGTGTAAAAAATTTAATATGAATTTTCAAATTTCTGCAATTGACATTGGGCTGAACTTTTCCATAGTCTATGTTCACCGAGATCAACCAAAATAGTCTCTGCATGAGGAACAGATACATAGAAGAAGGTTGCACACCTTTGTTTTTCACCTGTAGCCAGTGGAAGCATTCAAAACCTTTGTCACCCCCAGCTCTAATCTGCTTTTGCCAGCTTCCAGATTATTATTAAATATATTAGAAATCTAAACTACTTGCCTCCACCCACATTTGTACTTTAAAGATGAAAACAAACCCCATAGAAGCAAGCAATGCATTGCTGTGTTCTTAAGCAGTGAAACACAAATAGGGTGGACATGGAATGCAAACTGCAAATCTCCAGGCCAGAATAAAAGATGAGGGAAATGTATAAATATTTTCATTGTTACCATGGTAAGTAAGGCATTTCAAGTTTTAAAAGTGGTTGGCAAGAACTTTCCCATAGGCATGACTATTTTTAAGAGCTTTCACCCTTTTAAACAATGTAAAACTCAAACAGAAATTGCAGTTCTACATGCCATTTTAGATGTGATTCTTTAAAAAGATAAATCAGCATTGTTCTAGGTGGCTAGAACAAAACTCAGAA
This sequence comes from Setophaga petechia, assembly GCA_024362935.1. Lineage (NCBI taxonomy): Eukaryota > Metazoa > Chordata > Aves > Passeriformes > Parulidae > Setophaga > Setophaga petechia. Next base: position 1,719,864 of record JANCRA010000074.1, on the reverse strand, counting down.
GAAATGAAGAAATTCATTGTAAAAATTAATTAGCAAAAGAAACTTGTAGAATTAATGAGAACAAGTGTTCTGATTTTGAGTGAAATCAGAACAAATGAGTCTTAACACTAATGTAGGATATATTCTATGAATGATTTAACATTTGAGTCACAGTTTGAAGGCACAGACAGCTAATATCTGTCTTTTTTTTAAATATATTTTTAAAGCATAAATCTTTATGCTTTAAAATGGTGAAAGTGTATTCTTGTTATCTCTTGGAGCATCTGATGAAGACAGTGGACAGACTCTCTTTTTATTCCAGCCTCATCAAAGTATTTGACCCCCAACCCCATCTTCCTTAAACTCATTGCTATCTGAGAGGTGTGATGCTGTTCCTGTACAGGGGAATTTGAACTCTGTATTCTATGCTGAGGATAATAGATACAGGGCCAACTCCAAATGTTTCTCATTTTATGAAAAAAATGTTCTAATTTAAAGGAAAACAATAGAAAACCATAGCGTAAAAACTGGAATAGCCTTTCCAAGGCAGGGTGCTGACAGTCAGAGTCCAGGGTGCCATTTTCAAATTTGCTGTCTCTGCATAAATTTCATCAGGGTAATGGGAGAACAAAAAGTTTAGTCCCTGAAAAAGTCATATATATTTTAAGGGTCCAATGCAGGCAAAAGAGGCTGGAAATGTAGGTTTTTGGTTTTTTCCTTATGAAAACCCAACATACTATCAGCAGCTCCAAGTCAGATTAGTGCAAGCTAGATGTACAAGCTGCTGTACAAATCCAAGATAGACCTTTGCTTTCTATGGAAAATTATCATATGAAAATGTAATCAAATAATCTAATATATCGCATAAATTGTTATTCATGGTCCATCCCACATGGGAAATGATTGTTTTGTACTTCCATCCTCAATTATATGTCCCACATTTGGAAAGAAAAGGCCTCCCTTCTTTTGTAAAATCATAGACTTATGGAATGGCTTTTGTTGGAAAGAACCTTAAAGATCATCTAATCCCATGGGTAGGGATGCCTTCCACTAGAGCAGGTTGCTCAGTGCCCCATCCAACTTGACCTTGAACATTTCCAGGGATGGGGCATCCACAACTTTTCTGGACGACCTATTCCAGTGTCTCCCCTCCTTCACAGTAAAGAATTTCTTCCTTATATCTAGTCTAAACCTCCCATCTTTGACTTTAAAGCCATTCCCTTGTCTTATCACTACATGTCCTTGCCGAAGGTTTCTCTCCAGCTTTCTTCTAGGCTCCTTTCAGGTACCGGAAGGCTGCAGTTATGTCACTCCCAAGCCTTCTGCTCCCCACACTGAACAATCTCAATTCTCTAAGCTTTCCTCACAGAAGTGCTCCATTCCCCTGGGGATCTTTGTGACCTCCTCTGGATGTGCTCCAGCAGGTCAATGTCCTTGCTGTGCTGAGAACCCCAGAGCTGGATGCAGCACTCCAAGCCCAAGGATAATCAGTCAGTCCAGAGGCCATCCCCCTTTTATGCTTTCCCCTCAAAACCTTCCTTGGCTGTCTGTATATACTTTTTTCTATATAAATTGGTCCTTTTTCTATCTTAATTGTTGATAATTGATAATTGTTACTTTCCTTTTGGAAAACAGCTCTTACTGTCCAGGACAGGTGTCCTGTGAACCCTGCTTTGTATTTATGTACTTGCTTTTCTGAAAGTGCAGATTTTTAGATAAGAGAAAAGGTGTTTGGTTGTTTGCAATACTGTACAAATCTGCCACCTTGCATCTGTGATTACCATAGCGCTTTTTAGCAAACTGGTGCTAGATCTTACAGCATATTGGGGCTGGATCTTCATCTCTTTAAATGGGCATGAAAGGATCACAACCCATCCTATAATCTCCTATCATTCTCAGAGAGTGCCTGAGAAGAGGGGTGTCTCCCAGACTCAGAGACTGTAATTTTGAATAGCCTTTGTAAAAGCAAGTGAAAATTCAGTGGAATATAAGAACTCACTGTATGTGTCAGAAGCAGTCGCATCCAAATTTTTTGTGTGCATGCCTCCACATGGGATCCCATGGCTACGGACAGTGGAATTAACAAAAGTGTTGGGGTTTTAGTGTAGTTACTGATTTGGTGGTTTTTCCTCTTTTATTTTTATTTTTTTTTTTTTAACTTGCATGGTTCTAGCTAAATTCTGTGCTGTTTATGTTTTAATCCCAAAGGATACTCTAGTGTACATGAAATTGATAAATGTTTAGGTATGGCCTATGTTTTTAAACACCACATCCTTGCTTTTCACTTCATGATTAACAGCTTTGTTGGTTGTCTGAGTAAACAGTGACTTCAATGTTTGCAGATGAAAAATGCAGTATTTCTTGTCATCACATTATTATTGCATTTTTCCCTCTATAGAGAATAAATATATGTGTCAATGTATCTGGCAGAGCTCTAAATATCATAGACCAAAATAATTCAAGTGGGTGGGTGTTAGTGAAAAGGAAGAAAGAAGGACCCATATGAATGTGTTTTTTGTGTTAATTTATCCATGTTGCTTTCCCTCCTGTAAATGCAGCTTGACAAAATCAGCTTAAGTTAGTGGATCATTTCAGAATCAATGAAACAGGCTTTGGGTCATGTTCAGATTCACTAGAAATGTTTATTAGGTTCTATTTGCAGAGGCTTTTTTGTTTCATATATTCAGAGAGAAAGCAGGAAATTTGACATATTGGGCACTAAATTAAGTCCAACATGTTCATTATGATGTAGGAACTCTAGAATATAAATCTTGAGAAGGCCTAAAATACCCCTGTTGTCCATTCTCTTGCCTGGGGGCAGATCAACTGCATTTGAGCTGTTCCTGACATGTTTGCCTAGTCTGTTTTATAAAACCTCCCGCAGTGGAAAGTCAACTATTTCTGCAGGTAACTTATTTCCTCACTGATGGAAGGTCTTTCCTTATGACAAACTGGAGTTTCTGTAAGAAGAATTAGAACCCCTTGGATTTTGTTCAAATGGCAGTAGACGTGGATAACCTTTTATTCAGTCCTGTTCCAGAAAGCACTTAAACACATCACAGAATCATGCAGCATCACAGAATGGTTTGGGTTGGAAGAAACCTTAAAGATCATCTAGTGCCAGCTCCCCCTGCCATGGGCAGGGACGTGTTCCAGTAGACCAGGTTTCTAAAGCCACTTCCAAATTGGCCTTGAACACTCTCAGGGTTGGGGCAATCACAGCTTTCCTGGGTTCCAGTATCTCACCATCGTCATCGTGAGGAACTTTCTCATAATATTCAATCTAAACTTAATCTCTCTCAATGTAAAGCCATCACCCCTTGTCCTGTCTCTACTTACATGCTCTTGTAAATAGTCCCTCTCCAAACTTCTTGTAGCCCCCTTTAGGTACTGCAAGTCCTCAGTGAGGTCTCTCTGGAACCTTCTCATCTCCAGGCTGCACAACCCCAACTCTCTCAACCTGTTTACATAGGAGAAGTGCTCCAGCCCTCTGATCATCTTCTTGGCCTCTTATGGATCTGCTCCAACAGATTCACATCCTTCTCATGACAGGGATCCCAGAGCTCAATGCTTTACATGCCCCTGCAACAACAATGCTAGGTTGTAATGAGAAATCTTGTCTTTTGGGATAGCAAATATTTAGTTGTCTTAGACTCTTCTCAAAGGAGCTATACTTGGAGGTATGAAATATTTTAGTTTCCAAAACAGAAATCCTTGAGGCACTGTGAAAGGCAATTAGTGTTGACAGCACAGGCATTATATCACCAACTATATTAAAAAAAAATTCTGGAGACTACTTTGCAAGATTTATGGATTAATGAAAATACTATTTCAGGATTTGGGAGCAGCAGGTTTTTGTTTCTTACTGTTCTGTGTACTTCCTCAAGGACTGTATGTGAAGTCTGAGAAGAGAACTTAATTACTAAGTCATGAAAGGGAACTGACAGTTACATTGTCTGAGGTATCTCACCATATCGAGATGGGAGTTACGGACCATATCTGTGGGGCACTGCATGGGCAGAAACAGTTCAGGATTAAAGTCCACAAAACACAGAATACACCTATAAACTAACAAGTAATGAATTCCAAATATGGGACAAGGTGTCATTCCCTTAAAATCTGCCTCATCAAGATGTTGATGCCTTGTCCTGATTAAGGGTTCAGAATCATGATCTCTATTCTGTAAATAAGACCATAGCTAGATGTCTCTCATAACAGGCGTAAAGGCACTGCTGGTGCATTTTCCCTTATGAAGAAGCTATTTGGCAAGGATGTTTTCTGAAGATGTGGAAATCCATGTACAACTCCTTTCTTGACCAGAGGGGAGCTGATAGTACTTCTCACCCATAAAAGTGCACTAAGAATTGTGCTGGCAGGTATTATTTAGCTTTTTCTTGTTGGGATGTTGCCCATTTGTGTAGAATAATTAAATATTTATTGGGAGAGAATACTGACACGTGGCTTTGCAACTTAGAGTTCATAGCTATTAATGCTCTGACAAGTATTAAAGTCTAGGCTGTTTTGTCTTCTTTTGCATACCTAAGGGTTGAACCCTCCCCAGCAAGTGCTCAAACACCAGTGTTGAAAAGTCATAAAAGCAAAGCCCTTATCTCTGTTTTCTCTTCATTCTTTTCCACCTCCCCATTGTCACCATACTTGTATTTAAATCTGAAAGGGGGAGGATTTAACAGAAAAAATTAAGAACTTCACTTCAAATGCCTACTATGTCCCAGGGAGCCGTATGTTCATTCCTCTCAAACTGCATTTAGGGGACACGGGATGTTGCATTCAGTGGGAGGGCTGGTGACACATAGGGGGGGAAGTGTAGCTGGAGTTCACCTAAATTAGCAGGTTGTGAAGGTATGCCAGAAACATGGAGTTTCTGGATTCTGACAGTTCTTAGACATTGGGCTGGTTGGTATGGTCCAGACAAGCACATTTTGAGACAAACAAATGCCAGGTGCCTACTTAGAGAACTGTGTAGGTGTGACACTACAAAGATCACGTGCCTCCAGACTTTCTGAGGATCTTGAATGCTTTCAAGCTGAGTCATTGCAAGTTGCATTACTGAAGCATCTGCATTGACTTAAACCAAGCAATAGTTGTCTGCCCCTGTAGCCTGGTACCTGGCTTCCCTTGGGGGCCAGGAGCAGATGCTCAGGAAAGAGTCAGAAAAGACCAAGCCTTATATTGGATGCTTTAGCTGTTTTGCAAGTCTAATCTGAATTTGTTGGAATTAGAAGTACAGAAAGTGTTCAGTGCTGGGAAATTCAGCCTTACCCTATTTTATAAACATTCAGTGTGGTATTCACCGCAGCTGACTGGGGATATGCCCAATCTGCTGCTGGAAATCATGAAGACAGGATTTGTTTGTAATTTCACCTCTGCCAAAGAGCCTCATTACTTCTTTGGACCAAGGTTTATAAGACTAGCATTCACAGCTGAAAGCATTTCCTGAAATTATGGCTCTTAAATTGTCCCTGTTGGAAAAAGAAGACTTATTTCTTTTCACCCCTAGAAAATGTGAGATAGGAATTGAGCTGAAAGTGGTTTAAATTCAGGTCTTCCACTAATTCGAGAAGTGCCTTCTCCCTTCCCAGCTCCAGGTAAGTCTGGGGAAAGGTACCTCTGCTGTCTGTGCAGCAGTATTAGTGGGTTCCTGCAGCCTGAGAACAGGTATGCTGGTCTGAGCCCTGCTCCTCAGCCTAGCAAGTGGTCACTGGCCTGGTAAAAAGCTTTCTTCCATAAGAGGACTCTCTACATTGCAAAAAGCAGTCAGTAGCTAAAGGATGTCTCTCCCCCAAGCATTGTGTAGATAGATACAATTGAAACCCTGAGATATTTAGAAAATACAATAATGGAGAACAAAAAAATCACCTAGATGAAGGAATCCATCAGATAAACCAAAAATGGAGTGGATCTTTAGTATGACAATAGAAACACTGCCTGAAGCTGCAGGCTTGTGCTCAGCTCCATGCTCTCATTAAAAGACATAAATTTACGCTTTATCTTAACCTCTCTAGTCTTTAATTTGGTGTTCAGTGTTGCTTATTTCTGGTCAGCAGTGTTTTGACCTTTAGCTGTATGGAAAGCTGAGGTGAAGGAAAAGAATGCTCCGCTTTTGCACTTACATATAAATCTGGCAACTGAAGGTCTGCCTGTTGCTGTGTCATTGCATGAAAAGACTATTTACCTATAGGGCATTTGGTGCAGATACTTCTGCCATATTGAATGATAATCATTTGTAGCTGCTGTGCAAGTTTGGTCATCACACCCTGATCTCATATGCACAATCTTCATTCAACACAGTGTGGGATCATTGCTTTGACATGGTCCCCAAAGATTCCAGTTCATCATTTAATTCCTGCTGTTTCATGCATTTCTTATGTTTAGAGGCTTGTTTTGTAAATATGTTTAATTGCATCATGCAAAATGAATCTTCTTATATCTGTTTGCTCCAGGAATGCTTTCTATCCTTGTACCCAGCTATTATAAACACTGTAATTACTTCTCTGTCCTCTAAGTGCTGGCTTGTTAAAAGTTCCAGTAGTAAAACCCTTACTTTAAAATCTTCTGCCTGAAGCAATTAACAAACCATTAATCTGTTTCACACTAACAGCTTGTCTAAAAAACATGGAACTACAGCCCCTTCTACGTGTGCCTATGAAAATTCAGTCTCTTCTCTGGAATTTTGTTTGTTTTCTTTGTTTGCAACTGGGTACAGCTTAATTTGTATGGCTTGATTTAGTCCCAGGAGCCACATTTGATTCTGTTTAAATGATTATACTTAATATGCAAGAGTCATTAGGTATGATCAACCATAATGTTTCATTAGAAGGGCTCAAAACATTGAGTTTTATGCATCTGTTCCTTCACTAGATTTAGCACTATAGTATACATTTATCTGATCAAATGCAATTTGTGTCTGTGGGTTGGTTTTGTGCCAGAGCCAATTCCCAAGTAATTCTATTTGGCACTAAGTTCTTCAAGACAGCAGCAGTCTTTTTAAGGGGTACAGTATACGTGACATCTTGGTGTGTGTTTTGCTAGTCATTTTCCTCTTGCACCCAAGGATGTGTAACAACCCTTACTAGATAATTATTGAACAACAATGCTGAAGCTTAGCTCCATGTTTGTTAGGTTTATTATTATTATTATTTAATATACAGTAGCTTTGTAATTTAATTTTTTTAATGCACTATTAAGTTTTTCTTTACTTGATGAGATTATTTTATACATTTTCTTTTTCTTCTCAACTGGGTTGACTAATGTTTAGAAATGGGTAACTGCAAAGTAACTGTGTTATGAAAACCCTTATTTATTACTCGCTGCAGCTAAATGCCTTGCCCATACTGGGTATCCATGCTGGGTCTCTATTTATAAATTTGTTTTTTGTTCTGTAGCTTGTCAATAACTTGAGTGCCAGAGCGTCTGTTAAATGTCATTTTAGAGTTGTTTCTGAATGTGTTTTAATATGGTCAGGCCAATGTTTCCATTTTAAACCAAGTTGTATCTATGCAGAACAGGGTCATCCTGTGGACAGAAATGCTCTTGTGATGCTGAGAGTAGGGCAATATACATATCATCTCTAAACAGACAATTTCTATCCCATGGACAAGGCTTGGAACAAGACATCATTCTGCTTTTGCCATCTCCTTGTGTTTGCATAGTTAGACATGCTCATGATAAAAAGCTGTTTACTTTGTTTCCTCTCACTTTTTCACAGTGCAAGGGAAAGGGACCTGGGGTTCCTGATTAATGGCAAGCTGAACATGTGTCAGCAGTGTCCTGGCAGTCAGGAGAGCCAAGCATGTCCTGTGGGGTGTCAGGCACAGCATGGCCAGCTGGGCAAGGGAGGGGATTGTCCCTCTCTGCTCTGCATTGGAGCAACCTCACCTCGAGTGCAGTTTTGGGCACCACAAGATAAGAAAGATATAAAGCTATTACAGAATGTCCAAAGGAGGGCCATGAGGATGGTGAAGGGTCCTGAGGGGAAGCCATATGAAGAGTGGCTGAGGGCACTTGGTCTGTTCAGCCTCGAGAAGAGGAGGCTGAGGGGAGAGCTCATTGCAATCTGCACCTTCCTCAAAGAAGAAGCCCTGACCTCTTGTCTCTGGTGACCAGCAATAACACTCAAGGGAATGGCCTAAAGTTTTGTGTGGGGAGTTTTAGGTTGGATATTAGGAAAAGGTTCTTCGCCCACAGGGTGGCTGGGCCCTGGAACAGGCTCCCCAGGGAAGTGGTCAGTTCCCAGGCACCAAGCCTGACAGAGTTCAACAAGTGTTTGGACAACACCTTAAGGAACATGGTGTGACTCTTGGGGCTGTCTTGTGCAGGGCTGGGAGTTGGATTCGATGACCACTGTGGGTCCCTTCCAGCTGAAGATATTTTATGATTCTGTGATTTTAGTTTAACATCCCGATTGTGTTGGTGTGCCCTGCATGAGGGTTTAGAGGACTCACTGGTTTGATATGTCCTTTTTGACAGGGAGATCTGATTGTTTAGTTTAATAATTGTTTTCTACTGATATTGGTGGGATGGATCTGGGATCTTGATATTAAATTAAACCAGATTAGCATCATTGAAAGAGTCACATCCTCCACAACAGGTTTATTTGGGTTTATTTTTTTTTTCACATTTATTTATATAATATGACTATCAAACAACCTCCAGGCAGTTTTTTGATCTGTGATTTGTTATTACATCTGCAAAGGATTGGGAGCAGGCCAGAACAGCTGCGAGGGACCAGAAACAATAATTTTCCCCAATGAAAATGTGCCTGAGTATCAACCATCATACAGAATGAGCCAAACTTTTAATTAAGCAGCGAGTCTCTGTTATGATAAGCATTGAGGTCAGACTATTGTGTAAATTCCACTTCTGTCTATCAAGGTCAAAAATGATAGATCTAGTTTGAAAATATCACTTAACAACTCTAGCAATTTTAATGTATTTTTTCTAAAATAATTTTCCTTAACCATTATATGTTTCAGCAAGGGAATACCAGATTAGTCTGAAAAAATTACGAACATAAAAATATCAGAATGTCCCATGAAGCTTCTTCCACAAGCTAGCAGTTCCTCTGAACAGTTTGTGATATAATTCATTGTTTCTAATAAGACTCTAAGAAGTTATATTTTAGCCACCTGCAAAAACAAGTACATCAGCTCCTAAAGTATACTTCTTAGTCCTATAAAGCTGCAAGAGTTCTGTAAAATTGATATTCAGGGACAAATGTACTCTAGTTAAGATTCATTCTAAAAATATTTCAGAACAATTTGTCTCACTTACACATTTATTAACTCTGATTCTTCATCAATCTGAGAAACTAAGCAAGAGAATTCACTGCCCTCCATGTGCAAAGGACACAAGTCTCCATAGAGAGGTTTAAGAGTCCATTATATATTTCTGCAGTCTACCAATACTTCTTTATTAAAATGTTTCTTAAATAGTTTCCAAGAATAAAGAATGATATCACCCCAGGACTTCTGGATCACATAAAGGTCACCCTGGGAGTGATTTCTTGGATAGATGAATGTATCTTTGCTTAGTAAGATAAATGTATGTGAAAGAGAAAATACCCAGCCTCTTTTGTTTAGTTTTTTCATAATCTGGAACAGATACTTTCAGGTTTTACCAAATTGTAAATACAATCCCCAGAGTAACAACCTGGAAAATTAAAGGGAAGCTGTCAACTTGAAAACATAACTTATCTCTATGGTTGTTTGGGGTTTTTTTTATAGTACAGTTAGAAATACTAGACAAGTACTGAAACATGGGATCTTATGTGTTTTCAGCTTGTACATTTTACACGTTTGCTTCTCCTTGAGCCTCACTCATACCACTTTAATCTGCCATGAGTTATTGGGAAAGCTGCCCCAGGTTTAGAGATGACACAATTTACTGCTTGTTTGTCATTATAATATTTAGCTGGATTGTGAATTAAGCACTGATCTAGACCTTTGTGTACTATGAAGGAGTGAATTTCACCCTTTGTCACTCTCCTTCTTCTTGAAAAGAGCCTTTAGGAATATGTTTCTTTTCTCTATGTAATCTTGATCCATTTACCTATCCAAATGGACGCTCTTTTCATAGAGATCGCTTTCTGAGCTAATTTTTTTACCATATTTGCCTTGCTGTTGTAAGCCTCTTTTAACTTCCACCCTTCTACCATCAATTACCACTTTGTCTTATTCCTAAGGTCTGTCATCTCTCTGCATGTCTACTCCTGTGCCTTACTAACTCTTGACTTCCACATATACTTCTTCAGCTCTTCATGACATATTCAGAGAGGAACTTTCCTGGTATTGTCACTCCCCGTGCACAGAAGGTTTTCAGAGAAAGCTATATAACTATCTCATTTCATCTTCAAAACTCTGTTTTGTCCTTAATGAGGAGGTGGTTGCAGCCATAGCAAGAATTCCTGCTACAATATTCTCCTCTTCTTGATCAGTATTGTCCCACTGTTTGCTCTTGTTTCTTCAGTTTGTCTTGTCTTGAACTGAAATGGACAGTGTAATAGAGCAGAACCTTCATGTATTAACCCAAAACACCTCTTGTACTGGGTATTGGCTGATGTCTCTGTGTGATGCCTATTTCCTCCCACACCCCCAACCCAGAAAACTAGTTTGACAGATGAGTTATGAAATGGAATTTTTAATATAGTTCAACTATCTCATGTCTAAAAAATGTCACCTTAGCTGGATCTCACACTTCCATCAGCTTGCACAGACTTGCACAGTACCAGTGGGGAAAAATGATTGAAGCTGCAAATGGATCTCTGTGCCTTTAAATGGATTCAGCATTCTGGCTGCACCTCAGCTAATATGTCTGACTTCTTGTGCTTTTCTCACATGAGGGCAGCCTTGTTGCTCAACAGTTATAGCCCAAATAGTGGTGTTCAATTCACTGCTGTAGCTGTATAACATTTCTTTTCTGAAAGGACAAACCAAAATGATGACATTTTCGCAGGCCCTCCAATTCTTTCCAGAAGTGTAGAGCCTACCTGTTTTTCAGAAATGCTGTGCAGAGCCTACCTGGTTTTCAGAAATGCTGTGCCCTGTCGCTCCGTGTGTGTGTGTATTCATTCATTCATTTATTTACTTATATATTTTAGCTCAGCACTTCCAAGTAGTCATGGTGTCTCTTCCTGAGAAGAAACAAGTCAAACAGCTCTTGTTGCAAGCTGGAAAAAATGGAATTAGCAGTAACAGACATAGCATATTTGAAGTCCATTTTCTCAGAAGGCAGCTTTTGAAAGTCTGGTGTAAACAAAGCAGTGGTAACTTTTAAATTATTGTTGTTTTAATGAACCCCTAATACAAGTTTAATCTATGTGAATTTGCTAATTACCACAAGAAGAGGTGAAAGGATCCCTTGAGAGATTTCAGGTCAGTCATTACACCAAGCTGGTGTCGTCTCTCACACATTTTTTGTTGTTGTGCCAGTTTGTAGAAGAGCATAGGTAACAAAGCTGATAACTTTGTGTCTTCCTGAGCAGTAGGAAGATTCATGACAGACATATGCCTTTACTTATGTAATCAGAATTCTTTTTTTGAGATATCTTGTACTTTTTTGGACAGAAAATGCTTACGGCACACCCAGCGGTATCTTTGCTAGGTCAGCAGCAAACCTGTAATTAGATGTTTCACTATTCAGGATGCTGAATACATTATGGCCTGAAACAGTCTATCTTCTGCAGTCATAAGTGTATTTATTAATGCTGCTTCTTAATTTAATATAAATTTATTTATTAGATTCCTTGTTTTTTTCCCCATCTGGGGAATGTGCCCGATATTCATTTATCTCTGCACTCAGGGTAGACAATTCTGTTACTTTTGAGGTTTAGAATCATCATGTATTACTCTTTGGTTGCAATTTGTGATTACCTTACCCTTGGACTGGGACCAAACCCCTCCTTATATTGGTGCTCTATTCTATGGCTAGTCCTCACACAGAGGGGAGGACTGATCTGGCATCCCTGCTCAATGCTGAACAGAAAGGAGTGCTCAAGTTGTAATGATCTTGGAAAACCAATCTTTGTGCCTGGCTTCACAGGGCTTTGCTGTTGCTCAGCCAAAAGAAAATGAGGGCTTGGAATGCCTTTGTGAAGTAGCATCAGGATGTTGGTCACAGATATTCAAAAGAATATTCTTAGTTAACTATAGCTAAGAAAACAGATGTAGGGATGTTCCCAAACCATGAAATTACATAGCTGATTACAGGTATTTTTCTTAATAGCAGAAATTAGATTTTTGCCCACAGCCTTTAAAAGCGCAATATTAGAATCCACTATCTCTTTTAGGGCTGTCTCTAGTGACCCCTGTTTGACTAAGTACTGCAGAGAAACGTGTCCAGAAAGTGATCTTGCATGGCTTCAGCTTTCTTTATAAGCTAGTGAAATGTGGTATTAACCTGGTGGTGGTAATAATGCAATAGGTTGTCAAGATGGGGGTTGCTGTCATGGTTTAACCTGTCAGGTACCTAAACATCACACAGCCCCTTCTTCATTCACCCCTTCTCAGTGGGGTGGAGGAAAGAATTGGGGAAAAAAACCAGCAAAACTTGTGATTTTAGACAAAGCTTTTTTGACAGACAGAAATTGAAGGGAAATTTGTAATAACAACAATAATAAAGATTTTGAATATACAAAACAAGTTAGACCTTCCATCTACTGACCAGTGACCAGTCAGTGCCTGAGCAGTGACCTGTGGCCAGCTTTCCCCCTGGCTTACATACTGAGCATGGTGCCATATGGTATGGGATATCCTTTGAAACACTTGGGGTCTGCTGTCCCGGCTGCCTCCTCCCAGGTTCTTGTGCTCCTCCAGCCTTCTCGCTGGTGGGCTGGTGTGAGAAAAGTCCTTGGCTTAGTGTAAACACTGCTTAGCAACAACTAAAACAGCGTCTTATCAACTTTATTCTCATCCTAAATCCAAAACACAGCCCTGTACCAGCTTCTAGGAAGAAAATTAACTCTGTGCCAGCTGAAACCAGGACAGCTAAATATACAGAATAGCACGCAGAGCTGTGTTCTGTTTGCATTAACAAGCATCCAAGTTGTTATAAGTCTTCTGAATAAAATGAGAATTGGAATTTGAGCCTCTGCTAATGAGAGGTATGGTTGTACAATAATGGTCATAAAGGTGATTTGGGATGTTTCAAGCAAATATTAATCAAAAGTGAAAGTATTTTCAAATTTTTCATCGGATGTTCTTCCAAGTTTACCCAAGCCAGCCTCCTCAATGACAGATACAGCCCAGCAAAAGGAGAAAGTCTTACCTAAGCACATGGACAGATTGCAGACGCAGAGAGTTGCAGAGAGCTTTAGTGTGAGCTGTTGTAGTCAGTTTTAAGACTGGATTTATTGCCTCATTCAGGGCTTCCCTTCTGAAAGTGTCATATGGATCTCAGTGTCAGTGAGCTGTGATAAGGGCACTATTTCTCAGGTCAGCTCAAGCTGGTACCTCTGAAGAATTCCTGGTCCAGGATCCATATGGACTGTGCATGGTAGTAAACATGCAAGGGGCATTACACAGAGTAGGAGACTTCCTCTCTGCAATTCTTGGCATTGCCTGGTACATAGGCATCTGCACCTTTTCTCAGTGTCAACTGCAGTTGGCAGTGAAATTTATTTAATTAAGTCTCAGTAGCCCTTACGCTTTTGTGCTCCCAGAAGCCCAAACCCCTGTACAGTCCATAACTTTTTAATGACCTTGGTAAATGGCCAATGTTAATAGTTCTTGGATCCTCATACAAAATACAGTTTTCTGCCATCTCCCCGTTAGGCAATGAAAGATTGATCTGGCATTGAGGTCATGACAGTTGTCACAAAGGAAATTGTCAAGCATTGGCAGATCCATGGAGTGCAACCTTCTGCAAAATATTCAGGAAATGTTGTTTTCCCTTTTACTTCACTTTGTTGTCTGGTTATCAACTTAGGGAGTGTGATGATGTAATCTGCAATTTAATGACCTGATTGATTCTACTTAACTTACTTTTTGGGTCCTTTCCCTTTGATATATATATTGATGTGAAGCATTTTGTAATGCTTTGTAGGAAGGAAGCTGGATGAAGAGATATGGCACTATGTTTTGTCAAAGGTTTTTTTTTTTTTGCTGCAGTCTTTTTGCATGTCAGCATGAGTATATATGATTGTGGAGCTGTGCAGCCATGACTTAGCAAGGCAGCTTGCCACCGTAATGACAGCCACTGCTTATTTCCCCTCCCTGTGGCTCTGTCTGAAACAAATATTCTTCTATACCAAGGTTTAGGATGCTTCAAGCAAAACTATCTTGAGAAGTAAAAGTCATTATAATATTCTTCAAGGCTTCGATTTTGTGGTTTTGTTGATGGTTTGAGGTTCTTTTTTCTTTTATTTAATGCAAGCTTTATACTGAATTAGCATAAAACACCTTTGGTTATCCGAAATATTACCTTATGATACATCAGTCCTACTCTCAAAATGGAACTGGTTTTATTACCGCTATTGAGTAGACTGACTTAATTTCACCATTTTTGGCCAAAAAAGACACAAAATTTAATCTCAAGTGAAATGTGGATAGTTTCCTCCTCTGTAATTTCTCTGGAGGTGTGTGTAAATAGGAAGAATCTGTGTGGGCCAGTGAAGGAGATAGGAGATTGGATTCTATTCTTGGATTTGCTATGGACCTTCAGCACATCATGAGATAAATCAGAATTCACTTTATCTGAGATCCTTATTTAAGCATATTTCCTGCAAGGTTATCATGCAGTACATACTACTCTTGGGTGTTTCTCCTGTTTTGAGTTAGAATTACAGAAGAGTTTGGGTTGGAAGGGACCTTTAAAGACCCTTTAGTTCCAACCCCCTGCCATGGACAGGGATACCTTCCAGTAGACCAGGCTACACAAAGTCCCATCCAACCTGGCCTCCAACACTTCTGTGGCTGGAACATCTGCAGCTTCTCAGGGCAACTTGTTCCAGTGCCTTACTACCCAACCTAGACTTGTCCTCTTTCAGTTTAAAGTCATTCCCCCTTGTCCCATCACTGCGTGCCCTTGTCAAAAGTCCCTCTCCAGCTGTCTGGTGGCCTCTCTATGTACTGGAAGCTGCAATAAGGACTAGATCTTGTCCTAAGCTCTGTGGGGACATACAGACTCTTGTTCTCCTGACAAATTAGAGGGATACAGTCCTTTGAAAGCAACCATTCTAACTCTCACGACCAAAGCAGAGGTATTAAAGTTAGGAATAAATGAAGAGCTGCCCCCGGAGGCCAAGGCAGCCCGCAGGAGCTGTTTCACTAAGACTATCTCCATCAAAAACTCGAACCTTACATTCATAAATGTCCCATTATCTCTAATCTGAGGTCAGTCCATGCCAGCTGTATGGAACAATGGTTACTAAGCAGTTCCTCACCTTGTGCCTGAATATAATTGATAGTAATTAATACAGTCTCTCTCATTATGGCTGTTACAGGGGCCCAGATAGAAATGCAACATCAGCAGTAAGGTAATTGCAGTTTAATTGGAAAGGGCCCATTTGCAGGGTTGCAGAGGTGGGAAAGGTCAATGGGCAACAGCAGGTCTGCTGCACTGCACAGAGGGAAGGACAAAGGCTGTCCTCATTCTCTCTGTTCCTTCCATCATAGTGCCACTTGACCGTACCTTCAAAAGATTTAATCCAATTCCTTGGAGGCCCCAAGAGTTTAGGAACCAGTTCTGTCCCTGGATAAAAGTGTGGTTAAGCTCATCATGTGCTACACTGGTGTGTATGAAATGTGGAAACTGCTCTGTAAGATACTCCTGGCCTGGAGCATGCTGCAGTGATTTGCTACACCTTTTTGCATCTCTGCAGTTAGGTTTGCTGCCTCAAATCTATTGTGCACCTTTCTGAATAAAGGTGTTAATATAATTAAAAGAAAGGTATTAATTTAATTTATTTCTGGTTTTCAGGGAAATATGCACTAACTGGGGACTTAGACTTGCTCTGTAGGTCTTCTGTTAAGAACTTGACCTCAAGCTATATATCCTAGGGGAGACTACTGGAGTAGTAGTTGAGCCAAAGGGCTGTACATATCCTTGGGATTTTTGACAGACCCAACACCGAGCCCTGAAATTGGTAGTGAATTTTCCACGCTGTGCTAGTAACATCTTTGGAGAAAAATAATATTGATTTCAAGAAGAATTAAATGTGAAAAGCACAATTAAAAAATAGTGTGTTATTATAGCAACCAAAGCAGTTGGCTTTTTTTTTTTCTTTCCTGGTTTTTAAAAAAAATATAAATCTACACTGATGCAATAAAAATGACA
Source organism: Setophaga petechia (assembly GCA_024362935.1). Classification (NCBI taxonomy): domain Eukaryota; kingdom Metazoa; phylum Chordata; class Aves; order Passeriformes; family Parulidae; genus Setophaga; species Setophaga petechia. Next base: position 1,703,595 of record JANCRA010000074.1, on the reverse strand, counting down.
CAAGAGAATAAATGTATCAAGTTGTTATGGCAACTGAAATATGTAGGTTGGAATTTATGTATCCAGAACTTCTATGTAAGTAAAATAAACATTATCCTGCTAATTAAAATAGCATGCAAAGATTATTTAATTTAAAATCATTAGTCATGTTTTCCCTTACAATTAATGACTTACTTTCTTTTTTTTTTCTGTTTCCAAGTATTTGCGTTTGCTTCCAGCTGTGGTGTGCTTGTATTTTCACAGCAAGATTGTGATTTCACTAATGTGAGCTAAAGTGTGGAGGGAGTCCACTGAAGCTAATGAATAAGATGTCACTGTGAATGTGTGCAGGTGGGCACCACTGGAATCAGACCATGTGCTTCAGCACGTCACTCTTGCTGCAGGTGACCTTTCTGCTTGCAGGGCCTCTTGCCAGGTGTCATTACCCCATGCTTGAAGGGATCTCCCAGCAGCCACAGCTCCCTGTCTTTCTTCTCAGTTTGGTACAGTGCACATGGAGCTCCTTCCAGAGCTTGTTTCTGCATTCAACCTGCCCTCTTCAGCTGTAGATTTTGCTTCCAGGATATTTTATGATAGTGAATTCTAAATGAGCATTCATTAATTATGTTCAGCCTTTTAATTTTTCTAGTCCTTTTCCTCCAGCCTTCATAAGAGTTCAGTAATAGCTTCTGCTTTATTTGAAAGAAATAGATCTTTAATATCCCAAATTACTCTTTATGTTTTATCTTCTTTATGCCCAGCAAAGGGCAGGCTGATAGCTGAAAGGTAAAGGAATGAGGAGAATGATCTCAGATCCCAGTGAGCTGAGGAAAATGCATTTATTTGTTTAATGTTTTAATCTCATTCATTCTCATGTTCAGAGATGTCTAAATTTGCCCTATGGAGTTTAAATACAGTGCCACCACGAATGCTTTGGAAAATACCCCATCAGCAATACATTAGTTAATTGTCTCCATTTCTTGCAGGCAGATATCTGCCTGGCACAGAGCTACAGCTGGGGTGTGTCTTTGCCTGAAAACTGTAACCAGTCTCTCCAGTCTCAGTCTTTGAGTTTCATTTTCATGCATCTGAACTGTAAATTATTTATCTCTTCATCCTAGCTGCAGAATTCATCTTTGTGATTTTTTTTCTCATTTTTTTCTCTCTGTCACATCAGATCCTGCCAACCTCTGCTATTCTGTGTGCCAGGTCTCAGCAGGGGAAACTGTATTTCAGCAACAGCCCTCTCAAGGCTTGTGTTTGCAGGGGCTCTGGTGGCTGCAGAGTGCCCTGCTCCCTTCCCTTCCCTCCCCAGTTATCACACATGGCAAAGTCCCCCATTGTGTGACCTTGGTGACTCTCTGCTGCGTAGGGAAGGAGACACATGAGTGCCTTGATTTGTCTCCCAGCTTGAAAATAAAGCTCTGCATGAGCTTTTCTCTTTTCTGCCCCCTTACTTCTCTCTCCTGAGACCTCTCCTGGAATAGTGTATCCAGATCACAATGTGGGAAAGATGTGGACTGTTGGAGTGAGTCCAGAGGATGGGGCTGGAGCAGCTCTCCTATGAAGTCAGGCTGTGAGAGAGCTGGAATTTTCAACCTGGAGAAGAGAAGGCTCCTGGGAGACCTTAGGGCACCTTCCAGTACCTAAAAGGAGCTTATCAAAAAGATGGGCACAAACTTTTTTGTGGAGCATGTTTTGGTAAGACAAGGAGTAATGGTTTTAAACTAAAGGAGAGTAGATTTAGATTTATATATAAGAAATAAGATTTTTTTTACAATGAGAGTGGTGAAAGACTGTAACAGATTGTTCAGAGAAGTGGTGGGTGACCCACCCCTGGAATCATTCAAGGTCAGGCTGGATGGGACTCTGAGCAAGCTGCTCTAGTGGAAGGTGTCCCTGCTTGTGGCAGGGGCATTGGAGCAGACAACCTTTAAAGTTCCCTTCCAACCAAACCATTCTATGATTCTATAACAAGTGACACTGGAGACAGAGCCTAGATCAGCAAAATAAATCCTGTGTGTGTATTCTGGTCAGTCACCAGGTTTGAGTTTGTGGGGCCAACTGACTCCAGCGAGCTTCATCTGAATTCTCTGTCTGGGAGGAGAGAAGCTGGTGCATGAGTTACTGTCTCCTCCCTGCCTGGAAAGTCAGTTGTCTTGCTGTAGATCAGAGTCACAGTGCAGCTAGATAATTGTATGATACAGATAGTGAGGGAAATCAGGTCTGAGTGTGGGTTTTGTATTAGTTCAACAAAAGTGCCTACTCCAGTAACTGATGGCTTGGATGAGAACTGTTAGTAAATGGTCAAATCTGTATCGGACAAATGCAAAGTTCACCAGTGACATTCTGACATCCAGAAACACAGTGAGAGCAAGATTTTCTCTCAGGAGGGTGGAGCAGCGTTAAATCAGATCCTGACCTTTCTGAGACACAAGTCCACAGCCAGATAATTGTTCCTGAGCTGTAACACTCTTTAGGGCTGTCATAAAATTTTCTGAAAGGTTGAATCCATATTAGTTAAAGTGAAATCATAAAAATCACAGGGCAAACTAAATATTATTGTGATATTTATACTCACTTTCAAATACAATAACTTAAAAAAACCCAAAACACTCATGATGTGATTTGTACAGTAGAATCCATACTCAAATGTGTATTTTTCTTCATTCACATTTACTGGTCATGTTGGGAAGACTGGTGCAGAAGGGACTGAAGGATATTCTTGCAGGGCTTAGGCATGAGACCTCATAGTGCTCTACAACATCACCCTGACTTAAGACAGCTGCAAAGTCTGAGCTAATGCAATGTGATGTGGAGCAAACCTTGATGTCATCAAAAAATGAACAAGAAACCCTAATGTGGAAATGGAAATAAAATCCTTTCTGACATCTAAATCATTTGATATGGAACTATGCCTTTCTGTAGGGCCGTAGAAATACTGAATTAGAAAAGAAAGCTCTGCTATACTATTTCTGGGTTGAAATTTAGGCCCAGCTGAGGCAAATTAAACTGCTTGAGTTCTGTGGGATTATATTTCTGACTTTTATTTCTAGCATGATCTGCTCTGGGATTGTCTGAGTTTTCAGTGATATTGATGAAAGTCATATCCTGTCAAAAAAATTTGTTGAATGACATTTCTTCTTGTAATAAGGAATATAAGAGGCATAGAAATAGGACTAGCAAAGCACATCATCTTATGGTCTCTAGGATTATTTCTCTGCATGGCATTGCAGAAAAAACTCATCAAGCCCTCGATGATGCTTTGTCTCCCACTTGTCTCCCAGACCTTGTCCAAGATGTACAATTTTTTTTTCTTTTTTTTTCTATTTATTTTTTTTTCCTGTAGTCCAGTGATGCTGACAGCACATTTAGGAGAGCTGTCAACTCTGCATAGGTATGACAGAAAGGTGCAGAGCTTGGAGGACAGATCACAGGCACAGAAGGCATTCGTGCTGTTGCTGGCACGTTGTAAAGGATGAATTTGACTTGAGTCCAGCTCTGGTTCACACACAGCTTGAGCAGAGTGTGAGCAGGTTGGCTGTACCTGGCACAGAGGTGTGCTCTGTTCTTTGCTAGTAGCAGCATCCTGCTGAGCATCTCAGTTCAGCTCAGGTTGCTTCCTACTCCTGCATAGCTGCTGAATGAATTAATTTACATCATTGTCCTGCAAAATGGATAATTCCAGCATATATTATGTTGAAATGTAGCTTTTTAGATGTTCTAATGATTTTCAAATATGCTTGCTGTAGAAAAGTTAATTAAATACAAGCAGTATCTCTCAGAACAAGATGTTTCTGGGAGCATTTGGTTACCAAGATGATCGATTTCCTGACAGATATCAGTATCCAAAAGTTAACAAATCACTGGGGTTTTTTATTCCTTTCCTTTCCTCATGCAAATGACTTGGGGCAAGCCAGCATTTATTGACAGGCTCTCATGAGACTGGAGCAGAGCTACCAACTGGTGATCCAAAGTGGCCAAAGGCATCTTGGGCAGCCTCTGTTTTGAACTTCTCTCACTAACAGCATACAGGAGAGTGTTCCCCAAGCCAGTGGCTGTAGGGGAAGGTGCATTAGCTCTCTGAGCCCTAAGGCAGTTGCACACTTACTTGGGCTCATGGACTGTAGTTCCTTACACTTCCACCTACCCTCCTGGGCCCTTTATAGAGCTGATCAGCCTTTTCTAGCCACATCTGCTCTAGAAATTATTCCATGTGTATAAATAAATTCAAAGCTCTGGAAACAATATCTTAGACCGTGGAAGAGCAGAATAAAGTTTGCACGTATGTTTCCTGTTTTTTTAAAAATATTTTTTATATTCTCAGTCTTGGGCTTCACCCTAGGAAATAAACATGTGGTAACTATTGGGGATGGTTATAAGTTCCTCCTATTAATATACCCGTTATAAATTCTGGAAATTCTATAAGTTTTTACACTAGACTGGGGAGTTCATACACCATTATTCCATGGCTTGGCTGCTGTAGGAGGACCTCCCATAGAAACTCATGGGAACCTCATATGCCATAATTGCCTGTGAGGGCAGATGCTCCTTCTGTCTGATTGCTGGCTCAGACATGAACTGGAACCTGCTGCCTGCTGAAAGTGGAACTGGCAACTTAGTCTTTCATAACTCGTATCTATGTACTTTGGCAAAAAGTAATCAGATAGAGTTTTATTGTCACTTGATTGTGTCAGTTGTGCATGTCCTAAAAAGCTACCTGCAAGATGTGTTATAAGCACAGAGAAACTTCACTGAGCCCTGTTAAAATTAGACAAAATTAGCAAGGTAGGTAATGTGGTTATTATTTTATTAATAAATATTTAAATAATGGTGTGAGTTTGCACAATAAAAGAGACATGCTAAAGAGATTATGGTCTAAATAGAATCTGTTAATTGTAATCTAAATAGATTAGTGTTAATTATGCACAAAATTAGAAGGTTGCTTTAGGTGTGATCTGCAAGGCTCATGGTTACTAACTACGTGAGTAAAGTTACCAAGTGAAGTTTTGAGCTGCCCTTGCTACATTTGCTTGTGAAATCTGTTCTGTTTCTCTGACCAGTTTGCAGAGAATAAGATCATGCTTTCTTCTGTGAAGAGGAAGATAGAGCTGTTCCAACTACCAGCCCTCTAAATGCAGGGGTGTGATAAAAAGTCTATAGCTTTGGCAGTAATTGTAGTTCAAGCTTGAAGTCATTATTTCCAGAACCTCCTGCAAGGATGTGTGAACACGGTGCACATTGTCCACTGCATTTGTAGTGTGTTGTGGTGGGGCTGCCCGTTCTGCATCTCCTGGTCATGGTTCAGGAATAATTAGGTGTTGCTGAAACACTTCTTTTGCATGGGCAGGCAGCTTTTGGCTAAAAGTATACAAATAATTTTAGGCAGGACAGACTTTTTGTTGGCCTCAAAAGGGAGGTTGCATGTAATCAAGAATAAGAAAAGACTGTAATCCAACATTGTTAGTTTTTAATAAATCTGTCACAATGCACAGCAAGTATTCTATCTGCCTCTTGGATTATGCAGTCCCATATATTTCATATCACAGAATTAAATATCTCTTGGTGTTCAGATGGATTTCTAACATATGCTTTGTTTAAATTGGGAAACCATATATTATTTTCCTAATGATTACTGAAACTTAATACACTGGAACAGTGAGATGTTCCAGATTTATTACAATTACTCTCACTTGAGCTGTTTGAACCCTGCTAATGTCATTGATTTTCTGCTCTTTACAATGAATTTGTTACCCATTTCCCTAAGGAAAACAATGGAACCATTTCATAGCATCTTATGACATTGTTTTATATTCTTTCAAAATATTGGAGCCAACTAATGGTGAAAAATTTGAGAAAAAACATGTAAAATGTAAACAAAGTAAGTTTCTTATCCTGTTTTGCAGCTGCACTCATTTGATAAATGTTACCATAGAAGTTTCTGCTGAAGCTTGTCAAAACTCTTTAGAGAAGTTGCAGGAGCTGAGCTCTTTTAGGATCAGGATCCTTTAAGTCTTGATGATTACAGCAAATAAATAATATATTGGTTTGAAGAGTTTATATTGTTGCCTGTAAATAATAACAATGAAAAACATCAGGTATTCAAAGAAAACAAAGATGAACTGAAAATTTTATGCATGCTTTTTAGGTCCTTGCAAAACCAATTTTCTCTTTCTGAAAGAAACATTCAGGGAGTTGCTTGGATCTTCTGTAGGCTCTGAGGCACGACCTGGGTTCAGTTTCCTGCTGTCCTTGAAAATTTTGGCCTGGTTTTCTTTCTGTGCCTTACTCCCTTCCAGATTACAAATGGAAGATACTCAACACCCTTTGGTGACTAGAAACCAGCCAAGGGAATGAGTGGTTCTCCATGTGAGGGAAGCTTGTGGAGTTCTGTGTACTTAGCCCCATGTAATACTGAGCTACTGGACCTGATCCAACCTTTAAACACAGTCTTTACTGGAGCACAAGACTCACCCATTGGTTCCAGTGAGGCTAAAAGCACGTGTCTAAGTAGTTGGCTGGGCTGGGGCCAGCACTCAGTCTTTTGCTGGACAGAGCCCTAAATAAACCACCGAGGATCAGAGGAGAGAGCATTTGCACATGCGAGTGTGATTTGGCTGTTTCTGTGGCACTGGCTTGTTGTTTTCTAACTTGTGCTGGCAAAGGCTGCTCTACTTAAAATGCTAACAATTTCTTGCCTGTTGTGTTAAAATTGACTGCACTCCTGCCTGCAAAGGCTAAAACAGGATGGGTGTTAATCACTCAGGGTGCTTGCAATGCCTGGCACCTACAGGCACAAGGCACTGAACTCTGAATCCTCCCTGCTTTCCTGTTTGTGCTTTTGCAGACTGCTCAGAAATTTTTTGAGATCCAAGTTAGAGGTAGTCCTCACATTTCATTCAAAGGTTGCCTCTTCAAGCACATTATTGCAGGGCAGACAATTGTAAACAGAGATGTCATATGTAGTATTTACTGTCTTAATATAACATCTACAGTAATATATTAGATTTCCAGCAGAAAATTGAAAAAACAAATACAGCCATTTACTATGTCTTCTGCCAAAGATATTATTTGAAGAAATACTGTGTGTTTTATGAGGGTTTTGTATAAACAATGTAAGATTGAAATCTGTGTAAATGAAGGAAAAGTAACAAAAAATGCATTTTAATTTAAAAGATTTACACATAGGGTTACTAGTCAAGCATGAAACCTTATAAAAAATAAGGTGAATGTCAGGAATTAGAAGTAAGAAAACAAACCAGATAATTTGTTTGTTGTTGTAAAGAGATATATTATAATTCCTGCAGCTACTCCAGATGAGAGCCCCATCATGGTCAGCAGGTCTTTTTAGCAGGGCACTGATTTCCTTCCTTATCTTTATGTTTTGTTGCTGAGAGCTGCAGAGCACCTTGAATGCCTTCTGAGGTCACACAGAGATTATGATAAGCATCATCTTGCAGATTTAGCCTATTAAGACTTTAATGGACTTCCATGAGAGTGCCTGTAAGATTAAACACAGAAAGTTTTGCATGAAAAAACATTGAGGTGAAAGTCTTCTGTATAAGCAACCTGATAATTATCTACATTCAGGGTACCCTTTTGTGTGTGCATGATTGTCTTTATGTTTAAATTTGATTGAATTAAAGCACACATCTCAGCTACTTTATTTATGTTTTTTCCACCCTGTTCTTTAGCCTGCAGCTTCCAATGGATCAGAAGGATCTGGCCAACGTGGTGAATGCAACAAGGAGAACCTGACTTTTGAAAACTATGTGGTAGACATGAAGACAAAGGTATTGTCCACTCTTATTTTTGGATGGAGAATGAAATCCTTGTTTAATGGTGTTTTGCTGGAGGTGAATTGTGTAGGACATAGTGAATTCGAGCTTCTGGATTTTTTTTTATTTCTGCTTAATGGCTGCGTGTCCATTATCGCGTTTGAGGCTTACAGCTGCAGTCTATTGTGATATATTGCTAGTCCTGGGTATTTTATGCTGACCTAGGCAGGATTTAATTTTTATGTTTATGTACAAGTCTTGTTTATATTGGTGATGGTTCTACAGATTTGCTGATCTCAAGGTGGTTTCATTTTAGTCTATTTTTTCAAGTCCAAGTTGTTGTGCAGTTAGCAGGTTTTATTCCAGGTGTTTTCAGTCTCTTACTCTGTGTTGTAGTTTCTTTTTGGTCTGGAGTCAGTATGGAAGAATTTGAATGTCAGAAAAGTGATGATTTTTGTATGGACAGCCTAATGATACCTATCATAAAACTCTGCAGAATAGCATTACTTCATGGCTGTGGTAAGGGGCTGTGATACACTTCTCTGTCTTGCTGCATGCAGGTGAAGTCATAAGTGTTTCATTATAGTATCTCCATTATTTTCATTGGTTCACAACTTGGCTGGAGCAATTCTCTTGGGCTTAGATATTATTATGTCGATTTTTAGCCTTGGCGTCATTGTGTATTTTTCCTTTTTGAAGTGAAAGAAACTCATTAAGTTTTCTTTTAAAGTAAACAAGCTGGAAACATGATGAAGAGAAAAGAGACATTAACTGAGCTGGTGTGCTTGTGTGGTACCTTGTAGACTTAAGCAATAGTTGTTTCCAACAGTTGAGACTTGGGGACTATGCCTCTTGTCTAAAGTTTTCCATGCTCTTTATTTCCATTTCTAGATCAATTTACCTGTTCATTATGTTTTAATAATAATCTAAAGATCTAATTTTCAAACATGATTTTCTGAGTCTCTTGGATTGTTGTGTTCTCAATTTTCCAATCAGAAAAAGTTTTGTACCATATGGTAGCGTGGTGGTATTTGATAGTTGAAATGCAAGAACATATATACTCATTGAAATTTGTCTTTATATTTATGGAAGATTTTATTTCTCCAAAGCAAGGAATTACCAAAAGTTTGATATATGCCCTAAATACATTGTCTCCACGAGGATGTTGTGAAAATCATGGGATGTAGTTGATCTCATCTCTATTTCACAGCATGATTTCTGTTACAAATGGCCAGCTGAACAATGCACCATCCTCTTACTTAGAGTCACTGCAAATCCTGGACTGAATGTTTCTCCATCATCAATTCTATGTACTACATTTTCGTGCTGTTCACATACAAAGTGTACCTGAGAGGAAACTCTGAAAATTGGCAACTCTACTGCCAAACTCTAAGATGTTCAGAGCTGTGAGTAGTATTTTGTCCGATTCTCAGTACCATGGGATAGTAGATTGCAGATGTTTTGTTTTCATTTCCTGATTTCTTTTTCAAGTGAGTGTGCTTGAGTGTTAGTGGCTGCTATGACAGTGACACCTAGGTATTTAAGCGTGGCTACATGTTTGAACATATGTGCCAAAGGTTTTTAGTTGCTGATGATCAATTGGTTGTTAGATTTACCTCCCCAGACAGAATGCTCAAGAATGAAAATAAACTCTTATTCACCATTGATCTTGAGAATTGAGAATCACTTTGGATGTACTGCCCTTGAGTACCATGTGATTCTGTTGCAGGGCATCCCAACCTCCATAAAGCCAGCAGAGCATTTGTAACTGAAGCACTTCTGTTTGTTTCAGAGTAAGGGATTTCTGTCAAACAAGAAAACAATTATGGATTTGTATAGAAAATAATAGATTGAAAAAACATTAGGCATAAGTTTTAAACTAATGGAAATTGCGGGCCTTTCGAAAGGCTTGCTTGTACAAGGACCTTCAGAACTGCCCCATACTCTGTCATGCTGAAAATTCATGTCCTACAATCCTAGAAATCATATTGTATTCCCAGCTTGCCATACTGCCTTCTCACAGGACCCCAGCTGGTGAGCATGTGGCAATGAGACTGCTGGAGAGGTTGCACTGTCTCAGAAACAGCTTGTTTGGTTTTTCTTCTGGGGTAGTTGCTTGGCTAGAGTGGTGCAAACTCCCACATACCACATAAAGGGGTGGTAAGGTGGGACTGTATTTGGGGTAAGAATAGAGGGAATCCCCTCCAGAACTGTGCAGCAGAAACTTTTTTCTGTGGCTGTTGAGCCCAAGGCCACCGTGGGCACCTGGGTGTGCAGACCTTGTGGTGAAGGAGTGGAGCTGACTGTCCACGTGTCCCTGTGCCCATTTTATCATCTTCCTTCAGGCTTTGAGAGGCAAGGTCTGCTTCCCTACAAAAAGGAGAATTGTCTATTTCTTCTCATTGGAAAAACTACCAGCTGGAGAAATTGGTCAGGACTCCAACACTGATTGTGCTAAATGCAGTGAAACTTGCCATGCACTGGTGAAGGGAATGATTCGTGTTATAGCTTCTGTCTGAGACTCTCATGGGCCTCAGGCCAGTTGCAGAGCTGCTGCTCTTAGGGCTGCTGCAGTTAAGAGGGGAAGAATTGCTAATTTGGTGATCTTTAAATTAACACCAGGACTCCTGGGCTGCTGATTCAGCCTGGGAACTACATTAAAATTCTGAATGACTAAGATATACAGAACGTGCTTTCTGAAATTTGTATTAACTTATCTTTTGGATGAAGAAGGATTTAGCCTGACATTTCATCTGTAATACAGCTTTTAACTATATATCCAGGATCTACAAGATTAGTAGTTTCTGTCTCTCTTTCTCTTTTTTTTCAAGTGTACCACAAAGCAGCCTTCATAAAGGAACTGTCTCATGAGATTTTACCTTGTAGCATATACTTACATACTTACATAACATATATTCAGATCACTTGAATCCTGATGTTAATCTACTAAGTAACCAGTTGGTATCCACAGGAACTGGGTTCAAGTGGCATAAGTGAGCTCTGGCTGTAAAGACATAATTTGCCAACTACATCAATTGCTCTCTTAGCAGACGTAACCAGGAAAGTATTTATTTGTAGCTTGTTGGGATGCAATATAGAACCTGAAAAGAAGAAAGACAATATAACCTGGGAATGTAATACCATCAACAAGTACTCCATAGTACACAATTTAAGATACAATAAACGTTTCTCTATTTTTGTAAGAGCATGCGTGTGTTCACGTGTTCTCTGTGTAGGTGCTTAGAGCTCTAAATAGTCACTGGCTAAATTTTTAAGATGCTGACATTACTAATGCAATGTTAACAGTCTGGTTAGATGCCTCCTTTCTTTGTGTCTGCTCCAAAACTTGGCGCCATAGTGCTCTTGTTTTTCATAATCTCTACTCTTTAAATAAAAGAAAATAAACCAGTTATGCTTTAAAAAAAATTTTTAGCAATCTATTTTTCTTTACAGTTTTTGCTTTATAATATTTACGTTTCAAAAGAATTTAAGAAGTGTTTAAGAAGGTGCATAATGAAAGATTTAAAAAATCAGAATATTTTCTAATGTTTTTAGCTTTTACTAGAAGCTAGCTTTTACAAATATTGAATGCAGCGGGATGTTGCAGGCTCTGATTCTAAATATAGTGGCCTAATTAAACCCTCTGCTTTCGTTATCCAAGTGGAAGTACCTGGATACAATGAAGACTTTAGTGCCAGAAAGGAGCATTAAATTTTCCAATGTAGACTGCATTAAAAGACCATCCCATTTCACCCACTCACCTCATATTACTGGTTTTTGTATGACTTAGATACCTTGGTACAATTAGAGAAGAAGGAAGCAGTCAGCTGGGCAGATGGTTTTCACATGGTGATCCACAGAACCGCTGGTGTCACAGTAGGAAATAGTTGTTACTCTTCCTATATTAAAGCTTCCCAAGAGTTAGAGCTCATCTCAGATGTTATTTTTTACCATCTAAGTTGACTATGAGCAACTATAAACCATGTCTTTTCACCCCAGATGGCTGCTCCTCAATTTTTTTAGTTTTTGGGTCAAGCCTTTCTATAGTAGATTTCTGTCAGGATCATATGTACATATAAGAAGAACACTGAAAGAACAGAGGAAAAAATAGAGCTAAGCAGTGATATGACCTCCAGAAATTAGAGCAGAAGGAGGTGTTGCTAATGAAGGGTAAAGCAGTGCAAATGATTTGAAAATCTTATTCTTGGGGAGAGAAAATGAATGGAAAAAGTATCTAGTTGGAGAAACAAAATTATGCAGCTCAGTCTCTTTTTGGGGTCTGGGGTAGGTTGTCAATGGACATGAGGGACTGTGTCTTTGAAGAAACACCAGAGACCTGTTGACATGAGTCATCTGTTGCCAGTCATTGTGTGTGTCTTAGAAGCTATGACCAGGAGCCCTGGCAACCAAAATCAGCCTGTGGAAGTTCGAAGCTGGGGTCTTCATCCCCAAAAGCATGTCTTCCTACTGTCTTGGACTATGGGAGATTATGGGGGTAAAAAGTAGGTGGCAGTATTTTAGGGAGTAAACTGCTCAATTATGTATTAACTTGAGGAGCTCATGTGAAAATCCTGCTCTGTTAAATGCTCATTGTCATATTTAATGGAAGGAGGTGGCAGTCAAAAACTGGAGGAGTGCAGGAGGAAGCTTTTTGGTACACTGAGGGAGCTGGGTGAGTCACGTTCATGTATGCATACCCAAAGGGCTGAAACCCTCTGTTTTTCAAATAAACTTTAAATAGGATCATGCATTCACTGGGATCATCTCACAAGAGTAGAGTTGCAAGTAGAAGCATTTACAGATCATGCACTTGGAGACCAATTTCAAAATACATCTCCATATGCCAGTTTCAAGTCTGAGATGAAATTTTACAGCCAAGTCATTAGGTAATTATATGTATTAAATACTCCATACCTTACTAGATAAGCTTGAATTAGAAGAGAACAAACTGTTGGGTGCTTTACACTCAAGTTTTAAAATATCTGCTGATTTTACAGTTGACTGAATTTATTTTTAACCAATAATGCTTAGAACACAAGAGTGTCTTATGTTACACCATATTGATGGGTTAATTTCCTCTTAAGAAAATATTTAATTTGTTCTTAGTTCAAGGATGTTTGGAAGTTCCCTGTCTCATGTAATCTATAGTTTAATAAACTTGTCTGTTTGGCTACTGGACTAAACCTCAGTAGGGAGAAGACCTGGAGGTTCTAGCACAGCCTGTAAATGCAAATCAAGTTTGTTTTTTGCACATGGGTTTGCTCACAGTGAGTTAAAGCCTTAGACACAGTTCTAAGTGCTCTGGAGACTTTCTCTTTAAGACGTTGTATCCACCAGGACTTTAATAGTTGGGGGAGGGTTGATTGCTCTCTGACCACATATCTGATTCACTATGGATTTTGTAACTTTGGTAGCAGTGACCTCATTTTGGCAAAATAATATGTGTCATTTACTGAGCGTCTCACTGCTCCAACAATCACGGGAATATTAGGGTTATAACCTGAGTAATTTATGGAAGAGAGATGACTCTTAAATAATCTTTTATTTTCTTGGAAAGACTTATTTTATTAAAAACATATTTTAGCTCTGAGTGAGAATGAGAGATCCTCAGCAAAGCACCCAGGGGAGATTGTGCTGTCCAGTGTGTTGAAAAGGTGAATTGTAATGTATGGGTGTCTAGACATTTCCTCTTGTTGCTGTCAACAGTCCAGTTGGCTGTATTTTTTTTTTTTTCTCCAGTGAATAGGAGCATTGATTTTCCTCTCTCTTTGGCCAGAGCTTTCATTTTACATATCTTTCCCCTTCTGAGTCTCTTTCTCTCTCCCTCCCTTTTTTTTTCCTCTCTCTCTCTTCCTCTCTCTGGAAGAGAGGGAAGCCCGTAAGAGTTGACAGCAAGCTTTCTAACTCAGAATGATTCATGTAAAACACCTGAAAGGCAAGCTCTGCACCAGCATCACTGCAAGAAAGGTAGGGCTGTGGGGACTTAAACAGTCTGTAACACTCCAAGCAGAACATAGAGAACATGAGATAAATAGATTAAGTCTTTGAATCTGTCAATGATGTAAGAAAAGTTTGGGAGAGAATTTAAGGAGTGTTTAAGCTCTGTTGTTAAAGGTGCTTTCTTTTAATTAAAAGTTGGATGAATTTTTCATAGGTGGGGGGAAAAAAAAGGTTCCCCTACAAAGCTTTGAATAATGTATGTAATGTAGAGGTTTTTTCCACGGGTGGTAAACGGTAATTATATCACTGTTGTGCTGACGGATTCACGTGCATGTGTAAATATGCAAATCCTGGTTCTTTCCCCTGACTGATTATTTTATGCTGTAGCTAAAGTTCGCCTTATCCAGCTGTTATTTATATTCACTTCCCAAATCCGAATCTGACCCAGTAATTCTGAGCAATTGTAGCTGTGACGCACGAGTTTTCACACACACCTTCATGTTTCAATCATGCACTTCCAGCAATGTGTGTTTGTAGGAATCATGCTCTTAATAAAACCCCTTACAACCCAAAGCAGTTGTTTTGGCAGAGAAGTGACAGCACTGTGATAGATGGGCCCGATAGTTGTGTGTTTTGTGCTTGCTCTGAGTTAGGGAAGAGGAGGGAGAGAGCGAGTGAAAGGGGGGAGGAAAAAAAAAAGACAGGGAAGGAGAGAGCAGGAGGGAGAGAGATTGAGAGAGAGAGAGAGAGCGCGAGAGAGGCTGAGAGAGAGAGAGACTTGGCAAGGGAAATCTTATGGGTATACTGAAACAGCAGATCAGAATTGTGAAACCAGAGCTAGGGCTGAAATGTGATGCTTTTGCTCTTTTGTGCTTGTTGTGGTTCTCATCTTCCCATTTAGAGGGCTGCATACCATTCAACAGCATATTTTGATCTCAGATTGAACAATGCAGCAATCAAGCCTGATAAGCCACCTGGAAGTTTTGCTTGAGACGATTTCTAGTGGGTTTACTGATCCCTGTGAGCATCATGACTGCCTTTAGCATTGTGGAGGAGGACTCGAGTTTCTTATGAGGGCCCCACTTGGAAAAGCCGGCTGTGCAGATTCAAGCCTCCGGTTCTGTTCATGCTATTCAAAAGCCTTTCCTCACCCTTGCTGATTTATTTTTATGATTTACATACACTCCTGTGGAGATTTACAGAATGGATTGTCTGTGCATTGTCACGACCAAGGTAGGACTGGAAACATTGCTGTTCTGTGTACATATTTCTCTGCTATTTTTCTGTTCCTGTAATTAAATAGCTTGAGCATGTACTGTGTCAGGTTGCAAGATAAAGTGATGAATAAGCTTTGCTTCCATGAGCATTTTGTTCTCTTTATCTGTAGATTATGCAGTTTGCTTCTATATGACTTTCTAAATGATATGTTTTTTACTTATTTTTTACTAGCAAAACAAAAAGGATTTCATATTTTATCTTAGCCTGTGCTTGTGTCTATTAATAACTCTAGCAACTAGAGCACTTTCAGCATACATGGTATACTGCACATATTTTCTCAGCTTATCAGTTTATTCTGTTAACTAAAGAATAATAAAGAAAGGGGCATTATATGGGTCCTAGGATTTTAAGGGGGCCAATCAGATGTAGTTTAGATAGTCATGGTGTTTCTGATTGGAGAGATGCAAGTTTCTTGTGGCTTATTGTGGCTTTTTTTGGGAAAAAAACATAGATTACTTTGCCTCTGTAGGCCTGAAAAATAAAAATGTCTAGGTCCCAGTTTAGCACTCTTATACTGATTTTAGATCTAGATGAACTGTTTGGAAACAGTCCTTCTAAATAATTTCTTCTGAACATGAATACAGACAATTTATTTTCCACAGCAGCGGCATTAGGCTAAGGACCAGGGTTAGGGACACTTCCCAACCTAAGGATCTGGTGTAGGGTTAAGCTGAGTGATTCCTTGAGACATCTTCAAACTTATCAAACTAACTTAATATTAAATGGCAGGGTGATGATAAGGGAACTCCCTTTCTGTTGCTACAGGGCAGGCAGCTCAGCGCGTGTTTGCAGCCGCCTTTGCACGTGGTGGTGGTGGGGTTTGTAAGGAGCAGTTAGCAGGGCACATTCAGCTTTGGGGCTGAGCAGAGTGCTCCCTGTTCTGCCTTACTTTTGGTGAATTTCCTAGTTTCCACAGGACTTGCAAAATGCCTGCGGTGGCCATACCACCTGAAGGCTGCACAAATGTTAAGGCAAAGCAGGGGTTAGCACTGCTGGCATCACTGCTGTCATTTTTTGTGCCACAGCTGTGCAGAATGGGGACACCCACGTGTAGCATGGAGAAGGGCGCCCATGGGCAGCAGAGAGGGGTGGTAGGTGGCCACTGCAGAGAGCAGGGAGTGCAGTGGAGCCATGGAAACAGATGCCAGCTGTCATTCCCATCCTGCTGGTGGAGAAACCCATATGGGAAGAGAACAAGAGGTGAATGAGGCCACAGAAGGAGGATAAATTGGAGGAGGCTGTGGCCTCATTCACTTCCTGTTCTTTCAAGGTCCTTCTGGCTCCCACAAGCTGCGCTGAATCTGAGACTATATCCTCAATCACCCCCAGAGCAGAGCAGGGGCACTTGTGGGTACCTGTTGATGCAATACCATTGAAAAGCGCTCAGCAATGGAGCTGCAGCACTGCTGAACAAGGCTGAGATGCAGGATCACACTAAACATCCAGTTTTTTTTTACATGCTGAAGTGTTGTCTTCCAGTTCAAAAGGTTGAAAAGAAGAGCTGCAATTGGAGACAAGAGCTTCTGGGTGTCTTGTTGTGCAGTGGGGACCTGCAGTTGCGTCCATGCTTTGCCTAGAGAATTTGGGATGGAGGTGCATAGAAATTGGATTTGGGGACAGGGGAATAAGTCAAGTTTTAAGATGGTGTAATTGGAAAAGAACATGCCTCAGTACCTTTTTTATTTTTTTAATATGTCAAGAGACATCACTTATTTATTTCATGAATTGGTGCTGAAAGTTTTCCTCTGAATATTTTCCCAGGGCCTTCTGGGAAATATCAAACATGGATTCACTGCCAGCTCACTACTGCTGCTGCCTTGAGCAGGGCTCCCAACTACATCTACACACATTTTTCCTTTCAGCTTTTCTGTCTCTTGAATCCAACACTGAGTGTCTGAAATGATCTCAAAATCAACCATATGAGTGAGCCTCAAATATTCAACTCCAGATATTCACTCTTTGCTGCCAGTGTTGGTGTTGGAATGAGATACAATGTGAATTGTACATGGATCTCTATTTGCAGGCATGTGGAAACAACATAATATCATATGTAATTGAGCTGAATAATGGCAAAAGTCTAGTTTCAGAACACTTTCATATTGCAACAGCTTGAAAACAAAGAAGATTTGCTCATCTTACTTTGGGCCATATTTAAATAGCTGGACTAGTGTTGTATTGGTCCATAATCTGATCTTACTGTCTTTATTTTCATCAGAGTAACTCTTTTAAAGCTCCAAATTTATCTGTTTATGCCAATTTTCACTATTATAAAAAGAGCAGACCTTTTTCAGAAAATGTTATTTTCTACAGAGCAATAGTATTTATTTTTGACCTCAGATCTGTTAATTGTCCATATATGAATAGCCATTTGTCTGATTTATGCAGATAATTGCAATTCTTTGTCTTGAAAAAGTGGATCTTGATGTCAGAGGGAGTAAATACATCAGGTTTATTCTTCAGATCTTAAGTCATAAAAAGGGAGTAAAAGATAAATACTTTGTAAACTGCAAAGGATGAACACTGTTCAAAGAGTTGACATTTTTAATGCTTGGTCATTTAATTTAGTCTGTAATTTTTGGTACTTTCACATTATAGAAAATGACATAAATGTTGTGGTGGAGTGAATGTGTCCTTGTACATTATGTTCAATGGATCTACAGATCCAGCTTTGAACTCTGGTAAAAGATGGTATCTAATAAAATTAATTTCTGATATACATTGCCAAATCTTAAATCCTACTGATGTTTTTTCAGCCAAGGTGTAAAGTATGTTTAAGATAGATTTAAGATATTAATTTGTACAAATTCTTCCTCTTTTTATTTCCTTCATTTTTCCATGCATTTCTGAGCACAGAACTACAGAAATGCTGAATCAGTCAAGGACAGCTTCTTATGGTTGTCCTGGTTTATTTTAATTGATCATGTTCTCAGCATAGCATCTTTCCTTTACTGTCACATAAAGCATGTTAATTGGTGGCATTATTTTATCGTTAGAAAGAATTCGGTATAAATTAAAGCTTAGGTTGAGCCTCCATCCCAGCAGGAACACCAGGAGTTTTTGAAAGGGAAGAACATTCCCACTGTGCCTCCCAACAGTCAAAGGCAACATGCTGTCCTCTCCAGCCCTCCTTCCATCTATCTGCCTTTTACAGACTCATGAATACAACAGGAGCTGCCACTAGTGAGAAAGAGCATAAATAGCTCGCTGTTCCTCACTGTAACAGGAGGTGCTCCCCCAGAACCCCCAGTTCTTGGCATTATGTGGCATAGAAAAGATGACTAGCTTTCAGTGGGAAAAAGCCCCAAAAGCTTTCTGGCACTAGTTGCTAGAAGGGAGAGCTCAGAGGTGGCAACTCTGCAGGCTTAAAACCCAGAAGTCCAATGGTAAGGCTAGCTAAAGACCTTCCACCAGGACAGAGTTTTTATAACTTCCTGGGTAATCTAGAGTAGTGGTTTAATATCCTTAACATCAGTAACATCCCTAAGAACTATCAGTGTTGGTTGCTACTTGTATGAGAGTTGTGTTTTGAAGTTTGCTTAAGATCTCAGATTTTATCCTGAATGCTGCTGTGTTTTGAGAAGATGTACACAAAGAAGAGACACCACTTAAATACTCCAAATTTATTTAAGAATATTAAACCACTTACCTTTTGTGCCTGACTCCTAAGTTCTCAGCACTGAGCACTGGCAGCAGTAGGATTCCTGTGTCCCAGAGCTATGTCTTTCAGTTTGTAAAACAGAAAATTTGCCTTCAGAACCAGGGAGAACACTCAGCTTGAACTTGGTTATTTAGCTACAAAAATAAATCCCTGTCATCAAAATATTGAAAATTCTGCAACATTTACTTCTTTGTAGAGATTCTTGTTGTTTGCTTCCAGTTGAGTAGAGATTTACACCAGATTACTCACTAGACAGATCTTACATTTAAT
This sequence comes from Setophaga petechia, assembly GCA_024362935.1. Classification (NCBI taxonomy): domain Eukaryota; kingdom Metazoa; phylum Chordata; class Aves; order Passeriformes; family Parulidae; genus Setophaga; species Setophaga petechia. The sequence continues at coordinate 1,684,692 of JANCRA010000074.1, read as the reverse complement.
TTGATTGTCACTGACCCCTGTGGGGCAATTAATTGAAAATGTGATTATTCACATAACTGGAAAACAGAAAAAAAAATTGGTGGTTTGTTTTGGTTTTGTTTTGTTTTGTGTTAGTAAAATGCTTGGTTCATTCCACTAGTGAAGAAGTTCAGCATTTTGTTTTCATTTTTGTAGCTTTTTTACAAATTCTTCAGTAGTCTAGTTTGAAAAATTACCAATTTTCCTTCATGGCTGCCCATCCAGCACCTTTTCTAAGAATTTAATTCACACATTTAAAACAATGAAATAAAGACAGAAAGAAACTCCCCTATTTCGTATTGGTGCTGAAGAAAAATAGTAAGCTTGTTTATGTTGTTAACCTATCCTAAAGCTGCATGTGTACAATTTTGAATGACAAGGTTGCTAGGAGCCAGCAACATCTGTCTATCCTATTTTCTTCTGCTCATCCAGCCATATATATGGAACAGGGGACACCACTGTGTGCACTTTAGGCAAAATTCTGAACAGATGTGTGATCAGAACTCACAAAATATGCATGATGGTCATGGAAAATAAGAAGTTGCAGTGGTCAGTGACAGGACAAACCTCTGGCTTATACCCTGGGTGTGCTATGACTTTTCTGTAGGTCTCTCCCACTCAACACACTCATCACCTCACTTTGTAGCATGACGTTCATGGTAAAGCAGAGGAGAGCTATAAAATTTGTCCAGCTAGTTCACTTCAAAACTATATTAAGTATATCATTATAAATCCCTGTTGATAGTACGCTGTGTTTGGGAAATGTAGGAGCAGGTCTTGTGTCCCAGTAGGATACTGTGGATTTTCCAAGTGAGAAGGAGAACACCATTCAGCATTTAGCTTACAAAACCCGATCTCAAAACCAACTCAGTTATCTGGAGAGTGTCTTTAGGACATGGCTGAAGAATGGAAAAATGTGGATATGGCACAACTGAGGTGACCTTACTGTTCCAGACTCTCTGATTTAGAGTGGCAGAAGAAGAGTTCTTAGATGTTCTGAGAAGGGCAGAATGGTCCATGAGATCAGGTCATCTGCTGGAGGTGAGGAGCAAGTCCACACACTGTTGCCAGCTGCTGGTCCCACTTTGCAGATGAATCCACTAGAAGGTCCAGTTGAATTATTGATTATTTGGGCCTGATAGTAATGCAAATAGCTAATAGTTAGAATATTTATTTATGCTGAGGTGACTTTGTCATAGGCCTGTTGTCCCATCACTTCTCCCGTTTGACTATGTTCATCTGAAAAATACTCAATATAGAGATTTAAAAAGGCATATACTTAAACAACGAGGTTCAGTTTGTTTTGTGGGACTTCCTGAAAGATAGGCTGTATGTGTCTGAGAGGCTGTAGATCAGTCCCAAAATTAGGAAGTTATAAAGCTCAATATAGATACTGAGGTTAACTAGTACCTCAGGTGTTACAAACCAGTATAATCTTAGCAAAACTAGCAAAGCTGTAGAGAGCAATATGGCATGAGGATATGATTTAAATTTAGCTGGATATGAAACAAATAAAAAACCCCCACATCTTTGTGCCTGCATATTGTTAATAGATCTGGGCAACATTTGTTCTTTTTTCTTTCCAAGACTCCAGGCTTTGAATCGTTGCAGTTTGGAGTCATAAACTGAATAGCTAAGTTTTTTTTTTTTTTGTGCTGACTTTCCTGGCTATAACAAACTGAAAGCAAAGGAAACATAATGATTTCCCCCACCCAGAGATTCACATTTAGCAAAGAATCAAAATCTTTTTCTATAGTCATTATTAGGTGCTGATGAACACTTCAAACTGTGGTGTTTTCCTGCCAGACCCTGAAAGTGTAAGAGTGCTGAATCCATAAAATTTACATGTAATTTAGTAAAGTCTATTCTAAAGTGGTACTTGAGGACAGCTTTGATGACTATGGGTTGGCTGCTGGCTAAACTACACAGGCTTAGAAGAGTAGGAAGATCCTTTTCATTGATTACCATTTATCTTAGCTGGAGAATATGCTCAGGGATGTTTGACCGATGGGGAGTGTATCTGAGTATTTATTGCAAATCTTTATTTACCAATGTTAAATTTTGAAACAATTACTGTGAGCCTCTAGCATTTGGATTTCAGACATTATGAATGTAAACTGATAAGACACATGTTGTGTTTTCTAGAAAAATAAAATCCTTTGGGGAGGGGGGAATTTCAAGAAAATTACACAGAACAAATCAATGTGCACTGCATATGTAATGTCTGGTAATTATATCTTGTCAAAAGCTCAACTTTTTCCTCCTTTATTCTTTAGAAATGTGATAATAGTCCCTTTTCCCTTGTAGTTAATTATAAATTTCAGGAAGAATTAAGTCTGTTAAATTTCTTCTTCCCTTCTTCCCCCTCCCTTGGTCTCTATGGCAGCAGCAGGAATGGAAGGGAATTACTTTGATCTCCATTTCTGGGTGACACTTCATTTCTTCTGAGCACTGACCTTGTTTAGTGCAACTGAAATTTTCAATAGATTTCATTAGATTATAATTTGCTGATTTTAGAGAGATGTCTTTATTGAGACTGGTTATGAGCTATGAAAGGAGAAGGGTGATTTTTTTCATAAATCTATGAAGAGCTCAATAAACTGAGAGCAGAAAATGTTCAATTAACAGCTCAGGCAGATATGGCTTGGGCTCAATACTGCAAAGCAGTGGAGAGCTGCAGAGGTGAGGCAAGTAGAAGAAGACACTGAGCAAGAAAAAGGAAATGAGAGCTTGATGCTGCATCAATAATAGTACTGCTTAATGATAGCAGAGCTATACAGCCTTAGCAGGTCCTTTTTCTGATATTTGGAGGACCTGGGTGAAGGTGGGAAGATAATTTCCCAGTGCCAAAGTGAGCTGTATTTTTATGCATTTGACATAGCTGGAAAAGCAGAAAAGATCTGTCTTGTGGCTCTTATTCTCAACGTAAACGTGTATTTCTTTTCTGTGTTAATCTGTTTGATACTGCTGTGCAAATTTCTTTCTGTGTCCATTCACCTGATGCAAGACTTCTGGAAAATGAGAAGATATGTGCAGTCAAGAATGGAATGGTTATTTATGAGTGAATCATTAGGCCAGGGGTACGGCCTGGTATGTTATTATATTTTGCTCAATCTGAGACCTCTATTTGAGATCTATGATTTTCATGTCTCCAGAGCATCAGAGAAGATAATTTGGAAGGATGTGTAGGAGTAGCTGAGAATGTTCCACTGGGATTGACTTCAGCCAATGCTTTTGTTACTTGAGACCTCACTCAGGGACTTGGATACAATTTCTTGTATTTGTATTCCTGGCCATTTCAGTGGATACAAATGGAATATGACCTGTGACTTCTTTTGACTTTCATCAGCAATATCTTCTCTGAGAATGAATATTAAGTGCGATCTTAGAGAGTCCTGCAGTTCAACAAGCTCTGAACCTTTATATTCCTAAATATCCTCTCTGGATTTTGTTCCATCTTCCTGCAGAGCTAAGATCTGCCTCAAAATGTGTCTCCAGACAGAATCATGTTAATATTTGGCCATGCAAATTTGGTATTGACATTGAAATTTTATGTATATAAAGATCTCTCCCTGCCTATGAGAGAGTGGCAATAAGATATACCTACTTGCTCCTGAAGTCACTCAACACAAAAGAGGAGTTCTTCCTTGAAATCTTCCCCAGAGCTTGCTGAGGTGCAGTTGCATCTCTGTCACCTGAAAGCTCTCTTGTGCAGCGCTCCAAAGCTCTCACCTTCTAGTTCAATATTCAGTCTGCAGTTAGTTATTTCCCTCTGCAATATTGCTGTGGGCACTGATGCGCTACCACTCTGCATTGTGTTAATGCATTTCCAAATACATTATACTGATGTTCCTAAATAGTGCTGGTAGCAGTCAGTTATTTTAACACCTGACTGAGAAAAGCATGCAAGAAAGAAGTTTGCTTAAGGGCTGCTTGCTAGGAAGGCAGGTGTTGTGCATGGACTCTGAAGGGCTTGCAGCCTTGTTTTTTGTTTCCTGAGATTGGTGCCTTTCTGTCTGCTGGTTACCCCCGGGGTCTGCATTTCTGGAGGTTTGATAAACCTATAGGTTTGGGAATTACATGTTTCAGGGCCTCCAGAGAAGAAACTGCACTGTCTCTAGCTGAATGTGGGGGTAGCATCTCTATCTCACTTTGGTCATCGCTTCATTGCTTCCTGGCTGTATCATTGCTATGCAATTTATCAAGTGTTTGAAGTGTCATCCCAGAAAAAAAAGCTGTGAATGGTGCTGAATTCAGCAATGAGAATGAAATTATTCTTTTGTGTACCCAAGTCTCTTTATATAAAAGTTATACGAGCTGAAGATCTTTTTGTGTATTTTGAAGGCTTTGATTTCAGTAAGCTGTGATAAAGTCCCTGCTTGGATGGCTGTGTCTGTCACTGTGTAGGAGCTGTCTCAAGGGGAAGCTCAGTGCAGGAGGCTGAGTAGCCTCAAAGAAAGGGAGTAAAGCAAGACTCTGGAAATCACTCATTCATGACCTATAGAAACAGCCCCTCTCTTTCCATTTAAGATGGATAAAAACGTGTATTGGAACATATTCCCCCAAGTAGCAGGGCAAGGTATATTTGCACATGACTGTTGGCAAACATGAAAAAACAAACTTGAGGTGCTTCTGTCCTCCCTTGAAGGCTTTCTGAAGAAAGATGGTTTTAAACTATGGATTCTCATCACTTTCGAGATTTTTAGTTTTCAGTGTAGTGGTGGACCAAGGTCTGTAGTTTTTTGACTTACCAAACTCCTAAGCTAAGGAAAATGCTAGCAGTAATAATCAAATTGAGTTAATTCCTTCTACAGCCTGTAAATATTTGCCAATGTATTTATTCCTATGCCTACTTGTATTGCATATGCCTGCAGAATACTTAGGTAGTGTTGACTTTTTGGCTATTTTTTTTAAATTGGGTTCTCTAGATGTTGAGGCTTTTGGCTATTAAAAAACCCTGAGCATTTAGGAAGAAAAGTGTGACCAGCAGCTGATATACAACCTTGTATCTAAAACTTGTTTCAACTAGGTGAGGGTCTAAGATATGAAAGGTGTGAAATGCATTGGTTTTTACACAAAGCAAAAAGAAGTGGTCATTCAAATAAGAAATAAGCTATAATTTTCAAAAATAATCCAACTCCAAATCCTCAAAAAGCTGTAGAAGAAAAGTGTTCAGTCCTTGCCCTTGAACTACATGCATTTCTCAGACAGTGCCAGTGCAATGTCATGTTACCAGAACAGTAATTCAAATATCCAGCTGTGAAAGGCCAAACACTGCAGGTCACCCTACATCCCAGAGGAACAACCAGCACAGCTCTTGCCCTGAAAAATTGGGAACTCTGTAGAGCTGCTACCTCTGAGCAATTCCCAGTTACTGCTGTCTCTTTGACCTTTGAATATGCACAAGTGCCAGGGGATTCTAGGCCTCGGGACAATTTAGGTATGAATCTCAAAGACAAGAGTACAATAAGCCCCTCCTGCTATGAGATTTGAAGCTTTTATTTTGCAAAAGTGTTCTCTTAAAAATGCAAGGAGTCTTTTTGAGGAGTCTCCTGACAAAGTTATACATAGTTTCATCTGTAAGATCAGGCTTTTTAATCAGAAAAATGCTTTCAGTCCAAAGCATATGATTAATTACCTTGCCTTTAACTTGCCTTGGAATAAAGAATGAAAGTGTACAATTGTTAAAGTAAAAAATAAATTCTAGTGTTTCATGCCATATTTTTAATCAGAATTAATTTATAGTTTTATTATTTTGGTGGGATTATACTGTTGGCTGTTGCATTGATCCCTTCCTTACAGGAGGTGCCACACACCTGCAGGATTCTGGTGCCATGATAGCAATGACATTTTCAAATCTTTTAAAAAGGACTTTATAAACTGTCATCTAAAAATACAATGATTCTTGCTTGCTAGCTGTTTTTCTGAATATTTCTTGAAGTTGTCTAATTGAAAATGTAAATGATAACCAGTTTTAAGTTTTGGAGAATACAAAGTTTAATCTGATATCCACTTTTTTTTTTTTTTAACTTGTATAAGTAGTACTGCACTGCTTTACAAATGTTAACTTTTTGGAGATAAATAACAAAACACTAGTAGTTTTTAAATTAGACTCAAAACTGAAAATTGTGTGAAATCTAATCATTAGTGTTTGCAGAGGTTTCTATCCTTTACTCTCAGCATGGGGAAAAGAAAGGTGCAATGTAGCTGCTTGTGATATATCAGGCTTAAATGAAAATAAAAAGAAGAAAGCTGTTTTTTTCCCATACTACTTCCAGATTCAGGAAAATACCTGGTTACAAGAGTCCTCCAATTCAGGGAGCTAAATAATAGTTTGACTCTTATGTGAAATGCTGAGAGTAATGGTGGCAGACACCAGAATTTATTCTGAACTTTTCTTCAGGGACTCTGACCCAATCTGCTGTGCAATTCATTCTGATGGGCTCCAAACCTTGGCTGAAATGTAATTGAATCACAGCAAATGCAAGGGAAATTACAGGAAGATCAGCCTGAAGGCCTGACGGTTGCATCTTGCACTGCCATGTGGAATGTTAGACTTTAAATCAACCCCTCACTCTTTTTGTTCTGCAAAGTTTCAGGGAACTGCAGGAGTCTTGGATATTTGCACGTGTTCTCTGGGGACCAACCTGGGGAGCAAACAGAGCGTTCTGCTCAGAAAAGAAACATGCTCTAAAAATTTGGGGCATACTTACTCTTCCTAGAAAATAACCCTGATGGGTGTTTCAGGCTGCATCTATCACTGGTTCAAAGAGGACATCGTGGAAAAAATGCAGCCTGTCATGAAATGGGGGGAAAAAGCCAATCTCTACCTGCTGACTAGCGCTCCGCTGTTCTCTGAATGCTCCACTGTGGAGGGAAGGCAGATGGCGCACGCTCGGGGTTGGGAGTGGATGTATTTCCATCCATGTAACCCAGAACTTCAATGCAAAATTAATAGACAACTCATGTGGCCTTTTTGGTCCTGCAAACTGCAGATTATTCTTCCTACATGACAGTGGAAAATGGCTTTGTGAGGTGTGATGACTACGAGCAAACTCCTAGATGCTCCCTATGGAATGGAGCCTGTTGCGCCTAGCGATTGCAGCACGTACTGTGTTGTGTATAATGCCCTTTTCACTTATTTGCAGCAGAGCCATGGCAGATGCCCATCTCACAAATGCTCAGTCGAAACACCTGCCTGGATACCCATTCAGCACTCTACCGTAAGTTTGAGCCTTTTAATACAAAGATTTGAGGGACTGAATGGTAAGTCTCTGTGCTTGGAGCAGCCCTGGGCAGGTAACATTTCCATAATTAATGCATTTGAGAAAGAACAGTAACAAGTCTTACGTCTAGACCAAGCTCCTTGGGAAACCTAAACTGTTGATGTGTTGAGTTGTGGCTTAGCAGTTCTTCTCCAGAGGTTCAGACTCTTCAGGAATTTAATCCATTCAGCTTGGAGCAGTGGGGATTGGTGACAAGCTTGGTATAGGGTGATGATGGAGTCCAGCTTAGGGAGTGCAGAGTTACTGTTGATTTCTGTGACTGGGCCCAGCTGAATGTGATAACTGGGAGCCATCCAGATCCAGGTGGTGATGCAGGGAAGGGGAGATGCATCTTTCCTTTTCCACATTCCTATGCAAGAAAAACTGATGATTTCAAGTGCTTTACAGACTATTAAGTAGGAATTTTCCCAGCATAGATAACAACAGCTTTTGGGATGATGGATAATGAGTAAAACTTGGTCTGCTGAGTTTATAGGAAATTTCTGCTGTAAATGCTATCCTCCTCCTGCAAATTAGATGACTTCAGTGAGATTTGCTTTTAACTATCAAAGTCTGAGTAATATTTGAGAAGGAAAAAACCTAACTGCGGTCAAGTTGACACTGCTTTGATTTATATCTTGTCTGAACATGCATTGTAGATAGAGCCAAATCTTTGGGTGTTGGAAGTTAGAGGGCTGACTAATAGAGCTATGATGATTTATTGCACCTAAGGAATTGGCAAGATTTCACTGACATTTCCGTTGGCTCTGGACCACAGCATGATGTTGGTCCACAGCTATCAACTTGTCACCTTTTATGAGTAGATGAATGAGAAACAAATTCAAGTCATCACTCTCACTCAGTCTCTCACTAATCTTGCAAGTGATTGTAAGCTCTGGGGTTTTGATAGTCTTTATATTATGTTGAAATTGTTAATGTTATTGTTCATCTGTATGATGACACCCACTTAAAAATATCGATTGAAAAGTTGGACTACCCAGTCTTTTACCAGGTGAGGATCCAGGCCAGTAACTTTTACCTCATTCTAATTACTAGTTTCCATTTTTAAAGACTTTGGACTGACTTTGTGGTATGGTTTACGTTGTTTTGTGTTTATATTAAGAGGGTTGCAGCATGAATGGTAGTGTGAGGCTTTGAGAACTGGAACTGTGTTGAACATTTGTAGCAAATCAAGAGCAATTGCACTCAATGCAACATCATGACCTGACTTTTTATATAGCAGCTTTAAATGCCTTGGGCATTTTTAGGATACTTGTTTCTTAAACCATAAAAAATAAGTGTTTGAGTATTCTTTGCTTGTCTCTTGTTAGATATCTGTGCATGCATATAGCGTCACAAAAAATGGTAAGCTGAGGATTGAACTTTGTTCTCTTTCTAAGCATGAGAAATTGTCTAAGATCAGAATAATTTCAAATCTTAATATTTTTAAACTGTTAAAGTGGAAACGGGTTCTGGGACCAATATCAGTTAACATCTTAATCAACGAAACAGACACTGAGATTGAGTGTAGCTCCAGCAAATTTGCAGATAACACCAAGCTGAATGGTGCAGTTGTTGTGCTGGAGGGAGCAGATGCCATCCAGAGGAACTGTCACAGGCTGGAGATGTGCACCAGTGTGGACCTCATTAAGTTTAACAAGGCCAAGTGCAAGGTGCTGCACTTGAGTCAAGTGTCAGCACATACTGTGAGATGTGAGATAAATGAATTGAGAGCAGCCCTGAGAAGAAGGAATTGGGGGTACTGGTGGATAAAAAACTCGACATGAACAGGCAATGCACTCCCAGCCCAAAATGCCAGTTGTATCCTGAGCTCCATCCAAAGCAGCGTGGCCAGCAGGGTGAGGGAGGGGATTCTGCCCCTCTGTTCTGCTGTGATGAGACCCCACCTGGAGTGCTGTGTCCAGCTCTGGGATCCCAGCATAAGAAAGATGTGGACCTGTTAGAGCAGGTCTAGAGGAGGCCAAGGAAATGGTCAGAAGGCTGGAGTGCCTCTTCAGCAAAGACAGGGTCTGTTTGCCCTGGACAAGGGAGACCTTATTGTGGCTTTTTCCATTTAAAGGGGGCTTATAAAGGAAGACAGGGACATGCTTTTTAATAGGATCTTTAAAGACAAGACAAGTGGTCATATTTTTAAGCTGAAAGAGGGTAGAGTTAGATTGGACATAAAAGAGGAATTCTTTACTATGAGGTTGGTGAGAAACTGAAACAAGTTGCCCAGAGAAGCTGTGGATATTTCATGCCTGGAATTGCTGAAGATTAGGCTGGATGAGACTGGACAACCTGCTCTAGTGAAGGGCATTCCTGTCCATGTGTGGGACTAGATGGTCTTTTAAGGTCTTTTCTAACCCAGGCAATTCTGAGTGTATGAAAAAAAAAGCCCCCAACTTTCTATTAGAATGTATTTCAACCTTTCACTTGGTTGCTGTTTTTTTGATTGTAAAGTACAACATGTGGTCCTTGAGGTAATTGCCTACTTGAAGCTTGTTATTATCTATATTTTTTCTTGATTATAGAAACTGAATGGAGTGAAGGCAAATAAGTTGTAATTCCCAAGTACCTTCTGCTTCTTTATCAAACAATATTCTACTCAGCCAAACAGTCAAACTGTCTATCTTATCTGTATCACATATTTATAGGCACATTTTACTGTACTTGCGTAGACTTATTTTCCTGGGAGACTAATGCAGACAGTTGGAGAAAATTAAATCAGACAGAAATTAACTTCGAGTGGTCGATATTTTCCCTATCTGTTTTCAACAGTGTTTTTTAGCTGACTTGCCTTTATCACAGAAAAATATCTGTGAAACATCAGCATTTTGATAGAAAGCTGATTAATGAAATGAAAACTTCTAGTGACACATCAAAGCATATTGCCTCCTATAAAAGTCTTGTAGGGAAAAAAAAAAGCAGACATCTGGCCAGTTGTGACAACTCTATTAGATGAGGACACCATGTGTTTGGATGTCTCTCAACAGTGGTGCAGGGAACAGTGTCGAACAACGAAGGAAAAACAAACTGCTAGGAAAGGTATCCTCTTTCATCAGTTGTGCTGGCTGTGTCACTAAGGATGGCATGTGTCTATGGTCTCCTTTTTCAGTATTTTTTATGAAAAGCACTGTGTCCTCTTTTGGGAGGGCCTTTTGCATCTAATGCAAGAACCAGGAGATCTGGCAGCATTGCTGTTATGTAACAGTCTGAATTTTGCCGTCCCTAATTTATCATCCTCTTTGAATTTGTTGATGGTTCTTGCAGTTAAGATTCTCAATTCTGTTTGGCAACTCACCATCTGCAAAAGAGGCCATAAGTGCATACTGACTTTCTGTGCCTTCACAGTGTCCTTAATTAGATTCATTTTGACTCTATGAGTTTTAATCAAGGGAATTACCTAAGGGTGGCTTTGTCTGCGCTTGCACTTTTAGTCATGTCTTCCAAAGGATTGTAGTGTTTGATTATAAAATACTGCAAAAAGTGTTCACTGCACTGTTCTCTATGAAACTACACCTTCCTATCACTGTGGCTGCTTGCTAGCTAGATCCATTACGTAAAGATAATGAAGTGTCAGAAGCTGCACCTGTGTTGCAAAAACATTTGGGGCTGTCTTTCCTTCTAGCCCACTTGACAGCTTTTCTTGAGCTTGGCATTCAGCACAAGCATTCACCTTAGATCACCCTGCAACATATATAGGATCCGTCTGCATATCCCTGCTGCATTCTCAGCAGAGCTCTTTGGCCCTCTGTTCTAGCCCACAGAAAAATTCCCTTTTGGGCATCATTTGCCATGGAGAAGCAGCAGGAAGAAGCAGTAAAAGGGGTGTGAGCACAAAAGATTAAGGATGTGGCACATGACTTAAGCAAAGCCCCATTCAGCATCAGCTGCCCTCTAAATGTGAAGAGGGGGACAGTGACTTTAAGGGAAGGTGAACCTTAAGAAGGTCCTTGCAGGGTAAATGCAGCAGCTGTACCTGCTGCCTTGGCTCATGGACTGCAGATTTACACAGGTGCCAGGCTGTTCTGCAGCTGAACTCTCAGCTGGACCTTTTGAACTCTGCAGCTGAACTTTCTGCCCCTTGATCTGCCTATATCCATAGCACAAGGAGAGCAAGTATCACTCTTCTTTGAACCTGCATATGTTCTTGTTTTATTTACATGGAATAGGTCTGTATGCAGAGGATATAGTTACTCCTGTTTTTTCTTTTCCTGGTTTATTGGGAGCACTGGAGGAACAAGAATGCACTAATGCCCTGCACAATTCTGAATTTAGCCTGCCTGATTGGAGAGTTAACCCATAAACATTCCTGGTTTAAACAAATCAAGGCTTTTGTATTGAGATTCACTTCACAGGAGTTGTTTTAAAGAAATTTGTACTTTTGGAAGATGACTTGGAAGATACAAGTTAATTTTGGTGATTGCAATCTATGTAAAAAATGTTCTGACATGATATGGAGCCAAGCAGAAACATATTGAAACATGCATATTCTAAATTGATCTCAGGCTATGAGCCTGGAAGATTTGTTTCTGAAACTAGTCTTGCTTTTGTTAAACGCAAAACAAATAGAGGTCTCTGTTTGGCAGGAGTCAGCTTTCTCCTGGGACTACTGTTGTGCCTCCTAACGATGTCCCATCCTCTCCGGTGTAGATGTGCTCTATAAAATAAACAGACTGCTCTGCACTCCAAGAAATGCATTTTGCAAGGACTCTCTAAGCTTTAAGTCTTTTTCTATTAAACTCCTGTTGGCTAATAAATTTCACTCACAATCCAGGTGGCGGTGAATGCTTTCTGTAGATAAACTGAAATATTTGAGAACAGAGCTATTAATACAGTGCTTCTTATGTCTTTCACCTCAGTATTTAATGGCAATGGGAAATTCTGAGTGCTAAACCCTAGCTTTATTTTTAAAGGAGGTATTGAAGTAATGCTATGCATATTTCTGCTAGGTCTCTATATTCCTGCAGATCTTCTTCATTCCTAAGTCTCCTGTACCTCTCCTTGCCCAGTGCTCAATGCAGTTTACTGTCCAATTCTCTAAAAGGCATGGTTAAAAAACCCTGCAATGCTGAGTCTGTTACCAACTGCCAGCTATGAAGATCCTTTTTTAAATAGCCACTTAAATCCCCCTTCCCCTTGGATAGCTCTCTGAATCTTCCTTCTTGTTTTCACCACCCCTCCCCAGCCTTCCCTGGGGAAAAACATGCTGTTCCTGTTGTTGCTGGCAGTAGCTGGAGGTGCTGAAGATTCTCTCCTGTAATCTGATTTACGGATTCCGTGGGGAAAATTAGGCTTACTAGGCTAAGGTAGTGTTGGATTAGCAGTAAACCACAGCACATCCCAGCAGGACAGCAAATGCTTCATGCTTGGGTAGATAGAGGCATGGGCTAGCAGAGTATCTGTAAACAGGAGGGATAAGGCTTAGGAGCAAATTTGGAGAGAGATCAGGCAAACAAAGCCATTTACTCCACTACTTTATCAAACAGAAGGGAAGAAGTGGGATAGAAGATTTCTTGAAATGTCAATAGCCTTTTGATAATGAAATATATATACTTAATTTATAACATATATGGTCCTTCATCCCACTGCAGTTCCCAGTGAAACTAGGGAAGGGTTTCAAAGCTGCAAAACAAGCTCAGAAACTCCGAAGATAAGTTGATAATACATTTAAAATTTTTTATGATAAACATTAAGCTGCTCAAAACCATTATCTGCAGGCTAACCCACATAGCTGCTTGACATCATCATCAGGAAACATTTTACATGAGTTATTTAAAATGAGTAATCTCATTAAGTACACATTATGTATAGGATATTTGCTGTCTTTATTGCTTTCTTTGTTTTATGGAAAGCACCAGGATGTTTCTGCAGCAGTCCCAGTCACAGAAGTGTAGCAGTACATAATTTAGAGCAAAATATTTCTAACTTGGTTATAGAAATTTTGTTAAAGCTGAAACCTAGTATTGATCTTTATGAGAGCAATTATTTAAAGGTACTTTTATGGAAAAGCAAATATAGATTTAACTACTTAAAATCATTGCAGCTTATGAGCAAAAAAAATTTAAACAGCACCTAATTTTCTTCTGGACACTATTTTAAAATTCTGTTTTAAGAGCTCATTTAGCCAGGCAGCATTTTGACAGTGTTACTGAAGTTTAAAACCAATGTGCCCATCCAGTTTCTACAGTATTCATTATTTATAATTCCCAGAGGGAAAATACTGTTTGAGTACAGTTTTTGTGATAGGCTGTACTTAGCTTTGGGGTTGTATACCAGAGATATTGCTACTCAAAAGCCACACTCTCCTGACATGGGAAATTCCATGCTAAGGTCAAACACCTTAGTGAGTCAAACATTCTGGGTTTATGGCAATATACACAAAACCCAAGTTAGCTCTGCTCTTTATTTAAAACCTGCAATAACCAGAAAATATGGCTGTTATGACTGCTTAAACGTGCTTCTAGTCCCCAGTAAAGTCAGAAAATTTGTTTTCGTTATTTTTCTCTTAGTTGTGCTGCAATATAACATGAAGCAGTGATTTAATACTTTTTTTGTAGGAAACCAAAGAAGCTGAGCATATAACTTTTAAGTGTATGAGCATGTAGCCAACAGGTGAAGGCAAGCTCAACTGGAAGAGTAGGACTCTTCCTTAGAGGTCAGTTATTCCTGTCATGATATCTCACTATATGTTAGCAAGCAGCCTCACTTTGCCTCATGCTGCAGTAAAAATCTATAGATGAAACTTGTGGGAGAAGCAGATGTGGCAGAAAAAAGATAGAAACTGTGCCTTGCTCAGCAGTATTTGATAGTGATGCTGACAGTGAAATTCATCTGTCCAGATTTATGTTGTTGGAGAGCTATAAACGCTTTTGAGGGACAGTTCACCTTTACACTGGTATGAATGGATTGGGTTATGGAAGGCTGTGTTTCTCCTGAATAATGATACAGGAGAGCTGGGCAGCCAGCTCTGGCACAATATCTGGACTGAAGGTGTATCCCCTGGTTTTCTCAGTGTTGCCCAAGTCTGGCAAAGTGTTGAGGTACAACATACACATAGGTACAAGACTTTCCTTCTAGGTACTCCAAAGGCACATTTCATTATAGTTGTTCTTTTGGAACTGTAGAATCATGAAGCTTGTAAAAGACCTCTAAGATTATGGAGTCCAACAGTTAACTCAGCACTGCTCACCGCTAAACCAAGTCACCAAGTCACCTGCATGCCTTTGGAGCAGCTCCAAAAGTGGTGATTCCACCACTTCCCTGGGCAGCTTGTTTCAATGACTTGAATGTACATCAATGTGCATCTTTTCAGTGAATAATTTTTTCCTACTATCCTGATTAATGCTCCCCAGGTGCATCTTGTGTCCATTCCCTCAAATTCTGTCACTGCTCCTTGGGGGAAGAGATTGATTTCCAGCTGTCTATAACCTCCTTTCAGGCAGTTGAAGAGAACAAGAAGGTCCCAGCTCAGCCTCTTTTTCTCCAAACTAAACAACCCTGACTTCCTCAGCTGCTCCTCATAACTTGTGCTCCAGACCCTTCCCCAGCTCCATTTTCCTTCTCTGGACGTGCTCCAGCCTCTCAATGTCCTTCTTGCAGTGAGGGGCCCAGAACTGGACACAGGATTGGAGGTGAGGCCTCACCAGTGCCCAGTACAGGGAACAGTCACTGCCCTGGTCCTGCTGGCCGCACCAGTGCTGATCCAGGCCAGGTGTCATTTGCCTTCTTGGCCACCTGGGCACAGCTGGTTCATGTTCAGCTGCTGTTGACCAACACCCCAGGGCCTTTTCCAATGGGCTGGATTCTGGCTGTTCTGCCCCCAGCCTTTTGCATTGCGTGGGGTCGTTGTCAGCCAAGTGCAGAACCCAGCACTAGGCCTTGTTGAATTTTGTACAACTGGCCTCAGCCCATCAATCCAGCATGTCTGGATCCCTCTGCAGAGCCTTACTACCATCAATAGATAGGTAGAGCTGCTACTAATTTACAGGCAAAATGCAAATGAAAACAGGATTGGATCTGGGCACAGCCCAAGCTATGTAGAGGTATTACAACATCTCCCAGAATCTGGTATTATACCTAATGTCTTTTTCCTTAATACCTTGAAAAAAAAACTGTTTAACATAATAGACCATATGTTTTAGTGGCATTTTCATTGGTACTTGTGGATTGCAAGTCCTATTTTTCATTCAGTGCATACAGACTGTATAATGTCATTTGCACTTAAAGGGCTCTGGGAACCTAAAAGTCTCTCTTTATCACATAAATGGCTATAAACAGCCATATTAGCAAATGTGTTCTGCAAAGATTTATTCCTGGAAAGTTCTGAATGTCTCCTGTGAAGTGCTTAGGGGTCTTCCCTTTGACCCTGTTGGTATCATTCATATGCCACTCTAAGCACGGGAATCCTGCCCTGGGACTGGGACAGCTTATATATCAGGGAGGTTTTGCAAGGCATTTCACAAGAAATGAATGTAAGAAGCTTCTTTGAATGCTGATGGAAATGACTCTTCCCTGCAGAGTACTCATTTCTTTGCTGTTTGAAACTTTTTTTTTTCAGTTGTGAACAAATGCAAATTAGGATTTGTTTGCTTTTTTTTGTTTGTTCTGGGCTCTCTAAGGAAGCAGGGAATAGAAATTTCCTGTAAAACTTATAATTGATAAGCTGTTACATGTCACAGGAAGAATGTGAATTATAGGTCTAAATGTACTCTGGTTTCAGGGTTTTGAAAAACAGAGCTTCAATTATCCCTGCAAACAGAATTGAATTCTGTCATCCCTTCCTGGGATTTGAGCCTTGCCAAAACCCAAAGGTGCTCAAGCCTGGGAACTTCAGTATCCATCTCTCTGGGTCAGTGACCCTGCATGGATTTTTCTTGGTGGAAATCTCCTTTTTTTGCATCAAGACTCATCATCTTATGTGAAGTCACAGGGATAAATATTTGCTTGAAGTGTTTATCATTAATTACAGATTCAGACACATCCTGTCAGTCATTCTAACAGTACCTATTTATGCAATCCACAGTAGGGCCGTCTCTCCTACCTTGGATGCTTCACTGGCTTTCCTCAGCATCTGAGCATCTCAGCATGTTAATTTGTTTTCACAAGATCCTTGTGAAGAAGTTGGGAAAGCTGTTATCCCCATTTTAAAAACAAGGTTGAAAAGCAGAGAGGTGGAGAATAAGACTGCATTGTGTAGGGATACACCAAGCATATCAGCTCTGGAACGAGTGCTGCACTGAGGGTAACTAACCCAATTAACTCATAATAAAGCCAATAGTCCATGCATAATATCACATCTTCGTACTTTTCTGTGCCATGCAGCTGGTCAGCTCTTGAAGCAACCTTTGGACTTTGTAACAGAACAGTGAACAACAGAACAGAATATTACTCTTCTGTGGAAAGGGAAAGGGAGGTTTAAAAATATTCACCATCACAGGTATAATTTCAGAAGAGGGTTTTGCTACATCAGTTTGGTGGCCTGGGCCACCCCTTTGCTGGGTTATTTTGTGAGCTGGGCTCTGGCTGAGGAGCAAGGGGACAGTGACAGTCTGCAGGAGCTGTCAGATCTGCAAGCTGCTCCAATGTCACTGTCTTTGCTCAGAGCTGAGTTTCAGGGCAGCTTCATATAGAGGCCACACAATCTCTGTTCCTCAGAATTGTTTATAGTATATGGTGGAAACATCTAAAATAGGATGCCGTAGAATGAAAGAAAAAGCAAAACCACAGGAAAGTTGAAGCTTTTCCTCCCACAAGTATATATTATGTATATGTATTTTTATACATAGATTTCAGTATCTCCTTTTTCGTGCCTCTGGTGTCAGCTCCTGAGTTTACCCCAGTTGTACTTATCTCTGCTGCATAAATAACTCTCTGTCCCTCTCTCCAGTTAATCTAAACCTGCAAGTGTTCACTCCTGTTCTTTTTTGCTGTGCCACCTGCCTCTCAGTCTGACTGCTGTGTTACTCCCTTCTCTGCCACCAGTGTCAGATTTTCTGAGAGAAACCTGGGTCTTGAAATATTTTGGGAGTGGAAGGATGGGTAAGGGAGTGCTCTTCCATGTTTTGGTGCTCTCTTTTCACCCACAGAACAGCTCTCACATTTTCTTCTTCCCTGCCATGTCCTTATTTATGAGGTACTTAGGGATATTCCTATTTGGATAAACATTTACTATTTTTAACCTGTTTATCCTTGCAGAATAGGTAACCAGAAAAAGCCAGTCATGAGTGAAGAACTGTGATTTCTAACACTGGATAGCCACCTAAAAATATTTAAATGTCATGACTGTAGAAGAATGGCAATACTAGGTTAAAGGATGTGGGATAAACCTCAGGAGAGGAAACCCAGTCATCTGCTGTTACAGGAACACAGTCATGTAAAACTTCACTTGAGAATTTGGAAATTATTCACTGTCAGACATTTCTAACTTCTGCTGTCATCCTAGGCTGATCTCTGCTATTGGATGAGTGTGTCAGATAAAGAACATACCATGCTATTTAAAGATTGGTCTCACTAAAAAGCCAGGTGAATAACTCACCTGAGAATTTGTGGTCTGTCTGGATTTGTCCTGCTGCTGTAAAACTGAGTGTGCTGATCTGTTGCATCTCTGCATAGTGGAGCCTTTGATTGCAATCTCAGCCCAGGTCTGCCTGCTAAAAAGCAAATTTAGTCACATTTGGCATTAGCAGACTCAGTCATTTTAAATGGTCCATAAAACTTAAAGCTGGCCACAGGAGAGAGAGCAAAAGCCCCAAAGGATCTCTGTACCTCTGCAGGTGGTAGAAGTCCATGGTTGATGCTTAGAGATAAGATGTGGTAAGAGTACAGAGTAATAGTTCCCTTGGAATATCTTTCCTGCTTCCAGCAATTGGAAGTTTAATGGCTTCTTGAGTTTAAGGTTACAGCTTTTGGTAGACCAAAGCTCCTTAAAATAAGAATTGGATGAGTGGAACAAAACTCTGCTATTATATATGTAAATCTAAATTTGCACCAGTGTAACAGGGCAGGGTTTGGTTTCTCCCTCTCTCCCTTGATAGTAAAAGTGATTAAATCTTAGAAGTTTGGATCCTCTCCTGTACTTTTTTAAAAATAAAGAACTGGTTTGATAATAAAATCTTGGCATTTACTTTTATCGATTCTCAAGTATAGTAAAGAGGGTACTGCTTATCAGTTTTCTAGTGTAGCATATATTCTACTTTAATAATATCTGCTCAGCTATGCATTTTCTCCCCCTCATGATATGTGCATGAAAGGTGCCTTTAGAGATTTAAGGGGGCGATTTGAATAATGATTTTTTTTCAGCTATCCTTCATTAAATACAAATTGCCGCTAACTTTCTGCAACATCACTTCTATGGAAACTCAGCATCTGCTAAAATAAAAAATGTCTTTCAGCAGATCTTTCTATTTTTCTTATTTATTTTCTATTGCTTTTTGAGTATTATTTGTTGCATAGTGGCTGATGCAAAATTTGGAAGCCCTTGTAAGGGTATTCACAGTATTTCTTTTCCATTTAATGGTAGTTCTTTGGATAAGACCGTCTTTGGGATAAGACAAAATTGATTTTGAAGTGAAAGTAGAAAGGTATTCTCAGTTTATCACCTCTGAAAATGAAAAGATTTGAATTCATAGCATTCACAGTAGTAGTTTACCATATTGTATGTTTATTGGGTTCTTAGATGTGCTTAACTGCTGTTAAGCAGTAAAATCCAAGAAAATGGAGATTATTGAATGGTCTGTTTGCTAAACCAATCTTGACATCTTTATTCATACATGTGTGATTATGTTACCACTTCAAAATGGTATTTTGGATGTGGGGGTTCACTAATTTTTTTTTTTACTTTGTTTGGTAGTGATTATTTACAGAATCAGGACAGTTTTGTTGGGGGTGGGAGTTGTTTTGTGTTCTGGTTCATAGGTAATTAACAGAAGTGTCAGTTAATTTCTAAGTACTTGTTGCTGGTGAATTTGCATAAAACGCAGAGTTTCATTGTTGGTCTGAGGCAGAATGGGATCAGGAAAAAGCATCCAGGAATTGTTCTAGAGGAAGTTCTGCATTCTGGCTTGCTTCCAACAGACCTTAAGAAGAATGTCTTCTGACCCTGTATGTCCCTTGGTTTACACCAAGCTAGATAGATAGCAAATACTTGCTGCTGTCCTTGAGATCTCAAATTTCTTTGAGATCTATTCGTGCATACAGTACAGCATAACTGTGATATGATTTCAAATTCTGTATGTAATTTTCCAGGGTCAACATTAAGTGCTTTTTATCTTGAAACCAAGAATGAAAGAAAAGTTATTGAAAAACACATATTTTATGGTATTAAAACGGACTTGACATTTTAATTTTTTTTTGAGGAGGGTAAGTGAGACAAGACAGGAGGTGGGGGAAAACCTCATTGTTTTGGGAGTTTTCTTTTTGGATGCAAACCCAAAATATTGACATAATAGCATACTTTGTATCAGAATTTTAGAAAAAGCAACTTCAGAAATCTATGCATCATAGATGCAGGTTGAAACTGTCAATGTTCAAGGTGGTTTGAACTTTTTTCCTTTAAAGTAACTTGACTTAAAACTATAGAAAAGTAAATGCTGGTTGGTTTTTTTAACAGTCTTTTATTCAGTTCTTACCACTGCAGTTTTTATATCTTTGTTCTTGACTTACTTTTTCTGTTTATTCTTCACTGACTAAAGATACTGTCACACCTGCGTAAGCCTCAAGTTTATCTTGCTTTCTGAGCAGGAACCAGAAGACCTCAGATGCCATGAAATTGAAAAGGCTGAAGAATAATAGAGCAACTTGTTCCCACTTCTATTCCCCATCCCAGATGAACTCCCATGAAACACCCTCTCAAAGTGCTAGTCTAGCAGATGTGGATGCATCGCAGTCTTATGAAGTCCTGGTTCCACATAAGCAATTTAGTGACTGAAATGCATCTTGGATAAAATTTAAGTTTCCAAATAGGCAGATTGTGAAGGTCATGTCCATTCCCATCCCTGCCTTCTTCCCTGCTTGTATTTCTCCAAGGTTTCAGGCACCAGACTTGCCAGAAGTACATTTCCCATCCTTTTTGCTGAAGTTCCTTCATCTCTTCAGGTACAACTGGTCACATTTTGCAGGGAGGATGAAGATTTCCTCTGTCTGAACCTTATTTGTAGCTGCTGCTGGTGGTTGTACTCTCCAGAGTGAAACTTATGCTGAGCTCTGAATTTCCCTTTGCAAGAATGCAGTTATACTGAGAGCATCCCAGCTTTCATCCATCTTTTGAGGGAAAAAAATGAAGCAATCCTGCCTACCAAAAGGGGAGTTTAGGCATGGGAGAAGGGTTGAGAGCTTTCGGCGATCTATTGTGATTTTTTTAGAAGCACAGATCAGGCAGGCACTTGCAGTAGAATACAAGGAATTTAAAAATATAGCCATTTATCTCCTCTCTTACTTGCATTTCCCCCTGCTTCTAGGCAACCTGCTGCTTTTTCTGAATTTTGTCAATTGTAATTTTCATGAGCTGCATTGCAGAAATGAGTACCTAAGGCCTATAT
This sequence comes from Setophaga petechia, assembly GCA_024362935.1. NCBI lineage: Eukaryota > Metazoa > Chordata > Aves > Passeriformes > Parulidae > Setophaga > Setophaga petechia. The sequence goes on along the minus strand of JANCRA010000074.1, from coordinate 1,663,868 downwards.
CAGGCAGCTCTTAGAATCACCACACTTCATCGATCTGCAGCCATTTCCATTGTGCTCTTCTCAAGGTGTGGCAGAGATGTTGATGACAATATGACCATGTTAGTGTCACCATCTAACAGGGGCCAAGCCACTCCTGATTGTAGAATGTAATGTAATAGATAAAGTGGAATAAGAGGTTCAACAGAGGTGATGCTTATGGACTTAAGTAACTATCTTTTTTCTGAGTGTATTTGCAAGGATTTTTCTTAAGACACATTACCTTTTCCTAAACCTTTGCAGATGGACATACCTATGCTAATTTGTGGAAAAAAAGTCAAAAACTCCAGTACTTGCTCAGTCAAATCATGGCAGAAACTTAGGAAAGGTAGGCAGCTTAAAATAGTTTGGGAGGCTCAGCAAACTCTTAACGTGAACTGTAGCTCAGTTACTTCCTACTCTCTAAGTATGGTAATATGCACTGGCAAAAATAGTCTATTTTATACTGACTGATCATCTTCATTTGACAGGTTGGCTGTGAGAAAAGATTTAGGTGTCACTGTGAGTAGCTCATGAATTAGATTTCAATTCCTTATAAAATAATTGAGTAAATACCCGGAGATGAAATCAGTAAAGTCTAGAGGGTAATAGAAGTTTGGGTAAACAAACAGCATGATTTTTATAGAGAACAAATCATACAAGACACACTTAATTGCTTGTTTTGATAGAATTGCTAAATTATTAGCTGGTACTTGTACTTTTTAGAGATAAACTTTCAAAAACATCAAGAGTAGTTAGGTACCCAGCTCCTGCTGGTTTTAAGGATTTGCTACATTATCTCTGGAAGTTTTAAAGAAAAGTTCATGTTAATTGGCTTGGAGTTTAGTCTTGCTACATGACTTCTTAGACCCCTGGGAGTGACTGTGCCCAGATGGATATATATGAGTTCTGTGAGGATGATGGCACTCTTTCCAGCACCAGTATTATATGCAGACTTGCTTTGTATTTTCATTAATGACTGAGAAGTTTTGCTCAGAGTAGCATGCCAAGGAAATGTAAAGGCAAAAAATTCGAGAAGCTGTGAGCATTATTATGTTAATATAGTCCTGCAGAAGAGAACTCCCATCTGAAACCTCATTAGTCCCCCTGAAAACCAAAACCTAGAGTGGAACTTTTAATGGGAATCACAGATCTTAAATAGTTTTGGTCATAAATTCCACATACCACCTGAGGAAGAGAGATTGGACAGCTCTTGACAAACAGGGGTGAAAAGATTCCATTTGCTGAGTCTTCTGAAAGAATTTAGAAGACTGAATTCTTTCAGATCATCTAGTTGCTCTGTGGAACAAAGGAAATTTACAGGTCACTAATGCAGGTAGATCAAAGGCAGACAATAGTAGCATTCACATCTAATAACACACCCCCCCTAAAACAGATCTTTTGTACTGGGAGATTGAAGAGAACGCAGTAATTTGGACAAATAAATGCAAATCTGTTAGATCACCTCACCTGTCTGAACTCCTTGGAACTAAATATGTGCACCTTTTCTGCCATTGTATAATTGGAAACTCTCCAAAGGTGGCATATATTGTCTCTGTTCTACTGCAAAAGAGATGAATCCTAGTATATATTTTTACTAGGAATCTAGAAGGAAGGGAGATAGTGTAGCTAAAGGAAATGGCAGGAAGCAAATTTGGCTGAAGTTAGTGATATCTGATTCAAAACAGATGTCCTCAGACAACCAGTGGTCAAGACTGGGAAAGAAATGAAAGGAAAAGAGAAAGGGAGGGATACTCTCTGGGGAAGCAGGAAATGTGTTGAAGAGGGACATAGGGATGAACTGGGACCAATCAATCAGGTATACTTACAGTGGCAACATAAGCAATGAGGTGGAGAAAATAGGAAGCCCTTGAATGATGAGGATAGGAGGCAAATCTCTATTGAACGATTGACTAGTGAAAAAGCTTCTGTGGAATTGCATCAAGAACTGGGTTTTACTGCTTGACAACCACCCAGAAGATGAAGGAAAAAAGAAGGAGATACTTGTAAAAAAATTTGCCAACTCTCTAGGAGCTAATTAAAAAAGAAAACACTACCCTCTTCATCACTACCACCCCCACCAAATATTTAGGCTGTGTCTTTTATAGGATCCTACTTATGTTAGGGTTGAAATAGATTAAATAATGAACTTAATGTAGTCAGTGTGAATTGAGATCAGGAGGAACATGAGTAATACCACAAAGAAAATAAAGGAGCATGAAACACCTTTAAGACTGGAAGTTCAGACATTGAGTTTGATGGCTTATTCTCCATGCATTTAGTCAAGGGAAAATTAAAGAACCTGTGGAGGGGGAGTGAGAAATAAAATTTTATGTTAAATGAGTAAAAAACTGATCTCCTCTATCAATATGATCCTCTTAATTAGCTGAATTGTGAAGATGATGTTTATCAGCTGCCAATCATCGAGATAAAATACCGTAAATCTAAGTCAAAGTCACCCAGAAAAATATGTATTAGCTTGAAAACTGGCCTGAAAGGATAAATTATAAGTAAATATTTTCACCCTATGTTTTTGTAAAAAAAAAAACCAACAAACCAGGACATAAAGCAGGGTTTCTTATAAATTCAAAATTAAATGTGTACAAAACTATTTTTGAATAATCATTGTTTGCCTAAAGCCCAGTGTTGTTGAGATTATAATAATTGATATTTAATTTCACTGAGATTAGAATGGAATGCCTTTTAGTGGCTCTAGTGTGTCTGAAACATCCCTGCTGAAAGGCTCAGGGGAGATAGGCTGTAGCTGTCCTCAAGAGAGTTCTTTGAGTTGAGGAAGGGTATCTGAACACATGGAAATGACTACAGGCTCATGGGATTAGGCAGGTGGATCCCACCCTTTATTGGCAGGAATTAGTGCAGAATTAGCCAGCAGCCCAAAATTGTTTTGTTGCTTTACACAGTTGTATTTCATTTTGTTACTGTGAATAACTCAGTATCCCCATCAAACATTGTCTGCTTGCTCTTATCCTCATTTTCAGGTGATTTATAAGTATTTTGAATTACACAGGTGCCAATAGAGATTCTAAATAGATTTCACTGAAATTGTTCTTCTACAGCAAAACAGTGCCTTTTATTACTAATGTTTATTTTCAATTCTTGTCAAGCTTTTAAATCAATGGAGGATCTGTTCTTTTACCTCCTGAGAGCATAGTTTATTTATAAGACTGAGGATGGCTGACTTTTTTTTTTTTTTTTTGTAAATCCAAGCAATAACCAAGCTCATCTTTGTGATTGTTGTCTCATTTGAAGGGAGAGGCTTGAATAGTCTGTGAACAATATCTGTGCTATGTTCAATCTAACTTGATTTTTCCTTTTTTGCCACATCTTTGTGATCCATCTGGTAATTTATTCATTTGTATAGTTTCAACAATTTTTTTCTGGAGCAGAACACAGAATATGTACTCTCTAATTCCTTAAATCTGTCCAAAACCTTTTAAAAAGTTGATGCCATGGCATCAATTTGCCCATTTGCAGTCCTTTACCACCACGGTTCAGTTAAGCAATGGGTTGATCCTTGATGATTAATATTTTACTGCATCATATTTGTTCCTTCTGAACTTTTGGCCTGTGTGACTTGCTACTATGCATTTTTTATTTACTAAGAGAACTTCAGTTTAGGATTCGGTTCTTCTTTATTTGTAAAGAAATGTGCAACATGTAGTAAGGAGTTTTGGGAAAAACATTAATTTTTACCACAGGTAATCATTATTCAACACCTTGGAGATTTGTTGGGAATTTTTGTTAATAATGAAAAGTCAAATCGTTTTCAATTTTCTCTGAATAATGGCCAATATGTAAAAACAAAACCCAGGAAAAAACCCCAAAACCCAAGAACAACAGAAAAAGCAGGCACAAAAATGACGACAGAATAATCATTGGGGCATATATATATATATATATATATATATATATATATATATATATACACACACAGAAGTAGTGAACAGCCACCACATGGAATTAGAGGCTGTGGAAGATCAAAGAGGAGAGTGTAAAGTTAGGGCAGAAAATAGATTTGTATTATACATGTTTATGTTGTTTGCTGTGAATGTGCATGTTCAGTCTACCAGGGTTAATTGCACATATCCATATCTCAAGGATGATGAAAGCAGAATTAAATGACAGTGTTGCTTTTTAGTGAGTGCTCTGCTATGTTAGAAAACTTTGATTTTCTATTCCTTTCCAGGATTGTACCTTTTATTGAAAAACACTTTGAAGCATGAGAGCTACAGATACAATTTGCACATCCAGACATTCACTGAGTTACTCTTACACTCCTGGGATCCTGAAAACCCCTTTACCCTCTCTCCTCTGATGTACACAAAAGTAGAAACGCTGTCAGACAGCATAATTTTCTCTTTTCTATTTAATGTGCTGAGTGCTTGATGCAAAATGCACGTGTGTTATGCCAAAATATGTTGAAGTTACAGCATCATTCTTGAAATCACAGGATTGTTAGGGTTAGAAAGGACCATCATTCTTGAAATCACAGAATCACAGGATTGTTAGGGTTGGAAGGGACAGCTGGACATCATCCAGTCCCCCCCCCAAGGCAGGGTCACCTAGAGCAGGTGACACAGGAATGGGTCTGAAGGAGGTGGTGAATGTCTCCATAGAAGGAGACTCCGCAACCTCCCTGGACACCTTTTCCAGTGCTCTGCCACCCTCAGTGTAAGGAAGTTCTTTCTTGTGTTGAGGTCGAACTTCTTGTGTTTTAGTTTATGGTTATCAGCCTCATTGAAACAGTTACTCCTACAAAGAGGGTTAAAATCAATGCATAAAGCCTGTTTCTGCCTGTAGGTATAGAGAAAGGGCCGTGGCAGAGCAGGTTTTGTGATAACACATGGTTTTCTGGCTGCCAGCCCAGTGCTCTTACACAAATTGGTGTTTTGGTGGGAAGAGAGGCTCATTTTCCTCAGATGTTTTGTCAGTCATTAATTTGAAGCCCTCCCTGTTTGGAAGTGCTGCAGCGTGTTCAGTGAGGCCTAAACGCATGGAGCTGTGGTACCACTTATTGATCCTGCTGTTTCTGTAGGCAGACTTGGTCCAGGCTCTCTGGAAGGGCACTTCTCCAACTTCAGCTCTTACATTCCTGCCACTTATGTTTGTACAGGTTATCGACTAACTTTTAATTGAAGAAGGAGTTTGTTTTTATTTATTTCAGTGGTCCCATGCCTTAAATTGAGGAGATGTGAAGTCCGCTCGTACCCTGCACTTGGGCTGACTAATGAGAAGGGAGCTGAGGAAACTCTGAAAGTCTCTGAACTGTTTCAAAGATGCTTTGCTTCACTGCAGGAGGAATTCACTGGATTCCTAAGGCGAAAAACCCTGTAGCAGCATGAAAGGAGAAAAGATAGCAAGATGACAGAATTATAGATTCCTTAAGGTTGAAAAAGGCCTCAAAAATCATTAAGTCTTTGACCAAATACCACCATGCTGGAAACCATATCATGAAGTGCCATGTCTGCTTGTTTTTTGAACACTTCCAGGGATGAAAAAACTATAATAGGGAGTGAGAAAGCAGAAAAATCAGAAGTATATGAAGTGTAATCCTGCTCCTGTTACTTGATGCTGACTGCATCTGCAGTTTAAGAATAGTTTAATGACTGCGTAAAGGCTATATTTTACCTTGGATTTTATTGTGTTAACCTCCCACTGACATTTTCACACCAGGATGTATTGCTTCATTACTTGATCTGGGAAAGGTCATTAAAAATAGTTGTGGTCCTTTCACATAGAGGTTTTCAATGCTTTGATGAAAAGGATGTGCCTGCTAACAGGCCCATTTATGCTAAACATGCCCATTGCAGGGCATTCTGATGGGTGTCTTGTATACAGACAACTGAACTGCTGAAGTGTAAAATGGATTGTAACTGTGGAGTTACTGGTATTTTAAATATAGATTGAACTCAAAATTGAATGTCAACAGGAAATGTTGCTATTTACAGATGTGAAATACTGGTGCATTAGTAGAGTTTTGGAGCTTTTTTATACCTGAAGACCTATTATACAGAAGTAAATCTCTCTATGTGGACTTCTTTATGATCAAAAAATCATAGAAAATTTGGATAAAGTGAAGCAGAGAGCAAATACTAGATCTATCATAGAGTGAGAATGGGAAAGTGCTTTTTTAACAAGGAAATTTTCTGGCCCATTTATTTGTTGAGAACACCTTCTTGACGGCAAATAAAAGCAAGAAATGGAAGCATCAATGGGAAGTCATTGAAAGTAGTCCCACAATGAATTCTGTTACCACTCAAAAGCTCATTAGATAAAATTGCAGACATGAGTTGTGACTTTCAACAGGCATTCTTATGTATGAATAGTTCTTTGCTCTTTATTGTTTCTGAAATGTGCATGGTTGCATGATTCCTCAATATTGTTACTGATATCAAAAACTTAGATTCAGATTTCAAGTTTCTCTAATGCTGGGTCTTTCAGAACTTCTTTTGGAATCCATTACTTGTTTTGATATATGTGACAGGCCCCACAGTTCTTCCCAGTTACTCAGTCAGCATTTCTCCTTGCCTGGTTCCCAAACCCCCACTTAAATCCTTTTCATTGCCATGCATTCCATACCAATTTTCAGTAGTTGATAATCATAACTGTAAAGCCTTATTTAAATGCTATTTAGAAATTAATGTGTATGTGAATGTGGGATTCTCTCTCTCTCTCTCTCTCTCTTCTTTTTTTAATTGTTTTGCTGATTTTTTTGTATGTGTTCTTGTGTGTTCCTGGTGGACAATGAACTTAAATAGGAGGTGGTTTTATTAATAACAAAATAGGTTATGTCTATTAGTTACCTTATGATTTTACATGGAGGAGAATGCTTTAAAAATAAATATATTTCTGTTAATTTACTTATGTTTTTCTGTGGAATTTCTCCAGAGATCAATTACATTGATCATTTAGCTTATTTTTGCTTTCTTTTTTTTTTAATTGTTCTAAAATTGGTGGTGTCTCTTTGGAATGCTGAAGGCTTGAATCTAATCTGCTGTTTGTGAAGAAGGCAGCAACTTTTGGTGATAGTCCAAAAAGTGTGTACTGTGAGAGCTCAGTCCAAATTTTGTATTCTATTTTATATCAGTGTCTCACATTGACATCTGTATGTAAACAGTGCTGTGAAAGAATTGGAAGGGTTTCCCAAAAGATGAGATCATTACTTATACTATGTTGATAAAAACCACATTATTGCAGCACATTGAGCCTTAATTGTCAGATTCCATCCATTTTATAGAGAAGGACACGGCGCCCTTGTGGTGGTCAGCATCACTAAACCACTAAATAGGTAATTCCTTGTGTAGGTTACATATAGAAATGTACCTGAATTTCTCTTTAAGTCTTTTACTCAGTTTCCCAGGAAACATCAAGTCCTGGAATGAATACCAGAGAGTATTCTGGCATGGACACATAACCAACACTAGTCAATAGATCTTGAAGAAGTGACAAGAAGTCTAAGAGATTATGTAAACACAGCAAAACTTAATTGACAGAGACATAGGGTCTTTTCACTGTTAACAGAGTCATTTGATCCACATTTCCTGGAATGGCAGTAATGCCCTTTACACATTCCATGTAGAGTACTCTGGAATCATTATAAATACTTATTGTAAAGAATGTGGTACATTCTTTACAATATGGGCCAAGGTGAATTTAAGTGAAACCCATACACATTGGTACAGACAAGATTAGACCTATTGGCTCCTGGGTCTCATTTCCCTGCTTAAATACTGGAAACCACTCTTCCTTAAGGATATCAGACTGCTGAAACCTTATGGAGTCCTCTCTATGCTTCCCTAACCTCTCTGTGGGTGAAGTAGTTTCAGGAGTTTGGCTCATTCTCTTGAAAGTAAATTAATTGAAGTTTTCAAACTTTAGATTAGCCACTTAATGTACCATGATCCTTGAAGAGAATTCTGTCCTGCTCCTCCATAACTTATAAGAGAGCCACTCTGGATTTCAAAACCACTCCAGGGATCACAGAACACTAACTTCAACCACAGAAAACCAAAGTGGGGAGTCCAGAGAGATTGAAAGATGAGAGCTCACTTATCATTAGCCAGGAAATAGAAAATGACACCCAAAATCTGTTTGTGACTGGAAGTAAAATAGAGCTTTCCTCACCCTCTTTACCTGTTCTCCCAAAGACTACCAAAACAGTATTATAGAATAGTAAATCAGCTGTGGTTGACCGTATTAATTTGTATTTCCTGAATTGTAATTACTGCTCTATATAAAAGTTTTGCCTCTTACTGTTTGGAATGTGCCTTCTGGTCTGGTCTAGTCAATCAGAGAAGATGAAGTTTCTCGCAGTCATATGAGGCGGAAGAATTGTTTGACAAGACACAGTGCTGTTCTCAATAGGAGGCAGGCAGTGCATGTGCCCTGTTTTTCCCATAGGAAGATACCATTAGTTTCAGTAAGTTGCTTAGGAGCACAGGTTCTCATTCAGAGGTTCAGGTTGGAAACTCAGGACCTTCATGTCTCAGTTCTTTGTTAGTACCCATGCATTTGCATTTCTCTGCATTCGTGATCATATTTGTTTTAAACAAGGGTGTTGAAAAAGTTGTGACGTACAGGTTTTTATACCTGTTCCGTTCTGATTAGCCCAGAAGTCTTGCATTGCCCTGCAGCCATCTGGAGCATGAGTTGCTATCCAAACACACATGATCTTTTGTTTCCCTCACTTTAGCGCTCCCCACCAGCTCCCAGAGATGTCTTCAGTGGATTTTTTGAAAAAAAATCCACTGCTGGGTTTGCTTCTGGAGAGTTTAAAAAGGGAAAATGAAGGGGCAGTTGTGGTGAGTGTACAGAAAGGAATTATTTAGGCTCTAGTTCCAGGAGGAGAGACACCAGATTTGTATCTCAGTCTGAGCTGGGCTTCCAGGAGAAGCCTAAATCTCAGAGAGCGTGAGAGCTTGAATACAGAATTTATTGGATGGATTCTGGTTTTCTCTTGCTCAGCATACTGGCTACTGGGATTCCCAACCTCAGCTGCTTCACTCATCCTGATCCCAGTTTGTGGATTAAGTGACTGGTTCTGGGTAATCTGTGGTCTGATACTGTGGCTGTGGCAATGGTGTGTGTCACCACTCCCTTTCTAGTCCACACATGTACCTGTATGGAGCTTCTCCTACTATTTGAGCAGACATAACGGAAGAGTGCCAAGAGTAAAACCCAACACAACTGAAAATAGTTCTGTATATCAGTAGACCCATACATTATTTATCCATGCTTGAATTTTAATGAAGAGAAATGCCATTTACTCATTAGTTTAGAAGCCAAAAATACCCACCACTTACACGTTGACTCTGGGCTGTCTTCTGTTCCAGATACTACATTTTTCTTCCATTTTCCAGACAGAAGATATTAAATGTCAGTGTTTGACAGGCATTATTTTTGTTCCTGTAGCAGGAAGTAATGCAGACCAGCAGTTACTGTAAGGGTTGACTGGGATCCAGGCAGAAGGTTCTTATTCATAGCCCCACTCTGTGATATAGTAAAATGAGCTGCAGCACAGTGCAATGTGATATTAAAAGTTTCTAGTCTCACTGTCCAGCCAGGGAACTACAGAAGGGATCAGGTTTGAAGACAATATTGTAGGCTGACAAACCCTTACCCTACTTTGTTGTCTGCTGAGTAGGGAAGAATCAAGTGTCTTCCCTGAGAGCAGGATGATGAATATCTGTGTAAAGTGCATTGCAGATGGTCATGGATAATCTTGCTCTGGATGAAATAAATCACACTATTTTCTTTGTCTTCATTTAGATCAGGATGTTGCATTCTGGCTTCATTTCCTATTAGGGTCATTCAGAGTACAGTTACTTTAGGGCATCTGCACCAGTTCACTCTGCACCAGTTCACTCTGCACCAAGAAAATGGCAATGATTTTCCATGGGGCAGTGCACCCTGATTTATTTAGCACAGTAGAAGAAATTGTACAAGTAGAAAATTATTCTAAGGTGAAGCTGTGATACTTTTGCACAATAAGCTGTATTTTCTTAATCAGGCTTGCTTGACTTTTCACAAACTGAATGTTATATTTTTAAAAATCTGTTGTGGGTAAAATAGGCTAGCTAGAGGTAGAAAAGTCTTCTTCCTTCTGTCTTCAGACTCAGTGTTGCAAGAGGAAGAAAATACATCTGTGATTTCTTTTCATCTTCACAGTAGAAGATCACAGTGTTGTCATTATTTTGTATATATGTATATAAGTAGAAAAGTGTATATTAGGCAAAGCTGTGGCGAAGGGACCTAGCAAGTGGGTTTGAATCCACTTGAATCACTGCAACCTTCAAAGGTCTATTTTTACTTCTGAATGAAAATTTAAGTCAGGTTTGTATCTAGTACATTCAGCTAATGGAGGGAATATACTTTGTTCTTGAAATTCTACTATTAGACCTGTGCAGGTTTGAAGCCACTTGGTAACATATTTCATTGAAGCATCCCCTTAAAACACAATTAAAAAGATGATTATTGTAAATGATGTCATATAAAAGTGTCACAGGTTGGTTCAGGACAAAGAGTGAAGGGATGAGTCATTCCTGCTCTAGGCTATGATGGAAGTATGAAAAAATTAAATATGGAGAATGGGACCAAAAAGAGACAACATTATAAAAAACCTAACAAAATAGGTGAAGAAAGGGAATGGAAGGAGCAGGAAAAAGACTGGATAATAGAAAAGAAATGGTAGAAACAGGCTAGAGGGACAGGGAACAAGGCATTACTATAAATAGCTGATATCTCTTGGGAAGAAGTATCTGTCATCTTGTTATATCTCTACAAATTGACACTTCTATCGCATTTGCTGTCACTGTTCTGCAAATGCTCCACTGCAAAAAATGTTGAAGACATACGGGTGAAAATGTTGTTTTCTAAGTGCAAGTAAGGATACCAAGGTTCTACACCTAGCTGCTTACAGATCTCAAGTCTTAGCAATGCCTGTACATTATAGCACAATATTTATTACTCTGGAGGTAATTTTGAAAGTATTGTCTAGAATGAATCTTAACCTTAACCACTCTCAAGGTCTTCCCCTTGTAAGACAGTGGATTTGGTTAATTTTTACTCCAATAATTCCCGTGTTAAATTCCTCAAATAAAGTTTCAGTGTTATCCAGTGTGCTGGAGAGGAAGGTATTGTTCTTCCTGAGAGGAGCATTGCAAGTGAATACATGTCCTGGGTGGAAAAAGTTGCTTGCATGGAAGCATAGATTTGGTAGTGATGTAATAGCTGAGTATTGTATCCTGCAGTCTTGCTTTATTCTTCACCCTTTTCAGTGAAGCGTATATATCTTAATTAATAACTCTTCTTCTATGGAATTCAGGTGGCAATGGGTTCTTTTTACATCACATTAGTAGATTAAATATGAAAAAATATGGCAGTTCCAAAGGGAGTTTTGCTACCAATGCAGCCTTACTTCAATGTAGTTATATCTGCTGCCAGAATTGGGGAGAAGCTGAATGTGCAGTGAGGTCAGAATACTCATCAAAAATTTCCATTTGCTACACAGTTATGCATTAAAATGGTCTGAAAAATTGTCTCCATATTAGGTTTATTAAAGTACTTCTGAATACTGAATGTTTTGAATCTGGCCATTTGATTATGGAGCTTCATATTTCCATTAAGGAAAGCAAATGAGACAATGCATTTCAGTGTGGGTATTTTGTGATTCAGATCATCAGCTCATCTCCACAGACTGTTCTCAAGTCAAATATAGCCTTAAATTTTATTGCTCAGATTTTCAAGAGGTTTTTTTGGTGTTGTTTTTCTTTTTTTTTTTCTCGAGCTGTATCTTTCATGTGTACACCTAAAAATATGTCGACCATCCCTTCCTCAATTATTTGCATGGTTTCATGTAGTTCTGTTTCCAGATGAAATAGATGTATAAGCAATTGTTTTTTAGTGCTGCTGCTTTCTGCAGACTTTCAGAAACAAAAGATTCTTATTAATTGTTACAAACGTGCTTAAGGTAATTAAAATCAATGGAGTAATATTGTATAGATAGTGCCTATACATAATTTGTATCAGTTGCCATTGTATGTTCTTAGCTAGACATCTTTGAAACTATAAAACAAGAATTGACAGAATAACAACTATGAAGAGTATTTTGAGGCACAAAATGGAAGAAAATAAGCACTGTCGTTTATCAGTGAGTTCAACATGTCTATAAAATTATAGAAAATAAACAGTGGTGCAGGGTTATGCTGATCATTCTTTTGTTTACTTGAAGTGAGCTTAAATTTCATTAAATTTAAATTATCCATTTGAATATCTTGACCTCTGTCTACAGTGTATTTCTGTAGTGCAGCACATTAGAGGGAGAACAGTTTGGACCTTTTACATTAAGAAAGGATTGCCAGAGGGAATGAATCCAAATGGCACTAAAATAGTAAAGCTCCTACGAAACTTTGTGTTACAGAAGACAAGTTATTTTGTATTCCAGGCTATGTACTGATCCTAAGTGCTATCAAGAAGCTAGCTGGAAATGAGAGGCTTTAAAAATGCAGCAAAAATACAGATTTAGTCCTTAAATTAATTGGAAAAACATGGACATTGTGCTGTAACTTAATCTTTTCTTAACCTTCTGCATGACTTTTAACTCAAGTAGTAGACTGAATGCTGAAGTAGGTTGAAAAAATGTTAGGAGCTTTAATTTTAACTGCTACAGAAATAGAATGTGCTGTGCAGCTGCCCAGATATTTGTCGCACCTTTCGTTGTTGTCTGAGCACATGCTAGCAGTACCTGGCCACACTGAGGAGGAAATTGATGGGCAGTCTCAGGATCTAAGGCCACTTTTTGAATATATCAATGCCTCCCAAACCACCACTGGCCAGTGCTCAGCATGACATTTCCAGTGTGTCACACACAGTAGTAAGCATCATTCTGGACTTAGGTACTGAAGAACTAGCACTTAAAAAAGAGGATTGGATTTAGGATCCAACCTTGACCTCCAGCGCCAGTTCCTTGCTATAGGACCTCTCATTTTAGCTCATGAAGCAGAGGCCAATGTGTCTCTGAAATACTCAGTCTGGTCTCTATTGTAAACCCCACACCTGAAAATCAAGCAAATCAAAAGGCTGTAGAGGAGACATAAAAAATTGTTTATCTGTTAATATTATTGGGAGCTGTATGGCAGGGAAGCACCTTGGTCCAGTAATACTGTCCTTTGTGATGGCCCTCCTGCTTCCACATCAAAGTGCTCTAGTGGTTCATTTGATTACTTCCCTTCTTGCTATGGGCAGCTTTAATGTTAAACTTCAGTCTTAATGTGGATGAAGTTAAGGGCATAGGAGCACAAGGGCTTTAAGCAGTTTTCCTATAGCAGTGTCCCAGATCACTGTGGGTCTTTGAAAATCTCTCCAAAGCTGGTGACTCTGAGAGTGGTTCAAGTAGCCTCATATGCCCCTGCTGAAACTGTTTGTACCTGATTTAGTTCTGTTCTACTGGCACAATTAGGTCTGCCTCAGCTTGCTCATGTAGAAACTGGAGGAGCTCTGCAAAAGCAGTATGAGGTACCTGGCAGCAATTTTTACTTTCAAAAGCTCTCATAGTAACTTTAAATACATTTTATTGAATAAAGTCACAGCAACAAAAATCTGAGGCACTTTAAGGCAAATATATTCAGGCAAGTGCTGTTTCATAATAGCCTGCTGTGCGTCACTGAGGATTTTCGCCCAAACATTTCTTCTAAATGGACTGCAGGCATTATAGGATGGCGCTCTGATACCGACCATTAATTCTAAAGATACTTTATTGTTACCTGGGCTAGTTACGCATCCTTGGCCTTAATATCTCTTCTTTTTTTCTGAGTCCAGAACCTTTTTCTCGTTTTTCAGGCATATTGACCTTCAATCATGCAGTAAGCATGCCAAATTTGTTCTTCTTGAGCTAACACAATGTGTCAGTCATGCAGATCACTCTTCCTCATTCTTATTTGTAGATCAGCTTGTTCTCTGAGATGAGATTTGATGTCCTACTGTTATTTTCAATGTTCTCACCTCTGTCCCGAAGTCTCTACCTGCAGTCACCCTTCCTGACTTTCAAAATAGACAGCAACCCTTCAGTTTGACATTTTAAAATCTCATCAGCCAAAACATGCCTGGAGAAAAGGAAGCTAAGTACTTAGAAGGATATACTGGAATGATTGTTCTGTGATAAATGAAACAGCAATTCTCCATGCATTTTACATGGAATTATAGGATATTCCAGAAACGCAGTAATTAACCACATCTGAAAAACATTTAAAGATATGTTGGTGGAGTTGTAGTTAATATATCCTTTTTTCATGTAATTTAGTTATTATTGACAGGGTGGAAGTTTTGTTCACCTGCAAAAATTAGGAAATTATGATGAAAATTTGATGTATTTTCCACTGTTGTAAAGTATGATAAATTTTTGGTCTTTATGACATTGAAAATTCCCACTATTCTGGTATTGCTTAATCATTGTAATATTAAGAATGATGTTGAGACCAAAGGTTTTACACAGATATTTTGGCTTCACTACCATAATCTATCAATGTGTAACAATGTGTTAAAGTCTTCTACAGACTTAGAACAGATGCACTAAAAACATCATGTTATAAAATCACTCAAATCAGAATGCTATTAAGTTTTCATAGCTGAAGTTTTTTATAAAGGAGCAACACACCAGTTTGGCTCTACACAGCAAATCCACTCAGGTCTGTATTCAGGCAGGGATGGGTGGCAGTCTGGGATGTAACCCTTATATTTAATAGAGTGCTCGAGGACATTGACTATGCAGGTCACTGTAGGAGTGGAGGCATGTAATTGCCTCTGAGAGCTTCACCTTTAGAATCTTATCTCTAATGTCATCCCTGCCTCCTGGCTTCTGCTTACCAAGTGTGCAAGAAGCCATATTTCATGACCTGGAAAACAGGTCTCTTGGTCTTCAATGCCCCAGCTGCATCTTAGTGAGCCATCTGAACGTGGCCATCAAAGATCACATTCCAGCTAATCCAGCCTATCTTGCTCCTACACAGAAGTAGGAGAGGGTTACGGTCCTTCCCATGGGAAAATGTAACCCTCCCATGCCAAGTGAGGTGTGTTTTGTGGCACTGTGCTGGGAGGAGAGATGAGCCATCCCTCTGGCTGAGGTATCTGCTGAGCAGTAGGCACTGGGAGCTGCTAAGACACTGCACAGGAATGGGATTTATTTAGAACCTGATTTCTAGGTTTGCTTTGCATACAATAACACTACAGCAACATAACAAGAGCCTTTAAAGTGGGTATTTATCAACAGCAAATAGTGCTGCAAGGAAGGGTTAAGAGAGTAAATGCTGCATTTCCATCCAGTGCCAGGAATGTGAGAACAGTTTTATGATCCTTGTCACTGAGCATGTAACGATTGTGTACTCATTTCTCTATTTCCTTCTAATTTTGGAGCTGCTTTGACTGTGCAAGTTAAATCTAAAATTTAAATTAAAATTTTCTGCTCATGTATCCTGAAGAATCTCAGATTATTTTGGATTCTTCCTAAAATAATTAAACTCAGAATATTTCTCAAAATATTGGAGTTTAGGCAAAGCAAATTAGACTGCTAGACAATAGATATCTTAAGTACTCATTACTTTGGTTGCCAGCTCCAGCAGTTATTCTTGGGGCTTCACTGGACTAAAGTTGGATAT
Source organism: Setophaga petechia (assembly GCA_024362935.1). Taxonomy (NCBI): domain Eukaryota; kingdom Metazoa; phylum Chordata; class Aves; order Passeriformes; family Parulidae; genus Setophaga; species Setophaga petechia. The sequence continues at coordinate 1,648,185 of JANCRA010000074.1, read as the reverse complement.
CTTTTACTGTGTCTGCAGCTCTTCAGGCCGTTACCTTCTCCAAAAAACCATTATATATTGGAAAACCCATGGCAATAGGGGGAAAGAGCTGAAAAGAGGGGACAGAATAGGATTTGTTCAATAACTGTGTAAGTGGCCTCAGCCAGCTGGTCTGAAAGAGCATTTTCATTTGTCCCTGTCTTGAATGGGAGTTCAAGTAGCCAATTCACTTTGTGCAAACTGGATAGTGTGAGAGGAAGTCAAAGAAAAAAGCATGGCTTTAAAAGTTTTTTCTCTGGTTCATGTTAAAACACTATTTTTGAATAAATAAATAGTGAATTTTTTGGTGTGAAATATAACTGAAAGTATTTTGTGCATTCTGCCTGCTTACTGCATTATACTGTGTTATATAGGAGAACATGATATTTTGCTTCATACCTCATTGATTTGCATGATGCAGGAAGCAAATAGAATGAAAACATGGCCAAACCTGTCAGAGTCTAAATTTTGATAATTTTCAGATTTTCTGTAAGGAAAAATACTTTCTTCTTAATTCAGATGAGGGAATATGATCTGACCCTCTAAAATATTTTTTTTTTTTGTTGTAATGACGTGTCACACAGTACAGAGGCAAGCTGAAAAGTGCAGTGTGGTTCACAGATCCTTTTCTGACTGATTTTTCTCTGTGCATTTGCATGGCTTGATTTTGCGTTGGTCTCTTTCTTTTTTTTTCCCCAAGCAAGCACACTTTACTTGCTAACAGGATACCAGCTGCTGTTCTAATTTAGCACTGAGCCTGTGTCCCAGTTTCACATTTGTGATATGCTAATATAAACTTCACTCCAATGCACATACCGTGCAAAGAAATCTTGTTCCTTTTACTGGGTTTCTTCTTGTTAGAGTCTTGCAACCTCATACTGCCATGAACAAATATCAGTGTTGTAGAGGGATTTCTACTGCATTTGAAAGCTAATTGCCAGTGCTAAATCTCTTGTTGTATATCTTTCTCTTACAAATAGCTATTTTGTTTTATTCTGAAGTGCTTACTAGAGATGGGGAAAGCAACCTGTCATATTGATCTCTAATGTATATGATTATATGAATATACTTCACTTTCCCTAATTAGCATCTTGGAGATCTGTTAGATTTCCTGTGTAGCTACAAAATGAATAATCACTTACAGCTTACAGACATAACAAAATCATTAAAGTCAGTAGAAAGAACCACCAGTATCAATGATTTATCTTTTGCCCATCCTGTCAAATTGTTCTTTTGTGATGCAAGTATATGTAGGCAGGTGGGAAAATATGCAGCACACTTTCACTTAATGCCCTTTTGATATGCCTCCTACATCTATTCCCAACTTAAAAGCTGTGGCAAAGGAATGAAAAAGCCTAAGAACTCTGAAGTCTGGATGTAAATCTGGCTATAGATTCAGGTTCCTTCCCTTAATAAAAATAAATGCTATGAATTGCCCTTGAAAATAAATTTTATTTATAGATTTAAAACACTGATTGCTAATGGCAGGAGTCAGGCAAGAATTCAGTAGTTAAGGAAGAAATAGATGAGGAATGGACAAACTGTGTTCCCAGAGATTCCATGGTCTGCAGTAGGAGGGCTGCAAAATTTCGCAAATAGTGGTTGCATGATGCAAACGGGAGTAAGACTGGGGGAAAAGGAGGACTGTGAAGTTCTACAATGTGCACATTAGTGTCACATTTGAGAATGGCCTTCACCTTGGGAACAAATGAGCAGAGGTGTGATGGGTTGGCCCTGTGTCATCCTACTCCATCTTTCTTACCATGCCGGCAAAAAATGGTGCCAAGTGGCGCTTGTTCGTCTCTGACTGGCATGTGTGTGGAACAAGCTGGTGTGGTTTGCCTGCAACATCCCAACCTGCTTGAGTGGGTGGCTTAATACCAAACACAGGCATAAGGGATGTGGGAAGGCCTTTTGAAGAGCAGTTGTGAATTGTGAACAGTCATTGAATAGAGGAGAACACTCGGCTTAGCTTCTGCTCTATTTTTTTAAATTTTGTTTGTAAAACCATTGTAAGGAAACTGTGGTGGCAAAACTGATAAAAAGTGGGAATTGAGGAGAGGAGTCCAGGAAAAGCTTCCTAAAGGCCAAATCTGTCAATTATATTATTAACATGTCTTATGTACCCTGTATGAAAAATTATCAGTCGTTTGGAACTAACAAATGCAATGAGAGGGATGCACAGTTGATGCTTCAGTGGGCCACCATTTTCAAGTGTTGCAGCAGGCATGAAAATGTCATAACTTCTAAAGAAGCCACTGAGACCAGAAGGAAAGTGTTAATTATGGGCTAGGATTATGATTGAAAATTCAAAGAAATCTGAGTTCAGCTACTTGTACTTCATACCTTGATACCCAGGGTGTAAAGAAGGGGATGATGCTAAGGTAACACATTCATGCCTAGATTAAATGCTGATCCTGAAATCAAATGGGATAAATGATTAAAGGCAAAGGAAGATTACAAAGGTCTCCAGGACCAGCTGAGGTAGTGGTAAAACTGAATAGAAAGCAGAGCATCTGAGGAGGAGCAAAATTTGAAGACATCTTTACTTAATACATGTATTTAAATATGCTCCAGGATTTTATCTCACTTTGTTTTCCTTTTTTTTAGTAGCATGGACATTTGTCTTTGAATTAGTGATCTAGAATCCTTTTCTCTAAGTAGTGTAGGGAAGCGCACTTTTTATGCCTACACATCATATTAAATATGTTCTAGAAATGCTCATTTCTTTTACCAACCATGAATGGAGCTGACAGTGATCCACTCTTCCACTTAGGTGAGACAAATACACACCCTTGTTCATAGTACTGTGATCAAGAGGTTAATTATTTGTTTTTTAAAAGAAATGCTGCATTATTTTGTGCTGTTTTAATGTTTGAAGCAGTCATTAAGCAGAATTAAATCTGGCAGGCAGAGGGCACCCTATCTTCTTGATGGCAACACTCAAATAAATGTAGTCTGCATACAAGCCCTTGGGGGGGCTAAACACAAAAAATCACATTATTTGTTCTAGAGATCAAGTTCTCACAATTATATTGCACCTTGTGACTGAGTCATTAATTGTTTCATCAAACCACATTTAAAGTGGTAAATCCAGGGAAATAGAGAGGACTTCTGACACCTGCCTCCTGTGAACGTCAAGGACTGTTATTGTCAGCAGTGAGAAAAAGAACAGACACCCACTGTGCCAAACACTGTTACCCATCCCTTACCAATGGGCAACCTTTAAGGAGCAGGACCCATCTTGTCTTAGAAGTACAGGGTCAATTTATAATATGTGGGCTTTTTTTATTAAGGATAACTTTGTTTAAATGCTACAGATATTTTAGGTCTGGCACCTGCTGATTCACAGTTTGGTTTCTAATCTGTGCTTGTTTGGCCTTTTCTGGAAAGTTGTTAATAAATGTAAGAATGAATCTTGCATTACTGCATATACAAAAATATCACTTGGCAGGTTCAGCCACAGCTGTAAGTGGTCAGACTGGGTAGTTTGAATTTCCATAAGCTTTTGTAATGATCACTTCAGTGGACATCTTCTCTCTCAAGTTTGCTTTGTCAGATTGTTGTCACTGAACAAAGTAACAAGCCATGACAAAGTTCTCTGGAGTCTGAGATCTGATTGATGCTCAGTACTCATGGGACTCTGCTTAGCTTCTCTTCAGCAAAGAGAATTTCACAATTATACTACAATATCTTAGACAGACAATGGATTAGAGTACGATGCATACACAAAGAACTTAAAAAAAAAACCCACCTGATGAAAAGACATTCAGTTAAAATGACAAGAAAACAACTGCAAGAAAATAGGAGTTTCTAATGTGGAGTAATTGAGTTGTTCACAGAATGGAAATGTAATCACAGTCTTAACATTTAACAAGAAGCTTAGAGATTGAAGAAGAATTGTCTTGTTTTCTAAGATTAAGAATGTTAGGGACTTCTACTGAGCAACTTGAATAAAAGGAGTGTTTTCACAAAACTTTTCTTTTTAATGAAAACTTCAGCAGGTCTTTCAGCGAGAAGCACATGAGATTCTTAGAAACTTCTCTTCAGCCAGGCCCATTCCCATCGGAGTAGCATGATGGAATTTCTACACTTCAGACAGAGGAGAAATAAATGGGTTTGGGAAAGGTACACTAGAGATCATACAGTGCTTTATCTGTAGCTGCTGAAAACTTGCAGGGAATTGAAAAGGGTCTGGCTGAAATCTGACTCTGCAGACGCAGAAATCTTGGTAAATAGGATGAAGTAGATCAAGCTGAAAGAGAGTGCAGGGTTTCCAGTTTTTCTTCCTGCCAAGGGAGAGAGAGACTCTGGATCAGTGATTTGGCACTTGTTCATGTGCTTGGTTGAATCAAACTGCTTTGGGATTGATTTGTTTACAATTCAATAGAACAAGTTGTTGATGGCTTTGTGTGCGCACGTGTGTGTGTTTGTGTGTATTTGGTTTTAAGCTTCTTTTGGCTGCATTTGGAAAACAAAAGTATGTTACTCTCTATGGTTTCTTTCAAAGTCTCAACCAGGCAAGACTCTGCAGCCAGGCCTTCCAGGGACATACCAGAGCTTATCTCTGCTTCGCATCTCTGGAAACACAGGCCAAGCCATTTCAACAGAAGGATAAAAATGTTCCTTTGCTTGTGCATTCCCTTTTCTTAAGACAAGTAACCTGATCTGGCATTTGACCCAACTCTCTGTAATTCCTATCTGATCTTTACACCATCCACTTGATTTCACCTCAGACACATCATCTTGTTACTGTGGCACAAAATGTGACTTGTCATAATTTTTCACTGACCGTTATGAGAACAAAAGCAGAGGGCTAAACCTCATATCACAGCAACCCCCCCATTTTCTGTAGGTAAACATGTGGTGAAAGGTTCTGTAGCCAGTTTAATGGTTCTTAGCTTTTCCAGGTTTTCAGCTGAAATCAGGCTCTGGGTAGAGCTGTGACAAACTTTCTTTGGAAGAACCACTTTAGAGACCTAGACTGCAGTCAAGCATGAAAGATGCACACAACTAATTTTTTTAGGGTCCACATACTCATGTAAAACCTAAATAGTTTGCATCTGGAAAATATTGGTGAGTTGAATCAAGACCAAGTGGTTTTAGAACTTTAAATTCGAGCTCATTTTTTTCCCAGGGAATCTGCTGATCTTTGAGACATTTATACCACTTGCTTTCTTAGGAACTTTATGCTGCCACCCACAATCATAGTATTTAATCCTAGATTTATCTTGAAGTTACAGCCTGTATTTTTTTTATGTTAAGGGGAGCAAAATAAACTGCACTATATCAAAGACATGTGTCAAATATAATGGAAATACCCAACCACTGCTTATTTACAGGTCCTCAGATTATTGATTATTACAAACAGGAAACATTTTTAAAACTAAATGTGAGTACACATTCCTCCATCGTGGCAGCAAAAGAGAGTTGTGGCTGTCTGACATTCCTTTTTTGGCAGAAAACTGAGAGCAAGATGGCTTGATGATTGTACTGTGACCAAATCCCTTGTACTGACCACTTTCAAACCTGTATTTACACATGTTCCTGTAAAGGGAAGGGCTGTCTGACCCAATTGTGCTGAAGGGAAAACACAAGAGCAAGGAATTTATTTTTGTTTTGAAACATTTTCCACTATATATCGTGACTTCTTTCTTTCATCAGTATCAACTCAGTATGCTTTTTTTTCCCCCTAGAAATGTTTCTTTTTGCCTTAGAAACCAGCTTTTATCTATAAAAAGTAGAAGACAGGACAGAAAAGTTTGTTATTTATATAAATTTTTCATTCATACAAAAATAGGTATTTCAGGTTTTAACCTTGACATCCTGTAATCTCTGTTTTTACTTTAGCAGTTGCGTGCTTTCTAAGTGTCATGTGTTTTGTGCTGCATTGATCCCAATAATGACCAGGTTTGAATGGCTCCAGCATGTTGCTGAGAACAAGATGTGAAAATAACCAGGAGCAGGGCTGCTACAGGATAGGGAAGGATATATCCTAAAACATTTTTTCTCCCCACCCCATCATGACTGATTAAGATGGGACTTTCAGGGCTTTAGACACTTCATTCACTGTGCATAGTCCAGAACAGTTTTATTGGAGCTGGAAACAAGTACTTTTCTAATGGTGTATGTTTCTAGGTTTTGGCAAAGAAAGATGAAATTACAAATGAATCATGAAAACATTTTACTGGATCAGTCATTCGCCTTTTCTGTAATTTTATTTAGCCTTTTATTTTAAATAGCTTTTGTTCAAAGTACTAGGGATGCTTGCTTAGTTATTCAGCACATTTGTGCTCTGAGTGGCTCAAATGATTTCTTGGCTTCAGACCGTCCTCAGGAAGCTATTCATAGCAATTCACACATTAAGGGCAGTCCTCATCTTCAGTTAATTGGAATGTGAAAACAGATTCCAGATATTTTACCTCGAGTTTATTTATTTTAGTAGGCATTTAATTGTCTTCATATGTATTTTATTATTATTTTTCTTTTTATCAATTCACCCACTTTCTCATCAACTTCAACCCTCTTAACACACACACACATGCAAACACCAACACATGCTCACAAATGCAATGTATTGCTAACACAAAGTTCCTTTCTGAAGCACAGGCTTAGAGTCAGAGACTCTTTCTCACATCAGACCTTCCCACTGCAGAAAAACAGATTCAGTGAAATAGGAGTTCAATGTCTCTTTTAAGCAGACATTATTAGTAATATTCCTGGCATAAGAAGATTGAGACTTCAAGACTCCATGTCCTTATCTGAATAATTATCTAATGATAATCATGAATGTCCCTTGTTTCCCTGTTACTCATGGGTGTCTTATAATCAGTCAACACAGATAGCAATTTAATATTCCCTTCTTCTCTCTGGCAGCCTCTGACATTCCAACACTTGATTCACTTGATTCAGGAGCTGGTAGTGGCTGCTTTGTCACTGCATTAGATCCTCAGTTAGGTCAATAGAGTTACCAACCTGCTGACCATGTGGCAGTCAGGTGTGGGAAGAGTCACTAATTAAATATAATGTGATCAGTCTGGAAGTTAGTATTAAAAATATAATCTTAAACAGAGTATTTTGGTGTTTGCCAAAATGTCTTCCATTGCTCAGAAGCTTTCTTCATCCCACTCCTCATGCTTAATTACCACATAAGTTTCTATTTTTACAAAACATTGGAGAAATTACATCTTTTGAAAGAATTTTACCAATTATATTGTCTCTGAGTTATACATAAAAAAGACAACTGTGATTCCTGAGACTTCTCAAGGGGTAATAGTCTTGAATTGTTTTAAATGAACATTTTGTTACAAATTGCAAAATTAGGATGCAAAACAAACCTTTATGTAAAAACATAGAAAAGATAATGTCTATTAGAATGATGACAAAATGTTTTCGCCTATTTTTGCCAAGGAGCTTAATTATATTGTTCTCATTCCATGGTAAATGTCATAATTTGCAAAATGAGATATCTGATGTGCAGTTTGCCACCCCCTTTTTTACACACAGTCCTTCCACAGCATCCTGAGGCTACAAAATCGAGATAGAAAAACCTTCCACTTTCCAGTTGATCTCTCCATGGTTCATGGCTCCCTGTCATGTCTCAGTCTAACTCTGAGTCACAGATAAAAGTTTTCTTTAATTTCCAGGTGATTTAAAGACAATGGATATTAGGCTCTTAGGTTGAAAGGGCACTGTTAAAAATACATGGAAGTATTTTCATTGAGAAAGCAATCTTTATACAAGCCACTAGATTTCTTGAAATACTCTCTGGTGAGGCTTGTTAATTTTATGTAGAGGATAAACTAAACAGGAAACTACTATCATATACATATATATTAAATAAAATTCTAAGTATTTAGTGTGTTTCTGTCCATATTTTTTTCCATCTAAATGTGCCTTTTGGCTTCATGCCTCATACTGCACCCAAGGTGTACTGTTATGGCATGATGCTGAACATCCTTTTGTGCCGTATGTTCCAGCAGATGTTCTTGGGACTTATGTTTGTGCCATTTGAAATTAATTTTGGTAGACTCTTCAATTGCATACTTTTCAAATTCTTCTGCAATTGAAAATGCAAGACTCCTATGATTTGACTGTATATATATTTTATACACACATACCCATGATTACATATTAATATCCAATGTCTGTTTAATATTAATCCACAGTCATGTGATAAACAACAGGACTGTAGTCAGTGGTTAAGCCAATATCTGGAAAGCAGCAGATAGAAAATATCCAGTAGGGCACACTTTAGGCTTCAGGGGAAATTTGTTATAAGTGATCTTATTTCATCTGAACCCTTATGATTCCTTTTCATGGATGATGCTAAAGTGAAATTCTTGGATAAATAGAGATAAATAACTATTTTAAAAGGAATTTATCTTTTATAAATTAAATATTAAAGAAATTCTAGCCAAAATTAATTGTCCCAATATATGGATCCATATGTTATTTTGATACAGATTTGTTTGCTTTATTTACAGAAGTTTTAGGCATATATTTAATCTATTAGTGCTTGTTCTTTTTTTTTATTATTTTGTTTTTCTTTAAATAGAACGGAACTATAAATTTTCTTTCTCTCTTTGGAGAGATTTAAAAATTGTTGGTTTATTAACACAAAAAAGGAATTAATGATAAAAACCTGTTTGGTAAATATTAAAGATTTTCTATTTAATAGACAGATATTCATGAATGTGATTCTTTAAAGTGTCTTATTCAAAACTCATGGAAGGAGATCAGAAGCTTTGATGGGCTTGGAGCAGAGCTGAGGAAATAATGAACAAATCTGGTTGTGCTTAGTACTGACCTTTCCTGTGAATATTTTACTGGTTTATTACAAAGGAGACCTTAGTGAAATAAAATTAATCAAAGTCTTTCTGAGTCTTTGTCCCCAGTCACAATCTACTGTGGAACAACAACTATTTCCATGATGAAAAAAGGGCTCATTCAAATGGAGAATTCAGTTGGGCCAGTAAATGCCAAAGACTTAAAACTGCAGAGAGGACTGTGGAGAGCAGGCAGTGGGATTAATCTGGATGGGATTTTGATTTTACACAGGCAGTTTTGCTAGCAGCAGTCCCTCAGAAACTAAGTGTTAGGTTCCAGGAATCGTGCAATGACTTAATATTCCTTATGCCTTTTATGATTTGATACATTCCTTGTTTGTCTTCCGGTTTTGAAGCCTTTTAGGCTGCCATATTTATGTTTTCCAAATATTTGTGTATATTTCCAGGAAAGATGGAAAATTGTTTTTATTTATTGATTAAGAGGGAAGTTGTAATTCACATATAATCCGTGACTCAGAGGTCTGGGGTTCTGGGAGAAAACACCTAATACCATGAGGAAATTACAAGACTTGTCAATGTTGCTCAGGTGAATCATAAAGTTCAAGACTCAACAACTTTTGCTCTCAGTAAAATATATGCCACTTCCACTTGAATGTACAGACAGCTGGCAAAAGTCTTCACATTATTTATTTAAGAAAAGCAGCTATGGAGGCTGCATTTGCTCATCTCAAGTACATCTTTACACTGGACCAAAAACCTTCCCAATTCTTCCTCTCAGCAAATATGGGAGGCCTGAGGCTGAAAAAGAAGCTCCCAGAAGTAATTCCTCTCTGGAAAGCTTCAGTTTTCTCAGTCAGGTCTTGCTTTGGGTGCCAATGTAGCTCAGAGGTGAGTTTTGAAGTTTATTTCAGTGATTGCTTGCAAATACGATAAACCCATCACCATGTCTGGTGTGCTGCATATTTCACATTTTTTGGGGAGTGGAGGATAAAATTTTCCAGGCTTGTTTTTTTTGATTTGTCACAGACAGTGAAAACCTTACAAATGACTTAAAGTGATAAAAATAGCTTTCATACATGTTAATGATGTTTTACAGTTTGTTGTTTAGTGTTTCAGGTCCTTTACTGGCAATGAAGCAGTCTCAATGTTCCACTGGGAAGCCAAGTTTCCCCCTCTGCCAGCTGTATTTTTGGTCTCCTTTCTGTAGGTGTTTGGTTAATGAAAATAAAACCATTGCAGATTGCAAACTACAAAATTAAGTTCTCAAATTGCTGACAACTTAAATGCTATCACATGTTAATGTTATTACATCACTGAAAGTCAGAGTTGTCTGTACCCAAAAGACACATTAGATTGTTTGTGCTTTGCTACCCATCTGGTGAGCAGCTAATTATTTGGACCCCTTCCAACAGGGTCCAACAAGCACCTGGCAGAGGATGTACATCTGTTTCATTTTGCCTTTGCAAAGGATTGTTACAGACCCTTTTTGGTTATTGTTGTTTCATTATGGAATTACATCTGAATGGCAAGAGTGAACCAGGGCCAATATCTTGGATGGCACAGTGAAGGTTGGTTATCAATTAAATCTAATATCCCCAGGCTCCCTCCATCAGCAGCAGGAAAATGCATGTTTCTGTAGGCAGCACTCCAATGGCTTGTTTCCCTGGGCTCGAGTTAATGTTTGTGAATATCTCCTCTATCAGTAGAATTATCTGAAGCACTATCTGTAAACTTGTAGAGCCCAAACTCTTACTGAATTTCAAGAAGACTTTGTTTTCTGGGTTTCATGTTAAAAGATGATCAGAGTATTTACAGTTTCAAGTCAATTATACATCTATCTTTTTCCAAATTTTGTGCTGAAAGAATAATTTTGCTGTTGTTAGTCCCCAAGTATTATTTTGAGTCTTAATAAATTTCACAAAATGACACCTATTCCCCTGGCAGCCAAAACCAGCCCATGTGATGATTCTGTGATTCTTTTGAAATATTTTTCTTTATGTAGGAAGATGCAGACATGTTGAATTCCTTGTATTTCATCCATGCAACTCCACATGCTTAGGTCCATCGTCTGCAACTACATTGGCACAGAAGACCTGCATTGTTTGGGTTGCATTTGGATGGTCCAGTTTATTTTACAGATGACTATTTATGGCCTGATGAATTTGGCATCTGGGAACAGAGCATTGAAAAGGGTGAACTATCCTGTCTAAGAGAGAACAGCTTGAATAATGCATGTCTCAAACACTGCTCATTCAGACTATGAACAGGTTCCTGATGCAATTTTATTTGTTTCATTGATATTTGTAAGGCAAGAAGGGTTTTGTCCACACTGTTTTGGTATTCATATGAATACTCATGTTTGCATGTGGACATTCTGTCAACTACGGACAGTGGTATGCATAAGGTCAAGCTAAATAAAGACATTCTTCTAGTCAAAGAAAATCTACAAAATCTTTCCAAAATGCTCCAGAAGTCTTGCAAGACAATGGGGAAGAGCACCCTGTGCCTTGTGCAAGCAGCTACATGCTGTGAATAGCAAGTGCCCAACAAGCAGTTAAATTGAGCATTGTGTGCACAGCCCAGAAGGTGAAATTTCTCTTTGTAAACTGAATGCAAAATGATTAACAAATTATTTAGTAAATAGCTTGTTCTATCACCATCACATGTAATAAAACCTCTTTCTTTTTTTTTTTTTTTTTTTCTGAAGGGATGCAGCAGAGAAAGACATGTTTTAATTTTATTGCTAGGCACTAAAGCATTTCTGCTGCAATTAATCCACGAGGTATTTACAGGCTGATGGCCAGCTTGTGTCCATGCACTGGTGGAGAGGTCAGGTGCTGCCACCAGAGAAGATGGACAGTTTCAACTCTATTTTCGATCGACCAGGCCAATAATAGCATCTGTCCCCTCTACCTAGACATTTATCTTACTAGATTCTGAGCTGAGTGACAGAGAATAGAGTATTTTACAGAGTGGGGGGAAGTGTGTGCCATCAGCATGGCATACAGCACATCTGTACTGCAGCTGTGCCAGGCTGGCTGGTGACACGTCATAGCTGAAAAGAAAACACAGGGCAGGTCTCATGTGTGCCTGCTGTATGCCACTGATATTGCAACAGCTCCTCACATTTGGGTTCACCATTTCTGTTTGTGTTAGTGGCACTTTCCAAGTGCCAAGTCTACTCTCCCTGTCTCAGATGGTGCTAGTTTGCTGAACCCTCAAAACTGAGAACATAATGAGGCCGCGGATGTGTGAATTGAATGTGCCCCTGTGTGCATTAATTTTTTCTTAAATTACATGAAGCTTGTCTTGCCTTTCATACAAATGCTCGGTGCTGTGTATACATCTGCACTGTGTATGCAGAGATCATCCAACTGTCCAGTCCACTGAAGTCCTGATGCCCTTTACCCAAAATACCTGCTGACACAGAGTGATCCAGATCTTCAAAAGCACATTTTCATTGTAGACATTGCATGGGCTTTTTTGCTATTCTGTCAATCAGAAACCTTAGTATCACCTTGGGTGACCAGTTTCCTACTCTCTGATCTGTTCTCTTTTTATCAAAAATCAATTAGTATATTTCACTTCTATAGTTAAAGCCAGGTTTATGTGAGTCCAGGTATTGGGGTCTTGAAAGCTGAAGTCAAATGAATATCTTATCCTCTTGGATCAACCTAATTTCTTCCCATATGCTGCTGAGGGGGTGGAATTCTAGTGAGTCATAAGGAAACACAGGCTGATGGGAACTGAGGAGCAACTCGTTAAACCATCTCTCGGTTTCTCCTGACTATTCCTCTACATTCCTCCTCCTTCCCATTGCAAATCCAAGCAGGCAGCTTGCTCTGCTGGTGGGAAAAGGTTCACACATCGATGCACAGTCTGAGCTCTGTGGCTGCCAGTGCCCCTGTGTAGGGCTGATGCTGGCTCCTGCTCTCTATTTCCATGCAAAGTGAAAAGGGTTTCTTTTTAACCTTTTTTAAAATTATTTTTCAGAGGTGTTGAAGAACTTGAAACCACACAAAAATCTGAATTTTCAATAAAAGGTCACAGCTCAATTTAAACATATTCATGACTATCCTTAGGAAGTTGCAGTCAATATCTAAACATGATCTATCTCCAAGTTTTTCTTGGGGAAGCTCTGTGTGTGGGTTTTTTTTTTTCTTTAGGAAAAAACTGTAGAAATCTGGTTATTGTTTCCCTTATCTCCTTCACTGCAAGATAGTCTGTTTCTCCTTTCTCCTCTTATCGTCTTTTCACCTTCTTTGGGATAAAAGTGATAGTTCTCAGATATGGTTCAGAGCATTATCTAGTCCAATCACAGCAGCTGAGTATGAAAAGACAGCAGCACTTCAGTCCTTGGAAATGGTATCATTAGTACTGTCAGCAGGAGGAATCCTTTCAGATACATGTACATCACCATGAATTCAGTTTCATTCTTTCTCCCACATCTCTTTCTGTACCTTTCTGAGGAAGTGCAACCCAAGTGATCTTTGTCCAAGATCATGATTTCTTTTTAAGCACACCAGCACACTGTTAGCAACATTGGAAGAAAATGACCATAAATCTAAAGTTTTATTTCTAATTTATATTGCTGGTTTAGCTAGTAAAAGTCTGAACAGTTGCTTCCTTATGGTGGAATAGCCTACTTCACAAGAGGAGACAAGTGTTTTGAGATGAACCCACTTTCATTTTTATACAAGATGTTAGATACAACAACAATACTTACAAATTAATATAAGTAAATAACAAAGTCTTTCTAGTCCCTTTACACACATATTTTTGTGAATAGCATGCAGCTACTTATTTTGTTGTCAGTAGGGCAACATTTTTCAAGTCCAAACCTCTCATTCTCTAGGCGGAATATTTTTAACATCAATTCTATGTTAAAAAAATACAGCCAGTGAATTCAATGACACGCTTTCAGTTTGATAACACATCTTTCTAGCTTCTTCTTTCTTGTGTGACTCATTATCATATCTAAAACTGGAGAATATAAGAAAGAAGACTAGAATAGGGGTAAATAATAGAAAATTCTCCCTGCCTGTGTGAATGCAGGAATATCTGTGGCACTTGGCTAGAGTTGTGAGGACAGGTATATGCCTGAGGCATTTCTACTATAAAATACTAAAACTGAATATCAAACACATCTGTGACAAATTGAGACTGACTTGATTTTCATTATGATTAAAAGGCCTTCCTGAAGCAATAAATATTTATCCAAATATAGCTTGTTCCCAGAAGACATAGATCTGAGTTTCTCCTTGTTGACTTTGGTCACTGAACTGAAGTCAAGTTAGGAGCACAGATCCCTCAGATACATAAAAGGGAGAGACACAACCTGTTGAAGTTCTTCCTCTTTCCAAAAATTACCAGGAAGTAGAGCAGTCTCCCAGTCAAGGTGTAAATAAAGGTGTGTTGAGTCCCAGCACTCTTACTAGGAGACATTACAGTATGCCTTATGTAGGGATAAATACTCTTTTAGATAGGAGAAGCATTCTGGAAGAACAATTTGCCACCTAGGACTTATAAATTAAGTACTCAGAGCTGAAATAATGACTTAGATCCTTATTAAGTGCCTGCTTTGTGTGCTTCGTGGGCCCTTTCAGCAACCATGTGAAAAAATTAGATGTTCTACTAGGAAACATGCTACTTAGACTCAGCCTTGAGATGCCAAATGCAATTTTCCATATATGTCTGTGTCTAATAAATTATGTACATAGATAGCAACTTGCTAATTTACATATTAATAAAAATTTGTTATCTTCAGATTATTTACAATCTACTGTGTCTAGCTGTTCCCTTTTTTGTTTAGGGGTTATAAAGAATGCATGTGAATGTATGTTTGAGAATGAGCTTCAACAGCTTCAGAATTACCAGCAGCAGCAGAATTTGCACATCCTCACAGGGTGCTGCATAGGGCAGAGTTCTATTTTTATGTAAGTAGCTTCCCACTTCTAAGGCACTGATGTTCATTCAAACCTCTGCCTTTTTCCATCTGCTGGAGCTTCTCAGATGATGAGTGGGTGGGATAAAGGCTTCCTGCATGAAGGATGCATTTTACAAGTTTCGTGGCCTTTTTTCTTGCCCCATGACTTTGTGCTGGTGAGACCCTTTGATTCCACTTGGAACAGGAAGATAGCAAGGCTAAGAGTCGATGCCTAGCTATGCATAATTCTTCAGAATTCTGCATTGGACTTGTAAACATTTTTAAATATACTGTAGGAAATCCTAATTTTTCTACCTCCAAAAGACTTTTAGATCTGTTATTATTTTACTTGCCTTTCAGTGGTTTAATTCCAGAGTTAATATCCTGAATTTGTTTGTGCAGACCATATTTTAAAATGAGAAGGACATAACACAAGAACCTTCAGGTCTGTTTTCCCAGAGTTAGGTAAACCAAGTCTCCAGTTTCAACACCACTGCTGAACCAGTGTGGAAATATTACTGATTCCAGTGACCATGAATCAGTGTCTGGGAGCTGCTTGTTAGGCAGTAAGGTTGCTTGGATAGATGGTTCCTGGCTGGTAATATTGACCCACTCTGTGTTATGAAAGAGTTACCATGCCTTGACCTAGAAATTCAGTCTGGGAAACACTATAATCATGTGCCTCTAGGCTGTTGAGATTTCTTCTTGGCCTGCAGCAATTAAAATGCGTCATAGTGGGTTTCAGTTCCAAAGGAATGCCTGGATTAATCTATTGTGTCCACAAGCATTGAGGACATTTGCTAATTATAGGATGTCATGCATGTAGGTGCCTAAACTCCTCTTGTTGATGGAGACCTTGTCAGTACTGCCCATGCTTTCCACATCTGAAGAGGAAACCTAAGGCTTGACTCAGGTGCTTAGCCATGACTGCTCAGTATAATCCAAGGTGTTCTGGCCTGCTTGTGACCTTCAAAAGGCTGGAATATCTCTTGTAAATCTTTTGAGAGACCTGTGTGGCCCCTACAAATCAAGTGACATTAGGGCATTTCAGATGGCATCTGCTTGGGGGGACAGTCAGAAACCCAGTGGCTGGTCTTTTGAACTGCTCTTTTGTCTGTGACTGACCAGGACAGGGGCTTAAACACTGAACTCACGGCTCATAGGATGGCACATCATGATACCAATCTGTGGAAAGCATGTTTTCAGGGATGGAGCATCTAACACTCTGGACAACTTATTTCAGTGTTTCACCAGCCTCATCATAAGAAATGTATTCTTTATAACTTTTCTAAAACTACTCTCTTTTAGTTTAAAATAATTACCTCTTGTCCTCTTGCAAAAGGCCCTGTTAAAATGTTTGTCCCCATCTTTATTATAAGCCCCCATTAAGTATTGAAATGCCACTTTAAGGTCTCACTTGAGCCATCTCTTCTCCAGACTGAACAATCTCAATTCTCTCACTGTGTCTTCATAGGAGAGGTGTTCCAGCCCTCTTTCAATCTTCATGGCCTCCTCTGGACCCAATCCTAACAGGTCCACGTCTTTCCTGTGATAAGGACCCCAAAGTTGGATCCTGTAATCTAGGTGCGGTGTCATGAGAGGGGAGTAGAGAGGGAGAATCCCCTCCCTTGGCTTGCTGGTCACACTCTTTTTGATGCAGCCCAGAGTATAATTGGCATTCTCCCATTTCTCTCTTTTTTTGCATTTATTTTGTTCATTATCCAGCATTTGATAGGGAAACCATACCACCCAAAATTCAGGATTTTATTCACTTGGCCACAGCCTCAGGAGCCATCTCCTTTTGCCCTTCTAAAAGAAAGCAATTTTCCTCCATCTCTGCTAGCCCGGTTGCCAAGTGCAACTGTCTTATATTCCTATCAATTAGGGAAGTAACTGAAGGATTTTTCATACATAAGTAGGATCTTCAGGAAGAGAAAAGCAGGGATTGAATCTCCTCAGGTTAGCAGATGAGGATGGGTACCCAGATCCTTTGAAAGATAAAAATAGAGATTTTCAATCTGTATCTTGCTTCAGGCATTACAAGCGCAGAGAAATGTCAAGACCATGTCAGAGAGGCCTTTCAATATAGACAGTCATTTCAGGAAGAAAAAACCATTCTTCACTGTCATTAACTGGATACATTTTCCACCCTCAACTGGTGGCTTTTCTCATTCACTCTATCACCAGATTGCAGGGAAGGGATGTCAATGTGGGTGTTAGGGCATGTCTGTATGCTTATGTGTATGCTGCTGTACATTTGTAAGCTGCTGGTGAATCAGTGTTTGGCTGTATTAGGACAGTGGCATGCCCAGAAGCTTTATAAGTGGTTTCTAAAAAAGATTTGAAATGCTATTAAGCCCTCAGCCAGAAGTAAATTCCATATAATTTGTCTGATACCACAGCATGGGCTCCCTCTACTAGGAACTACTTCTTTATTGTCTCTCTTCCTAGTGTGCTTCAGGTGCCACCACAGTAGGAATATTACTCAGGGAGCTTCACAGGGACACTGTATCCCACTTACAATCTAATTTAAGATTAATTAAAGAAAGAAGTTCTCAGTGCCCAAATGGGAGGACAGAATCACCTGGAAGAAAGCAAAATCATAGCTCATGCAGAACATTGACAGAGCAGGCTATCAGAGCCAGCCAGGACGAGGTAATGGAGAAAAGAAAGGTCTGCGACCTGGCTGGGCACAGAGAGCTCTGAGCTAGCACTGACCTGAGCAGACAGTCCAGATGGTGTGAAGGTGCAGGTCAGTGCTGCACAGAGATAACCAGCTTGGCTCTGGAAGCTATTTCACATTTTTTATGTTGCATCCTACCTGAGCTGCCTGTACAGGTCAAGGACTGAGCTCACTTCCTTGGAAATGGCTTGGAAAGGTATTTTCACATTGCACTTTGCAGGTCATAAAGGCAGAAGACTGAAATTGTACTGGGTACATCTCCACTCACTCTTAATACATGTAATAGATGTAGCTGTGACCAAGAGCTGATTGCATTAAGTGTTAAGTACCTCTCTGCCAAGGGAGGCTGTGGAGTATTCCTCACTGGAAAAACTCAAAATCCCATGCTGTGTGCTGTAGGATGGCTCTACTTAAGCAGAGAGGTTGAACCACCTGACCCATTGTCATTCCTTCCAACCTGAACCATCCTGTGATTTCAAAAGATGAGATTGGGTTTTATTTTTGTTGTTATTGGTTTTTTTAAGGTTTTTTTTTTTATATTTTAAGTAAAAAATACTTCAGAATTTGGGGTTTCACTTAAATTATCAATTTTGTTTCATGTAGATTTTGTAGAGTTCAGCTCTTGAATATTACTCTGATGTTAAAAAAATCATTTTACATTGTCCTTTCTTAAGGGCCATATGGCAGTTTGTAAGAAAAGGAGAATGAATGTTAGGGGAGGTTAACTGCATAGTGGAGTTGTAATCACAGGAATCCTGTCAGCTGTAGTGTTATGACCTTTGATTAATCTTTGTAGCAGATAGAAAATAAGTACTGGAGTTTGTTTATTAGCATTTGTATAATTTTGTGATTGCACTTAATTCTTGGAATGTTCATTGCTATCTGTGATTAATCCCCCTCATGCAGAAAAGTTTTCATCAGCGGCTATGTCTTTAAGACTTTGTCTTGATTCACATATAATTTAAGTTGACAAGGACTCCAGCAGTATAAAAGGGAACAAAGAGCTTAGTTTCAGTGTCTAATTGAGTTGTGGCTTCTGTGTGGCTGATGCAGGACTGACTGGATGTACTTTGATAGTAATATTAAATCTCACCATTCCCTGAGTGAGGATTGAAGTAATTAGCAGGGCTTAGTGCCAGAAGGCAATGCAATTCACCATGATCGAACCTAATTCAAGATTTATGGAGTGAGAATTTCAGTTATTTCTGGATTTTCAAACTACTGATTTTCTGCTTTGAAAGTATTCTGACAATCTTTTTATTTTTGTAAATGTCTTCTATTCAATATATGCAGTTTCTAGTGGGATTCCTAACTGAGACCTCTGGAAGTTTTTATATTGCAATGTGAGGAGGAACTCCAAAGTTCTAGGTATCTGTTCATTGAAATGGATGCTGCAATTTTCAGTTCTCTTCCATGATGGCAAGGAAAAGCAGACACAGCAACACCCATTCTTGGAAAGATTTTTTTACTCCCTCATTATTCCCTATTATAGTGTATGGTGTGTAATTTTTAACAGCAATTTAAAAGTACATGCCATAGCTGCCACAGCTAGTAGGAATGACTGGGCAGAGCCCCTTGGCTAAACTGCAGGTCAAAAAGATTTATGTACACTGAGTTCTATCGTGGAGCCCATAGAGTGCTGACTCTGCCCTAGCAGGAGGGTGGCACTGCTCAGTTCAGCTTAGTGGCATCCAGAACTCCTGCTCCAGGGGAACTCTGACACTTGTGTGTCAATCAAATGAAGATGTGAAATTTTGCAGTTTCCCACTAAAATATTTTTGCAAAGCATGCAATTCTGGAAGTAACAAGACCAGGTACTTTGTTTTGTCATTTGTAATATAATTATACAGATTAGTATAAGGAAGGCTTTGATATTTTTCCAAAGGTCAAAAGAAATTGAAATTATGCCTTTACACTTTTAAAAATCATACTGCTTGTTCATTTTCTTTGTTGAAAGCATGAAAGAGGTCAATACATTTAATAAAACATTTTTATTTTGTTGAAGCACCAAAAGCATAAGGATTTCATTCTGAAAAGGATGAAGATGGAAATCTTTGCTTTAATGTCTCTGTGGTCAGAGCAGGAAAATAAAGGCAGCATTTTACCCATTTATTTGGGAGGCTACTTTCCTAGCAGCCACAAATGATTTTCCTTCCATATACTCATACAGGTAACTACTCAAACATGCAACTAAAAGTGACTGTTTGAAAATCAATGTGCATATCTTTCATGGCTATTAAAGGAATTTCCATCACACATGGACTTGGGATTGTTTGTATGATAATCTTCCCACCAGTCAGATGTGCACGTGCGTTGCTGGGCAATTTTCAGATGTGGGACTGCAGCAGGTTTAGGCTTGTACAAGTCCATGGGAAATATTCCTTTGGCTCATCTTTGAGGGCACGTCTTGATGTAGAGTTATTTACTTAGAGTCCAATGTCTAAATTGTGAAAGATGCTTCAGGCAAGGACATCCTTTATGTGCAAAGTGCAAAAGCTTTTATTTATTTAGCATGAGACAGTGTTAATAGCATTTAGCTCAGAATAAGAAGGGACTGGAAAAGCCTGCAGAGAATCCATACAGTTGTGTGCTGCTCTGCAGAGGAATGTCCCTGTCATCCCTCCTTAGAGTTTAAGTGTACATCTCATTATTTGGTTGGCCAGCTAGGATTTTTGGTGTGGAACAGCTCATAGATCAGTGTGAGGCTCTGGCTTGGATTAGCTCACATAGAGCAGGTATAGGAGTATCCTCATGAGAATTTGTCAGGACTATAGCAATTTGGAAAGTTTTCTTTGAAATAAAATATATCTATTAGAAAAGGAAAAAAATGATGCAAGTCCAAGATGAAGAGAAAAACCTATCGCATTAAGCTAGAAACTTCTTTTTAGTTGGTTCAAATCATACAGAACAAGCTGTAAACACTGGTCTGCAGCACTCAGAGTATCCTATTCACCAGTTATTTTGGGGATCTTCCCTCTTTCTGTTTCTCTTTGAATAGAAATTTTAGTTTCTCAAAATTCATACAACTAGAGAGCATGCCCAGCCTTCTCTCCCACCTAAAGGCATTTGATCTTCTCTCCCACCCAGCTGGCTGTAAATCTTGGTCCTAATGGTTCTCTTTCTCAAAGGTGGTAATTACAGGGAGTTTGTACTCGATTATGGAGCCAATGACCCAGATTCAGCTGGCCTGACTTTTGCCTTCAATCTTAGGAGTACTTATTCCACAATTATGATTCCCTCAAAAGCTAGTGCAAAGGGAAAACTGCTTCCAGAGAATGGTTAAACCTATACCACCAGAAACACTTACCACCAAAGGAGCCTGTCCTTCTATTACCATAGAGAAAATCTGGACCTTGAATTTAAATGAGAATGCTGACTTTTAGATATCAAAATCTAAATGTGTTCTCTACCAAACCAAGCTTTCCCAAGAGTGGTAAAACCTTTTAAAGCAGCAGAGAAAGGTGTTGCAAGTAAATAGGACATTAATTTAAGTTCAGGCTGGAGATCAAGTTAGCTGATTTAATCCTCCTTCTGAGTAGTTGCTATGTATACTGAGCATAGTAATCTATTAAATAGCCTTGTTACATGACTGGAGATGGGAATTTGGGAGCTGATTTATAGATGTTTTTTTGGGCAAATTGTTGAAATTCACATAAGAAGTTAATAAGGGCTTGTAGAAGATTTGCCAATGAACATTTCTGGTTATTGTACAGAATACTGCAGCATTTCAATCTTAGCTCTACGATTCAAGAGCCTTCTGACTCAGATGCAGCCCTCCTTCTCAGCTGTTGCCTTCCCTGAGGCTAGGGGGTGAAGTAAAGTTGAAGAAAAATATGGCTGTGTATAGGATCCTCTACTAACTTTTCTCCAAGTATTAAAAAAAAAAAATTAAAATTATTTTGTCCTCATTCTGTCGTTTCCAGCCTGTGGCTTGCACAGAAAATTGAAATCCATTTAAATACTACTCTTAAAAATCTTACATTGAATTGTAGAAAGTAAAATTATGAAGAAATATTTGATAATATCTCATATCTAATGAAAAAATGATGCATTTTAGAATAGTTTTCTCATTAAATGGTTTTTACTTTTTTTTTTTTGTAATGAATTAAGCTTTTTTTAAAGAAACCCAAACCTTAAATATTGTCTTGATTCTCTTATTGTTAGTCAGAAAAGGAGACCACCTGCATATATGTCAGATGATTTTAGCAGTTGACCCACTGCTAGCTCTTAAGAACATTCTTGGCTAACAATGTGAGGCAGTTCTTCAATTCTTCTGTGCTCTAAGATGAAAAGAACAAAAGATCCTTAGTTACACATATCTCATTCCTGCAGGTTTATATCCTTATGTAGAATTTCAGCATTTAGCTGGAATGTGCTTCTGTGCCTCTGTGTGTAAAATAAGATGGACAAATCCCACACTGTGTCTCAGCTCTGCTTCCTGCGTTTCCCTACGACCGACCTCATGTATGAGAGGCGTCATCTTGCGTTTGTGTTGGGTGGATGTAATTAGTGCACTGAACTATGAAAGGCTGGGAGCTCATTTAAAATTAATTCTAGCAAAATAGCATTTCACTGGAGTGAGGAGATGGATTATTATATCTCAAAAAATCTTTGGCTGAAGTAAGAGAAAGAAGATGTTTCTAACTGCATTTTTTTTACCTACAATCAAAATGCTGCCTCCTTTGTTGACTCTTAACTTAAACAGAAAAACAAAATTTAAGGTTTTATGCTTTGTTTCTTAGAGACATTGGGCAGCATGTGAACACAGTGAAATCAGTACTAGAAGTCTCGCTGTGAAGTATGCTTTGAAGAAGTAATAAATAGTCGTGCTCACAGTAGATAAAAACATACCTATGTAATGAGCCATCCCAAGAATTAATGGGATTTTAATAGGATTGATTTGATATACCAACTTCATAGTGTCCTCTTCATGGGATGTGTAATTCATTTTACAATATGTATATATTGGCCTGGTGTTCAAATGAAATCAGGACCTGCAACCTGCTTTTACTGGATCCTGTAAAAGCAGCATCAGCTTCTCTTCTGTGGCTTTCTACCCAACCATTCATCATGCATCAAGGGTTTCTGGGTGCTGCACACTCTTGAAAAACTGGTCTTAATTGTGGGAGAATTTGGGAAAAAAATCTGTTTGTAGAGGAGAAATACAAGAGTCTGACTAATCTCCATTGAAGTCTATAAGAACTGCTC
This sequence comes from Setophaga petechia, assembly GCA_024362935.1. NCBI lineage: Eukaryota > Metazoa > Chordata > Aves > Passeriformes > Parulidae > Setophaga > Setophaga petechia. The sequence continues at coordinate 1,625,561 of JANCRA010000074.1, read as the reverse complement.
CTCTGCAGAGCAAGAAACCCAGACCAGGGATGGCAGAGCTCTGAGTGCACACTCATTCCATTCGTGTGAACACTATAGCAGCAGCCCATTTCTGTCTGTCCCAGTGTGGCAGCTGGGAGAACTACCTGAAATGTTTCAATATTCCTGGTGTCTCAGTGTTTTTACAGACAAGGGCAAAAGAGTCTTTATTTTTCTACTTTATCTGCAGGCAAAACCAGCAGGTATATTTCAGAGGTGATCGATCTTTTTATCATGTTTTTCCTGGTGTCTGTTTCTTCGACACCTCCTATCTCCTAAATGGATATGTGCTATCCATCACAGCCCTGCAGAGATGGGTGAGCAGTTCCATTATTCATTTGCCTCATTTTTATATACTACCATGGAAATGAGTAAAGCTTTTTTTTTGAATCTGCCTAGTTCTTAAACAAAATGGAAGCTCGGAATAAAAGGAGAAGTAAGAGAGATTACTTCTTGCGCTGGAAGCGTATGCACCCTGGAGGCAGTGCCAACAGCCTGATCTTGCCAGATATTGGCTCCCTTCATTGTGAAAAACATTGTTTCTCAACACTTTGATAAGGTCTGCAGGTATAAAACAGTTTGCAGTATCAAACCTAGAGTATCTAGCAACTTCTACTTATGTGCCATTTTATTTTGCATTTCTCAAGCTTAATTTATAAGCCTGGAAACTTATTTTGTAAGAGAAAAAAATACAAGTTAAATGTACAGCTAGATGTTTATTCTTTCCCTCTGCACCAACCTCTTTTTCTTGCTTCTGTCACATATTTCTGGCAGAGCTAAGGCTTTGTGCAAAGCTTTGTGCTCTTTCTGTGCCTGCTGCTGGCATTTTCTGACCTTAAGTTCATGTGATTTTTCAGTGCAATAAGCAGTTCTCAGAAATATAATTTTGAAGGTATCAAGTGGGCTCATTTGAAAGGGAGCCAGTGCAGCAGCCTGGGTGTAGTGTTTGACCTCAGTCAGGGAGCAAGATTCAAATATGTAACAGGGAACAAACCAACCTTTTGGGTAGGTGCACCTGATATTGATCGTGTTTTGGGACCATCTTCACTTTGAAGTCACTCTTTGCTTGGAACTTCTGAAAAGCAAGTATTGAAATATTTAGTAAAAACTCGAATAGTGTAGAACGGAGTCTGATGTGCTCCAGCTCTTTCTCCTGCATCAACTTTCGGACTAAGATTTGGGTGGTTCTGTAGATTTCTTACTGAAGTGTCTTAAGGCATACTAGGGCTTAGCACTCTTTAATACAAGTGCTTCCTCCTAAGTTAACTCCTAGAATCATGCATTTACTGCAAAGAGATTAAGACTAAATTATAATAATGTTGAAGTAGTAAGAGGAGCGTTTTGCCCAGATGCTTTTGTTCACTCTGAGCTCTCCATTTGCAGATGTAATAAGGCCCCTTTGGAACTATCTCTCTAAAAAGTCAGTCAGATCCACCCTTAAGAGTGATTTGTGATTCTTCACAACTTTGGTTACTGAAAAGAAGGATTAGGAATTCTCCTCATTGCATTCGTAGTCACCAGTTTCATAAATATTTTATTACATACCTATACATTTTTCATATGCAGTATTTTAGTTTATAGTATAGTAATTTATTGTATTTTGTGTTTAAGAGATTCATTTACATTCTTTGAAGTCTCAGGCTTTTCAGGCAAGTTATCTTTGCCTTTCTGCTGGTTTGCCATTTTGCCAGCAGAACAATAAGATAATCTTTATTTGACTTTCAGTTTTCTAAACAATCACTATTACTTTATAGTGTTGCCTTCCTTTTCTCAATGATTTAGAAAGTTCTGGTAGTGACATACAGTAGCATGAGTGAGTTTCTTGCTTTGATTTCTAAGAGAGATAAAATCTCTTTGAGAAAGAAATTATAATTATTTATGTTCTCCGAGTCTATGATACTGTGGCATTCCTGGAGAGTGAGTATAACATTAACTACTTTAGATTTTGCCAATAAACCTAATTTTGACTGAATCACCTATGGCATTCTACATCTCTCTGCCACGCTTACAGTTTTATGTTCCATAGCAAAATGAAACTTATTTTTCTTAGAACTACAGTAAGCTACAGTACTGTCCTGCCAGTCACAGATAACTGATGGCCTCTCCTGGATTCTTTTAAACAAAGTCCTTTGAATAAAACCTCACAAAACCAGATTCAACCATATCCCTTCTTAGCTTGCATTCCATCTCTTCAAGTAGGTTCAGTGCATTATTCAGAATATTTTATGCTAGCTCTTTACTTGTAAGAGTAAAAAGTTATTACTAACACCAAGAAATAGTTTACCTTCTAAACTTTATGCAGTGTTAAAATAACTTTTATGAGTAACTACATTTTCTCGATCCCTAGAATTACAGTTTTTAAATGTTAAGATCAAAGACATTTCATCTGGGGGGAAAAGGCCAATTGCATTAGAAAATCTAGCTATTGTCCAAGAGGAATAACACACTTCTAACTTAAAATTCATTTTGATCTGTATTTAGTTGAGATTAACGCTATGTTTAGATCACTGACAATGACTGCCAGATTTTAACAGGGACAAGAGTTAAAGGACACGCTGAATGCTCTGGAAGGAAGAAGGATGGTGGGAATGAGGGGAGATTACGGGACCCATGTGTCCTGACTTTCCACTGCTCCAATGAGCTGGGTTAGGTGTGCAGTAATTTTTAGGGACATGCTGGTGCCAGCAGCAGATGCAGCCTTGCTTCCTTTGCTGCTGGGGTCTGCTCTACCTGCACAGCTGCCCCCAGCACAGCCAGCAAGGTGGGAACTGGTGACCATCAGCTCCTGAGGTGCCTCAGTGCGACTACTTGGTGCTTGTAGGTTGAACCTTGGTGTTGCCACCATGCAGTGAGATGTATTTTTCCCATCTGCAATAAAGCAGCTATCCTTGATCTGTTCACAGCCTTGGAGGGAATTCCCATCACATCCTGGGTCAGCAGAACTGATAATAGTCATTACAGCTGGATTAAAGGCCAGTGTGTGCCCCCCTCTGTCCCTCTCACCTACTGTCACCCAAACCATAAATGAAATTCTAGGTTAGGGAGGGCCTCACATTGCCTCCACTCAGAAAGAGAAATTACAGAGAATCACACTTTCAGCCAAAAATATACTCTATTACAGTCAGCCCAGGCTGCCTGTGAAGATACAGGGAAGGTATGGTGGGGGAAACACACAGAAGCAGCTGAGACTATCGCCTGTGTCTGAAAAGCAGTAATCAGAAAAGTCTGTAATCAGAGAGAGGCAGCACTCTCTGCTTGATTTGCTGCCAGAAATGACTGAAAACAGTCAAGTAACTCAGAAGCACCAGTAGAACTTGCCCATGCATTCAGATCAACTAATCCTAGAAGGTGTCACTCCCAATCCCCTTAATCAGCTTAAGCAATGGTAGAAAAGAACTGCTGCTTGGTGGCTGTTGCACCAGAGGACTGATTTCCCCTTCATCCCTCTTACACTAGCCCTTGACTTGGCCCTGCTGTTGTGCAGCTGCACAGGGAATCAGCCTTGTGAACTGGAAGGAAAATTTGCTTTTTGGGTTTGTTTCTTTTTTCCTTTCCAAACAGATCCATGCCCAGTCCCCCTGGCTGCTCGGGTACGTGAGTTCTTGTGAAAGCACAGCAGGGTGGATGGGTGCACCAGGAAGCTTAATTTGATGTTGCTGAATGCAAATCATTTTCTGGGTGAACCTGGCCATTAGCTCGAAAATAAATGATACTGTGGCAGATTCTCTTGGGATCAGAGAGAATACTTAGTTTTTTTTAAGCAGAAGTCCTCTCTGAATATGCCAAGCTGTTCCACTCTTATGCATTATTGAAAAAAAAACCTCTATGCTACTTTTTAAAACTAGTTTCTGTTTTATCCTTTCTCTGAGCTTCACATACATTTTTGAAATATCCCACAATCTGGTTGCCATTCACAGTTTGGTCTTCACTGTTGAGAAGTGATTTTCAATAATCACCCAGCATCAATGGATAACAGTGTGCTACATCTAGAGCAGATCAAATCTTTCCCTTGTCCTTCTGTGATTTTAAAAATAATTGTCATTCCTAGAACAGCACTATAATCTACAAAATATATCATTTCTTGAAATAAAAAGCCTCCTAGATAATGTCAAACTTCCTGAATGACCTCACAAGAAAGTACAGTACTGTGGGAGAAAAGTTATATCAAAAAATAATCAAATGAGGGTTAAAACTGTTCATTTTATTGTGGAAAACACTGGTAAAAGTCTGAAATATTTACTTAGTCAAACGTTATATGAGGTATCTGTCTGTATTCAGGATGCCTGGTAAAATGTCCTGTGAAGACAGGCTGAGAGAGTTGAGTTTTATTCAGCCTGGAGAAGAAAAGGCTCCAGGGAGCACCTGCCAGCACCTAAAGAGGCTACAAGAGGGCAGGAGATGAGCTTTTGACAAGGTCACGTAGAGGGGGGACAATGGGTAATGGTTTTGAACTGACAGAGAACAGGTTTAGATTGGATATCAGGAAGAAGTCTTTTACTATTGGGGGGGTAAGACAGTGGCACAGATTTCCCAGAGAAGTTGTAGGTGGCCCATTTATGAAAGTGTTCAAGGCCAGGTTGGATGGGACCTTGAGCAACCTAGTCTAGTGGAAGGTGCCCCTGCCTAAGGCAGGAGTGTGAAACTAGATGGTCTTTAAGGTTCCATCCAACCCCAGTCATTCTGTGATTCTATGTTGTACCTCTTTTCTCCAGCTGTATAAGCTAAGGCAGACAAAAAGTATCTCAGGTGGAATGTAACCAGCTCAGAAATTCATATCAATCAGCCATAGTATTTGTTAACTTGATTCTTCATTAGGTACAAACTCACGTCTGGCTCTAGGGATCAATTTCAGAAGCTCTGTGGAGGTGGGTGGAGCACCTCACATTTAAGGAGGCAGGTACAGAACTGCAGATGAAGCTCAGTTGACTCCCTGGAGTCCTTCCCTCACCATCCCCCAGAACTAGGTCAGGTGTCAGTCTCACAGATTCATTTGGTTTTAAATACTGCTTTTCTTCAACTGATTTCTAGTTGAAAAAAACCACCACCACCTTTTCCCAGTGTGGTGGTGGTGGTTTGTCTGACCAGGAGTCTTGATTAGTCTATGTAATTCATTGGTGTAATTATGTCTTTTGATGTCAGCTAAAGTGCCACACATCCCATTTACATGCACTGTACACACACACACATCACGGTAACTCTTCAGAATGTATTGAGGGAAAGAACAGTGCAGAGTGGAATGAGGTACAGAGATTTTTGAGCTTTCTAGTGCAAACTGGCCATGCAGACAAGGGAGGTTTGACTCCCAAATCTAAGTAGCTGTGTGAGGTATAGCCTGGCAGAGGAGTTCATTAGAGGAGGCAGCGCTGGCCCAGCCAGCACAGCTCTGCTCTGGAGATCTCTGCACTGACATAATTATATTACTTCTCGTTCTGATTTACCTCAGTGTTTGCTAACTCAGCATCTCTGTGCTGCCCATTACAGATCTGCCCTCCCCACAATCTCCTGAAATTGTGGTTTTTTTTGCAGTATCACTTGGGAAAAAAATATTTTTTTGCAAAAAGTGTCTGTGACTGTTGATGATAGTGCAGCACTTAAGATAATGCCTTCCTTGGCTGGGAATCTCAAGTAAGCAGAGTCTGAAAGTGGAGGGAGGCAGTAGGAAGATGCAGAAATCCTTCATCTCTTTTCCAAACTCTTAAAACAAAGGACAAAAAGCATTACCACTCTGTAAGAGTGATAGCAAAATGTTCTTCCTTCCATCCCCTAAAAAAGTCTGGAAATAAAGCATGATGTAGAAAGAAATGCAAGAGAACTGAGGGAAGAGGTGGAAATTCCCGGTTTAGTGTATAATTACCCTGTGGGCTCCTCCTGGCATATAGGACACCTGTGGCTTTCCCAGGTGAACTTCTTATCTGCTGCTTCCCCAGCTCCCTGCAGCAAACCAGTGAAGCAGAAAAGTTCTTCCATAAGACTTTTATAGGTCACCTGGTGCTTGGACTGCTGCATCTGAGCGGCCTTTGTGCTGATGGAGAGAAATAAGCACAGGAAGATTCTGCAAGAAATAAAAAAAGGAAAAGGCCCACGCTTGGGACCTCATCATCATACATTTGCAGGAAGGATGGCTATTTGGGGGCAGGTATAACCTAATCACCTAGCACATTAACCACAAGTAGGAAACAGAGATAAATTTAGATAAAGTCCAAAGATGCAAAAAAAAAAGACAGACAAAAATTATATCTGTTCCTAAAGGAGATGTAAAAATTAAAGGAAAAACCATACTGTGGAAGACAGCCCTAAGAGGCATAACACAAACTTTGTCATTAAAAGCACTGGAAAGCCATATATTCATGTTAGATAAATAAGGTGTATTAAGAAGTAGTATAAGAATCATCTGCTTTGGATTGAAATGGATAGAGTTCCATAGCTAAACTGAAATTTTTAGTATTGCTTTAGTACAAGTTTTAGCTTGTATTTCTGCCTTGGGTATCTGCTGTAGGCCGGGTGCCCATGAGTTTACAGGATTGGAGCTGGCTGGACCTTCCAGTAAAAACAGTCCATCTCTCTTCTGATTATGACTTTGTGGGATTTCAGAAATGACTAATGAGAAAAAACACAGATCATGGACTATATTCCAAAAGAAACTATGTATCACTGGTTCTTCATAAAATGTACTCAGGCTGCAGAAGTACAAAACCTATCAATAATGAATGAATGAATAGATTGCAGTTCCATTATTTACTATAAAAATGTGCTCTGTAAGTATGCATAAAATTGCAATAAATAAAGGAAGCTGGAGAAAGGCAATCCCCAAGCTAAAAAAAAAAATATAAAGGAGCTGGAAATAGAGAAGGTACTTCCCTGGACATCCCAATTTTTTGCACCCTGAGGAGATTGACCAAGTCACTTCTGTGAGACAGGGTAAGTAATTTGGTAGTCATTTTCCACTTCAGATCCTCAAAATTCTGTTAAATCAGAGTAGAAATGGTTACCTTTAGGGCATATGATGATGGATGAAATGCCTCCTGTGATGTATGCTCCTCCTTGATAAGACTCCTGGCAGGTGATTTCCTGGGGAGTTCACAGTTGGCACATTAAAATAGATTAGTTATGAAGAATATACAGAGAGTGTGGACAACTGCTTTTAGGAATAAGGTTATGGTTAAGCTTTTTTGTCACTATTGGGTAGAGATTACCTACAGGCAGCACAGCAGAAATTAACCTTCAAAGTGATCTTAATCAAAGAGGTGGCACAAAACTTGTGTCTGAATTTGTAGTTAAAATAGTGAGTTGGGAAACCAAAAAGGCCTATATTCTCTGCTGGCAAACTGGCTGGTTAAGACTGGCATGGAAAGAAAAGCACAGACAGCTGGGGGGAGATAAATAGGAACAGAACTGCACAGGGCTTTGAAGGAGATGAATGTAATGAGTTAAGGGAGAAACTCGAGGGAATGGGTATCACAATTAAAGCAATAAGAAAAACAAGTGATACTAGCACATGCATTTCTCAGACCCAGAGGATAAAACATTGGGTCAGAGAAGAGGATGCTGCAGCAGTCAGGAGTTCATATAGAAATTTAACTAAAAATAGGTAAAGATAGTGAATTGCAGTAAGTCTAGGAAGTCAGGTAAAATTGAAAAGATCAATTACAAGATTTCTTTAAAATGATGGAATAATATGTCCCAGAATTTTTACATCAAAATAATTTTTATGATTATGTATTGCAGCACTATTCAGAAAAAATATTTGTAATCTGTAATTCTGAGTACCATTATTACACCTATCTACTGAGATGAAATAACTTTAGGTGGACATGGAAGAAGAAATGCACTTAATGATGTTTACAGAGGCTAAGGAAGATTGAGAGATATTCAGGAGTAATTTCAGCAAATATGGAGATTCAAATGGAGCTTTGGTTAAATAATCTGAACTGAAACGATATACGGCTATTTTATTCCAAAGATGTGGAAAGATAGAGCTGTTTGTTTTCCCATAAGAACTATGAGCCTATTTTCCCAGTATTCAGCTTTAGAATTATAATAACACAAAAATGTGACTTCTAATGTACCAGCATAGCTTTTCCTTCTGATTCTCAGAATTTTATTAGTTCGGTTCCAGCACAAGAGTAAGAAAAAAGCTGATGAGTTGATGGCATTAGGCACTATCTCTACCAGATTGGCATAGCTGTATTGCAGTGAGAGAAAATCACAGTCAGTGATTTATGAGGTTACAAGTCTTTTCAATTTTCACTGATTACAAAAAAAAAAAAAAAAAAAAAAAAAAAAAAAAAGTAATAAAAAATAAAACCAGTAAAAAACCCCCGAGAATGGCTTTAATTGTACAGTGTATTCCACATAGAGACGACAACATATGTCAACTCAGCAAGCAGCATCACTGTAAGTGTTCAGTTACCAACTTTGTTTCTTGTTATGTTTTCCTCAGCATCTTTTCATCAGTTCCCATTATATTTTTGGCATTTCTCTAACTATGGAACTAGTTTTAGGGTAGTTACAGCTCCTGCTTTCTTTGCCAGAAAGAAAGTGCTGGATATCACTTAGGCTAAGGTGGCTGAAGGAAAAAATGCATTTATTATGAACAATATAAAGGCAATACTAGTCTCAGTTACTTTGACAGGTTCATCTTGTTTTCTTTCTAGCAGTGCAAGTTACTTTGTTATTTACAAAATAAATGAAGAGTGTTTGGTAATTTTTAACAAGGAGTACTTTGTTTTTTGACCTATTGTAACTTATTGGAAGGGTAATCTCTGGACAGAGCAGGCAGTGCAGAGGTTCAAATAACTTTAAGTTGTTATGTAAAACAATTACTGGCGGTGGAATAAAGAAATAATGGTAAACTCTGAGGACAGTGTTTTTGAATAGGTTGTGTAAATGAATTATAGAAGGGACAATGTAGGTGGGAAGAGAACAGCAGGAGTAGTAAATTAACAGGAGCAGAGAAAGGAGCAAGTGAATGACAGATGGGCTGCTAGTCACCTGGAGCACTTTTCCAAGTGATGTACTGCAGGGCTTGTCTGAGCTATCACTATGCTAATAGCCTGTGCCTAATCACCACGAGACACAAGCAGGGATCATCTGAGTTTTCCTAGAATGATGAACTTCTGTTTACTTCATACTCTAGGAAGAACTTGTTCTGTTTTGATGGATATGAAATAGAAAAGGTTTGCTGCCGTTGGATCAAAAGAAAGGGGAAGAGGTCACTAATACAAAGCATTCTCATCGCTACTTCATTATCTTTCTGTAGACTGTTATTAAGCTTCTGAATTTTATTTGGAAAAAAATGAATGAAAAATATTATTTAATGTGTTGACTGCTTCCTCTGATTCTCTGAGTTCATCCCTTCTTGCAGCTCCCACTTACATTTTCCCTACATATACAAAAGTCATTAAATATAGTTACTCCGTCTCTTAACATTATACAGGAAGTAAAGATATAAGGAAACTTTCCCCATTTGGAAGGGCTATGCTCTTGGAATGGAAGAAAATCAAGGTCACTTCTACTTAAAAATTCTTCTGCAAAGGCTTTAACTAATGTTTCTCCTGCACTTTCACCAAGACTGATTTTAAATATGTGTTCATATTTGGATTTGATTTGACTTACAAAGAGCTAAGGAAGCATCATTAGAATGAGATATTCCTTCACTCCTTACCTCTTTTCTTCTTTTTTCTTTTCCATAAAGAAAAGAGGAGAATTTAGGTAGATATTGTTGCTTCACCTAGAACAAGTATTAGAAAAAGTATTTTTGCTTAGAGAAGAAGAAGGGATTAAAGGGTTTTATTCCCTCCTTACAGAAGAAGCTTAGATAAACATAAAAGAGCAAGGAACAATAGAAAATATATTTTTATTTTCCATCTTTTTGTATTTACATGGTTCAATAGCTGCTTAGATATCACAGAGATAACTGCATAGTTAGATCTTTATTATGAACAGATAGGTAATTTTACAGTGTATTTCCTGCTAAGAGCTGACCTTTTAAATTAAATACTCAGAAAGCTTATACCACTGATTAATCCTTTTCTTTTTGGTAGCTTCTACAGCCCAGAAGATTTTTTGGGGAGTAGAAATACATGCAAGCACTGAAAATTTTCCTCATTATTACTGGGAAAAATTTTTTCTTTTTTTAAGTATGAGGTAAAATTTTCTGTGACTAGGATCTTCTGGTGAATTTCTTACAATCAAGCTGTCATTTTTATCTCACTATAATGAATTGTCAGGAAAGATTTGAAGAAGTTTTTTGAAAGTCTAGAAGTTTGGTCTGTACTTTACAAGAATAACACACTTTCATCAGCCTTTTTTTTCCCCATCATCCATCCCCTGGAAAACTACAAAAGATTGACTAGAAAGCATTTGTGGTGCATAGAACTGTCATAACACCTCCCATGCTGGCTTTTGGATTTGTTGCTTGCATTGTCTCACATCGGTTCTCTTTTTTTGTGTTCCTGGTATCATACGAAGTGCTGCAGTTAGATAAATGCCCAAAGCAATATTTCTGCAAAATGTTCTGTACTTTGAGCTCTGTGTTTTGGATTGTTAGTAGCTCCCTCCAGTGTCGTTCATAAATGTGGAGGTCATCATTGTAGGTCTGAGCTGAAAGCAACCCTTTTCATTCCGTTTATAGGAATCCCATCTGTACTCAGAACAGGAAAAATGTTTTCAGTTTGCTGCTCCAGCCATGGGTATAATTAGCCATCATGTGCTATGGACTGGAAATCTGGTACATTGCATTCAAGAGCTCTAATTATTTACTTGTATCTTTTCTACTTTATTACTACTGGAAAAAGGGATTCTTCCAGATGCTCCTGGGAGAATGTGCATGTACAGTAAACAATAACATTAAGCCTAGCCTTGGCCTGGTCAATATCTTTAAATTTTATGGTCCTCACCTAATAATCCAAGAAGGTAGTAATGCCTTAGGATAATGACTGACCTAACCTATAAGGTAATTAGAAAATTTACTTTTGTATTACTTGACAAAGGAGACAGAAAGTTGGATTTCCTTATTACTTACAGAGAAATTGCTTATCTCTTTGAAACCACTCCTGCTGTGTAACTAGCTATCTTCTGAGTACAGGTTAGACAAAATGACATGGAACAAAAGAATAATAAATTAGAACAATAAAATAGCAGCTCATTTCTTAAACCTGAGTCAAACAGTTCAGCTGTCATGGAAGGAGGCGAATGTGGAACATGAAGGACTGTTAAGGTCAAAGGGCTGAAGAATACATGAAAGAAACAGTTTATTTGTTATTGCTAAATAAACAATTTTAGCCATCAAGGAGAAAAAGCTTCTAATCTGTGCAGAATATCTTCTAATAAGGGGAACAAACTTGATGATAAGGAAAAAAATAGAAGGAAAGAAGATAGTTATGGCAGTAAAGGACAATTGGGAAAGACTAAAGAGCTGCTATAATTGGAGAGAAAGGACTTTTTAGTTGAAGTTGAGAATCTTGTGCAATAATTGTTTTTTTTTACTCACCTAAAGCTGTGTTAATGTTAGAGAACATAGTAACTTAGTGGAGTAAGTCCTTTTGAAATCAGAATCCCAAACCAGCATGTAACAGTCTTTCCCTGGCTGTCATGGCAGCATTTGAAGGTTGTGTTCTGGTTAAAGAGCATCATTGTGACAGTCAGTAGAAGGCCGGTCAGAGAAGACTGATTTAAGCTTGATTCAGAAAGAGTATGAAAAGTAGTACTTTATTTTACCTTAGGAACAACAGATGGACTCTTCATTTGCCTGTTAGTGCTGGTTTTATTGGAGGAGGACTAGTGTCCTTGTGCTGGCTCTATTATGTGGTGCTGCTGCACAGGTCACCTTTCAGAAGGCCTCCTGGGGTATTCAGGGCTCAGGACTGGGGCCAGCTCAGGGCATATGCAAGCCCAAAGGAGAATGAAGCTGTCTCCCTCTTTCAGAGAGCATCAAAACCATCAAGTTGGTTCTTCTTGTCTCCACCCTTCCAGGTAGAACTGCCAGCACAACTGCACCCACGTGACCTTGTCTATACTTCCAGTGGTGAATTTGTAGAATAAGTTTTGCCAATTGCTTTGGCTACAAGAATCTTTGCTAAGCACATTGGTCACAGCAGTCTTTTGAAGATACACTTTTTGAGACTTTTATTGTCCCCACAATTTGACTTTTTACTTGTCAGTGTGATTCTTTGTATCAAGGAACCTAGAGAAAAAATAACTACTGTGGTGTTGGGGTTTGTGGGAACATATAGCTGATGATTTTATACTCTTCCTCTGTTGTTTTTTATTCATTAGGGAGTATTTCCCAGAATAGCTCTAACTTTTGTTTCAAAGGATGAATTTCATGCAAATGCCTAATCAGTATCTAAACTCTTACAGAAAATCAGAATATTTTTTTCAGTCTTTGAATCTTCATTGAGTCCACATGATTTATTTTTCTGGGACTGCAAGGTTTCAGCTTACTAAAGGACTTTCTATTTTGTCTGTGGTCCATGAAATGCTTTCACAAGTTCATTTAACGCTAAGTAAAAGCATATCCTTCAGGGGTTGACAAGGCTTCAAAGAAAAGAACTTTTTGTTAATTGACAGCCATTAAACTATGCTTCAATGTGCATGTCAAAAACTTGCTGATGAGAAGCAGGGTCAAAGGCACAGAAGCAGGAAAGAAAAGACTATGGAAGCTCTGTATATTAAGCAATGAGTTCAGGAACCAAAGACAAACAGTAGGGAGTGTTGGCTAAATCAGGTGGGATGAACTCTTTTGTCACCACTTCTGCTGTAGTGAACTAGTAGTTGTTGGTCTTTTTCCTTTGACAAAAGTCAGAATGGGATGAATTAGCTGACACTGTTCTTCAGGTAAAGCATCTTCTTCCCAGATTCTACTGGGAGCTGCTTTTTTCTCTGGTCTCTTCAGGAGGCTATATAAGAAGTTGTCTGCTGCTTTTGTTGTCTGAAGGTCACATGTCCAAAGGCTTTTCATGACTCCATGCATCAAAAATTTCTCATATTACTTGCTGATATTCTACCTCTATCACAAGTCTCTGGGCATTCAGATGAGACCCATTCAGAATAAACTCCTCTGCAGAGTCCTGATTATTATTTGATACAGCAAGTATCCATGAACACTTGTAGAAAAGTATTTGCCTTCGTCACTCTCACAGATGATACAGATCATCCAAGTGTCAGGGGATACTGGTAGGGCTTTAGCAGCTCTAGCTATGGTGCTGAACTGGGGAGGGGAGGAAGTTTAGTGTGTTACATTGTGATGTCATTTTTCCATTTAAAATTTTGTGAGTTTTTTAGAAGCTGATTCTTGAAAAGATAGAGTAGAACCATACCAGAGAGGCTGGTATTGTGCATTTAGATAGATGTGTCAAAATTATGCTGAGCAAACAAATTTGATTTTGATAATTTATCATCTGAGTCCTTAAACTTTGGAACCTGCAGCAACTGAAACAGGGCTACTTGCCTCTGCTGAATTTCTCTGTACAACTTGGCATTGCAACAGAGGCTTGGCACTGAGGCACTTCAGATCTGGTCTCTGTGGTAGATTGACGTGGAGAAGAATCTTAGAACTTTGTATCTGTTTAGTGTCAAAATCTGATACTTCTGAATGTTTGTTTTTCATACACTTACTCCTGGGAATTTTTGGTTTTTAATGATTAATGTGGCTCTGCTCAGGATCAGAATCTTAATATTGAACTTTCCACCTGTTTTTAAGTAAAATTCAAAGGGTGTAAACTGTGTCCTCTGTCTCTGACTTGTTACAGAAGAGACAGAAAATGCTGTAGTTCATCCAAATGTCTGGAGTTGGTTTCTTTGGCCTGCATCCTTGTGAGACCCAGAATGTTCTCTTTGCCATACTGCTTTCTCTCTTTCTTTACATTTCTTTCTGTCTGCAGCACAAGTTCATAATATACAGTGTGATTCCTTGATGCATCTAGCAATCTTTTCTGCCTTTCTCTTCCTGTCAGAGTGGCACTTTTCTGGATCCTTGTGGGTCACTAATTACACCCCAGATCCTCCTAATGCCAGCCATATAGGTAGGAATGGTTTGCAGGGATTTTTCTAGAGAGGTGAGGATTAGTGGCTCTCAAGGGTATCTAACAGCATGGAGAGTAAGATGAGTTTCAAGACTTTGTTGTCACAAGGATGTGATTTAAAACTCAGTGTTCTTCACAAATAAATCCAGGAATTTCCTTACTCTTTCAAAGAAAAAGAGAACTCTGTTTCATCACTGGTGTGAGGCTCTGTGATTCAAGCTGGAATCTTTGTGTGCTTTACCATACAACTGGGCATCAAGAGAAAATTCTGAGGGTGAATGTTTCCATGTGTGCTGGAATATACATCAGGAAATATTTCCTTTTTCACTGTACACATGATTCTAGCAGATGCTCAGAGGTTAGTATGCTAATGAACAAATAATTTTCTGGCCCTGACCCAGCCTGCTGCAACATGGGTTGCATCCATGCAGCAAAGATCTCTCACCAGCCTGAGACACAGAGACATCTACAGTTCTGTCCAAACAGCTCAAGCTGGAAGTGGTCTGTGGTCCATACTAACACTCAGATCATGCCCAGGCTGTGTCTGGGAAAATTCTGGCAGAACCAAGTGGGATATTTAATATTTGATCAGCATGCATGTACTTGTATGGACATGAGCCCAATTTAAATTCCTGATACAAGCATAACCTGATTTAAATAGTTTAGATCTGGAAATTGTGAGCCATTCCCATATAGACATTCCCTGCACAAGTTTTAGTCCCTTTTTCACAAATTTTAGATAACCCTATCTATCCCCCAAACAGGAGATGTATCCACACTGCAGAATTATATCCAAATTTGCATATGGATTTATTCTCAGATCCAGACAAAGTTGTACTTCTCTGGATCATTTTTAATAGATCATGGTTTAATCCTAGTGGGCAGCTGAACTCCACAGTGGCTTGGTCTTCCTCTTCCAGTTGGATGAGGGAAAGTATCAGAAGGGTAAAAGTGAGCAAATTTGTGGGGGGCAGTAAAGAGCATTTAATAAGGAAAGCAAAAGGGGCTTTTCAAGCAAAATAGAACAAGGAATTTATTTACCTCTTACTATGGGCAAGCAGGTGTTTAGCAACCTCCAGGAGAGAAGGGCCCCATCACATGTGATGGTGACTGGGAAGACAATCACTATCACTTTGATTATCTCCCACTTCCTTCTTCCTGGAGCTTCCATTTCTGAGCATGGTGCCACATGGTCTGAAACACCCCTGTGGTCAGTTGGGGTCAGGTGTCCCAGCTGTGTCACCTCCCAGCTCCTTGTGCAGCCCCAGGCCCTTGCTGGTAGGGTGGGATGAGGAGCAGAAAAGCCCTCAGCTCTGTGTGAGCACTGCTCAACAGTAACAAACCCATCCCTGTGTTATCGACGCTGTTTCCAGCACAAATCCAAAGCACAACCCCATACAAACTACTATGAAGAAATTTATCTCTATGCCATCCAAAACCAGTACAGGCATGTAGATGTTGAATTTTTTACCAGTGTAGCAAAACCCCTAATAGACTGTAGTAGCCTATGTCTATTTACTTTTGATTTGAATATTTATTTTTCTTTAATAAATGAAATTAGGATCACATTCAATTTTTAAATGGATAACCTGATATTGAAAGACCCTTTTGTGCATTACAATAGTAACCATCTCAGAGTAAATTCCTAAACATGGAATCTAAGTGTTTTTCAAGCTGGAATCAATAAAGGTTTAAGAAGAAAATCCTTTCTCTCTCAGCAGAAGGGATTGTAATTTTCCCCAAAGAGCTCTTTCAGTCAGTTCTTTCAGAGATGAGCCCCGTTGGTTAGAGCACAGTGCTTAAAACACCCTGGCTGTGTGTTCAGTTCCCTGTATGGGCCATTCACTGAAGAGTTGGATTCGATGATCCTTGTGGGTCCCTTCCAACTGAGAACATTCTGTGACTCTGTGGCAACAGAAAGTGAGTGTCATGCTACCACCTTGGTTGTGTGGATTTCGCCTTACCTTACTTGGAGCTGTGTTGGGAGTCAAGGGGAGAGTCAGTGTTCAGAGTGACAGGTTTTTAATTTCTGGTTAGAAAATCAATATTAGACACTTTGTCAACCAGGCACTGATGTGGATGCAGAAGATAGTTTGCCTTTAATGTTTTGAATGTGAAGTGTGGCAGAAAGCTGGTTTGACTCAATAGACAGTGGCTGACATGAAAGACGGGATCTTCCACCCAAAGGACAACTGTGACTTGTGCAGTGCTTTTCAGATGGCTGAAGGCTGTCTTGACCAAATTTCCTGCTTTTGTAAACGGCAGAAGTGTCATTGAAATCGATGGAACAGCTTCATTTCACATCAGTAAGCAGGTTCTCTCCTACACAATATCTTCCTTCTTCTGGTTACTGGGAACAGTCATTCTCCCTGTTTGGTAAAGGGACATAGCCTAGCTGACTGAGCTGGTTATTGTATTGGGCTTGGAAAAAGGGAAAGGTCTTACATGGAATGTGTGCTTTTCAGGGAGTTGTCACCTACTGAAAGTAATGTGATGGCCATTAAATGCTTGATTTTGCAAATCTTTTGGGGCAGATGAATTCCTGTTTAAATCAGTGGATTGTGGCCAACAATAATGAAATTTTTTTTGTGCAGACTTTCCTATCTAAAATCCTCTGGCACCTACTGAAGCTGTCTTATACAAAATGCTATACAATATTATGCACAACAAACACACTAAAAAATAACAGTAACGTTTAAGTTTGGAAGATGGTAATGGAGAACTGAATCCTTAAATACTGAAATTAATGGAACTGCTTGTGGGTGGGACAGATATTTGGGTGTGAGATTGCTTTTCTTCCCGTGTTGGAAGTAGGCAGTGGGAATCAGTATATGTTGAAATCTGGAGGCTGAACAGTCAAGGATGGTGAATGAGAATTTTTGTGGGGGTGGCAGTGATGCAGTGGCATTCACAGGAAATGTTACCATGGTATTCACAGACTGATGTGAACATATAGAAGAAGAAAAGCACTGAAACCAGTGCCAGGATATGGACAGAAAAAGCAGGAGGATGCTGAAATCTCTCATTATCTGAAAGTGGCATTCTGCCTTTGTATGTTAGCAGTTTTCTCTTCCTTCATGGCAGGTTTTGTGTAACCCAGTCTTCGACAGTGACGCTCAACCATTTGTGATTCATTTTAGTTATGTCTTTGATAAAAAATGTTGCTCAAAATTATGTCCTTTTAATGTGAACTGCAATAGCCAACTTTTAATCATTACTATGAACTATTTAGTTCATTTCTCTAGGTCAGGAGACTCAGGTGCTGTATTGCATCAAGATTTAGTTGTATGTGCACCCCAATGCAGTTCTGAATGAAGATGGTGCAGTAGGATAGTGCATATTCCAGGCTGATAATGACCCTGTAGGATACATCATCAGGATGTTGTAGGATAAAACAGGAGCACTGCAGCCAGGATGGGCCAAGAGTCACAGCACACAGGTTTGCATAGGAGGATGTGCAGAATGAGACATCCTATTGGCCAGGTGGAGACACTTGAAATCCATATAATGCAGCAACTGGGCACCATTCTGTGACGATTTGCACAGGTGAAGGCCACTTATCTCACCTGCCTCTCCATGCAGAAGGATGGACCTTCCTTTGAGAGCAAAGGCTGCAGCTCCGTCTGAGGGCTCTGCAGCCTCCACCCATGTGGAGGCCGATGCCTCCACCCAGATGGAGCTCCTGAAGAGACAGGATGCAGCAGAGGCCTCAACTGCAGCAATCACCAACTGCAGATCTTTCTCCTGTGGCACAAACAGGCAGCAGACCTGCTCAGATGGAGGAACTACTCCTGGACCATGCTTGAAAGGTCAGGAGCCATCTAAGAGTATTTAGAAGGATTACAGAGCACTGGGAGTGGTGGTAAAGGTCTCTAAAGCACAACATAAAGCTCAATATGCCTCATCAATGTGTGCTCACAGCCCATAAAGCCAGCTGTACTCTTGGCTACATCAGAAGAAGTGTGACCAGCAGGTTGAGGGAGGTGATTCTCCCCCTCTACTCTGATCTCATGAGACACCACCTGGAGTGTTCCACCCTGGAGTCCTGACACAAGAAAGATGTGGACCTGTTGGAGCAGGTCTTGAGGAGACCATGAAGATGATCAGGGGGCCGGACTACCACTTCTATAAAGACAGGTTGAGAAAGTTGGGTTTGTTCAGCCTGGAGAAGAGGGTACTCCAGGGAGCTCTTAGAGCACCTTCCATTACCTAAAGGTGCTACAACAGAGGTAGAGAGGAACTTTTCAAAAGAGTGCATAGTGATAGGACAAGAGATAATGGATTTAAACTGAAAGACAGTAAGTTTAGATTAGATATAAGGAAGAAATTCTTTACTGTGAGAGTGGTGAGGAGAAACTGTGGATGCCCCATCACTGGAAGTGTTAACGGCCAGGCTGAATGGGGCTTTGAGCATCCTGGTCTAGTGGAAGGAGTCCCTGTCCATGGTGAGGGATTTGAACTACATAATCTTTAAGGTCCCTTCCCAACTAATCCATTCTACAATTCTATTTTTCTGTGAGATACACAGCTGAAACCTCCTGCTCAAACTGCTTCTGTAGCAGTTGTAGGTGAAAATGTGCTACATGCTTTGGTTGAATTTGTCTCCTATTAATTACTTACAACAACCCATGACAAGTACTGTATTTATTTCATATTGGTACCTGTTTATACAACACCTGATGCAAAGGGTTGTGTTCTGTTGTTGGGAGCTGCAGTTGCTGCAGGCATAAAATCAACGAGCACTATTGATTATAATAATCATATTAATGTTTCTGGAGTTCTTGGAGAAGAATAGGGAATATATTTTTCATCCCAGTTGATATTCCCTTCTTAATTAAAACATTTATTAATGTCTAGGTTTGGATGCTAACTTTTAATGAGCACACTGTAACTAAAAATCCCTCATAAATATGTAAAGCACGTTGGGTTACTCCAAATGTGTCTAGAAGTATAAAAGTCATATTTTTTTAATGGCAGTACTAAAATATAATGTGCTTATAAATCTGTTTATATGAAAAATATGCAGAAACTAATAAACCATCCAAAGCATTATGATTTCTGAAATTTAGGCCTGTCATCTACGAGGGCACCAATTCCATGAAATTGTGATATGATATCTATTTATCACAAACTACAGGTGTATCACTCATTCTAATAAAATTTGTGAAAATACAAAAAATAAGAATACAATATCCTGAAATATATGCCAGTGCATTTATTTCCCATATATAAGACTTCTGTATTTCAATGTGAAGGTGTATTTCACCATAATTGTAAGTAGGTCACTTGGTTTTTTTTTTCAGAATTCATAGAATTTGCATTTCAGGTAGTGTCAGTAAGAGAATCATTCCTGTCTGGAGGTTGTAAACAAGAAAAATTATTCCTGAGGGTGTAAAAACATTTGAGATTTCATATTTATTAAACTGATACATCTTTACATCTCTAGTTTTTATTAACAACTTTACACAAGGCTGAAGCATGTGAATTTCTGTGGTATTTTTAGTGACTGTAATGATCTTTGATAAAACCTGTCCTACCGTGCCATCATTGTTATGTATAATTCATCTGATAATCCTTTATCTGGCTGTGAAAAAGAAAAACCCTTTAAAAGATTGCATAAGCATTTCAACAACTTTCTAGCCTAAATATATGTAAAACTGCTGAATTACATAAAGTATTTAACTGACATATGAATAATAAGCTCTTTCCTCAAGACTGAGGAAAGCATGAATTTAGCTGATAAATGCTGTATTCCCTGAGGGATTAATGCATTCAGTTTACAGGAGTTTCCTAGTAGCCCCATAAGAATTGTATTTCAAGGCAGGACCATGTATGAAAATGAGGCAAAAGTGATTGCATGTTGAGTTAAAATATCTCAGTGATGATCTCTAGAAGAGTAATGTTATTTTGCTTAGTTAGAGCCATACAGGATATTTGTCCAGCAGCTAAAATAACTTAGATGAATTAGGAAATCCCTCTCATCAGACAAACAAGCAAACAATCCCCGCCAATCCCCACTGGCCAAAGAAGCCAACAAGCCAAATAAAACCCCAAACCTTAAAACCCTGGAGAGGTCACAGGGCAAAGAAGATGGCTCTACCTTAAATGGTATAAAAATATTACAAGCAGGTTACATTTGGTCTTATGTGCTGGAACAACCTTGGAAGGAGTTTGTTGTAATGGGAGTGTCCTCTGCCGTTCATTTGGGTTGGGTGGGAGCTTCTTTGAAGATGAAAAACATTCATTAGGAAGAAGAAGCAGTTTCTGCATAAATTAAATCAAATTTCTGCTCTTACCTTGTTAGTACTGAACTCTCTAAGCACCTAATAGCCTTTCTCTTCCTGGACCCCAATTTTGCATATGTATACACACACACACACGCATACACACACAGATGTGTGTATATATATATATATATATGTATATGTATATATATGTATGTATATATATATGTATGTATGTATGTATATATATATGCAGAATTACAATGAAAAAGATCAGGCAATTTAATTAATTAATGTTTATAAATATCTTTCAAGATGAAAAGAGCTCTGTAAGTGGCATGCATTATTAATTGATAGTAATATTTGTTCAGAGATTGAAGTTTATATTGGTGACATCATTAGTGTGCATAAATGATCTTTTTTCTTAGTTTAATATGTTTGTTAATTGGCTTTGCAAAGTTTTTTGCAGTTTTGGTCTGCAAGTTCTTTAAAAGATTCAACTTTGATAGCTGGCAATGAGTAAATGAATATGTTATGAATTATGTTAATTATGTTAATTAATGTAGCATAGGTGGTCAGAAGATATTAGGTGTGAACATCATCATGGTTCTGGTTTAACTTAGGGGAATTGCATAAGATTTCCAATATGTCAATCTAGAAAGAAAATCATAGACATTTAGGTGGAGCAGCAGCGCGTCTCTAGCCATACTTAATATTGCCAGGACTTTGCAAATACCAGGTGGTATGTGATGCATTGACCAGCTCCATCTGGAGTATTTACTCTCTTTTTCTTGCATTTATACGTTTAAGATTGGTACATACAGATGTCTTCCATGCATTCACATCCATTTCTGGAATTGTGATTTATGACTGTTGTGCACACTTTAGGCCCTTGGATATTTTCAGGACATCAGTTTTTTTTAATGGGCAGCCTGGGGATTTGACAGAAACATAACCCAGGAATTTCTTTCTATTTGAAAGCATGAAGTAATTTCCAAGAGGAAATGTAACTATCCCTATCAACCGCTGCCTACTAGCAAATCTAGTTAATGCAAATATGTAGGCTGATTGGGTGGAACTGGAGGCACGATTAATTTTTTGCTATGTTTGTGTGTTGCCAGTTTTGTTGACCTTTCAAAGGCTAAATGTCCCCTAAATGGATTTACCACTAGAAAATAACCACTTATCACCAAGGTGCAGTGGTGAGACAATTGCTTGTATGAAGGACAGGTGGAGAGGTGAGTGTCCACATCTTTAGAAGAAAGCAGATGCCATTGAGTAGTACCTGCTTTGACCTGTAAGTGTTTGACTAATGTACTTACATTCTGATACAAGTTCAGGTTGAATGGAGATCTGAGCCATTGAGTCAAAGATGTCCCTGTTTTTTGCAAGCACAAGGTGGCCTTTAAAAATCCCTTCCAAGGCAAACTACTCTGGAGTGACTGCATCGGTGAACAAAGGAAGAGTAGTCATTTATCTGGACTTTGACATGGTCCCCCACAACATCCTTCTCTTAAACTGGAGAAAGATGGATTTGATGAGTGGACTGTTAGATTGATAAGAGAGTGGTTGGATGGTCACATCCAGAGGGTAGTGGTCAATGGGCCAGAGTCCTGATGGACATCAGTGATAATGTCTCTCAGGGGTTCTTACTGAGGCATACATGGAAGAATTGAGTGCAGCCTCTGCAAATTTGCAGATGACACCAAGCTGAGTGGTGCTGTTGACACACCTGATGGATGGGATGCCATCCAGAGGGACCTGGACAAGCTTGTGAAGTGGGTCCATGGGAATTCAATGAGATGCAAGTTTCTGTATCTGGGTTGGGGCAACTCATGGTATCAACGCAGGGGATGAACAGATCAGACCAGGAAAGGAAAAGCATGTGGAAAGGCTAAGAGAATTAGATTTTTTCAGTCTGGAAAAAAAAGGCTGTGCAGCCTTCTAGGAGCTGAAGGAAGCCTGCAAGAAAGCTGGCAGAGGGACTTTTTACAAGAGCATGTATTGACGGGACAAGGGGCAATTGCTTCAAATTGAAAGTGGGTAAATTTAGATTAGATGTTAGGAAAAAATTCTTTACCCTGGGCTTGAGGGTGATGAGGAACTGGAACAAGTTGCTGGGAAATGTTGTCAATTCCCCCAAGTACTTACGGCCAGATTAGAGAGAGCTCTGAGAAACCTGGTCTAGTAGAAGGGATCCCTGTCTCTGGAAGGGAGTTTGGAACTAGATGATCTTTAAGGTCCCTTCCAAGCCAAGCCATTCTGTGATTCTATGATTCTATGACATGCAGTAGCTGAGAGAGCCTCACTGCAGCCTGGGATACAAGGGAGCTTGGATTTTAACATTCTGTCAACCAGTGAGACATCTGTATTTGATGTCCCAAGTGATAGTCATGAGGGACATGATCAAAGATGTCTTCTATTCCCTCCTGGAGGATTCAGGACTCATTTCTTGTTTTCAAAAGTTGTTGTTTTTTTCCCTAATATATATATACATAACACTCAAATGTCCAAGGATGTGATTTTTCTCCTATGTGTATTAGCAGAGATTAATTTATGAATATTTTAGATCAGAGAATTGTATTCCCACCCATGGGTATGTGCTTATGTTTAGGATAACTTAGTGATGCATTTTCAGGATAAAGATTTTAGTTTTGCTATATGAGGTTTAGTTTTGTTCTCGCTGCTCTTTTGTTCCAGAAACTGGAACAAAAACTGGAACTGGTCTAGAATTTTTAAAAACATATTACAAATATTGTAAGTGAAAATGAATGTAATTTATAGAATGGTGAACATAAGGACAGCAGGGCAAAAGGAGATCTCTTTGTATTCAGGAAGAGAGTGAGAGGCACTACTGCCATTTCCACCCTTCTATTCTGCTTCCTATGCAAATTCAATAGATGTAGTTCATTACCACGGGTAGTTTAATCCACATTTATTTGCCTTATTCATCTCTAATTGCTTCCTGTCCCATCTTCTCTGCTCCTGTTCTCATTGAATATGTTTGGTATTTTTCCTCTTCTTTACAGACTTACTCCTACCTTCTCTTCTGTGCTGTCTCACCCACCTTTCTTAAGAGATAAAAGGTTTTTTGAATTAATATAGTTTAACAGGCAGGAAAAGAAGTTAAAATGTGTAGATTATAATGACACATTTTTATTCAGTGTTTTATTGTA
Source organism: Setophaga petechia (assembly GCA_024362935.1). Classification (NCBI taxonomy): domain Eukaryota; kingdom Metazoa; phylum Chordata; class Aves; order Passeriformes; family Parulidae; genus Setophaga; species Setophaga petechia. Next base: position 1,602,119 of record JANCRA010000074.1, on the reverse strand, counting down.
TATTCCTAAGAGCTAAAGTATTGTGGAAGGTCTGCATTGCCTATGAATATTCACTGGGCAAATAACCCCATGGATTCTGTCAATTTGCTTTTCACTTTCATGTTTGCTTTCCAGTTATTCTAGCAAACATATTTACTAGCAGGAATCCATTACAAATACAGCAGGTTTTTGAAGGTTGTTAGGTTTCCCACGAGGAAGCTGATCCTTGGAGTTAGGCCTACTCTGACTATAAACAAAGTGATACTCAGTCAGAATTAACCGCTGTAGCTGAAAGGTGAAATTGTAAGGATTCAAAATAAACTGCCACTGACTCTTCACAGGTTAAACAAATATCAGCAGAAAGCAATCATTGTGTGACTGGTGTAGAACAAATAATTTGTAGAAACATGTAAGCAACACTTCCCCAGTTTCAGTAAAAGAGATAATTAATCAAAATGATTTGCTACCAAATTGCTACCTATGCATGACATATTTGAATTCACTGCTACTCTTTTGGTAAGAAACTCATGAAGACATGGCACTGCTTGAAAGAGGTTGTGTGTGCAATTTTAAACCTTGGGAAAGCTTTCAAAGGACTTGAGATTTGTCAGAGATTCAAATCTAGTGTTCTTATCACTGATCTCTTGTTCCACCTACCATGTCAGACCAAGGAGCTGAGATTAATAATGATGTTACAGTATTTGTCATATGTGACCTATTCTGTGTTTTGCTTCTGTCTCACTACAGAAACAATGGGAAAAACCTAATTCTAACAGTGGTATTCTTTTGATTACTAAATGGTGCCTAATCCTTTTACAGGTATATTAATATTTATGGGATTGTGCACATGTGCACTGTAGCCTATTTAAACACTTGATTACACAGCAGAAACAGTTTGTCCAGTCTAATGCCCTTCTGTGCTGCGTGTTGCCTTGGCTGGTTGGAGACCCCCAGGGAGAATGTCATCTTGGGGAGGAGGGAGCTCAGCCAATACTGAATTTACTTATTGCCACTTTCTGCCTCTGGTATGGGACATGTTAGGGCTGAAATGAGCTGCAGAGATCAGAACTATTCCATTTCAGTTTCTGAGAGAATCTTTTCTGACAGTGTGCTGGACAGCAGGGAGGCACAGTTCTGCATGTAGATTGCAGTCAAAGATATGTTTGCTGTAGGCTGATTTATCCTCTTGGGAAGTAAAACGTTAACCTGTGGGCAATACCATGATGTTCTAACTAATTCCAGTATCTCAGCTGGCTTATTTAGAGCTGGAACAGATACCAATGCACCACTCTGCAGGCTGCAATATCAGTGTATGCTGGAGTGTGGAGTCTGAGGATCATTTTGGCAGAAGCATTATTCACTTTCTAATATTTCTGTGAAATCAGACTGCTGGGTCACAGCAAATGTAAAGGCATGTGTGAGACTGGGAGTAAGGCTGGATACTTCAAATGAGGAAATAGGGTTGCTGTTGTTTGCTCTGGGTCCTGCACAGAACCTGAGTGTAGTGAGGTGGCTGGGAACCTGCTCCCCAGACCTGTGAGCCTCTGCCACATGAAGGAGTGGGAAACAGGGCAGCTGGGTCCTGTGGAGCAAGATGGGTGCATTAGTGCTGCTTTTCTGGGAGCTGATTGTGGACCACATTTGCTCATCTCCCTACCATCAAGGGGTGAAGGGGCTTAATGTGGGTGCTGCATGGTGGGTGTCTCACTGTGCTCTCTCTGGGCCTGTGGGAAGAGAATGGTAGATCCATCTACCTGAAGTGTAAGCAAGTG